>JARBIX010000012.1:1262577-2525155 GCA_029850275.1 Chrysosporium keratinophilum
CAGTGTGATCGATAGTACAATGCAACTGCCATGCTTAACCCCGTCATCGGGACAGGGCCAGCCGGCATTGCTGTCAGAAAAACATGGCAGTTATACACCATGTTTGCAGCGTCGCCGGCACTGCAAGGGGTGAGCTCCCCAAATATTAGACATGGTTCGTGTACTCCATGCAGGAGTACTACTGTTGCATGACATCTTTGATCTTTTTCGAAAAACGAAACAGAAAAAGCTAAGACGGGGAGAAAGACATTGTGCATTAGCCTCGTCCTCCCTGCAGCTGTCAATACATAATATTTCCGGTATGCATAAGCCCTGGACTAGCCAGTCAAAGAAGCTTCATGCGACCCGAAGCCTCCGCTTGTCAGGTATGTATGTATACGTCGATCATGGGGCGGAAGAATTGCAACAGACTAAGAACCGTTGCATCTTATGTACATGTCAGAGGAACCGCGTAACTTCAGAATGTCCGACTGTGTGCATGCTTCGTTGTTTTTGAGCCCAGTCGGAGCTAGGAAATTGGAATGGTCGAGCAAATCTTGGAAGGTCGAATCGGCAAGCCGATGCACGGCCAGAATACCACCGTGGTTAGCGCGATGATCATCAAAGACGTTCGAGAAGCCCAGGTACGCGCACGTGTGCTCTCGGTAAGTAGTTGCCGGAGGAACTTATATTAAAAAAATGTTCTTTGTCTTTCGAGAATACTACCGTGTGGTAGGGCAAAATGGAAAAGGGGCAGCATCATCCTTGGCCAATAAATGACCTGTACGCTCAGACGACCAGGAACAGCTTCGGTAGGCGGCCACAATCGATGCCACCGTACCAAGGATGCAGAGTGATGCTCTAGTTACTCAAGCATGCGTCGTACTTGTTGCCCAAGGTGATGCTTGATTTGCGCCATCTCATTGGACCGGCAATGGCATTCCTGTGAAAATCCGTTTCGAAACCCGGAACGCGTTTCTCCATGGTTCTTGGAGAATCTCAGACCAGGGTATATATAATTGTACTCACTCCTTTGCTGCTGCGGTACAAGGTACAAACCGTTTGGCAAGGAGCGTTGAGTGAGCTAAGTTTTAGGATGCGATATTACCCCGTATTCAGGCGCGGTTTAATGCAGGCACATTAAAACCGAACGAGCCTAATGACAAAAAGAGCCAATCCCCGTCCGCTCCTATATTTTGTGAAGCACACGGGCACCAAGGGGATCCCGTTCGTCCCCCCGCAAAACGGTTGGTCGAATTTGGAATAGCCTAGAAGCTTTTTGTTTCTTTTTGCTAACGCAGGGTTCGCGATTTGCATTCACAGGGCAATCGATTGCTCCAGGGTTCCTAGTTTGACACGCCACAGGTTATTTGAACATCATCCGCGTGGGTAGCTTGGAGGACCACCGTGAGCAAAATGTGATACGCACGCTTTCTGGCCTTCCAAAGAGGATGTTCTCGTACCAATGGCCACCTCGATTGCCCTCCAAGCAGCTTCGTTGGGGATAGTTAACTAAATAGTCCTAGCGACCGCAGACATAGATTAGTGTTCATTGCCTTGATAGCATGGGAGTCACCTTGAAATGCCCATTTCGACTAATGAGGAAGTTTCACAAAAATGAGCCCGGAGGCCAGCAAAACAGTTCGAGAGCAGTCCTTTTAGCCTTTGCTTGGCCTGTGAGCTATCCGGGCTATCCTTGATGTGCGCACAACCTCTGCAATGCTCTATTTGACTGTAACTAGTCAACGGTCTCTGATTCAAAGTTAGGCTGCATTTTGTCATGTCGTCCGGTTCAGTGCCATTAGGTTCGTAAAGAATCAGTCACGGCCATTGGGCTTGCGTTTTTGATATGTGTGTCTCTCTTTCATGGGGCTATGGTTGAATCTTCAAGTGAACTGTATGTAATATTCAGGATCATCAGCTGTCGGGGGCGCCCAGTGTCGACCACGTGGGATCACAAAGCTTTGAAGGATTATCTCAGCAAAAGCTAGTGGTGCCACATGTGGCTCAGCAGAATGCCTCCACAGCTATCAAGCCACACCGCAAGCGGATAATATTTAGTCCGTCGGTGGATAGCCGGGCCCGCATTTACGTGCCTCCGAATCTAGACTCAGACGTGACTGAACAGCTTCATTTTCCAAAACGACGCTTCATGAACGGCGCCAAATAATTTACAATGAAAGCCCTGCAAAGGATACCTTCGATACGACCCCGACCTTCTCATGTCTTTGTGGGAATAAGAGCAGAAGCCCCACGAATCCGCAATGTCCACTCCTCCGCCTCTAAATCGGCCGTTGCGCACCCCGTAAACGTTCATGGTCCTGCCCCCAAAGCTCCGGTTCCGTCTCCGGAGTTCACTGAACGAATTGAACGGCGCAAAAAGCAATCGGAATCACTTAGAGAATATAAAAATCAAGAAGAAGCGAAATCGAGTCCGCTGCGAAAACGGTTTTGGAAAGATGTACACGTGAAGGAAACGCCTGGTAAAGCGATCACGTCTTAGGCAAAGAAGTATACCGCTGACTGGTGGTGATGTAGACGGCTATGAGATTTCGTTGGATTCCCGACCGATTCGTACTCCTACCAAATCCATTCTGGTTATTCCACGCTCAAAACCTCACCTTGCCCACGCGATAGCGCTCGAATGGGACCAGCTTGTGTCCGCTCAACAGGCATTGAAACATCATTTAATTCCCCTGACCTCTCTTACCTCTCGAGCCGAGGACATTGTCCAGCAGGATGCACGGGGTGAAAATACAACTCGCAACGACATTATACGAACCATGATGAGATACCTCGACACCGATACGCTTCTAAGCTGGGCGCCCGAGAAGTCACCGCACGATTTCGACCACGCGGAGGGAGAAGAAAAACCCAAGTCACTGCGAGATTTACAGATGCGCACAGCGCACCCTATAATCGCCTTCCTTACCGCTGTGGTATGGCCAGGCATCGAGATCAAGCCCGTCTTCGAAGCGGATAGTATCTTCCCCGTTTCTCAACCACAGATTACGAAAGAAGTGATTCGTGGTTGGATTGCTGGGCTGCCAGCATACGAATTGGCGGGACTGGAGAGAGCCGCACTCGCGAGCAAGAGCTTGCTCGTCGCTGTGAGACTCATTGTCGAATGGAGTGAGCACTTCCGCCACTTACAGCCAGAGGGAGCGAAGACGTTCGGTATCGAAAAGGCCGCCGAGGTGTCGAGTCTGGAAGTTCGATGGCAGACAGAGAAGTGGGGCGAAGTGGAAGATACACACGATGTGGAGAAGGAGGACTTGAGGAGGCAGCTCGGGAGTGTTATTCTGCTCGTCACCGGGGAGCAGAGATAGAAACGGTGTGCTTATAGATGAGAGTTCCGTTTCGAGCCAGTCTCGGGCCATGAAGCGTGAATTGTACGCGGGCCCTTGCATCTCCTGGCGTGTTGTAAAGTAGCTATTTGCGTCGAATCTCATGCTCCTAATGTAGCACCATCGTTTTGGTGGTGGAAGCTTTGTGTCGCGTATTGCACAAACACCAGCCATGGAAACATCAGTTGAGATTCTCAAAAAGGGTCTAGAAGGCATCCGATGTACAGTATGCAAGCAACACCAACCATATTATCAACGATCGTGATATATATAGTTTTTCCTGATGATCGATGCGTTCCATCGCATTCCAAGCATCAAGTCTTGGCTTCACGGTTGGCTGCCAAGGCCCCCTAGACCTCCACCATCATCACTTGTCTCTTCACAGATGCAACTCTTAAACTGCGCCATATCCTGGAATCTGCTCTCTAACACTCGTCTTCCCCCCTTTACTTTTTAAGAATACAGTACATTCTACAAATATTCACTTAGAATACGGAATCCTCTGCCTGGCTGTATGTACAACCGCGGCTAGTCTTGACCCCATCCAGTTGCCTGCCCACCTTTGGGTTACGCTGTCTCGGAGTCGCAAATCGCAGAGGACAGGGTTAAATCCCTGAGGAGACAGCCGCGAAGATGGGAGACAAGAATGAAGGGTAATCCCCCAAATTTCCTTTTTATTTTTTCCTTTCTTTGGCACTGCCCACTCTGATGTACCGGAGGTCGTCTCCATCAAACCCCAACTTGACTTCATCAGATCCATGGCTCGAAACTTACTCAGCTTGCATAACTTGAATGTAGACATAAGCGATCCAAAAGCGCACTCGCACTCTCCATCCTCCACCGCGACAAGTCGAGAAGCGACGACGGCAACGATGACAAGCATTCAAATATAGACGCTGGCTCGCCGATTTCGACTTCTCCCTCTCCCGTGAACGAATCACGCCACTCTTACTCGGCATCTATGAGTTATCTACGACCTTCAAGGAGGAAAGCGGAAGTAGAGACCATGAGCAACCAGAGCAGCAACAATCTGTCCCGCGACAACACGGAAGACCCGGCAAGCTCAAGAGACGGGTTGGAAATGAAACAGGCACCCTCCTCTAGTATTCAGCCCAGCGGTAGCCTTACAATCGACCAATCTGTACGAACGTTCCGGCTTTTTGAGATCTTACGCGATGGCGACACAACTGCAATTTCGAAAGCGATTAAGGAATGTAGGGATTCCGAGGCACTGGGCAGCTCAACATTGGGAACAAGCATCCTGCACCTGGCAATTCAATGCGCGGAGCCTCAAGTCGTCGAGTACGTGCTATCCAACAGTGATATTGATATAAACGCTAGAGATCGTGATGGCAATACCCCGCTCCACCTGGCGGCGCAGCTGGGACGCCTGCCCTTTGTTAAAGAATTGATCGACCGGCCCAATATCAACGACTCCATTGCAAACTACCGCGGTCAAATACCCCTTGATCTTGCCCGTACACCCGATATCTTCCAGCAGCTCCAGCTTGCCCGGTCACTCTTCGTCGATGCGAAGACCCGCGAGATCCAGAGTCAAGTGGCACAGGGCGATTATGATAGACTGGAACGGTTGTTGGCTGAACCAAGAGTGCAAGGCACAGTGGATGTAAATAGCTTGGATCTAGTTGTCGATCGAACCACATCCTTGACTGGCGGAACGCTGCTTCATGAGGCAGCAAGGAAGAAAGACACGAAACTAATTCAGATATTGTTGATGAACGGGGCCGATCCGTTCCGCCGCGACAGAAAAGGGAAGTTGCCGCAGGATGTTACAAAGGACGATCGGACGAAAGCAATTGTGAAGAAGTCTCCAGCTGCTGTGATCGCTCAGCGGGGAATACAGGAAAAGGCAATTCTAGGCAATCACCCCGGACATAGCGGCGGCGATGTAACTGTTGGAGGCAAGGATGCTCGTGAAATGAAGGGCTATCTTAAGAAATGGACCAATTATACTGGAGGATATAAACTAAGATGGTTTGTTTTGGAGGACGGAGTTTTGAGCTACTACAAACATCAAGGTAAGCTACATTTCCTAGTGTTACACGAGTGGAACTAACGCATGACAGACGATGCTGGATCCGCGTGCCGTGGTGCCATTAACATGCGTATTGCGAAGCTCAACATGGATCCTCAGGACAAGACTCGGTTTGAGATACAGGGTAAATCTTCCGTCAAATACCACTTGAAGGCGAATCACGTCGTGGAAGCCAAACGATGGTTCTGGGCCTTGAATAATGCCATTCAATGGGCCAAGGACGAGGCAAAGGAAGATGACCGTCGGCGTACCAAGGACGCTGAAGTGCTGCGCCAGGCAAAGATTGATCAATTTGGAGATAGCCAGACGGATACCGCAAGTCTAGCCAGTGGCAGGGGCAATCGGAGAACGCTCGCTCCTCCCTCGTTGGTTCACACGCCCAGTGCGTCGAAGTTGAGCCCTCAGGTGTCAAGAGTCGCGTCAGAAAGTGGGCATGGAGATGAGGAGGCATCGATCTCTATTGGCTTTGACCCAGCCCACTCGCAGACGAATATTGACCGCATTGTTAGTCAAGCTACCATGACCGTTGAGGGGGATGTGGACGACGAGGACTATGGAGATTACGACAGCAGCCGAGAAATGAAGCCAGCAAACAAAGACGCGTTTAATATCACCGCCCAATCGGTCAAATTGCAGCTGGATCTGTTAGGGACAGTATCTGCTGCCATTCAAGCTGAAAGGACTCAAAACCCGGCAACTCCCATTTCGGATCCGTCTATATCTCAGGCTCTGAGCACTTATGAAGGAGCTATCAGCAGTTTGAATTCGCTTGTGCTCGACCTACTCAAAATATCACGAGATCGCGATGCATATTGGCAATACCGGCTTGAAAGGGAAGGGGATGCCCGCAAAATGTGGGAAGACAGCATGGCTCGCGTAGCGAGAGAACATGAGGAGCTTCAGAATAGAATGGGCGAATCCGAAGATAAGCGCAAACGGACAAAGAAGGCCTTGAAGGAGGCATTAGAAAATGCTTCTGGGGTTGCCAGTCTAGGGCCTTCGCATGTAGAGATAGCAGATGCGGTGGAGGTTGTCCAAGAGCTGGTGATGGCCAAAGAGGCAGGCGAGGCTAAACCGGGTGAATATGTTCTTCCGCGGAGAAAATCTCTCTTGCAGGAAATTGGTGCCTTATCAGAAAGCGAGTCAGAGGAAGAAGACGAATTCTTCGATGCCATTGATGCTGGCGAAGTTGAGGTGGTTATCCCTTCAAAACCAGAGGAGGTTCCAGTAACTGAATCCGACATCCGAGCAATGAAACACGTCGAAATTGTACCGTCGTTCAAAGGATATGAGGATCCGATACGGACCCGATTAAAGATGGACGCTGACGATCGGCCGAAGATTTCGCTTTGGGTATGTCTAGAAGCTCGAAAATCTAATTACAACCTACTTACGTTCATGCTTTTAGGGTATCCTTAAATCAATGATAGGTAAAGACATGACCAAAATGACGCTTCCAGTGTCGTTCAACGAGCCCACTTCGCTACTACAACGCGTGGCAGAAGATATGGAGTATACAGATCTTCTCGACATTGCTGCCGATCGGACTGATTCTTTAGAGCGCATGGTTTACGTTGCTGCGTTTGCCGCCAGTGAGTATGCATCTACGATCGGCCGTGTAGCCAAACCATTCAACCCTTTGCTCGGAGAGACGTTTGAATACGTTAGACCAGACAAGCAGTTCCGTTTTTTCGTGGAGCAGGTCAGCCACCATCCACCAATTGGGGCCGCATACGCAGAGTCCCCCAGGTGGGATTACTATGTAAGCGTTTCTGTTTCTCCCTCTGAAATGTGTTAGGTATTAACATCTTGATTCCAGGGCGAGTCGGCTGTTAAGTCGAAGTTTTACGGCAAGTCTTTCGATATCAACCCGTTGGGCACTTGGTTTTTGAGATTGCGCCCGGCTACTGGTGGCGAAGAATTGTATACGTGGAAGAAAGTTACATCATCAGTCATTGGTATCATCACTGGAAACCCAACAGTGGACAATTATGGCCCGATGATAATCAAGAACTGGAACACCGGCGAGGTTTGCAACCTTGATTTCAAAGCACGAGGCTGGACAGTGTCATCTGCCTATCAAGTAACAGGCAAAGTTCTAGATAAGGACGGCATCCAGAAATGGAGCATTGGCGGCCGATGGAACGATAAGATCTATGCACGACACACGCCTGGGTTCCACGAACCAGTGTCAGAAGCGCAAAGCGAAACGTCGGACTCGAACCCAGCGTTCTTAGTTTGGCAAGCTAATTCACGGCCGACTGGAATCCCCTTCAACCTTACGCCGTTTGTGCTGACGCTAAACGCGGTGCCCGATAGACTAAGGCCATATCTACCTCCAACAGATACCCGTCTACGTCCAGATCAGCGTGCAATGGAAGACGGGGAATATGATTTTGCAGCCACAGAGAAGCATCGTGTCGAGGAAAAGCAAAGGGCCAAGCGTCGAGAACGAGAAGCCAAGGGTGAGGAGCATCTGCCCAGGTGGTTCACTAAGGGTAAATGCGAGATTACCGGGGAAAAGTACTGGGTTTACAGTGGAAAATACTGGAAATGCAGAGATGCCGGTGATTGGAGTGTCTGTGAAGATATTTTTTAGGCGTACCGCCCTCGTGCTTTGAATGTTCTCTGGATTGCACATTGGTGTCTGTTAATAGACCGCATCCTTTTGGTGTCTTGAGCGCTCATTTGTGTATTGTTCTGCACACACGGTCACAGGTTATAACTCTCAATTTGCAAAAGTTGAGCAAAAGGAACATTACATTCTATGCCCAGTGTTAGCATAACATATGTTTATATATAGCTTCAGTGATAGTCTGAGCATCGAGCATGTGAACTACAAATTATTTTGTGATGTCTGAGAATTTTTGTTCTGTTTGAACCCATCACGTGATCCACTCGCGACCTCGAATATCGTCGCAAGAAAGGTGGGAGGACCCCGACCAATTCCATCATCAGACGCACCATTACAATGGCGGCCGAATTCACCTGTCAAAGGTGCGTACAGGCGCTCCGCCTTGGTGCCAGAAGCACTTTGCCCTCAGTGAGATCAAGATCGGTGCCCAATTCCAGGACCTACCATTCAAAGCCCTTTTTTTCTGGAGGCCGAAAACTCCAGCCGAGCATCAAGAGCAGATATGGCAGTGTTCAACAAGGCCGGGCTAGAGGGCTTGCATCGGAATCTGCCTCCCAGGCTGTCGAAACTTCCTCCGAGCAAAGCAGACCTCGCTCAAGTCAACCGCCTACAATCGGGCTCCGGCGACCTGTCCTCCATGCCAACAATCTCTTCCACTCGTATACCAACTCTCCTTCTCCGGAAATCAGGCGGCGCGCAGAGTTTATAAAGCAGAATGCGTTTTGTCCGCATCCGGACCACCGGCAGACGCGTGCTCCCCAATCTCCGCATGATTCAGAGTCCCGAAAGACGTCGGATGCGGCCAGCCAAGAACCTGCCCACGCGAAGTTTGAATGTCCGGACTGCGGAGTACCGGTGTACTGCTGCGAAGAGCACTGGATGGATGATTTTGAGGCACATTTGGAAGTGTGTGAGACGATCCGGCAGATCAACGAGGATGATCACGATCTGGTTTCGGGGCGGTTTTTCACCGAGTTCGACTATCCGGGCCGGCAGGAGGATGAGTTCGTGGTCAACATGGCGAATTGGGATACGTTCTTGTATACGAGGGAGTTTAATGCTGTCAATGATGATAGGCGGATGAGGCAGGTGACGAGGCTGTTGACATATCCAGTCACTTTGGCGAGTGTGCTGCATGAGTTGAGCCCGTATGACCTTCGAAAAGGCGGGCTTACAGCAGAGGGTTTGAGGAGTTTCAGTGGTCAGTACTAGCCACTGAAAACACACCTTAGGAGCGAATATATTTGCTAACAGCGACAATAGCCCTTCGATACACCCTTCATCCACCCAAAGCCGGTGAGGGACAAGATATCTCCGGCCTACGACTTCACGCGCCTCCAGTCCGGATATTTGTTCTTGGTGCCCGCGCTGAATCCTCTCTCCCACGAGATGTCTGGCTACAGCTTACGTACCTCTTTCCACGAGCAAGCATCAACCTCATTTTCATTGGCCCGGAGAGCATGGCGAACCGTGATGCCGAATTTCCGCTCCCGGAACGAACCCCAAGCAATCCATTTGGCGGAATCGTCGAGGACCGTTTGGGCCCGCAGATAAAGATCACGACCTACGTCGACTACTTCCACACCATGCACCGCACCAACATGTTCCAGCCGTATGATCCGTACTTTGACTGCTTCATGCTCTATCACCCTGGTCTCGGCCACCCGGCGAGCTCGCACGAATGGGAGGAGACTTTGCCGCATCTTCTGGAGACCAAAGTACCTATTATCTGCACGGGATACACCGAGTGGGATATGCAGCGAGATATCAATTGGGTCAATGAAAAGTGCTCGGGAGAATTCGATATTCTACTAGAGCCCGGCGAGAATAGGTTCCGCAGCTTAAGATGGGATCTAAACGACTTAGATCCACATGACGTGTCTGCTGGAAACTTTGGCGTATGGGCATTCAGAGGAAAGAGGTATGTCACTTTCCGTTTCCTTGCTTTCCTCTCTTATTTTCGTCCAATCTTCACATTCCTTTGCTAACTGCTTTTCTCTTTTCAGATACGAGGCTACCTTGAAGGAATCCTAGTGGCCTTTAACATTGGATGGTTTACTGGAGTACAGGGAGCGGTCACCATTTCTACTCCTGGACCGGCGGGTTTCTTGGGTCGCATTGGGTTTTGGTCAGCTTTTTGAACTTGTTGCCTTTTGTGCATGTATGTACTGTACACTACTAGCTCCTCTCTGTCTGTAACCAAAATCCCATTACAGCAAGCACTCGCAGGCGTGTAATTGTATGTGCAAATGTACGATCAATTGCTATCATCATGTGCATCATAGTAATACATATATACAGGCCCAAGGCCTTCCAACGGCTCTTCTATGTTGGTCTGGTAAAAGACACAACGTGGTCAGGTCAATCACGCAAAAATAAGACCATCCAAAGCAGGTCTATAGACCAAATAGCAACGCAACGCGCAAAGTGGATATCAATAATTCAAAGCAGAGATGCACACCTGATATAGATGCGAGAAAGCAATACAACCACCCATTTACTGTCGAGCATGGAACTTAGAGCAACGCAACAGTGGCAAAAACTATAGCGACCATAGGCCAGTAGCCGCTCAGATTTAGAAGCTGAGGCACGATGGCCGTAGCCCCTGATGAGAAATTGGGATCGGGAGCAGTGGTTCCGTTGGGCAGGGTGCCGTTGATAAAAATTGTCGTGGTGCCGTTGACCTCAGCGACCGTCACGATGGACGAATTGCGTGGCAAACCATTCTCGTCCTTGTCATTGAACAAAGACTTCATGTAGGTGCCGTTATTATTGTCGTCGCAGCCGCAGACGGAATATTCTTGACAGAGACACACGATGGGAATGGTCTCGTTCCTATTGTTCCGGCGGTCATAGTAATCATAGCCATGACTCATTGCATAGGCGTAGGCACCAAACAGCCACAGACCCGGGAAGAATCCAAGTGCAGCCAACGGTAGAAACGATGGGCCTATTCCCTTGGGAGAACGTCTTCCAGCTGTAAAGGGAACATTCGCACCTCCGCCGTAAAAGCCGCCGCCGCCGTAGCTACGAGGAGGCCCGGATCCGGAGCGGGAGGAGCCGCCAAAATTACTAGAAAAAGAATCAATCGTCAGTGTCAAGTTTGGGGACACAAATGGGATATGATTGAAAGTATGGAAAAATTGTGCTGCGTACCTGCTTGGCCCTAACCCGGGCGCTGAGCCTCCGCCAGTCCCTCCACGATTTCCGCCCGTGCTACCGCCTCCGCCGGAGCGGCCTCCGGAACTCCCACCGCTGCGTCCGCCGCCGCCCCCGCCTCCTCTTCCGCCTCCACCACCTCCTCCTCCTCCTTTGCGCTTATCCAATTTGGGAGGCCCCGGCGCATCGATCACCGCGGCATAGTCTTGCAGACTTTTTCCATCAACATCTGTTCGACTTAGGTCCGTTCGGAAAACACTTCGTGATGTTACTGTCGACCAGGAGGAGAGCGATAATAGAAGGGCCAATGCGAAGCCGGATGGAAGCTTCATATTGGCGGATTGAGATCGAATTCTTTTCTCTGGAAAAATGGAATTCCCCGTAGCCAGGGGGCGATGACGACGATGCAGGAGAGAAATTATTTTTCAGATGAATGATAGAAGATATTATGATATTTGCTGAACACAACAGACTGGATGCAGGACAGCGAAGAGATCCTTTGCAAACCCCGCGAGAGCGAGCGATATCGCCTAAATTATCATATTTGAGCACCCGGTAAGAACAGTCGGGTCTTGGAAGCTTGGTGGCTGTTTCCGCGGCTCATTTGGGTTTCCAAGGCGGCGATGCAAAGTGAAAATCGCAGGGAAGTGCGGCTAACTGTTAACCTTCTACCACTCTCCTGCTGTGCAGACAGCACGCCAGCGACTGAGGAACGTTCTTCGCCGCTTCGTGAGGTTAATCATGGCAAGGTTGAAATCAGGTCTCTTACGGCTGACCACCGTGATGATGACAGCCAAGTGGGACTTCGCCTTCTTTCGTCATGGCTCAGAACACTTCCATCTCCAACTCTGCCATGCCCTTGGCATCGCTGCAACGTCGCAAGTCGCATTGACACATCTGTCAAAATGTCACAGACCACTTTTTTGGCAGTGGTACAGTCGACCATGAGGCAGACAGGCGGTGGGGAATTACATATAGCAGGTTGTTTTAAGGCCGAAGACGGGGTTGGTTGGTTTTCATCGAACTTTTGAACTTTTGCTGAAAAGATTTCACATTCTCTCAAGATTGTTCGACCAAGTGAGTGAAGAAAAGCTCTCCTCTCTGACAGGCACCCAAGCAGGCTTCGCAAACACGATTCCCCACAAAGGATGATTGTGCAGATGTCTATATAAGCCCGCCCTTCGCAATCGGCGTTGTCAAGCGAGAAAGAAACGATTGCATCTCTTTAGCCTACGTCTCAGCCACGCATGCTGAGATGCAAGATGACCAACATAACAACTTTGTCCGCTTAAAAGACTTTCGTTGATTTAACATGAAAGTCTATCAATTATCTTGTCGACAACTCAGCGAATGTTCGTTCCAAGCATCGGCAATCAAAATGAACTCCGTGGACGACGGACTGCGGCTGATTCGTTTGCTCGTTTAAGGCGACCTAAAATTGGCGGTCTGCGACCGCTCATACCTGTGGCTTGCGCCTTGTTACACTCAATCGGATCCTTTGGCTGAAATCCTCACTTGATTAGACACTGTTGGCGAAGAGATATATCTATGATAGGAAAAAAGGACAAGTTGTGGTGAAGGACTACGAAAGAGAGAACTTGTGGCTAGTTACCATACAAGTAGGCTGTTCAAAGGATGGAATACCTGGGTCCGAGCTGCGTTAATCCCGCTTTGGCCAGCAGAAATTACAAGTCAGTCACGTTATCGAACAGAGGCAGCGTTCGAGTGATCAAGGCATGGATTGATAGACGTTCCGAAGCACTCCGTAGTTTTTGGAGAGAGAATTGCTGGGCTTCAGTGCGCAAACAGAGCAAACACCGAAAGCCCGAGCTCTTGGCGCCTTCTTCCCACTTCAATTTTTCTCTTCAAGCGAAACAAATCAACGTCAACCGCAACCAACTCGAATATTAACCGAAAGTGATGCAATCCAGCTCATCAGATAACCAATTGTCGTCTATAAATTTAGCTTCAGAGATCTGATCTTAGGACATAGAGCCCATGAGCGGTTATTCACCTTACCTACGATGCGAGCCCTCTCGAAAACAGCTCACAGCGGACGCAATACCGCATTGCTGCGCCAATGACACGAGGTGGACTTGAAAATATAATATGCATGGACTCCGTTTTGGATGGGAAGACTATTTTTCCAAGAACCCGGGTAGAGTTGAGCGGAGGGAGCCTTCGCGCGAGTCTAGCGAGCGATATTTCGCAAGCCGTTTACTCTGCATACTGCAAGCAGTTTTTCGAATCTAGCTGCTCTAGCACGTGTCTAAAGCCGTTTGTTCATCAGGCGTTGCTGCAGACACAGTGTTCTTACGAGCCCTTTCGTTTAGGAAGGACAGCAAACACATCTGTACGTTTTGTGCTCGTGCAAGCTGGAGCTGGAGGAGAAACAAAAGTAGCAATACTTTTGTGAACAATATTTGTTCGAGTTGCAAGAACAAACCGGGATTGAAATGCCTAGTGCATTTTGATTCTACTAAGAGCCTTCATAGTTCGTGCTATTTGCTCTTTCTAGTTCCTTGATCATATCAGGAGCTATCTTCAATGAGAGCATGACTCCGTGCGCGTCTACATTCATAACAGCCGTTCTGATCTATTAGTTCAGATTCTTGTCTAAATTTTGTATATACATCAAAGAGAATATGAACCATCGAAATGCAGTTTTTACATGAAAATCGTCCCAAAAGAATATCACAACTTGCTTGACTTGGCTCCGGAATCCTCATCTTCCGGAACTTGCACAACCACCTTACCCCATGTTTCTCTACCTCCAAGTGCCTGTAGTGCTCTCGGTACGGATTCCAGGCCAACAAAGGTTTCATCTTTGAAGCTCATCCCCCTGAATTTCCCTTCTTTGATCAAATCAAAAATCCCCTTCCAGACTACACCGACGGTCTCCTTCTCAAAATTTGCATACTGGCCCCAGTGCAGGCCAACGAGACTGACATTCTTCAGCAAAACGCGGTTCAACGCAACCTTCTCAATGCTTCCCGCGGCGAAACCAATAACCAACAATCGTGCATTCCATGCCACACATTTCAGGCTCTGGTCGATCATGCCGACGGGATCGTACACAATATCCACACCAGCCTTGCCGTTCCCGGTGCGGTGCTGTGCACACAGTTTCTTCACGGCATCGGGCCACTTGGAGTCCCGGTAATCAATCACGTAATCGGCTCCAAACGACTTTGCAACCTCTCGCTTTCTCTCCGTACCAGCTGTCGCAATCACAACAGCACCGCGAGCTTTTGCAATCTGCACGGCCGCAAGCCCCACACCACCGGCAGCAGCATGAACCAGGACCCAGTCACCCTGTTGGACGTTGGCACGGTGAACAAGACCACCGTAGGATGTAGGTGCCGTCACGAATAATCCCGCAGCATCTTCGAAGCTCCACCCCTCAGGAACCGGTAGCAGTGTGTGCTCTGGTGCGAGAATATGTGTCGCGTATGCGCCCTGGGTAGCGCCAAAGACGCGGTCGCCAACCTTGAATTTTGGCGATGTGCTGCCTGTGGGGGTGCTAAGGATTGTGCCGGCGAATTCAGCACCCGAAACCCAGGGGAGGGGTGGTTGGTGCTGGTATTTGCCTTGGATCTGGAGGAGATCGAAGAAGTTGGTACCGGCGGAGTGGATTCTGATCAGATATTTGTCGGCGGCGGGAGAAGGGGTCGGGATGGTGGTGACTTTGAGGTCGAGGGGTCCCTGCGTTAGAGAGCGTTGATATTAGCTTTGCATCTCAAGGTAACCGTAAGGATTTGGCTTGATTTGGTGGTCAATGTGGCCGTACCTTGACATATTCCTTCACTTGAATTGCACGCATTTTTGGTGAAAGAGCTTAATTGTAGCTGTGCAAAGATTCCGTCCACTGGACTTAAAAAATTGACTATCTTTATGTGCTTTAGTTATCAGCTTGGTGTTCAGATGAAAGCTGCGCCCTGCTCTTTAAATAAGCTTGTTGGTCCGCGGCAGCTTGAATTCTGCTTGAAACTCTGCTGAGAGCTTAATATGACAACGCGGGGAAGAACAGTCAAAGTGCCGAGGTTGTGTCGCCTTTGTCTTGAATCATCGACGACATGGCCATCCGGCGGCACGCTGACTGCCCAAAAGCGTTGACTGATCCATTGGAATCCCAGGCCATGAGCGTGTCTTTTCTAATAATCTTCAGTAGGGATGTGTGTTTGTCTCCCACGATATCAGTTGGAAGCTTCAAGCTGGTTTCATCAGATAGGCGACACTTCATCCCTCAGGGACTATGTGAGCTAGACTACGAATGTAGTGAATTGAAAGATGAGATCAAGGGAGATGCTACTCTCTGGAATAAGTATCAATTTTCTGCAGCTGCTAATGATGATGTTGATGATAAATGCAGGCCTCTCAATACAATTTCTGCCTTGCCAGTTCCCACACCCTCGAATGCCCAACGCCAAAATGGGATACAAAAGAACGAGAAAATGAAAAAAGAAGAAAAAAAAAAAAAGAAAAGAACGATGTGCAACGATGACGGGCAAGGACTGCAGAACAAAGGCACCTCATAAACTCCTTGCTTCTGTGCCACCCAGCCCCATCCGGTCATTCAACTGCAAAACTGTACACCTATGCATATGTTTATCTATGCCCTGACCCTCTGATCTCGGAAACGAGAAAATATTGAATAAGAATATATAAAGAAGAAAAGAACAAAAAATCCTCAGGGTATCTGATCCTCCGGCGAGGCAGTCATTGAAGAAGAAGAAAAAAAAAGTTGCCGTGAATATTTAAAAAGAACTAATAACATATACAAGTCATAGATAGACTCATCTCCCATTCAGGTCTAAGCTCGGGGTTGATGGCAGAATATATTCGCCGTTGCTGGTGCTATACTGCATTGAAGCATGGAGCGACGGGTCAAGAAGAGGAGGATGAATGGCCGGCGACATCACTGTGCTGTTCGAAGTCTGCATTTCAGGGCACATCCGCTCAGTCTCCCAACGCTGGGGGCTTGATTTCCCGTCTGTTTTGGCTCTCCGCAGCCGAGGTGGCCGGTAGGCAACTCTGGCATGCCCAATGAAGTTGCCTTGACCGTCGACAAGAGCAGAGGCACGCTTCCAGTTCCGCAGACTTGATATCGACTCTTCGGCTTCCTTCTCACATGACGTGGGAGCGTTTTCGTAATGCGAATGCAAAGCTGCGTTGGAATCCCCTATCACGGCCTGGCCGCTTTCGGGATGAATGTATGGCGAGTTGGGGACTTGGGTATATCCGTTGTTTGGGAAGGAAAGGTGAGAGGTCTCGGATGAGGAATAGCCCCATGAGCTTGGTGGTAAGAGTGAAGGAGAGTCTTTCGGAGGGCCTCGATCGTGTGGTTGAATGTGTGGCGATACTCCGGGTGGGTATTGGGAAGGGCTGAAGGATTGGGGCGGCGGATTGATCGTGGGACTGGCGATGTTGGCGTCGCAAATGGAACGGGGAATTGGGAATGCTTGCCCATAGGAATGGTTCGGGCTGTGCTCATAGGAGTAGGCTGCTTGTTGCATTGGATGAAGAGGGCTACCATGGTCAGATACCGGAATGTTGCTCGATCGCATCGAGAAGTTTCTTTGTGTCTGGTCGGTTGGGAGGTACGATGCTGGGCTGCCGAGCAGGTAGCTCTGAGTAGGCGTTGGAGGATATACCCATCGTTCGCTGTTATCTGAATCTGTGTGCGCCGAAATCTCTTGATGAGGCGACGGTGCTAACTTCTCGGCCGGTTTCTCCTGAGATTCTTCTATCATCGCGACGACCTTTGTCTCGCTCACTGGAACCGTTGGTTTCTTTCGTTTTTGGCGTGATGGTTTCGTCACTCCCCATTTCTTAAGTCGACTTCGAAGTTGTGTTTCACTGGTCGCAGGTAAGACAAACAGGTCCACGATGACGGGACATCGGGACGTCCTCGACAGAGGATGGACTCACGTTGGATCAAAGCCATCACTCCGCACCCTCTTGATGACTTGTTTCAGCGGCCATTCTTCGACTTTATACAAATTTGATATCTCGTCCTTCTTGCTCTCCCAAACATCGGATGGTATGGTTGTTTTCATTTTGCCCTGAAGAACGTGTTTAGAGGCAATTGCAGCCTCTCGAAAAGTGCTGGGGAGTGGTGGAAATATCGGTCATCAGGCACAAAACTCGTTCGAGATTTATTTCCCAGCTGTGTGGGAAGGTCGTATTCGCCTCACCGTTGAACAAAGGTTCGCATGAAGTTGCGGGAGAGAGGTTTGAAGATTTCTGGCCTCTGCAGCATGCGGATCAGAGCTCTAATTAACTATTCGAAAGGCCTGCTTATGAAAGGCCTGATGGTTCTTCTGGACTTTGGGGGTCGAGACTAATAAGACAGGGATTGTCCAAGAACAGCCACAAGAATCGGCTAGCTAACTCCTCCTGGTTGAATCGACTGATTATTATTTCTCCTTAACCACAGCTTCATTCGCTAACTGTCTCGAAGAATCCTGCCCAGGTCGGCGGAGACGCCATTCATCCCTCGCTCACGGCCTCTTATGTTTATTTATGCCGCGGATGATTTTCGTCCTCTCCACAGAAGGAAATGCTTCGTATACTGGCTCCATACTCTATACACGCCGGCTTAAAGCAAATGCTTGCTTTTGCAGCGCGACCCAAGATCTCCCTCCACCTCCAAAGGCCGGCCTGCAAATCAAGCGGCTTTATTTCGGGGTAGTCAATAAATAAGGTTCTGAGGAGTTGGCTTTTGGAAGGTGAAAAATACAAAATAGCTTCATGGGTTTTGCAATTTGCTGCGATAAATGGCTGAGGAGTTACAGGCAGAATTTCATAACCTGGTGATTACGAGGAAAGAGCCTGGTGTGTGTGCGTCGTACGGTACCAAGGACATACAAGAAACGACATAAAGACGGCGAGGTAACACTCGCTAATTCACTGATCTCGGAATCCTTGCCATAACTTGCATTCTCCCCCCGGAAGAAACATCGAAATCTGGGACGCTTCCGCCTATCGAATGTCGGTATTGCATTCATCACACTGCGAGACTTGGTGATGCGTCACAAAATGTGACGGAACGAGCCAATTGCATTGAACGGCCGTTCCAGCTGAACGGGTCTGGCCCTTGCAATTGCAGGATGCTGGCCCTTCGAGTGGTGTATTCGGGTCACAGGCAGCACCCAAGTGCCAACGGAATGCATGGAGACGACCCGTGCATTATCTACCCCGTACCCAGGGAGAGGAAAGGGTCGAGTCAAACTGATCTCGAGAACCCTGAACTACAGAATTCAAGTACAGACATTACTGTGTGAATAAGGTGGACAAACGAGTCGGAGATGAAACTGCACCAAGTTGAGCAATGAAACAGGTCTGCTGCCACGTCTGAAAAACATCGTTCCGCCTTTTCTTGGGTCTTGCTTGATCAAACCAAAGCGCATGAACACATGTATCCCAACAGCTGATCTGAAGGGCTAGCTCATCACGGGTACATTCGGTTTGTCACAATAAGCCGCCTTTCCTCTGACAAGCATGCCAATCCCTAATTAACTATTGGCCAGTCACTCATGCAATCCCCGATGGCCGTTCTGAGGGCGAGGAGCAAAAGCCGTCACTATCCTCTGTAGTGACGGGGGAGGAGGAGCTTTCAGTTCAGCTTTCGAGAAGCGACCATTCCACAAGTGCGTTTGACGAACGGTGATGGCGTTGTTTCTTTCGGCTATGGGGGTTTTGACACGGATCGATTACCTCTTACTCACATAGAATTGGTTACTCTGGAACATGGTAGAAGTATTTCCGTTGAACTGGTTGACCCAGCAGCTTGGGTTTGTCATTCTTTTTTCCCGGGCGAACTTTTCCAGTGCGGAATAGAACTGAAGGATGAGTCCCATGCAATCGAGATCCCCTGATGAAACGTGCATGTTAAGGGCACCATTCAGGCGTGGAATCAGTTACACATGGTTGTCATGAAAGACGGGAACATGCACAGTTGGGGGCACGGGCCGATACACTGAGGCTTTGTGAACAATGAACGTCCGTCACAAGGTACATACAGTACATAGATCGGACATTTTTTTAAGAGAGACGATTGGTTTGAGTACCAAAGGCCAGGTTGTGAGCGCGACGATGGCGGCGCTGTTGCTGCGGGATGACTTTACTTCTCTTGTTGGCCGATACCTAGAGATTCAGGGTTGCGTTCTTGCAAAACCGTACGAACGGGACTCAATCCAAATAGGTAAACGGTCCCAAAGATGAACGCTCCGTAATCAAACAACATAGGAGACCCGGTTGGCTAGAGGGACTTATGCGCCGCTGATCGAGGAGACTTACTTGTTGTGGTAAAAGGTTGATACGGAACTTTACTGCATTGGTCATGGGTACTCTGGGGATATGCCCGCCCCCTGCTTAACTAACCGAGCACCCTAACCATATGCTCATGGGGACAGATGAAGCATCCTGGTCTGGCTTCATCGTTCAAAGAGGCGTCCTTGCTCACCAGAGCATTTAAAATAATGTTTCATACTTCCGGCCTACTTACCACACTCCATCCCAGTGGGTCTGACTGAGCTAACAGCCGCTTGGGCGCTCTCAGATACACAGTAGAATCTCTGCCAGTGGTGGTTCTCCGTAAATCTTTATGGTCAGAGTCTACACAGTGTTGGATCCAAAGGCGCCGGGAGGCGCTGGCACCGAGGACAGCGAGGTTGGTTTCTGATTCACATCCCAGGATGGCGCAATGCGACCAAGGGGTCCCCCGAGACGTCGATCATCATGGGGATACTGAACGGTTTCGTGCGTCTCGGCGTCTCCCCTTTCTTGTCAGGAGGCCCCTCGCCATTATAACGGCACAGGACGTTTGATATACATACAGTATAGAGTGTTGCTTTCCCTCATTGCATCCGCAGTATGTATGCAGGTAGTTACTGTACATACAGAGGACGATGGAGTACGGAGTTCCCTGTAGTTAATTAGTGAGCTCGAACAAAGTCCCAAGAGGAAACGATAACATCGTGCTCGGTATATGGGCCGCTTCGTTGATTCCCGTCTCGCGCGGGCTAGTTAAGTTAACTAGTGCTGCGGAAGACAAAGCTAAAGATATACATACATAGTTAGTTAATTAACTCCTTTCGGGAAGCAAACCCCCCTAGTTGCGGGAAGGATGTTCAAAATAGCAATATTCTTCCCCAAGACACAGCTAACGAGCAGGGATGCTTCTTAGTTTCTGATTTCAAATATATTCATAATCTCATCCTTGTCAGTGGCCACTTAGAGGAGAAGGTAAACCAAGCCATTGGAGAAGTGGCTGCTAGATCCGTCACATTCCTCCTCCTCTGCCGCCGGCGCCGTTGGCTTCGATCACGACCTTTTCGCCGGGAAAGCTGATCAGATTCACCACCTTGGCGTGCGAAAAAACCCGGTGTAGACGGCGCAGCAAACCCACTTAAACGGCTCACACCCACGTCTACAAAACGCAGGGCAAATCGATTGTGCTGCGGTTATTGGGATTTGGTACTCTTTTCCCGACAGAAGGATATCCTCAGGCCACTGGCCGTAACTGGTACCCCGTGTGGCCAATGGCCGATCATGGTTTCCTGTTGGGCGCATTCGATGCATAGTTATCCTTGGGTTTAGGCCTAGACGTCTGGCGCACATGAGCGCGATCTTGTTGTCATTTTGCTCCCACCTGGGATGGATGCAGGTGCCACTCCGTCCTGACAGGCCTTCAGGGAGAGCCAGGGAACATTTCTTATTTCGGACACATGCTCCGTAGAGTCCATATGTCTGCCGAGGATGCCTGCATCCGATAATTCTCGTGGATGTTTTGAGATCCAGACCCAATTAGTTTTGAACACAAGTATTAATATTCTTGGCCTTCCAGCTTCCATTTTTCTCTGGGGCTGTCTTGCCCAAAGGGGTGAATTCCATTGTCCA
Source organism: Chrysosporium keratinophilum (assembly GCA_029850275.1). Taxonomy (NCBI): domain Eukaryota; kingdom Fungi; phylum Ascomycota; class Eurotiomycetes; order Onygenales; family Onygenaceae; genus Chrysosporium; species Chrysosporium keratinophilum. Next base: position 1,283,657 of record JARBIX010000012.1, read on the forward strand.
CTAGCAATACCGCACAAATGTACGGCGAGAATATGCCTGTATCCAAAACATTGAGGTAGAAAAACAACAAGAACAGAGTGCGGAGGAGAAGAAATAAAAATAAAGGTAAAACCCCAGGATCCCGCCATGCCAAGCACCTGTATTCCCATAAAGACTGAAACCCCCTCAAAGCGCGCAAAACAGAAAGAAATCCCACAGTCATCAATTACAAAGCACGGCTTCCACATTAAAACAATTAAAAGGGGAGCAGAAGAAAGAAAGATTACCTCTTGCTTCAGACAGAGGACGAGACATATGTATTTAAAGAAGTTTTCGATTCGAATACGAAAAGCGCGTCTCGATATGATTGCCAAGCCCGGAGCGGTAAGCGCAGGGAGATCTTGGAACTTCCACCACCACCCGTGACCGCGGAGCGGAAAGAACACGGACGCGTGTGGGGGCGGAACGCGATTATCGATGTCGTTTGATGCGATGTTCTTTGCCGCCTTTCTTCGACTTCTTTTTCCTCTTATCCGGCAGAACCAACGGCTCATCCTTCAGGTTCCATTCCATGAAACGGAGCAAATAGTCGTCGATATGGCCCATGAGTGTATCCTCATCAGCAACAACGGCTTCCTCAGATACTGCGCCGGATGTGGATGCCGGAGCAGCGGGAGTTCCGGGTGCTTCGGTTGGAGGTTCTTCCTCAGCTAGTTCGCTAGCTGCTGGCGTACCCACCTGGCTTTGACCACGTTGAGCAGGAGTTTGAGGGAGGCTGGCCTCCGCAAAGTCCTCGTCATCAACGTGTTCCAATTCCTTTGCAGCATTCTTGGCGGCATCGAGGTCTTCTTTATCCTCTGCCTGCTCCAGCACCTTGGGCACATCGGAGGGGCTATTATTGAGGATTGAATCCATGGCCCTGCTGGCCTCGTCTTGCCCGTCGAGAACGTCTTCTTTGAGCATATCACGAGGATCAAGTTTCTGGAAGTAATCCGTGGTGAACTCTCCCTCCTGGATAACCACGTCATCGAGCATTCTTTTTTGGTTGGCTTTGCGCAAAATATTCGATTCGATCGTGTATTCGGAAACGAAGCGGTAGATATGGACATCACGGGTTTGGCCAATTCGATGACAACGATCCTGGCATTGTTTATCCATGGCAGGGTTCCAATCTAAATCGTAAAAGATGACCGTATCTGCTCCAGTGAGGTTGATTCCCAGTCCACCGGAACGACTAGACAAGATGAAAACTAGAATACGTGGATCGCTATTAAACCGTTCCGTCAATATCTGCCGCTGTTCGATTTTCGTCGCTCCGTCCAGACGAAGATAACGATGACCATGTACGTTGAGAAACTGTTCCAAAATGTCGAGCATCTTTGTCATTTGCGTGAATATCAGCGCGCGATGGCCACCAGTTTGAAGTTGCCTAAGAAGTTTGTCCAATTGCTGAAGTTTGCCGCAATCGTATTGTAGGAGTCGCTTATCTGGAAACGCGATCGAGAGGCGCATTTGTGCTTCATGGAATGGGTCGTAGGAAGGCACCCGCTGAGAATGAGAGAAGTAGCGGGATTGAATTGGCGTCAACGCAGCTGCCGTCACGGCCGGAGCGACGACGGCGGGAGTGAGGCAAGCGAATTTCTGCACAAGAGGTTCTGTGGCGCGGGATCTCTCCTCAAGCGATAATATCATGGACTCGAGGACAGGAGATTGCCGAGAAAGCCAGTCAATGAGCATGCGCCGTGGAGGCCGGCCCTGGGCGCTGGGTTTTAGAGTCTTGTCAATTCCAAGGAAGTCGATCAAGCTGTCTCCGTAGATCGGGCGTCTACCGTGGCGTTTGGATTCAAAGTATAGACACCGTTCTAGCTCTTCCATCCTCCTCTTGCGGACAGTGTTTTCCATGGAATCTAGGGTAGACTGTATGGAAGAGCCGTCGAAAGTCATCGTCCAGTTCGTGCGATTATATTGGCGTTCGCGCAGCTTTCTAAATGGTTCATATGCCATAATCCTCGTAGCATCATCCGCAAGCCTTTTCGAGGTATCTTCTCTCGAAATTGGCACCAAATTCAAAAAGTCCAGATCCAGTTTATCTAACGGACTCTCGTACAGGAGTCGACGACGTATTATGAGGTCCTTTATTTCAAGATTTGCTGTGATTGAACTGGACATGGTAAACGAGGTTGTGATCGGACGAGTCTCAAAAAGATCAGGATGATTGCAGACCTTCCTGAGCTGCATTAGACAATTGATAATGGAGAGGTAGTTTCCCGAAGCCAGAGTCTCCTTTGTTTGAGCACGGGACATAAATCCATCGTAGAGATACCGTTGTCGCTTTGACAATCGACAAGTAACCACATGCTCGTATTTTGCGGGCATCTGTTTTTCCACGTCGATTTTCAACCGGCGGAGGATGTAAGGCCGCAACACAGTATGCAATTTGCTCACCACCTTCCTGGCTTCTTCATCCATGGTATCCCTCCCATGTTCAAGAATCTGCTCAACAGGACGACGGAACCATTCAGAAAAGTTCCGCAAATCAGCAAATCCTTCCACACCGCTTTCACTATCATCATTCGGCATTAAAAAGAAAAGAAGCGACCACAGCTCCGTCAGGTTGTTTTGAAGAGGAGTACCAGTCAAAAGCAGTCTTGCTCTGGTTTTGAACGTAAGGAGCGTTTGCCATCGCTGAGAACGGAAATTCTTGATGTTGTGAGCTTCATCGAGAACCATGTAATGCCAGTTTCGTCGTTTGAACGTCTGTTGGTCCTGCAAAACCAACTGATACGAGGTGATACAGACATGCCAGCGGTCGTCATCCATCCAGCCTTTCCGCTTTTGTCGTCTCTCCTCTTGAGTTCCGTAATAGGTGAGGATTTTGAAACCAGGACACCATTTCTTGAACTCCATTTCCCAATTCAGCATCACGCTGGTTGGAACAATAACGAGATGAGGACCCCATACTTCGTGTTCAACGGCTAGATGCGCTAACAGTGCTATGGTTTGAATGGTTTTCCCCAGTCCCATTTCATCAGCGAGAATGCCGTTGATGTCACTGGCATAGAGACCTGCGAGCCAGTCCAGACCAAAATGTTGATATTCGCGAAGGGTTCCCCGTAATAGATGGGGGATTGGCGTTTTAATAGTGGATGTTTTCGGTGAATTGGGCTCTTCAGCTGGGCTCTCTGCTCGATCTTCTTGACCTACTTGGTCTGCTTGACCTTCTTGTTGCTCGTGGGGAGATCTAGGTCGGTCTAAAGGTGATTCTCGCTCAGCCTGAATGTTGGAGCCAGGATCTTCATCATTCGGTCGGAGCGAAGCTGGAGACGCAGGCGTATCATCCACCTCCACTAAGTCCACATCACGATGCTCATCAATGGGTTCGTTACTCGGTAACCGAACGGGATGCATGGTGGGTGTGGTCATAAGCTCATCCTTGCTAAACGTATCATTTGGTGGAGTTCCAACATTGGATTTATCGTCCCCGAGTAAGATTGTGGTCGAAGGCGTAGGTGGTTGAGCCGATATAAACGTAGTTGGTTCAGGCGCTTTTATATCATTCTGTGGCCCAACGGGAACGAGATGAACTGCATCCGTATCGTCGTCATCCTCGTTTTCCGAGTAATCTTCATTGTCATCATCATCGACACCTTCCGCATTAGAAGGGGAATACTGTTTCGTGGCTTCGTCGGATCCTATCCCAAGCGCAACTTGATCATTGCCAGAGAAAAATCCCAAAAGCCCCGGATCTGATCCAGAATCATCGTCTGAAACCTCTTCGTCATTTTCGCCCTCATCCTCATCATCACTTTCCTCCGTATCATCCATATCTATAGATTCGTCGCTGTCATCTAGGAGAGCTGGATCGACCTCATCTAATGTCCCATCGAAATGCGTATCTAGACCGTCCAAATTAGTTTCTGTCTCTGTCTGTCCTCTTTCAGATTCTGAGGAGACCGATCCAGCTTCCGACATTCGGCTCTCTCCATGCTCCGATCCGGCCCTAGTAACTAGGTCAGGAGTGGCTATGTGAGCGTATTTTCTCCGAAGGGCTTCAGGAGACAGGTTGACATCGTCATCAAAACTAGAGCCCTCGCTATCGGACTCAGAGCCGCTGGACGACATGTTATCTTCATCTTCAGTATGCTCAGAAGAAGCTTCTTCTTCCCCGCTATCCTCCGACTCGCTCTCCTCATCCATCTCGCTCATTCCACTCTTATCTCCCTTGTCCCCTACTCGCTTTTCCCAAAGCATGGTCGACTGCTTGAGAGCTTTGTTCAATGCAAGCTGTTCCTTTAGCTTCTGCTCCTCTTCCCAGCGAGCAAGCCTTACTTTCTCAACCTCAACACGAGCCTGTTCAAACTGCCGCTGCAGATCTTTGACCAGAGCTCGGCGTTTTTGGCGCATTTCTTCCTGTTGCTCCTTGAGTATGTCCTCCGGGCGTTTGTTTCGTTTCCTCCATGCATCTGCGCACCAATGAGCAAAAAGCTTGGCTAGATGGCGATGATGTCTGTGCTCTTTATCGAGTAGCTTCTTGAAATACAAGGCATGAGCCACAAAATGGTCATGATGCGAAAATTGCTGCGGTGGTTCCTCCTCAGGGTCTTCCAGATAGACAGAGCACCTTTCCTTGCTCAACAAGCCACCTGAATCAGCTTCATTCCAAAGTCTACCCCACATTTGATATTCCTGCAAAGCAGACTCGGATGTGAATAATTTGGACTCATCATCCGTCACTGCTTCATTGTCTACCCATTCTCGGAACGAAGAGTATTTCTTCGGGGGAACCAGATGATGTGGATTCTGGGCTGTTAAGGAGGGCATCTTGACTTTGAATCGTATTCTTGGAGTCTTTTTCATTGGGCTCTCAATCGGATTCTGGCTTTCTCCCCCCTCAGTACTTTTGGCGCCCTCCCCAGACCTGCAATTCCGTCCAGCAGCCATATTGTCATCTCCATTACACCCGTTGTCATTGTGTCCGTTGACAGCAGCGTTGGCGAGCCTGCTGGTTGCGCGAGGACCCGTCTCTGAGTGCTTGCGCGTATCCGTTCGAGCCGAGGGTTGTTTTGCCTGAGTCGTTTTCAAACCCAGTGCTCGTGCAGAATCTTTTCGAGTCGAGACACTATCGAACCCATTTACATAGGTGTTTCTCCCAGGACCCCGCTTTCCATTGGTTTCTGGCTTAGAGGGGGTCGATGAAGGAGACGATAGGTCGTGACGCCCGGTAGCAGCAGATTTGGACTTGCCGATGTTGTCCTTTTGGACCGATCGCGTGTACCGTTTCTCCGATGGAGGCTGATGCTCGAGGGGAACGGTATTCGTTCGAGTGGACCTTCGTCTGCCACCATCGAAAAAGGACGTTGGACCATCGATACCAGCTCTCTTCCACGGCGGCGAGGGAGGTCGCGGAGTCGATCGCGAAGACAAATCTGCAAGCTTCCGTCTTTTGGCGGGCGGGCCTTGAAGTTGGTCACTCGTGACATTGCCGTCCGGATCTATGCTCACGTCGCCTACAGACATGTAAGCATAATACTCGCACCAGGGAGTATGTGTAATCGCTTGCCTTGCGCTTCACGGACTGCTGTGTTATTGTTGTTTTCTAACGCGCCGTTATGGGTCCCGTTTTGCATTTCTTGTTGCTCACGTCTCGGATGGGGCAACAACCGGAGGCAACCCCAACTTTCTCGGCGAAAACACGTCTAACCCGCGTAATTTTACCATCAATAGATAGATCTCAGCAAACCAAGTCCACATGGAAGATCTCGCATAGTTATCGGCAAATGTGCGTTGCTGACCGGGGAAAAACGCGGGGAGTTGGGGAGTTGTGTGAGACTTGATTTTCTCTCCTGCTGAGAGCAATTTCCCACTAGTGATGCTTAGATAAGAGCACGTGAACAGCGACTTTCCGGATTGGTTCGAGATGAGTTGACTGAAGGCGAACTCACGCATCGCCAGCGACCCCAAACCCTCCCAGTCCGCCAGCATTCTCCTCTCTGCTGAGGCGGCCACCACTGTGAGTGAAACGGCCAATTGAGCTACTGCTGCTATACTAACGGGATGACTGCATTCCAGATGATGTCCAGACGGATTTTGACGGCACGATTGCCGTCGCGAGCTTGCGCCGGATTACCTGCCGTTACTCGTCCCGCATTCACGCAAGTCCGACATGCTTCACAGGCTGAGATAGAAGACCCAGAAATGGTTGGTTTTGAACAATCGGTTCTCTGGTGATGTCCGAGGAATTGACACAGTGCGTCCTCCAGAATGGCGGTTATCCCAATCCTCCACCCCAGAAACGCCAATTCCGCGACCCATACGGCGGTTGGTGGGATCGACAAGACAAAAGGAACTTTGGAGAACCAGTTCACGAAGACAACGATATCCTTGGAACCTTCAGCACCGAAAGCTACAACCATTTCAAAGCACCCAAAGCATTCTTCTTGTTGGGATGCTCGATAGCCACGGTTTTCGCGTTCAGCGGCGTTGTCAGTTTCTTTTACCCCGATAAACCTAGCGCTCCCCGTACCTTTGAGGACGGACTTGAGAGGGAGCTGGGTGGTGTCAACGCTGTCCCGGTAAGCTTGCTCTAACACTCGGAATTGTGATCTCGGTTCTAACATGCCTCAGACACGAAAACAAGGCGAGGATTCATGGTAAAACTACCCTAGTTGAATTTGTATATAGAATTAACAGTTTTTTGATTGTGGCGCCGATGAACAACATTTTGATATTTCCATATCAATTCTGAAGAAGCCTCGCCGTCCACAGATGTGAATTGAGAATGTGCCCATTGACACTCCTAATTAGAGGTATATCACAGCGGATCAATTGTAGCTCAAATTGGGGATACTCCCTTATCCGGCCTTTGAGAATATCTGAACTTGTGCTTTCATCAGCAGCTCTATGGCCCTCTCGTTTGTTGGATTTGTTTGCGGCGCTTATTTGACCACAACGGTAAGGCTTGGCGAACACCGTCCTTTGGGTCTACGTCAGACCCTGCTCGTGTGATTTTATCTAAAACAATCTAAGGGCAGGGGGCTGTGATCGGGCGTCTTCTATAGCGTTCATTTTCATTTCAATCTATGAGCTCCTGTTCTTGCAACTAATGATTAGACTGAAATGGTCGCTTCACACTCTGTTTTCTACTGATGCATTTGCTTCTTGCTTGATTGTGTGCTGTCAATCGGCTGTGTTAGAGTGGCTCTCAGACGGCCTAACCTCCGTGGTTTCACCATTCCTCCGCCCGAAACTCAGGCCATCCAGATAAATTCTAGCTTGAGGAGCCGAGAGCTGTGCTGGACTGACTAGATTCTACTATCGTTTCTAAGCTCGTCACGCAAGCCCATCGACGAACCTGCCCTTCCGGCCGCTTACTTCGCCTTTGAACACCCCTCCACGCCGAACCGCGATCCTATCTTCTGACTGAACGAACGATCATTTCGAGCCGGAGCACTGATGTCGACGTCATCCAGAACTTCCCATCGCATATCGCGACGCATCAACAGCCATGCCAGCCAAGATCTACGCAATCACTCGCGGAACCTATCTCTGGCTCGACGACGACCGATCAGTCACAATGATGCGTACACGTATGCCCTTCGAGTCGCATTCCTGTCCTATCTTCTACAGCCGCGGCAGCGCAGACCGCAAAGCCTCCTTCCCAAACCACACGTTAACCGATCGTCGACTACATTTCATGACCTTATGAAGGATTTTAGTTTGGTGAGAGACTCAAAAAGTACCAGATTTCCACATGGGTTTATTGGGGAGTTGGAAAAGCGGTTGACAGGAGTGTTGATGGGGCGTGAGCGAAGAAAGGAATACCAGGATGCGTTGGTCAAGCGGACATTCGCAGTTTTCCTCAATGCATTGAAGGAACAGGCGTTTAAAAAAAGAATGGAAAAGGATCGGCGAGTGGAAGACCTTGTGTTGATATTCTTTTCAAATGCTACCAAGGAATTGTCAAAAGGAAAAGCGCCGGAAGATATTAGTTGGAAACTGATGGTCGACCGACATGTTGCACTTTTCGTCAGACTTGTCACACTAATAATGAAGGATCACGACTGGTTACGGGAAAAACCTGAGTTGGCCGCAAGATTATCTACACTGGAAACGAAGTTACTGGCCCATGATCAAGATTTGGCCGAGGCATCCCAGCCGGATGGAATTGGGGCTCCCACCGAGATAGTTCCTTTGAGTTACGATGTCAAGGATATGCCGTTGGTCCAAGTGGTAGCAAAGATATTTGGGCTGAGAGAATCACAAGTTCAATCTGATATCACAAAGAACAAGAATATTTGGACGGCGAAGGAGGCACTGCAAGACCTGAAAAAGTATCAGACGCATCTCAACTTACACACCGGAAAAACGCTCTCCAGGGCTGAATTCGAAAATGACGATGCTTACGATTCCTGGAAAAAGGCAGAGACCCCAGACTTATCGCAGATGATGTTAGCGATTGTTCAGTCGAACCCGGAACTTGCGAAAAGTACCACTGGCGGCGGACTACCGCAGTTTAATGATTCGCAATTGGAGGCGCCGCATTCAGAGTCCTCTTCCTATGTTTTAAGTCAACCTGTGGACATTTCTTCTTTGTCAATGTCCGAAACCCTTGAAGAGCAGCAGCTTGACACAGGGGATCTTTATACTTTTATACCCCCAGATCCAAGATCTTATTACCGGTTTATCTTGGCACAGGCCACAACGCACGATTTACGTGATCGATCACTTGAGCCTTCTGAGGCCACTTCCGAATTACCGGCGATGAAACTTATTTCCAAACAGTCAACCGAGCTTCTTAATGAATTAGGGCTCCGATGGCGGATACCACCAGGTTCCCGTGCAGCCCTATTCCTAGACGTGTTCGGATCCAAGTACGTTGATCAGGAGATTGACCTTGATACCCTAGATTCGGCCTTTATCTTCGTCAAAGAGCCTCCAGTTGAGAGGAACAAGCGAGCCAGCTTCGTGGCACCTGTGTTTTATGATAGAAACAAATGGACGCGGGCCGACATTTGTACAATGCAGCGAATTCTTTCCTCGCTCTATAATGCCCTGCTTCGACAGTTGTATGAAACCCTTATGCATTGCTTTGACAACAAAATTCCTCCACTCGGGCCAGTGCTGTATGTGCTTGAAAATCACGTTGAATCGGATCCCAACTTCGTGTCCAAACCAGAAGACCAGGAACAGTTTCAGACGTATGCGTATAATGGGTTAGTGGAAAAGGCGAAGGAGATCTATCAGGAAAATCTCAATAAGGAAATTCCTCCAGATCAGGAAACATGGGAGTTTTACCATGTGATACAACTAAGCAAGGCCATTATGAAGCTGTGTCAGAAGATTCAAAAAAGATATAGGAAGAATCCAGAGATTGTGGGGTAAGTGGCCAACCGTTGTGCATGTTTAGGCTCACCTAACTCCAATAGTGTCAATCCTCTGACGGTGCTCGTCAACTGCGTTCTTCCCATGTTTGCCGAGGATGCTCAGGATATGATTACGAGGGTCATCGAGCACGCCAAAGAAAAGAACGAAGAAATTGAGATTCAGGATGGATTCGATCTATATAGGGGGCTGTCAGAAATGCGCCGAGTATATGCAGAAGCCCTTCCAGGGTGAGTTTCAACTCTTTGAACCTTTCAAAATCCCTTCTCGTGGCAAAAAGGTCGTATAATTGACTCTCATCGTAGGGATCCCTTTCCCATCCCCGTCGAACAGCTGCTGGCAGATTTTGTGTGGCGCTGGATTCGACTAACAGATGAAAAGGTACTTGGCTGGGTGGAACAGGCGATCAAGCAGGACAACTTCCGGGTTCGAACGGAGTCGCCTGATGATATACCTACAGAAGAGCAACGGCATAGTGTATCAGTGGTTGACATCTTTAGATCTTTTAACCAAGTGGTCAGTCAGATCGTCGAACTGAACTGGGACGATGATGTCGGGTATGCAAAGTTCATGACGGCAATATCAAAATCAATTGGCAATGGTCTGTCGCGGTACTGCGAGATCCTTGAGCAATCTTTTATCAAAGAAATGGATCGGCCCACACCAGAACAGGAGGCAGCAGCGAGGCAGACAAAGCAAGAAAAATGGGTGCAAATGGCAAAGGAAGCGTGGAGCAATAAGGAGAAGGTTGAGCCGTTCCAATTCTTTGCAGAGGTATGTAGTGGATTCACTTGGTTGTCTCATATGCACACTGCTTACTCCCCAATTTCTAGTCGTTTGTGAAACTTAACAATGTTGAATATGCTTTGCAACAACTCGACAAGCTGGAGAAGGATATCAATGTAGATGGCTGCGCGGAAGTCCTCGCTAAAAATGCTCCTCCGCTCTCCAAGAAGCAGCGCCAGGTCACCAACTATGTCTTCACTGTCAAAATCGTGGAGGCAGAGGACCTAAAAGGGTGCGACATGGACGGTCTGAGCGACCCGTATGTGGTCCTAACCGACGAGTACCAGAAACGGATCTATAAAACTCGAATCATCTATGATAATCTGAACCCAAGATGGGACGACAGCGTGGATATTTTGACAAAAACACCGCTGAACATAATCGCCACTCTTTGGGACTGGGATGCGGTTGGAGATCATGATTACGTCGGGCGCACATCGGTGAAGCTGGATCCTGCACATTTCAGCGATTTTGCGCCTAGAGAGTACTGGCTTGATCTGGATACTCAAGGTCGACTGTTACTTCGAGTTAGTATGGAGGGTGAAAGGGACGACATTCAATTTTATTTTGGCAAAACGTTCCGAACGTTGAAACGGACTGAAAGAGAAATGACTCGCAAGACAACTGAAAAGGTAAGCCAAAGGGGTTTCCAGCCAGCGTCAAGAATTCATATTGACTTTATTGCCAGCTCTCTGCGTACATCAACCATTGTCTGTCGCGACGAGCGTTGAAGGCCTTGCTCTCAAAAGGAATCAGCATATCTACCGTCTCAAGTTATTTTAATCGAAATAGAGCACCGACTAGCCAAGCTCCAACGCCGGCCGAAATCGAGGGTGCACTACTTCCATTATTTACATATTTCGATGACAACTTCTCCATAATGAACAAGACGCTCACAGCAGATGCCATGAGAACAGTCATGGCACGCCTATGGAAAGAAATGCTTGTGACAGTAGAAAGTCTTCTCGTCCCTCCACTATCCGACAAACCTTCCAACCAACGACCACTGAACCAGCAAGAAGTAGACATCGTCTCACGATGGCTCTCTCTGCTTCTGAACTTCTTCAACGCCGTCGACGAAGAAACCGGCGAAGCCAACGGCGTGCCCATGGACATTCTCAAATCTCCCAAATACCACGAAATCCAAACCCTCTTCTTCTTTTACTTTGAACCCACCGAACACCTAATCCGCACCTCTGAACGCATGGCCAGCGCCACGGCCGCACGTCAACAGGCCAACCGCAACCGTCTCTCCGTCACATCGGCATCGTTCAGCCCCTTTGCGGCGGGCATCCCATCCAACCGGCGCGGGAAGAGCATCATGTACAAACGCAATCTGGGCACGATGAAAAAGGCCAAAGAAGAGAAGTGGCGCGAGGCGCAGGCGGAGCCTAATGATGATATGATTCTTAGGATATTGCGCATGCGACCTGAGGCGGCGGGGTATCTGCGTGATCGGAGTCGGCAGAAGGAGAGACTCGCCACGGCGGCGGCGGCGGATTTGATTGTGAAACAGAGCCTTATGGCTAGTGGTGGTGGGCGAATGGGTGGGATGTTATCGAGATGATGAGGCGTGATTAAACACACGCTATGATTCCGTCGAGGAGTGCGGGTTGTTCGGGGCGACATCGTTTATTTCTGATTTTATATCGAAGGCCGGCCCTCCTGGCCCTCCTGGCCATCCTGATATGGACATGGTGTCTTTGTGCAACTTCTTTTGTGTTTTCTTCTATCCACCCACCTATCATGGATCGAGGCATCGACTATAGTCTCTTCCTCGCGATTCTAGAGGTCATGTATGTCTTTTCTTTTATGATATCCAACGGGCAGCGGTTAGTTAGCGGTGGGAACGGGAACTTTTTTCGCCAATGGCGGGTAATGAAAGTAATGACATTCGACACTTGGGCCTTTTATTCTATAACCTCTTCAAACTCTTAGTTGAGTATATGCCATTTAAATTTTCTGTTGTGCAGGTTTGCTGCTTATATACATGTGCCATTAAATGAGATATGGCTTCGAGAGGACCAAATACCGATGGTCGTCTCCTTATTTATGCCAAGGCAATGCACTCGAGTTCAACGGGAACTCCCTTTGGAAGCTGGTGCACGGCAACACAGCTGCGAGCAGGCTTGTGTGCAAAGTATTTCTCGAACACGCCGTTCATCTCAGCAAAGTCGCCCATGTCAATGAGGAAGACCTATCAATACCGTGAGAAACCCAGTTAGTATCGAAAACGTGCGCAAAAACCAATGGAATGGAATGGAGCAAATGCAAATGTATTTGGCCAATAATAAGACAGATTTATGCAGCAAGAATGATGGGACACGCACATTGACCTTGACAACCTTCTCGATGGACGATCCGGCGGCGTTCAGGACAGCAACGATATTCTTGCAGCACAGCTCGGTTTTTTCGGCCACGGAGCCGTCGATGAGGTTGCCATTGTTGTCAGCGGGGATCTGACCGGAGACGTAGACTTGGCCGTTGGCTTTGATGGCTTGGGACTGGAGCGCAATGAGAAGCAAGCATCCTTTTGTTAGTTGTTTCTGGTTTTGACGGGAGAGAGGTCAGAGTAGAAAGTGATCAAATTAGAAACGTACGTAGGGACCAGCGGCTGCGATTAAGACGACGATGTTAGCCAATTGCACCTAAAGGATTGATACAGGTGATGCAGAATAGAAGAGCAGCGACTTACGAGGACAAGCGTCCTTGGTAAACACCTTGGTCATGTCAGCCATTGTTCTGGTGGATTGCACAGCAATTGAACCTCGAAAACAGATAGGTAGTAAGTGATTGCGCAAAGGAGCAGTCAGAAGCAGTCTTCGATGTAAGTGACGAGCGATGAGGGTTTTCTTGAACATATCACGCTGTTGTTGTCGCCGCTGGAGGGTCGTCGATATTAATATGTTCCTGGCTCTATGAGGGGTAACTCCGTCACGGTGCCTGTGGGGAATGAGGGGCAGATGAATTATATAAGCCAGATTAAGAGTAGACTATGCCGATAAGAGTTTAGCGGTTCCTTCTTTAGCCGCCCGTCGGGAAACAACGCGACGGGAAACGTCGACCCATTGCCCATATTCAGGAGATGGCTGATCGCGACGTGATATATATGTACGAGAAGCGAGTATTGAGCAGCTGGTTTTTTAACTGAAGACTGGGCGAGTCTCCTACGATCATAATTCATATTTTAATGAAAATTTGCGAACGGTGTGCGTTCATCACAGAGTCCGAGTCCGCAATGATCGCAAAGACATGCATGCTGGACCGGGTCTTCGTACAACTGGTTCAAAAGAACGGGTTATGGCAATTGTGCCAGGAGGCTTTCTTACTGCTGGCTCCAGCTTTATACTCCTTTATCGATAACCGTTTATCTCTTTTCTTGGAGCAAAGAAGGGATGATGCTACCCGACATGCCACTGTTTCGTCCCATGATACCACCATTATTCGCGTGATCTATTTCATCTTATCTTATCAACGGCTATCAGCTTAGTCACCCCCGTGGAGATCTTGGCACCTTAGTTCCCAGCGAATCACACGGCGTCCCTTGCGAATTCTTCTTAAATGTGCTCAATTGTCCTCACGCCGGCCATACAAGAGCAACTGCCTCTATCCAACTCCGCATCGGTGGCTTCGACTTCCCCTTCCAGTATCCAGTGAGGCACACCAGTTCCGAGTCTTCGGATTGGCAAAACGCTCCGCGACCCGTGGTTACGATTCGGTACCATGCAGAAAACGTGGGGAGCTCGTGTTAAGCTTTGGCATGGCGGGTTCCCAGAAGCGAGAATGCTCGCCGCCCCCCTGGGCCACTCGTGACGGAGGTTGCTACTTAAAGGCGCGTGGTTCCTGCGTCCGTCTTGTGTACCGTCTGTGTTTCCTGTCAATTGCTGCTTCAGTTGGTCTTCTCACTTCGTTCGCAATCAGCCAAGTTCAAGTTGATTCCATATTGTTGAACGTACCTTGATCTTAGCCATGGCCTTTATTCTCCTTTTCCTCTCCCTCCTTCAGCTGGCCTCAGCTCATTTCCATGTCGACTATCCATACTGGCGAGGAGATTCCTTCAAAACACAATACACAAGGCCATGTCCGTACCTAGCATGCCATGCCACCGCAGGCTCATATAACTTTTGGATGCTGACAGTGTATATATAGGCGGCGGAGTCAACGTAACAACCAACCGGACCGAATGGCCCGTCGACGGAGGCTCTCTCTTCTTCGCTCCCAGCCACCCGTGGGCGATCACATATGTGAACCTGGGCATTGGCAACGACGACACTGTCGTGTTCAACATCTCCCTCGTACCCGCCTTCAACCAGACCGGTAACGGCACGTTCTGCTTCCCCAAGATCGAGATCCCAGAGGGCACGCCCATCTCTGCAGGAACAAACGCGAGTATCCAAATTATTCAACTCTCCGAGTTGGGATCAGCGTTGTATAACGTATGTCATGCTGCACCCACTTCCCCGTCCTTGTGAAATAGAATGTGGTTAACGAATGTTATTTAGTGCGCGGATATCACCTTCTCCGATGACGCTGAATTGCTCGAGTCTGACAAGTGCCAGAATACGACCAACATCAGCTGGAAGCCACTTGGTGCCTCAGGAACAACTGGCGACCCTGCATCTCCATCAACAACTGATTCCGCTGCTGTCGGATCCATGCCATTGACATGGAGCATGGGGCTTGCTGCGCTTTTGTTTGGTGTGATCGGAAATCTTCTTTAAAAAATTCCCTAAAACGTTCCCAAACAACAAATTTTGCGATGTTGCTTTTGTGTGATATCCAAAAAAAGAATCAATGTAAACACGATTCTGAATAGGGGGTTAATCTAGAACCCTTTATTGGGTCAGTAGAATCTTCTCAATTATAATTTGCCAAAATAAAATAATCTCAAGTCACAAAACCAAGCGGCCTATCCGTATTCAAGGTTTCAATAAAGAACCTTGCGCAATGCAATATTACCTGCAATTATGACAGCACAACTTGCTATATGCTCTAAGCGAGCGCCAGAAAAAACAAGATCCCAATACTCCCTGTAGTTTTGCAAAGCATCAGATTAGTTTCAAAAAAAAAGTGGAAAAGTTAAACGAACATGCCAATGCATAGAAAGACGGTAAGTTGACCAAAGCGCAATAATGGAGGAAACCATCCATACTATACTGCAACATCCGCATCGCACCATTCAAGGATGCAGTTTACACCCAACGCAAGGTGCCGGAGGCAACGCACTCCCGTAGATATCAGGTCTCTGGTCCCCAGAGACATTCAAATACCCCACTGCACCCTTATCCATACGGAAAATCGCATGATCCACAAGCGCGTATGTCCCCGGAACCGTCATCTCCATATCGACAATGGTCGCCGACCCCGGCGGCACCGAGACCGTCTGGATACACTGACCAGGCGGGCTGAGGACGTCACCTTCGCGGTAGACGTGTCTGAAGTTGCTGCCAATGACGTGGAACGAGCTGGTCAGATTGGGGCCGGCGTTGCCGAAGAAGATGCGGACGGTTTCGTCGGTGTTGCATTTGAGTGGGCGGTCTCGCGTGAGGGCGGACTCGCTGCCGTTGAATACGACCACGTTGGGTTCTTCGCGCAGGCCGTTGGGGTAGGAGAATTCGACGGTGGATGAGGGACGGCCGTTATCCTCGACTTCGGGGGGTTCGTGGTAGAACTCGCTTTGTAGGACAAAGTATTCTTTGTCCACAGGGGGGAGGTCGCCCTCGGCGGGCTGGACGTAGATGAGGCCGTACATTCCATTGGCGATGTGGACTGGGACAGGTGCTGCTGCGCAATGATAGACGTACAGTCCTGGGTAAAGAAGGCGGAATCTTGCGGTCTTAGTCTGGTTCTCTTCCACAGTTGTCAGTGCTGATCCGCCTCCGGGCCCTATGAAAGCGTGGCAGTCGATGTTGTGTGGATTTCCAGACGTATCCTTGTTCGTTAATGTCAATTCTAGTACATCGCCTGCCCGCGCACGAATGAACGGTCCGGGGACTGTATCGTTGAAAGTCCATTGTTCGTATTTGTACACACTCGTAAGTTGCGCCAGCTTGGTTGTCGTCGTTAGCGGCACTTGGAGAAGGACAGGATAATCGCGTGTGATGGGCGGAGGAACATAGGGCGCGGTAGTGAGTATCGCCTCCTCTGTGGGCAGCTGCGATACATCCAAGGGTGCTTGTCCAATCACTTTGTAGGAGTCTGCGCGGGCGTGGTCAGTCTTCCCATCGTCCGTCTGCACAAACGAGATTGATCGTCCAGTAGAGGTCGGCCCCGGCGTCTCCACTGGAATCGGCTTTTCTGCAGAATCACCTGGTGGAACCGGTTTTCCTGAAGTAGGCGCCGGCGCAGGATTCACGGCAGCGGTCTTCTTTTTCGGTGCCCAATCCATCCGCACGGTCTTTTCATCGCGTCTATACAAGAATACGGCTGCTGCCGCAGATCCGGACAGCCCCAGAGCCAATGTTAACTTTATACGATTCCCATCGCGGCTACTACTGCCTTTCGAGTCTGTTGAAATCCCCCGCGTTTGGATCTGGCCGAGCCTCCGTGCCCGGTGAGTTATGGAGAAGAAGCCAGTTGATGCGAATCCCCTTCTAGGAACGGGTTTGCTTTGGAACGCTCTCCAGGACGCCCTCAGTGGCGGGCACAGGTGACCTGAACCAATATTCATGATTCGAAGTAAGAGAATTGGGAGGCTGTAGATGGTATTCTCAATCTCGGACCGAAGAAAGATGTAACGGCACTGTGAGACACAAAGGTCTCCAGGTCAAACACAGTGAGCAAAGGACTGGGTTGTTTTATAAGAAGCAAAAAGGGGGGTTCCCGCCGGAGATGTTGTGTCCAAAAAGTAATATGGTATTCGGGCCTCTGACAATTCTAATCGTGGCTCACCCTGCACGTCAAAAAACGGTGTATTGAAGATGTCAGACATGGAGTCTAAATGATGAAGGGCTGCCTTCAACCCGTATTGAGACGGTAAGATGAAGCATTGGGCATGATCAGCATGGAGGCCGCTCTGGATGCTTTGTCCATCCTTTTTGGTACAAGGTATGTATGTAAGAACAAAGTTCGTACAACAGATGTGACGTCACCATCCTCTTCCTCCGCGGACAGTTTCTCCTGTGAAGTGTAAACCGAAGTACCCCCAATCATAGGATATTGTGTTGCATGTTTATCAAAGTCAGTCAACGTCGCTGTCAACTCGGGCATTGGGCACGAGGAGGCGTGGGGGATTCCTAAAGTAGGCCGTCAATAATAGATACAAATATAGAAGCCACTGCCGTGCAAATTCCCCGAAACCCCAGTGAAATGGCGACAACCGCGGTGCATAAGTCGGATGTAGCGTTGCTTTGGAATCTCAGTCCTCCTGGAGGTCTCGTGGATCGTCGGAGGTGAGGTTCTGCAGACATCGACGTGTTGTGATTGGCCATTCGTCTTCCACCAAACACCGAGCACTGACAGTCGCGGCACAACATGCATGTAAACATTGTTTTCCCAGCCTGGCCTGTTCTATATTTCATCCATGGAGTGATTGTCGACCAAGGTTGCGTTGCGCTCGCCCGGTAAGGTTAATTGGAGTCTGGGAACGGCATTCTGCGGTTAAGCGTGACTTACAGCACTTCAACTGGGCTCCCCAGCAATCCAACACAAATGTTTATTGGGGGGTAGTTTCCTTACCGGTCTATATCCTGATGGTCGGCAAAAAACAGACATTTCTCCCTCTCTGATTGAAATATGACGGAGTTGTATTCCGGAACCCCTCTCGATTTAAAATAGACATCACGGTGGTTTTGGGGACTTGAATATTGGACTCTCGGAGATCCAGCCAAAGCCCGACCAACAACCTAAACATTGAATGGTGCGTGACAGGGCAGTCGAACGTACTCCCCGACCAGGCTGTCGACCGAGAACATGCCTATTCTTGGTAATGCTGGACACCCTCCACAAGTCACTGATTCGAAAATAGGCTTGGCAAACCTGTTCTTGAAGGCGATGCAAATGCTCGTTAAACAGCCGCAGTCATAATGTCTGTCTCCGCCTTTCCGGGCTAAGAGCTCACTCCGTCCCTTGTGATGTTGAAAGCGACGTTAGAATCGGGGGCTCGTCAACTTGGGCCTCGTTCCGGCGCACGGACCAAACGCAACACGTGCCGGTTGGTGGTTTGGGGGCGAAGACTTGATCAGGTGAGAGGTTGCCAGAACCAGCCTGGTCCCTACCCATCCTCAGAGAATGTGATATCTCCGCGCAGATTGTTGGTCGAGACCGGAAGCCTTGGTTTGGAAAACACAAGGGACATGAGTCAACTGACCATCGTTCGTGTTCTGGAAAATGGCCGCCGATTCCTCTCCTGGGATGAGAAATAGTGCAACGAAACCATCATCATTCGTGAGGTTATATCAGATTCAACTCGTCCAATAATAAATCTGTGACTACCGTGCGTCGTCCTCATGGCAGCGAACCAAGCGTGCAACCGAAGATGTTCATCCTGGAAAGGCACCGGGCTCGAGTACGGAGATAACTAAGAATCCTGCTCGGATCGGGCAATGAAGGAGGTGAAACCCACAGTGAAGATGGCAAGAAAGGTAGGTCAACGAAGGAAAATCCAGCCAACAGCGCTGGAGAGAATCGGTTGGTTGACACAACAGCAAAAGCGTGGAGAGCACAAATATCCGTCGTGAGAATCGCCTTGTGCAGTTTTTATTTGTGTTTCGCGGCTCAGGATATGGAGAACCGTCACAAAACTCTCCGAGCAAAGGTCCCCCAGGCGCCTTTCTCAGTGATACCATACCCAAGGCCTCCAGATATTTATTTTGTTGGCAAAAAAGATTCCCTCGAGCTGTTGAGCAATTCGAAACAAGACAAACGGCCACATTCAACTTCCACCCGCGCGCCTTTTCTGTGAACGCGGGGCTCAATGCTGTCCAGAAAAACAAGTGGCCTCTTCAGATTTTTCAAGGGTATCCATAGTCAGCTTCAAGAGTCGCTAAAGACATGCTTTGCCATAACATAGTTAAACGGGATAGCTCTCGTTATCTCATGAACCAGCAAAACAATCGATGAGAAAGAACAAGACCAGGTTCTGGAGGAAGATCAATCTTTCAAACAGTGGACGAGGAACACATCTCCCCTTTAAACTGACGGTGAAACAACAGACCGAGCAAGCCAAGCCCGGCACGGTGTGCGATTCCACCCGGCACTGGCCAACCGGATGGCGCGACTCATTCCTCCTCGGCGGACATTGCGACCCGCCCACCATGCCAAGCCCCGGCGGGGAACCCACGTCGCGACCGCCGGATATCAAATTGCAAAACAGAACCACAATGGGCATTTCAACAGGCCATCCGTCTAAAGAAATACTGTACGTTTGCGCATTTTCTCTAGGTCTCAAGTGTGCTCAAGAGATCTGGGGAAAGGAGTGGAAACTTTTGAATGTCCAGCCCTCCAAGCTTAACAGCTACACTATTGCGAGGATTCCCCTGTCAATCAGGACGCGTACAAGACTGGAGGATGCCAGTTGTCACGATTCAAGCCTTTTGGCCATCACAACAACAACACCCAACTAAATGCAAATACGAACGGAAATATGGATACTACTATTCTGTACAGAGCGTAGTGGGAGTAAAAAGTTTTTCTTGCTGGATTTGCTGTAGAAAACTAGTGTATGCTACCCGGACGTGAGCAAAGCCACCATCTAGCCCAGGTTTAAAGGTCATGTTCGATCTCGGAGCACAAAGAAATAAGGAAACCAAGTAGCCGGTGACGAGTGTAAACATATCATCAATTATGAGGCAAAGTAGCCCTTACTATTCACTGTATGCTCAAAACCAGAGAGAGGAAAGCATGCAAACAAGAACCTTCAAGTCCAGAAGCCAGATCCCACGTAAAGAACATGCGCCTTCGAAACACCATCATTGCTGGGAAACGCTGTTAATTCACGGGCAAAAAGAGGATTACAAGGTTATCGTCGCTGTCGCTTCACGCCATCCCAAAACATGAAAAGTAGTAATGGGCCAAAGGGATATCAAAGTATCGAATCGTCAAAGTTTACCCAACTGGCCCAGTTTCTCGAGGAACATAGCGACTGATTCTCCACTATACCCAAGAATGACTGGACCGTTGAAGACGATACGCGGTTGAGGGGAATGGGGCCTTGAATGAGGTAAAGGTGCATCGGGAGTGGGAGCACGACCAGGGAACGCTTCTTTCAGCGGCTGGTCGGACTGCGCAGGACGTGGAGTCGCCACTTTCGGCTTTGCAGAGTGTCCGAACGGGCAGCGGCCCTTCGCAGGCGGGTTTGCTCCGCCGCGATTTCCCAGGGAGAAAACCGACGACGAACTCGATGCAGATTCTTTCAACTCAGGCCAGTTGTTCACCGGAGCTGCTGCGGGAGGCGAGGCAATCACACTCTGGGGCGGCTGCTGAGAGATCGGAACGTGAATCCCCCAGGGTCTACTTGGAGATTCTCCCACTCGAACGTCTCTTAGAGACCGATCAAAGTGATTTTCTCTGCCATCGGCATCCTCATCGACAATATCCAAAGGCGGAGGATCGTCTGCACTTGGTGACTTGTTACTAACGTCCTCGGCCCATTTTTCAACCCTTTCTGCGGCGTCGGTTTCATGTTTTCGTTCTGCATCCGGAGGCGGAGAGGAGGGTAAGTATGGTTGATGATAGACTCCAAGCCCTTTGACCATGCTCACAATGTCACCATACTTTTCATCAATTTGGCGAAGATTCTGTGGATCTTTCTGGTATCGCTGAATGCATATGGAGTGACTGCGCGGAATCTCATGTTTGTGCTTCTGAAAGAATTCTGCTATTTCTTCCGGCGCGTGGTCATCCAGATAACGGATCGGGCACCTGCCTGCTGCGGAACGGGTTGAACCCGCTACACAGGGTGGTGCGTCCAAATGAAACTCGGCTTTGATGGGATCTAGGTCATCGTTTCCACATTTTTCCGATTTCCCGTGCACAGTAACATGCCCACTCGTAGAGCCCTGTCCGTTTTCTGTTGAGAAAGGGCAGCGCAAATTACCTTTTGTCCCATTTGTGGTGAAGTCCTTCTCCATCGAAGGCCTTACAGCGGGCTTGGCAAAGGGGCACATGTTTGACTTGTGAGCCTCACTGGCACCTTTATGAAACTGAGTTTCTGCAACAGCCTTCGCAATCTCTGAAGCCTCCATTACTGCCTTGGCACCGATTGGGCTAAGATAGCCAGCTTGCTCAACATCACGAATCCATTCGGTTGTATTGATTGCAACATATTCGCTGCCACCGTCGGGTTCTCGCTTGAGAGAGTATTCTGGTGCCTCACTCTGCTGAGTGGTCGCAGCCTCAGCGAGCTGGCTTGCGAATCTCAAATACTAGAATCCCAAATTCCGTCAGTAGGGGCCCCTTTAGATAAGTATGATTGAAGTAAGGCTGAGCATAAACAGGTAAATCAGATAATAAAACGGTTTTCTCTGTCAACGTTGCAAGAGCAACTCCAGATCTAGAGCTAATAATCGATTTTTTCTCATCATAAAAAAAGACACACGACACGTAGGCGAGTCAAAAGGGTGCAGAAATATAAACAGAGTTAATCCACATACCTCATCGTGGGCAGACTGCAGTCTGCTTCGAAGACGCTGTTCCTGCCTGGTCAGTTGTTTGGCAGCTTCGAGAAGAGCATTGAAACCGTTGGCTAGTGCCAGCAGCTGTTTGGAATCCTGTCCCAGCTGGGCTTCCGCGAGAGCAGGAGACATCTTTGACTGGCCGACTCCAGGAGATCCGTTCAGGATGAGGAGGACAACGATTGTCCACAGCACGAAGACACAGAAGGTTGAGTCGTCCATTTTTTCGAAGCTAGTTATGAGGGTGGATGGGCTGGTCCGTGCGTAGGCTCACGTGATTTAGCGTCTTGTTGGAGAATTGATGCTGCGAGATGCCATGAGAAAAGATAGAAACTGAACAAGACAGAGCATGAATGAATAGGACAATGATCTGTTGATGTGACTGCTTCAAAGGATGTTTCCTTTCGCCATGGCAACTGGTGACTATTTGCTTGCTTTGCAGCTATTCTCCAGCTTTGTTATCGTGTCTGTTTTGCACGCTTTCCCTTCACCCCATTAACCCCCCTCAGGAGCTCTAACAGTCAATCTGCTCCTTGATATATGTCAAGGACATGTTAATGCATCTTTCTATGTATCAAACTATATTTTCTACTTGTTTCATGATACTCCCTTGGTTCACCAACCTTGTGTTTCAATGCCACGACTAATTCATCGGGTGAAATATTGGCAATGGAACCTTCACATTGCCTCACCAGCGTACTAGAATACCAGGATTCCAATCCTTTTTGCGATCCGTTAGTAGCATGATTTGTGCTGGCTAGTAAGCTTTCCCGAGCAACTGATACTGCTCAAGATCTGATAGCGTTGAAATACCAAACCCGTTCTCCCGGAGTTGATAGAACGGTGGTGTTTGTCACCTCTGTGTGGGAAATCTTCTCGAGGAAAGGAATGAATGTCAAGCATTTCCTCACGCGGGTAAATTCCGCACACGCAACTCACAACAGTCTTCACTTGTCCTCGGGATTCAGAAAGTAGGGCTTGGAGACGCGAATCCAGATGGCAATAACCAAAGATCCGCAACGAGTTGGTCGAATGCGCCAACATAAGAATGGGACATTTAATACGCTTTGATCACTCATCGAGATGTGGACCACCAAGTTGGTAATGCAAGACCTCATGTTCGACATTTTTAGCTCAATATCCTTCTGCATGTTGCGACATGGTCAATTTCGATGAGATGCAACAGACATATCTTCGAAATCCTCGTTAACTTGGGGAATTGGACGGCCGCAAGCGCCGTATAAGTGCTTCACGAGTCTTGCAAATTCAGCAAAGACTGTGATTTTCCGGTAAACAAGGCCAGCTCTCGTCATCCATTCCACATGGAACATGCCAGCACGTGAGACATGTGCGCAAAACATGGAAAGCATGGAGTGAGCAGTCACTCCGCAGAGGCGGTGCTATGCTTTTTCCAGAATGTGTGCCTGCCGTGTGAAAGCTATGTATCCGCATTCGTATCATAAATCGAAGCTTAAAGAAACAATAAGTTGCTTGCACAAAGCTTTTGTTTGCTTGAAAGTACAACTCTTCGGAAGCAATCATCATGCGCAGAGCTCCTTTGGTTTCCGCGGCCGTGCAGAGACATAATTGGCCAGCCTGGATAAATTCACCTAATCAATGCAGGATTGGTGCCACTCACCAAACTCCACATTTTATTCTGTATCCGTACAGCATCAGCGCATGGCGTTTTCATGGAAAATCCGGGGCCGCTTTATAGTCCAGACTGGCGCCATTCCCGGTATTGTCGTACAACAAATCATTGTGCCACTGTTGGTCGGATGGGATTGGAGATTCAAGGTTTCCAGCTCATTCATGTTGGCATGTCTGAGAAAGAAGAGCCGCGCACAGCTAATTTCCGCCAGCAAACAAACATGAAGATAAGCGAGCGGGCGCAAATATTCAACAGATCGGCTCCGGGGCGCCCCGACCTCTTCAAGTCGGATTTTAACGCCTTAGAAAAAAGCTGGCCTTTGCACCGAAATAACAACAGCAACAATACGCGCTTTCCCAGTTCTAACTAGACACGGATACAGAAACTTGGTCCGATTCATCTTCAGCCAGGTAGAATCAGCAGGATGGCATCACAAGAAGTGCTAAACAGCTTCATCCAACTCATCCGCTGCAGGGGCCCAGGCCACGTTGAGAGTCGTAAAACGACGGGTATCTCTAGATGCACAGAGCACAGAGCTCTCGCCATACCTAGGAACGCGGGAAGCAACGGAAAGAATCCGTTCCCTTTCAACGCATAAAACATGGGAATCTAGGAGACGGTGTTTCATCTTGTCGCATTGCGCTTGGAGAAACGCCCTCGTACGCTGCAAACTTTGCAGCAGGATGTTCACACTCATCAAAACTTCGACAGCGAGTTGACTCTGAAGCGTAGACAGTAATATATGTCACCTATGATAATGCATCTGGCTCGGGACCGTTAGAGTCAGAACAAATTGGCGACCTTCCAGGATTCAATCGGGTATGCCGCGGCCCCACAGAATCTTTTCGGACGCTCAGAAGAATGATCCTTTCATTGATCTGATCTTCTGCAGGGATTCGAGGTGAGACGACGCATTGAAGCGGGCGCTGAACTCTTCCAGCAACGATTGGCCTGGGGGGAACCTTCCAAGGTCCTTTCTGTCTGTTCCTGGGCATATCTTCTCAAAGGCGTGTGCGTAGTATGCAGACACCTCTTTCGATTGTGGCCAGGCTTCTACTCTCATGGTGCTCTTGTTGTCGGGTTTCGGAAGGAAGTGGGTTTCCGTGAAAAACATGCACTTTCAAACATGTGGCCATCGAAGCTTCACCGACCTTTGGAGAGGAGAAAAGAAGTTTCCGAGTTCCGCGCCTGCTGGGGAGAAACCATGAGTGGAGGTGACTGCGATGGCGCAAAATATCACTGGAGGCGATGATTCTTGAACGACGAGCCCAGAACGCGACTGGAGATCTGCGAGAAGGCTTCTTTATCCCGGGCGGATGGGGACGATACATACTCCGTATACATACATTCATGCATACAACGCGGAAGCGTCTCTGTGCAGAAGGGCTGATTCTGATAGCTCATATGCAGTACTTGATTGTCTTGAATTGGGAGGGAGGACGGCCAGAAGGGTACCTACGTTGAAAGTCCCCTGCACCGCTCTTCTCAGGGATACCTCTAGCAGCCAACCATCCAAGCACGTCAGAATGGTGTGGAATTAAGTAGCGGGGACGAGATCTAGCCACGGATCTGGAGTTGCGTGTCTTTTGGATGTTCGGTGATTTGTCGTCATCTAGGCCACGATGAGTCCCGTCGCAGTGAAACAGCATCGCGGAACCTTTGTCCATGGATATGCTGGTAGGAATGTCGGGAAATCGACGATGCATTTGGGGCAATCAATGCCATAGAACAACAGTCCACAGTCCAGAGACCCGAGCATATATACACACGGTACCTTGTCGCGGCACGGGAGTTGATCGATGGTAGGGTAAAGGAATGGTGGGATGGAGTGAAGTTACATGGACACCTCGCAATCCTAAATTTTTTTCCGTTTTAAATACTCAACCTCTCCCAACAAGTATTCCTATTTTCTCTCCCTGACCCCTCTTCTCACTTTCTGCACCTCGTAGATTACTATCTCTCATTCTTCTCATTTGTTCCTCGACAAGTTCCCTCACTCCCCTTCTCTCATCCGCAGAATGAGCAACCCCTCCCCCACCGAACAGACAAATCGCGAGCAATCCGATGTCTCCTCCCAAGTCACCGGGAACCCCTCCACCACTCCCTCCGGCGCCTCCGAACTCTCCAGTCTTAAGATAAGGCTGCGAGCTTCTCTGCGCCAGTTCCAGGACTTCCCCTCTCCTGGGATTCTCTTTGAAGATATCCTGCCCATCTTCGCAGACCCGTCCCTCCATGAAGACCTGATCCGGAGTCTGGAGCTTCATCTCCTCGAAACATACGGAGACCAGAAACCTGATGTGATTGTCGGCTTGGACGCCCGGGGCTTTTTGTTTGGACCTACTTTGGCGCTTCGATTGGGCGCATCGTTTGTGCCTGTCAGGAAGCAGGGCAAGTTGCCCGGTCCCGTCGAGACTCAGGGGTACGAAAAGGAGTATGGAACAGACTATTTCCAAATGCAGGCAGATGCCATCAAGCCTGGCCAAAAGGTCCTCGTCGTCGACGATATCATTGCGACTGGTGAGTGCTTACGACAGCTAATCTGTAGTAAGATTCTTTGTGCTAATGTTTTCTTTTCCCAAAACGCAGGTGGATCCGCCAGTGCTGCCGGAAGTCTCGTACAGAAGCTTGGAGGCACGCTACTAGGATTCGTCTTTATTCTCGAACTCGACTTCCTCAAAGGGCGCGACAAGCTCCCGGGTCCAGCCTACACTCTGCTTTCATCGCAACCGTCGGCAAGCAACTAAGAGCAATATCTTGTCAGTTCCAACGTCCACGAATATGCTGTATAGATCGGTTTTGCGTATCATTCTGGGGCTTTTTTGATTGGCCTAAATACGTATTGATAGACCGCGCATAAACTGCCCGCATGCCATTACTATCAACTCAGAGTTGCTGCAAAAAAGCTCACACTGTTTGTGCCATGACTTCTGTTTACTCTCAGAACACGATATTGCAGCCTTTCGCTTCGCGTTCGCTGAACACCAGACTTTGATCTACACCGTTTCTGTCTTCTCCCCTTTTTGTTTCCACTCCTGATGGACGTATGATAATGGGTAATTGCATGGTGGCTGGACTTGGGAAACTCGGGGCGTTTTGGGGTACAGCACAAAAAGCATCACATCATTTTACAGCTGGAAAAGAATACTTCAATGTTTCTCTACTGCACTATTCCCGTTTGTGTGAGTGTAGCGCCAGTCTGCATCTCTGTTGTTTTCGAATCAATGAAATGAGTTGGTTGACTGAGGTCGAATGTAGCGCTTTCATTGCCAACAAGATAAACGGAATGCTAGTTAACGCATCAACCACTCTTTTCCTCGTTTTGGCGTCATAGATTCCGAAAGAAGACCTCTACTACAGCCTACTGGCCTGAAAGATCTCTACTAACAAAATCCGTCCTGCTATTCCTCCGGTATAAACTTCCTCATAACCTTATTTACCCACTCCAAAGAAACCCCCAATTCAACAGCCTCCCTGATCCCTCGATTCATGCGTCCAATATATTCAAATTTGGGCTTACCCTCGTTGACCCGGTACTCGTCAACGTAGACCAACACTCTCAGATCCCCATCCCCATCCTCCTCAGCATTCTTCGACGCAAAACTGTCCCGAAACCCATCGTCCAACCAAGCCACAACCCTCACCGTCAGGTACCATTTATTGTACGCCCCATTCCCCTGTTCTCGGGGCCTCATCATACGCTTCTGCTTTCCAACGGAAAACGCCGAGGAAGTAAGCTCGTCAGCCGAATAATCAACGCCCTCGTACCCATCCAGCAGGCCCTCGTCGCTCGGGGCCATGGCATAGATGACTCCATAGACATGTTCGTCATGGTTAGCTTCGTCGTGTGCTCCCAGTACCGCACGCTGGCCAGAAGTGTTGGTGTCTTGCGAGTCAAAGTAACCACTGAGACCTTGAACGGGGACAACGTTGGCATAACCCCTTTCCGTAATGATCCATCGCCAACCGTCCAGACGAGCGAGTGCAAGCGGTTGTGCTGATATCTCTGGGGCGAATATGCATCTCTGACGCATCTGGGTATGAGAGAGGTTGGAGCCAAAGGCGAAGTAGAGCTGCTGGGGTAGTTCTGCGCTTTCTGGCTCATTCTTGTTGTCCACGGTTATCTTTTTGGTGAGGTGAGCAGTTGTTGATACTGTGTTTGTCAGAGGGTCGACCGTCTGTTGGGCCTCGTTGCAACCCTCTTCAAAATGATGAGGGGCAAGAATCGTTTCTTCCGGCATTGTGAGAGGGAGTTCCGATGATTCAATAACCAGGATGTGAAAGTAGAAGCGTTTCTGCTCGAGCCAGCGGATCTGATCAGCTCATCAACTTCTCTTTTCTTCCCCCTCGCACAGGAGTCGGACCTTCATAATCATGCGCGCCAAGGCTGCAGTTGAGCTCTCCCTTTGCGCAGGGATTTGAAATGTATCACCGTGTTCTTGCTGGGTGTTTATCTGGTACAATTTGGATCCTTCAACCTAAATAACTCAAGGCAGCAGCGATCCCCGGGAAATGCTTCCTAATTTGCCTTAATCTCATTGCGGGTATGTTGAATCACTCCGATGCTGAAAACACTCTTGACAACATAAGCTGGTGGGCAAACGTAACAAAAACAATACTAGGCGACTGAAAGACGCACGGCATATTCTATGCAGTAGAAAGGGAGGCAGAATCAGCCCTGTCCCGGCAGAAATAGTGTGTATGTACAATACATTAACGATGAGTAAATCACAAAACATTCATGGGTATAAAAGCTATCAACAAACCTCCGCCATTGACCAGGCAATTAGCTAGAGAACAAAAATAAGATAGCAACAGACCTCGCAACAGTCCTTTTCAAATAATCAGCAAATTGCTAATCGGTACTCCCTGAGACCGCATCTCATAGCGTTTCCTAATTCCCACTCCCAATGCATGCTTGAAATAATCATATGTCTGATCTCCCCCACCCACCATCACCATACCAATTGGGTGTGGCCGAGGAACCCCTTCAGCAACCACTTGCACTTCATCAAGAAGCGGACGAACAAGCCATGACTCATCCACCTCGATGACCGGTGGTGACGAGAACTGAGACCTTCGCTGCTTACCAGACGATGAGGTTTTCTCGGCCCCTGAGTTGGTTTTGGTACCACTCTCCGGCTTCGTTGATGGTTGGGGGTATGATACGACAATAACAAGCTGCAGCGAGGAACGGGATGGGCGAAATGCAGGTATATTTTTGAGTTTTTGAGAGAAGCTGCAGTTTCCTCGTTTTATGACAATGATCTGATGGTTTTTCGGGACAGAAAAAGGCAAAGAACCATCGCATAGCTCCCCTGCAAGATAAACACTTGACCACAGGAGACGATTGGCTGTTTGTTTGCCTGACGAAGCAGATGCCCATGGAGCCGGCATTGTAGCTTCCTCAACATCAGGCAGTGGCACGGCGCCTTTGCCTGTGGATGTTAGGGCCGGCAAAGAAATTCGCGATACTGATCGGCCAAATAAGGCTGAGCCAGCAGCAGAAGCCATGACTTCTTCCCGTAAGAGAGAACTAACTTGTTCCATGAGCGACGAAAAAGCAAACTTCATGTTTGAATTGTTGTCAGCAGGGCCGTGGAGCTCATCGAGCAGTTTACCGCCACTGACTGCAGTATTTTGATGACTGGCGGCCGTCATTGTGGAAGAGGTGCTGTTCTTAGATAGGTACTCCGGTTTGAGGTCAATGACAATATCTAGCATTGTCAAATCCTCGACTTGGGTAAAGTTTGGATCAGTGGGCTCCAGCACGCTGGCAGTTTCGCGAGAAAGATAAACTTTCTCATCTTTTCCAAGCGGTATATTATTGATCACCTGTATCCGAAACCCGTCTGTGACGGTAGATGAACCATCCGTAAAGAGAGGTATATCCTGGATCATACCTAGTCGCAACCCACTGATGGATTTGACCCAGATCCCGTCTTCAACGCGCTCCAACGAGGCGGAGCTGAGGATCGAATTCGGCATGGGAGGAAAGGAAAGGTCGAGAGTGGGTCGGGTTGCCATGGGAGCGCTTGTTGCATCAGGGGGCACTCTTTCGGGGGGCAGAGTCCACGGGAAATAAGTGTAGTTTGAGGGAGAAAGGAGATCCGAAAGACTAACACTGGGATGATCTTTCGAGTACTCAACGATTGCAGACTCGCCTTGCGCTCTGGGAGGCATTAGGTGTAATCTGGCCAGACTGGCAGCGTGGAATACATCGGATCGTGCTGCTATTGCAGATAATCCAAAGGGAAGCGGAGGAGGCGGACGAGGGCAGGTCTCTACCGTTGCAGCGTGAAACTCTTTTTCCTTTGGTTTACCTTTAGAATAGGCATTGGTCCTTGCCGATTTTGGTATCATAAGAGGGTGCCCTTCCGTGGTAAAGACAAAGGGTGCATCGAGACGGTTTAGAGGGTGCAAGGGATCAAATAGCAAAAATAGATATTTTGCCGTTTCTCCCAGGAAGAAACTCTCCATCCTGTCGCTCAGTTCTCCGCTGCGAACATCTTGAAGACCTGCCCAGCCGCATTTGGTCCAACATCTTCGCTTGATATCCCTCATGGCCATTTCTCCAACATGAAGATACCATGGATCTTTCGTAGCTCGATACAAGTAGTACGTAGATTCAATGAACTCTGGACGACCTCCCCACCAAGTTAGACTACCCTCAATATCACCAGTAGCAACATTCCATCTTTCAGGCAATGCTGAAAACCGGGTCCAAAGCGCAGCAGTCAAAAGATGGGCTTCGACGGCTCCGTCGAGATCACCAGACAGCGTCAATAAACCAGGATAATATGCACTCAAGCTATCCATCCAAAAAGCGCGTGTCGCTCCTGTGATGATATCTCCCTGGATATAATGCGGATGTTGGTAGCTAGAGCCGCGATATAAATGATGTTTGATTGAATTTCGCGCTTGTTGCCATGTTTTAAGGAAAGCATCAGATGAGTGGGCCTCCTCTGATAGGGGCTCAAAATGAAGGTCCAGTTTTCGGAATGGACTAGTCGAATTGAATGCCGGAGGCTGGCCTTCGGATAGCAAGATGTGGGATTTTAATGCATACTCAAAAAAACTGTCAATCCCGGCGCCGATCTAGGAAGAAAAATCAGTAGAAGTTCTAGGGTCCTAAGTGTGAATCCCCAGCTTTCGAGGAACGGGAAATTTGAGGATAAAAGGTTCTTACCCCTGTATATGAGTTAACCCATCTACCAGATTCCGCATCAATGCCAGCGCCGATCAGGCCAATGTCGCTACGTCTCGCCCACACAGCCCAGAAGGCCCTTTTGGCAAGTTCCTCAAAACGACCGTCTCCGGTGAGTCGACTGAGAACAGTGAATTCCAAAACCAAGCTTCCGGCACCCGCGCTGCAGGTCTCAGTGATTTCCGGTGAAAATACTTGCTCAGAACTAACTGACTCCTTTTTTGCGTTGGTATTCAGCGGTGAATTGGGGTAGAATGGTACACCGTGTCGTAGATTCACCCGAGGATATGGAAGCCCTGTCTCTGTGTAGAATGCGGGAAGGAGACGAGTGCCTAGGTCCATGGCCAATCTGAGCAATTGTCCGTCATACACGAAACCGTTATTCCAGCGTATACCAGTCTGTCCTTCAGCTGCATTCTTCTTATCCCAGAGCTTCGCAAAATACGCTTCTTCGGACGGGGGACCATATCCGCGAATTGGCAAGTCACCGATCGCAAAAAGGTGGGCGCTGAGAAGACCGCCTATCACGAATCTCATATTACGAGTAAGCACCATGTCGCGCACGCAAGACGGACAAATAAAGTTCCAGAACTCCTTACCTACGCCTCGAATGACAGTCTCAAACACTTGTACTTTACTATCGACATCGAACCCTTTCCCTCTCGAGCCTGTCCCCCGAGGGCCATTTGAACCGTCTCCATAGAGCTCAACAAGGCGCCGCACGCCATCCTGGAAGTATCCCCATGCCTTCCATCCACTCTGAGACTTTGAGCTGGCATCCGACAGTATCGCCAGGGTCGACAGGCTATCCACTAACGTAAGGGAATAATTCCCCAGAACATCATTCAATTCGATGTGGGAAGGATTTTCGCGGTCGCGTGTCAGTGGTCCGCAGGACAAAGGGCGCAGCTCGTCTTCCGGATAAGCATATTTCATATAATTATCGAATCCATGATAGAACATGTGCTCCGCTTCTGTCCTGTACAATTTTTGGAATGGCACCGTCAGCACGGGGAATCTCCTGGAAAACGAAAATAGACGCTCGTCAGGAAGCCTGCAAACCTGAGTTCTAAAATCTGGCTCTTCCGCATTCCTTGAACGCAGGAGAGCCATGGCAATAGAGCCACTGCCCAGAATGTCCATGTTGCGAGAGCTGCTAAACCGAACATCTGGGGGCGCCGGCATCTCGTGCGCATCAATGGTATTGGGAAGATGCAAATGCAGTCATTAGAGCATCTATATTTCCGTGGGCAAGGAAGTAACTCGGTTCACCAAAAACAATTGACAACATGCGGCCTCAAACACCTAGCATCAACAAAAAAAATACGAGGTCTATTGAAGAATCATGATCCCCTAAAATATATAACTATCGTCAGATGTTTGTTTCAACCGTCGACATGGGCTAACAGAGGACAGATCACAATATGATTATGTCAGCATCAATGTGCCAAAAGGTCGTTCCTATGGTCAAGCTGGATATATGCACCAACAAACTATCTACAAAAACACTATAAGAATGGAGGATTTACAGCAGCTAGATACTGTAGTCTTCTTGCTGCTCATGTCCAGTTCTTGCCTACTGCACCTCCCTGAACGAACTATCCAGTAGTATAACGGGCAGTCAGGCTCTTAAAAAACGTCCAACACAAGCTCGTATTAAAGGATCATCGAATATCAATCCGCTCCGTGAAACTCCGTATACCCCATTTTCAAATGAAAATGAAAAAAAGCCGCTCCAGTTTTCCCTAAAGGTGGCAAAGAAGAATTGAAAACCAGTTTAACAGAAAACGCACTGCGGTACGCGCGAAAAACGTCGAGAAAAAACGCTCAAGGCAAGTCAAAAATCATCTATGTCGTTGGATTGTCGTTTCGTTCAAGCGAAACCATAGAGGGAGCTGAAGATCCTCGAATATGGGATGGCGGTTGTAGATATGTCCCTTCTGGAACATCGGATGGTGGTGGTGGTAGGTATGACTGTGGTCGTGGCTCGACGACGTACTGAACGCCGTCGTCGGAAATATAGCTCGGTGGTCGATTTGCCGTTGGTGGGCGTACTTCTTCCATCGGAGAGGAAGTGCTGTCAGAATCGGAGCCTGATTGGTCGACGCGTTGCCAGTATACGTTGTTAGGGTTGATTCTCTATTCTCTCGTTAGAATATATGCTAGACTTATGGAGAAAGATGGGATTTTGGACAAAGCAAACATACCATGCTTCCCCTCCACAGGCCATACGCGGGAGGTGGCGAGGTGATAGCTTGATCTAGGTTCGTATCTTCTCCAACTACATTCTCTTCGTCCCTGGCGAATGTTATACGAATTGGTTGTTCCATCTCTGCGAATCTCACTCGTGTATTGACCTGGCCCGGAGCACGAGACGCAATCATAAACAGCCGTACAAATGAGTGGCAGAAGTAAATAGTAAGAAGCATCAATATGAGAATGAGGAAGATGTGAAATTCGCGTCCCTGGATTGCGGTCGTCAATGCAAGCGCCATATCTAGACGTTGCGTCAGCCAGCTGTTTATTCAGGGAACGTTGTGTGCTACTTACAAACGCCCAGCACTATTACAAGCACAGTGCCAGATATTGCGCAACTGATTATCTTTCTCTTCGCCGCTCTCGTTTTGAACCCTGGGCCTGTGCAAAATCTCCTTTTCCTGTTCTTAGGTCGTACCCATCCCACAGCCCGACGGCGCCCACTCCCGGGATTTACTGTCACACTTTCATCATCGGTGGGTGTTATTGTCCGACTTCGTTCCTCCGGCCCTTGCTCAAGGTCATGACTCGTTAAAATGGCACCGGACGAAGTAGTTGTTGGTCCTGTTGCAGAACCTGAGGTTGTTGGTCTGGATCCGACGTGCGAAGGCGTTCGAGCTTCCTCCGGGACGGTTGTGAAGAATAGACGGAAACCTGTTCTGGGTTTCGGAGAAGGATCGTCATCCTGCTGCCCTGGGGAATCGCTGGCAAAGAGAGAGGATACGCGACTGCGAAAGGACTGGAGACCGCCTGCCATGAGGTTCGATGTGCCACACTATCCTCTAAACAATCCTTTATCTGTGCCAATCCGCACGTAAGTATTGCAAGCTTGCGATCATAAAAAATCCCCCTCTCGAAGCAAGCTGTTTTCCGCCCTTGTCGAGCTCGGGTTTTGAATAATATGTCGATTAAGTATAGCTGCGAGTTCTCCCTCGTGTTTCTATCTCCTTGTCGACCCAATTTCCCAAAGAACCCTGAGCACAAGAGGGCCAGGAAAGAAGTTTATCGGATATTTTCGCACTGTGCTCCGCGCCTGTCCACAACCGGGTCATTCCATCGATTTAGGGTATTATGTGCGAGCCAACCAACTTTTCCAACGGTCTCCGGGAAACTGGATGTCCTTATTGATGAAGACTCTGATAGAGTGGCTGATTTCCCATCTAGAGAGAAGCGGCGCAGTAAACCATGAACACGTTAATTTCAGTCTGAGACTCCAGGGAAGGGTCAGTGTAGCAGGTTCACCAGGTGAACTGGTGGGAACAGGTCGCCAGCGACAATCGCCAAAAAGTGCACCACCCTGCCTAGCTGCAATATGATCCAATCCAGGCAGATTTTGGGTCAAGGACTGAAATAATCAACGCAGCTAGATGGGAAAAAAACGAAAAAAGCGTTGACATTTCACCACCACATAGGGCGAGAGGAGCAAGATCCTCAACACCATTAAGAGCAGCCGTAAACCCCCAGGGGTATCAGGGTGCCGGAAAGCTAAAGATGTAACTCAAGGCAAAACAAATCATTGCCTCCCCGACAAACCAGGCAAAGGGCCTCCGGATCTTCTTCTGTCGTCGGCTTTCCGCGCATAGTGATCGCGATGCATCCTGGTCCAATTGGCTCTCCTGCACTCATTTAGCTTGAAGCAGCACACCGAAAAAGAAGCGGAGGCAAGGGGGGATGAAGTCACACGTCCTATACGTCCCGTCTTTTTGGCCAACACGGAGGAAGAGCCGATTTGTGACGGGTTGAATGGGGGAAGAGATGAACAAGGGGGTGCTTTTGGTGAGGAATAGCGTTTCAAAGTCCACGATGCCGGGGTTGTCGTTGGACGAGCGCGCACTTGGCACTTGTCTGATGCGCAACCCCCCCCCATGTTCGACGACGAAAAATCTCCTACAAATCAAAGTCTGGGGTAAGCGACCAAAGCTTGATCAAGGGAGACCGTCGCGGTGGGTGTGATCGATTCGTCAATACGAGCTGTCGACTAAATATAGGCTAGCCAGCAGCTGGTTTTTCTGGCGCGCTCACCGCTCACACGCTCGCAGCTTTCAGATTCGCATCTCTCTCGATGGGGGGAAAACTCGTCGCAATCTGGTCTGCGAGGTTGAGCAAGACAACTCCACCATCGAGGACAGGCCACCAGGGACTGTGAGATATCTGATCTGACACAGTTCATTAACTGATCCTTGTGCCAAGCAGTTTCATCCACCATCCTGACTTTGACACAACTGCTGGAAGGAAATTATTTTGTCCAGAAGTGCTTATCTCCCGTCAGTCCA
Source organism: Chrysosporium keratinophilum (assembly GCA_029850275.1). Classification (NCBI taxonomy): domain Eukaryota; kingdom Fungi; phylum Ascomycota; class Eurotiomycetes; order Onygenales; family Onygenaceae; genus Chrysosporium; species Chrysosporium keratinophilum. The sequence continues at coordinate 1,318,799 of JARBIX010000012.1, forward strand.
AGGGACAATCAGCGTAACCCCAGCCATTTACGAGATTATTAAGGGCCTTTAAAGAAACAAACGTCTGTGCAGAGTACTCTGGTATGTGATCCCGGAGATGATTGTTTAAAGAGGTTGCGAAGAAACTAAATAAATAGTAGTGATATCCGATGGCTCATCCGTGGCAGCATCTTGCCTGATCGTGAGTCGTTCACAGCACCGCGGGATTATTTGGGGACCGGTGGCATGAGATCTTGCAAAACTCGCTGTTGGATGCTCTGCTTTTGATAGCACGGCGACTCCCAACCCTTTATCGATGCAAGTCTCAGAGGAAACGAAAGTGTTACTGTATTCACCACCTGCTTGCGAAGCCATCTTAGCAACCGGAGGCGGAGGTCTCTAACTAACCGGCAGTTGCATAGTTATGTTCAATGAGAGAGGTAGAACCTAGATTGAGGGTGCGAAGACATATCGCGAAGACCTTCCTGCTGGCTTCCGTTCTACCACGGAGGCTTGGCGACTCGAAGATTGTGAGGATGATGAGAAATCTCTTGGGGACTGGAGTATCGAGTGGGCTTTGCTTTAGGATCATCCACCACTTGACTGGAGCATCATCACTCCCGGGTTGATCTTCTGATCGCCCGCAGCGATTCTTCTTGGGCAGTGGGGTTTTGTGGTCGATCGACACTAGCTTGCGCCTCTCTGCGAACCGTTTCTGGTCTGCGTAACTACTCCGTACGGAGTCGCTGGAACAAAAATGCAAAGGAATGAGTGGAAGGGACATTGCCTTTCAGCAGTCATTGAAGGTACTCTGCCGATTGTCTATGTGCCGGAAGCTGAGAGCCTTATGCAAGGCAGATGAAGAAAAGGCTCTAAAGTGAGCGTGGGCACGGTTATTGGACTCAAATTGCTGTTACTGTAAGAGGGCTTGTCCAGGCGCAGAAGCCCAATTTACTTACTGAACTGCCATCCTCGCAGACGGGAGACCTAACCTTGCTAGGAATGGTGACTACTGTAGAAAACAGTAGAACCAACTCATGGCTACTGTCTCTCAACAAAATGAACCAACCATTGAGAATTTCCAACCTGAGATAATGCAGAGGCCAGTTTGGCCTTGCTTCAAATACAATTCCCAAAAGCACCTGCTCATCGTGATGACCGGCAAGCAGAGCAGAAGACTTACTGTAAGTACTACGGAGTACCCAGGCTGGTACATCCCATTTTGTCCGCTCGACAGCCACACACTTCCGAGCGAAATCGGTTTTGTATCATGGAGTGTACAGTACATACCCATGTCGCCCGCATTGCATCATAAATCGCGAACGAACCGTTTCAAATGCACGGGCTTCTAACCGCGGTTTTCTACCCAAGTGTCGCGAGTCAGAAGTTAAACAGGATTGACAATCAGTGACCTTACTTTTGAACCCTCGACAACGAGGCTGTGCGAAACAGGCCGTGGCATATTGTGAAAGCGACGGAGACTTAATTTTGGCGATTGTATGTCTATGGCGTTGGCGGAGCCAGGAAGCTGGAGCAAAAGGTGTCCCATCGTTGTTTGTTAATGTTGTGTTTTTCCTGAAAAAGGAGGTAGTGAGTGCTCAAGGGGTTCCAGATCTTAGAGCAAAACCCATTAGTATTGGATAGTAACACAGTTGGCCGAGTTGACCGAAAGCAAGCCATGCGGAACTTAAGGAGTAAAAGAATTCGGAGCAAGATAATAACAAAGTAGGGAGTTCAGGATATCTCGACGAAGGAGATAATTCGGGAAGGTTGGAATCAGAAAGATTTATGAAATGAGAGATCATTCCCGGCCAACATCAATAGAGTCAGAATCTCATGCACCGGACAAGGAGGATCTCGAGTTGAGCCAGGAAACAATAATTTTATCCCTTTCGAGAGAGTGACAAGCATCGAAAGAGTCAGGGGTGTTCTTCTGAAGCCGTTCTAACTTCTTGCATGAATCTCGCTAGTTTAGAAACTCGCTTAGGGGTCCAACGCATGATAGAATGGTTCATAACCCATTGCTGAGTTATTTTTGCAATTGATCATGGATAGCCAGGGAAAGTCATCTGATGAATGTATTTTAATCAATCCGTCAGGTTTGTATAACATCAGTAGTATTTAACAACTTAATTTGAAGTTGTCAGGCAGATGAAAGCAACTCCTTTTTCTTATCATCGCCGAATCAATATAGCTTCAAACCGATGTCAGGTGCGCTGCTTGTATCGCCTTAAAGGTCGTTTGAGCAACCTTTGCAACATCTTTGCCTAGTTTGTCGAGGAATTTTGGGAGCCAGGAAAGCGGCACTGAAAGTTGATACGCCTAACATCGCTTTTTAACGTAACTGGCCATAAAGGCATCACCTGCTCGATCAAAAGCGGCCAACATTGACGCCTATTAATCGATTACTTTGCGGATATGTCTGGCTCCGAGTCACGACGAGGTATGCTCGATCAAAGACGTAGAATAGACAATAAGGCATTGCTTGATGCACCACTCGGCAATGTTGGCGGCAGCGAAACGTATTCGCTGCCTCTTTGCAAATTCCAAAAGCACTCTTTGAGATGAATACACAGTGCAAATAAGGAAACCTTCTCTTGTAGGATTCAAGGAACGCGGCGACTAGATTTTATCAGCGTCGTTCGTATGTACAAGTAGAGGCACATCAGTCAAGAAAACTTGCCAATTTATTCCGTATAGAGAAATCAATCACTTACCCAACCACCGTTAGGAACAGAGATGATTTTGTTCAGTATATTTGCCAATGGTTGAAACAGCGCTCACTTCAACGAGCAATGCTCGTCGGTTGGTTGAGCGGCATCCCCCTATGCACCGTGTTTTAAAAGCAGCAAAGGTACATAATGCAGCCTTGTGTTGATTTTCCACTCAGGAAGCAGATCATCAATTGTAAATTGCTGCTTTTAGAAAGAATAAGACACCCCAGGCCGTCAGAAAACACTGCATGGCTGGAAGGAATTTTTGGACGAATGGCCAGTAATTCCATCCCGAGAATCGCATCTGCGGAGAGTTCACACCCAAGGGTTTGTTGCTCATATTTTATAGTTGGGTATTTCAAATACAAAGGCCAACAAGAAAATGGGAATCAATGCAATATTTGTGAGGAGACAGGTCTCATGTTGCTCCGCCTCTATTTTCAACCACTCGAAAAGAGAATAACAGTTCGATGCCTATAAAGGACAAAACGCTCAGTAAATGTGATAGAAGATACGTACAGCTAAGCTAGATCACCCAAGATTACTTCCCAATCTCTCCTAGGAGAAGAGTCCTATCCGAGGACCCTGAGACGACTGGTGGTGAAAATAAATTAGCGGATTGAACGCAGCGAGAAGAGAGTAGATTCACAGAGCAATGCTTACTTATGGGCTCATCATTTGGTGCAAAACGCACGTCATTGACAGTTCCCTTGTGGCCGGGAAGCTTGTATAGAATCTTGGCTGACTTTGCGTCCCAGATCACTACACTTCTATCACCACTGCCAGCGGCGATCTTCTCGCCATTGGGAGACCAGCTGGATCTAATGAGATTCTTCTCCAAGCCTGTTGGCGCGCCGTCATATGTCTTGACATGTCGGTCAGCCGGTGCAAAAGGTCGGATATCCCACGTTCGCACGGTGGAATCGTGAGAGTTTGAAAGTAAGGTTTGCGAATCAGGTGAAATCTGTAGAGATGTGATCGTATCCGCGTGCCCAATCATCGAGTATACGATTGATCGTTTTCGAATATCCCAAACATGAATATCGTTATCGATTCCTCCACTGTATATTTCATTTCCAGCTTCTGCCAGTGCAACGGCGGTGATTGGCATTTCCGTTTCAAGGAAGTCTATCGCATCCTTTTGTCGAGGATCCCAGATCCCAATACATCCATCGTCACTACCACTAATAAGTAATTCTTGACCGCGCTTGCTGAGATCAAGGCAGTTGATTATTTCCTCATGGCCAATGTGTCGACGTAATCTCTGTCCAGATTCAAGATCCCAGCTGGCGATGGTCATATCTGCGGAGGCGGAGAAGATGAGACGGGAATCGCGTGACCAATGTAAGTCCAAGATGGCGCCTTTATGTCCGCTCATTACACCGTAGTTTTCGCATTGACCGTACGTTCGCCAAAGTACTAGAAGCATAGATGATATTAGCGACTGCGGAGAGCATGAGCCCAAATCGGATCTTTGGAGACAAGTCTATGTCGAAGCTACATACATATCGACCTATCCATTCCGCCGGAAGCGATGTGTTGGCCTGTCGAATCGAACCTAGTTGCGAAAACTTCGCCGGTGTGTCCTATACTCCGCCCACAAGATCAGCGCAGCCCTTTCAATCGTTGGTAATTCCTCTTAAATCATACCCGTAAGCTCCATAATCGGAGCCTCCAGCCCGCTTGTGCGGGGAATCTACCATTGCGGGTCAGCTTCTCACATCCAAGTCTTCCTCATCCGCACACCGACAACATGACCGCGCACAACGTACAGCTTTCATCAACGCGCCATTTTGCGTTGTGCTATTGGACACAGCCAGGGCATTCTGATTTCTTAGGTCTGTTTCCGAGCGCTGTCGTTTGACCAGCTGCGTCGAGCCGAACGAGTCCTGCGCTGGTCTTTTTTCGGCGGACATCATGGTTATGGCGTCGACTCGCGTGACGAATCGGCAGGTTCAATCGGTTGGGAGAATCAATTCAGGTGTAGCCTGACTAGCGTAAGAAGCTGGAGAGATATGGTTGATAGTTAATAGGGACTGTTTTCACCGGTAGGGGCAGCAGAAGCTATCGCTCTGGAGACTGCAGGTTGCTTGCCGGTTGTGACTTGTGGAAATTTAGCGCGTTATTGATGGCGGTTAGGCGGCTCAAGCGGTTAGAATTAGCTCGGCTCCACCCAAGACACGCGGCGCCCTGATCATCTTCTTAGATACAAGCATATTTGGACTCCATTCTTCGACTGTAAGCTCGGCGATTCTGACAGCATCTAGATTACGGACTTGCAGTGCTAGAGTTTGAGATACCCATTTAAAGCCTGCAGATAGCTATTCCATCCTCACTACTGGTATTCCGTCATGTCAACCACAAAAGCCCCCAGAAGAGGTGAAGAGCCCGCCCCCTTTGACCTTTCCCGGTGTTTCTCGATTTCCATTTGCCATATTGACATTCTCGTGCTAACTATATGGCGCTTAAATAGAATGGAAGCTAGTACGATCTGCTCTAAAAATCCCTGAACCTCCCTTTCCCTAAATCGCTGCCCCGCGAGCCGTTTCTGTTACAAACCCCTGAACGTCCCACAAGTTAACAATTCATTCCGGTAACGCAGGACCAAGCCCGACAAGGTCAATGCAGAGCTGGTTACTTTGACACATGGAACGATCGTTGCGCAGCTGTGTAATGACTATGACAACCATTACGTTGAGGTCAACAGACAACTGGACAAAATGGGGATATAATATCGGAATGCGCTTAATCGAGGACTTAATCGGGGGTTGGGAGATGTTCGAGTCTCAAGAAAACGCCCGACATGATTTCCCAAGGTTGGTCAATCAAGGCCCCCTCGTATGGTTTACAACGCCTGAGGGTCAGAGATCTATATTCGACCTAGGCGGGATAGGTCGGCTTCAAGATATTTCTGAATATCACGCCCATGGCGACAAATTTGACGAGTGATAACAAGCAATTCTTGCTTGTGCTTGAGGAGAATCCGCTTGCGGACTTTGTGGAGCTACCTGATGATGGGCCGTCGCAGGACGAGTAGTGGTATTTCAACATCCTGTGCGGTGTGCTGAGAGGCGCATTGGAGATGTTATTTGGCTCTTAGGCCCTGTCTAGCTGTTATTAGACGTTGCTGAATGGTTCTATCATGCAGGTACAAATGCAGGTGGAGGCTCATTTCGTGAGCGACGCTTTACGCGGAAACGATACGACAGAAATGCGTGTTTCTCTGGTCCGATACCTAGAGGATAAATGCCAGCGGATGACGAATGAAAAGACAATGCGTGTTGAAATCCCTTTGGTTTTCCAATGGGAGGGTGCACATTGGCGCGCGACTGAATATTCAGAGGCGTTTGGGGGCCGTGTTTTATCCCAGCGTCTCCCTTTTTTCTGGGCCAATTAATTGCGTTGATGATACCGCTCACTTGATAGCCTGACGAGCCTTGACTTCCGGCCTTCCGCCCGCATACGCTGGCCGGTCTCGCGGAAGCAAGCGGAGGGTGCTGCTCATTTCCTCCAGCGTAGGAACCTTACCACGGGTGGAACACGTGATCGTGTTTCCCGTCCAATCAGCGGCGCCGGCCGGCAGCCCTCGCGGGAGAGCGACGATTATCCGATACAAAGAACGAGTTGCATACCAGCCCCGGTAATCTTCGTTTCTGACTTCCCCCGCCTTGATCGGACGGTTTCTTCCAATCCACCCGCCTGCGCAAGTCGCACAAAACAGAGTCGTGGGCAGAATCAAATACTGTATGGGCGACTTTGACAATAACGCTGCAGCATAACGAAATTAAGCATAAACTCGTCTTTCATGCTCATGTCATTGAGGCGCATGGACTCCAGCCTCCGCCCTCCGGACAGCGCGTGCAGTGGGTATTTACCAGTATTTTTCAGTTCATGGATTCTTGGCTGTGTATCAAGAGGTTTGACCTGAGTATGGGCTTGCTGCACATCTTCAATCCCCTCCAGCAGCCGGTCAAGACAGTCGAAATCAACACCAGCCGTAGACGTGCTCCGTAGGCTGTATCCAACAGACAGAGAGACGCCGTCACCGTCACCATCACCATCTACGTGTGCGCTTGTCGCTTGCTGCAGGTCGCATCAGCCGCTGCGGGTGTGGAGGGCGTGGCGCGCCGTACTGGCCCCCCCCTTTCCTCGTGATACTTGCGTGCCCGAGACTGCGCGGGGCGTGCGTAGGCGCGAGACCGCTGCTGACAGCCACCGAGCGAATATAGAAGATCCTCTCCCAGTAGCTTCAACGTCGACTGCACTTCTCTCTCTCCCCAGACTGCTTGACCAGACGCGAGGATGAGATGCGTGTCAGCATTGCCCCGGAGCTTTTGACGGACCAGGCGTGAATTGGACTGTGTGTGCGACTCCAGAGCGTGCTGAAGCCGGAGATGCTCTTTTGTTCTCTCTTTTAGTCTCTATATTCCATCAGAATTCAATTCAGTCGGATTAGGTTGCCCAAACCCAAATTCGCTGGTCCCGTCGCTGTCTGTGTCGTGCTGTCTCGCTGCCTTTTGGCCTGGTAAGTCATCCCCAGCGCCCAACCACACCACTTTCTCCGCCCCCCCGATTGATCTCCCCTTCAACTCTTCCACAACGCCTCCCGCCGTCCGCTGTTGTAACGTGAACTTTTACTCTGTTCCTCTCCGCGCGTTGCATTTACTCTCTGTCCTGGGCTCGTTCGCATTTTTGCTGTCTGGTTCTCGTGGCCATCACTCGCCGTGCCCCGTCTTTCAAATGACTAACGCGCTTCCGTCTCCTCTGCCCACAGAACATCGTAACTCCAGCCATCGCTAGTGCGCCTGTCGAGTACCATTCTTCCAACTCACAAGTCTCAGACTGGGCCTCCAGCTATTGCCTAACAATCCCTGCTATCGTTTTCTTCCGATCCCGCTGTCGCTTTTCGTCTGAAGCCGCCTCATCGTTGTCGCGACATCGAAAGCGTCAACCTCGCCAGAAAGTATACCCAAACGTCCTTCGTTACTGGTTGGTTCCGTACTTTTGCTCTCCCGTGGAACACACTGTTAGAGTTGTTTGTGCCCTTCTTTCGCCCAGCAATTCCCTTTTCGCCACTTCCACGCCCCTCTCCGTCTGTCGAAACCCACATCGAAATCAACAGCTTCAAGCCGACCTGTCTGGGACTCTTCAGTCTCGTGCACGCCTCTCCCAGCAACAGCTACCTCCTCAACCACCTGTGGTTCCTTTTGTTTACTAGAAACCCTCCTGTCTGGCAAGCTGACACCTCGATTCCGGTCCTCTCTGGAATCCTGATCACTCTTCGTCAGGGCAGCCGTCTCACCTTCGTGGGTAAAGAGTAGGCCAGATCCTCTCTGGTTGACACGACCAAGCGACTGGCCGGACTCGATACCGCCATGAATCAAATGAATCAGATGAACATGCAGAACATGCAGGGGATGCAAGGGATGCAAGGAATGCAAGGAATGCAAGGAATGCAAGGAATGCAAGGGATGCAGGGAATGCACCCAGCCGCCGGAGGTCCGGTGGGTGGGATTCCCATGATGAACACCGGCTCGTCAGCTCCGCGCAGTGATCCGAATAACAATCCCAATGCCTCGCAGGATAACACCATGGTCATCCAGCTCAACACATACATTTACGACTACTTTCTCAAACGCGGATATATTGACTGTGCGAGAGCTCTTGTCAAAGACTCCAATGTCCCCATAAACACGGCCCCACCCTCAAAATCAAATCATCGCGACGGCGAAGTGAATGGCATCGACGGAGATGCGATGGTAACCGACTCAAACGACGACTCGAAACCCAAGATACCGGACGACCTTCCTCGACCTAATCTGAACGGAGACATGCAACAAACGTCTTTCCTTTTCGATTGGTTCAATCTTTTCTGGGACGTATTCTGGGCGCAACGGAAAAAGGGAAAGAGTCCCGATGCCATGCAATACCTACATCACACCCAAGTATGCCAGCCTACAGGTCGAAGATAGGTGGAACCATAGCTAACAGATTTCTTATAGAATCTCATCCGTCTCCGTGATCACCAGCAGAGCCAGCTCTATCGTCATTCTCAGATGATACCTAGCCAGTTCAATATGCGCATGGGAAACGGAATGATACGGGCTGGCATGCCGCAAAAGATGATGCAGGGCAACCCTGCTACTATGTATGCCACTCTGTTTCTATCATCAGATCGGTTGTACTGAGCTTACCACCATTTAGGACTCCACAACAACTTGCACAGCTGCAGCAACAGCAGAACAAAGCCCAAATGATGCACCACCAGATGCAACGGGAACACTCGGATATAGATATGAATGGCCATCGTCCTCAGTCACCCTCCTCCGTCGAAAATGCGCCATCTCCGTCGAAACGACCGCGTCTGGATGGAGGGCAGGTTAATGGGCAGCAAATGACACCGAATGGCCGGGCGCAGTCGCAAGGAATGCCGGGCCAGCCAAACCAGCAGACCAACTCCCTGCTGATGCAGCATGGCATCAATCCGAGGACTCTGACACCGGCTCAGCTCCATTCCTTGCAGTCACAGAACCCGTCGGTACAAGCAAAGTCTCTCCAGGTATATAATCAAAATCTGGCAATGCATCACTCACGCTCAGCTATGAATAACCAGGGCATGCCAAATGGCTTAATGAACCCCGGCGTTATGCCGAACCAAGGCGACGTTATGCCTATGCACGACGGTCAAGGAATGATGCCGATGCAAGACTACTACGCCGCGAACGGCCAGATGGCGCAAATGAGACCCGGAATGCAGACACCTGGTGGACAACCTGGTGGCGGAAACCACGCGTTGCAAGACTATCAAATGCAGCTTATGATGTTGGAGCAACAAAATAAACGCCGGCTCATGATGGCGCGACAGGAGCAAGACAGTATGGCTCGCGGTGATGGACAGCCTGGAATGGTGCAACAAAACCTGGCTCCGGGAACGTCCCCTCAAGGCAGTAGGACCGGCGCATCTCCAAATCCTAGCGAACAGATGAAGAGAGGTACGCCAAAGCTACCTCACACTGGACTTCCTGGTTCGCCAAATGTTGGTGATGCGATGGGCCAAGGCCGCGGATCGCCTGCATCGATGAACTTTGGTGGAGGTCAGATGCCTCCGGAAATGGGTGGAGCAGCCTTTTTCAACATGAAGCCCGATGGTGTAGTTGGCCCAAACGGCATGCGACCGCCAAGCTCGAATCCCGCGTTTACTGGCCCTCAGATGACGCAGGCGATGGATGCTATGGCGCGCCCTCAACCACCTGGAACTGCGAATAGAATGCCCGGTGGTAACTGGCAACAGAACCCGCAGGGACAACCTATGATGGCCCAACAGCAGCAACCAGGACAAGGTCAACCCGGCGGAACACCTCAGGAACGAAACGCGATGCCACCACCACAGGCGCCCGCAGCTGCCGGTGGGGCAGGTAGAGGCCAACCTCCATCTCCTCAGCCCGGCACAGCGGCACCACCCACTCCTCAGCAAGCGAACAAACCACCGCCCAAGAAGAAAGATACGAAGGATACGAGAAAGGTAATGAAGGTTAATAGTATATGCTCTATTTTCATGTTCCTTTGCTAACTGTTTTATCAGCGTCCTCCAAAGTCGAAAGGTCCCGCCAATGCAGGAAACGCTGCTGCAACACCGTCTTCTGAGGCCGAACCACCACCAACCCCGACGCCATCCACTCCGATTACACCTGTACATCCTAACTCGTTCAACAAACCTGGACCCAACGCGCCACAGCCAACATCAGCACCGGCACCACAAAATATGGCGCAACAACCACCCCAGCAGCAACCACAGCAACCACAGCAGCCCCAGCCCCCCCAGCAACAACCGCCACCGCAACAACCACCTCAGCAAGACCCGAACATGCCTTTTGGCGATATGAATCTTCCAGACGTAGGTCTATACCTTCACGGTCACCAACAAGCAGTGCTGACAGCCGGGATCCAGGGCACCAACTACAACCTCGACTTTACCACGCTTGACAACCCCGACCTCCTTGAAAATTTCGACTTTGATACATTTCTCAACGAAGATGCATCCACATTTCCTTTTGAGCCCAACTTGAATTATCCTGCAGATGGCGTTGAAACTGGCACTGGAGACACACTGTAGAATCCTTTTCTTGTCAGCCTGCTGTTTTATTTCTATTTTTGTCGGGCGTTTTGTCGTTTATTATCACATCTTGCTCGTCTGATTCCCCTCCCTTCTCTCTCTCATTTTTCACCTGGAATCCATCCGACTTTCTTCCACTTTCCCAAATTCCCTTTTTAATATTCTCACTTCTCCATCTTTTGCCTCCCTTGATTTTCTTTCCTCCTCCTTGTTTTGTGTGTCGTCCTTAATACCTTTTTTCTAGAGTACACTGGGGCAATCTTCATGTCGAAGGACATATTGACCAAACAAAAAGGGGTTTACTTTTTTTTCACCTTCTCTTCAATCTTTTCATTTGATTTCATCATTGATTCTATTTTATTTCTACCACTACCCCTTCACATCAAATTTCCATACTTCTTCTCCTTCATGGTCTTCTCTCAATCGGCAGGGTCGGACGGGAGAGGGGGGGCGGTTTTGCTTGATGGGCGTGGGTGGTCCCTTGGTTTGCCAAAACGGGGTTTTCGCAGGCGTGGTTTTTGCTTTCTTCATTTCTCGAATCTTTTTTTTTTCCTATATTTATTTTTTTGCTTATATACGGCGTTGTTCCATTTTCTTTTCTACAGCAACGTAAACTGATTCATGAGCATCTTTCTCGTCGTCGTTCAATCTCACCCCTGGCGCACTAGTGATTCACTGCCCCCGAGTCTCCTTCCTCCTTCTCATTATGTTACGGGTTTTTTTCTTATCGTCCTTCGTCTTGTCTCTCGTCTAGTCTTGAATCCATACCCTGTCCTGTCGACCGTATGTATCTACCCAACATCCCCCCCCCCCTCCCCCACTTCCCCTTGTGTTCCCCCCAATTCCCATCTGTTTTTTGTCTCCTCGATATTATTTTATTTCCGCTCCGGGAGTTTCTCTTTCTCATCTTCCCTTTGCCCCGCCGTCCTCGTTCGTTGTTGGGTTGGACTTAACTTGTTCCGTTTGATGAATATACCTGGTTGGTTTTTGACTACTATTATTCCTCACTCCTACTACCGCTACTAAGTTATCTCTAGGTTTTTTCCCTGCTATCATGGCCATGCTCTCATTGTCCATCGTTTGTTCTCTCGCCAGTTTATGGGACTTTTCAGAACTCAAATCACACTTTTCGTCCTATTTCTATTCAATCTCTCATCACAGTCCCTTTCCAATACCGTTCCAACAACCTCTCCCACCCGTCACAAGTTACCCCTCAGTATCTTTTTCTCTTCGAACTATTATTATTACTACTACTCTTACTCTTTTGTACTTGAGTCCTGTATGATTGGAATCGGCGTGACGTTTTGCAATGAGAAAAAATCGGACAGCAATTGAATTTTACCATTTAAGAAAAGTTTTCACCCATCATTCTAGACTAAATCTCAGGTTTTGCTGCCAATTAGCTTCCAAACGAATCAGATAGTAACAATCAGGTTACAATGCCACAGTCTGAATGGCTTGACTGCACAATAGTAGCTAGCACCCGATGAGAATCAACAACTATGGATCTTTAGACGGAAAATTCTTGCGGGGGAAGAGGATTCCTTCGTCACAGACGCTCTACTGGGGAATCGCCTAGCCATTCCCTAGCTGTGAGCCGCCGCGAACTTCAGCGGAACCCCCCTGACCCTTTTTAAGACATTCCGTTAGACCACAAACTGTAGGATGCTACATTCCAGAAATCACAGGTGGCGAACAGAGCTCAACATCGCAACTATCCCAAAGGCGCAACTGGAAAGGATCAATAGATCTCCCCTTCTTCTTCGTCTGTCAACATGGGACTTGGAACGTCGTGGAGCAGACGTTGAGATGTGTTCGCAAGCTCAGAGCGTTCTTCCCAAAACTTCAATCCAGCCTCATTAAGTGTCTGTTGGGAATCGCCCATCCAATATTCGTCTTCTTCAACAATCTTAGTCAAAAACTCGATAACCTCCGCGGCGCAGGCTTCCTTTGCCATCTCCTTTGGCCTCACGTCTTTTACTGCTCCAATCGTACCCACGCGTGAAAGAAACGGGTCTTCAGGGAAGTATGCAGCTGCACTAGCTTGGCCGTTGCGAAAGTCCTCTTGGGTTTGGCTGACTCGATACTCCGGAGCTCGAATGCCCATGAGTTGGCATAACTCTAAGAGGAGATTGAAGGTTAGCAATTGGTGTCGTAAGGACGGCAGCGGGATAACCATACTCTCCACTTTCTCCAGGTGCGTAGACCAGCGGCCTAACTGATCTCTTATTATGGTTGCAGTTAATTTGGGAGCATGCGACCGATTGCCCGAGGTTTCTGGGACTGTCGTGTTGAAACGTCTTTTTGGGCCAAGAGATGTGAGGTTTGGGTTACTTTGAAGGAGGCATGACCCAACGGCAGGAGTTGGATTTGAGATCGCCCGGCCGGGAATAACCACAGTGTTACTAGCTGCAGGTTTAGGAACTGTTGGGCCTGCCTTCCCGATCGTTCCACCTAGTGCACAATTTGCCTTTCTTTTGCGGCATCTTGGGCCAGGTTTGTTACTCTGATTTTTGCTCGTTTCTCCGCTTGGTTTCTACACCATGTCAATTTCATTCAACAGGTTAGTATAACATAAGAAAATATTATCTACCCTTACCTGGACTTTGGTAATAGTCCCGATAATCTTGGAAGGCCGGTTCGTCTTGTAGGTGTCAGCATGTAATTACCCATCAGATATAAGTTTCTTGAGACTTTAAAATTCTCACCTGGACCTTAGAAGTACCGCCGGCACCTTTCGTAGGTAGCTTCGGCGTCTAGGTATGTCTAATTAGCACAATATGGTGACCCAGCGGAATATCCTCAAACTTACCTGAGCTTTAGCGGCGCCACCCTTGGCTTTTGATATGTTTGGCGAAGGATTTGTATCCATAAAGCTTGCTGCATTTCTTGTTAACCCACTCTGGGCAGTTTTCATAGAGAGCATTTTTTGCATTTCCAGAGACCCTTCCGAAGTGAGGATACGATAGAGCGCGTTGTGCGCGCTACCGTGTATCGCTTCGGTCACGGAAGAGTAGAACTTTCTGACACCAAAGTATGACGCCCCAGACACCTTCAACTCGTACCGGTCTCCAAATTCATGCGGATACCCAATATAATTGGGACGAGGTAAGTTTTCAAGGTCGCAGTATGCTATTGTTAAATATAACGGTTAGCAAATGCCTAACTTCTGGGTGAAACAGCGATGATGGATAAAATCCGGGGTATCTTACCTTGCAAAATGGTACTCCATGACCATAACTCTGTCTTTGAATCCGCCCTTGGAATGTCCGGCAGCACCCAGTCCGGGTATTTGACCATGAGAGCCGACAGACCTTCACGGCAAACATGAACCTTCGCAGCGAGCTTTGTATCAAAGCTCAGCCAAGGCTCTAACGTTTCGCCAGTCAAGGTCAGTCTGACTACCCATTTGGAGTCAAAGTACTCTCGGTACTCGATCCGCGGACGGAGCTCCTTTTGGATTGCAAAGACGAAAAAAAAGAAGATGGCCTCTTTTGTCGAAAGACGTGCAACATCTAGAGCTCCAAGCATCTGATCTTGTCCCCGAGCTGCTGGTGTCCGTGGCGACTCTGACTTTGAAGTGTTTGGGGTGCTTCGTGACGCCAATTTCATAGGCTCAGCAGAGACAGTCGCAGCACTACCACCATGCCCCATCGTCAAACTAAAACCGCCACTGCTCGAGGCTGGATGCTGTGCCATCCCGGGAACTGTGTTGGCATAGGGGAAATGCAATGCGTTCATTCCTTCACCCTGCAGGGCTCGGAGATGAGCATTGACTTGGTACTGATTCCCATAATAGCCACTTGTGCCTATCAAGCCGCTTCCTTGAATGAACGATCCTGGATACGCCGCAATTTGTTGGCCAGAAGGCCAGTTCATGACAGGGAAATCGACCGCGCTCCCATATCCTCCAGACTGCATATTGGTGGTCATCGCGGTTTGGGGGACGTTCATAAAATGCTGGGCCGAACCGTTTGTCGAAGTCGCTAAAGACGTCGAAGGATGCGAGTGCAGAACGAGTTCGCGAGAGCTACCCAAAGAGGTGTGTCGATATGAATCGATTAAATCATCTACAAGGCTGGGTATGTTTGATCCCGAGTCCATGCCAGAAACAAGCGCACGCGACGTGTCTGGTGTCGAGGGAATCGGATGCAGGGTGCTTTGCGCAGCAGCAACAACGTTCACGGCAGCATCAACGCCATGAATGTCACCAGTTTCGCGAGGTATGTTGGAAGATGGCTTCGAAGACGTGCCACAGTCCATCTTAGAGCCAGAGTCAGACTCAAGACCAGTACCAACGACAGGACCGGCGCCAGGGCCAGGAGGCCCAGCGACAGAGTCCTGTGAAACCCCCATATTTGGGACGACTTGAGCAGCTTAAGTAGAATACCAGAAGTATGTAGTCAATGAAAATGAGATAAAGGACTCGACGAGCTCAACAAACAAGACGTCAAAGAGGTGCGAGGTGCAAAGAGGAAGAAAGCCAGAGTGAGTGGAAGAAGAAGAAAGAACACAACAAAACCCCTCCTTCCGCTTTTGAAATCAGCCAGGTCAGCTGGTCACGCAGTGAATGCGTGAGATCTGGTCAAACAGTGCAAAAGAAGCCAGAAAACACCTGATCTGGTGAATTCCAGATTGCGTGTGGTTCAGACACCAAGAGCTGGGGAATGCCGAAAGAGAACCGCTTCGTTTAGATACCGTGTAAAAGCAATCTCGACACCATCAAAAGGAACGTACAGACAAACGCAGAAAGATAGAGCTGCATCGTAAGATAGAAAAGATATGAAAAAGGAAAAGAGGTTCACATCCGCTGCTGCCAGCGTCTTCCTTAAAGGAACTGACAGACAGAGCCAACTGGATGTTACGTCCTCTTCGATTCCAGGAAAGAAAAGCTGGCGTTTCTTTCATGATGCTGCCACCTGGAATCGGAACAGGCGCCTTCAAGTTCCTGAGGCTAGCCTCAACAGCTCGGTAACCAGTTAGACCACTAGGCGCCGGATTGATATGAAGGGAACTTTCACCCATTGTAACCGTTGTTTTCAATCGTGTTGTTAGAATGTGGTGGAGCTGCCGGGCGCGTGCAGCCTTGCACTGTAGACCAGGAGTTTAGGCCTGTCAAATGTGTCTTTAGGCGAGTTTCTCAATAGCCCCAAGGAGCTTTTCTGTTGCCATGTACAGAGTACACGAGGAATTATGCCCCAGAGTCTCTCTGATAGCATAGGGATAGCCACAACATGCCCCTGAACTAATGAAAAAAAATTGGCATTAGAATCACAGCAGGAGCAGGAACTTTTGGTCTCAAGTAAAAGCCAAAGAAGGCTCTAAGGAAATTCATAAATTCATCCAGAGATGAACCACTGGTAAGCGCCATTCAAGGCAAAGATATCTGAAGCAGGCGGCACGCTGCACAGCTCTAAACTTTGCAATAAAACAGTTTGAAGACCATGATGTTCAAGTTCATAAGCAAAATATACAGTGCCAGTAGAAAATGGGGGTTCGAGCCCAGCGCTTGGGATGTTTCTCGCTGCTGTTCAATCAACAACTTTCGTGCTCTGCGCGTGGTGGTCGCAACTCGTGTGAAGTGGCTCACTAATTCACTGAGTTAATTAACTAGTTACTGTAACTACGGCATGCCACATCCCCATAACAAACTAAGCTACGGAGCACGGAGCACGGAGCACCCTTGCTAGGTATTACGCACAAATACTCCAAGGAGCACCATGACTTCAAGACACTGCATGCCTAAAGGTGTCTGTTATATGACTGGCTTCACATCTTGCATAAGGACTGACTTCAGGAAATAGGTACTCCGAAAGACATATTTTATCCCCATAAGTCCTCCGGAGTTGAGTTTTTATCGATACTGACAGGGCAACGCTCTTGAGCTATCCATAGACTTTTTGATCCATTGGCTACGGACAGGAATGCTACAACATACAGAGCTATTGATATCTCCTTCTATCAAGCCTTGTTCCCAGGCTGGCATAGATATCAGCAAAGCCAACCTCTCATACCTCACCTGGGTTTCGGCTTGACCCATACAAAGAGCGAATTCCATCAGGGTCTATCATGTCACCCGCTTCCCAAGTGGTTTCTCGAGAACATTAGCAAGACTTCTAGGTTCCACACATCACTGTCTATTCAACATCCGAAATGGACTTTCTTCCTGACCTTGCCACTGTCAAGTCCGCAGACTTCTCTTTTGAATGATGGTCTTTCTCCTTACGACGAGAAACCTTTTTCGACGGAGTTGGGGATCCAGAGCGCGTAGAATCAATGCTCTTCCTAGCTGACCGGGGCGATCGTTTTCTTTTGCTGTCACTTGACATGGGAATTGGAAGAGTCGGCTTCAAATGGGTTCCAGAAGAAAGCGAACCGTCACTGCTAGGTGCTGGGGAAACACTCCTCTCCCTGCTGATCGCACTTGGGCTTGGACTGAGCAACCTGCTCGGAATTTTCCCAACGGACGAGATTTCAGAGATGGTACCGCTTGAGCCAGAAGGAATTCTTGACCCAGGTTGCGAGAGTTCTTTTAATGGTCCGGGGCGTGATCCTTTTTCAGAGAGTTCTCTCGCCGGTGAACATTTAGGTTTCTTCGTAGCCGTCGAAACCGGCGTATTCGCAGGGGCGCATGTGCCACTTGCAGCCTTTTTGGGGCTCAAAGCTTCGATGAGCTGATTATACTGTTCGTCGTCAATGGGTGCTGGTGCGCTAGGCTCCTGGTTTCGACTATGGCTAATATTAGTAGATATAGCCCGACTGCTGCTCGTGCTCGAGTTCACATAATCTGGCATTGACACGTCGTCCAACACCGAACGATTATGCGCACGATTTCGGTATGGGTCGACGAATGGATCCAAAATGGGAGGAGTCGGAACCACCCACCCCGGATCGCCTTCTGGCCAAACGTTATGTTGCCATGGTATAACAGCTGTTGGTTGGTGTCTGTACGGCAAGATGGCCTGGCTGTTGCCTGTGTTGATTGCAGGCCGGCCTTCATGACGATTTGGCGAATGGGAGTGTGCTTCCTCATCTTTCAGGATGCCTTTCTCATTTCCAAGACTATACTGTAAAAAGGGTCGAGGACCATTTAGCCACATTCCTGGATTTGGCCAAGCGATACTCGAATGCTCTAGGATATCTTGCCACGTCTTTCGATTAGCCTATTACTGGTCTCCTTGGTGCTAGAGAATCATCATCACTTACTCAGCGGGGCGTGTTGAAAGGAGAATATGATGACATCTCTCACCCGCTCAAAAGGCGGGGATCGGTTGGGTCTCGCAAATCCTTCCGCAAGGACAATTCTAATTCGACCATACATCTCACCAGCTTCCCAGTGTGTATGGCGCAGAATCTCTTCATGGAAATGAGGGAAACGTAAATAGTCCTGATCCCCATTCTTATCCAATTCTTCAAGACGTTAGTGGGAGCACTATATGACCAGAGTCCATTCACGTACGAGAGCTTAGATCTAACCACCCATCAGCTGTCAAGATCTTTACCGCGATCAGATTCTCAACATGAACAATTTGAACTTACCAATAACATGCGGCAATGGACTTCGCTGGTTGAAAAGCCCCCCCCTGAAATCCCCAATCAGCAAAACATTGATAGTCATCCCTTGACAATAAATTCACTTACGCGACACAAAACCCATCAATAAACACTCTCGCTTCGTACATAACCGCATCATCCGGCTGCATGATGCTCTCGAGGATCCTACTAGGGCGAGGCCTCTCCCAGCTATGAATAGAAACCCTAAAGGGACTGTCCGGAGGCAAGCTGGGAACAAAACTCGAGAGGACAGGAACTTGCCCAGGACCGCCATAAAGGCCATTGACGGGGAAAAAGAGGCCTGGACTGGAAAAAGCATGAGCCTGCAGGTATGGCGATTCTTCTCATTCAAGGCCAGTTAGCACACAAAATTGCCTAATACGAGTATGAAAAGAAAAAGTAGAAATGGGTTAGGGGAGGTTCAATCACGGTCTCTAGTAACGAAGCATTGAGTCTTGAACTCCTGGACAGGAATCTTCGACCCTTCGGGGAAGAGGAGCACGTCCCAATTTTCGTAGCGCATGGTGATAAAAGGCAGGCTTGCGATCAATTCTCAAATCAAACAGGTTGTCCAACAGCAAAGGACAGCCGAGCCAGCGTTGAGATGTGTATAAAATCGCCGACGAGGATAGCCGTAGACGGCTGACTATCCAGAACAAGGATCGACGAGAAAGAAGAAAAGAGAAGAAAAGGAAACAGAACAACTCATGGCCGGGGGGGCGCCGCCAGTACTCTCGTCAGATGCCTGTCAAAACATCTCGGCCGTGCTGCGGGGATCTATGTCGTCCTTTCCCTTTCTGGATCAGGAAAGAGGGGAACAGTTCTTTCCCTTCGTGGAAGGAAGCACATTGCGTCTTTCCGCATAGACACAGCACCGAAGCACGTGCCTTAGAAGATGCCCCCTCTATTGCCAGACAGAGCAGGTACGATCGAGTACAGGCGCAAATAGCAGCTTCTCCATCATCATATTTCCTTTCTAAGAAAGGAAGGATGAAGTGGTGAGCTGGCAACATGTGAAGAAAAGCAGTTACGAGAGGCACAACCTGCAACAATCTTGGTTCTAGGTCGTTCCCATCACAGAGATCATAGCACATCATCCCATCACCATGGACAGGCACAGAACACTCTGAAAGAGAAACAACTTCACCCATTCACTGTCGCACGTATTTAAGTGCAAATCTGGCTGACGTCAATGGAAGTGGGCAACCCACAAACCCACGTGAACGCTAAGCAACCAGCCTGAAACCTTATTGTAGGACCCTGATATCAGATTGATAAACGTTGACTCAACGTCGGACCAGGCCAGGGGCAAGGAACAAACCCACAAGACAAAGAACCCATTCTATCAAGCAACGGTCATCCCAGATCCTTGCCAGCAATATTCATACAACGCATCATATTATCGAAACACATGCACGCCATAAGAACAGCCGAATCCATGGGCAAACAGCAACCTACTACTTGAAAATCATGGGAAACGCTGCGAATGCCCTTCCCAAGAGAATCGTTGATGGAAAAGAACCAAATTGCAACAGAAGCAGCATGCGTGCGCCCCGGCCATGTAGAAGAACATATAGTTATTACCCAGAGGGAGAAACCGTGTCGCCAAATCGGAAAAAAGGACGCCTTTTCGCTGCCGTAAACCCACTGGGTAGAATTACACTTGAGAAGCAATCAAATTTGAAGGGAAAAAAAGTTCATTGGGTAAGGAAAAAAAATAAAACCGCGCTGGCCTAGAGGACAAGTCACATCATCATGAAAGGAAGTAGTAAAAATAGGGAATTGAAGAAGTAATGAAATAAAATCTTAATGAGCGTCAGGTCAGTTACGAAACAAAAAGGTAAGTCAAATAAAAAACCGAGCATCAAGGCTTGATGTAGCAGCATACACGGCGAGAGCGTCACATTCGTGGGAAACCGAGTGGAACAGTGATGAAATAATGGGGCAAAATAAAAGATAATGGCTGGACGGTGTTGTACACGTAACAGTCTCGCAAGAAGGTTGGAAACATAGACATTCTTGAGGGGTAAAACAGGAAGACATTTCAATTTTGGCTGTTCCGTGACGTGAGAAAAAAGGGGTAGCGAGAACTTTTTGCAAACTGCCAACCCAAGGTGCGACCGAGAAAACGGAATAGTGGTACCGAAGTTTGAGCAAATTGGACACGCCGCATTCCAGGATCCTGGGAAATAAAGCAACACGACTAGGGAACAAGACAGTGCGGTAGCAATTTGAAGGGGTAAGAAGTGAATAAAATAAGAAAGCAGCGCAGGCTTGGATGCTCCTCAGGAATAATGAAGAAGAGAAGCAAAGGGCAAAGTCCATAAAGAAACGTTTCACGAGTACATTAAGTGCCGAGCACAGGAGAAAAACGCCCATCAAGAGCCGTAAGCAGAGCCTTTAAAATTGAAGAAAGACCTTAAACTAAATGTTGGCACATGGACCCATCTTTCAAAAAGACGCAGAACTCCTGCTGGTGCTTGAACGAAGACGAAACGCTCTCTCACTTTGATAATCTATCAGTCAACTGCCCAAAGCACACAAGAGGTTTGTCATACCTTCATTGGCGCGAATCCACCACCGTACTGATGGGATGGTGGCATGCCCATGGATGGGTAAATCGGCGGTGGTGGGGCTGGACGGTAAGGGGTGCCAGCGGGTCCGGAGTTATTTTGGGATCGGCCCCAGCTGAGTCTGACACGGGAGTTACCAATTGGGTAGCCTTGCATCTGGTTGATTGCCATCTCGGCGGCATGACGCTGCACGAACTGGACGAAGCCGCAACCCTTGCCAGGAGGGATCTTGACGTAGGTGATCTCTCCGAATCCCTGGAAGAAAGAACGAAGTTCGTCCTCGGTAACATAGCCAGACAGGCCGCCAACGAAGACAGTCGTGTTGTTTGGGTCAGTAAACTGGTTCATCGGCTGGGGAGCACCGTAGTAACCCATGGGAGGGCCGCCTCCCATTGCAGGAGGATACATTCCAGCAGGAGGAGCACCTGCCATGCCGAGCTGTCCTGGGCCGCCAGCGGGACCCTTGTTCTTGGGGGTCGCAGTAGAGATGCGCATGGGGCGGTTGCCACAGTACACGCCCTGCATTTCAGTAAGGGCACGCTGCTGGTCGGTCTCATCAGAGAATCTAACGAATCCATATCCGCGAGACATTCCGCTGATGGGGTCAGTCATAATCTTGGCGGACTTGCAGGATGGGAAACGACTTTGGAAGAGTGAAACCAAGACATATTCGTTGACCTCTGGGCCAAGGTCGCCGACGAAAATGGAGTATTCCGGGGTACGATCCTCACGGCTGCGAAAACATCAGAGAGAGCCAAAAAATAATAATCATGGGGTGATGGGAAATACACACTTTCTGTCGGACAGACCACCGCCAGTAGCCCAGTTAAGCTTGAAGGGACGGTTGGTGTTTGGCATTGGGGTCCCGTTGACAGACAAGGCCTTAGCGGCGGCAGCGGGAGACGCAAAATCAACGAAACAATATCCAGCGTTACTACTAAGATACCGGTCTTGGTAACATGTTCAATCAAAAAGGAACATCTGATGGGGTTACATACCCAGAGAATTTGTCACGGATCATTTTCACATTGACCTGTTCACCCATCTGGTACCAGATGTTGCGGATAAAGTTCTCATCGATCCAGGGCTCAAGCTCACCCATCCTGCAAAAACTGCGTCAGTGGACGCGCCAAATGTGCCTGCCGGCGTCCAGAGCGTATCACCAAACTTACCAGAGAGTGGTCTTGCCTTCACCACCTTGCTGAGCACCAGGAGCACCGGAGCCTTCACCTGGGGCAGGGCCTTGGAAACCAGGAGCGGGAGCCTCGGTTTGGCCAGTCATGGTCTGGTCAGCGGGAGGCGCAGCGCCAGTGGCATTGGCGGGAGATTCAGCAGCGCCATGCTGGTTTTGGAACGTGTCGAAATTCTGGAACGACATGGTTAAAGTACGACGATCGGCAAACTATTCGAATATAAAACGAAATAAATCGCCTGGATTGTTGCGAGAAAATCGTCAAAGGAAAAGCCGGATCTGCAGGTTCGAATTAGAGTCAGAATAACTGATGGGTTCATTAGATAGAGAAACATGTCGCGTAAAATCCCGGACCCAGCGCACAATCACTTGATTTCGAGAGAAATGTCCGTAAATTGTACTGCCAAGCCGGCAAGACACCATCGCAGTATATTGCGAAGTCGCGTTCGTAAAAGGACGGAGTCAAGTCGACTAACCTCAAAAATGAGAAATTTGCAAGTTGCAATGATCTGCAAATGCGGCCGTCGCGACTTGAATTCGTAGGGTCGTTAATGAGAGACGGTAACGAAGACGAGGTCCAGTCAAAGGGGATGAGGAAGACTCGCGTATCTATGATTGAATGAGGACAGACCGTTAGCAAAAGGGCTTCTCACGTTGCTTCACAAAGGACATGAAGTACAAGCGACAACGAAAACAGCCACAGGGAAGATGAACCTAGTGAAGGAAGGGCGGTCTGAAGCGACTGGAGGATGGGAGGATCAATTGACAGTTAAAAATTAGAATGGCGATGACGTCGTCAAACAGGCCAGTGAATAAAGAAAAGATGCGATTGAAAGTGAATTGCAAATGAAAAGAAACCGAGGTTACCACGACGACTGCAAAGGAAACCGTGAAAGCAAGAGTGAGAGGAGGGTGAGGAGGGAAGATGAGGAAATGTGGGAGATGTGGTTTGAGAGTGAAGATGTGGTTTTCACGACTGCGGCGCCAAGGAAGATGGGGAAAAAACCACAATAGCGTGCCGAAAAGACACCTCAGTATCTTTCACAGGCCACTTGCGAGTCACAGTCAATGGGAAGTCTCTCAACATGCCAGCAGCAAGCCAACGCGCTGAGCGACAATGCAATGAGGTGCTGAAGGGCTGATTAATTTGCATTGTATCGTCTTTTGATGCTCATTCTGTTCTGGCCATTGATTCGCGCGTTGTGTATTCGACGCGAGTGATCCCATCGTCAAGGCCCGATGACCCACGAACGGGAAACAATGACGATGAGATTGTTTACTCCTTGATGATCGCTTGCAGCCAATTCCAGCCCGCACCTGACAGCGCCATGAATTGTCCCAACGCATCGATCGGGGGTTGTTTTCGCGTCGAACACACCCCGTCGATGAGTTCGCGAGAGCAGATCACGGTCGCGTTCCAGGGGATTCGGGCACTTCAGGCACGGGTGGCAGGTGGCAGGTGGCGAGAGGCAACTGAGGAGGGATAGGGCGTGGAAGGGCTTGCAAGGCAATGATCCTCGATTCGATGCATGACATGCCAGCCGGCCAACAAGAAGACCAACCCAGGTCGACTGCCGGTGGCATCAAGGTTGGCAACGCTGTAGATCGATTGATGGATCGTGAAGTTTCGAAACAATCCAGCCCAAGAAGGCCGGGGCAGGAAGGTAAATGAGACAACAGCAGAAGGCAAACAGCAAAATATACAGAAAAGAAAAATACGTTGACTTACCGGGTTTAAAAATGGCAAATGGTTGCTATAGAAATTGCAGGAAGATGTTGTTGCAGATTGCGGGTGGGAGAGAGACACCTGAATCAAAGGGCTTCACAAGGGAAATTCGAAGAAGTTGAAACTCCCACAAGTTGCGCGACAAGGAACACGAACAAGATGCACCTGCGAGATAACCTTGAACCCGTTGCGGAACGAAACACGCAGGAAAGGGCAAAGCGACAACGAGGAGCGATGAAAACACGAAGAAAGGCGGGAAGGAGGGGTTGATCGATGGACTCGGAGTTGGGGGGAATAAGAGAAAAGAAAGAAGAGGGGAGGAGGAGGAGAGGGAGAGGGACGGAAGAAAAAGAGAAAAAAGCTGGTGCGAAAAATAGCCTCAGAAGAGCGGATATGAGGAACCAGACTTTCCTTGCTCCTACGCTCTCATCTCACAACCTTCCAAATTACTACCATGGCCGCTTTCCTCCATGAGCCATAAAAAGGAGGGTACCAGGTTGCGGCGAAAGCCATCCCAAGAGCGGAGAAATTTACTCGGCTACCACACAATTCCTGTGGCAGAGAACGAGGGGCTTTGAGCCCATCAACGACAAGGTTAAAGTCGGACTCATCAATGATTTCCAAGCTTCTTGGGGGTTTGGCTGGAAGAGCAGGCATCCCCTTCAAAGACGAGTTGCTCATGGATGGGATAATTGGGATGAATGGATTCTAACCAATAATGCATTTCTATCTCGGTTCAAAAGAACGCGGCTGATGTTGACTTCCCCTCCCCCTTGTGCGTGCCTGGCATCATCATCATCATCGTCGTCGTCAGCCACCTGATTCGGTCCTTTGGGCGGGGGATCAATACTCCGTCACTGCTTCCGCAGCATCATTGGGCGCGTGCCGGTTAGACGCTTTACACCCATGTGTGCTGGTAATGACACAGGCATAGCCACAGTTGCCCTTTCTTGCACATCTAATTGGAGGAGCCCGGCTGGAATCATACGGTAAACCAGGACGCGTGTTAGGTCAATACACAATGCAAGTAAACAGTGCAAACGTCGTCAACAATGCAAACAAAACACACGCCTTATGGTCAGGCCTGGGAGGTTGTTATGCAGGTACCGGAGGGCCACCCCGCCTTGAGAAAGTGTCATCCCATCAACGACCCTTATAGAGAAGGCCCTGGTAACAAATTGATGGGGGGCCATGAAGTTGGAAGAAGCTTCTGCTACTGACTTCACGCCATTCCCGGAGATCACGTCACAATGTCTTGTGGAACTTGTGTCTGGCAGTGACAGTTGACGCTTCCGTGCGCATACTTCGTAATAAGCACCCCAAAAAGATTCATGACGGCCACTAATTAGAGCTCCCAAACAATCCACCACTCCATCCAGACACACTACAACGGACCTTGCTTCCCCAGGTCGTCCCCCAGAAGTTGTATTGTCCTTTCATACACCCTCGCAGACTCCATCTCCCACCTCCCAGGTCCCGGAGCATCCACATACTCTCCAGTGCCAAAATCGCCATCATCCACACCCATTCCACCACCAGACCCATCATAATCATCATAGTCATCATCCTCTCCACCCCTACTATCATCCCCATCACCCTCCTCATCCTCAAAGTCAAACTCCGACGGACCTCCCTGATCCTGCACGTCTAAGATCGTGATGCGCGTGCTCTCCGCGATGCCCTTTATCCGAACCTTTTCCGTCGTGGAGACCTGATTCCTCCTCGTCTCAAAGCCAGGAAGCGGTTGTCCCGTCTCAACATCTTCACCTTGCAGTAACGAGGCAAACATGGCATCCAGCTTCCTGACAAGACGGAATGTGGATTTGGGTGAAAAGGGATAATCTGGGAGGTATGTGTTTAAAAGGCCGGCAAGGGAGATCAGGTAGGGAGTCTGTAAGGATGCTGAATACATGCCAATGAGGGTTGGTTAGCAGCTGGTTTCCAATATACTCTGTGGGTCAGGCACGGATGATAAGGCAATGGAGTACTTACGAGTCCCGCTAACCCATAGAATGTCGACCACGGCCTCGATGTCCTTTACCACTTCTCGAAACCGCTCGTATCCCCTATCCTCATCCTTCTCGCCTGAAAAAGAGCTGCTGAACTTCTTAGCATGCCGCCGGTTAATCGCCAGTATGTGGCTATCCACGTAATTGATGACGGCGGTTTCCTTGCCGGAGCCGGGTTTCAGAGGATGGTGTCTTTGTCGAGGGAGGGAGTGGGATATAGTAGTTGATGAGAGCGCGGACGACGGCGCGGGGGAGGGGAGTGAGGGAGGAATAAACCCGCCCTGGGGAGGAGGCGTTGATGTCATGGTTTTAACCGAGATGGCGTTGTAGTTAGTTGTTCGTAAAGCTGGTTGATGTAAAGAACTCTTTCGTGCTGTCTCTCGAGCCAAGTTAACTAGATAAGGCGCAATGATGTCGCTGATAAGGGAAGAGGCGTAAACATGAGATACCCCGCAGAGACAACACCACGATGGAGGTTATATATGAACTGTATGTATTATGTATCAGGGGCAAACGTAAGTCCAAAGAGCAAACCGGAGCAAAACAATCGAGAGTGGTTTGATACCGAAAAGATACTAAGTTGAATCATGCCATCGGATGGACGGTTGTGACGTGAGACGATTCGGCGCGCAGCACGCGAGTCTCCGCCGCCACCGGCAGACGGTCCGTCATGGACCAAACATTTATTACTATCTAGCAAAAAGGTTCTGGCTCTCGATAGACCTTGAACGTCAAATGATCGGGGTCGGAAATGATGGAATTCTGAGAGATAATCAACAAGACCTTTGGTTTGTATACCCGGTCCTTCGCGAGAGCAGCTGACCATTGATCCTGACGTAGTGGCGAGTGCTGCGAATCCACAGAATATCCAGTCCTACGTCGTTTCAGACGCAAGTGTCTATACGTGATATCATCTAAAATATACGATGTAAGGTCTCTTATATTAACGAAACCAATGTTTTGCGTACATGTGCTGAGCTTCCAAGGAGCTCTCCTGAAATCGGGCACAGAATCGTGCGTGCATACTGTATGTACAGTACAGCCAACCATCCCAATCACCCTCACAAATTTGAGGATTGAGCTTGTGATTTGAACCTCAGTCAAGCAACGCATACTTGAACATGCATGTTGCACATGCATCAACCGTTAAAAGGAGGCTGTGGGCTGTCTTCCAATTCCGAAACACGACCAGAACCATTTCATCCAAGTGAGGTGTGAAATCTGAACCATTAGAGCGGTCGATGAGAAATGTCAGCCAGTGCATAGGCTTGATTCAAGACTATTAAGCAGGTGTCTTATGCGCCTGCAACTGAGATGCGGCTGCGGTCATCATGACGCGTGTTAATGGGCGTAGACGAAGGGATCAGGTAGCATACCCAGCGGGAGCAACAAGTCATTTGTACGTTCCCCATATGACAGTTCTTGAGCTGTGGAGTGAGTAGGCAACGAAAACGCTAGTAGGCATATCACTCGGGCTGTCAAAGTCAGTCAGTACGTTGCAATCTCAAACGTAGAAGTCGCACGACAGGGCTTACTCTGATCTTTCCTCTCCTCCTCTTCATCTCTTCCACCTTCCTCTTATCCTCCTCAAACTTTCTCAGCAGATCATTCTGCTTCTCCTTCCGCTTTTCTCTCATCTGGAATCGATAGAAATCTTCCAGCCCCTTATTCTTCTCCTTCTGCTTTTCCGCCAGCGCCTTCAACTCATCATCCCGGTCCGGTTTGCTCTTCTTGGGCCCTTTCACGACAGTGATAAATCCATCCTCATCCGCAACCTGTCCTCCCGAAGCAGCTTCGCGAGCACGCGCCTGCTCTAGTCGGTCGTAGACAACCATGTATTCGTTCGCGGCCAATAATAAATCCTCCTTCGACGGATACCTAAGCCGCTGATGATTCTCATATCTCCGTGACCCGAGTGACGGTAACGTCTCTTCAATCCCTTGCCCCCATACTATCTTCGTCTTCGATTTTGCAGCCTTCTTGACAGCCTTCAGACTCGCTTCCATGCTAGGTTTATCGACGAATACCACAACGGCATGAGCACCGGGGGTTTGGAGCTCTCGGTCCCATGTCTGCGGTAAGCTGATCGCCTCGAGCTCTCTCTCTAGTTCTTCTGCTGTGTCTCTCTTGCGTTTTTTGCCTTTGGGTACATTGTGATTCGCGTCGGGATGGATAATCGAGCCGGCTTTTTTCGTTGGGGCATCGTGGAATTTGACTGATTCGACCCGCCCTGCGGATAATTGCGTGCCGAATAGGTGTTTGAAATGAGCCTCTGTAGAGGTTACTGGGACATTCGCGATGAACAACGATCGGGCTGAATCAGGGTCGGGTATTCTTGGTTCATGGGGCTGCACGTAAAGGAAATGGGTTGCTGGTTTGGGGAAGGCAGGAAGCGGTGGAAGTTCCAATGGGAACACTGTGTAGCCTGATAGGCTAAAGGGATAACTTCTGCCCATGATTTATTTTGAAAAAGGACTTATGACTGGAAAATATCTTGAGATGCTCAAGCTGATCTCGCGCAGCTCTGCCAGACTCTACCGCAGTAGGAATCAGCTGGGGTTTAGGGAAATTTTACGCGACCATTCAAATGTGCCGTCTCGCATAAACTTGCCATTCTAATATGCTAGTCACTCAGCATCAACACCAGCCACAAACATCGACTTCCATACTTTCCATCTTAATTTCCATACAAATCAGCATATCAGGTGTAATAACATTTCTGTGCAACGATGGTGAACCATCAAAAATACGCTATATTGCATGTGCCATCGTACTATGCTTTTTCTGGATCATTGATACCCCCATTTGTGATGATATATGTCGCTTCTCGCTCCGGACAATCTGGTTATCCAGAAGTTAGCATGAAGTTCAACATTTCAAAGCAATCGTCCCACGCCAGTCCTATTTTATGAAGACGTACCAGGAGAATCCTGTATTTTGGCCACTCTTTCTTCACCACGTCCCTTCCGAAGGAGCACACGTGTAGTTGAGGCATGAGCGAGGATATGCCCGCCGACCGGCTTCCTGCCATCTGCACCTGCAAATAAAGCGCTGGCACCAGGGTCGCTCTGGACTTGATTTGTCTGAACTTGTGTGAGCTCTAAGAAAAATTATCTTTCGAGTCTTTGGAGATCTTACCATTAGAACACAGACATTGAATTCTAGTTAGGCTATCAGCAGGGTCCCTGATGCACAATGTTCATGAACATACCTTCAGCCATATGAGCCAACTTCATAAGAAACTGATTCAGTTTCTGCTGGCGGTCTGCAAGCTCCCCGCGGCCGCAATAATCTACGCGGAAGCAGTTCATGATACTGTCAATAATGAGCAGTCGGTATTCTCCACCGGCGAATTCTTTGGACAACGTGTTCAGGAGTTCCAGTTGATGCTCACTGTTCAGCGCTCTTGCATACGCAATATTCTCTAACGCTGAATCGGGATCGACTCCGAATCGCTCGGCAATTTGACTGATCCGTTCTGGACGAAATGTTCCCTCCGTGTCGATGTATGCAACTTTGCTTTCCGCACCGCCCATTTCCTTTGGAAGTTGAGCGACTACGGACATGGTGTGGGAAAGCTGTGTCTTACCGCAGCGAAATTCTCCATAAACCTCGCTGATACTCATACTTTGGAACCCACTAGGGGAAATCAGCTGGTGCGATGCTCCGCTTGTATCTGATTTGTGCTTACCCGTTGAGGATTGCATCCAACTGTTTACTTCCAGTTGAGATTCTCACAACTCTCTTTCTCTGGTGGCCGAGCTCCATGGCAGTAATAAATCCCGAAGCCGATGGCTAAGAGCTCGTTTAGCTACGTGTTATTGTTCCCAGACTAAATATTCCTCCTGAATTCAATCGTACCTGGCACTTTTGAATCGCCTCTTTGATCTTCTCGACCTTAATCTCGCTGAATCCTTTTATTTTCAAAAGTGTTCTCCTCGTGGCGCCATGCACAGACTGCAGTGAAATATATCCATTAGCGCAGTGCTCACAATCATCCTGTCAAGAGAGAGTGTCCAATGGAGGTAAGGATAAAATGGCAGCCATTCAGAACTTACAGCAACCGTATAGAATCCGTTCGCCTTCAGCTTCGTGATATCGGCAGCACCAATCCCTAAGCAATGTGTTATTTTTGTTTCCATTTCAAGCAGCTATCCGCGGCGTGGGACTAAAAGCAAACCATGTGCTTGGATGCCGTCAATATCCATGATGAAACCTTCCTAACCCATGAAGTTAGCAGGTCCTTTTGAGTCGCGCATCTCTTTACAATCTGTCGAGCTCGAACTCACATCTTCATCAAAGCCATCACCAGCAGTTGAAACAGGCATATTGACTATATGTTGTGTTCGAGGCTAGCGACAATGTCAGATTTTAACGAAGATGGATGGAAAAATTGAAGGAAGGATGGGAGACGGTGGTCATATCAGAATCTCACATTAGCCCCTCCATAGGCCACACGTCGCCTCCAAGTCACGAGTACTTCCGTATTGGGAAGTCAGACCGCAGAGCCTCCTCTCTTCACAAGGAACCCCAACAACACCTTGTATGCAGTAGTAACAAGACAACTTAAGAGGAGTACAAGCTACGAAAAGACAATGGGAATAAGATCAACCTTGCACAGGAGAGTCCGGCTTTAGAACCTTTCTTAGAACCTTTCATCAACTTGATAGAGAATAAGAAATGCATATAGCCCGGTAACGACCCCCGGTATAGTATACAGGTCAAAAGGAAAAGTTAATCAGAGACTGCGATTGACACCCAACGAACAGGGCCAAAAAAACGCACATTAGACATGCATCCAGTAAGGAAAATAAATATAAAAAAACCGCGCCAGTACCATGAAAACTAGGACAGTCAGCACCGACGTCCGTAGGTTAGGAAAGCCAAGTCCACTCCCTTGCTCGCTTTAGTCCATTCCATCCCTTTCACTCCGCTCAATTAATCCTCAAGCTGCCTTGCTCTTTCTTCTCTTCCCGATAGCACGTGAAACATATATAAATTCCGTTTTGAAAGACACTCGACGCCGTTTTTGTTCATGAGGCTTGAGTCATGCTGGATCCAGATCGTAGAAACTAGGACATCGTGAAACCTTTGCTCGTCGTATACATAAAAAGTCGGTACTAGTGATTTGATACAGGGCGTAATATGTGCAATAGATGGAACGATAACAATCCAAAATCAACGACAGGCACCGAGTCAAAGAAACCGAGGTTAAGGAAAGAACGGAGGCATCCTCCTGGTTGCGTCATTCGGCACAGCTTTATGCGACGGCGGTGGTCGCCGCTGCGGCTGCTGCCGGAGGAGCTTCGGCGGTCGCCTCCGTTGTTGCTGGTGCGGCGGTAGTGGCCTCTGCGGGCTGGGGATTTGGTTCGGCGGGGGTATTCGCGGTATTATTGGTAGGGCAATCTCGGGAGATATGGCCGGCCTGAGAGCACTTGTAGCAGACCTTTCCTGTCGAACTCAATGGACCACCGTTGGGAGCAGTACAATCTCGCGAGATATGGCCCTAGGAGAAGTTAGTGTTGGCCCTGGCTTTGTATCAATCCTTTCGTAACTCACCAGTTTACCACAGGCGTAGCATTTCATAGCTTGTGCTTGGCAATCTCGTGCGAAGTGGTTTGGTCCACCGCACTTGTAACAGGTTGCGGTTCTGGGATAGCCTCCATATCCTCCACGGAAAGGTGCGTTGAAGCCGCCTCGAGGCGCGCCTACATTTCGTGGGGCGGCTTGCATTCCCGCGTTAGGGCAATTGCGCTATTGCCAGTTAGGATCGAAATTATGTTTGTCGGGAGCGGGTCGAACTCACAGCCAAATGTCCGGGAAGGTTGCAATTGTAGCAACGGCCACTGGTAGCACCTCCGTTCAATCGTAGAGTAGGGCAGTCGGCTTGGACGTGACCGAGTCCCTGACAATGGTAACACTGTTTGGCTAAATTGAGGTTAGCAACGCACCCTGATCCTAAGCTTGTGGTCAACTAGCTTACTTTCAGTGGTACGCGGCCGTGGACAGCCATTGGATTCATGTCCTAGTTTCGCATTAGGGAGGTCGCAATAAGACCGAATACCAGTATACCGCCAGATGGACTAACCAGGTTGCTTGCCTGCAAAAACAGAAATCAGCAGCAGCCCCAAATTGGATGACTTTCACAGGGTAAAACTAACAGTTGTAGCAAAGTCGCTCAGACGATGAGCACACCTCTGTCTCCATCAGTATGAAAGCTTCGATACCTCACGCCAGTTCGGAATTAGATACACACCAGCATAGTGACCAATGTTGCCACACTTGTAACAGGCCCGGCGAGACAACAACATCCTATAAGCGCAATCGGTATATTAGCCCCAATCAATATCGCTAGCATTCCCAAGCTTGAGCCCAGCGTAATAAAGCAGCCACTGGCGGGAATAACGTATTCGAAAGAGTAAGGAAGCCGGCGGCTATTCGGATGTGGCAGCAATGACAGGTGACGGAGCGATCCCGGGGAGTCCAAGCATTCCAGTGACGAAGGCAGCACACTCACTTTCCAATGATATATATCGTTCAGCTTTCCCGTCGATATTCTAGAATGTAACCAGCTATCCAAAACCTAGAGGGCAGAATGTCAATGTCTTAGCGAGAAGAAGTGACCTTTGTTAAAACAACAAGATACGATATGCTCAACAAACAAAACTTACTTCTCAGCACTCCAAACTAACCCTCACAGCTCGTCAATCCCACCAGGGCCGCAATCGAGTTCCCTGCCAATTATGCAGATAATGGGCTGTAAATGTAGAGATATTCTAGAAAGATACGTCGGGAGCAAGACTGGCAAAGTCGAGGTCTTGGGGTACTGGGTGAAAATCTTTAGCTCGCTTTCGACCTTCCCAAATCGCGTTAGCGCCTACCCCGGACGAGGTCATCACTCTTCACGCATCCAAGGATCACCACCACCTGTTCCGCAAGCACCCTGGTATTCTTACGCCTTGATGTCGGGAGCATGAATGGGCTTACTATTCCCGAGTGACCAGGATTGAGGTCCTTTTTTGGTATCATTAAAAACTGTTGATTTAATCCTTCTTGTAGGTAGTTATATACTTCATGCTTATATCGCAGTATACTCCCCCTACTTCCTTGCCTTTACTACGTCAGCGGTCTGGGTGCTATGGAGCTTAACACCGCATACCACTTCTATTCATGTTCTTCAGACATTCGCGTCTTCGCTTTCAATCAAAGCCGGAGCTTTGATGGTTCTCCCCTTCAGAAATCCTAGCCCTTCTCCGCCCTGCAGAAATATTAGTGACCTCCACCAGGACTGACTCAGTGAACTCAGGTTTACTTACATAGCTAATCGATGGTGATACCTCAACACCGAGTGCACCCTCTGTCTCGGCGGTTACAGTAGCCCCAGCAGCTTCAATCCACCGCTGCCCTTGACTCATGATGTCTTTCTTGCTTGTATCAGGGTCGTCTTCCCCAGTTCCTCTGGCGTTTTTCAAGGGAGAAAACTCATCTTCACGCTTGACCTCGATAGCGGCAAATTTTTCAAGAGGGATCAGCGGGAAAACATCGAACACGAACTGCTCCAGTTTAATCCCGTTGGGCCTCTCGGGCTTCATGACGGAACCGGTTTTTGTATCGACGCATGGGATCTTCTTGCGAGCAACGTGATGTGGGAGGTTTGATACCCAGCTTTCAATCCTCTCAAAGAAGTTGAAGGAGTAATAGTGATTGACGATGTTTGCTGCTCGGAATTTCAAAATCTCAGGGTTTTTGGGGTCCTTGGCTTCCGCAGTCTCCTTATCAATTTCTGAGTACTCGACAACATCTGGTTTCCCATTTTTCAGGAGAATGAGGCCGACGGACTCCGTAGCGCTACGTTTTCGGACAACCTTGGTTGCAATATCGACCTTTTTTGATGCAGCGAATCCAATAAAAACAGGATCAGCAACCCGCACAAGGCAATTGTCGACGCAATACGCATGGATATGTTCAATTCCGCGCTTTTTCATATCATCTCGAGCACCCGACGTCACGAGAGCTTGATAGATACCGCCGTTACCGTCGGGGGCTACTGCAACCTACTCAAGGGTTAGTCAAACTTACCATTAACCATCTGCAATTGAAACAGCCATACCTTCGATTTGCTTTCTAGGAGAATTTTGCCGTCGTTTGAAATGCAGGGCAGAACTCCCTGTTCAAAAACGAACACATTCTCCTTTTTCAACCCGAAGTAGTTATGTTTTTGGAAGAATTCCTCTGTTGGGTTGCGTGTAGGCCCGCTGGTCATTACATACCACGGGATCACCACGTTTTCTTTGCAAGAGCATGTCTCAGATAAAGATTGCAGCTTTGCAATCCTCTCAGCTTGTATCTGGAACAGCGACTTTCCGCTCGGGAGCCCAATATCGTAGCATCCCTTTGGCGCGGAGCTCCCCAATCTCGTCCCTTGTCCACCAGCCATAAGTACCACCGCAACCCTGTTTTCAGCAATCAATTGTAGACCCTCATCGTACCACCGCTGAATATCCTCGGGATTGGAGTCAAGGATGGAGGCAGTGGCATTTTCTGGAAGGGGCTCGAGTTTTCCGGAACCGACATTAGTCGAGGCCTCCGGGGATTGGGTAGCACGGATGTTAAGGACATTGATACGGTCGGGATCGAAGGTGGAGAGCTGGTGGAAGAGTTGAGCTTTCTCTGTGGAGTTCAGCTCGTCGAAGAAAGCAAAGACTTGACCTTGTCCGGCTTTGTCGTACTTCTGTCGCAGTTGGTTCAACTCCTCCGCTGACGGCTCCTTTGAAAGAAGGCTCATCTTGCCCAGCAAGTTGGAAACGGTCTCTTTGACTGCTGACGCCATTGGTGGGGTAGTCTATGGGTATGAGTTCAGGAGATTCACGCGTTGGGAGGGGGTATATGCTGTGCTATTTAGATCTGAAATGCGAGTCAATCAATTGCTAGCTAAGGGAGAAATTTTGTGACCGAACGACTGTCGAATGTTCCTCGAACTGGGTATTTATGAGGGTTGCGGGATCGCGTCGAGGGGTGAATAGCCACGAAGCTAAAGGTGGGGCTCTGCCGGGCTGCTTTCGCAAGGTTCGATTGATCCTTCTCCGCGCACGCCACGGGCTAAATGTATTGGTCTAGACTGAAGTCCTGCCTTGCGAAAGCTCTCTACGAAGTCTACACAATGTATGAGAAGAGATGGTCAATGGGCTCTGGGGTTCTCTGCAATCCAAGCATATCGAGAATCACATCCCTACTGAGAATTATCTCCTTGTGACCTGGCCGAAATCAATGGACACGGGGAGATCGTTGTTTGTGGACATACACGCATTATGGGAATCACAGCAGAACGTATAATACAAGCAAATATGCATCACTAATCTCCGCCTCATCTTCGTCGTCACTCATGGTCGTAGCGGCTGTCGTACCGAGAATCTGGACTGCCACGTCTGTATCGCCTCTCAGGGTCGTCTCGTCTTGGAGGTGTGCGGCGATACTTTCGATCTGGACTTCTACTCCTTGATTGGCGAGATGAAGTCTTGTGTGATTCCCTAGCACCAGTTCCCCCGCGAATGTCTTCTTTGTCAAACACCATTCCGTATCGATCGTGCTGCCGAGGAACGTCTGCCGCTGCTCTATAATGGCGTTTCTTCTCTAAGCTGGATATGCCGCCAAACCCACCCCTTTGGCCTGCTCGTTTGGCATTAGTGGCAGAGCGCCAAGTATCTGAAAGCTTTGAGACCTATTCAGCCGTTAGCACCAGGGACCAAACTCCAGGAAGAGATACCATCCTACACTTTGAGAGAAGTCCACATGGATCCGGTGGTCGTCTATCAAAACACCCTGCATTTTAAAATAGGCCTGTTCGCAATCCTTTTGGTTTTCGAACTCAATAAAAGCATACTGAAGACTATCTCCTGTTCGCTTATCACGGATGACTTCACAGGATAAAATAGGCCCGAAGCGGCTAAATATCAGGTTTAAATCCTCGTCTGCGGCCAGAATTAGAACCGTTGAGCCAAGTGACGAGAAAACCCAACGTACCTTGTGTGACTGGATTTAATTTGCAAACGAATAGCACGTTTTCTGGGGGCTTAACTTCTGCAAAAGGCAAGTCTCCCACCATTTCCAAAGTCAATGCCTGAGCTCTTGCTTCGCGCTCCCGGCGCAGCTTCTCCAAAGATTCTTCATCTATGTCGGCCTCCAACTCTTCATCGTCCGCTATCATTACAGTAGCCAGCTGAGCTTTGGAAGGAACAGGGCTTTCTGATGGGACCACCAGTCCTGGCGGATCTTCGAACGGGTCGTCTAAAATCACGGTGTGTTTAATCCGGATATCTTTGAGCGGGCGCCCTTTATCGTCGATAAAAGCAGCATTGACCTTTTCAAGCACATCAAAACCTTCCACTACATTCCCAAATATAGCAGCTTTACCGTCCAAGTAATCAAGATTGTCACCGAGTGTGATTATGAACTGGCTGCCCGCCAAGCGCGTGTCAGGGTCTTTCGGGGATGGCACGGTAGCCATGCTCACAGTACCGCAACTGGTGTGCTTGAGCTTCGGAGAAAACTCGACCGGGAAGGTCTTCTGTGAGGGTCCATTTAGGATACCCCATATTGACGAGCCGCCGTCGCTTTCAGGTGAGTCGGGCCCGATCGGATCACCGGTCTGAAATGAAAAGGACTTTTGTACACTGTGAACCGGGGAGAAATTGTAATATTTGATTTTGCATAATTTCAGAAAGCTGTTCCCGAGGACTTAGTTCCCATTCTCAGCTACTTGACATCTATCAAATTCAGGAAACGATACTAAGGGTCTAGTACTCACTTTTCGCACGCTTTCGGTGCAGAGTCGACAAACAGATCGATGACAATATCTCCTAAAGATGTTTCTAGGAGTACGCTCATGGTGGTTAAGTGCTCAACCGGTAATCCAATGTCACAAAGCTCTTGACCGGGGATGTTTGGACGGAGCTGGGCTGGAACGGGAGCAGTTAAGGTGCTGGAGGTCCTCACGTAAAATCAGTGCGCTAGTCCACTTTGGGCTAGTTGGCCTTTCACGGGCATTCTGGTTGCTGAACAACCTCCCAGCAACAACTCTTCATCGACGGAACACACTGGTCAGTGGTCAATGGCCATACATCTCTCCGCCGCAATAGCTGGATACTCCTGTCACGAGCCTGTTGTTTCTTAATTGAACTTCAAGCAGATCAAGCAGAATTGTGGAAGAGTCTAGAAGCTCCACCCTCGTCCTCCTGCTTCTCCAGCCCGGATCCGGTTGATTGATAATATGCTTCTCTACCATTCTTTGGAACGGGGATCTTCCTCTTTCAATTGCAGTTCTGAATTATGGATTTCCATCAATTGACATGTCAAGCAAACTCGATCTCTTATGATCGCTGGTCTATGCACTGCGCCTGCATTTCCATATCCCATTCTTCGTCGAACTGAATCTGTCGGAAATGTCGAATCGCTTGAGATGTTTGCTACTCTCTTCCAGTGCCATATTCGATGGGCCAACAGCAAAACCACGTCTCTTCACAGTTCAAACAGTCTAGGCTACCCCGTATTTTTGTCTAGCCGAGTATGTACAGTATGAATGTTGCATGTGGTCAACGGCTGTGTAGTTCCGCGCCGACGCATTTGTTACTCTTCACAGGCGTCTCCGGTATGGCATACTTGGCTAATGTCGCACAGCAGATATTGATGGGAAAACCGTTCGGTGACTTCGGTCAGTCGCATAAATCCACGGTTTTCTGTCAGACCGCGGCTAGCATCAACAATGTCTCCTCGTCCTGAAACACACGTGGAAACATTTGTCGAAACAAATGTCGTCGTTCTGTTTTCTTTTTGTGAAAAAGCGAACACTATTAACATCAATGTTCGAACCTCAGCTATTCTTAGGAGCTCCTTTTACTGTCAGTTATGTTTGCCTTTGGAAGGGTCAAGCTCAATGGACGATACCGCGTCCGAGAATTGTTCAATGCAGTCCAGCCGCCAAGCCCGTTGAACAAGAATGTCTTTCGTGCATATATACATAGAACTGTTGAGCGTCCATGCGGGGCCAGCCGGTGAAGACCCTTCTACCGCCGTTCCAGAATTTCTGGTTGGCGGCTCTATCCTTGCAGCAAATTCAACGCTTCCACTCTTCATCCGGGACCTGAAACATACATACTTCTTTCTCGCTGCTCTCCTGTTTTAAACGAGGAAAACTCCCTTTGACGCTGACTTAAAGGCAGGTTGCAAATCTTTCGGTACCCTGGAGCCTTTGATGATCTTTG
Organism: Chrysosporium keratinophilum; assembly: GCA_029850275.1. NCBI lineage: Eukaryota > Fungi > Ascomycota > Eurotiomycetes > Onygenales > Onygenaceae > Chrysosporium > Chrysosporium keratinophilum. The sequence goes on from JARBIX010000012.1 coordinate 1,356,916, forward strand.
TAGCTAGCCTGGACCCTTCCAAAGTGGCATCTGGTCGTTCTAGCTGTTGGCCGCCGTTTTATCATACTAAGTCTCATGGGTTTAAATTTCTTCACGGAGGTATGTAACCCGGATTATTCTTTGATAACACAAGCTTTCTGAGAGGTCCAAACTATCGAATGCGAGACGTCGGACCATCTGAACCTTTCTGGATAGGTTGTGAAGCAATCGAGCTGCCTTCAAGGTTGCTATACTTCCATTTCGCGCCTGCTTTGGGTTGTGTTACGAACGGCTGAGCAGCTTTATCATGAAACCAGTGAGAGTTGTCTTCGAGAAGCGCTACCTGCCTGTGACGCGCAGCCCTTGATTGGAGGAACCGACGCTGTTGATCAGCGTGGATTTGCCATTGATCGCTCTAGCGTTATTTTTTTCATCTTGGAGTTATTGTTCACAAAATTTGATTGCTCTGCTTCCATCAGTACCTGCAGCCTCCATCTGAAAGCCAATCATAACCAAGAGCCAAGCATAGAGCAAACATCTGAAGCCATCAGGATATCTGGTGGCAAGAGATGCAGTGAATATCTTCCTCAAGTTATGGCAAACGCTCCGGCCGCGGTTGCTTGCTCACATTCTTCTAGGTAGCTTTGATTCATCGAGCCTGATCATGGTGTGCTCGCTTCTCTTTGTTTGTTGCATATTTTCATTGGAGGCGAAGAAGATCATTGAGTCCTAGGCATATTTTCCTGTGAGTTACTCAAAACTCCTCTTGTGCCTTTCCCTTGCGCGGGGCTTATAGCTACCTTATCCTAGGTAGTTGATTTTTCTCAACTAGCATGAGGATGGCATACCTGTGTGTGACGTTACTCTGTGACACAATCTGGCGCCTTTTCAACTACTAGGTCTTAATCGAATTGATGTGCGTTTTCTTCACACATCCGCAGCTTGCAGATTGTGTAGCGGAGACACGCAGAGAGCCCTGGTGAAACAAGATAAAGAATATGAGTATCATTAATTCATAAATCCTTTTTTAACAGTTTGACCAGGAGTTTCGAATTGTGGGGATCTTGTCACTCCTTGGTACATACCGTCATATATATCTATTTCAGACCAGGATTTGAAGACAGCTGCACAGCCAAGTTGGCAGGGACGAGTTGTTTATCTGGCTTAAAACAGCCTTATTTCCTGGGTACATTTGTCAGTTATTCTTGTTCAACCGTCCAGAACCCTGAGGATATCAAACTTGACTGTCTTTACATACTGTTGGGCTGCCTTGTTGGACACGGTTTTCCAATTTGCTCTTCCTGTCCGTATGTGCCTTCAACTTTGTCCTGCCATCGAATGCAAAGTTACACAGTCATTGAGTTTTGATATATACTACCGAGCAGACCAACTGCTGGGTATGTATCCTGGTTGATGGCGCATCTTTCTCTTCTAAAGAACACGATCAAAATTTGACCGGCGAACGTGACGAAGTGCCAGCAAAATCTTGGGGTTTGGTTTATGAGAAGTGAGAATCGACACAGCGTTCCTAGCGGCACCAGGATCAAAATATCATCGATGACGGAACAAGAAAGCAAAAGCAACGGAAGGCGGCGAACGCCTGTAGCGGTACGTATTGACTGGTGTTGTCTATTCCAGTGGCAGCCAAGGTGACTAACTTCTTCCAGTGCAATCGATGTCGAAAACGAAAGATAAAATGTAGTGGAGATACTGGCGATGGCCAGGGTTGCACGAATTGTCGAACCTCAGGAACACCAAACTGCCTATTCTTACGGGTGCGTGAAGTATGGTGGATTTCTTGAAACTACTTCTAACAGTGGGAACAGGTCAATTCGTCTCTGATGCATGCACGGGCACCATATGGCCCTTTTCCTTGTACCGTTCTCAACTCCAACGGCCCCCTTTCAGCTGGGGGACTGCATCAAGGAAACTATGAATCGCATATGTTTTCTCGGTCAACTACCATTGCTTCGCAATCTATCCCAGCAAGCTGTTCATTGTATACCTTGCTACACTCTGGCTTTGACAGCGGGCCAGGAAATGGACAGAACCTCATACATCGGCCTTCATACATATCCACTTATCCGCTTACTAGCTATGAGGATGATACAACCTATCACACGCAGCAACCGCAGCAAATACAATCCCATACGATCACCAATAGCGATGTGGCGGATGGCACCGCCTTTGGAGGCTCGGCTGGGGGAAAGTCTTGGTACGAATCATACCCAGTGAAAGCTTTGCACGGGGTCTTTCCGGACAACGACGCGAATAACGGTTTGGCGACTTCTGGCTATCCTTACATGCTTCAGCATTCCCCTACGCCGGTACAGACTGATAATGTATCCGCATTTCCCGTCACGAATTCATTATCAACTGGCCTAACATCGTCCGATAGAACGCTACCAAATCCTGTTGGATACCGGAATAGCACGCCAATCTCAGAGAACTCAATAAACGCCTCTACTGGTCCGAGCAGTATCTTAAACTACAGACCGTGGGGGTTTGACAAGCATGCCTTAAGCGAGATTCTTATACCGCGTTCGAGTTCGAACGTTACAAGCTCTTCGACCTCTTCGGAGACATCCAGGCCGTCACCATCGAGCCCGTCTGATCTCGGAATTGGATTTATCCCCATCTCCAACGACTCATCTCCCCCTGCTGTTTCCTCACCTCAATGCACAGTATCCGAAGCAATGAGATTCACGGACAAATATCAAACGATCCATGAGCTTAGACGCCCAAAGGCCCCGGAAATCTACACATCTGAGCTGTACGGTTATACGACAAGGAGAGGCACTAGAAGATATACAGCAAGCGGCCACGAGTATAAACGGAATACGATGGATTACGAGTCTATTCCCATCAACCGTGCCGATCTGATGCCACGCTTAGCGCCCCTCTCCCCACTTCACAATGCTCAAGGGGTCTAATTTTGATATATATCTACTTACGGGCTACGCACACGTGCAGTAAGCCAACCTAATGCAAACCACTAATCATAATTCGAAAATGAAGCTCCCAGGAGTCGTTGGCTCTTCTACGGCCTGCCGAGTGCTCTGGTCAAAAGGGAAGTCCAGCACCACGACCAAGCTTCCCCAAACAACTCGGGGCTGGACTTGGCAGTGTGACCTTTTTTGGTTCGTGCAACATCTGCTCGTTTTTCTCATGTTGTGGATTTTAGGGGACCGTCTCGGGCCGTCTACGTTTGCTCACCATGTCTTTCCATCCGGTCTGTTAATCTTTCAATCCATGTCTTACCTCGAAAGCCTTTAAATACTGTTTTTTTTTGCACCTCTTGTATGTATCAAGTATCCGGTATCGTTTTTTTATCGCGTATAGTTGCTTGAGCCATGTTTCGGGCTCCCGGATATGGTGCGGACTGTTTTTGCTATTTAAAAAAGGAGGCCAGCGTCGTTCAGGCACAAAAATGTGAGATGTTGCAAAGGAAGATAGTCTCGTGTCATATTCCAGGTTGGCGGCCAGATTCATGGGGAAAGTTGGGTGGATCAAATTCACAAGCAAGAAGCAATGCAATTTCATTCTTCAAAGGACTTATTTTCGCCTTGCAGAATAACGACAAAGCTGGAAACACGTTCACCACATGATTTGATTCGTAGCTACAGTACAGCATTGACATCCCTGAGACGCATCACCCAGAGTGCTGAACAATCCATGGATGCGAGAACCAAGCACCATTTCAACCTAATAACACCGGATCTCAAGTCGTCTATTTCTTGTCCTTCTTGGGACCCTTGGTCTTCGCTGTGCCCCGGAATTTCTTCGATCTGTTCTTTCGTTGCTTGCCTGTTGTCCATAAAATCAATCATTAGCCCGTTATATTCACGACGCCTTAACAAACTCCCGGAATGGCCATCCACAGCCAAGACACAAAGGGAGGAATAACGTACGCTGTTGTCTGGAGGCCTTCTCGATCTTCTCAGCAGCACCGATACGGACAAGACGGTAGCGGGGCTCGAATTTCTTCAAAGCTTCGGAGGAGTCGTAGATGAGGGCGAAACCGGTGGTCTTTCCACCACCGTATTGAGTGCGGAGACCGAAAACAGAGACTTGGTCCTTGTTGGCCTTGTAGAGCTCGGCGATCTTGCCGCGGAGTTCATCCTTAGCAATGTTGGCGCGGTTGGGATGGAGGATGTCACTATCGGGGAGGGGAACCACAAGTATTAGCCATCTATTCCTCTGCCCAAAATATCGTCGAGCCAAATCGGCTTCGCATCGTTTCCAGTGAGTCGAACGGGGATAATGCAAGCGAACGGTCACGTTAAACGACGGGGAGCAATTCTACTCACACAACCATCTGCTTGCGGCTCAAAAGGGCATTGCGGAGGAACTTGCGTGTCCGCAGGGTAACAGGAGCGTCAGCCATGATTGCAAGAGTAGTCGATAAACCGATCGAAACCTGCTCTTGACGATGAATCGATTGGGATGGGGTCGCTGGCTGCTGTTGGCGTGAGTTGTCGCTGTCGCTTTCAAGTTCTTCGATCACGAATTTCGATTTTGCTGGGTGTGGGTTTTCGGCTAGGGCCAAGAAATCCCACTTTGCGCTAGCCCTAACGCGGAAAGGTGTCAGGCTGCACACAACCTCAGCCTTCGCAACTTCAGACTTCCATCTCAACGTCCTGCTTCGCAAACAACAGCAAAGAGGTCTACTTTTAAGGGTCGAGGAACACGTTCCGATGCTAGAATGACCTCAATTGCGCCAGAGGATGAGCAAGGTCTCTGGACTTTTGCAGCACAATACTTTCAGGTTGTTGAACCGCAAAATCTTACTTTTCCGTCCGGTGAAGTCCTCATCAAACCTGAGGTGCAGCAATGGGTCTATCAGAATATGTTCAACGAGACTGTGGTTTGGCCCGTTCCGCCATTGGGCTACCGTAGTCGAGTTCTCAAAACCCTTTTGTCCAAAATTGAAGAATCGATCACGGATCCAGAGCACGACGTACGAATCATTCCATCCAATGCAATGTGTTTGCAGTATCATGCTGTGCTCATGATCTGCCTATGTGTTTCTCGCATTTCTACATTGATAGTGTTTCCTGACTGCTGTTATTTGTCAACAGGAGATCTCAGATGATCTCATGAATAGCTGGAGTGATTTGATGACGCGCCCGAGACAGTCACCGCTTGAAGAAGCCCGGAACTTGTCCTACATCAAATACTCACCGCCGAGGAGCCTGGGCAGCGCAACTTCCCAGTCCATCATTACGTCCGAAAATCGTGGCCTTATTCTATCCTCAGGAATTACGGGGTTCCGCACGTGGGAAGCGGCTTTGCATCTGGCCACCTTCCTGTCCACCCCAGCTGGTAGGGCTGCCGTGTCGGGAAAGAACGTCGTTGAGCTAGGGGCGGGCACAGGACTTATTTCAATGTACTGCCTGAAATGCCTGGATTCAAATAGCGTGGTTGCCACGGATCGGGAGCCGACATTGATCATGAACATCCAGGATTGTGTCGCTCGCAACAACCTCGATCCTACCAAATTTCACACATGTATATGGGAGTGGGGAAGACCGTCAGGGCTCCTGGACGATCCAGATGAAAGTCGCCCAAAATCCTTCGACGTTGCACTAGGTGCTGATTTGGTATGCGCCTCTCTACACTCGGATGTCTCAATGTGCTTGAGGCGAATGTGCGCCGTACTAAATCTCAATCTAATTGGCAGACTTACGATGTTGATCTTGTACCTGTGCTTCTGCTGGCGCTACGCGACCTATTTGACAACTATGGTATCAAGGAATTTTTAATTTCAGCATCACTTCGCAACCAGGAGACTTTTACAACGTTCCTCAAATCTTGTGGTGAGGACCTCCGTCGAGTGCCTTCTGGTACAAGCGACTGTGTTACATTACGACTACTAACCTATGGCGCCGAGAAGCAAATTCATTCCATACCGAACCAATTGACTTCTGTTCTCCTCCCCGGGGGGCTCAGGATGGGTTTTTTCATAACACTGACGTTCCTATTAGAATATATAGGATAACCGCGGGCTAGATCGTACAGTACAAGGCTACAACTGAAACAACCTGGGCAGAAGCGCATACCCTGATCATAGAGCCTGACGTACGCATTTAGTCACTCATCCCTGCAAACGATGGGTTACTCTGTCTTATTCAACCTTCCCCGCTCCCGAAAACGAACCTGCTTTTAAAAAGCCCTTGAAATCGCCGCTGGCTCCGGCAGATTTTAGTGGGTAATTTGATTAAATAGTCTATTCCAGTTTCGAATAGGCTGTTTCATCCGCAATCTCTTAACGTTTCCCCGGTGACGTTCAAAAACCCCATGCCGTAACGGTCTGAACTAAAATATCACACAGGGAAACTTAGCATTGTGGCCGGAGTCACTTTTGTTTTGCCGCGGTTTGGATCGCGATCTCGTGGCTGACAAACCGGCACTTGTCCCTTTCCCCGTATCTTATGTTGTTAGCAGTTGACCGAATTAAACTATCATCTCCCGGGAGCGACCTGTGCACTTTACAGTACACGGGGTAATATTATGAGTGTTTTAGGCATTATCTACGGAGTACCTGCTGCTTGGAAAGCTATATCTTTGTGGCCACCACCGTGAACCCAGATTATGAGTATGGATGGCCCCCTAAGCACGTTAATCAATCTCATTGTTCCATCCTAGTTCTTAATTATTTCCCAGCCTTCTTTGTAGCACATAACTACAAAGCTTGCATACAATTTGCTATCATGATAAGAGCCTTGCATTGGAATACACCCTAGCCTTGTACACATGATTACCATATTCTTTCTCCTTCAACATCTTTTGAAGACGTGAAGCATTCAGAACACAGCCAGATTGCCATCATACCCCTGGTTTACCCTACATCAGCCCCGTATTTATTTTTTATGCAACTACCCGATGGTTTGTACATACTTATCCCCATACATGGTTGGCCGAGAAAAATGGGGGGAGCGTTTGTTGCCGCATTTCAATGTTGGAGAACAGGCTCAGATGTACATACATACCACTGAGGTCACAGGGCGGCGTATTCGGGGATGCCGAACCACTTGTTAGGAGTTATTGCAACAATTACACAACGAAAGGGGTATTTCCTTTTTGATTGTGATTCTGATTTAGCCGAGGATGCTAAAAGACAATCACGATCTTCACACGATGATTGTCGCATAGGGCTGTTTTCGTTTTGGTAAAAATTGCACGGTTTATGTATGTGCTCTTGAATAGATGGGTGGACGCAAATCCTGATTAAGGACATGCATACATGAGTGGATACATAGATGGAAACTCATAGAGGAGCAAACGAAAGAATGCTGATGAGCTTGGAGGGAAAAGGTATTTGCTGGTACACACATGTAAACTAAGTGCAAAATATGCAAGTCAAGTTAACCCCGACGAAGTAAGGGAGATGCGTAACCAGTGCAGTATGTAAACAAAATAATAGTTAACTGAGGGTGTATACAAGAAAGTGGCTGAACTATGCTGAAGAATGCCTTCCGTATGCCCCGTGATGAGATGCCAAAGAAAAATCCAGACATTAAATAAAAAACGACGATCAGAAGAGAGGAGCCGCGATTAAAGATATTAGATCAAACAAAAGGGTATAAAGAACGCAAAGCTGAGAGTTATAAGTGACTGAAGAAAGGAACAGATGATCGACTGATATAAGACACAGCTGAGAGCTGGATGAAATGGCTACTCTGCCAAACTTTCCTGCAATAAGGCCTCGTCCAAATTCTCTGGATGAATCGAAATTGGAGGTTTGTCAGGAGGCCGTAAGCCAAGAATAGGTCCCTTCTGATTGACGCCTGGCTGCCTGAACAGCGCTGCTGGCAAAGAATTGGCAACGTCTTTTCCTATGGTGGAGGTTGAAGGGGAAGGTGAGGCAGATCTTGTGGATTCTGGGGCATCGATATTATCTGGGGAACCTGTGATCTTCGACGGAGTTGAAGTCCATTTCCCCAGCACCCAGCTTCCCATACGCTTTTTGATGGTGATCGGTTGGGGTTCTTCGGAACTATTCAACTCAGGAAGAATTCCTTTCGAGGTTGACGTGGTACTTCCAGCACTGCTGGCTGCTGAAACAACCGACGATAGAAGAGATAAAGATGATTTGTTGCTGCTGCGAGGAGCTTTGGAAATGGTTACGTTTGTTCGCGAAATGACTGGCATGGTAGACGAGAATATTGTTCCCACGGAAGCTACACGTAGAGGTGTTTTAGGAACGAATGTGGAACGAGAGTTGTATGATCTGGCGGAGTAATCGCTTGTAGAATGGATATCCATTCCTGAAATAGACAGAAGACTCTCGTGAGACGTGGTCCGACGCAGTTGAGGAGATCGTAGCGGCATCACGACCTGGTCATCAGAGGCTGGACGATATAAACTACCAGGCCTACTATCACAGTGTTCTTCGAGAATCGGAAGTCCAGGAAAAGAGGTAATGTTGTTGTTTCCAATGACTCCTTCACCATCAGAGAAATTATCAGTTTTACTCGAAGCTCTTGACCCTAAGCGCGGAGGATGATGAATAGTGGCTGACATTGTTGGTATGTCATCGAGCCATCTTTCATCGAGGACGGATCGAATAGAAGTATCCGACGGTCCTTTCCTATGCAATGACTTTATGAGTGGAGAAGTGAATCCACTTTCAGGACTGGTCGGACGAGATGAATCGAATCCTAGATCAGAACGATCAAAGACTGAAGAGGCTTTGTACGCCGATCTGGGAGAGCTAGGAGCCGAAGAGAATGCCGGGCCAGGAGTTTGATCCACCCAACGATGAGTACGAGCAGAAGACGGTGATGCTTGAAAAGACGTTGTAGAAGTGGAAGAAGCAGAGTCCCTTGTGCGGTGGGCGTATAGAGGGTTTTCAGTTGATTCTTTGGGTGGAGACTCGAGGAGAGTTGGTGGAAACACGGCTTTCCTTCTCCTTTGGCGGCGATATGTTGGATGCTGGTTTCGGTCCTTGCGTGGAGTGCTGCCGGTGATAGGAGTATGATAGTGATGGTGAACATGGAACTCTTGCGAGACTGGAGGCGACTGCATCCCCTGTAGCTCCTCGCTGAGAAACACGCCAGGGTTGTTTTTATCTTGATCGTCGCCTAAAGGCTGGTGGAGCAAAAGCTGGTCCCTCAGGTTTCGAACCTCCTCGTCCGAGCTTTGAAGTAGTTCTTTGAGTTCTGCAATATTCGACTGCAGAGTCGCATTGTCTTGCAGTATGTCCCTGACAAAATGCGATACGACATTCGTCCCGTTCTTATTCCTGCCTAAAGTCGTTGCTGCTGCAGCGCCCTTAAGCCTACAGGCGGCTGCATCCAGTTCTCGTTCCACCGCCCTTCGACGCTCCATTCGACCTAATAGCTCCACGTGTTTTTCTCGCTCCTCTCTTGATTCCTTCTCAATTATATCGATCTGGTCGTGCAAGTCTCTCAGAGTGAGCTCGGCCTTTCGCCACCGCTGAATGGCAGAACGTTCATTTTCTTGAGTTACTTCAAGAGTCTCCTCTAGGCGTGCGTAGTCGATCTCCATCTCGTTTAGTTGGGCCTCAAGTATAGCAGCTCTCGACGCGGCAACCGTTAACCTTCGGATTTCAAGCTGGGCGCTCTCCAGAGAGGTGCTCAGCGCTTGAATATGTGCATCGGATTCCGAAATGGTATCATTCAGCTCTTCTAGCTGTTCCAACAGATCTTTGTTTTCCTGAATGATCTTTGCATTTTCCGCCTGCGCCTCTCGCTTTTGCTTCCCCAGGCTCTCGATTTCAGCAATCATTCTCGAGCGATCGGCTTCCGCTTCAGCCATGTACGATTCATGACGACCGAGAAGGGCCTGTGAATCACACATAAAACATATCAGTTAGGGTTGTGACTGTGACTATGACTTGTCAAGTCAACTGGTAGAGAAGGGTCTGATTGGGCACACGTACCTGGCCTAGCCGTGCAGCCGTGTCGACGTCTTTCTCTAAGCTTTCTAGGGCAGCAGTGTTATGCTGGAGGTATGCGCAGTCGGGTCTGCCACAGCAGCACTCGACCTTGGACTGTTCCATCACGAGATCGATAGGGGGCAGAGGGTCGAAGGTGAGGGGGCGTCATAGGGATGCAGCGAACAGAGTTGTCAATCGTATTGAATCGTAGGCTGTTCAACACGACAATGTAGCAAGCTATAAGTTAACTACCCTCAACCAAGTTCTTCGTCTTGCTACCTTTTGCACCGAGGCCGAGCACGGTGCAGTCCAGAGGATTGTTTTCAGGGCTCTGAAAGCTTCTCTGTGCACCACAAGTAAGATGTCATCACGCGTGCTGATGGAGTTCGGCCATCCGAGTTTGATTCGCCCAACCCCCGCGTCTTAACAGGCACGCCGATAAGATATGAGGAGCGCGACAGGGATGACCTGGCTTTCAACGTGTTGACGGTTTGAACTGACAAAATGCTCCGTGATAAAGCTCCAGATGACAGTGTTGGCTTCCGTCCGTTGTTACAGGAGCCTATTCTTCGAGTTCTATTAATCTTGATCTTAACTTACGAAACTCGGATTACTAACTACATAGTTCGTGCAAAATAACCATTTGTCCATGGACAAGGATTTAAGTCCGTTAGTGCAACATCCCAAAGACCGTGAACATATGGAGGAACTCTCTCAATCCTGTAGCGACAATGGTGAAGAATATGAAAGCACGCCTTCGCTTGTGTTCTAACTCGTTTAACATTTAGAAATCTGGGTATCTATGAACGTCTATCTATTGTACAGTACATGTATATACATTATATCAAACACTCGTCTGCGGGCTGAATGACCTGGCATTCAAGCTGTTGAGCTGCAGTTCGTATATGGGAAGATATAGCAAAGAGGAGGTTATATCCGAGAGTGGAGAGCGTCTGTCTCGACGGCAGCGTTGGCCGATTTCAACCTGTTCCGGAGTGTTGAAGATTCTTCTTTTCAGGTGAGGAGGTCTCAGAGCAGGAAACACTGGATATTCAGATCGTGACTAAAATATCATTGTCCTGGTGGGAATGATAGTCGAATATCCCCCAAACGAAAGAAGCGGAGGTAGTCACTGTGCCTTGAGGAGACCTGAGTCGATCGCCTGTGCGTTCAGATCGGCAACTGCTCTGCGAAAATGACCTTGGCTATGCCCCTTGACTCGCCCCTGTGCTGCTGGCACCTGGAGCTGGTCCAGTACTGTCTGAAACAGTTTGGATCTTTCGATATTCCTCCTCCAACCGTTTTTGCATTTCAAAATCTAGCTGTCGCTCTCGCTTGATCTTTTGGTTCTCAAGGTCTCTTTGGACACCGGCGTGCATGGCCTGGACAGATTGAGTGACTTAGCGTTTTGGTTCCACTTAAGAGTAGTTGCAATCCTTTTTCTGGGCCAGAGTAAAGAAATACTTACAGCTCGATCAGCTTCTTGCGCCCAATGGACGAAGAAGACAATGCCTGCAGTAGCGAGCGTGGTGCACGCCAATGTAATTTTTGAGGCTTGCGACATTATCAAAACTTCTAAAACAGAGAAAAACGGTCTTGAAATCCTCCAAAATGAAGCCGCAACTCTTCAGACGGGAAATATGAGGATGAGTTGGTAGTTTGATCTCCAAGTTCAAAGATTGCTCCGGGAGTCCATGCTTCACGGCTTGGCGCGAGACTCTGGCGGTGTCGCCTGGCAGAATCGGTGGATGTGATGACGCCGTCAGCTTGCAGGTGATCACCACCAAAAATCATTTAGCAAAAGGCACTGTGCAGGCTACAAGCTCAGCAAATTCATACAATCACACATAACCCTCAGACTATTCAAACATGGTATGCTGTCCATCTCCCAATGGTAGTAAATGTACGACTCTTAGCTAATGTCTCTTCCAGTCTGCACAAAACTCCGCCGGAATCCAGACTCTCTTGGATGTACGTTCGAGTTCCAGCCCGGCCCACAAGATACTCGGCTTTACAGGCAGAGCTAATGGTGATCTGAACAGGCAGAGAGAGAGGCACAGAAGATAGTGCAAAGTGGTGAGCAAATGCGTCGTGACGTTTAAAATGAAACCTCGGGAGCATTCGCTAACCTCTACCAACAGCTCGAGAATGTTAGTGCCAACCTGCCAGAATGCATACTATCCATCTAATCGGATCCTTCTAGATCGTACGAAGAGGATAAGGGACGCGAAATCAGAGGCTCAGAAGGAAATCGAAGAGTACAAGAAACAGAAGGAGGAAGAATTCAAAAAATTTGAAGCCGAGGTAAGGCCGAGCGAAAGTCGCTCGCTCAGGGACCCGATGCTCACTTGTTGTAATAGCACTCGAGCGGTAACAAGAAAGCCGAAGACGAGGCCAACAAAGATGCAGAGGTCAAGCTCGAAGAGATTCGCGATGCGGGCAAAGCTAAAGGCGACCGAGTTGTTGAAGATTTGATTCACACAGTTTTGGATGTCCAACCTGAGGTACCGGACAAAATTGCCGCATAAACCACAGGCAAGGATGGGAAAAGAAACCTCTTTGGCATTTGCACCCTGCGTCGACTCTCCTTTTTTGCACGCTTATTAGATACCATTCCCCCTGGGTTGTTGAAGTGACCGCTGGACAGCTCAGTGGTAAATGGGTGCGGGCACTCTTTCATCATGGGCCATTGTTTGAAGTACAGTACTCGGTTCCCATTGGTTTTGTTAGAGGATCTATATACGGCATAAGATCTATTCCTATCTGCACCGTCTGAAACACATACAGTGAAAGGAGAGGTTGCACGTGGAACCGCAACGACTCGATATGTGAGGTGGTTTGGCTGTCCAGCTTCAACCCACACAGTCGAGTCACGTCTTCGGATGATAGAAAACAAAGTGTAGGCAACGGTTCCTCAGCATAAATATCAATGTAGTCAATAGAATTCTCCCCGTCGGCGGGACGCGATTTCCAGCCCCTGTTTTTACTTCTTCGGAGTTTCAAGACGGAGGACACTCCCCGATGTGCATTAAAATACACGAATTGACTACGATTCAAGAGAGCAGAAACACAATGCCTTGCATTTTGCTTAAGCCAAGTGTGTCTGGTTTTAAATCAACACAAATCGTTCTGAACAACCATATCGCAGCTGAAGTGCACGTAACAAGGGTACGGCATCAAGGGCCGCGTGGACGTGGCTATGTTGCTAGGACTAAATCGAATTGAGCTGCCTGTGGCTCTGTGGCTCATACAGAACTACAAGACGTTTTGTATCACTGAAAAAAGCATCTTCCATGTCCGCACCACTGACAGTAATTCGTCATGGCCATCACGACTCATTCATCCATCTAGCCCCCTTTTTCTCTCTTCAAGTGGGCAGTTCATGCAGCGATTGAGAGTCGGTACCTACTATTTGAAATTCGGATTTGAAGAGGGCCAGGATCGGATCGGCCTGCGCCGCCCTAGTTATTTGTGAAGGCGGGGCACATGGATCTTGCAGTGATCTGATTCCATCGGATTGCTCTTTTGTCGTGGAATTCGACAATCTAGTCTCTATCAAGGGTATTTATTCTTCGAAATTCACTCTGGGCCAGTTTCCTGGAGAGCTCTGTTACCTGTTCCTCCTTGCGCGTAGGGTTTGGGAACCGCCGAGCAAAACGTCATTGCCGGTTTGCAACTGTTTGTGCTCCCTAGCTCTGAACCATCAACCACGGGCTTAATAGTATCAACGGTGTGCCTTACCCGTCACATCTTTTCGAAGTATACACTACCGGCCAGGATGGAATGAAGGCGTGAACAATTGCAATCCAAAGATCGATTTCCATTGAGCTCAGCTGCCTTTTGCTTGTCCCACTCACAGCAGAGACCCCTCCCATACCGGGCCATGAGATAAGCTCGACAGCAGGTGCCACTACTAGTCCTTTACAGCATCACCATGGCGGTTCGAATTTTGCTCGATAAGCCTTTCACGCACTTCACCAACCTCGACTTCATCACCGGCAAAGCAGTCCTCACTCTACCTACGGATACTCCTGTAACCTCGATCGTTGTGAAATTAGAGGGCGAGAGCCGAACGCGTCTCCTTGCTCCAAAATACCCTCACAATGAGCGCTCTGATAAGAAGAGAACGGAACTCGAGACGCACAAGGTACGAGCAGGAGTGGCTTGTTGCTTCGTTCGTAATCGAAACTATTCAAGGCTTGGACTAATTCTTCCTTCTCTAGCTCCTTTATAAAGTCGCGACCGTTTTTCCAACACCAGAGATGCAACCTTTAGTCGCCCCGACTACATACTATACGCTTTCTCCTGGAACCTATGAATACCCTTTTCGTTTTAAAGTGAGGCCTAAAAGCAATCCTACCTATTCTGGCTTTTTGCAGCGGGATACTTACTTTGGTGCTGTCACAGTTCCCCTTTAACAATGACTGTGTTAATAACAATTTGACGTCGAATATTGGTATGGCCGGTATAAGATTAGAAGTTGCTCGAGATATCAACCCGCACGTTAAAAGGACATTACCTCCTTCAATGAGCGGATTTCCGGGCGAGGCCGCAATCAGATATTTTGTCAAAGTCACAGTTGTGAGGCCGCAGTTCTACAAAGAGAACTACAGAGGTGTATGTTGATCTATATTGGGATCGGAAATTGCTATCAGTGGCAATCTCATGGATCCGGACAGGAACGGACAAACTGATCTTGTCCCAATTTTACGGATTGCAGACCTGCTAACTAGTCACTGCTTGTCTAGTTTGCGGATTTCAAATTCCTGCCCATTGAACCGCCAAGAAGGAAGGAACCAGACAAAGAGACCTTTGCAAGGCGTCAGCACCAGTTTACCAACGTGCGAATCATACCAGAGACGAAGGGTATTTTCCAAAAATCTCCTAGCATAAGTTCTATGGATACTGGTGGACCAGGCCCGAAGTTCTCGGTGGATGTTAGGCTGCCCAGTCCGGCCATCATTACTTGCAACGAACCTTTGCCGCTGAGGGTACTAATAAAGAAGCTGACTGAATTTCCTGAGACACTTTACCTACAACTGTTCCAGATTGAGTTGGTTGGATATACACACGTTCGAGCACATGACCTCAACCAGAAGGAGAGCAGTAGCTGGGTTATGGTCAGCCGCAGCAATATGAATATTCCACTTGGAAGTGCTAATGATCCTGTTGGAAAGGAATGGAAAGTAGATCCCAGGATGTGGAATCAAATTCCGTTGCCAAACTCGGTGGCACCCTCCTTTGAGACTTGCAATATCTCGAGAACCTATGAGTTAGAAGTGCGTGTTGGCATTTCTCGTGGCCCAAACGGGGCGATTGCGGTAAGTTGATGTTATACCCAGGTTTCGTTCTAGAGTTGCCCTGTTGCAAATTGTTCAGGGAATCCGCGTGAATTTGCATGAAAGGAAATTATTGAACTTCGCGGCTAAGTTTTTCGCATCTAGCCGGACTTGATTGTTCTTCCGCTTCGGATTAGTGTCCAGGTATACTCTGGTGTAGCTCCGCCCCCGGCCCTGCTTGAGGCAATGGGAATTCCCGCCGGGGTTGCCGAACTCTCATCGGACCTGCCGCCACCACAACCGCCTCGGCCCTCAGTGCCCCCTTATACCGCACCACCACCACCACCCCCGGAGGAGTATGAAGACGCTCCGCCAAGTTATGAAGATGCGATGGCGGATGCTCTTGGGCCAGTGGACGGTCCAAGGCGCGAGTATAACCCACTAGATGCTGCTGTTTCTGGAAACTTCGCGCAAACAGGAACTGACGTTCAAGGCTCAGTGAGCGACTCCAAGGACGATCGTTTGTTTCCTAATAGCGGACCGTTGAATACCTCGACAGACTCCTTCGACGCTTACCAGATCACCCATGGAGATGTATTCTCCGGCTCGGCCTATCCGAAGGCTTCCCCTTCGGGTTTACCGCAAGGATCGAGCTCCTCGGCGTTCTTAAGAGACCAAACACGGCCAGACTCCCAGTCCCCACAGTTTGTGGAACCCCGGTCGGAATGGTCTCCAAGGAGACTTAGCCCACAGTTTGGGATTCCCAGCCGAAAGCCCGTTCCAGGGTCCGATGACTTTGCTCAGGATATGGGCCGTACTTCTCGATAGAGCTTTGCTGCGAAAGGTGTTACCAAACAAACAGGATACCCCTATGCGGGAAAAACCTATTCCAACAACCACAGGGAGTAGTGTCTCGCTTCGTCTTTCAAATATACCTTAGTCTTTTCATTGAGAAGTACCTTATCCTTTGACATGGACGAGCTTTGGTATTTGGGGTTAGATTTGGGTTACGAAAGTGCTGAGTGGTCGATGGGCGCAAATTATATGATGAGCCACTCACCGAATAAGTTCGACCTGGTTGTACTGTATGTACAGTACGGAGTAACTTGACCGGAATGACATGAGTTCATGTTATATCTGCGAGGGTCGAAAATAGGGATGCCCAAACATAGAGCTATTCTGTGCTGCAGACTGCATTCATAATCATAACCTAATGGCTCGTTGCATCTTCCATTTAATAAATCTACATTCACTCATCAAGGGTCATCAAGGGTGCTTTCATTCCGGCAAGGTCGATGTCATCATGAGGGCGGTAAGTTGTTGGGTTTTTATAACAATCGCAATGGCTTGTTGTGAAAATAACGGCAGTCTTTCACGATTTTGGAAAAGTACTCCGTAGAATGTATTAACTGGAAAGGGATGGAGATAAAAAAGTATTCCCTATATTAATCGCATTTTCTCGTTTTTTTTTTGTCTGCTGTTGTTGCAATATTTTGGAGCAGTTTGAGCTTGTTTTTGACTTTAACGCGACGAGACGCGATTGAAGTTTGCACTTGACAATTCTCTCCCCACTCGTGCCTTCATGTCACAACGTCGAAGATGCATTGTGACCTGAACACCTCCTAAGGCATCAGTTTGACTCTCTATTCGCTATCTGGGGGCTCTGATCTGATACAGATCACATTCCGCCGTGAAATTAGGCTCCTCGGGAATCTACAACTGAACAGAGCTCTTCCAACGAACAACTCTCACCAAGCAAACAATGTCTTGAAACAACGACCGGTGAATTTGCATCTCCGCCAAAAGCCTCTTTCCATTCTGTCGCAATCATGCGTCTTCACTTGGTCATCCAACGCCATGATCTCCCCACCATCCGAATCCTCTGGACCGTCCCTTCGCGCAGTCCGGGTTTGTCACACCAGCCTTCCGCCGCGTCCTCGTTCACGGTGGGCGGTCCTCAAGCGGCCACCTCTAGTCGAAGATTGAGTACCAGTACGAGTTTTAACACAGCTTTGACGTCGCTTTCAACCGGTGGAACGTACACAGTTGCACAGCTTTTGGCGGATGTCAATGAGGTTGTTCCATTGGAAACGTCGCCCAATCAAGCTGAACATCGAAATGGGGGAGGACAATGGGCTTTGGAGGATTATGTTGTTGAGCTGATGGGCTCTGAGTGCTTACACTTTATGGAAGTTGACGGTTTATTGAGGGACGGCGATGAGCTCGTGTAAGTGATGCTTTTTGGGAAGAGGCGGGGCTATTCGAAATATCCCTCTCTGACAATTGTTTGTGACGATTTAGAATTCGGCCGCTTCATTATGAAGAATTGGCAGCGCGACAGATTACTGGTCGTCATCAGATCGCGGCGGATGGAACTCACTTAATCGATGGAATAGCGTTTGGAAAGAAATACTTGAAACGAGCAACATCGTCTCGCCCGCCTGTTCATATTCCTCCGAGAAATAAACGAAGGCGCATAAATGAAGAGGGCTGGGACGGTGACAGGTCTTTCATAGGGGGTTTGGTTACAACTACGTCACCCAGACCCCAAAAAGCAGAAGACGTCCAGAGGAACATTTGCGCAAGCTCTGTCCAATTAGGAGATCGGGAGGATGTTGATGGTCAGCAATTGCAACAGCTCATGGAAACAGGAGATGCCAAAACCGATACGCAAGTAGTCGAGATCCCGGAAACACCACGCCCAAACGACGCGGAACCACTGAATGTCGTGGACGAATCCGACAGTGCTCCTTCTGTTAAAGACGTGAAGAAAACCCCTCAGAAACAAGGGGGCGAGACGCCTATTGTAGAGAAGGCACAACAATCTTACCTTTCGTCGTCGAGATCAGAGTCCTACAGTGCTCCCTCTGTTAGAGGCGTGAAGAAAACCCCTCAAAAACACGGGGGCGAGACGCCCCTTGTAGAGGATACACAACGATCTATTCTCTCGTCATCGAGCTCAGAGTCTTCAGAATCTTCGGAGAGTGAGGACGAAAACAGCTCTGAGTCGGAAGATTCTAGTGAAGAAGAGAAGGAAGAGGCGAGCGATGGTGACCATGATGATAACTCCAGTTCGATGTCGTCAACAAGTGCATCCAGCTCAAGCGGGTCTTCTTCTCTTTCATCTTCCCTCAGCAGCGATGATAGTTCTTCAGAGTCTGATGTGTCTGAGGACGAAGATGAGACATTAACTCCTAAAGTTGACGGTTCTGTCGTGAAAGCCCCCAAGCAGCTAGTTCTGAATCCCCCAGGCTTGGGCTCTCGCCGAACTAGACATAGCAACCTGCGAACTAAAATGCGAAAGAGACTCGCAAAATTAAAAGCAGCTGGCGTCCTTCCTGAAAATGCGGATTTTGAAGACCTGCGTGTGTGGGACCAGTCTGGTGTCCAGAAAAGTCCGCCAAAGCCCACCGACTCCTCTGTGAAAGGAAACGAAATGGCACCTTACAAGAAGGCTGAACTCGAAGAACGACGAGCCCAGTTACTCCGGGATATTGAAGCTGGTGGCATAGATGTTACCCCCAATGTCGGAAGGCGGGATTCCCGGATCGTCGAAGAAACCACTTTAGCAGAACCCCCTGCTGAGCCTGCCCCGGTAACCGAATTGCCTAAAAAGGGAATGAGATTGGATTTGACCAGCACCAGGCGTCTCCTATTCGGATCTCTTGGGCTACGAGCTCCGAAAACCAATCAAGACGTGGAACGTGCAAAGGCACAGCTGGCGGACAGATTAAAGAAACTCGAGCCGAAGAAAAAAGAAGTCGAAGAGAAACCAAGAGAGCAGGGATCGACGGCAAAACCTCAGGCGCTTATGCCTGTGGAGAATTGGCAGGACTTTATCATTGTTAGAGCCACGGAATGCATATATGAGGATGTGAAGATGCCACCGCCACCGTTCCCATTTGTGCAACGTTGGGATGCTAAAAGCCAGCAACAAATTAAAGAACGGCGGAACCAGCAAAATCCTCAGCGCAAAAATCGAAAACGGAAGTCTCGCGCTTATGAAAATGAAGAAAATGAGGGGTATGCTAACAACAACGTGAATGGTGATACCACGCTCAATTACTCTGATAAGGGGGAGAACGTGCAGGAAGCTCCTACACCTGCTGTAGAAGCTACCGCAAAAGTGCAAGATGATCTGTGGAATCCGATTGCAGAAACGGTTGTGGAATCAACTCCCACCCAAGAAAAGGAAGACTTCCCACTTCTTGAAAACGTTTCATCTCTGCCGGATGCGACTAAGGATCAGATCAAACCCGGTGCTATCATAGCATATAAGCAGCTGGAGGTTTCGAAAGCGACAGGTTGGCAACCGGTTTTTTCTCGTTACCGTACTGGAGTTGTGGAGGAGGTATTTGACGACACTACTATTCAGCTCCGCCTCGCAAAGCGCGATAGAGAGCAGCGCACTGAAGATGAGGAATCAGGCACCCGCGAGTATTCTGGATTCGAAATGCCGGGATATGACGACGAGCAAGGGGAAGATGATGGCTTCAGAGAGCTGGAAGCGTATCAGCTGATGGAGCCGAAACTCGTTCGCGCCGCACCTGCCGAACATTCAGAAGAGGTAATGGTCGAAGAGACCCAGGATAATGGCCTGTCCGTATAACGTTTTCCTTGTTGAGATTGTCGTTTTGTTGGCGATCTTTTTGGCTCATTTGTCTGTATGAGTGATTAGTCCCGACCGCATTCCCGAATCCGTGCCTCAGGAGCCCGAAGAAATGGAAATAGGCCCACCTTCCTCCCAGACACGACGTGATATATCACAGTTAATAGAAGATGCTGGATTTAGATCCGGCATCGATTCAGATTTAAACATCCTTGATAATTTCCCTTCACATCCTTCTCCCATCGAGGAGGAAGAACAAGACAAGGACGTCACGAGATTGCAGTCCGATCGGAACACTCCTGTTGTCGAGTCGCCGATCTTCAGTGGCTTCGGAACAAGCCCACCGCGTCAGTTAATAAGGAGCACTACTCCCCGTCCTCCAGAATCAGCCAGGCCTGAAAGCAATATCGCAAATAGAGAGCCCCAGTCTGCAATCGCAAGTTCTTTGAAAACATCTGCTCAACAGGTCACCCCAGCTAACGTGGCACCTTCTATGCCTTCTGACGATGGCTTGCACTACATCACTGACCTCGATAACACCGCGTTAGGTGGCGACATGGCGGGTGAAAGTCAGTTTTCTAGGCCTAAAACGCCGCCGCATGCTACCAGCCAAATTTCACAACCGCAAAACCACGAAGAGGCTAACCAGGCTTCTGAGCCACAAAGCCACGAAGAGGTTGGCCAGCCGTCTCAATCACAAGGCCAGGAAGAGCTCAGCCGCGCTTCTCACTCGCAAAGCCACGAAGAAGCTAGCCAGGCAGGCTCACTCCCATCGACCGTACCCCCAACTCAGGAACAAGGTACGCAACATGATAACCCCTGCTCTCCGGCGAGCTCTGAAAACCCATTCCACGAACTAGATCGCCTCCTATGGAATAACGACAGCGACGACTTTATCCCAGACATTGTCGTCCCGTCCACTGCGCCTCCTCGTGTCAGTGAGTCGTCACAATTCAAAAAGCCAGTCGAGGCCAAGCGAAACGTGTTTTCTTCCCCACGACAGCGGTCGCCTGAGCCCGAGTTCGTTTATAAAGATGACGAAAAGGATGAGGATTTTGAGCCAGAACCTTTTCGCGCCCCGAAAACCAAAAGGAAGTCGAAAGGCTGGGAGTTCAGCTTTGATGACTTTGATGATTTTGAAGAATTGCCTGAGCCCTCGAAAACCAAGGGGAAGTTACGGTCTAGCCAAAAGTTCAAACAAGAGCCCATAAGCTCCCAAGTCTTCATTCCAGAATCACAGATACCGGCGGGCACTCAAGTCGTTGATCTGACGATGTCGAGCGACCCCTGCCTGCCTGAAGGCGATGACGAAGACTCTGCGAAGTCTCAAGCTCTTCCTAAGGGCCCAGGCTGGGTTCAGAAACGGAATCGCCGGACTTTGAGAAGGAGATCGTCGTTGAACCGGGAACGGGACGAGTCGCCTGAACCCAGGAGGGTTCGGACAAGGAGGAGTGTTGTGTAAGGTGTGCTTTGTTTCTGATACGTGATGGGCTACCACACCAGGTTTCGTGTGATAGTACTGCAGATGTACCGAGTCTAGCCAGCGTTTACTGCTCTTGTATGTATACCCCATAATCAATATATAAGCTACAATGCCGTCTTCGTGATATGCCTTGACTCGAAGCTGCCGCGCTGTCAAAAGCTATGGCGGATCTTCAATACTCCCGATTCCGTGACAGCCAATCATGCCTGGCTGCGGGCTGACGAATTGCGAGTGCTGATTGGTTGAGAGTCACTAGCGTTTCCCGCTCCTGTGACATCATTGTTATGCAGTCAATTGCTCGACGTCAACGGACGCGCGCTGTGTTGTGATGCGTGCAGTTGGGAGACTTAGTCCGCAATATTGTCATTATTGTTCTCTTGACGGCCATGCTGTACTGCTCCATAGCGACCTGTTCATGAGACTCTGATGGATAACACTGGTGTATTTACAGTAGTTGTTGATTGAGCCTGCAGTCCTTGTTTCTTGATTCGAGGACCTCCGAGTGCCATGAGATATTAAGTCCAGGATATTAGAATGTTCCCCCCTCACCACCCCGCATTCAACTTCGCTGCCAGTTTCATCTCCCGCTGTTTGTCGAAACGACCTCACTCTTCAGCTCAACCGTATCTCAAATACCTCAGTCATCAAAGAGCCTCATTTAACTCACTACACGGCAAACCTCCCCGTGCTGCGCTCCTTTTCCCAGTGAAAAGGACTCACTACGTTTTCAAAGGCAGCTTTCATCTAACCGTCACGCCGACGAGACGCTTCAGCAATACGGCCAATTCCTTCGCAGCAATGACATCTGACTACAAACTCAAAGACCTCACTTCCCTGGACTTAAAAGATGGGGAAAAGAGAGAAGTCAGCGTCGAAGGGGTGGGTGATATCAAGTTACTGCTTGTGAAGCTGGATGGCAAAGTCCATGCCATGACCGCAAACTGTACACATTATGGTGCCCCTCTGGTGAAGGGTGTGTTGACTCCAGATGGAAGAATAACATGTCCATGGCATGGAGGTGTGTATACTCTTTTGATTCTTGTTTAGCGTAGCTAGGTGGTATAATAATGTGACACTGACCATACCCCAATTTCTTTTTGACAGCCTGTTTCAATATCACAACCGGAGATATCGAAGATGCGCCTGCACCCAATGCTCTGAACAAGTTTGACGTCTTCGAAAAGGACTCGGCTGTTTATGTGAAGACGGATTTGGATACGTTGAAACAGCATGGACGGCAGCCAATCAACCAATGCACCATTGTCGGAGATGATAAGATTGTTATAGTCGGAGGGTATGGATTTAATAGTCTAGGGTCCTGATTGATGTTTTTTTGAACCTATGCTGACTGTATACGACAGTGGAAGCGGTACCTTTGGGGCAGTCGAGGCTCTGAGAGAACAGGGATTCAAAGGCAAGATCACCATCATTTCACGAGAACCGAATCCTCCACTTGACCGGACAAAGCTCTCAAAGGCACTTATCCCAGACCCCAACAAAATTGTTATCCGGCCCGCCCAATGGTATGCCTCAGTAGGTATTGATCTTGCGTCAGACAATGCCACGGCTGTGGATTTTGAGAAGAAGACTGTCTCAACAGAATCGGGAAAATCATTTCCATACACAAAGCTTATCTTAGCTACTGGTGGAGTTCCCCGACGGCTTCCCATGCCGGGCCTTAAGGATCTCGGAAACGTTTTTGTTCTACGCTTTGTGACGGATGTCCAACAAATTCTCGAAGCCGTGGGGGAGAAGAACAAGAACATCGTCATCATTGGTAGCTCATTTATTGGCATGGAGGTTGGCAACTGCCTATCGAAAGAGAATAAGGTCACTATCGTTGGCATGGAGTCGGCCCCATTGGAACGAGTTATGGGTCAGGAGGTCGGCCAGATCTTCCGAAAGCTTTTGGAGAAGCAAGGAGTTAAATTCCACATGTCTGCTTCTGTGGAAAAAGCCACTCCATGTGATAAAAACCCATCCAAGGTTGGCTCAGTCCATCTGAAAAACGGCACCGTTCTCCCAGCCGATCTCGTTATCCTTGGTGTTGGAGTGGCTCCAGCAACAGAATTCCTGAAGGGCAACCCAGCAGTTACTCTGGAACAAGACGGGTCTCTTAGAACTGATGAGTCCTTTGCTGTAAACGGTCTCAAGGATGTCTATGCCATCGGCGATATCGCCACATACCCCTATCACGGACCCGGAGGAGGCCAAGGCGGCAAGACCCACGTCCGCATCGAGCATTGGGATGTTGCACAGAATGCTGGCCGAAGCGTGGGCTTCACTCTCGCACACGCCCTTGCTTCTCCGCCAAAGGAGGTCCGACCAAAACCATTCATCCCGATTTTCTGGTCTGCATTGGGCCAACAGTTGCGATACTGCGGAAATACGATGAATGGATGGGACGACGTCATCTTGACGGGCGACCCAGACAACTACAAATTCGCTGCGTTCTATACGCTTGGTGATACGGTTGTTGCGTCCGCGAGCATGAATATGGATCCGCTGAACTCCAAGTGTGCGGAGCTAATGAGGCGAGGGAACATGCCGACCAAAAAGGAGTTGGAGAGTGGTGTGGATATCCTGTCATTGGATCTACCAGGGACAGTGAAGATGTAAGCTCTCGGCTGCCTTTTTTATGTTCGAGAGAGAAACATGTATGCAAAGGTGTAGTATAATCGGAAAGGTAGATAATAGTATTCAACAAATATGATTTCATTTGACCATATGCTCCATTATCGACGTGGCGTAGGTAAAGTAAGACGCAAAACATTGGACCATAACTTGTCTTCACACCAATTCATCCCACATCAGATACACATGGAATTACTCTTTTGACTTCTTCTTTTTCTTCTTCTTCTCCTTCTCCTTGCTTCCTGCTGCAGTTTCAGCCTGCTTTTCCTCGTTCACTAGCCCGCCAGACACCATGACCACATCGTCGTCATCCCCACGAGATTCAATCACACCTTCCTGGGGGCCCATAACCCTTCTTTTCTCCTCATTAACCAGATTGGCTTCTTCCTCCGGACTCAACATCGTCCCCTCCAAGCTGATAAACCCTTTATCCCGCTCACTGCCAGGAATGACATCCACATCTCTCACTCGGAATTTAATCGTCCCACGAACCCGTTTCCCCGAACGAGTTTGAAAATACCCCGTTGCAGCAGATAACTCATCCTCGTTCTCATCCGGAATATGCTTATCGCTCTTCAACGGACCGAAGTTCTCCTTGTCCGAATCCAGATCCGAGTCTTCTTCATCGGTGTGTCCTGTCTGTTGTTGTTGTTGTTGTTGTTGTTGCTGTTCTGGGGGAGGAGTTTGACCGGGCGCAATCCATTTCCAGTCTCGGGGGAGCCGTTTGCGCTCGATGCCGACGGAGAAGAGGTTGAGGACGACGGCGCCCAGGAAACCTTCGGATTGAACGTTGATCCAGCCTTCGAGGGTCTGGCCGCGCTCGGGACGGAAGACGAGGAAGGTGATTGTGAGGTAAACGTAGAGGACGCCGTATTCGCCTGCTGTGACGGCGAGGGTGAGTGGTTGTGGGAGAGTTTGGTTCTGGGATGGACTGGAGGAGGATTGGGGCGGTGTGGATGAAATGGAGGGGTTGGAAAAGGCGAGAACGATTCCGCGAAGCGGTGGATAGTAGGTTAATAGTAGCGGTGCAATGTGTTCGGATAGTAGACACGGAAGAGCGTGAGTCGGGGAGATTGAGATCGGTGAGAGAGGGAGGTAGAGGGTCGTGTTGACGAGGTGGAACGGCGAGTCTAGTGATTCTGGAGAAGATGCGGCAGGTTTGCTGAGCGGTTTTCTGGATGCTGAGGGCGACACTGGCCGTGGTGATTCTGCTATGTCTTTGTGTTTGTGGTGGTGCTTGTCCTTCTTCTTCTTCTCCGGACTCGAGGAATCGTGGTGTTTTCGCTTTTTGGAGGATTGGCGGTCCTCATATTTGTTTTTCCGCTTTTTCACGGGTGACGATGTCGACGTTGTGTCCATTATTTATCTTGTTCAGCGTCAAGTCAATGACAGGAGTTGCTTGCTGCTCCTCGTCGTCGTCGCAAAGAAATTTTTCTGCGGCTGGTTGAGTTTTGGGTTTAGCGGCTCGCGGGAGCTAAAGTTAGTCTCAGACGCGCGCTTATTGACACTCAATCCCCCGTCATGATGACAGCTATCTCTCATCTCTCCGCAGCCATGGAATCGACCAATTCAGCGTAGAGCGTTGTTCTTCTTTCTATTCGGATGCGCATACTGTACCATCTTTACATGCGATAGCAGCTATGGGGGATATCCTTGGCTCCGTCTTTTCCTTCGCCGGCTGGGCCTTTCTTCCGCGTGTGAGTGCCAACAAGCATCCCCAAACCCCTCGCTTGCCGAAAAGCAGCTCTAACAGACTTCCAGTACATAGCCTCATTCCTTCAGTCTCTTTACTATCGCATCACTATACGCGCTGGCACTCCGCACCCTCACCCTTCGTCCCCCCGCCATGCTCGCCACTACCGTCGCATCTACATCTTTGTGGTGACCAGTTACCTCCTTTACACCTTTTATGATGCATACCATCGCATGCGGGCAGAGGGCGATTTCTATCAAGCTCTTGGTGTCCTACCCACGTCCGACGATCGCACGATCAAATCTCGATTTAGGCGACTAGCAGCGCTTCACCATCCCGATAAACGAAGCGGTCATGAGAACTCGAACAATGGTGACATCTTTGTTTATTTGAAGCTAGCGCAGGATACGCTGCTCGACCCAACGCGCAGGTTCGTGTACGATCGATTTGGAAGGGAGGTGATACAAGGTAGTAAGGCAAAGAGCGTCACAGAATTCCTGTACGAGGGTTTGTACGCGCTGCTCCCGCAATATCTTGTGGGACTGATAATGCTGGTGTTGCTGAATACATTCTGGTTTTCTCCATGGGGCCGATATGTAAGTTTCGCTCATCACCATCCCGTGCCGTCAACGGATGCTAAATCCTATGTGTAGTGGCGTTTTTATACCCTCTTTGCACTTTTTACCCTGGAACTATTCCTGCTCACGCATCATAATGGCGTCTTCATGCCATTTACATACCTTCCAACTTGGCTCTCGAGCACCTTTGGCCTCGATACATTCTACCTCCTCCCGTTCCAAACGCTGAGCCTCGCTCGCACCGCATCGGTTACCCTGAATATTTTCATCTCCCAAATCGCACCACCAAAGAATACGTCACCATCCAACTCGTCGTCCGCAACTCTCTCGCCTGAGGCACAACAGAAACTTATGCAACTGGCTCAGCTCAGCCATGCGCATGACATGGAAGCTACAGAACTTTTGCAACTCAATTGTGCTCCGTTCAAGGGGCAGAAGGACTGTGTATCGAGGCTTCAGAAGGGAATGAAGACAGGTTTGATCATGGGAACAGTGAAGGATGATGCAGAAGTTATCGAGGCGATTAAGAGAGTAACTGGGCGGCAAGACATGGAAACAACGGGTTAGATGCATACGCCTGTGTACTAGGGCAATCTGGATGGACATGTATTCTTACACAATGTTGCTACTTGGTCGGTTTAATTTTGGACTGCGGGGCATATTTATGGAGTAGGGATGGACTGAATAGCATCATGGCCACGGGCCTCTTTCTCCTTTCTCGATAGGTGACACCTTTTTTCTAGTTGCTGATTGAGTTGAGAACAGCCTTTGGTCAATTTGTGTTTTTCTCCGTATCTCGGGGCGATGCCGATACACCGATAACTGGAATGTCACTGCAAAGACATGATTGGTCAATCCCATCTCCCCCCTCCAGACCCCATGTCCACGGGCAAACATACTATAAAGGCAGCTAATTTCTATTGTCTGTCCATCATATCCGAAATTCTTTGATTTATTATAAATCGGGTTTAAAGACTCACCTTGCGAAAATAACCCCAGTACCACAAGCTAACATGGACAAGAGTCAAGTCTACGAAGACGTGCAGAAGCACTACAGCTCAGCCGCCAAAATCACGGATGGCGACTACAGTAAGAAGGTTGCGGAAGCATTTGGCTACAGCGAGGCTGAGCTCACAAGTATTCCCAACGATGCTAATTTGGGCTTGAGCTGCGGCAATCCGTTGGCCATCGCCAAATTGAGAGAGGTATGCACTTTGTGCATTGCTGAAAATGCATATCCAAACTGTTTGGGCTGACACCATGACAGGGGGAGACCGTCATCGACCTTGGCAGCGGTGCTGGATTTGATGTCTTCCTGGCAGCTAAGGCCGTCGGAAACACGGGCAAAGTCATCGGAGTTGACATGAACAAGGTTCGTGGCTAGGAGAGAAATCCCTCCCTTCTCGCCTCCCTTTTTCCGACTTATTGGTCTAATTCCATTTCCAGGACATGCTTGAACGAGCAAACAAAAACAAAGAAGCCGCCAAAGCAGACAACGTTTCATTCATCGAATCTCGCATCACCGACATCAACCTGCCAGATGCCACAGCCGACTGTATCATCAGCAATTGCGTCGTCAACCTTGTCCCAGAGGCAGAAAAACAGCTCGTGTTCAACGAGATGTTTCGACTCCTCAAGCCTGGAGGCCGTGTGGCCATCAGTGATATTCTGGCGAGGAAGCAGCTTTCACCGGAAATCAGAGGTGATATGGCTTTGTATGTCGGCTGCGTCGCTGGCGCGAGTCAAATTTCCGATTACCAAAAATATTTCCGTAATGCTGGATTCAACGGTATGCATTACTCAAGATCTTATCACTGTGTTGGTGACCAAATATTTCTGACCATCATATCTCAACCAGACTCGGTGATTGTTGATACAAACAGTAATTTGAATATATATACCACCGCAAAGGAGGGCGGCCCGGCCCAAGGCTGCTGTGGTGGCACTGAGTCATGTGTTCCAGCCAAGACGGACTCTAAAGATCTCGATTTCAATGAATGGGCAGGTATGTGTGCCGTTACCTAGTTTTGGCGAACGTCGTTTATTGACAGCATAATAGGATCGTTCAAAATCTATGCTGTGAAGGCATAAACCCTCTCCTCCACGGGCGAGTGTGGATTGCGGGATCCTTCTTAGGTTTCATGGCCATCTTATATATGAATCGGAGCACATACCGGATGAGGGTTTGCTGTGCCGCAACTACCAAACGACGAAGTTTCGTCGTTTGGTGAAGGCCATTTCCCCAGATTGAAGGCTGGGGAACTTTAGGTAGCAGAAGACCATTCCAACGCCAATATCAAAGATGTAAAAGCCAATTCACAGGGTGTACTCGAAGAGTCCTAGAAGCTATTATTTTGCTCAATGTTATCACTATTGCGGCCATGTTCGATCCGGAGCTCTCCAGGGACAAAGATGAAGGCTCACAAGTCATGTGCACACGTAACAGATTTTTCACTGTTTGACTGGAAATCCTCCAGCGCATCCTGAAAATTGTCGATGGAGCTTTCATCGCTCCAAGACCGCTTGGTAATGCTACAACTGTCTGAGTCTAAAAAAAGGCAGACAGGAGAAAAGCCGATGGGGTAGCCCGGCAAGACCCTTTCCGGGCTCGAGAACAATGGGCGATGAAGAGCAGGAATGAAATCCGGCCTCCAGCACGCTCTCTGTGCATTCTCTCATATCAGGCACGTGGTTTATAACATCTAATAGTTCATCAAATGCAAAGGCAAGCTTCTCGGTCATATCGGGGCGTTGGAATAGGCGGCTCTTAAAGCCTCCCAGCGTGTATCGCTTATCATGGTATAATCTGAAATGATCGGTTGCTGACAGTATGTTGATTGTTTCGATATCGGCATACAAGGCAACGAGTTGTAAGAGATTAGGTCCCCTAAGGCGTGGACATGAGGAGTATTCATGCCATCTATCAAGGATCAATCGAAGGACGTTGTGACTGTTGTATGTAATTGCCGTCGTCAAGGCAGTCGCGCCAGTGTCAGTGACTGCATTGATATTTGCACCGTACTCGAGCAATAGCATTGCAAAGTTTGAATTGTCGATTTGTGACGCGTGGATTAGTGGCGTTTGGCCATCAGTGCCCCTTGAGTTGACATCTGCCCCAAAGTCAAGCAGGGATTTCAATAACATTGGGTCGGTAGCATTGCGGGTCGCAACAGTGAGAGGACTTCCTTTCCGCACGCCGTTTGGCAGGGGTAGGTCTGGGTCGGCACCAGCTTCGAGGAGTAGCCGAACGCAGATGGTGTACCCACGGGCTGCCGCATTAGACAACGGCCCGGATAGTTGAACGTCCGTAATGTTTGGATTGGCGCCATGACTCAGTAAGGTGACAACAGCCCGGCGATCCCCACGCGCAGCAGCCCATGCAAGCGGAGTTCTACCCATGGAGTCTGCCACATCGAGATCCTCTAGATGTAACCCGACTTCCTCCTCCAAGCTCAAAAGGGAAAGACCTAGAACAATCTTATGGATCCGCGTAAACTTAGACTCTTCAACGAAATCCTCAAAATAACTCCCTCTCGTAATTGTTTTAAGCGCACTCGTGCCCTTATCAGGTAGGCCACCTTCAAGCAAGAAGTGACATGCCTTGATCCGAGGGCTGTTGTCAGAATTTGCTAATGGCCTGTAATCGGGGTCTGCTCCTGCATGTACCAAAAACTCACAGGCATCATACTGCTTTGCATAAAGTGCCCATCGAAGAAGAGAATAACCTCTGGTGGTGCTGATATCACGTGGAGAAGCCAGTCCATGAGCAAACAAGTGTTTCAGGCCTTCGGTGTCTCCCTTAACGGCGAGGTTAACGCATTGTGCGGAGTCTGGCACCCTTCTGAATGTATCAAGTTGGAATAGTGATCCAATGTTCGAGTGATAACCAAGTTGCATCCGTAGGATAGTGGAGGAGAAGAAGCCGATCGGAAACCAATATTCCATACTTATTTGGCTTGCTTGTGACCTCCTGCAACCCTCAACACTGCATTTGGGACTAACTAGCGGCAACCCGGCATACCCGACGAAGAGTTGCCCAAACACCCGATTCAGTACGGTGGGTGTTGAGGCTTTCTGCTGAGCATGACAAGAGCAGGTGCAGCCGTGACGGCAAGTTATAACGTAAGGAGTTACGCGGACAGTTAAGCCCTCAGGGTGTTGCGTGGGCGCCGAATCATAATTTCTTGACGAGGGTGCCCGCCTTCGATTAGGACGGCGGACATTGTACTGAGCCCCTACTTGCTGAAATTGGCTGTTCTGAAGTTGTTGCGTCTGAACCTGGAGCATCTCTTCAACTCGGGTTATCCGTTCATCCACACTCGCCATTGTATCAATAAATTTATCCTTCATGGCAACCTGGTACTTTGAGGCTTGGGAAGTAACTGCTGATATTGTTTGAATGTCGAGCTGGATTTGAATCATATCAAGTCTGTTTGGAAAACAAGTTTTGGTCAGTAAAAGGTGTGTGAATAGTAAAGCGCAACCATTCTCCATCGCTTCGTTCCATTTGTCTGACGGAAAGGGAAGCAATTTAGCGAAACATACGAGTTTGAAGCCCCAAGTAAAATATTCAAATTGCATTTAATGGACCGAATATCTTCTTGGATTGTGTTCAGGGTATCTTGCTCTCTTCGCCACGCATAGGCGCCACGAACACCGAGACTGGGTTTGCCGCACGTGTCAACTAGTCGATCCGCGACGCTTTTGAGTTCGGTCAGTTTCAAAGCTGCTTGCTTTAAAAGAGACGGAATCGCAAAAAGGTGGCTCTGAGGTAATATGTTGGCACGCTCCTTCAACAATGTCGCGACGTGGTAAAGGACGACTTCAAGGTCTGCCACTTCGTTATTCACCGCGTGAACCCGGCCCGGCAGGTTTTTGCAAAGGGAGCGCAGATTAGAAAGAGACGAGCAAGTTTGAACGGCGAGGGCTGTGATGCCAGCTATGCTCGCAATAATCGAGAGGGGATCCATCCTGGCTGTGCCACAATGGCCGTCTTCTGTAAGTATTTAGAATGGATCCAACAGACCATCTGAGAATCAAAGTGTCAAGATGTTGACCACCATATGCATTCGATAAAAAGCACGTTAAAACCCCACCGCTCCTTAGATAGCTGTGCACTTTCAACAGCAAATCCACGGCGCACACAAACGCCTCAATGACCGGTCGTTGGATTTTCCCAATTGGGTAAAACTCCTCGATTTCCGCGTTTGATAGAGTGCCAAGATATCACGGATTCGGATTGGATAAAGAAGCTCCACTAAGGCACTGCAGAAGGTTCGGACCTCCCCGCGTCTGAGCCCCAAGTGCTGATTGGCGAACATCCCACCCACCTCCGTTAACGACGACCTTCGATCCGCGGGGTCAGTTGTCATGGTGGTCCTTCACGAGATGTCGGGGCTGTCTACTTGCAGGTGGGTTGCTGATTTACTCTGCGCACAGAATATACAACGTTTGTGGTTTCCAGCATGAAATTTGGTCAGAAGTTCTACCACTACCAGATCCCGGAGTGGGCTCGGTTTTATGTCAATTATAATCACCTCAAAGCCATTATTAAAACGGCTACAGCAAATGCCTGCCAGTCAGGGAGAAAGCTTGATCTGGAAAGTCAGTGCTTCGTGTGGCTCCATATCGAGAACCAAGTCACTAACGGAGCTCAGGTTTCTACACGGATATCAGTACCAGCATTGATAAACTCAGAGCCTTCCGTCAGGTCAAATTAGACGTCGTGCGACAGAAAGAGAAGAACCTTTGCTCACGATATGGACTAAACTTTCCGTTACTCCTTATTCCGGACCTTCAAACTGTGGATAAATGTGAATTGCAACATCTCCTCGGATCAATCGCAGAGTTGCGAGAGGATCTGGCCAAGCTGCAGTGGTTTGACAGAGTGAATGACGAAGCCCTATCTAGACTTAACGAAAGGGTGGGAAAGCATGGTAGCTCCGGAGAATCAGAGACGTCATTGGTATACATGCAATCTGCTTGTAATCCGGAGCTCCAGAGCGACATTGATAGGCTGAGAAAACTCGAGGATGATATTACTGATTCGCTAGACGATTCAGGAGTGCCACGGCGATCCTTATGTCTATGGAAGATGTCATACCCTTTCGCGATTTATCCTGCACCTGTGTATCAGACGATCGTGGATAACGATGCTGCCGCTCTGACTAACCTGCTATTGCAGTGCTTGGCCGGAGACGAAGACACTAGCATTGGGTATGTTGAAATGTTGAACCAGCTGCTGTTGTTTTGCTTTATTTCTCGCTCTTGGGAATGCTGCAAAACCGTACTCGTCGAAATGAAAAGCTCCAACCGCCCGATATCAAACGCTTGGTTTTTGAATCAACTCATAGCAAGCCTTGATCGACAAAATCCCTTTGACATTAACGACGAACGGGGATCTGAGCAGGTCGAAGCGGCTACAGCGAATGTGTGGGCAATCATATTTGGATCCTATTTGCCCCGAGGAGAGATTCTTCGAACTGTCGACCATCAATGGCGTTCTCCATTTCATTATGCCGCACGTTATGGCGTGTACGAGATCTGCAAGCTCGTTGTGAATTTTTTGCTTCGTTCCATGAAAGAATCGGGAACAAATTTGTGCCTCCACGAGACATTACTTTCGAAAGATATCGAAGAGTGTACGCCTCTACATCTTTCTGTCATACACGGTCACGTAGCAGTCACAGAACTCTTCCTAGACGTGTTCAAGGTGGATAATATGGCTGGTCTAAACCCTTATGATGATCGGTTTGCTAGCATCTTGAACGACTTGCTTATTATTGCTGTCAGATACCAACATGATGATATAGTTCATTTACTCTGCTCCTCAGAGTTTATCAATAATACCGACCCCAAATATGGGGGAACTGTACTCCATGCTGCGGTATGGGTTGGCAGAGAGGACTATGTGGAGCTAGTTCTCAAAAGAATGGCCTCCCCAGAAGCCTATATTGATATCCGTGAAACTACACGGGGGTGGACACCGCTGATTGTTGCTTGCATCACCGGCCAAATAGAAACTGTCAAAATATTAATGCATGCCGGCTCGGATCAGACGACTTCAGATCATCGTGGTTGGACTGCAAAGGAGCATGCAACTTACAGAGGCCACCACCTCATTTCGAGGCTTTTTGTGACGTGCGAGAACCTGGACCCGTTTGGCGGCCTTGGCAATGCAAACTCGAGGGGCTCTAGGGTAAAGACTGTTCGTATGGATGCTGAAACTCTTCTCGTTGTCAATTTCGGGGCCATGCAAAGCAACAGACAAATAACTGCCGTTGCATTGAATTGCTGCTCTTCAACTGTCAGCAAAACGCCTCATGCGGAAACTCGGTTTTCCATTGAAGTCTCCGTACCAGGCTCGTCAAGCTACCTGCTACAATTACCAATACTAGACGATGCCAGCAGGCCATTAATATTCCCTGTCGGTGCTTTGAACGTATCTCAGGTTACCTTCAATATCTTTCGTCATAATAACGTCGATGGAGAGAAAGGCAATCCGATCGGCAGCGGCACGGCACTTCTAGAGGATCTCTACTCTTGCTGCGCACCTAAACGTGAATCACTAATAAGGTCCCGGAGCATTTCCATTTTATCAAGAGAAACCTTGGAGTTTATGGGGGTGGTTTCGTTTACTTTTGTTATAGCAAGAGCTTTCCCTGGGGCGGGCCCTCTTGAAACGCCTCGTTTTATCAAAACACCAAACTCTGTACAGCTTGTAGGTCACCGAGGTGCGTTTAGACCCCATTGCTACTACCTTTTAGCTTAATGGGACTAATGCGAATTAGGTTTCGGACAAAATACCGCAGCTTGTGAATATCTCCAACTAGGGGAGAATACGGTTGAAGTAAGGCGCAGATCCAATTTTATGCGAATACATTGAGTATTCCGATGCTGATCAAACCAGTCTTGTCTTTCGGCGGCAGCTCTAGGAGCTTCATCCGTCGAGGTGAGTAATGTTTCTAACAGCCCAAACGGTTCACGCACGATCCCATTCTAACAGTCTCATAGTTTGGTAATTTGACGTGAGATCTCAATTCAATCTTTGATTATGCGCTAAACCAGGGGATATAGATGTACAAGTGACAAAGGATTTGGTGCCGGTCGTATACCACGACTTCTCCCTAAGCGAGTCGGGGACCGATGTACCAGTACACGATGTGAGCTTAAAGCAGGTAAGTCGTCAAGCCGTCGGATTTATGTTTGGCAACTCACAACACCTCCAGTTCCTTCATGCTGGCAAGTCTACATTACCCGAGGACTCGTTAATAAGTTCGCAAGTTGATCGAACGTCGAAACATAAATCTCGCTCGCGATCTTTGACGAGAGATGGCGGCGCTTCCGTTCAAAAGAATGACCGTCTGCAGCATACAGTTGATTTTGTCAGCAAAGGGTTCAAACCAAACCATCCGGGAACCTCTATTCAGAGTCCATTTGCTACTCTCGAAGACTTACTCGTCAAGTTGCCTGAAAGTCTCGGTTTTGTTATCGAGCTGAGTATGTCTTCTTCCTAAGTTCGTTATCATAGTATTTATTATGCCTCTAAAAACCGTCCAGAGTATCCACGACTGCACGAAGCGGCCGAGGCTAGTGTCGCGCCGATAGCAATCGAGCTAAACACGTTTATCGACTTAATTCTCGACAAGATATTTCGTTTTGGCGAAGGGAGGACCATCATCCTCGCCTCCTTTACTCCCGAAATTTGTATTCTTCTATCACACAAGACAAAGGGATATCCAATTATGCTGATTACCAATGCTGGAAAACCCCCCATTACAGATATGGAAATACGTGGTGCCAGTCTTCAGGCTGCCGTTCAGTTTGCAAAACGCTGGAATTTAACGGGCGTTGTTCTCGCCGCACAGACATTCCTACTGTGTCCTAATCTCATTCGATACGTACAGGAATGTGGACTTTTGTGTGCTTCATATGGAACAGTGAATAACGTCCCGGAAAATGCGAAGGTATGTAACTTGAAAGGTCTTGATTACTTCACGCTTCGAACCTGATGAGTTCGAGCAAAACTAATATACGCATTTCTAGGTTCAAGTTGATGCAGGAATTGACATGTTAATTGTCGATCGAGTGGGACTAATTGCGAAGACCTTGAACTTAGGGATGCAGGTCCCACTGAATAATTGAAGGCTAAGCTTTTATACTAATTCTCACTTGATGTTGACACAATAGGCAATAGTCTATATGTTCATAGAACGCCAATGAATTCGATTTTATGATAAGAAAATTTCCAAAGCGCTATGAAGAGATCTCCGAAGGGAGGAAGAAACCTCGGTCTTGAATACAACAGCCACAACCCCACGAGCAGTGAGAATAGATATCCATTCCAGCCGGATCTTTTGCTCGAGGTTTCGCACAGCAGCCGCACTTCCTTGCACAGCAACCACCATATAGCGCGCAGTTAGCCACCCACACCGGGTACATTGTCTTTGGTACATTGTGTTTCCTGGTCCAGTGCTTAAACTCGGCCTCCTTCGCCTCCATACCGCGTACCCATGGGCCATCAGGCTTCAACTCTAAGAGGTGCTTGTGTATAAGTCCTTGTTGGTTCCATTTCTTAAATTTCATTCCCGACAACTCGTCCTGGTACCGCCACAGTTTCTGCAATGCATCATTATCCATAATTTTGCTATAATCCGATGTGTTTCCGTCCTTTGACTTTCGCACGTGCTCGCTCGCCAAAGCACCGACCTGTTTTAGGAGCCGGGCGATCTCTTCCTTGAGGTATTCTTCGCGCTGGATGTGCTCCGCCATGAGAACGAGCAGCCGGCCTTTCTCTGCCACCCACATTTTCTGGCGTTCCTCGGAGCTGGGGCTTGAGCCCTTCATCTTCCGGTGTCGGATCCACCGAGCTGTTCTGTAATAATCAGCAGAGACCAGGAGCTCTTCGCAGCTTGGGCCGATGTCGAGTGATATTTTGAGGATGAGGAATATTATAATAAATGGGACAATGGCAGCTAATGTGAAAACAAGTGTAGACATCATGTTGTGCTTTTCCTGAAATATCAGGTTCTCGGTTTGTATTGAGGGAGGATTTTATAGATATAGTATCAGTAGAAATGACTTGTGTAGTGCTTTAATTTGATGCAATGACTCGGGCTTTATTCTACACCCGGGAATGACAAACAAGTCTTTCTCTAGGGATGCTCCGGGTACTCTCTTCCATACAAAAGGGTCCCTCGAATGACTCAGGATAAGCTGGCTTGACCATGGAAATGTAGTCATAAGTGTTCCAGGTTTGAAGGTCTTCGATTTTATCCATTTGATAGCATAATAAAACGGAGACAACCGCAGAGCCCAACATGCCACCAGTAAGGTTAACTGTGAATACAAAGTTGGCAGTTAGAGGCTCAAAAAGGCCCCTATTCAACACACGTTTTCGTCCTTCGCTTTTTCCTCACAACAAGACCTCGATTTTCACACTTAAGGCAGGCTAAGAGCCGCCCTCAGCAACCCCTTCCCTTTCTCGAGCCGAGGCCGAGTTTCCTGTAGTCGTCATTTCAAGAGCGCCTATGGAGGGCTGACGGGAGGTGTGAGCGGAATCTGCATGGCTGTGTAAGGGCGGGCGGTTAAGGGCCGGACCGAGGGCTTCTATGTTCGCGTCCAGTCGTGTAATTATGGTGTCCACCACTCTCCTTAATTCCACTCGAATTCTGTGCATATCCGCGTCGGTCAATTTATTATCCTTAGATTCAGTGCGCGCCGGGCTTGTTAAGGATTAGTAAAGGGCGTATCGTAGCCTTAAGA
Source organism: Chrysosporium keratinophilum (assembly GCA_029850275.1). Classification (NCBI taxonomy): domain Eukaryota; kingdom Fungi; phylum Ascomycota; class Eurotiomycetes; order Onygenales; family Onygenaceae; genus Chrysosporium; species Chrysosporium keratinophilum. Next base: position 1,393,839 of record JARBIX010000012.1, read on the forward strand.
GACTCTAAACTCACAAGTAGTAAGAGCACGATGCCTTGCTATATTCACGGAAGTAGGTATAGAAGCACAGCAGCAGCGTAAAGACCCCGACAAGAATTAGCCACGTGATCTCCTTATAGACCTTAGAGAACATTTCGACGAAGGCAGAGGAGTCCATGTTCAGAGGTTGATTTTGAAGGGATAATTGTATTTCTTCAGGGTCTTTGGATGTGAGGGCTTCGGAGATAGAGTGCTTATGGGAAAGAAAAGAAGGCAAGGAGGGACTGCCCCTTTGTATTATAGTAGCTCAGCTAGCAACACTTCAAATCGTTGGGAATCCTTTTTGAAAAGAAATCTAACTTCCTGAAAGGGCGGCCGCAAGCTCCCACCATGCAGGGCGTCTAGTTTTTATAACACATAACCTTTAGCTTCCAAGGCACAGGGTTCTCGGGTTCCATAAAATATGGCTGCCGAATGTCATAACCTTGAGCGCATCCAGTTTCACTACCACATGTTCACCAGCTTCCTTAGCGCAGGCGTCCAGATTAGATTTGACACGGTGTTCGGTCTCCATAAAACACGGTCACCAGTTTCCATGATATAAGAGCAACCAGCTCCCGTAAAGGGTCCATAATAGGGAATATCTAGATTCAGTGACATATGGACGCCAACTTCCTTAACGCAGGGGGTCCAACTTATCACACGGCGCTTAATTTCCATAACACACGGCCACTAGTTTCCAAGGCGTAAGGGTGGCCAGCTCCCCTAAAGTGTTGTCGCCAGTCTCTGACTCTCTATCCAGCGGGGCTATCTAAATCCAGTAACACATGGACACCAGCTTCCAAGGCACAAGGGTATTCAGCTTCCATACCAACAGCTTTGTTGTTGGTATTGTTAAATTGGAGACCTTCAACAGCGGGTTTATAGCAGGAGGTTGGGATCCTCAAGAGTGTATCATGCAGGACAGCTTCCTGCCAGTCGCCAGTCTGATCAAGGCTCAGAGATAAAGAAACCTGGTGTTACTAGATAGTGGGTTTGGCAATTGGGTGATGGTGGGATATGGAAATAGAAAAAGAAAAAGAATAATCCTTCAAGAATTATCCCTAAGCTTTTACTAGCAGTCAAGATAACACCTTGCTTATGGTAATTACGGCTTGCAACCGCTTTTGAAGGGGTATAACACTGTTGCTTTTCTAGCCCATAGTCTATATCGGATAAACAGGCCAAGTCACATACATTGTGAATGTGGAAATTCATTGCCTGTATTTACAAGTATCTCACTTGCGTGGCAATGAATTTCTAGGTGTTCGGCACCAAGTTGTTCCGTATTCCGGGCTTGAAGGGGGTCTCTAGCCTCTAGGTAGTACCTAGGCACTTGGTTTGCAGACATCGATGGAGGAGGAAATGGATTCCAAAATCAAAGATTATTTTTGCCATCTCCATCAATTGAGGTTTTGGGGAAAGTCCATTCCGAACTATAAATGACGGCGATGGTATTGATGTCACGTCGGCAAAGGGATATTCCCCGCAATTCATCCATTTACCCCTCACAGATTCGGCTCTCTATTACAAAGAGACAACTCTTTATACCAACAGCGAGGCCTGTAGACAGTCAAATCCAGACCGAACTCAAAAGTTCAGAACGAAAGTGTTCGGGCCATCGAGAGAAAATTTTTAAGAAAATTCCAGATACTTCACAATGAGCGACAGGTCGTTGGACGCTATAGTTGTCGGAGCTGGTCTCAGCGGACTCCAAGCTGCACATGACATCCAAAATGCCGGCCTATCATGCCTCGTGCTTGAAGCAAGGAATCGTCTGGGTGGTAAGACGTGGACCCGAACGACGAAGAACGGAAAATTGGTAGATGTTGGCGCTGCCTGGATAAACGATACGAATCAGTCAAAGATCTATACATTGGCGAAGCGGTTCGATTTGGATCTGATAGAGCAGAACACAACTGGATATTGTGTGATGCAGGTGGAGGATGGGGGAACGACTTTGTTTGAATATGGCACTGTTCCGAAGGTGAGTGTAATGAGTGCGTTCGATGTTTGATATCTGGTATTCGGAGTCCCATATATTGAGGCTAACCTTGCCAGCTCTCCCCAGAAGAAACAGAAGACATAATTAGGATTCGAGATTTGGTCGAAAGTCTGTCGCAGGCCAGCGGTACATTGCACCGAAAACATGACAATGCCACGTTTGAACAATGGATCAAGGACCACCGTGGCGGCCCTACAGCTCTTGCCACAGCAACGATATGGACAAGGGCCATGCTAGGATGCGAGCCATTTCAGGTCAGCGCCATGTATGTTTTCGACTATTACAAACGACTCGGAGGTCTTTTGCAGGCGCGTTCGGATCGTAAAGACGGCGGACAATATCTCCGAATCCGACAGGGTACGTCCAATTAAGTTTCAGTTAGGCGCATAGTCTCAGCTAAACTCCCAGTTCAGGCACACAGGAGGTCTCGAAGCGCTTGGCTGCATCCTTGAGACCTGGAACATTGGTCCTAAATAATCCGGTGATTAGGATTGCGCAGGAAAACGCTTCTATCACCGTTATAGAAACCGCCAACGGTGCACAATATCGCTGTGAAAAGGTCATTGTTTCGATTCCAACTCCGCTCTATTCAACAATCAGTTTCTCCCCGCCGCTCCCAAAGTCCAAGACGAGCATCACAGATCAGACCAGACTTGGCTTCTATGCCAAATCGATCCTTGTTTATGGAGAAGCATGGTGGCGTCGCTCATTATTTTGTGGCCTGACACAGTCGTTCTCAGGACCAGCGCCTGTTACTCGAGACACGAGCGACGATGCTACCGGACAATACTCACTCACATGCTTCCTCGTTGGCGAAATGGGAAGAGCATGGTCCAAGCTACCACCAGAGGGCCGTAGGGCCACGGTTTTGGAGCAGCTGGCATCCCTATTCGGCCTGAAGCACAAAGCAGATGTCTACAACGTCATTGATATTGTTGAGCAAGATTGGACCGTGGAAGAATGGAGTCGGGGCGCTCCCTGCCCAGTGACGAGACCGGGGGTCTTGTCTGTCTTTGGAGACCAGTTAAGCAAGCCATTTGGCAGTGTGCATTTTGTGGGGACAGAGACAGCTGATATTTGGAGAGGGTATATGGATGGTGCGGTGCGATCAGGGGAAAGAGGTGCGATGGAAGTCATCGACGTATTGAAGAAGCAAAATGCAAGGCTTTAATCAACGCCTGTTCCGGAGCTAGAGTAGCGGATCTGATCATCATTCATTAGCGATATTTTTGGTGTATCCTCCTTGTGACAATTCGAGGTTCAGATTGAGTCTCACGAATGAGAATTTCCCTTGATAGCGTAGATTTTTGGATAACAGCCATCCACTATTGTGCGACTTTCGGGACGCCTGCATTCGAAGCAAACAACCAAGCGTCCTTGATCATCCAAATGCCAGTCACTTGCGAAATGAATATGCTGTCCTGTGATCACGTCAAGGGTTGTCCAGTTAGATCAACGGGCGGGGTATTTGCTCGTCTTGGATGAAATACTCGGTTGAAGAGTTTCATTCGGTTGAGCAAGGCAACGGAAGTCTCGAGCGCACCAGGATTGACTGCCACAAAGTCTGTGCCGGCGTTGGCGCAGGAATGGCCATGGCCCATAGCGTCACACACAGCGCGAACTTTCGAAAAACTCTGTCGACAGCTCGGAAGAACAGGATGGAGACCAGAAATCGCCCGCCACCCGGCTAAACGGTGACCACAGAGCAATCAAGAATCGAAATTCAACAGAGATGACTGAAGAGATATGAGAATTAATAATAGGACCGTAGAGATGCGTGAATCCGCCGTCTGCTTAAGCCTGCATCCCGTCAAGCGAGGTCACAGCGAAGAGAGAAAAGGGGGCCAGACGTGCTGCACGTGATCTGCCGTATTGTCACGAGGCTGTAATGCAATGAGCTGCGCTAAGACGAAAACCCCTGATCGCCTGAGAATAGGCTACGTTACGCAGAACCTAGGCCGCTGGTTGGCCGGAGCTGCGCAACCGGACAGACTAATCGACCAATACGGCTAGCAGCGTCCTGTCACAAGCCGTACGGCGCGCGTTAGTCAGCAGCGAGCCGGCGCAACTTCGCGCAGCTTCAACTCACGCGAGAAAACGACGTTCTGAGCAGCCAAACCCCAACACGGCGACCCTGATTTTGTTCCACCCGCAAAAGGCGATTCTTCCCTTCCACCGTCCCAAGATGACAACAATGAAACTCAGCCCTCGTTTGTCGAACGGCCCAACCTTCACCTGCCACAAAACCTTTTCTTCCCACACAACCTCTTCATCCTCCCTCTCTCTCCAATATCCAATGTTCATCCTCACCGTCCATCCTCCCAGCACTCACTCGACACTCGGCCTCTGCCTCAGTCGTGCCCGCTCCGAATCAATCCCTTGACCTGTTTTAAATTTCCTTCCCACAAATACCACCTCTCTCTCCATTGCACCTCAGCCCACGACCCATCCACCACTATCCATCGTTCGGATAACATCTACTTTGGCCTCGAGCCTCTCCAGACGGCCATTTAAATCGACACCATGCCGTCTCCAGCAGAGACTCCTTCCTCTCCTCCCTCGTCAGCCGCTGGCCGGTCCACCAACATGAGCAAGAAGACCAAGACCGTCGTCCTGAAGCTGTCTTCAGCCTTGCTCAATCGCTTCTCCGTAGCCATCACCCCCGAGGTCGACGAGGAGACCAAGCCTACCGTCTCAGCGTCTTCGGCATCGTCACCGGCACCGGTACTCGCCTCTGTGGATGATGCCTCCGAGCCTCGATCGACTCCTCCAGCTACCGAAGCTACTGCAACTGATCCCTCGAAGAAGAAGCCCGGTACTTCTCCCAAAGCTGGGACGAAGAGAGCTGCTGGAAGTGATGCTGGTCCAAAGCCCAGAGCAAGACCCGGCCCGAAGAAGAGACTCAGACTGTAAGTCCCAAGCTGTTTTTTTATTTACCAATCATTATTTATGCAATTTACTAACATCTCAAACAGAGACGACGGCACTGCAGATACCAACGGTGCAAGAGCCTCCGGCTCCGGCACTGGAAGCCACAAACTCGGCCCCAAAGCCAACCAAGGAGCCATCAACGCTGGTCTTCGAGCCCTCGACCGCACCGGCAAACCATGCCGTAAATGGGAACGCAAAACTTTCCAACTCAAGAGCTTCACCGGCGCCACCTGGCAAGTTCCTAGCTGGCGTGCTCCTCCCAAGCCAAAACTCATCAACGGTGATTCAAAGGGGACTTCCACCCCTACCGGCGATAATAACAAAGAAAACAACGGATCCAGCGCCCTCCCGAGTGAAAAGAGCAATGCTGGGGAAAACGGTACTCCTCCGTTCCCAGGTAACACTGACAGTTCTCCCGCTCCGGTGACTGCTTCCGCTTAATTTGCATTCTTGTCTCTGATTATTCGATCACCCTCTTCTTTTCTCTGTCTCTTTTTCTTCTCTTCTTTACAAGTGATACCAAATTTTTACCCCCTCCGTGTTTAATTTTCGTCAGATGCTTCTTTCTGTACAAATAGCATCGAGCATGTACTCATACCACCGGCGTTTTGTTTGCATTCCAAATATGTGTCAGTGGCGCCCTCTAGAACAACGAAAGAATGGAAGAAGCGTATTTTCTATCAGTGCACCCGTCCCTTGCTAGATCATGCTTGTGACCTTATCATCAATCACAAAACCCGAAACTCGCTTGCCTTCCGCTCCAATCTCATCATCCTCCCGACACCGTCGGAAGATTCATATCCTCACGTGGTCATCCGCAAAGAGACAAAGATTTCAAGGCTAAACACGATTCCTCGTGACAACATCACAGAACTAATACTTGCCCTCGAAAGGTATGGCATCACATGAGCCCATGCCGTTTCGGTCATCCACGAGGGGACCCTATCGTCCTCAACTCTCGTCCCTTTTCGCAAACATTCTAAGCACCGTACATTCAACTCTCTCACCCTACACCATCGTCACACACAAAAAGCACGGGGGGTGGATGAGAGAATTCGTCTGGAATTAATACACATAGAAAAATAAGATAATCACTACCCGACTTAGTTTGACAACAATGCCCCAGTAGGAAAAAAAACGAAAAGAAAAGTAAAAGATACTGCCCCATTATTAAACGCTGATGAACCCCAGCGCTTGCCCAACCCGACTACTCCAGACCCTGGTCCAGGTTTCCCAGTAAAAAGTCATTTTTCACATTGATGAGCGCCCCAACGCCACCGTTTTCGCTGATTTCGTTGACGAGCACTTCTGTTTGCTGGTAGAGTCGCTCCAGAGCTGCGACGGAGGATTTGCCGAGGGATACTAGTGGACGGGTTTCGTGTTAGTGAGGGATGGAAGATATATATTGAAACAAGAATGTCAAAAGAAAATAGAGTGCCCCAAAACGTACCTAGAATTGCAGCATTAAGGTCCTCTGCAACCGCAACGCGCCCAATAGGATCCAACAAATGTCCATGCGGCGACGACGCAGGATCAGAATACGCCACCAGCGAAAAGATATCATTTAGTGTCTTCTCGTACTGCCTCTTATCGTCATTCATATAATCCGCCTTCAACTGCTGTCCGTACTCCAGCGCTTCTTTCGCATGGTACACGTCCTTGGCTGCTGGCTGTTCAACCTCCAACGAGGTACTAGAAGTAGTATCCATTGCTTCGGTGTCATGCATCTGGTCATCTAGCTCCATGTCGTGTGAGAACATATCTCCAGAACCATCACCGGTTGTGGTCGAATCTTTACTGGTTCGCGTTCGCTTGCTAGGTTGCGAGGTGTTTGGTTCCGAATAAGAGCGTACAATCTCGATGAACTTTCTGCATCTTAGGCGAAATAAGATCTGGGAATTGTCCTCTAGAACGTCGCCATAGTGAGCTTTTGTCAATTCTAATGCCTTGTCAATGTCTCCTTCGAGGATCGCGGCGCGTATTTCTGCAAAGAAGATGTCAGTAAGCTCCTGTCCGAACTTATAGTGAAAAGAACAGCCGGCTTACTTTGTCGGTTCACTGCGTCGGCATCGTCCTCAATAGTGTAATCTTTCATAGGTGCACCATGGCCACTTTGCAAGGCTTTGGTTTCATCTCGGACTTCTTCTGCAAATGCACGCGCAGTCTCTACGTAACCATCATGGGCTAAGAACTGTGCCACTAGTTCCTGAAGAAGTTCAGTCTCCGATAACGGTGGGTGCAGGGCGGAAACATCCGTTGAGCGTATGTCCTCTAAAATGCCATGTCTCTCTTGCTAGAAGGAAAGTGTCGTTAGCCTGAATAACAATGGAACATGGACGCAAAGGCAACCTACAGCCATCATGCCATCAATATCAAACACGAACGGATATTGGCCAAAGTTAGCTCTGATGTGACAACCGGGGTATTTTTTCATCCCTATGGAAGGAAACACCTTGCCAGGCTTGAGGTCGCGGAACGCGTTGCCTAGGTGAGGGGTTAATCATGACGGTAACATAACGTACTGTACACACCTGCCCCCGAATGTTTCACACTTACCTAGGAACATTCCATTTTTGGTGAAGAAAGCGGTGCCAGCTGCGAAGTTGACTCCACAACCTATGGTGTCTTCGACTCCAAACGTCGGTCCATATGGCTTCCCCTGTCCCTGGTTATCTCCAAAGAATGTCTTCCCATCATCTCCGTGGTACGCCCACGACTCTTGTTCCCAACCCGGAAGCCTCTCCAAGGATGCTTTACTGTTCGAAAACCCGACACCGATCATGCTGCATCAGAAAATCAGCAATCTAATTCATAAAAATCAAAAACGCGTGGGAGACTACATACCCTTCTGTAGACTTGGCTAGCATAGTGACCTCATAGTAGTAAACTCCACATTGCGGCGGCATAGGATGGTTAGCTCGAACAGCAGCCGCCTCATGGTCTGGTTTGTTCGCCGGCCCCATATATCGGATCTCCAAGCCATCGCCCAGTACATCCAGCCCGCTGTATTTATCAGACTCGTTCCATCTTGAAGGCAGAGGAGATAGTGGTTCGTCGTCTCCCTGGGGATTATGCTCGATGATATCGTATGTCATTCCTCTATGAGACGGTGCCATGCGATGTAGGTTGGCATTACTGGAGCTTGTAGAGAGGGAGGGCGCGTTCGAGGAATGTGCGGAGGAGGAGTCTTTGTGGATCGTGTTGTTCGAGTCGTTCGCTGCCGCTAGCTGAGCAACATATTTGGAGCTCTTTAGGTATGATGGCGTGAAGAATTGGCTGGATTTGCTTAAGAAACTCGGCCCGCCTGCATAGGCCAGCGCCTTGACAAACTGTCGCGAATGCTCCGGCAGCAGACCAGGCCTCCTCCGATTATTCCCAGCCGTCCCACCGCCATTCATCAGCATCTCTTCGTCAAGGCTAAAACCTCGTCCGTGTAATCGGTTATATTGCGGAGGATATGAGCTGCTGGGCGTGGCGGTTCCCACACTTGGCGGAGCTCCAGACCACGCAGGCAGATGATGTGCGTTTCCGGCTCCTGCAACAATCGAGGCGTACGAAGACCGGCGTGGATACGATATGCTCGGTCCTGAAGGGTAAGACGTTGTAGGCGCTCTGCCGGAGCCAGGGGGATATGGAACGTTGGTCATTCTTCAATCGAGGTCAGGCGAAGATCCATGTAACCACAGGCAGCGCGGGAGACCATAAGACATTCACGGGCCGGGCCCAAACCACGTTGCTCAGCAGCCTGAAAGGCCTAGGAGAGCAAAACCGGTTTGATTTTCGCCAATTATGCTGGAAGATTCACGGGGAATCGTGATGCGGAACGGTACAGGCGGCTGCGAGTCTTGGGCGGGATCGAGCGGTACGGTCTCGAGCTTCACTGTCAGGTGTGCCTAAACATGGCCATACAACACAAGCAAAATATGTTTTAGATTTCAAAGATACGGGATGTAGTATCTCAAGGTAAGCTTTGTGAAAAGGCAGCGTTGGCGAAGGAATGGTAGTTCAGTTCGTCATAGTATGGAGTTGTCGCACGAGCTTAAGCCTAGAATTTGAGGGGGTTGCTTTGGCTGGTCTCACCGGATGATGTTCTTGAACGTGGGGAAACCATCAGCCACCAAAGAGCCACTTAATTAAGAAGGCGGATCGTAGATGCCTTTTGCTACGGAGTATTCAAAACCATCAAAGACATTTTTAGATAAACCAAATCAGGCTCATCATTTTGAGCTTGGATTCCGAGGAATGGAAAATGTGTCGAAACTTGGCTGTACCATATACGGAATACGGAGTTGCGGAGTACTACGAAGTTCTCCCCATTGGCAGCTGACCTCATGCAAACATGATAAACGCACTAGATTTTGTGGAGACTCCAGTATAGCGTCCTTATTCGGGCTAAGCGTCATGCGTCCTTCTCTACGATATACACGGTCTATGGCGTACTCCTTAAGAAGTAATATCAATCAAGTCCAAGTGTCCATCTAGGCAACGAGGTTGCAAATATAAATAAAAAGAAAGGACTGGCATTGATTTTCGTGATGATAATTAAATTGGGTCAGGGAAATAAACAGCTCCAGTGTCATAAATTATCATAAAGGAAGTCTGTTCTAGCCTTCAAGTAGTCAAATGGGTGCTGTTTCGCGTCGAAGCACAGCGCCATGAAATATTGTCTTGGAGCTGGTATTTTGAAGGTGATACATTCAGATGCTGCGACTCAGCGCAGCATGATACTAAAGTAATGCTTTGAAAAAGGAAGGATAAATGGGCAAGATACCCATGATCTGTCAACTGCGGCCAGAAACCTTTTAACTGTTGCTCTTTCCATAATTGTGCAGTGCTCTGACTCTCTCATTCAATCCAAAAAATGTTAGACTCAGTAAGGTTGTGGAAAAGCACAGAGCTTTTTTTGCACACAATGCGTGTAATACATGGCATGCATAGGCCAAGTGTATACTTTCCCGAATCCTTTGCCCGTCGAGAACAGGCTCTTTGCCATCAGTCCAGAATTTTCGTGTGCTGCAGTTCATGGGAGAGTTGTTTCGAACCGCACCCCAAAAATCCGCATTCTATTCATGTAATAACACCTATTCCGAAGCGCCTGACAGCATTAAAACGATGCGCACGCTGGGCAGGTGGAAATTGTTTCGGCTTTGCAACCGAATGTTACTTCTTGTTTTCCTCTTTGCCGTCGACACCAGCGCTGCATGTGAATGTGGCTTTCGGATGAGCGACACGAGCCAGTATTTCACGCATATCATATACACCAACTTCAGCAGATATGCCCCGACGAAAAGTCTCACTTCCAACCCCGAGTTCAAACGTAACTGGGCCATTCAGAAATGGAACATGCCCGCTATCAATTGGGCCACACCACTCCCGGTACATAATCAGGAGAAGAATGTGTACCTCGAAGACGGAAACATGGTCCTTCGACAGGTCGGATACCCAAAGGAAGGCATTCTCGCAGGTCGGAATGTCAGCATCGCGTCCGTCGCAGGGCAGTCCAATGATGTGTTTCACGGAAGTTTTCGGACCGAAATGAAGGTTGAAGGAGCGGATGGTGGCAGTGTGGGAGCATTCTTCTGGTATCATGTTGGTATTGCAATCCTTTGGATGAGACGCATAATAGAGCTGACGATTCCGCCTGGGACAGGACGATCATAACGAAATAGATATCGAGATATTATCCAAAGAAACCAAACCTAGCAAGTTGTTGGTTCATTATACAACACACCCGGCCGTGGATGGATCTGGGGACGTCATAAAGAATGCGACAGCAGTTGTTCCAATCAGAGGTGACGACCCGGGTAATTGGTTTCAACGCCATCGGTTCGACTGGGGGAAGAGGGAGCTCAGATTCTACCAGAACGACAGTCTGGTGCATGCGAATAATGTCAAAGTGCCCAATGTCGCAGGGAGAGTGCTCATGAACCTGTGGGCGGACGGGGGGTTATGGAGCGGGACACCGAGCACCACGAATGTATATATGAGGGTGAAGTATGTAGTGATATATCACAACACTACGACGAGCGACAGTGCCTTGGATCTGGAGTTCAATTCCCGGTGTGCCAGGGCTGGCGGGCCATCAGATGAGACGGTTTGCCTGGACATCAAGGTCGAGGGCGGTGAAGTCGATCCTTCATCCATCGGCGCAACATTGGCGCCATTACCGTTTTGGGTGCTGTCAGTGATCTGGCTTGCTCTTGGCATTATGTTTACCACTCTTTAGTGTGGGTCTTGCGGCGCTGCTAGAGTTGCGCCATTAATTGGCAAGCATGTAGCTAAGTGCGTATACTCGAATCTTAGGAATGCAGCATCTGGTATTGGTCCGTTGGCGCCGCATATCTTGACTTGCTGTAACACAAGCCCTGATTGCTGGCGTTTCGGTGAATTTGGCCCAAATGCGGCAGTTTGATTGGTGGAAGTGGAGGACAGGAACGGCAATTTCTGGGGCCGCAGCGGATATCCTCGGAGGCCGGCTCAATTCCGGCCAGGCCAATCAGCACGCGAAGCGGCTTGCTTAGCTTTGTGCTTGGCAATAACCTTCTTGTACCCCATCACTTCGAAGTTGACTGTTGTATACTTTGCGCTGCTTTGACCCCTACAACATTGTGTCGAATCAACCACCACAGAAATGACTTGGAGAGAGGGTGATTGAGCAACTCGAAGCATGCTCAGCCAGTGGTGCCACTGACACAAATATTGGGCGGTATTTCCACGTAAATTGGCGTCACTGCGGGTGGATTGCTGTGGTGGAAAGGTACCATTCCTGGTCACGGGATCGCCTCCAACGTCCCCCGATCTAGATATCAGATTTCACCGGGAGACACTGTCTTTGGCTTGTTGATAGCTCTGCTCATCGCTGGAATACATGCAACCTATGGCAATGCCATGAGAAAACAAAATCGCATGCCCCGGGGGCTTTGTAACTATGACAAAAGTGCTTTTGTCTGTTCCGCCGCTTCCTGATATTGCTTTCGTAATAGTGTGTTTGCGAGGCCGGTATCAATTCCGGCCTCATGAAGGGTATATAATCCTTCAGCTTTCCCCCAGAAATCGCCTCTGTTTTTTGTGTTCTGATCCGTCTGGCAAGTGCGATTCCCGCGGAAATTCGAGTCTGAGACGTCTAAGTTGATCTTTCCCACGGTTCTTGATCCCTCGGAGAGCATATTATATCCTCATTGACGTTTTGCCCCTCGAGTAGCACAAATAGCACGTACTCACATCCACTCTCCACTCTACCTGATACCATATAGCTTGAACATCCTCTGTGTTATCGTGTCCCCCTTAGCCCATCATGCCGACCCTCGAGGACCGTCCTGTCTCGTCCACCGTCCAAAAGTTCCCCCATATCCTAGATGATCCCACCACGCTGCCACGCTCTGTGGATCCCTTCACCATCACTACCGGCAATGGCTTCATGCCTCTTGCCCTTCCTCCCACCGTCCTGCCTGAGGTCTTTGCTCCGCTGACTTCCATCCTTGATCGTGCACCTGTCCAGAAGCTTGATGGCACCCCGGGTCTCCTCGACACCTATGAGCTAGGCCCCCTCGTGCTCAAGGAACTCCCTGACCTCACCGAGGAGGTTGACAAGGTCCTCACTGAGGATGGTAAACCAGACTTGTTTACCATCACTGCTCTCTTCCGTGACTATTCCTTCCTAGCTTCGATGTATTTGTTGGAGCCTTGCTGGGAAAGTTGGAGGACCAGTCCCGACCGCGGGTATGGTCTGGGAAGGGATACCCTTCCGCATTCCGTTGCTGGCCCAATGTATCGCTGTGCTGAGATGTATGTGATATATCCTCCTTGTTGCATCAACCCCTATTTGTCGTATGCTCCCATACTATACATGTGTCCACATACTAACGACATGCTTTAGCTTGGACATCCCTCCATTCTTGTCGTATGCTGCTGGTTATTCTCTCTTCAACTATAGCCTTGCCGACCCAACGAAGGGTCATGAGTATGCCAACCTGCGTCTTGTCCGGGCTTTCGAACATGGTCTTGATCCCAAGAGTTCCGAAGCCGGTTTTATCCTCACCCACATTTACATGGTGAAGGAGACTTTCGCCTTGATCAGTGGTGCTGTTCGCATCCTCAGCTCCCTTGACACTGTCAAGGACCGCAAGGAGATCAATGATGCTTACAGAGAGATCATCACTGCCATGACCAAGATCGAGGAGTGCATGGAAGGTATGTCAATTAAGTATCGATAATACTACTTGACTTAGTTAGCTAACCTCCTTGACAGATATGTGGAAGAACTCTAAGCCTACGGAGTATCTTGGCTTCCGTGTCTTCATCTTCGGTATCACTAATCAGTCCATGTTCCCCAACGGCGTTGTATATGAGGGAATAAATGATAATAAACCCTTGTATTTCCGTGGAGAAAGCGGTGCTAATGATAGCATTGTACGTGTGCCCTTGCCCCCCTATAAAAAGACGGTGTTGATAAAAAGCTAACGTTGCGTGTAAGATTCCACTCTTGGACCACCTTCTTGAGATCCCTATGCCAAACACCCCACTAACAAAGATTCTTCACGAATTCCGGTCCTATCGTCCTCTTCAGCATCGTGAATTCCTGGCCCATGTCCGTGTCAAGTCAGAGGAACTCGGTGTTCGTAACTACTCTGTCCAGGACTCAGAAACCGTCTTCCTGTACCTGAAGGCCCTCGACCATGTTCGAAGCTTCAGGTGGCGCCATTGGTTGTTCGCTAGAGAGTACATCATTAAGCGGACTCCCCACCCAACTGCAACGGGAGGTAGCCCCATCGTTACGGTACGTTAATGAGTCTCTTTGCCGTTTCCGCAACTACAGTTCAGGACGTGATAAGTAGCTGACAAACATCGTTGTAGTGGCTTCCAAATCAGCTTTCCGCTGTGATGGATCTGATGATCTCCACTTATGACGAATACGTTGACCCTGTTGTCAAGAAGGAAGTTGGAACAAACTGCACTTCATCCACCAAAGGCACTAACGGTACCAACGGTGCTAAAGCGTCCGAAGATGTGGATCTAGGGTCGACGCAGCATTATAGAGATCAGGTACACGAGATGATGGAGACTGTACGCGACCAGAGAGAGAAATTGGCCAAAGAAGTTGAGAGATGGTGCGCGGAGCGCGGTGTCTAAGTGCCTCAACGGCCAGGTGTGTATTAGGGAGGTATAGCTATGAAGCGTTATTAGGAGATTTCGCAAAGCTTGCGGGATGCCGGAAGAGTGATTAGGGAGTTCCCCTTTTTTGCCAGCGGAACGTGGAGCACAGGACAGATGAGACCTTGTTGAATTGATTGTATCCGCAAGCTTAGAGATAAAATCGGAACGCTCTTATACCTAGAATGCCAAGGATTTCCTGTTTTAAGAAACTATATTTTGTGCTTTAGATCGAGAAAAAGATGTTTTTCTTTTCGACTAGTATCTGTCGCTTGCGGGCATATTCGATTGCATCCCTGCTGACATCAGATACGCAGATCTTCTCAAGTTTCGGGATTTCCGCGTCGGCAAACTGCTTGAGTGTTAATCCTGTGATCTTGGTATTCCTGAGATCAAGACTTTTGAGATTGGGCATCGTTTGGATTATGATTGTTGCCAGGTTGTCGTCCACGTCAACCATCCCCCCAATGCTCAGGTTAGTGACGGACTGCAAAAGGCCCTCGACCATGAGCGGTTCCAGATGCTCGCGGAATATGTCTGCACACCATTGAAGACTGAGGTTTCTCAGCGTTTCCGTGTTTTGCGACAATAGGGCCCGAACCAGCCCAGGGGTCAGGCCGCGAAACCCCTCGAAGCAGGCAGTCTCCAGGCAGGTAAAGTTATCAAATTCCAGACTTAACATGTCTCTAACATGGGCGTTTCTAAGCACCAGGGATTTGAGGGTTGCTGGCAATGTATGGAAACCCGTCCAGTTTAAGTTTGCGTACGAGAATGATGTCAGATTCGGATGGCCCCGGGCCCGGAGGAAGGGCGGTGAGGTAATGCTACTGCCTTCTCCATGGAGCTCAAGGGTTTGCAAATTCGGTGTGATAGTTTCAAAGTCGCCCTAAACAGCAAGAGTCAGCTTTTACACTGGGACTAAAACTCAGCCTCTAAGGAGGGTGGAGGTTAATTGCCGGCCGAATAGAGATAGGAAGCTTACATTTCGGAACAAAGGTGACTCGAATGCGCAGAGTTTGCTGTCATGAGAGGAGCTTAGATGCAAGGATTGCAGTTGTGGAAGCATGGGTGGAGTGTTGTAAGGCCCTCTTGAGCGTCTAGCAAACACAGCCACCTTCTTGAGGCGGGGACAAGATGCAATAACATCGAAAAGATTGTCTAGCACAAAAGTATACGGCTGGCTGACTTCCAGTGATTCAAGGTTTGCCAGACCGAGAATGGGAAAAGTCGGAGTTACGGCGCTTGTTTCTGTGATTTGAAGCGAAGTCAGGTTGACGCAGCGGCCCAGCATCTCAAAAACTCTTGGCAAAGCATTGGGGGATACGCGGGAAAGGTTGGCTGTTTGGACGGCACCATTCGTCTTGACTATGAATGCCCGTATAGCAGGAAATCCGACGAGCCTCTTTGCGATGGATAGATCAAGGGATAACCATTGTTTCGATAGGGAGTTGCCCAATCTGTTCCAAAGTCTGGAAACTTGAATGAATCGGCTGGTCAACGATAGAGGTTAGAGTCCATAAAGTAGCGTGAACCAGGGAGTCATACATTGTAGATCGCAGATCTAGGTATTCTAGTATCATTGCTACCAGTTCAGGTGGTAGAATGACCAGCGGATCGAGCCGTTTGGGGGCGGCAAGATGGGCCTCAAGCCTTGCAATCCAAGCCTCAGCAATCTATAGACGATTAGCAAAAGAAACCACACGTTACTACGGTATATGTCAAGCGGACCTCACGACGACAAGATCCAGCCTCGAGGTAACGAATAGACCGTCTGTAGACCTTAAGGGCGTCTTCGGATTTTCTCATCAAAAGCAGAATATTGGCGGTTCGAAGATATCCCTGGCACCTGTCAGTGACAACGAACGACAGCTTCTAAGATAGTAACATACCCGATGATCGGAATCATCAATCTTGAGCATCTGCTTTGCGTCCTTAAGTCCCAACTTCAACTGACCAAGGGAACAGTATGCGGCGGCCCTATCGTCAAGCAGACGGACTGGGTCTCCACGCCCGAAAGCGATATCCTTGAAAGACCTTTGTTAATACAGCTAGATCTAAAGAGTTGATGAGAGTACAACTAACCTCGGAGCAAATTTGGAGTCTTTGCTCAAATCCTTTGAGACGATCAGGCGATATCCCCCGTCTTTGGGATGCGACTGCATCCCGGCCAGTCCCTTGAGGTCGCATGGGAGGCATGGTAGAGTTCAGAATTCTCTAGCAACAGGATTGCGGTATGTTAAAACCAAAAAAAAATGTAGAACTATAACTTTTATGTGATGAAGAATGCCCAAGAGCTGCTGAAGTGCAACGAGGTCAAGCTCGAGCTCCTGAAAGTCAGGAGGTGAGCTTTGGCACGACGCGACGCGTGGGCCGCGATTAAGCTTTTTGTGGAGACCGCTCGGGATCAATCGGTCCGAGGATGGCACGGACCACCCCGCCGTGCAATATTTACTTTCTTCCTAATTGGGGAAAACGCATGTTCTGCAACGTCGGATCTCCCTGAACGACGTTGAGACACATTGCCAACTCGACCAACCAGCCTTCTGAAGAAAAATCCTTCTGACTTTAAAAGAGGCATGGAAGCACATAATCTGGATTCCGCGTCCGACTATATTAACAGCTTACTGCTTGCGCGAGGCCTCCTGAGAAATGGGAAGCCGATTGATTTCGCTGAGCCGACAACGGCAGCGGAGGGGGCCGAGGGCACGATGACGCGGATCATCAACCTGGTCCATGATTTGGTTGTGAGAAGAGATGTATGTGATCGTCTTGTCAGAAACTGTTTCAGAAGACTGACCGCCATTCCAGCGAGACGCTGAACAACAGGAGAACCTAGCGAGTACGATCCGGGTCCTCCGCAATACGGAGGCGAAGCAGACACTTGAGATTGTACGTTTGAAGTACACTTGTGCAAACACTAAACTAACATCGTGTTCTTTCGATGGCTAGGAACACCTGGAAGCCAGGCTTGATGAGTTCAGTCGCTCCCTTGCCCTTACCGAAGGGCAAGAACGGACATTCAAAGCAAACATCCGAAACGCAGAGACAACGATACGCACGCTGAAAGACCAAGTCCAACGAATGAAGTCTACTATTCACCAGACGAGGGCTCAGTACGCAAATGATATTCGGAAGAGAGACACTGAGATGCAGAAACTGAGAGGCCGTCTGAACGAGCGGACACGTGGCAAACGAGACGCACCCAGTGCCACGACTATTACGATTACCCCCCCGCAAAAGCCTACACTTACGAGACAAAAGTCTAGCGAGGGTGGAGAAGGCTTGGATACTCCTGGTTATAGCCTCAGACAGGAAACGACGGAGTTTCTTACCCAGCTTTGCCAGAGCCTGAGTGATGAGAATGATGCTCTGATTCACTTGGCAGAGGACTCGATAAAGACCCTCAAAGAGTTGCAGGGCTTGACAGAGTCCACTGCCAATGGTGCCTCACAGGCCCCGGACATAATCGAGCCAGAAACAGATACCTTCGCAGGACCAGTACCCCCGTACGAAACGCTTTCCGCAGATATGTCCTATGTGCTTGAACAACTAAGGGCATTGTTAACAAACCCTTCATTCGTGTCTCTTGAGGAGGTTGAAATTAGAGACAGTGAAATATGTCGCTTACGTGAGAGCTGGGAGAAAATGGAAGCAAAGTGGAAGGAAGCAGTAGCAATGATGGATAATTGGCATAAGCGCATGGCGGGCGGTGGCGGCGGAGTGGATATCGACGAGTTAAGATTCGGCATGACGCTAGGTACCAGCATCGATGAAAGCGCCGAGTATCAAGAGCTTGAGGTTTCTATCCCTGACGACGCGGAAAACTCAGATTCGGCTTCAAAGGAGGAGATAACGAAGCCCACGACTCGCCAGACATCAACTCACGCACCCGCAAGGCGAACAGTTCGATTCGCGGCCAGAGGCCAAAATATACTGGGAGAATGTTCTGGAAACAAGCAACCCCAAAAATCTCCACAAAGGTCCCCAGCTACTGAAACCTTCGAGGGAAAATCTACCCAAAGGGAAAATCCCATATGCGGAGCGGAGAAGCCAGACAATGGAAGTCCGAGAAGACGGAGGAGCGTGAAAGAACCAGCCCCAAAAGTACGCCCAGTGGTAAGTTTATGCTCTTTGACTTCTTTCTGCCGTATAATCTCTCACACGTCACAGGGCCATCGATTTATGACCCGTCAAGCCACTGGTGCAAAGCTCACAACTGTTAAACCTGGTATTGAAGAACAGCTAAGTAAACCTCGCAGCAAGAAAAGAAGCAGTACTTCAGGCGACTCAAACCCACGAAGTCGGCGGAGAAAAAGCGCATTTTGTTCCAAAGAATTGGAAAGACTGTCAAAAATTGTTGATTAAATGATATTCCGCCTGTTTCGAATTGTGATACCCTTTTTGCTTGTCGAAACCTATTTGTTCAACGTTTTTGATGCACGGCGTTGGTGCGATTGGGCTCTATATTGGCCGACTGACACAATTCTTGCCAACCGCTCCAATGTATAATAATCTTTGGTTGCTGAGCGCCGTTGTGTACCCGTACGACATGATTATCACGCACACTGAGTTCCAACATTTATGGAGCATATGACGAAATGTACTGCTTATATGATTGCTATATCGATAACCTTTATCCGTCTGAAATTGAGTTCCTTCAAAAAACTTTGGTCCCTTGGAAAGCAAGAATAATGGATATCAGGCATGGATTTTTCAACCGGAATAAATGTCAACATGGCGGCCCACAAAGACCTCATAGCCGGTGGGCGTACTGGTTGAATGTATGGAATATCGAGAGTATCTTCAGAGCGACTTCTCCGTGGTGAAGAATGATGGATGGCCGAGCTGGAGGTCCCGAAAAGATCTCGTCACGTGGATATATTATCAGCCTCGGCAGAAGTGACGATACACTTGTCACCACAAACGGCCCAAGCAAGCTTGATGCCCGACTCTCATGCTCGTGTCGGTATGGTATACACACGAGTGCTTAACACGATGGTTTGAAGGCTTTTGAACGCCACGCTTCATGGTTAACTCCTCCCTTGGCACGATGGGACCCGCTGGCGTTCGCCGCTTGGTGTCCGCTATGATGACTTCGGCTCTTGGTACCTCGGAATCTCACTGATCCAAAATTGTTACCCGCGTCAAGGGTATGCGATAGGCAAGCAGATCTGGAATACCTATTACTTCTCACTGCATTCATTATCCAGCTTCTCAAACCACCAGAGAAATCAGACAAAGCAAAACAAATCAAGCCCTGACATTATGGATAGTCAAGCACCCACAACCTTCGACGGCTGGGTTAGTCTTTCAGCAACATCTCCGCTCACTCTCACCTCCTTCCAGCCAAAACCTTTCTCCCCGTTCGACGTTGACATCAAAGTCACGCATTGCGGAATCTGTGGGTCAGACATTCACACCCTCCGCTCCGGCTGGGGACCAACCAACTATCCCTGCGTTGTCGGCCACGAGATCGTCGGACACATCGTCCGCATCGGCTCCTCCGTGAGCAGTCTCGACTCCCCATCCAAGCACCTCCAGGTTGGCGACCGCGTCGGCGTCGGCGCCCAATGCAGTTCCTGCCTCAAACCAGATTGCGAAGAATGCTCGTCCGAGCTCGAACACTATTGCCCGCGTCGGACGGGGACGTATGACAGTAAATTCCCCGATGGGAGCAAGTCGTACGGCGGTTATGCAAGATACTGGCGAGGTCCGGCTTATTTCGTCTTCAAAATCCCGGATGCCTTACCTAGCGCGGTGGCAGCGCCGCTCTTGTGCGGTGGGATCACCATGTTCTCGCCGTTGCAGAGGAATGGCGCTGGACCGGGAAAATCTGTAGGTATCATCGGCATTGGTGGATTGGGGCATATGGGGCTGCTTTTTGCCAAAGCCATGGGTTGTGATCGGGTTGTGGCAATCTCGCGGACTAATTCAAAGAGATCGGATGCCTTAAACGGTTTGGGCGCGGATGATTTTATTGCGACTGATGAAGATAAGAATTGGGCGAAGAAGCATGCAAATTCTTTGCACTTGATCATCAGCACCGTCTCGTCGGGGAACCTTCCGCTTGCACAGTATCTCAGGCTACTCAAACGTAACGGGCAGTTTATCCAGGTCGGAGCACCCGAGGAGCCTTTCCCTTCCTTTAAGGTTGGGTCATTGATTACAAAAGGCACGGTCATTGCAGGATCGCAACTTGGTTCCCCTGCAGAAATTCGCCAAATGCTTGATTTTGCTGTCCAGAAGAAGGTTGTGCCATGGGTTCAAGAGCGAAGCATGAATGATGTCAATAATGCTTTGGTCGATATGGATGAAGGAAAGGCACGATATCGATATGTCCTAGTTAACCCGCCTGAAGATGCGGCAAAGCTATAAACTGAGTTAATTATTAAGAAGCATTTAGACGTTTTCTTCGGGGATTGCAAACGAAGACTGAAAGGTGGAAAGCAAGCCAAATAACACAACTAATATTCAACTCGCAAACAAATGTATCCTTCTTTCCAATTCAGCAGCGCCTGACCTTTCAATTCGAGTAATGCCATTTCTAGAAGGTCCCTAACCGGAACATATTTGCTGACCTCATAATCATCCCTCTTCGTCAAGGACAGCTAACCGTTCCGAGGTTTAAACTGGAAGTGATGGGGGTAGGTGTGAGCTCCAGCCATCGGGTTGCACTCGTGCTGAGGTCGACGGCTTGCTGACCATGGGCAGCGGGCAGCTGGGGGTTTCCACAGAACGGTGGCTCTGACAGATAGCTATTATACATCGTGGTGCGGCTAGGATGGTCGTCTATTCTTGCAACAGTAGCGAAAGTCCGGGGTTGGGTTGGAGGCACTGTCCCGGGAACTGTCGCATCAGGGCCCTTCGATGTTGGGTTTGATTCAGTCTTGACTATTGCAGCCATCCTAAGCCTATGAAGATCTTTATTTTAGTATTCATAGTAATCTCGAATGGTTCACGAGGTGATCGTTAAAGGTCCGTACCTCTGAAGCCTTGGTCTGATGATATCATTTGGAGATGGGATAGCATCCCGATGTGTGTCTAGCTGAAAGTAATATCCGCTTTTAGCAGTGCTCAATATGCGATTCCACTTGAAAGTGGCACCAATTCCGCAACTCACCCTATCAATTTTATGTCGCAACAGCTCCTCTTTGATTCTCTGCCAGCGAATCGTGGCAGAACCGGCCCACCCTGTGGTCGAAAAGGCATATCCAGCCCATAGGAAAGCGAAGGCAACTATGATCGTAAAATATGGCATTTCTTGTGCGAGCTAGGTCGAAAGAATAGAACACAAAAACTTTGCGATACTGTTCGATGAGTGGAGGGATGTAGGTAGGATAATTTATATCAATATAAATATCGTAACTGGATATCTTCGAGGGTTCACATCAAAAGGCTTTCAGACATTAATGAAACTCGCCAACTGAGATTGTATAGAAATGACTGAGCATTACACAAGGAAGCAGCTATTGCCCTGAAAAATTGGGTATATAGAAAGGTCGTTGCGGGCCTGATAGGAAGTCTCGACCAGCATTGATGAAACAACGATGAATCCGATCAGGGAGCTAACATAACAATCAGCAGCATTGGAGCTGCTCGCGAAATCATAAAAAGCCAAAAGTAACTCAGAGCACGGGGCCTCCCGCCGCTCCACCTATCCAGAAAAACGAACGTGGATACAGAAAGACAGTAGGGCTAGTTCTGGTAGGTCTGAGCCCTGCTTAACGTCTAAACTCCGAGCTGCCACTGAGTGCTGAAGTCGATCAACTGCACGCGAGACCAATGCACCAGATGCATTTGAAAAGAATCCGTCCAACTAAGTCCGCTTGTTATGGCTTTGAAATAGCTGGAGCGAAGATGGATTCAAGATTTTAGCTGCCACCGCCGCTGTGCCGGCCTGCCTCTCGACGGATTGCCCTCTCAAGGATCGTAAGGCCGGAAAGCAGAAACATCGTCTCAAAATCTTTCCCATAACTCTTGTTAAGCTGGAATTTCCCCTGCTTCTTCCAGCTTTTGATCCCATTATTTGCGAATGCACCTATCACCTCACCCGTTTGCTCTTCGACGAATTTAAAATTCATTGAGCTCAGGAACACTGGCTTCGAGCCCTCAACACCGACAGAGCGAGTCCGTTTCCAGAGAAAGCCTCTCCTTTCCGAACCAGAGTCAGAGACAATGGTCATATCGAAGCGATACCTCGAGTGATCTTTGCTCTCTTTCGTCAGATCTTCCCAAACCATATCGTGCACGTTGTCCGGGTCTCCGAGCCCAAGTTTGGACATGCTGGAGAATTTGACGAAGTTAGCGACCGCGACAATGGCGCCGTTGCGGTCTTCTCCCGCGTGAAAGGTCATTTCGGGTCTCCCAAACGTGAAGGTTATCGTCCGAACATAATAGAGTGGTGTTTTATCTGCCAATGTCACAGTCCAGTTGGTATGTAGAGTCGTGTGATAGACATTGTAGATTTGCGAGGTATCTGTGGTTGGCAAATCCGTTGGCGAGGGATGGGAAGACATTCTCAAAGATGGTTGAATTTGTCTTGACTGTATCAGATCAAAGAATAGAGAAGGGTATCATTGATATGCTTTGTCAACCCTGATAGAGCATGCGGGATTTGGCTTATGGCCATGCCTCGAGGGGCAACCTTAGTTTCCTTTATATGTTGGAGGCAGCGGTAAAGACAAGGCTTTTCATAACAATTTTGATGCAACAGGAATCAGCCTAGTTGTATTACCATTGCGATATTTTGGATCCAAAGTCTTGTCGATTGAGGCTGAGCATCGAATGATCAGCGTCTTAAGCGCTGGTTCTGAAGACATACATACATCTGAAATGGCCAATTGGGTAACCACCAAGCATCCTACGGAGTATGTCCTGGGATCGAAATCAATGCCGGGCAACAACACAGATCCACGATCTCCCCTCCGAGCCACTCGGATTCCTAGTGGCAGTGAATAGAGTGAATGCGAATGAAAACTGGATGTTGAAGCAACGGGAAAGTCATCGTATTTGCTTGGTCTGGATAGGTTTAGCTCCAACGTAATTTGTAAGCCTGGTCTTCACGTGACTTTACGGCTCGGCAGAATATTCCTCCGCCCTCGTCAGAGAAGCTTGGGCCAAGTATCCAACGCGCAAACAATCGCTCGCGGCCATAATAAAGCACTTGTTTTCACCACCACAACGACCAATCTGACCATGTTCGAATTGCGGATTTGATTAGCGACAATTGTGCGCGTGCTAGATCTACATTCTACACCATGTTTGCCAGACCTGACGAGGGCTCAAGCCCGCCGTCAACGCCAGGAAAATCCCCATACTTTGGCTCCTCATTCACGATGACGCCTGCAGGACAACCCCCTTCGTCTGCCGGTTCTTTTACTCCTGCTGGACACCCACCTCCATCGTCGGCATTTGGTAGCTCAGTTGACTCTCAAGGGCAAGAGGATCTGTTGGCGTTCTCCACAAACTCATCAAACTTCTCCTACTCCCAGTCGCGAAACGCTCCCTTCCCAAGTTTCAACTCGCGCCAGACACAGGGGCCTCCCAGCAACCTCTTTCGGGGAATTGGAGCTGGTCGCAGCGTACCCAAGTCGAAGCTCTCGCATAGTTTTACTCCCTTCGATTACGACGACGACGACGACGAGGAGGAGGAGGAGGAAGAACATAATGAGGAGGATATGGAGATGGATGATGACACCGGAGGAATGAATCTGGAGGAAGAAGGCGGGCCTTTGCCTCACAGCTTTTCGTCAGTTAATGGTCGTACCAACGGCCTTACTCGAAAAGCGATTTACTCCAACCCCCAGAGCGCGAAACGGGCGAAACTGGACGAGACTTGGACTCAGCCTTTGCATTCTAGCCCCGGTCGAAAAACCCCGCGAAAGAAACAACCGTCTGCATTTCCAGGGATTGCGCGTAACATTGCATCAAGAAAAAGTGTGGCTGCTGTTGATGAGCCGAGTGGTCTCTTACTCGACATGGAAGATATTCTAAGCCGAATGTACGACCAAGTGAGGGACAAAGACGCGGACGACGAGAGTTTGGAAATGACGTTATCAGAAGCGTGTGAAGAGCTGACAAACTTGTGGAAACAATACTCTGAAGAGCCCGGCGACTCGGTCAATTACCAGAATGGCTGTATTGGACCGGCAGAGGAAGCTTCGGGAGTGGTGAAAGCTAGCTTTCTGAGCTCTTTATTTCTCCAGCTTCGTCACCCCCCCGTACTTCGACGTCGGTCCGTTGATCGAAACGCACATTCATCCCGTTCCCCTTTCCGTGCCGTCAACCTCCCACAACAGCTTGAATCGAGGTCACCAACACCGAAAGTCCTATTCGACTGGCTCAACCAGTATCACTCGCCTCAGTCCGCTCGATTTGGTGCTCTGAAACGTCAGCAACCAAATCCCACGGCCTCTCCTACATTCTGGAACATTACTCTTGCCGCACTTCTTCGCGCAGATTTCTCCTTTGTCGTGCAGATTTTAGAAGCAGCCGATTTCAACTATGCACGAACAGCAATGGAAGAAGGAAGCAGAGAACCAGGATACCACGGCAGGCAACTCCAAATGACTCAGCAATGTGTGAACAAGGCGCTGCAAATCCTTCGATCCTCTCCCGTTGTCCGAAATGATGATTGGGATATCAAAGGAATGGAGTGGACCATGTACAGAAAGCAAGTTTCCTCTGCCCTTTCAGAGCTTGAAGACTTGGCAGAAGGCTCGGACCGAGACTCTATTGGACCGGGCCAGAGTTTCCAGGCACCGCATTTTGGTATTTCCTTTCGATCCAGCGTCTCGTCCTTTAGTCAAAGTGCCCGCATGGCTAAGAGTAAGGTTCCTTGGTTGATTTATCAAAACTTCAAGGCGCTGTACAATATCATACTTGGAGACGTTGCGACTATCTTGAAGCATTCCGATGACTGGGTTGAAGCGACCGTCGCCCTCACATCGTGGTGGGACGGCGAGGATGATAGCGAAATTACCCTGGAACATAGTAATTCGCGCCGAACCGCCGCCAGAAAATCTCAAACGCCCCGTTCGGTTGACACGAACACCGAAGAGGCATATCTACGGCGGCTCGACTATGCGTTTACCAGCGTCACGGATACCTTAGGCAAGGACGGGCTGCAGATTAATTCCATGAATCCTTCTGAGGTTGGAATTGCCTCTGTGTTTGAGGGGAACGTCGAAGGCGTGCTTCGATTACTTCAGACTTGGTCTCTTGCAATTGCCGCTGCCACGGCCGAGGTCGCCAGCTTCGGAGGGTGGTTGGAGCTGTCCGTTGGATCTGAGCCGATGCCCGGTCTGAACGAGAACGATCTGATGGTGCTCAACTACGGACAAGAGGATCGGAAAATTCAAAAAGATGATATTTTGTGTAACTACTCGGCTGGACTTTTTGAACGCGGCCGGCTCGACGGGCCCACAAGCGTGAGAGATGGATGGGAGTTGTCGCTTGAGGTGTTGAGTCGCATGGATGATCAGGAAGTGATCAAAACAAAAGTCAATGAGTTCCTTGATCGCGTGACTATTGAGTCGTCGGAGAAGATGGATAGGCTGGTTCTGCTATGCACAGAGCTTGGGTTCAACGAGGAAGGTCGCAAGATATCAGAAGTAAGATCACTCGCTCAGCTCTTCTATTTTATGGTACGGTTCTGACTGGTATTTCTAGCGATATGGCGATAAAATTGCCCAAAACTCCGAAGAATACGGAACCGCATTATTTTGCTACGCACGCGCCCATTGCTCCCAGAAAATCAAAAATGTCGTGGACCTCCTTATATCCCTTTGTCTAGTGCAATCCATGGCATATCCTCCCAAACCCGAACTTGACTCGCAGCTCCGGTCTTTGCTCTACGAGCCTACAGCTGCTCTATCGGCCATTGCATCTGTTGACAACGAAGCCGCCGCTATGCTTCAATTTTATTTCAGTGGTTACGCCACGCTGCGAAATTTTTACGACATTCGTGACGAGGAGATCAATCTGGAGCCTGGACAGAAGCCCAAGCATCGCCCGCTGGCCAGGAGGAGGGCTGCTGCGCAGGCTCTGACGGCGGTGATTGGTAGTGCGGCGGATAGTATTTATGGCGGACTGTACGATCACGATCGCAAGACGGCCGTGCAAGTCGATGGGTTGTTAGTCTTGCTAGGGGAGTCACTTGCACTCATTGATCGTAAGTTCTCACCCATCCCATTTCCAAAACCCTGCCAAAAAAAGAAAAGGATTCGTCAATGGCTAACATATATTTTTCACTGTCCAGCGGATCCAAACCGCTTCTTCACACTGGACCAACTGCGCACAATCCTTGCTGCGATCGAGGATCTGCAGACCGTCACAGCTCGTGTCTACGACCAATGCGAGGAATGCCTGCAGTCTGCTCTCGTGCAGTATCACAGCCGTATCGATGGCGGTGCCAGCGTGGCCGACACATCGCCCAACGACTCGCGCTCTCACTCTCCAACGAACCTGCTGCGCAAATCGGTCTCATCCATGTCCGGATCCTTTAGCGGATTCTCTCTGGTGGGCAGCGAACTGTTCGAGTCGCAGAGTCGTTCACGAGGAGGAGGAGGAGTGATGGATTCTGGGGTGCTGGTGCCTAGACCGGGGAGTAGTGGAATAGTGAATGCGAATGTGAAGAGGGGATGGGACTGGAGGGAGATGGTGAAAAGGGATGTCAAGGGGGAGGAGATTCTTCGGGCGTTGCGATTGAAGCTTGCGCGAGGTCTGAGCTTTGGGGCGTTGACGAATTGGATTGAGTAAGTACTTGAGTGAGTTCGGTCTCAGTCTCTGTCGGTCAAAAGGTGTGCTGTACGATAATTAGGCGGGTGCGGCGCTCTTGAGTTGATTAGCATAATAGACTGTGCATGGCCTTTTACCTTCTGAATTGTTTGCGATGCCTGACCTCCGGACTGAGGATGGGGGGGGGGCCTATTGGTTCACGACTTCAAGACTCAAAACGCTTCCTTGAACCTGAAGCGAGGACCGAGGTGGCAAAAACCGTTTTATTATATGTTCCTCTGCTGTTGTTGTTTTCCATCTCCGCTCGCGTACATACACTTTATATCTAGTACATGCATGTTGCAGAAGGTTTGAGCTCCCCCCTGAGGCCGGAAATACACCTGATTGGTCTCTAGGCAATCCGTTTCAGCTCAGTAGGGATCCGGGCCGTCTGTCAATCCAGACAGGACACGCTGAACTAATGCATTGTCTTTGAACAGGTGTCCTATTTTGGACCTCTGGTTGAATCTTCTCTGCAACTTTGTGCAGCGTGGTATCTTGAAGTCGGGACCTTTGGTGAGTCAGGAGTCCAGTGTGGGCGTGGGCGTGGGGTGCCTGGCAGCCATGAGGTTGATTCTGCGTGGGTGATGTGAGGTGCAGTGTGCGAATCCTCTTGGCTGGGACTGTGATGTGGCTTGAGTGTGTGCTGTCTACAGACTTGCTGCCTTTACGGTGCGACATATCCGTGTTTTGTGGAGGGTGTTATTCCTACACTGAAAGGAATGGGTGACATCAGCCGGTCGATCCTCAAACTGGTGACGAACGACTGTATATCGGAACACGGCAGCTGTGTCCTGGTCAGTGGGACTTTTGAATCACGAACATCTTAACATTGACACTGCATAACGTTGCATCTTCTCATCTTCTCATCTTCATCATCATCCCAGAGCACATGGCTGCGACTGTGGCGGTGCATTGAGTAGGGCTTAGGGTGGACCCACTCTCCACCTGAAATGTCACGCTAGCCCCAGATCAGCTAGACTCAGGTGTCACGAGCGCCATAGGGCTGACTGCGCCGCAACCCGACGAACAGAGTGTTGGGAACAGAGGGTCTTCCGGAATAAGATATGCCTACTCAACGACACTACTGTGTAGTACCGGTCACTCGCTGTGCAGTCTGTGATGTCTCTTAGAAAAAGGCAAATGCAGCGCTCAAGAGCCCAGTGCTTGATTGGCGGGGCCCCCCGCTGGCCATCCATGGAACTGTTACGAGTTCAACAATTACCGCGAGAGCCAAGCAACAATGAGCAGTTATGGGCTAGCAGCCATTATTGACCCACGTCCGGACGTCTTCGGTGTGTTTGTACAGAGTATGGCACATAGTACCGAGTAGCACATCATGATCACATGCCTCCCTCCGCATTCAGGATCTCATGGTCATGTTCTTTGTTGTGCGGAGCAGAGTTCCCTTCAGATCACAACCCACGGGCATAGTTACTGATGCGCGGCTGTTTTCTCATAGAACGGCCGGCAGAACTCTTGGTCAATCAATGGACTGCAGGCGCTCAAGGCAGCTCTGCTCCGGCAAAATTAATAATAGATGATTAATGTGTTCAGTTGTCCACTTGTCATTCTCTCTGCCGCCATCGCGGGTTTTGGGTGGCAAAAATCGCGAAATTGTTATCGTGGGCGTGATAAGGACCGCTTAGTCAGGCACCCACTCTTGACGCCGAAAATAAACGAAAACCCCCCACAAAAGACATCATCGTGATCACTGTCACCATCATCATCGTCGTCGCTGTGTCTCTGCGGATACGAGGTGCTGCCCGTGGATCTCTCTGGCGCTGCTTTTCGGTTGTTGAGCGTCCTCGACTGTTGACCGTGCAAACCGCTTCTTTGAGC
Organism: Chrysosporium keratinophilum; assembly: GCA_029850275.1. NCBI lineage: Eukaryota > Fungi > Ascomycota > Eurotiomycetes > Onygenales > Onygenaceae > Chrysosporium > Chrysosporium keratinophilum. Next base: position 1,422,562 of record JARBIX010000012.1, read on the forward strand.
GCTGCCAGACTGCCAGCAACCAGACTCCGTGATGAAGCAAGCGGTCTGCAGGCCATGCGCCAAGTCTCCGCCGTGCAGAGCCATCCGAGCTGAACTTTGAGGTCAAGCTGCATCTGCTCCGACGCTGGACTAGCGATGATCGAACGAAAGACCTCACCAGCCTCTTTCCCGCTGGCCTGGCCGCCCCCCAGCCTCGTCGTCAAGCCATCTCCACAATGCCGGAATGACTGTTTTTCGTCCATCCTGCCAATCGACCGCCCTGCTGCGTCGTCCGCCTGGTGGCCTCGTGCATCTCTCCCGGCAACCCAAGCACTCCCAGTCGACCATCAAGCAGGAGGTGAAACTAACCCAGTTCTATTCTTACCACGCGATGGACATCTGTCTGAACGGCTTTGACAGGCTCCGCCTGTTGCTGCGAAACACCCGCACTGACACATCCCGCTTCTCCCACGGGCTCTGCATCATGCCGTGGGTTCAAGCTCAGAGGACAGAGTTTCGGCCATGTCCGCCCACTGCAACTCCCTCTAGATCCTTTCTAGCTATGTGTTTCAGCGGATTAGCATTCATTCCCTCCGCTGAAAGATCCCCCCCCAGTAGGCACACAAAGACGCGATGGCTTGAGTCGCGATCGTTCGATTCGGGCATCTGAGCTGGATGTCCTCCCTATCATGCATGCTCAGGACGGATCTGTCTTCCCAGCAATGGATCCTGCTGTATCTTCTTTCTATCTAGGCAGATTAATGCTGTTCTTGTTTTAGATCTCGGCCCCGGCACGCTTCAACTGCTGTGCGTGGTTCTTCCAGTCGTGACTCCAAGGATCCCCGTTTTCACTAGGCTCCCATAGCCCCACTCGTTGACTGCCTTACCGGGAGAAGAAGAAAAGAAAAAAACGTCAAAAATGTGTCCCGGCGAGGCCAACCTTGACCAATGCTTGGTATATATATCCTACCCTAGTGCCTAGCCTGTCACTTCTTCTTGGTGGTATTCTTATATCATCATCCATTGCCCCAACGGCATTCTCTGGTTATCAACATTCCTTTGCAGTGTTTCTGAGCGTTCTTTATCTTTTGTGTTCGCTTGTTCCGCTGCTTCTTCTTGGCTAGGTTGCTGTTCCCGCTTGCTGCCAGAGACACTCTTTGCTTTTGTTTGCTGGTCTGGTTATCACAAGCAAACTCATCCTCTTCGCGTTATAATATCAAACTATACCCACCTCCCTTTGGCATTGCCTCGCGTCGTCTCAATTTCTGCAGCCTTGATTGCGTTCGAACTGCCCCGACCGGATCACAATCTGTGCCCAAAGCCTCTGTTTCTCGACAGCGCGTCGCAATCGCAAGCAATCTTTCCACGAGACGAGATTCACACAGCACCGCCGCAATGTGCTACCAACTAGTCGAAATATACTCCGTCTGCCGTTGCCTTTACCACAAACACGCAGTTGACCCATGCACAGCGTACGGTCAAAGAGGACATATCGTTCAGGAGAAAGTAGTGCTCGTGGGATATGCCTGCCCCTCTCACTCCTCGGGACGGTCATCAGGGCTACGTGACCGGCCGGATTCCGGATACTCAAGTGGAAAAGGCACATTCCGGTAATGATGCCCTTATATTTTCGGAATTGTACAAACATCTGGGACCCTGGGCTGAGTGAGTAGAAAATGGGAACTGGAGGATGAATAGACCCACACATGGTTTGAAACCTTGGTGGAAAAACGATCAGTGGTCCGGAGTACCTTCCCACTCGCGACGCAATGCAAATGTACAGTACGATACCCGACGTGCGAATTCTCCGAAACGGTGAGCCGTGGTTCCATTTTCGAGATTAAACAACCGCAAAAACGCTGGTCGTTATTGTGAAGATCCTTCTCCGCAACCATCTACCACTTTGTCTGACCGATGCGAACCCTTCCATCGAACGCGAACAAAATACAAATAATCGACCCTTTCTCGATACCGTCAAACCGACCCCTTCACTGACAGAGACACCGCCTCAAAAAACTCCCGAATCCGCTGAATCAGCATGCTGGCTGAGCCAGGTCTCATTGTCTTCGCCGATTCCCGCTGCCTTCACCCATTTCCTTATACATATCCAACCCGAGTACCACAAACACACAAAAAAAAGAAAGGTGATAATCACCAGCACTGGATGCACATTCTTATTAAACACCCACCGCCCATTCTCCGCGCGCGGCCGCAGGTATATGGGCGCCTTTTGCATCTTTCTCTTGTTTTCTGTTTTCGTTCAAAGATGACGTACGAAAGTATGCGTTACGAAGTCACACATTATGGCACTCATGAATCGCTCAAATCTATGTTTTTTTTTTTTTTTTTTTAATTCAATTCTTTCATCCAGCCCAAAAAATGCATCCGTCTCTTGTTTTGAGCGTATTAACTGATTATTTTGCTCTTCTTTTTCCGTTCTATCACATTTGTTTTCTGGAATTTCCTTGTCTATTCTTAATTATTATTATCTTCCATGCGGTTTTTTTTCCTTCTTTTTTCGCAAGTTTATATAAAAAATCTGTGGTGGTGCCTTTTGGGCTGGACCCTAAAAGATGGACGGTGAAAATGTATGAATAGTAATACTACATCGGTATATACTACCTACTTGGTATCACGTTTCCTTCTCTTTTGCGGTGCATATGTCGGTTTGTTCTTGCGGTATGTGCTTTCTACTGATTTGGCATGCCCCGTTTCTGGGAAAAGATTTAGAAGGTGTAAAGGATTGAGCGGGCGATGTTGAATGGGTTGCAATTACTTTTGTATAGAAGGAGACATTCTACTTTTGGGAAGCCCGTGGCCGAGTTGATTTGAAATTATGGGCTAGTCCCAGAGCCAATTTGTTCCTGGTCATAGTTAATTACTTCTTAGGCTTTTTGGGTAGTCTCCTTCAATACCTCAGTTTGTCGGGATTTCGGGCTCGCTTACACATTCGTTATCACTTACAACCCCTTGGGCAAAACATATGCAACCTGATAATTCTTTTCTTCATAGGCCAAGAAGAACTAATGTATTTACATTCAAGCTGAACAATGTAGATAATGACTACATTCTTATTCTGTGTAGAATATACAGGAACTAGCACATACACATACTTTCGTTAACCTGGCATTGCACATCCCAATCATATCGAGGCTGATGTACGGAGCACACAAGACAACAAAAAGCAAAATAATTCATTTTTCATAACATCATCAACTCTTTCCTTCATCGAGTACCCGCGGTACTCTGGCAAGTGCATTCCCTTCTGATTCCAATTTGATTTGGAAACGCGCAGGTTATTTTTTCAATTTTAGGGGCGTCGAGATAAGTCAGCCCCAAAGGTGTCAAACGACTGGACATCAAAGCAGTTCGCCTGACGTGTCGCTTTGTGAACTCGGCCGTGTTGGCGGGCAAGGCTGCCGTTCCTTCGTTATATCTACCGGTGCGACAAAGCAGCCACGGTTGACATCGAGGAAACGTTGCGGTTGGCATCCGTCAGAACCTTTCAACGCCATTAAGTTGCACAGGAGCTTCAATGGACTGATTTGTGTCAAATTGATCAGTAGCTCATCGTCTTTGCTCGAGTCAGATTAGGTGAGGCTGATAAAACTGGCGTGGTTTGTGCCTCCCTTAGAAACCGGATTGTGTTCAAAAATATTCGGACCCGGTTGGCTCTGAATAAGCCGCGCCCCGATGTTTTTTTCAGGGCGTTCTTCCTAAGTGCAACACAGATGGAAGACAAATTGATTCAGCGGCGAACTCGGATGTGCTCTCGTCGTAGAGTAGGGCGCGCATGTTGATACTCTACGTCCGACTCGGAGCTGCACGAGTCAAAGTCCGAGTCGGATGATTCGCACGGTGACGTACCACCACAACGCTTGCCACCACAGTGAATCCGGACGCGCTCTCCAGAAGTCGTAACTCCATATCGCTGGCAGCTGCAGGGAGAGCCGGTGTCGCTCAGTGAAGAGATCGATGACGGAGATGTACTGCTACCGCGCGATGAGCCGTAGGAAGACGGCGGGCTTGCAGAGATATCCGAGTCGGAGTCGGAGAGCCCAGTAGCATGGAATCTAGCAGAAAGTGTGTCCATAGTGCGTTGGGTAACGACGGCACTTTGACAGAATCGTTGAGACTCGTATGGCTTGGATGGTTTTGGATGTTGAATCCTGGAGGGAGAGAGGCCACGGCCTATTGGGATCTCCTGTTTGGCGGCTGGGACGTGTGAGGCAGGCCTGGTCCCACCAATGTTTCCTGGGACGTCGAGAATGTTCAAAGTACGCTTGGTGGTTCTCTCAACAACGGACTCGGAGTCTGGATCGTGGTAGACATGGTAGCCGTCCAGGATGTACTAAGAACGAGGTCAGCCTTCAGTGAGCAAGCTGGGATTTGGATCAGAACAACTCACATAGTACCAGTAGCGCTGACCAGGCTTCAACGTGGATGCCTGGAACCGAAACTTTCCCGCCCATTCAGCACATCTCCCGGAAGAGGTCTTCGACATTGGGAGTTGACCGCGGTAGTTGTCCCAAGAGCCAAGAAGATGGACCGTTTTCACCTTGGGGTGAGTGTCGAGGGTGAAGCTCAACTGCAAAGCGGCCATCTTGGAGAATTGCTAATGGAGATAGGATATATCCAAGCAATAAAGTGTTTGACAGAAGGCGTCCAAACTTCCCAAAGAAACAGGGAGATAGAAAATATCACAAATATTAAAAGATTATAGATTATTAAAAATATCAAAAGACGGTATCCGCAAAATGCAATGCGTGATGGATAGGCACCAAATTGGGGTCGTCGACGGAGGGAGAATATTAAATTTCCTTTTCGAGGTATAGATAGGAAGTCAATTGCGTGACGACGAGGAAGTATCAAATGGAACCTGTTCTGAAAGTGCAAACACACAAAGCTGGAATCAGAGAAAATAATGGGTGACGATGAGCAAGACGAGCTAGTAGGTGGTTGAGATGTCGAGCCGGCGACAACAAAACTGTATAGAATTGGCAATAATTAAGAGCTGAAGTAACCGGTACTTCGGAACGTGATAAGCAGTTGTGCGAGGAGGGGCAGGGTGTATATTAGTTGGACGAGCACAGCTCTTCCTTGCAAAACGCAAAAGATATACGAAGTATTAGTGAGTATAACAGAAGGGGCAATAGGTTGTTCAGCTCTTGATTAATTGGGATAGCTCGCTCGTCGGGGGGAGTTCAGACCAGCTGAATGGGGAAAGGGGAAAAATTGAATGGAAAGATTGGGGGAAACAAACAAACAGACGGAAAAGGATGAAGAGAAAAAAGAAGAGGAAGCAGCGAAGAAGAGAGGATGGCAGAGGGAATAAATATGGCAGGCGCCAAATGCAATTGCGAATCACCATCCATGTTGGCGAGCGATCAGAGTGCAGGAGCGAATGTGATCACCATGAAGATGGGCGGGTAACCAGCGGCCGTGATTGGGCGGCGATGACGGGGGTGGTCTGGGCGCACGCATGGGTAATCAGGGCTAGCCCAATTATGGTTTAGTGGGCTAATGCTTGTCAATGTTTCTGACGAATGGCAGCTCACGACTGACAAAACATTGTTTATTTCTATTTTTGGAAGCTGCAGCGGCGGGGTGATATCCTGGAGCTCGTTTTCAGACGGGGGAAAGCACAGAACAAAGTAGAGGGGAAGGGGCGAGACAAGCAGAGTTCATTGTAAGCTGAAAGGGTAAACAAACCCGACTCGGAACATTATTCATTTCACAGCACACGGCAAATCGTTGGACTCGAGGGGTTGTCCAATTGAATTGCGAACTTGAGCCGTCCCCATCAGCGTTGCACAGGTTGTTGCATGCAGAGAGGAGCAGACGGGGTGCCACCCGCCCCCGAAGCAACCCAGCAAGAAAGCTAAGCACGGGTCAATCGGAACAGTCGACAAGGGGGATGATAGATAGCAGCCGCATTCTAGAGCTCTCCAAGGATGAGGTCAGGATTAACCGAGCCGGGTTGGCGACCTTGGCCGGGAGTCGACTGTATGTACTGTACCTGCTGATGACCGACATGAGGGTTGACAACCTCCATGCTCCTGGATAGCGTGCCCGCACTTTCCGTCAGCGGCAAGGCTCGCACTCTCATTAGTCAACTAGTAATGCCTCGCAGCTCTAGGAAGGTTAATATTTCATAGCATGAGAAAAAAAAATCCACTGAAGGGAGTCTATTCACTCATATTAACTATCATTCCAATTTTGCCCTGGTTCGCCGATCCTAGCTAAACCAATCGACGCCAATTGACTGGTAAAAAAAAAATCAAGAAACGCAGATCTTGAATCGGATCAAAAGGCATGGAAAACAAGCACACACATGCCCAGGAATTTAGCAATAATGCTTGCACAGAGGGAGAGAAACAGGAGGCTGAAGAAAAAACCGGGGACATGGATGAATACACAGTTCCTTCGGCTAGAGACATGGATCAAACCACATGAGCAGAAAAGGTGGAAGGGTGGTGGATGACGTGTAGATATCAACCGATGAGCATACAGGGTCTTCCTCGCATGCAACGGCTGGGAAGAGACCCGCCCATTGGAGGGGTACGGGACGCAAATGACCGTAATACTCCCTCCTCCACCCCCGCTCGCTCGACAGACATACATAATGTAGCCTGCATGTAAGTTGGGGGCTAGCGCAATGACACTCCTGAACGCTTGGTGTACATCCGGGCCGCGATGTTCATCGACATAAGTTCCTGGAAGAGGAGTTTGGCTGCGTACGGAATGTGTACTTGGGAGATCTTGTTCTTGTTCTTGCACGCTCTGCATTCAAAGTCGCCCTTTTTGAGTTTTCTGTATTGGCCCCCAACATCGTTAGCATACTCATGACTAGCTCCAACCCAGCTATAATGCAACAAAGGAAGAGTAGAGAAGAGGAAAACTTACGCGATTGGTGTCATCAATCCGCAGATATCACAGATGTGGACACGGAACGGATCAGACACATCGAATAACCTCTCCTTCAAAAATGCACTGGCACCATGAGCGATCATACAATCGCGTTCCATCTCTCCGAATCGCAAACCGCCGTCTCTCGCACGACCTTCCACAGGCTGTCTCGTCAAAATTTGAGTGGGGCCTCGCGCTCGAGCATGGATCTTGTCGTCGACCATATGTCGCAGTCGCTGGTAATATGTTGGTCCCAGGAAAACTTGCGCAACTAGCTTTCGTCCCGTGTGGCCGTTGTACATCACTTCGAACCCGCGCGACTGATAGCCATGCTCACGAAGTAGACTCGAGACCGAGTCGACCGTCACGTCTGTGAATGGAGTCGCATCTCCCTCGTAGCCACGTAGCGAAGACACTTTACTAAGCTGACACTCGATCAAATGGGCAATGGTCATACGGGACGGAATGGCGTGGGGATTGATGATAATATCAGGCACAACACCCTCCCTCGTGAACGGCATGTCTTCTTGTCGGAACGTCACACCGATGGTACCCTTTTGACCGTGGCGAGACGCAAACTTGTCTCCAATCTGCGGAATCTTCGTTGTTCTCATACGCACCTTAACAAACTTCAAATCCTCGTTGCTTGTGGAAACAAGGACTTGATCGACGATTCCGCTCTCGGTACTTCGCAGAGGAGTAGAAACATCCAATTTGGTATGTTGTTTCGTTCTTTGGCCAAGTTCTTCCGACTCTGGTGCCAAAGGCGCAGTTTTGCCAATGATGATATCCTCGCCAGAAACGCGAACACCAGGCGCCACGATGCCGTCGTCATCGACCTTGTCGTACGTTCCATGCTTCATGCGAAGGGTATCTGACCTCATGGGCTTCTCGAATCTCTCCACCACCGTCAACCCAATCATCTTTTCAGAGTCAGTGTACGTGCGGTAGAATAAACTTCTGAAGAGGCCCCGATCGATACTGCTCTGGCTCATAACCACGGAATCTTCTTGGTTATAACCGGAGTAACACGCGATTGCGACGATTGCGTTCTGACCAGCCGGAAGCTCTCGGAACTTGAGGAACTCCATGGACCGTGTCGTCGCCAGCGGCTTTTGTGGATAGTAAAGAATGTTCGCCATGGTTTCCATTCTTTGATCGAAATTGGTAAGGAAAACACCCATCGCTTGTTTACCCATAGCGGACTGGTATGTGTTACGAGGGGACTGGTTGTGGTCAGGGAATGGGATGATACTGGCGCAAATGCCCAAGATCATACTAGGGTGAATTTCGCAATGGGTCCAGGTATGTGCTTTTTGGCTCAGCTTCGACTTGACACGCCTGTTGCGGTCCGAGGTGTCCTCTTCGGGTATATATCCAGCTTGATATTGCTTAGAAGCCTCAAGATCCTCAGGAGTCATGACAATCATGATGGTCTCTTCCTCTTCTGCATCGACATATTCGACAACACCAGACTTGACGAGTCCATCCCAGCCGTAATATCGCTCACGACGTTCTTCTGGGTCCAAATCTGCCGGAAGTTCCTTGTCCGCTTCAAGTTTGTGAATGTGTTCTTTACTGAGGACAAGAGACCCGCTGTTCTCGCTCTTCGGATCATTGTCGACCACGAATAACGGACGGCAAACACGACCCGCATCAGTGAAGATCTTGAATTCCCGGTCACGAATATCCCAGACCAAACTGACTTCGTGAGAAATCATGTTTCGTCGACGTAGCGACTGAACCGTGCTCACCAGATGTGAAGGGTCTCTGTGAACGCCAACCCAGACACCGTTAACGAAAACCTTGGTGGAATTAGGGGACACTTGAGGTTCAAACTCCTCCAAAACCTCCATATTTCGTTGGATCATGAAGTCAATGATTGGTTCGCTGGGTGTGCCGACGGTGATGTAACACATGAGAGCCAAATTCTTAACGAGACCGCAAGCTTGACCTTCCGGGGTCTCTGCAGGACAAACTAAGCCCCAGTGGGTGTTATGTAGCTGTCGAGGCTTCGCAATCTTTCCATCACGGCCGATCGGTGTGTTCGTTCGCCGAAGATGTGAGAGGGTAGAGGCATATGTGTAGCGGTTAAGCACTTGTGACACACCAGCTTTGGAGCTTGCTGCCTTCTTCTGCTCGCCCCAATTGCCGGTTGCAAGAGCATACTTGAGACCACCAGTCAAGGTGCTTGCTTTGACACCGATGTTCATATAAAGCTGGCGATTCGTTTCGACACATCGTTGAACGTATTTGTAGAGATCTTTTGTAAGTCTCATGAAAAGCACTCGGAACAAGTTGGCAAGCAATGGCCCGGCAAGGTCGAGTCGCTTTTTACCAAAGTGATCACGATCGTCAACATCTCTTCGTCCAAGGGCACACTGAAGTAACTTGTGCACCATATAGCCCAAGAAGAAAGCTTTGCGAGTCTCGCTGCCCTCACTTTGAGAAATATGGGGCAAAAACTCTTTCTGTATAATGTCTCTTGCGTACCTCACACGCTTTTCGTGGTTCATGCTCGTCGGAGAAGAGCCTCGCTTACTAATGAAGTCGAGAGCAACCTCTCGGTCCTGAATAACAAAGCCCTCTTCGATACAAGGCTTCAACATTTCTAGCATAGGAGTATCGTTGCGGTCATAGCAGATATGATTGAGAATATCTTCGTCGGAGACGACGCCCAACGCTCTGAAGACAACGACGATGGGGATATCGGTTTTGATGTAGGGGAGGGTCGAGCGAATGGTCGGGCCGAAGCCTCCTTTGGAACTGTCTCCTTTGGCAAAAAGCTTGATAGAAAGTTGGGAGAGAATCCTGGAGCCTTTTTCGACGGCACTTCGGATTTCGGCGACGTAGGGTGTGGGACTTGGGGGAGCTTTCTTAAAGACCTGTACGATATTTCCAGCACTTCGTTCTTGGGCAATGAGCACTTTCTCACTACCGTTTATAATGAAATAACCGCCAGAGTCGTAAGGGCACTCGTTCCAGTTGTACAACGCGTGCTCGCCCAGGTCTTTCAAAATGCAGTATTTTGATTTCAACATAATCGGCATTTTTCCAATGAAGATATTTTCTTCATTTCCTTCGTCTTCAGGAAGCACTTTCTGTTCCCATTGTAGATAAGTTCCTCTCGCCCGCCTCTCTTCGTCACCTTTCTCCTCGGGCTCGTCGTCGTCGTCGTCGCGGTCCGCTAGCGATCTCTCACGACCCTCTGCGATCTTTTTCGTGATCCCAAGGTAAAGTGGACTCGCATACGTCAAGTTTCGAAGACGCGCTTCTTGCGGCAACATGATACTCGTCGCGCCATCACCTTCCGTCATCGATGGCCGAGCAAGCATCACAGTGCCAAACTTGAGCTCGTAACGGCGCACGACCACCGGATCGACCTCATCTTCATCGGGAGCTATCGTTTGGTCGAGCGTCACCTGTCCCTGCTCTTCCACCAGTTCCTGCATCGTCGTGGAGATAAATTCATCGAACGAGTCAAGTTGCTGGGAGACCAGACCCTTTGATTCGAAAAAGGCTGAGATGACAGTCCAGCAGTCTTCGGAGGTGATGCCTTCTTCAACCTCGTAGTAGCCATCTTCGCCATATTCGTCTTCGTATTCCTCCATGTTTGCTGTTTGGATCGGACGGGGGTAAAGGGACGTGGTGCCTCGCGCGTCGGAGCTCACGACTTCGAGGTTCCGTGGGGAACGAGCTCACCGTGCCACCATTCAAAGAAAGAGAATGATGGAGGTGCGAATACGGATATCGCTAGGTCAGAATCGGAAAAATGAAGAAGCTTCGTGTTTGTTTTTCGCTGCTCGGGGTGGGTGATGTTGAAGGTTGACCGGATTCACGGACCTGATGCTCAGCGCATTCATGAAGGATCCTCTCATCGCGGCCGCCACAGAAACGTTCCCATTCGGGTTTAGACCAACGCCAAGAAATTCCCTTGGCCGAACCTTAATTTGGCTATAATCACGTGGCACAACATTTTGATATCGGATTCTTAGATTTAACATCACTCTGAATGTCTAATGTACAGCACAGTAGGAAAAGGTCATAGAAACTCCAATAGGGTGTTCAGCATGTCCCTCTCTTCCTCTTCTCCTTCGGGCCCTTCCAAACCGCTCCGTTGCTCTACGCTTAGGGTTAGCATGGGAATTAATTTCCCAGGAAAGGAGCGCAACTAACCTTCAAGAGTTGCTCGGATTATACTCAGATCTTGGTCTTGTTCCGATAATAGTGACTTAATTTTGGTCTTTGCACCATCATCCTCTGCTACAAGCCAAGCGAGAATAATATCGATCATCTAAATGGGCTTTAGCAACCGCCATCATAATGAGGCAATTTAGTCCCTACCTGCAAGGAAAAAAGGCCAGCATCCAGCTTCCTCGATAGCCATTCATCAGCCATGGCATCTTGTTCATCTTTGCTCAAATTCGTCTTTTCCTGGGCAATAGCCTGGTCCACGGGCAAAAGCCTTGATGCATAACCTCGTCGAAGTTGCACGAGTCGGCTAACCTTTTCGTAGTCCTTCTCTACGAATTTGGCCAAAGTCCGAATACGCCCTGGGGACTCGCCTGGGAGCAAGCGTAGCAGCGAGGCAAATATACCTAGCAAGTGCTCGACGGTTTGATTGTCTTGCTATGGAATTGTTAATAACGCCACGAATACTGTAGAAGGTTTGTTGACATACCTTTTTCATGAACATTCCGAATATCGTTCTTAATAGTCCTGCCTCAACTAGTCGTTCACATACCTGCACCCCATCTTTTCCACCAACTGCGTGATTAAGAACCCGTAACGCCCTTGGCTTGCTCATATTGCCCTCCCGGAGCATAATCTGTGCTAGCTCCACGCCCTCAGCCTCAACAAATTTCTCCTTACCAGTAACGCTGTCTACCAGACATGTGAGACTGCCAAAAAGGTTTTCGACATATTCTTCTTCATCAGAGTCATTTTCGGGATCTCGTTTTCTGTACGCACTTAGTAGTCGTAGTAACGTGTCAACGCCATCCAAACCAACGAATCTGTCGCGATTCTTTTGTGACGATTGAAGTAATATCGCCAAAATCTCCGCCGCGTACTGTTTGTTTTGCGTAGTTGATTTCTCTTCTTTCTGTATTCGTTTGTGAAGCCATGATACAATCTCAGAATCTTGCCCGATCTTCTCAGCTGTGGATGATTGAGAAGATAGGTTTTCTAGAACATCTAGCCTAGAGGTCAGCATGAAACAATTTGATGGACCTTCTTGATGTGAGCGGAGGCTTACTTAGTATATGATATACTCCTGCTCGATCTGCCTCGTTGTCTTCATCCAGGCGTGATAGATTTTGAGCCAAGAGCTCAATAACGTCTGAATCTAGCTTCATGGTGTAAGCCAAAGACTAGGGACTAGCAGGATCTTGAGCCTACCATGGCATTTACTAAAGTTCCCCATTGCTCTTCTTCCGCTTCGACATCCTCGTCAGTCAATTCAGCGAGAATCTCAACGACGTCGATGGCAATATCGGTATTTTCGTGCGCCAATAACGCGACGAGAGACCCAACGCAGCCAAGTTCAGCAAATTCTGGGTAACACTCAGGGTGTTCGGACAAGATTGACAGGCCCTTGATCTCAACATCCAAGTCCGCTTCCGAAGCCATAAACCTGTTGTTGAAGTTTTGTTAGAAATCAGCCCGCTTGGAAATATACTATAGTTGGGCCATACTTCGATGGATCATTCTCAAATTTGGCTCGGAGTTCAGCGTTCTTGGAAATCCGCTTCTCAAAATTAAGCGCAGTGCGTCGCAGCCATGCGGAATCGATCTTCTCCGCCTATATTCCAACTGTCAGTATCCCGCCTCGACGAAGAAGAGCGCAAAATCGGGTGAGAAATAGTCCGACCGTTACTCCATCTTTCTCCTGCTGTTCAATGAAGTCCAGAGCACTTGTAGTATCGCGGGTCACACCCCCTCCAAAAAATCTTCCCTCCTCGTCATCGGGCACGTCCTCTTGTCCAAAGTCCGGTGGGAGCTCCGGCCCCGCGACATCATCGTCCTCCGCATCGTCTACGGTCGCGGCCCTGCTCCCACTAGCGTTCCCATTCGTGTCAAGTTTGGCGGACTTATAAACTTCACCTGGGAAGAAGTCAGCTTCGGTCTAATGCAATGCGAAAAGGCTCGTGATTACTGGGATCCCGAATTGGCTCGAACTTGCGCTTCTGGCCGGACGGCAATGAGGGTTTCTAAGTGGTTGTCAGTGCCAAAGACGTTCAAAAGAACACTTTGGGATGAAAGAGGAATCGTACCTTAAAGAGATCGTCTATACTAGTCATGGTAGTCACTGTTTAGAATATATAATGCTTAAATGAAACAGACTGTCTTCACTCATCTCGCAATTGAAGCTCCAAGGGACATGTCGAGAGACACTGTAGCTCCCTATTGCTCGACGTAATTGTATTAGCTCACGCAGAGCTACGGAAGACTAGAACGCCAAGAGTGCAGTAAAAATCCAGCTTGAAGTCAAAAGTCCAGCGCAACTTCATCGTCGAATCTTCCTCAACTCCGCAATCCAACCGACTCTCCACCACGATCCTCACACTACCTCCTCCAACTCACGAAAACCGGGCCACACAAGACAGTTAATACGATTAACATCTATATTTGATCAAAATGCCTCCTAAGCAGCGCGTCGTCGTCCAATCCTCCCACCGGATTCAAGAGAAACGAGGACATCTCTCCACCGCATACCATGAACTCACTTCATCCGACAACGCGACTGTTGTGAGAAGCGTCCTTATTTTCGGAGTAAGCCTTTGTCCTCTTGCATTCACCAGTCGCATATCTAGATGAATCGCTGCCGAGCCATCGCAAAGCTCCCGTTGACGACTGTACTGACAATTGAATTTGAATTAGGCCGCAGTTGCGTTCTTGCATAGCAGTTTCAGCGAAATTTTACTCCCAGCGTAAGTTTCGATGCTTGTCTTATATCTTTTAGTGGCACAGCGCCCCTTGCAGTCTTTTCTCCGTCGCGCTTCCTCGTCTCCGGATCGCGATCCAGCGATAGCAACCGCCTCTTCCCCAGTCATCTTTAATAACTGAAACGCCATGCTATATGTGCGGCTATGGCTGACATGCTTGACAGTCTTTAAATAAAACATTTACGTTTGCCGAACCGCCCATCGCTCGCGAAACTGGGCCCTGTCCGGCTCTGCAACACCCTTTTACGATAGAAATAAGTTCTTGACTTGTATTATACACCCTGAAATGGATATTGGACACGGAGATGTCTTTTTGTGCTGCATTTTATAGGGTGTCTTTATTGCCTTTAAGCCCCCTGTTTGTGCTTCGTCAGACCACCATCGGATGGAAGGGATACCAAAATATGGAAGTATCAGAAACGGTGGGGCATCATTGAACATGTTTGATCGTTTATAACGGCTGTAAAGGCTGGGAGTTTTGGATGGTGAATTACTAGCATCATAATGCATCAATGGATTTGATTTGAACAGCACAGCTCTCCACAAGTACAAAGTTCGAGCAGGTCTAGTCCTGTTGGGTTCCCGAGATTAGGACAACGTCCCTCACGATTACAGCAAATCCAATACCTCCCCTCCCCTCTTGATATGACCAAAGCTCCGACCGCCTATTATTGACAGCATCATGCGAATTGCAGGAACCAAATGCTCACTTTGCTCCTCGTGCCGCCGCCTCCTTATTGATCCACTCGCTCGCTTTATCCTTCCACCCCTGATCCCACCGGGACAAAGCCGGCCGTCCCTCAACGATATCCCCCATCGCCCACTCCATCCGCGCTCTGTCCGTCGCCTCACTAACATCATCGTCCGGACAGATGATGTAGAACTTCCCCTCCTTCATCTTCTCATACATGAACTTCGCCACTTGACTCGGCAACCATGCACCCTGCGGCTTCGCCGCGCGCGCCTGATCGTCGTGCACGGGCCCATAATTGCCTGTCATACCCGTAAAGGTCCAGCCCGGGATGAGCAGGTGGACGTGAACGTGTTGTGTGGCGCGACCGGCGCGCATGTCGTGCGCGAGCTGCTCGGCCAGGGATTTGACGGCGGATTTGCTGGCGTTGTATGCTGGGTTTTTGTCTAGGGGTGGGTTGGTGATGCCTTGCTTGGAGCCGGTGATGATGATTGCTTTGGGGGTGTTGTTGCTGCTGGGGGTGGAGAGCATGGGGAGGAAAGCGTTTATACCGAAGACTACACCGCGGATGTTGGTTGCAAAGGTCTAGAGTGTGTAAAAGGTCAGTTTGTGGTGTCGATTGGGGTTAGAATTGCAATGGGGTATACTTCGAGCGGTGCAACTCAGAAAGAGACAAAAAGAAGGACGAAGCATACTTTCATGAAATAATCCATATCCCCCCATGGATTCCCCGGATCCTTTGCCTTCAAGTTGACTGCTGCATTCAACATGAGCAGGTCAATTCCCGAGGGGAAATGGCTGACGATCTTGTCCCTGAGGAACTCCCACGACGGCGCATCCATAACGTCCATGACATGCGTCACCGTCTTCGCTTTGTCTGTATCTCCCAGGAGCGTGTGCACCTTGGCCAGATTGTCCGCGTGCACATCTACCAGCACGAGATTCATATCGTGGGAGCGGCAGAGTTGGGCCACGGCGAAACCAATTCCACTGCCGGCTCCAGTGATGAGGGCGGTGGCGCCTTGTCTGAAGACCGTGTTGGCCATTGCTGTGAACTGAGTAGGGTCTCAGGGTAAGTAGTATTCAATTGAGTGTTGTTTCTATGTGCCTCTTTCAATTGACGGCGATGGAGCTCTCATGGACAGTCGTACACAGAGGAAATACTGTCTTTATACTCATTGATCAAAGTGATGCTCCTCCATGACGCAACTGAATTAAGGTTTGGATTGTGGTGGGCATGACTTAAACTCACCCCTCCGTGCATCTAGAGCTTCAGGTCTTCAACGCACTTGATTCAGATATTCCGGATCTCATCCGCAATCTGGGCAGATTCGTCCTGTGTCGAATGGTACATACATGGGCCCAGCTCTATATCATACATGAACTTCCAAAGACACGCCCTGATACATGCACCGAATCTCCAAAAGTGCCTCCCAAAAATCACCGGAACAACTCCCAATCACCGCCATAAACCCCCCAAAAAAACTTCACTCGGAGCAGAGTAGAATACGCAGCCACAAATGACGACCAAATCATTATAATACAGGGTATATATACAATACAGCAGCATCAATCTCAAATAAAAAAGCCCCGAGACGCACTCTCACCTTCCTCAGGAACCCTCTTCACCAGCTTCACAAAATCCACGTCCAAAAACACATTATAGAGATTTGCCTGTTGAATCTTCACGTCGACCACATCGCCTGCTTGAAGCAGCGGCATATCTTTATCAACCGAAATGCAGCATCGCAAGCGAAACGGAAGCAACGAGCCCATATATTGCGTCTTGGAATCTCTGATTTTCGATACGCTGCCCTGCATCAACGGCGTGACAATCAAACATTGGAATGTTTCCGGCAGCGCAGCTTGCTGGTAGTTGAATCCGCGGAAGAGGAGCTGCATGGCCCAAAAGTCGCGCGACATAGACTGTGCACGGTCTTTGAGGTGATTTTGCCAGTTGGAGCGGGAGATGAAGGATTTGATCTTTTCGATGGGGAAGGGGAGGATGGACTGGTTGGTTTCTTTTGTGCTTTGCTGTTTCGCTTGTGCTTCGTGGCGCAACGCGGCTTCGATTTGCCAGTGGCCAAGAAGATCGGAGTATCGTCGGAGGGGGCTGGTGCATTTGGTGTATTGATCCATCCCCAAGGCGATGTGAGGTACGGGCTCCGATGACGAGTAACCCTTGGAGCGGCGCGTGGTTGAGGAAACGCCTCCGCTCCCTAATATGTCGCTCAACACGGTATCTTCAGGGCGCAGTGTTGCTCCGCTAAAAACAAGTGGTATATTTCTCTCCTTGCACCATTGAGCGGCGATCTCACCACCCAACAACATGGCGTGTGAGACGAGATCTTGTTTTGTGGACTCCGTGACCTCAAGTGGATCTACGATATGGCCACTGAGACGGATGACAGGATCTCCGGTATAGTGAACGCTCTGGTTGCCATCCACCGAATAAGGCTTCATCCGGTCAGCGCCTCCCGAGACGAACGGTTGCGATCTTTGTGTCGAGGAGGAGTCCATTGCACCCTTCTTCAATCTCGCTTCCCAACGAGCTTGCAGCAACTCCCGCAATATCAACAAAGACTGCTCTTGCTCCGCAGAGAGATGCTCTTGGAGCTCTGGCCGGCCTGGGCCTTTCAGTTCACCGCCGACGGATAAAGTCATCCGGGGGATGTTGCTGTGGTCGATGCCGTAAAGCTTTCGGAGGCGATCTGGCGTAATATAAACCACATTGTTGACGGAGCCGCTGGTCACCTTCTTATCTAGGATTTCGCCTTTCTTGTTGACCTTTGCACTAAATGTCAGCGCGGGCTTACCCGGGCCCAAACTGAAATACTCGTGCGTCACACGCGGCGGAAGCATTGGGTATATGCGCTCCGGAGCGTAGAAAGACCTCTTGAAATGCTCAGCACCCTTAGCCAGGATGTGATCGGGAGGGATAAATGCAGACGGGTTTGCCACATGCACATGAATCCAATATTCACCGTCAGAACCCTTCACAGGCTCAACTGAGAAACCATCATCGATCTCGGCGGCCTCTGGGCTGTCCACGCAGAACACCGGGAGATCACCCCAGTCCATCCTCAAGTGCTTCATGGAATCAATTAGGCTACCGGGCGCCATGTTCTCAGAAAACTCGTTGCACTCTTTCATAATTTGATCGGAGACAGAGGAGACACCATGACCTGGCAAACCCACCAGTTCGCTCAGCACATGCATATTCTCCCAGGGCGCCACGACTCCGATTTCTTGCAAGAACATGTAGCCTGTCTGAGCAGTCATTGGGTAATCGTCGTACATTTCAACGCTTCGAATGATAATCGATCCAGTCGTTTTCAAGACTGCGCTTGACATCAGTGACGGTGGTGTAATCCATAAGCGCAAGAATTGTATGATCTTTTGGTCAGATGCCGAAAACGTTTCGACCGGCGTTTCTTTGTAGACATGGTCCACGGCCTGCTTATCTGTGGCAGCTTTCTGAATCATAGGACTAACGGCAAACGAAGATGTAGGTTGACGAGACTTTCGACTCCGATAAACCAGCCTTCGGGCCTTGTTGACGAACTGCGTTATTGGGGATGATCGCGCCGAGTCCTTTTGCCAGCCCAGAGCTTCTCTCGCTTGAATATTCTGATACTGTCGGAACCAATTGACCACAGTTTTGACCACTTCCGCTTGGTTCTTCGGTCGGATAGTGTATGACTCAGTCGTCGAGTAATTTTGGTTCGCGATGATGTAGAATGGTTCCCGTTTCAGGGCGTTGTGGATCGCATACCGCTCTGCTTCAGAAAACGTGCCAGAGTCCCGGCCGAGCACCTTTTCTCCAACCTCCTCGAGTGTGAGCAGTTTGAATTGCGTTTCGTCTGCAAGGAGATTATATATATTATCCAACACGCCGGTGTGATGGCTGTAGAAAACCTGTGCCTCTTTCGCGAACGAGCTCATCCACTGAATCAGAGGTCGTCCTACAGGCCTTGGTACGCCACCTTCCAGACCTATTTGCGGTAGATATGACTTTTCCACGGTCTCTGAAGGAAAGTACGGGAGTAAAGGTGAGATCATCTCCGGAGGCGCCCGCGCTTTCAGAGAAAAACTCATCTCGTTCGGATGCGCCACGCGCCACTTTCCTCGATCCGTGTAAAACTGTTGTTGGTCATTGATTGTACGGACGTACACGGCCATCTGTCCGCTGTTAAAACCCGTATCACTGTTTTTGCTATCAGCATTTGGCCGTCCCATGCAGGATCCGAGAAAGATAACACGTACTGTTCAAGCAACACGAGGTCACCTGGCCACAGATAAGGAAAATGACCCTCCTCGTCCGAGATATGATCTTGATAGCCAACGACATCCCAATCCTTAGCCCGGTCGGCGGCAGGCACCATTTCGTCCTGCAACATGTTCCCAGCTCGTTTCGATCCCGGTTTGCTGGTCGGTACGAGAATGGGATCGATGTTGTCTTCTGGTGTTGGTGGTTTCCATTTTTTGAGGTAGTCAAATATATTTTCTTTGCGTTCGAGCTCGGATTCAAACAGAGCTCTCGACTTTGAATCGAGGAGCGTCGTGGGTGACGGGAATAGGTTCTAAGGAAGGAATCGCAATAACGGTTAGCACCGCGAGTTTCACGAAAAGTAAATGCAGTCCAGATAAAAACACACCTTGCCAGTAGCATGAAACTCCCTCCTTTGATCAGAAACTCTGGTCTGCGGTCTCTTGACGTAGCTCCACCCGGCCAAAGGAAGCCGTCGCAACGAAGCCGCGCATCGTGAACAGACGTAAAACTGCGATGACTTGCTCGTCCTGGCAGCGGCTCGAGTGTTCTGTAAGTACGCTGCGGAGGATATCATTGCGGTGGTTCTTTCAGAGTCAGTGTACAACCCCTAGCTGGTTCCTAACATCTGCCCGAGACGTGCGGGCGGCGTCTTTCATCGAGAATCCGCAAAAAGTTTTAAGTTCATCTCACTAGCTCGGATTAAAGTTCTGGCAGCACCGCGGCTGCTGACTAAGGCGGTGGCCAATTGAAGTGGTCTAAATTCAACGTCATTTTAACCAAAGTCTTCGAGACAGCGGGCGGCTTCAGAAGTCACGCCCGCTCTCGGTGCAAGGAGGCGATTGACAGGCATGAATCCAACCTTTCATGATCACCTATATTTAGCCTATTTTTTTTTGCTGAAATCCGATTGGAACAATTGGGAGATTTTCTACTTGAGAACAGATTTGATATCGCAATTGTACGTTCATTAGAACTATTAAATCAGTGGGTACATTTTGTTTTTATCAGATCAGAGGCATTCATGCTTCCTCGGAAGTAATACATGGGCTGAGGACGTCAATTCAAGCGAACAGCCCCGGGTCGCTCTGCGAAGGACACACCGAGAACCCAATCAAGATGATGCATCTCAAGTATCCGTTGGAGGGAATTATAGTCGCAAGAACAGCCCGCTTCTCTTGATCAGTGTAAAACAGTCAAAGGTATAAATCCGTCTCAAGATAATCAGTTCATGCGTCCATGGCGCGTTACCGATCCCCAGTCGCATGTGTAATCAAATGAAGTATCTTGTATCGTTCGCATTTATCATTCTTTTAGCTGCCGGCTCCTTTCGAGCGAAATCCTGTGCCTGTAGCTAGTTCGGCATTTGGCAGTCCTGGCACAGACATGGGGGGAAGTCGTCCAGCGGCCAACTACAGCACCAACATTCAGGCCAGTTCTCTGCAGCGGTTGGAGTAACGACAGCTTTGATTTTCTTGATTGGCTGCTTGGGCCGAGATTTGCGGATTTTTGACGAATCGTCCTTCATGGCAGGGAAAGTGAAAATCGGGTTTGAGGTTTGATGTTGTTTAGCATTTTCCGAAGCAGGGGCCATTGTAAAGGGCTCGATTTAACAGAAGTGAGGTTGTGCGGTGGCTTGAAGCGATTAATCAACAGTCGGGTTTTCAGTTGTCAATGCGGATGTCGAGCTTCTGATGTCGTCTTGGAAAGGAATGCAAAAATGTGTGCAAGCAACAGTGTTCTTACTTGTCAAGCGATTGCAACAAGATCGCAATAAGGAGCAATTTATGCAGATGCCCATGGCCATCAACCGTGCTCTACATCCTCAGCGGGGAGTACAGTCACAGGCAATATTCAATCATCGCAGGAAAGCACGGTGACTGCCAGCAATTTGCCTAGTTTGGCAGTCATTCCCACCTTCAAAGGAAGGTGTCAAGGGTGACCAGCCAAATCTCTCATTGCTTTCTCTTCATTTGATAATCCAGAGGAAGTATCACTTCCAGCGTCCCTGAGAGCATAGAAGGCCTCCGAATTCACCAAACAGCTAGCTATGAAGCTCATTGAGCGAACAGCATCTGAGAAGTGTATCATTTTCACTCTGGTGATAGTAAAGCATTCGGAATCACAAGAGAAATCGTGCGGCCTAGTTATATCGCTGCTCCACGGTCCATACTCTGCCTTGAAACGGGCCATTCGTTCGAAGCCACCTGGCGTTGGTACAGAGTGAAAGAAGAGAGGCCGTTCCACCACTCATGAAAGAGTTCCAACTGTCGAAGAAGTAGTTACATAGACGGCAGTGCTTGCCTGGTGGTTATTCCGCGCCAGCGGCTCAGTTCAATTAGAGTTATTCGCTGATTGGTGCAAAATACCTTTTAACAGCCGAGTGTTATTGGCAAACCTTCAGTCTCCTCAATTTATCATTGGCCTCAATTCCACAAGCGCGTGTCCTCTGTCTTGGCGGCGTTCGTGTGCTCAGCCTGGCCCAACCTTCTTTTCCACATCTCGATTGCCGAGCTTCAAGCTCTTTGCGACGTGATCAAATATACCTAGGCAGCCAAGCACACAACAAGCGAAAAGGAGAGCATCTGACTGATTTGACACTCTGCCAGGAAAGGGAAGATGCATGCTGGGCACTGTCAGGGTCTCGTCAACCCAGCGCCACTTGGAGAGCGGCCCTGGCCAGGAGAGTTCTGAGGCCGTGCCTAGGTCCTTTGTACTCCGTGCTCCGTACGCCGTACTCCCGAGCAATCTTGGTCCACGCGTGTGCGCACTTCGTAGCGAGGCTGCTCCTCCGTAGAACGGCGGCAACACGACGGCCGTAGCCTGTACTGTACATACAGTCAACAAACAAACGGCGCGCGGGTTAAGGAAGCTGCGAGGTGCTGAGCGAGCGGAGAAGTTGGCTGGCGTGCGCATCCGTCGTTGTCTGGGGAAGGCGCAACCTAACACTGACCCCAACAAAGTCGTGCTAGCCCGAAGGTTAACTAAGCTGCAGCTCTGCTTGGCCTTGGCTCACTAATTTCCAGCCCACACCCAGCGACCGCACCCTTGCTTGCCTTTTGGCCTCAATCCACTTCCCTTTCTCCTCCTCCGCACTCTCTCCTTCTCCTCTTTCTCTCCTCTCCCTCCCTCTCTTCCCTCTTCTCTGCCTCTGCCTTCGCTGGACTCATCACCTTGCTGTTCGTTTCAACCGTCTCTCCTAACGCCAGCCACTTCGAGTCGCGCAGCACGACATCGCCAAGATGGGGAAGAAGGACGCTGTTCTGTATCCTCGCATGGCGAAGAAGCCGCCCTTTAGCGTCGAGGCTTCTGGCTACGAACCCGTCGAGGGAGAGACCATCCCCCGCCGACATCCTTCTGCCAAAGATGGCCTCATCACTACCCTAAACTCCGAGATCACCACCGTCTACGAGAACCTCAGATGGAGCGTGAAGAAATACGGAAACAAGAAGGCTGTTGGATCCCGACAGCTTATCAAGACTCACGTCGACACTAAGAAGGTCAAGAAGCTCGTCGATGGCGTTGAGCAGGAAGTTGACAAGGAATGGACTTTCTTCGAGATGAGCCCGTACACCTTCATGACCTTCAATGAGTATGAGGCTCTTGCATTGCAGCTTGGTGCTGGCTTGCGCAAGATTGGCCATGAAAAGGGCAGTCGCCTTCATCTGTTTAGTGCAACAAGGTGAGGCATATCAATCTCCCTACTTCGCGCATCATGGAAGACTTTGCTGACTCGAGATTGATATAGTGCCCATTGGCTGGCAATGTCTCATGGTATGTCTCTTCCGAGGTTGAGCTTCTCTGCTAAACATTCTAACATATAATCCTTTGTATAGGTGCCGGATCGCAGTCCATCACCATTGTCACAGCTTATGATTCCCTAGGCGAAGAGGGTGTCAAACACTCCCTTCGTCAAACTCGCAGCTCCACGATTTTCCTCGATCCCAGCCTTCTTAAAGTATTGATGAGTGTTTTGAGAGACGCCACGGATCTCAAGAACATCGTTTATGATACTTCTGGTGAAGTGAAGCAAGAAGAGCTTGACAAGTTCAAGACCGAATTCAGCCACATCAATGTCATGTCCTTTGATGAGCTTAGGCAGCTTGGAGAGGAAAACCCAGTTGACCCAGTGCCCCCTACTCCTGAAGATCTTTGCTGTATCATGTATACTTCTGGGTCAACAGGACCTCCCAAGGGAGTGCCCTTGAAACACAGAAACGTGGTTGCAGCTAGTACGTTGACAGAACCCTTGTCCCCAACCCAACAGCATCATAAGCTAACCTAAATTCTAGTGGCCGGCGCTAACACTGTTGTTGGAGAACATCTTGGTCCTAGCGACATTCTCCTTACCTATCTCCCTCAAGCGCATATTCTGGAGTTCGTGTTCGAAAACTGCTGCCTGTTTTGGGGTGGTACCATGGGCTATGGTAGCCCTAAAACTCTCTCAGACACGTCTATGCGCAACTGCAAGGGTGATATCAAAGAGTTGAAGCCAACAATCCTTGTCGGCGTGCCTATGGTCTGGGAGACTGTCAAGAAGGGTATCCTTGGCAATGTCAACAAGGCAAGCGTGGTTGTCAAAGGTCTGTTTTGGGGAGGACTTGCGGCCAAATC
This sequence comes from Chrysosporium keratinophilum, assembly GCA_029850275.1. Lineage (NCBI taxonomy): Eukaryota > Fungi > Ascomycota > Eurotiomycetes > Onygenales > Onygenaceae > Chrysosporium > Chrysosporium keratinophilum. The sequence continues at coordinate 1,445,972 of JARBIX010000012.1, forward strand.
CTTCCTTTTGTCTTCAGGCCTTCCTGGAGCAGGCGTTCTGGATGCCATTGTTTTCAAAAAGCTGAAGGAGGCTACCGGAGGACGTTTGCGGATTATGCTTAGCGGAGGTGGTCCCATCTCCAAAGAGACCCAGCGTTTCCTTTCGATGGCTATCTGCCCAATGATTGGTGGTTACGGTCTTACGGAAACTGCTGCCATGGGTGGGCTTAACGATCCGATGTCATGGAATCCGGAGGCCATTGGTGAGATCCCCGCCTCCGTTGAAATGAAGCTGGTGGACTTTGCCGATGCCGGTTACTTCACCAATCGCTCTCCGCCACAAGGCGAAATCTGGATTCGTGGAGGCAGCGTCACGGATGGCTATTTTGACAATGAGGAAGAGACAAAAGCTGCCTTTTCCGAGGATGGGTGGTTTATGACTGGCGACATTGGCGAGTTCGACAAGTACGGCCACATCAAAATCATCGACCGCAAGAAGAATCTCGTCAAGTCGTTGAATGGAGAATATATCGCATTGGAGAAATTGGAATCTGTCTATCGATCTGCCCATATCGTCGCGAATATCTGCATCTATGCCGCTCCGGATCAGTCGAAACCCGTCGCGATTATCGTTCCTGCCGAACCTGCTCTTCATCAAATAGCGAAGCAGAATGGAATCGAGGGTGATAGCATTGGAACTCTCGTGCACGACCCCAAACTGAATGCCATTATCCTAAAAGAAATGCAGCAAGCCGGTAGAGCTGGCGGCCTTCGACCATTCGAGATTATTGAAGGCGTTGTGCTTTCTGATGAAGAATGGACACCTCAGAATGTGAGTTTATAAAAGAGTCGTAAGCCTTTGGCTATCATTTGCTGACTTTAATGCTTCCAGGGCTACACCACTGCCGCCCAGAAACTGCAACGCAAGAAAATCATCGACAAGTTCCAGAAGGAAATTGATCGAGCCTACGGCAAATCCTAATTACGAAGTGACATGATACTTGTTTCATTGGGCGCTGATTCTCTGCGTGATGTTCTCTAGCCCTCTTCAGAATCGACCCCTAGGATCCTTCGATATCTCATTGCTAGCACGCTAATACCTCCTGTAGTATGCGCTTTGTTTTTGGCTTTTTCCTATGACCTTTTCTTCTCATGGCTTTATGATAGCTGCAGTGTGTTGTAAATTAAGGATGGCCATTGATACCTCAAAGTCCCCGTCGGATTGTTAGTAATCATATAATTCTCTATCGTTATAATCAGTGTGTCAAGCTTTGAAACCTCAACCACGATCGAAAATCTGTCTTATTATTGTTGTAACCGCGCCCGGCTTTCTATAGTTAGTATTGAAGACTGTCTGGTGTTGAGGTGAAAATAAACTCCACCATCGGGCGCTTCTCAAAGCTGTCTAGGCCGAAACCGCCTTAGCGTACTTCCCCATCCCGACCTCATGCATCAAATCGACAAGCACACTTAACTACTTCTCACCCAGCAAAAAGAAGGATACCCGAATCACATTTCCAAGCAATGTCACTCTGGAAGTAAGGTTCTTCCCATGTCTCATTCAACCAAAAAAAAGAAAGTCATCAAGCTAACCACAAAGCCGAAAAATCAAAATAACAGATCATACCACAACCTTTCCCCACGCACACGGCTCCTCTTTGGCCTTGGATTGATGGGCTACGCTGCATTTGGCTTGTGGGCGGAGCCGCGTGTAGAGAAGACGCTGGGCATGGTGCCGACGGAGGCGGAGAAGGAGGAGCTGGATAAGAAGATTAGTGTGCGGATTCGGAGTGTGGAGAAGTGAAGTGAGGGTTGGGAGTGGCCCCCGGATCTTGGGATTATAACAGGAATTATTTGATTATGTCGGGGGTGGAGGGAGGAACGTGGAGGGTGAGGATGAAAATGAGGATGAAAGTGAGGGTATAGGGGGCACTTGAGAAGAGGAATTGCGGCCTCCTAAAAGCGTCTTCGGCGGTTGGTGCGACGATTTTTCGACGTATCGTGTATGAGAGGTCGAGGCGTTTCGAGGACGAGATGGCGTTTTGGATTGGGAGGGAAATGGCATAGCGTTGAGTTATAGCTGGGGGTTGGTTGGAGCTCAAATGCTACTGTGAGTGCATCTCAAGCCCATAAGCGATTTCCCCTGAAGGTGAATATTGAGTTTCCTCTGCTGACGTTGACCCCTGTGCTAGATAGAACCTGAATTCCACTTTTTGTTTGCATGATCTTCTTCTGGAGGGAGAGGTATTATCTTTACGTCTTTTCATGTCCGATTTCCAATTTTATGTCAAAACTTGCAACGTCAATGCATTTATTAAAGAAATAACTCTCTAGATAGTAGACCGATATATCCATTTTAGGACCCTAAACTCAGAACATCCAAAGCATGTCTTTTTATCCCATTCCCTTCATGAACATAAAACCCGTTAATTCCTATTCCTAATTTTCTTGTCCTTTCCCCCACCCTCCCTCACCCACAGTACCCCGTCGCCAGAAAGTTACTCCTCAAGCATGCGTAAACCTAGGAAAAAAAATGAAAAACTTCAATATCCATTTCCCTCGTGGGATCCCTCTTTGATAGCCATTTGGCATAACCACGGTGTCCTTAAATCTTTTTGATTATGCCCCTTTTTTCCTTCCAAAGATATTTTGGCAGCTTTTGAAATAAGGTAGTTTGATCCCTGGCTCTTTAAATTTCCAAATAAAAACATGACCAAAACAGTAATGTTAAGACAATTAGATCGCCCTGAAGTAAAAAGCAACGATAATGAAACTGGGTGGGCAAATATCGAAAGACATGCGAGAGAAATGAATCAAAAAGCAATGATTATCACAAAGAACGAAGAAAGTGTTCCGAGTCGTAACATCGTAAGTAGCACCATTGGCGCATTCCGTATGGTGGCCATCAGATGGTGCACTGAGGATTCTGAGGATCGGCGCAGTTCTGGGAAAACTCAGCCTTGAGTGGTGATAAAAGGACTCTGCGCCTTTCTAAAAGTAAGAGTCAAGTCACCATTTGCCCCTTCAGTAAGCACTGGATTCTTTGAAGCGTAATTCAGAGCATAATCTCGCGACTGAAATCGAGTTGCCGATGCATAAAATAACTTCCCGGGGTATCGTGTCGCCCTTAATGCGGCACATTTTGCGCAGTTTGGGGAGACACAGCATGGCTCGAACGCGGGAAGTATGTAGGGCGCCACTTCAACGGCAGTTATAAAACGAGTTCATCGAAAAGAGGCACTCGGGCTGGCTCCAAGGCAAAGGAAAAAACAAGTGAAGATACGGCTAGTAAAAAAGGAGATAAAGAAGAAACAGCGCCATAGAAGAAAATGCGTAGCATAAGAGGAACGGGGGAGGTCTCACAAACCCAACGCTGCGCTAGCTAGTCATCGGAATACATAATCAACCAGAACTCGCAACTCGTTCCTCGAAGTTTGAGGGAGAAGCATAAATCCGCGATACAAAAGCATGAGGTCCTAAAATGCTACCGTTGAAAATGAAAGAAACTTGTCATAACGTCATGTCTCATATAGCATGAGAGTTATGTATCGCATCATAGCGGCCATATGTGTGGTCGTCTGATCGAGCGGAGAATGCTGAAGTCAGTCTCCCGCCAGACGGTGGTCGATTACCTTCTTGGTTCGCGTAACCGTTGGAGGTCTGTGCTCCCATATACCGATTCGGGCCATTGTGGTCATTGTTCAACATGGGGATCATTGGGTCAAATGCTTCACCAAGAGAGACGTCATTATGTTCTTGAGGCTTATTGGTCGTATCCTCGAATGATGGTAAAGCGCAGCGAATATTGAGAGAATCGGCAGCAACTCGCCGAGATGCGGATGCAGACGCAAACGCGTGCTGTCCATATCCATCAATCGACGTAGCTGCTGTCATCGAATGCATCGAATGGAGAGGATCATTGAGCAGAGTGTAATCGTAGCCGGGCGAAGAGGACGAAGAGGAGACAAGAGAGCTCGCAGTTAATGGAGACTGGTCGGTAGAGGATATACGGCGATAATCGTACTGAGAACCATCGCGTTGGATTGGATCGTAAGAAAGCGATGATAGGTGCTGGGGTCGAGACACCTGCGGCGGGTTTAATCCTGAGTGTATTCCCAAATGACCCATGGTTGAACTCCCGGCATCTGCTTCGCCTGGGCCCATACGACTGCCGCTCTCGCGTCTCACATCTTTATAGTGCCCAGGAGATCTTCCGCGGACAACAACTGGGTTAGAAAGTTTCCTCGCCAGCATAACCCACTCACTCCCGTTTCCATGAGGGTCTGGAACTTCCGCCCAGAGTTCGGCGACAAGATTATAAAACTGCTGTTGGGCGCGTCGTTTCCCGTTGTTTGCGGTAGCTTTTTGGAATTGAATTCGCTCCCAAGTGTGGGAAGTGGGAACTTGGGATGATTGCTGTGTGGTCCCATAAGATGAACCGTAGTCCATTTGCAAATTGGCAGACTGAGACGGTGGGAGGCCAAAATTTAAGTGAGCGTTGCTTGCTCCATGGTTGAGAAGGAGGGATGGTGGTGGCTGCGGTTGAAGGATCGCCCGTCGGGGCTTGCTCTCGGACTGTTTATCACGCTTTGGGGTATGCTGAATGAGTTCCCTGACCTCCTTTTCTTGTCCATTCACAAATGCAGAGATTTTCATGGCGAAAGAATGGATCTTCTCCTGTGCACGCCCAGGTCGCTGTATAAAATAGGTCGTACATGCTGTCCATGGCCTCAAGGCGAAGGAGAGAGACACAGAAAAATAGTTTCGGCGGTAGCATGTCCAGTATCCACCTGCAAGGAAGAATCCTTTGTGGATCCTGGCTTGGATCTCGGGTTTCACAACCTGACAGTTGGCAACCACAGGGTAATAAACCTCCGTTTCAACCCATGGGGGTGAATCTATCGTGGAGAGGGCTAATCGAGTAGGAGACTCCAGGAATAGACCCCCGGAGCTTCCATACACCGCGTTGGTGGAGCCATTCATCGGTATATCATTCGACCGCGCGGGATATTGATGATACCTTGTGTTGTCACCGAAAGAGCTGGTCGCATGCGCTAGCGAGAAGCCATTTCTAGGCATTGCATAAGGCATTGAGTAGCTGTCTCCGCGACTAATCATGCTGGCTGAAGACGGAAGCATGGTGCCTGGTGATTGCATACTATGCGGCACTCCCGATGGTGGCTGGCTAGATAGTAGTCAGCAGGTCGCAGCGAACGAATTACGCAGCATCGTAGTTCAAAGAGACAAGCTTACAGCGGTGGCACTCGCGGGAACTTATAGTCAACCATTCTTGCGGTCAAAGCCACGGTGGGAGACTGGCGGCTGATAGGGGACGGGTTTGGCGAGTCACTTTCAACTGAAGTTAAGGGGCTCGCGTTGCTGCTATGTAGAGAAGCAAGGGATAATGCTGTTTCGCGCGGTTTTGGGATATCTGGTGATGATCTGCAAGAGGATGCTACCAGATCTTTGGCATCTCTAGTAAAATGGAGTCTAATCCTCCAAATAGTTAATAAGGGCAATAAACCAGTCTGAAAAAGCCTTCTTCTGAAAGAAACAAATTCAGAGCAACTGTGGGGACTAGAAATGTGTGTTCAAGAGATTTTGTTCAGACACAACGGAAAATCAGAAAAGGATGCATCAGATCCCGGCAGATAAGAAGTATTTGTGAGAGGAAGTGAAAAACCCAGATCGACAACAGTCAGGATATAACGGCCCAGCGAACTGGATTTGAAGATTGATGATGTTGGCTCGGAAAGTGAACAGATGAAAGGGAGACACCCTTCACGAAATGACGGGTGTTAATTTCCTGGATAAACATGTCAAACAAACAATGGGAGAGTGATTTCAGGGTGAATTAGACTCTTCATCCAGAACTTGGTCGCTGGAAATTAAGATCACTTACAGTGCATCCTGAATCCCAGATTGTTGCAAAGCAAGCCCTGAAGGGTTGAGAGCTGAACCCGGATGTACTAGCTGATAACCAAATAGAGCAGTTCTGCTTCCAGCTTCTTCTGCACTTTCTAAAACAGGAGAGCCTGTCTCGGAGAAAATTTGAGATAGTCCGGCAGATTGCTGGGCGGGAATCGTCGTAGAATCAAAATTTAGGGATCTGTGTAGTAGCGCTGCGCATATCCACTCAACATCAGAACTGAAGCTGATAACTGACAATCGAAACCAGGTACATTTATTCAAAATAACGAGCAGAGATTTGGGTATTCGACTCGGGAATGCCGTCACCTCGCAAAGAGCTCAAGCACAAAATTTGCCATCAAGTAAAGTGCTAACGGCGCTTGGATAGGAGCATAAAATATGCACGAAGATGAAGAGAATTTCAGGTTTCATACAATCGGACGGAATGATATCGCTAACGGAATGAAAATAAAGGATGCCAAATTTATAGTCCCGGGAAAACGTGGGAGATCTCCCGCTGATGGTGAATTCTGACCAAGTGAAGTCTTGGTATTTCGAGTTGAAGTCGTACCAGATAGAAATAAGCTTACTAGGATTCATTTGTCAAGCCCCAGGAAAACCGTGAGCTTCCGAAATGTGGGCTGCGCTCGATTGGGTGCCCTGGTACTGGGAATAGTGCTAGACAATGGAGAGATAAAGAGGCGCCTCAGTCTGCGCCAGGATAGCTTGACCAGCGATATCTTCGCGGAGTCGGATGAAAGTCGCAACCTCAATCCCGAGTGATTGGGTGAATCACAAAGGCAGAAGTTGATAACCGTTCTGTGTTTGGTGGTTGGAATGGGAGGTTTCTAACGAAAGGAATTGCGATATGTTAGCGTCGCTCATGGGCTCTAAAGGATTGACAGAATAGAAGAGCAGGAGCACTGTAGATGACAGAGGCACGGCGAAACCCCTAGAAATGCATGATGGTTGCCGACTAGAGGGTCATAAGATAAAAGGAATTTGGCCAGGGGGTCGTGATTAGGGTGATTCGAAACAGAAAGAATTAGCTGATGACCTTTTTTCCATACATACTTGGCATAGAGATGGATCACGCTGCAAGGGTATCAGCGCCAGCGGTTCATTGCAGGCAATTCGCAGAAAAGAAGGTTCAGCGGAGAAGAGCCAGGATAGAGCGACGTGGGGTATGGAAGAAATGGAGGTAGGGGGGGTACAGTGTCGACGGCTGCGAAAGTGACTTGGCCTGGGAATGTGTAACGGCCCCGGATGGCTCAATTTAAAGGTTTACCCTCAGCCCCAGATTTGGCCTGGTAGAAGCAATTACCGGCAGCGAATAAGGTAGGTGGATCCCCCGAGGTGATCGACGGCTAAGAGGCGAGATAGCCCTTGTCAGGTGCTCGATCAAAAAGAAATAACATTTCCGCACCAGAACCAACAAAACAACCAAAGTCTAAGAAAACATTACGATGGGGAATGGCTATGTGCAAACAATAAAAGAGCAGCGCCCTCTCTCGAAGAGGGCATTCCGACATGACTGCAAAAAAGGAGGCAGGGGGATGGGTAAGAAGACAGGGTGATTGAAAACAGCCACTGTGGATAGCACCAATGATATTAGCCCAATGTCTCACTCACCGATTGCAATGGTTTGCTATGCAAAGGCGACGATGGATGAAGCGGTCGAATGAGGGCATACAAAGATGCTTTAATAATCATCCGCCAGCAATCGGCCTGGAGAAGGACAGTGCCTCGTGTGATAACGCGATAGGTATTCCGCAGTTGGCCGAGGCCAGGAGTAATAGCGGTGCTGTATCAAGCTTTTCTTTTGGAGTGAAGCTCGTTGTTTGGAAAATGGCCCTGGGTATATGTAAGGACAGAGGAAGACGACCCTGCTGTTAGCAGGCGCTAATAAGGTTCTTTCTCCTCCCTTCTTCATCCCACTTTGCTTTTTTCCGTCAAAAGATAACCAATAGCCGTGGCTTATATTCAAGCTAGCATAGATAATGACATAAGAGTGCAAGTCCGATCTTACGGATGAAGTAGCTCCTCCGTCCTCCGCGCGAATAGCACTTTGTCAGGGGGACATGGATTCGTCGATACTGGGGGCCAAGCATCCGGTAGCGACATGAAGCTCCGATCCTATTAGGGTTCTCAGGATCGGAGATGACCTAGCCAATGCGATAGAAATGGGAGAGGTTCGATTGCTTAGAGCCCCATATCAAATAGCGGCTCGTATTTTAATCGGTGCCAGGCGCCAGCAAAGTTGCCGAGCGGAAAATGAGAGGGTTGAAAGGTCAAGGCACAAGCAAATTATGCCTGCAATTGGTTATGTTATGACTGATGATCCTGGGCATCCCTAGTGAGTAGCTGCAGGTAACCACTCTTAGCTTCAGTTAGTGGATTTATTATAGGTTCTTCTGCCGAATTCGAGAAAACGCTGGCTGCATTCGCGGCGTGTGCAAGTGTCTATGTCGCGGGTGCTGACAAGGGCTTGATTCCCGAATGATCACAGCGAACAATACCATTTGTATTCCGCATACGTGTATGGAGTTGTCGCAGTTGGCTTTCACGAAGCTGCATCCCAAGAACGCAGTCGTCAAAAGAGTGAGACAATGTTAACTTCTTCCCCCTTTTTTTCACGCGAATAAAGGTCTCTATGTCGACAATGAGCTTAAAAAATAGCTCGAGGGAGAGACGGGGTGCCTTGATCAAGTCATACTTGTCATGGTTAAGCTGTATCCTGCAGAGCATGAATACGTGGAAGTCGAGGCGTATGGATACGCACCCTGATGTTATTTCACTCTTCAAAGGTCGCAGAACAGTAGTAAGGGAGCCAATAGCATAAACTCCTGTCCGAATAGAAATTAGTCATGATGTGGACAGCGAGGGTTGGTGAATCAAGTCGACGGGACTGGCTCAGCAAGATTAAAGCTGCGACCGCCGACTGTCGACCCAGCGAGTCGCGACAAGCCGACACCCGGCCCCCAATTGCGATTAACGCGACCACATAGTATGCGTCGTCCAGCCGGAATATTACTCCCTAGATGCATATCGAGAATGATCTACCACAGGGCAGAACTAGTTGGCTTGGCGGAAAGAGCATCAAGTCCTTTCTTCATCATCGCAGACGGAGGAGGGGAACAAAAGAATTCTGTTGGAAGCAAGGTACTTTGTACGGTCCGTATTATTGTATGCGAGGAGGACTGCGCACGGGAATAAGGTGATCAACGGAGAGAAACGCCATCATCTATTGGCCGAATATCTCAGCCACAATGCAACTGCGATTGAGAGTTTCAGTAGCGCAGATGATCGGCCAGTAGTGGAAGATCCTGTTTTTAGGGATCAAAATGGAAAATCTGAGCAGAGTAATAGTTTATTTTTCTAGAGTTTGTAGTGTCGGCTCTTCCACGCTTATTCCGTTGTAGCTGGCAGCGTCTCAAAAGTTGCTTCTTTTCTGCCTTTCCCTGACACCTCCGGAGAATAATATGCAATGTTCCAAAGAGAAGGGCGTTTGAGTGCTGAGACGCAGAGGTGCCAAAAGCAAGTCACCTATTGCGCTCCGTATTTGGAAGATCACATCGCATGGCAGAGGAGCGAGCCATGTGTTGAGTAACAGGCAAGTAAGAGAAGGGATACCTGGTTATCAGTGAATGGAGTCTGCGTTTTTTTGTTTTCACAGACCGTCTTTTGCGCATCTTGCAGGCAGAGAGGCACCGATCGTCTGCTATCCCGTCGGTGTAGAAGAACAAAGCAGAGCCACGATGTTTTCGTCCACTCCATGAACGCTTTGCCAAAATACGTACTCATCCTATAGACACCAAATATCAATCATTGGACAAGGGTTGGCAATACGGGAATTGGTCGAGACAGACTTCTAAAAGCGGAGCTCCCGAGGCTTGTGGGCAATGTCTTGCATACTACCCTGGCGACATGGTTGTACAAGCATGCTCTGCCGACAGGCACTGGGATTTGACAAGTAGTAGCTGAGTAACTCATAACGGTCACCGTTTTAGTCTGGCCATCATAGCCTGCTTTTTTCCAGCCAGACATAGACATAGTGATGCGCTGCAATGAGCTGTAAGGTAGAATCTGGTTTTTTCAGAGTCCGGCTAAGTGACAAAGTACAGTCTGGTCAGCTTTTGTGAGCCCCTGCAGCATAGGCCGGAGCATTGACCAGGATGGACTGACCGTGACAAAGACATTCCAATTAACAGTGGAGAATGCGTGAATGAAGCAATTTCTTTCCCAGCACAATCAAGAACTAATCGGGCAAGCAATCCTACAATGCAATGAGATCCCTATTGATGAGCCTGGGGGATGATCGTCAACAATTCTCAGCTGGAACTGTTCAGGACAAAGACGAGACGTCAGATTCTCGGAAGAGGTGAAGTTGCGCCGGCCTAACTAGCCCAATTGGGGATGGACCGATCCACAGAAAGTCTGGTAGCCGCAATGTGGCCCGTGCACGGGGCTCTTGCTGATCCCTTGGCATCATGCCCGCAACGACAGCTCACCACGACACCACCATCAATCGCATCCGGACTTTGACGACACACCCAACATCCATCTTCCCACCGCCTCTCTACAATAGCCCATTTGCTTATCGGTCTACGGGGTGGCTTTTGTGGCCTCCGGCTATGGAACATGCAGACGCCGCATTCTGGGTTTCAAGTTTGAATTCCCACGTCGATCATGTCTCATCGAAATGGCAAAGTCACCGCTCAGCAACAAGATGATTGTGTTCCAGTCCGGGAGTGGGCTTACTTGACTTTCAGTATGTAGCTGTCCTGTGTGGGGAAAGTGCGAAATTTTTTCTTTGCGCCTACATCTTCGAGTAGCTGTGCCGGGAAAGGAGAAAGCGTGCGTCACTCAAGCTCAGTTGCTTCTCCATTTACACATCTTTTTCTCGCAATCAAACGGTATATTTAAAACCAGGATTGTTGAGCTATGCAGACTGACACGAGTTGCGAATGTAGACTTTTTCGGACTCCAGACCCCAATCGAGCACGTCTCTCGTCGAATTTTCCCACCACCCTGCTCCTCAAGACAAAAGCTGACGCCCTACGACGAGACTCAGATGCAGCAAGACCTACTCCGTATCAGCTGGCTGCATTTAGGCCAGAACGAAAATGCCTTTATTCCTACTCCGTATATGATGCGGAAGCGTATCAGTAAGATACTAGTAGTGCCCAATGAAAGCTCCAGGCAGTCGTTCGACTCGCACAATGCTTTGCCAATTACGGTAATAGTTCCGGCTGCATCCAGCCGAAAAACTGCCCACCATATTGCACCACCTTCAGGAGACTAATTTACCAAAAGGGGGAATGAGAACTTCCTTAGACAAAGGAAACGAAGCATCAAGCTTCAAATGCTTTGCACAGGACCTGCATCCTGCGTAACGAAACTGAATCATTCTACGAGTCGCATGAGAACCTGAATAGCTCTTCTCTAGCCCCATTGTTTACCGCTAGCCACGGCATGGGAGAATTGTTTAGTTCAAACTTGAGACACATCAAGCAGTACTACCCAAAACCCTGTCACTCACCAACGCATTCCCAGAGAAGACCCTGTATACCTTTGAGTAGTAGAAGGTTTTTGCGGAATTATCCATTTGGTGGATACTGCTTCAATTACACTTCACGTCCAATGGCCCTCCGAACTCGTCTCGATGGACATCCTCCGCTAACTTACCGGCTTTCTCGCCAAAGATGCTCAGGATCGGATCTCCGGTAGTATACTGAGCACCATTTTGATGACACGCGCCTTAAGACTCTCCGGAAATAATTTAAGTGCTTCGAGATAATTATAGCCGTGTCGATTGTATGAATGCGTTTTTGATACAAGCAAACCGGTCCAGCTTCTCCCACGTGATTCTTGCTTTGGCGATGCCTTTTTTGTGTGACCTGTCCAAAAGATTTGAGACATCAAGCACCACAGGAATGGTTCGATTGGACGGAGTCTTTGCATTCTTATTCGCTACTCCTCGGAGCTGTTTGAGCAGCCAGGGGTATAATCTGATCTCGGCATGGAAGAAGGAATCTAAGCAGGACTTGCATGCACTTTCAAACAACTCCCTGGTCCATTTTCCAGTGGTCTACAACTACAATGCTGAGTATCTTTGAGCTTTGAATTGCATCATTGGGTTAACTTGCTTGTGGCAAGCCCTCCATGTTTGCCTTGAGTGTTAGGCACAATGCGCCAGGACCAACGGTTCAGGATGCAGGCGATGGTGCGACTACCAACCCTTTGTTATTTACGATTATCGCCTTCTAACGATATGCAGGTGCTGGGCTGGTACCATTTTCGCAAGGCCTCCGTCCATTACCGACCTTTCTAAGAATCTACTCTCTGAGTTGCTACTGTCTCGATATCTCTGTCTACAGTCACCTGAATATGGATATGCAACTTCCTGAGGTAAATTTTGAGAGCCTGTGCAAAGTTTTCTAGAGCTCGCTCTAATAATAACTGCGGTCACACGGCGTTTGCCAAACTCCATCCAGTAAGGGTTTCGACAGACCAGCATCCATTAACATGGCCTATATACTCTTGAATGCTATGCCAAATGGCTTTTGACCCTCCTGTCAGTCACATGCTCATTCTATTTAGGACTGATTGCATTCATTTTCGGCTCATGATCATTTTTGGTCAGCTTTCTATCCCCGGACTTGGGATTATAGCCCGGTATTCCTCATCTGATTTCACGTGATTTATAAAACTCCCGCGTAATCAGGGAGAGAATTGCATGAACAGCCTTGGCCTACCTTTTTGATCAGCTTGGTTTTTTGGCAGGCCTGTGTTCACAAATAGCCGTTTTGGTTCCGCCTCGGGGCCACAGTTCGTTTCTACAAGGGAAAAGGGAAGGCTAAAACCTTACGGGGAAGGGAAAATCCAGAACCTCAGCGGAAGTACGATCTCTGCTACTCATGTGCCACGAAAATATAGGGTTGGGAAACCATATCCGGATGAAACCAACCAAAACGAATTTCTTCCGCGCAAGCAGGTATGTCTTTCCCCAAGCTTGCTATCGACGATGCTACTAGAACGTGGAGGGCTATCTGAGGTACATTAAGCTTGATTTTCCCCCAAATTTCCGAAGTAGGAGTGGTTGTTATCACTGCATATTCTGACAAGGATTCGCGAAAGGGTTTGAGAGGCTAGTTATTGTCTCACTGCGCCCGTTTTGATAAAACGTGGACAGATAGGTGCCAACCCACATCATCTAGAATGCAAGCAAGCATGATATCCATCGAACCGCCAATTGAGCATGACAGATGAAAAGCAAGCAAATCGGATACGCCGGCAGCGGCGTACGAGTTTGGTAAGCTGACGAAGAGCGTGTAACATGATGTTTTCTTTTGTCCTGGTGATATCACGGCTACTCTCCTTCGCATTTCAGTCAATAGGCATCTTTTATCCAAGCTGCTTTGCATCGTCACAGAGACCCCCGACCCGAGACCAAACGTAACACAGAGATTGACATCCATGGAGGCCGGAGGTGCTTTCAAACACACTTGGCCAAAAGCTATCTTAACAGATTTGATATATCTGCGTGTTTGCCTTGACCGGTTCATTTTTCAAGCCTTTTGTCATCTGGTTTCTTTGCGCCTGGCCCTTCTCCCATGCTTGCTATAGCAGCGGGCATTTCCGCCACTCTTTTCTTTTGAATTCCCCAATCCTATCTCTAGTAAATTCTTCTTGGTTTCCCTCCCCTTCACGTCTCCATGTCCTCGCACTCCAGGGGCGCGCATGTCATCAATTTTCTTTTCTTCTTTGGCCCAATTTTTCCTATTGTTAATGCCTTGCCACACCAGCCCAAACACCTGAACTTCGGTAGTTCTGAACAAGTTTGCCTGTATGCACCTTTCCTTACGCTGTGGATATCGATTGCCGTCTGCACATACCGTGACCACGTCACCTCCTAGTCGCCTACATCGCATGCGTCGACTCCTCCCAAAAGCTTGCATAGTCCCTAGAGGAGGTAATGTCGGCGATTCCCGAGTCCGAATGTCCGCAGCCTCTCGGGTGCTTTTGAGCAGGGTGATGTGGATCCTAGACATAAGGCGAAGTTTGGGATAGCTTTGCTCTAGAACATGGAGATGGGGCAAGGAAAGGCAATAACATGCTGGTCAAACCGTATTATTATGAGGAGGTGAGGATGAAAGAGGACACCTGGCAGAGCTCACTCGGGGATGATGTCCGCATGCGGGTATCTTTCTCCTCCTGAGATCTCATCTTGTTAGTATTGAGATGTACAGTACTGTACTGTTTAAACGTGGATCATTATTTGATGAAATCCGACAGTCCCTCGTACAGATGTATTCCTTAGCTATAGGATAATCACTTAATGATAGTATACGGCCACGTAGATAGATAATCAACATATCGTTAGAGGTATCTAGAAAAAGGAAAGCCGCCTTCAATGCTGACCTCACGGCAGTTGAAGGCTGGGGAGAAATACCGCCACGAGGTGATAGGAGAGGTTTCGCTCTTGATTCCGGCTGATGCTGTAACTTTTCCTGTTGTCAGAGAGATCGGAATCCAGCCTGGACTGGTTGTTGGTGCTTGCATTGCCTGGTTTCAGGAAAAAAAGCGGTTGGGTACTGCTGGGTCAGATAGCAATGCCAGGATGCTCACGTAGGTTTATTCACCCCTCCTTCCCTCGCTCCCGTTCGCCGAGATCTTTGAATGTCCGGTTTCAAAAGACCGAAAGGTAATAGTTATTCGACAAGGGGTGGGTGGATTTGTATACCTTTCCAAGCCAGAAAAAGGAATGTGGGGTGGGGGGGGAGAGGAGTAGACAAGTGTAAAACAATTCACATGATGGTACCTTAAACGAAAGAGTGGACAGCACGCGGGCATACCGAAAGCCTGGGTATCCACGTTGGCCCTGGTCTTGTCGGTGGGAAGGATGGGAAGATTCAGGAGGTTCGTGGGAACCTGGTAGTAAACAGGCTCCTCTCCAGGCAGGTTATAGGTGGAGAAAAAAAGTCCGAATGAACCCTGATTGTGTGTAGCGTATAATCGGGAATTGGTAAGGGGGGGGGTCCCTTCGAGTAGGATTCGTTGACAGAACTGGAGGGGGGTGCCATACATGGAACTGGCGTCTGTCACTCTAGCCCAGCACATTGAGTACATCCCATGGGGCTCTGAGAAAGTCGAGAACCAGCCTGATGAATGTTTAGCTGAAGCTGTCAAGTACTATGGATGTCTGTACAGTACAGTACTGTATGTACATATACCTTTTTCTTTCGTGGAGTCCGGAGAGAATTCCTAGCACGGTATCAGAGAGTTTGTTCAAAGATGATCGTGCAATATTCGGGTTAACCCATTTGATGATTATATTCGATGACTGCTTCAGTAAATGGTATAATCTGCCTATTGAATAGCTTCAAGTTGAGAAGCAATCATCAAAGCAACATCTGTTGCTTTCGCATTGTGACAGCACAGTGTTTTCTCCAAATGAGTCAAACATGACTCAATGCTGCTTCGGGCTGTAGGTTGTATCAATCGTATGGAACAACCAACCGTTACGGACATCCGAAATGAGGGCAGTAATTTTCTATTTCGCGATCGTCATTATAAACAATTTCGCGCTATAGAAGAAGACTTTTGAATCAGAGAAGGAACCCGGTGATGCCATTCTAGAAAGAATCGAAAAGAATAAAAAAAGCTCATTAAGAGACGTAAACTAATCATTAACAGGGACTCATGATGTTTTCTTCGCGAATTCGACACGCAAAATAAGATGTCGGTAACCAACTACATATCTGTGTTAGCAAAGGTGAGCTAAAGGAGGGAGTGCTCATCGTTGACTTACAGCCATCCATCTTTTCACAAGCTCGAGCAGCGTCTGACCTGTCCGCAAAACTGATAAACGCAAAGCCCTTCGCCATATTGGTTTCTTTGTCCTTTGCAAGGAAAACTCTGGTGACGTGTCCAAATCTGCCAAACATATCGCGGAGATCCTGTTCTTCGGCAAGTTCGCTGACCTGTTCGAGGAGTTAGCAGTCAAGATCCCACTCAGAATTTCCCCTAACACGATCAGAGACTGGTCAATACTCACATTGGTAACACGCAGCGTCGCCAGCTCGTCTCTCTCATATTTGCTCGTCATCTTCTCTCCACCACCACCACCGCCGGCGCCACCCCTTCTAAGCGCAGGAGGAACATAAGTGCTTCCACTAGTTCCCAGACCACCCGCAGCTTTTTCTTCTTCCTCATTATCTGCACCAGCCGGGCCAGTGGACTCATCAACCGGTGCCATAGTATCCTTGAACGGACATCTGGCCGTGAAATGCTCGCCGCTGCAAATACGACACTTGACCTTCTTATCCTTCAACTGATCCTTCAAACCGCCCTTCTCGCCACCGTCCTTCTCCGCCTCCTTGGCCAGAGACTTCCAATTCACAGACGGTCTGAAAATAATATTCTCGCCGACGGAGGTGGTATCGAGAGAAGGACCGGCAGGGTGGCCCTTCTCCAGACCGAATTTCGCCCATCCCTTGCGCTCCGCGACGCGAGGGTTTACGTGCTCTTTGACGACGGTTGTGCGAATTCGTCGTGTGGTCTTGACTTTTTTGCCATCCTCGTTGAAGCGGTATGTGATCACGGTCTTGGTGCCGTCTTTGTTGGCAATGACTTGCTGTGGGGGTAGGGATGTGGCATCGTCGAATTCCTCGTCGTCGGCCCAGTCGCCTGCGCGGCTGTTGCACAATCTCTGTCAGCAAAAGTTCTTTCAAAGTTGGAAACTAAGAGCACATATACTCACTTTGCTGCTCGAGACATGGTCAGTATATTCTGTAGTAATGTCTTTTGTATATGAAGCTGTATGAAATCTCGACGACGAATGCTCGAATTATCGCATTTTGGTGTGCAGTCAGATTATCTCAATTGAGCTTAGCTTCGGGGTGCTGGTCGGTCCGTTTAAGCTTTTTTAGTTGCCACTTTGACGCTAACCAAAGGTGGGTTTTAGCCCTAATTTGTATAGTTTCACGGCTGAGCAGTTGTTCTAATAGAGTGGAGTTTCACAATCCTGAGGGTGAAATGGATCGCACCATATTCCAACGCTATTGCAAAGGCCCGGGAATGGCAACCTCTTTCTGCAATGATTACTTGGGCCCAGTCCACTTTTGGATGTCCCCGAAAGTCTCAGGCCTCGAGCCGAGGATGAAGGTTGTTAATAGAGTGACCTTTTCTTTTCATGTCAGTACTGACATCTTATTTGAGTTCCCTCCGATAATTACACAGGCCTGGCCTCTACTACTCCCCGTTGATTCATTTATATCTTCGTTTCTGGAATGCTCGTTTCTCCAAGTTGCAATATTTATCAACATCTTCCAGATTATAGGCACAAGAAAGATAGTCACCTCCATTTAGTAACGAAGCTCGAGGGACTAGCTAGGCCGACCTTACAATTTGAATTCGCAAACTATCCCAAAAACTTAAACCTCGGGTTATTTCCCAGTTATGATACCGAAAGGTGCCACGGCTTGTCGACATTCAGTATGCCAGTAATCGGGATATAGAAACCCAAACATGTGGCTCTGATGCTCTGGTAAAACAAGTGGCGCAGTAATAGCCGATATACGGCGGAGGAGTTGCGAAAAAGGTCATGAAGCTAAATCATGCAAAAGAGATCTTGCTCAAAAAGATAGACAACCAAAGCAATCATGATATGTACAAGTCCGTTACCGATGCGCCGACTAAAGATATCTCTAAGCCGGGTTCATTAACAAAAAGAAAAACAGAATGGAGAATGAAAAGACATTGCTTCCAGCACATTTACAGCTTAGCAATCATCTTGTTACCCTTCTGAAGCCAAGCAACAGCATCGTCGACGAGCTCGTCGACAATGGCCTTGGCGGGCTTCTTCTCGTTGACAACAGCGGCGGCCTTACCCATCAAATGTGGGCGGGCGTTGTCGAGAGTGTCGTCATCGACGTCGTCGCCGAGGTTTTCAAAATCGTGTTCAACGGGAATAACTCCCTTGGATGTGAGATCCTTCATCTCCTGGGCACGGTTTTCCTCCCAGTTCGTGATGTAATCGTTTTTCCGCACGCGCATAGGTCGTCCCTGGAAATGTCCTGTCAGCTACCTACAAACATCTAAACTGAAACAATCTAGTTGAGAAAGCACTTACAGTGAAGATAATGGTTCGGACGTTGTCATCAAAGCCGGCAGTTCTAACAGCCTCCTGGTGGGAGTGTGGGGCACCAGCCTCATCAGAGAGGACAAATCGGGTACCGACCCAGACGCCAGAGGCACCAAGCATCAGAGCTGCAGCCACAGACTGACCGTTGAAGATACCTCCCGCAGCGACAACCTGGACTGGCTGACCGGTCAAGGGACTCTTGTGGCCCTGGACGAGTTTGGCGACGGTGGGAATGAGGATGGAAGTGGGAGTGTCTCCGGTGTGACCACCGCCCTCGCCACCTTGAGCGCAAATAATATCGACACCAACATCCAGGCACTTCTGAACATGCTTGGGGTGGCCGATCATGTTCATGTACAAGATACCAGCCTTGTGGATGCGGTCAACAACATGCTTGGGGGGGACACCGACGGCGGAAACGAAGAGTTTAGCGCCACTTTCGATGATGATGGAGACCAACTCGTCGAGTTTGCCCTTGGTATAATCGTAGCTAGTACTGGTTAGCAGCCTTGTCTCCTATCACGAGACATTCCCAACGTACTTGGTCTTGCGGGCGCTTCCTCCAACCTGAGGGAGCAAAAGATCGACACCGAAAGGAGCATTCTTATCGTTCAAATAGCTCTTTAGCTCGTCTACTTGTTCTCTGAGCATCTCAGGGGTGTAGCCGACACCACCGATAACGCCCAGACCACCAGCATTGGTAACGGCTGCGGCAAGCTTGGGACCAGCAGCGACGTTCATACCAGCCAGAAGCACTGGGTGGTTGATCTTGAGCAGATCAGTGAGGGGAGTGCGGAGTTTCTCTAGAAGCGATGTTTAGAGATTAGCGATCGGTAGAGACCAGGGTGCAGTGGGAAGAACCCAGCCGCGAGGAGGGCGGTGACTTACGAGGGGAGGCCATTTTCGCGATGTGAAGTCCGTTAGGCTGGGGAATAGAGGCAGCAAGGAGTAGTAGCAGAGACAAATATAGACAGCGATGGTAGTAAACGATGGTATCGCTACAGAGAAAGGATGGTATATATAATAGACAGCTTCGCAAGTGATGGTCTGAGGAGAAACGAGGTTGAAGTATTCAATGCTTGTGCCAGCCGCAGCAAAGAGCCTCGGCACCTGCGACGCCAAGTCGGGGTAACGTCCAGCTAGATCGGCGCTGATATCGAACCACCACGAGTTACCGATTCTCTGCTCTGGAACTACATAAACTCAGCACTTGGCTGAAACCAACGTGAACTGCGAACCAGAGTTGGGTCAGGAACAGATGGCATCAAAGTAACCGAATGGCCAGCAGCATGACCTCCATAACGATGAGATACATGACTGTCAATCAGCACAGCTAACAAAGAATCTCATTGTTACCCTCTTGTTGATAAAGAACCCGGTCGAAGCTCCTTTTGAGGTATTCACTTCAACAGAATCTCTCATGAATTAGTTCTGGATACTGTGAATTCTGTCGCAAACTTGTGTATGCATGTATGTAGTGTTATACACATACTTATCTTAAATTTGAATGGATTGGATCGGATTTTGGCTGCATAGCTCCTGAAGGCGCTGTTGAACTCCAAACGCAGACTCGAGAGCTCCAGGACCTTTTGCGAAACCTACAATTTGTTCCTGTCTTGCAGCTGCCCAGTACGCCCAGCAGCATGTTTCAATGATGTTGACTAGAATAGGGATGTTTTGGCTTGCAGAGAGAGCCTCAAAAGGCCGGAATGAGAATGCACCTAACTACGCTTGTGGTTTTCAGAGATCGTATGGCAAGGCCAGTTGGTAGGCGGAATACAGGGCCGATTCACAACAATCCGGTTCAGAAGCCATTGTCCGGCATGCGACGACTAATATTTCAAGAAACAGAAATAACCCGGCAGGCGGTGTAGCGGTCAACTACACCGGGGAGGAAGAGAACAGGACTCGCGATATACGGCAGGGGACGACAGGAGAACACGGTGGTGCCAGGAGTGAAAACCCGACAGTGGGAAAAACAAAGCCGCTCTTCCTTTAAGCTATTCTTGTCGCCGCGCAGAACATCGCAGTCACTACTTCGCGGCGAAGGCCATGCTTTAAAGTGAATTCCAAGTGCGTGTACTGTACTCTTGAGGGCGTTTAGGGCAGGGAGGAGCTCGGACCTTAGGGGCCGGTGAGCATTCCAATGAACGAATGGAGTCAATAATCTCATGGTTAATCATATATTCCTGGAAAATGCTGTCACAAGGACGTACGATACTGACTATAATATCCTATCTCAGAACAGCCGTGGATGCTGCTGCATAATCACAAGGCAAAGGCGGGCTTGCAAATATGATACTATGCCACAATCAAACAATCGACTCGAAAACTAAGGCAATGCTCACAAATATCATAGGGCGTCAACTGGAATGAAGAGAGTCCCGAGTTGAAGAAACCTTCCAGGCACGTGATCGATGGACGACGACCGAAAAATGCACTCAACGGACATGCACTCTGAAGCAGAGCAGCGCAGCCCATCCATTCTCTATTGCGAAAAACGGTAGAGATGAGAATCACGCCATGCTCGCTGGCTGATGCCGCTTTTCTCCGCAGCACGCACGAATTGTCGCGATTTGTCTCCGCAAGCTTCAGCTACCAATGTCTCCGACAACAGAGGTTCTTCTGTCCACTGTTAGGCCTACTCTGAAGCCATGAGCTAACTGTCGACAAGCACGCTGTCTGCTCCTAAATATATCTCGAAATTTGCCCGAAGTGGTTTGGGCCCCGAGAACGACATCTCAACAGCTGTGCCGAAAAGCGCAGTTTCTATCTACCATGCGCAGACGCTTCCTCGGTGGAATGAACATTTTTGCCGTGGCCACAGCGCATCCATCTCTTCTCAAGGTGATAGGAGGCCTGGAGCTCCGCCTTCAAGACTGCCTGGAAGGCGTCATTTCTCCATTTCTATGAAATCTCACCGCAGCCACCCTCCACCAGGCCGCGCCGGAAATTCAGGTGCTATGCATCGTGCCTTTATTGCTCTGGGTAGCAACTTGGGCGATCGCGTTGCCATGGTAGAACAGGCATGCAGGGAAATGGAGGCAAGGGGAATCACAGTTCTGAGAACAAGCTCTCTCTTCGAGACGGCACCGATGTACGTGACAAATCAGAATCCTTTTGTCAATGGGGTTTGTGAAGTTAGTATCCCCAGTGATGAATTTAGTTTGCCTGTAGACGCGAGATACATCTTTTTTAAATCTTCTCTTCCGATATCAGTCGTGCACCTCTGACAGATATTGGCAGGTTGAAACAAGCATGCGCCCAATCGAGCTGCTTGACTCTCTTCAAGCCATAGAAATTTCCATGGGGAGAAAGAAGGTCGTGGATAAGGGTCCACGAGTCATAGATTTGGATATACTCTTGTACAATAAGGAGACGTTCTCAGATGACCGCCTGAATATCCCTCATAATCTTATGCTTGAGCGTGAATTCGTGCTGAGACCGCTGTGCCAGTAAGGCCATTACGCCCTTTTATGTCTATAGTAATGCCCCTGACACGATTTAGATTGATTCCCGATGACATGCCGCCAGCAAAGCAGAAACCAGCCTCCTATCAGACCTACCTGGACGTTCTTCCACCTTCCAACCCTGCACCAAGCGCAATCACACCAATGCGTTCAAACATGCCATCCCTGACCCCATCAAACCCCCAACGTCACACCCATATCATGGCCGTCCTAAACGTCACCCCCGACTCCTTCTCAGACGGCGGCATCCACTCCGCATCGGACGCTTCCGCTCTCGCCTCCACGGCCCGCCACTTCATCGCCCAAGGCGCCACCATCATCGACATTGGCGGCGAAAGCACCCGCCCCAACTCCTCTCCGACCACCGAGCACGACGAACTCGCCCGTGTCCTCCCTGCCATCCAACTCCTCCGCTCCCTCCCCGAAGCCAGTGACGTCGCCATCAGCATCGACACCTATCGCGCCAGCGTCGCCCGCGCCGCCGTCGCCGCAGGCGTAGACATCATCAACGACATTTCCGCCGGCCTCCTAGACCCCGAAATGCTCCCCACCATGGCCCGCCTCGGCAAAACCGTCATCCTCTCACACACGCGCGGCACGCCCAGGACAATGACCACACTCACCGACTACCCGTCCGGCGTCGTCCACGGCGTCGGCACCGAACTCGCCGCACGCATAGCCGCCGCCGAAAGGGCCGGCGTCCGGCGTTGGCGCATCATTGCCGATCCGGGCGTGGGATTCGCGAAGAATCAAGCGCAGAATCTTACACTGTTGCGCAATATGCATTGTCTGCGCGAGTTCGAGGGGCTGGAGTACTTGCCCTGGTTGGTGGGGGCGAGTCGCAAGGGCTTTGTGGGCCGGATAACGGGCGTGGAAAGGGCGAGTGAACGCGCTTGGGGTACGGCTGCGGCTATCACGGCTGCGATTGGTGGCGGGACGGATATAGTGCGAGTGCACGACGTGAGAGAGATGTGCCAGGTTACCAAGATGGCGGATGCAATATATCGGCAGGGGTTTGACGCATAATTCAGGCCGTTTGTGATACTTGTGGGGTACCTTTCGGTTCACCCCAAAGAGCATGATTCAACATTGTTGCTTTCCTTGTGTATAAATCCGTACCTACCTATGTACTAGTAGCCATCAGCCAAAGATTGTGTATATAAAACCATTATTTGTCCTCAAAAAGACCCGCTCTCATTTTGTGCTGCTCAGGGCTGAGGTTTAAGTAGCCAGAAAAGGGGGTCATAACTCGAATAAACTCCTTTCAATTTTAAATCACATCTAATTATAACGAAACTCATGAGCTAGGCTGAAAAGTGAATGGAACAAGAAGCGAAACAGAGAACTAGCAACAGGGGTTATTGTCGTGGAGTACAGCGAAACATAACGAGACCCAGATGATATTGTTGCAGTGCAGAAACTTTTTGTCTCCCTGGATAACAACACAAAAGGCCTCGAATGCCTAGCGCTAAGCCAAGAAGAAGAGGGACGAAGAAACGTCAAAAGAGGCGCTCGGGTAAACGACCTCGGGGAATAAGATGTGCCTCGAGGACCGCTGGTGTCTCGTGAATATATTGGCTTGAAGCAAAATTTCTCATCCTAGTCAGATATGACGGTTAGATACGAGTGAAGAGGCAAGTTTAAACCAGAACAGCGCTTCTTAGGAGACGCTCAACTGTTCAAATAATTCCGAATAGCATCTATAAGGCCAATAGTCAGCGACAAGCTAACCACAACGTTCAGATCCCCAAGGACAAAGACACTTACCTTGTAGCTTCGCCGCCCCTTCGCCCACGACATGGGATAGATTCTCCAAATCATCGCCAGCGGTAATGCCAAATCTGCGAACAAAGTCTTTCGCGGCACTTTCCAGGTCACCATAATTTCCATATTCATCTTGTTGCTCGTCATCTGGTCGGCCAAAGTATGCATTGCTGGATATGGCCGTTGCGCCTTCAAAACCGGCTAAACGCGACTTGGCCTCAGCTTGAGCGGCGGAGTCGAATTGGTTTCGGCCAAAGAACTCATCGGATGAAATGCCCTTTTGGCCTCCAAATTTGGCTTGTGTGTACTCCAGCTCCTCATCTAGATCACATTTGTTAGTGGTATGGCTTAAATTGACGGGTATTCTGGACATACCATCAGCTACAGGCTTGACATGACCAACAGCGCCAAAACCGAGTTTCTTAGGAGGGGGTGCTTTTGGCTTTCCAACCTGGCCGAAACCCAGTCTACCAAGACCCATTCCAAGCCGTTCGACGTCGCCCCTGTCGTTCCCTCTTGAAGCATTGAGGCTTGATCTACTCGGACTCACGGGCGTAGGTGATACAATCTTGCTTTTGGCCTCTTCCTTCTCGGCTTCTGGGTCGTAACCCAATTTCTCGATACGCTCCGCCTCTTCTTTTGCTTTTCTTTCAGCTTCTTCGAAATCAATAGCCTCTGCGCCAGATATCTTCTTCGCTCCAAATTTCGGTCCCTTCTTTGCGCCGAGCACGTTGCCTTTCTTTGGCCCAGTTGAGGGGCCTTTGCGGACGGCGGATGCTGTTCGGACAGCAACAGGCGGGGAAGGGGTATCTGAAGCAGAAAGGGGGGATTTGGGTCGATTGGCCCCATTGCCATTCGCACCTGGGTTAAGGAAAGGGGATGCGGTACGGTTTCCGGCAGGTGTGGAGGTTCGTGAAGGAGGATTGCTCGGTCTCTTAATTGCCGGTTTATCCCATGATGAAAAGAAATCATCGTCTGGCTCGCCAGCAGGCGTAACCGCGCCATCTGGGGTCCCCGCAGCGACGACGTCTGCGATCACGACTTCATCGGGGTACCTGTTGACATACCAGGTTAGCCAATTATCGACGAATGGGATAGCCATGGCTACAAACTCCTGTGCATCTAGTGCCGCTCTTCTCTTCAATTCCTCCTTGTACTTAACGGCAGCATTTGACGTGTATTTAACCTTGGGGTCCTTGCTCGCGAGGGCTGCAGTTCCGCCGTGTGATTGAAAGTACTTTGTCGCAGACTCGTTGCCTCCCACTTTCATAATCCGCAGCTGTTCCCATTGCCATTCTAAGCCGATATTAGCATTCTCTGAGCCTCCCAGGCCAATTCACAGGGAGACACCCACGGTCGAGGTTTGTTGAGCGAACGAACGAGATATGGACGCCGAGATTACGGTGGTTGGCCGAGCAGTCAAGGCAGAGATAGATTCCGAAAGGAACGGAAGACCATGTCGGATTTTTCGAGTTACAGTCAAAGCATAACTAAAACCCTCGAGTCAGCAGGGGATGCATTGGCGGAGGTGGGAGATGCCTGGCTTACTTTGTTGGCGGGCTTGGTCTTCAGCTTCTCAAAGATTTTCTGCGACTGTGCTTTCGAAGCACTCATGATGAATGTAAGAATGGATATACCCGCCAGAGAGTGTTAATAATGTCGTGTCAAATGCGGCAGAGAACGATCGTGGAGTGGCGGAATGTTTCCCAATGAAAAGGGGACGTTTGGATGATGCTGTCCAGACGAGTTGTGGCGTTGGTCGAGCGGCTACAGACACGCCCGTAAAGTTAAAGACACGAGCGGCTAGCGTGTTTAAGTTTAACGCAGCGCTACGCTGCAATATCGTGTGGCTGATATGCTCACAGCTTCATCCTGCTAACCTGAACAATTTTAGTGCACGGTGTCCCGAACGAATCATCAGTGTCCGAACCGACTCTCCGCTGCCCAAGAAGCCACGACTTCGCCGAATCGGGGAAGGCGCTGCTTATCTAACAGTTGATAGATTACAAATTAGGCTAAACTATACTCGGCTAGCTCGCTTCTGCGAGTAATCTGTATTTTACCGTAATTAATTCCATTCTTACGCAACGAGATGATCGTGCGAGCTCAACTGCATCCGATATCCAGATCGCAGCGCTGATATTCCCGAACTACGAGGAGCGACAACAAACTGAAAGCCCAATGGCTGCGTCTTGACACTCTGCATATCCGCTCTACCGATGGGTTGAACCCCCGACGTACCAATTCGCGCCACAATGACCCCGCCGCAACTTCGACTTCTGGCAATCAAAGCCGTGTCTTCACGCGGCGCCATCTCCCTGCTCCAACCCTTCATCTTGCATACCCGCCGGTACGCAGCCCACAGCAGTTTAGGAGGCAGTTCCGGTGGCCCAACAAGAAAACAAATCACCGTCACCACCGATGATGGCAGAATACGATGGGGCGAGCTCTCCCGCAGAGAAAAGGCCGCCCGGGCAACACAGCAGTCGGTGAACTTTCTTGTCGTCCTCGTCGGTGTGGTCATGACCGGAGGCGTCTTCACTCTCCTATATCTCGACGTCTTTGCCCCAGATAGCAAGACGAGACAGTTTAACCGTGCCGTTGATCGTATCAAGGACGACCCCAAGTGTATCGAAGTGCTGGGAGACCCCAAGAAAATTCGGGCATATGGTGAAGCTTCGTGGAACAAGTGGACTCGCAACCGGCCTATAGCGTGAGAATGCTCTTCTAGTATACAAATTGAGGGATTTGTCAATTAACTGGATGCATAGGACGACTTTGGAAAGGGACCGTCACGGGAACGAGCATATAAAAATGCACTTCAACGTTACCGGACCTCTGAACGACGGCATCGTTCGCGTCCACTTGATCAAGACACCTGATCAGGGCGAATACAAATATCATATTCTGGCCCTGGACGTTGAAGGTATGAGCAACCCTCGGAGAACTCACGCGGAGCAACGAAGATACTGACTAGGGTTAAAGGCCACAAACGCATATTCCTTGAAAACGCCGCTGCGGAGGTAAACGCTGCAAAGAAAACGGCGTCGAGAATCTTCGGCATCCAATGGCGGTGATTTCGAGTCTCCGGTCAGTCTGCTCTAGCATGCTCCAAGACTTGATACACTCGAAACCTCCGTGTTAGTGGTCGTTATTCCTGGCCATCTTTTGTCTTCGGCTTGATCTTTCGCGTTGGACAGTGCTTGACGTCGTTTACGTAGTACGGAGACGCTTGACATGTTGATCGAGGTATTCCTCGCTAGTGATTTGAAAAGTCAGTCATCTGCTCTCTGGAAGATCGATGGCCCCTTTTCAACCCCTTTTGTGTTGGTATCTATGATGGCCATCCGTGTATAACATGTGTCGCGCGAAATGATACAGAAATCCGGTTTTCTCGGGCATCTCGAATGTTTGAAATCACAGTGTATATACTATTAAATCAATACGAAAAACAGTACAAACACAACAGGAACTCAGGTCTTTGTCTACTATTATATTGCTTGCTAAGAGGTGTTCAATCCTGATACACCAACTTTGCCCTCAAAATTTCAGTTGTGAAAGCAAGCATATCCTCCTTTGGGACAGACTGTGTTCAGGGTAATTAGACTGAAGGCATTATATCCATGACGAGTCGCACATACCAAAAAGCGACTCAACAAATAAATCGCAATGGCCCGTTTTCAAATTGCTCCGTGTCTCTAATCTACAATGGCCAACCATCAACCATGCCCTCATCTAGGCTGATAGACCCCTCTTCTCGCTCTCAGAAAAGAAGATGATCATCCGCCAGAGCTTCTTGACAAGAACTTCGGCCTCCTCATCAAGTGCCTATAATAAAAAGAGTTAGCTTAATCTATACTGTCTTGCAAGTGCCGAAATATTACTTACCCCTTCCAGCTGTTCCACCAGCTCCTGTGGAGATCCCCGCTTACGCACATGTTCCTCAACGACATCAACCAGCATCTGCTCCTGGACACCCAGATATTCCATAATCTTCTTCTCCACGAACGGCTTGAGCTGATCTCCCAGAACAGACTCGTCCACGAACTCCCACTTGACATCCCACTTCCAGAGCCCCTCCTTGTCTGACGGTATCTCGGCAGCAAGTTGTCGTGCGGCCTGAGCCCGTTCCTCGTCACTGAGCCCGGCGACTTCGGCTGCAGTGTCAAACTTGATCGCTGTAAGAGGGCGTTTAGCGGTAGCACTGGCGTCTTCTTCATCTTCCAAGAGACCCTCGACCTCAGCCACGGTCCTGCGTTTCGTAGAGGCCTGCGCCTTCTGTGCTGCCGCTCCAAGCGAAAGTTTGAAGCGTTGCGGTTCTCTTGGCGCTTGAGCTCTGGACTCAAGCTCTTCAGCTTGTCGAGCAAGGAAGTCATCCGCCATGCCGCGAGCACGTTCTCGTTGCTGCATCGCACGAGCCTTTTCTCGTTCCTCACTGGCCCGATCCGCCTCGTCCATCGCAATCTCACGATTGCGGAATGCGGCGCGATTTCGGATCCACAATCCTCGGTCGGCATAGTATTCTTCTACTTTTCGACTTGCTTCCACGTCGTCATTCCATTCCCTCAGGCGCTTAGCCATGGCTTGCTTCTCCTCCTCCAGTCTCTGTTCTTCTTCTTTGTCCCGTTCCTTCTCACGTTCAAGAGCAGCTGCCCTACTGCGTTCCCGATTGAGCCATCGCCTCTCCTGGTCAAGGAATAACTTCTCCGCTTCGGCTGCTTTCTTCGCCTGGCGTCTTCTTTCCAATTCGGAGTCGCTTGCGTCAGTGTCGTCCTCGACCTCGTTGACACCCAGACCGTTGACAAAAGACACTCCCTTCTGGTAATCTTTTGGAATTTGGCTGCCATGCCCCTTAGGCCCAGACGGCGCGTTTGGAACTCCCCTGGGACCTAAAGGAATTCCATTCGCACCTCCAGAGGGGCCCGTGGGAGCACTAGCCGGCGGCGATGCTAGTCTACTGATTCGAGACGAACCGGCGTGTCTTGCTTTCTCCAAAGATTCTATCTCTTCCTCTCTCTTGAGCCGTTCAAGATCTCGACGATTACTCCGTTCACGGAACGCGGCGATCTCTTTCGCAACTGTCTCTCTCATCTCAGGTGGAATATCGGATAGTTCATCTTCAACGGCTATAGGGATTGTGACAACTTCTGCACCATTGGCATTCTCACCATCGGTCATTGTGACATCACCATCACGATCTTTAGCCTGAACTTCATCCTTTTTCGCCGTTGGTGGGCGTTCAAGTGCGGATAAAACAGCCGCCAATGAGGCTCGTCCGGATTCGATGCGCGACTGAGCGCGCTCTGGGTCCTGCGCGCCGCTCGCCTTGTATTGTTCAATGTATTTCAGGGAGCTTTCGTCAACAACAACCTGTAGATTATATCAGCTATAGAAAACACCCCAGGGTAAATGAACGGGAAACATACCAGAAGTTTGGACTTCTCAACCTCTTCTGGCTCCTTTCCCTCCTCCGTCGATGGCTGCTGTTTCTTCACGGGAACTTCCACATCCCTTAGCACTTCGATAGCTGTACTTAAACTATCAGGGTCTTCGTACTCTGCGAAACCAAACTTGCACGGCTTCTCATCCGCATCCGTGGCCCTGATCCAGCGCCTAAGGTTTCCCGCTGTCCGCAGTATCCGCTCGATCTCTTCGTCACCGCCAACGCCTTCTGTAATCCCACCAATGAATATGGTTCGAACAATCTCGTCTTTTGTGGGTGGCTGTAATTGTAGCATTGCGTCGCGGATATTCTGGCGTTGAGATTCCAATGTCCCCGGTTGGCCACCACCACGCCGCGAATCTCCCCCCCTCTCGCGACCACCGTCTACCGGCGTGGACGACTTGGAAGGACCGGAAGTACCAAGGCGAATCACGGGAGCGGAGAAATTGATATTTGGCATGTTCACAGGAGGTTGGAAGTTCGGCGGGAACCCTGGGTGACCAGCTTGCGGTCCGTTGACTTGCTGTATTCCTGGTGGCGGCGCGGTTCCGGGAGCCGACATACCTGGAGGAGCTATGGTACGGTTAGTATTCCACCGTGTTGGGGCGCAAGCTATGGGAAGAAAATGACGATTGAATTACCTATTCCGGGGGGCGCTCCGGGGAACGCTCCATACTCCGGAGGCCGGTTGAAGGGCGCGGAATCTGAGAGAGGTTGTCAGTATCGTCATATGAGAAAGCGAAACATGTCGCAATGGGAGCACTCACGTTGATAGGGATTATACATGTTGTCGGTCGATGCCTGTCGCCAAAGCGGAACGGCTCTCTCAAAGGCGGTTCTGCAGAGCTTTTCAGCACCTCAAACGCCACAAGGAATTTGAAATACTGGGTCCCGCAAGAATTCAAACTAGAAACGCTCTTCACTGGGAATTGGTACAGCTGTTTTGTGATGGCGTCTCGGGGTCTCTTGAACGGCAGTAAATTCCAGCCCTCGTTCATTAGCGGCTCAAGCGCGATATGGTCCGTGCATAAGTTTAGTCACGTGTAGCTGTTTGCAGCGTTTGCAATGTTTGCCATATCACCAAACATTGCTCCCAACATGAGCGGAAGAAGTGATTCAGCATTGCATAAAAAAGTACCGTCCGCGGGTTACGATAGAGAGTTGGGCTTTTATTTGCTTTAATCATGGAACAGTCTTCATTATATTATAAAGCGCTATGTATCCTGTGTACTACCTATTTGCAAATACCGACCCCATTGAATTTTCTCTCACTCCCTATCATTTTACCCATTCGGTGAAGTGGCCTCAATTAGCCCAGGGACTTCCAAGGCAAAACCAGCGTAGAAATCCGTTTAAAAATCGACTGAAGCAACCGGAACCAAAGACAACAAAGTGAAACTACCTCGCAAATGCTTCGTTGCTTCGTTGAATCATTGAATCGTTAAATCGTCGCTCGTTTCAATCCCTTCCTTGCCCTATATTTAAGGGCAATTCTTAAGAGCTTATTAGCCTGATGCCCGAAAAACAGACTCAAAGCGCGGGTACCTCGAAAATAACCACTATGACTGCGCGCCATGGCAAATTGCAATCTCCCTCTTCAGGCTATCCCTGGCCATCGAGGCCTTTACCGTTGCCTCTGTTTCGATCCGAGAGAGAGGCCAGACGAGTTTGATGAGACCGCTTTGGTCGAGTTCGTAGAGTGCTTCTTTTGCCCACACGCGGCAGGTAACGTCCTCCCTGAAACGGGACGAGTAGCGTTCGATGGGGATAGCCGCCAGACATTCGCCCACCAGGCCATGAAGTGCGGGCTCTATGACAGCTATTCTTAGGGCAAGTGAGAAACTGCGAGACCGGATGAGGTTGTCGCCCGGCTGTGCTTCAAATGTCCAAACATCGCCGTTATTTAGGAGATGGTAGACGATCCCGGATTCGGGGGTTTTGGCAAGATATAGACCCCAGTGGAATGTGAGCTTATGACAACGTTCGGAGAGAAACAAATACAGGTCATTGGTTTCAAACTTCAGACTTGGGGTTGAAGACGACATGTTCGGTAATTAGAGAGATAAAAACACGGACTAGGATCTCGAGCTTTCACCATGAAAGGAAATGAATATATATAGACCCTCAATCGGCGACTTTGTCAGTTATCAGACGAGACAGCTCACAGGTCTTTTGCGTGAAGCCACCAACAAATCTCTCAGGGCAAAAGATGCAGAGTCCGAGGTCATTACTATTCGAGCGGCGGCATGCCACGAAAAACCACAGACTCCATAACAGTTGGAGAAATGCACGAAGCACGATCGAGGGGTTAAAAGCTCTAGCCCAGAACCACTTCTTGGTGCATTAATTGGCCCGTGTTCAACATCGCCAAGGCATCTGGACTCCCAACACATGTATCCCAGCTCGTGAATCACAGCATCTCTTCGAGTGCGTCCAGAATAGCCGATGGCTGGGCCTGGTGAAGAGGGCGAGAGTCGAGGAGTCTGAGAGCCGGGGAGTCGGAGGGCGAGGTGGGAGGTTGTCAGTAAATAAGCGCCCAAAACTGCCCCCCGGCCCACCCCATCTCCACCATTCGGGATGTTCATCGTGACAAGCTTCGTGGAAGCGCTGCTAATCCACCGTCAGATCGATGTATTCGATCATGTTTTATCTTTGGAACGCCTTGGACAATCTGATACCGTCATGTTGCTCTTAAATAAACTACAAACTTTGCTGCTGTTTTGAATTTTTTGCGCCGCCTTCAATTGATAGGGTGAGAGATGATACAAGATTTCACACGCTACCAATTCTGCCCGTCCTGGAGAAAGCACGCAGCCGGAGTACCATTCCAGGTATTCCTTCAGCTGGTCCTACTCTCAATAGCTCGATACTGCCTCCTGGAATGGCAGGCTTTAAAATAGAAATGCTTTTCTGGCGGCGACTCCAGGAAGCCTTCAGTTCTGAGGCTTCATAAAGCATGAATTTCAGGCATTCTGGCACAATGCCCTGGCTTGGAAGATTTCAGTGAAATTTCTCCCCGACTCTCTCTCATCCTTGCTCCTTTTGTTATCATTAATACAGCGCTGGCACTGGCATCGGATAACGCAAAGTGGATTTCTTTTCTTCTCAAGTTCTACCATCTCATCGTATTCTCCAAAAGCCCCTCGAGCCGATCATCTCATACACAACCAACATGCGCATCCAACATTTCTCTTTCGGCCTTGTGCTCATGGGCAGTGCCCTGGCTGACAACTGGATTAAAGTCGAGGCGCCCAATACTAAGGCACTGCTGGCTCGTCAGGAACGAGAGGATGGTTCCTTTACTCCAGGGACTGCACCAGGCACCGGCCGTTCTTGTGACGATGCTTTCGGAGTCGGGTTCACAGAATGCGCGGCCAGCGGCGTCTGTTACAATCCTGATGAAGGCGATGTCTGCTGTCGCGGAGGATGTAAGAGAGACGCTTGATACTATGGGCATTCAAGACACTAACATCGGATTAGATCCTTGCCCAGTCGGTTCTTTCTGCCTAAGAGGAGGAAGATGCTGCCCCGAGGTAAGCTCCAACACATCCCCTTATTCAATGAAGTGTATGGAGACTCGGAATGGCTGACTATCTCGCAGGGAATGTCGCCCGAAGAATGTGCCGGTAAATTCAGCATGACATTGGAACCCACCGGGCCACCACAGACTATGCCACAGCCATCTGCCACAAATCGCCCACTACCTCCGGTTGACTCGCCTCCTGCTGGGCCGCCAGTCGTGACCAGGCCTGTGCAGCCCAGTGGCTCTTTTCCTCCTTTCCCAACGGGGGTTGTCAACAACACGATCCCCGCCAGTACGGGCCTGGTGCCGAACAATCCCCCGCAGTTTACCGGTGCTGCAAGTCCGCAGAACGCCGTCCAAGGTAGCGTGGCACTTGCTGCTTTGCTTGGGTTGCTTCGATACTTGGTGTGATAAAATGCGTGTATAGTAAGCAGGAAGATCTTTTGATAACTATCACCACGAGTTGTCAGTTGAAATGAAGGAATATACACAGTACCATTAGAATTTTTTTCACCATTTCTTTGTTCGCTTTGTTGTTCTTGCAGTGTCAGGCAGCGTATCCCGGAGGCCGTGAGCTTCCTTCTCATCGCCATCCTGGCCTCAAAGTATCCATCTTTCTGAGGATCCTTTACCCGAGTCACCTCTCCTCTGAAGTACTATCCTCTCGAGCCTGATGCCAATTGAACCTTCTTAGTACGTACAAACTCGCCAATACCTACCTAGTAGCTGCGGTGACCAAAAGTCTCCAAAGAGCGCTCAAATGACCAGTCCCCGTTTGAAAGCCGAAACCGTTTGACAGGGTGGCATCGCGCGATAAGCCACCAGGTATCAAGAAGATGTCAATAGTAGAAACGCCAACATATGTGGACCGTACAGTCGCAGTTGACACCTTGCGAGAAGTCAGCTGCTGCGATTATTAATAATGCTAGCGGTCTTTGTTGATCTAGCTAGTCAGACCGGGGCGCGTGGTGGGAGAGAGCGGGGCAACAACAGCTGTCCCGCCCAGAGATTAAGTTACCTCATACCTTCCGTGCAACAGGTGAGTAACATCATCGCCGTAAAAACACTCTTCCCCTTGCTTCTGTGAGTTTCCGGCTTCTTTTCTCTTTTCTCTCTTCGTTGCTCTAGCAATTAATTACTGCTGTTCTCTGTCAGAGTTTCAATTGACCATTTATTCGTCCAGCAGTTACGATTGTTGAATCATTCCCCAGCTCTATACACCTCCCCCACTATGCCCGGTTTTGATCAAGCAAGCTCCCTCGGTGCGTGGAAAGCACTTGAGGAGCACCACCAGTCTACTGGCAAGGACATCTCCTTGAAAGACGAATTCCAGAAAGATTCC
Source organism: Chrysosporium keratinophilum (assembly GCA_029850275.1). Taxonomy (NCBI): domain Eukaryota; kingdom Fungi; phylum Ascomycota; class Eurotiomycetes; order Onygenales; family Onygenaceae; genus Chrysosporium; species Chrysosporium keratinophilum. The sequence continues at coordinate 1,479,551 of JARBIX010000012.1, forward strand.
CAGCGATTCAGCAAGCTCTCTCGTACGTTCAACAACCCCGCCGATAACTCAGAGATTCTCTTCGATTTCTCTAAGAACTTGGTGACCGATGAGACCGTCCGACTCCTGGTCAATCTGGCCAAGGAAGCTGGCGTTGAAAAGCTCCGGGATGAGATGTTCAATGGTGATCCTATCAACTTCACTGAGAATCGCGCCGTGTACCATGTTGCCCTGCGAAATGTGTCCAATTCGCCCATGCAGGTCGATGGAAAGAGTGTTGTGGAGGAGGTCAATTCCGTCTTGGAGCACATGAAGGAATTCTCAGAGCAGGTCCGAAGCGGGGAATGGAAGGGCTACACTGGAAAAAAGATCAAGACGATCATCAACATTGGAATTGGCGGTTCAGACCTGTAAGATTTCCGTTCAAACATTCAATCTCGGAGGCAGTTGCTAACAATCCATCAGCGGTCCAGTCATGGTCACAGAGGCATTGAAGCCATATGCCGATCGCAACCTCACCCTCCACTTTGTTTCCAATATCGACGGTACACACATTGCTGAAGCATTGAAAGATTCGGACCCAGAAACCACTCTTTTCTTGATCGCATCCAAGACTTTCACGACAGCGGAAACTATTACCAATGCTCAAAGTGCAAAGGCTTGGTTCCTCGAAACCGTAAAAGACGAAGCGCACATTGCCAAGCATTTCGTCGCTCTCTCTACTAATGAAGCAGAGGTTACGAAATTTGGCATTGACAAGAAGAATATGTTTGGCTTCGAGTCGTGGGTCGGCGGTCGATACTCCGTTTGGAGTGCAATTGGTTTGTCTGTTGCACTTTACATTGGCTTTGACAACTTCCACCAGTTCCTAGCTGGTGCTCACGCCATGGACAAACATTTCAGAGAGACTCCTCTGGAGCAGAACATCCCAGTCCTTGGTGGCCTTTTGAGCGTCTGGTATAGTGACTTCTTCGGTGCTCAGACCCACCTCGTCTCACCTTTTGACCAATATTTGCACCGATTCCCTGCTTATCTCCAGCAGCTGTCGATGGAGAGCAACGGGAAGGCCATCACCCGAACTGGCGACTTCGTCAAGTACACCACAGGTGCAATCTTGTTTGGCGAACCAGCCACCAATGCTCAGCACAGCTTCTTCCAGCTTCTTCATCAAGGCACAAAGCTCATTCCGGCCGACTTCATCATGGCTGCGGAGTCCCACAACCCTGTTGAGGGCGGCAAACACCAGCGCATGCTCGCTTCCAACTTCCTCGCTCAAGCAGAAGCGTTGATGGTGGGAAAATCCCCTGACCAGGTTCGCACTGAAGGTGCTTCTGACGACCTCGTCCCCCACAAGACCTTCACTGGCAACCGTCCAACTACCTCAATTCTCGCACAGAAGATAACCCCTGCGGCTCTTGGTGCCCTCATCGCATATTACGAGCATGTTACATTCACCGAGGGCGCTGTCTGGAACATCAACTCTTTTGACCAGTGGGGCGTTGAACTGGGCAAGGTACTTGCAAAGAACATCCAAAAGGAATTGGAGACCCAAGGTGCAGGAAGTGGCCATGATGCTTCCACGAGTGGATTGATTTCCGCTTTCAAGGAAAAGGCTGGTCTCTTGTAAGCCTGTTATCGCCAGCGGACGAAAATGATATGTAGTAAGGTGTATGGTTTAATGTCAACGAAGGAAATCTTCGAACAGCAATGATGAAAGGGCCTTGTGAATAGTGAAGATTCCATGTATCATAGATACGTGATTAGGAATAAAGCAAACAAATGCAATTGCCTTTCTCCTGAAGATACATTTCTTCATCGGAATATAAAACCGAAATAGGTATCTCAACCACTTCTGTCGATGTGACTGTGACTCGAATGGTGGAACACATACGACGAGGATGAAGCCCCCGAGTATGTAATTGTCTTCGACGCTTCACTTCGCCGGGGATCTTATCAACATGTAGAAGAATATTCATGAGTTTCTGACAATGAAAAGTATGAGTGTGAAGGGTGCACTGTCTGCGAAGGACAGATTGTTCTCCCTGGTCGCCAGGCTGGCCAAAGCGTCAACGGTGCGGCCAAAATCCACCTCCGCACTCCTCAATCAATCAACCTGTGGAACCTTCAACCCGCAACCATTCCCCAGACCACGGACGCGTGGGCCAACATATAGCATGTCAGTCCTATCGAGGCTATCAACATTATTTCCGCAGCATACATATGCCAGCGCAGTGATTTTACTCCTCCTGTTTGGCGGGTTGACGAACGCCGGCCAACTGACACATTCGCATGATTTCGCAAAGAGGACGTACAAATATGGCCAAAGTGTGCCAATTAGTTGTTTGAACCGGACAATGTGAGTTGGTTTCAATTCCCCTTGCGACTAGGCGTCCTGGCGACAAGATTCGTCTGGTGTTTATGCGTTTCAAAACATATGTGCTAATTGCTAAACACTTTTCCGATACAGAGACGCTGGCGAACATGTATGCGCCTCTCCCACAGACTTCATGATCACCACAATGGCATTGATGCGCCGGAAACGGTCGTATCTTCAGTCTTAATGAAGATCTTACACTGATGAACCTAGGTCACTGATTCCACCGGCAAACTCCAATACATCCCCTTCCCAACCTGCAACGAGACCTCCAAACCACTCGCCCTCCGCTACGGCGTCTCGGAAACCGTCACTTGCACTATCGACTCCCTCTCCGATACCCTCTACCATCTCTTTGAGTACTACGTTCACTCCGATGCACCGCTAACATGTCGCATGCCCACCGTCCCGCTCCTCGAGCCGCACAAACATCACGATCTAACCTCGACGGGCGAGGGTAGCCACGATACGTTCATGGATGGCGGTGCGCCGGCACCGTTTACACCATTGACGCTAGCGCTGCAGGGCACGTTGCAGAAAAGTCATTTGCACATTTGGACCGATATGAATGTTTTGATTCATCGGTCGCTCGACGAGAATAAGAAAAAAGCGCGCAAGGGGAAAGGCCAGATCATCGCGGGGGCGGCATATTCGATCCCCTGGGTGGACGATGTTTCTGCTGCGGAAGGCAAGGAGCAAAAGAGTGGGGGGAAGGGAGAAGGGGTGACGAAGAAGAAGACGAAGAAGGGCGATGATACGAACGTGCACATCTCGTGGGATCCGTGGAAGGCAGGCGAGGGCGCAAAGGTGCTTCGTGGGGAGCCATTGACGTTCAAATTCCATGTGGGCTGGTTTCAGGAGAGCGATCTATCTAGCCTGGCGTTATCGCAGAATCAGCGCACGACGGCTTACGGAGTCATGTATAACGTTTTCTTGTTCTTGATTGCTGGCTGTGTGGGAGGAGCGCTTGCCATGTGGTGGGACCACTATAAGCGGAAACGAGGCGGTGCGTGGAATGGTGGCGGGCTCCTGGGACATTCTGGCTCTGGAAAAGGGGGATTTTTCGATCGAAAGACTCGTGGTGTGTCGATTAATTTGGGTTCTGGGAATAAGCCGAATAATGGCTATGGAGGATATGGATTTAACGGGAAGAATGGGGCCAGCCAGGGGTATGGGGGATATAGTACGACCGGGAAGCGGGATTGATAGATGAATGTTTGGATTCTTTCTTCTACATAGCAATGAATAGACACGAATGATATCACCTTGTATATGCGGGTTGATACTCCTTAGCCGAGGAGTAGAATGTGAGAACCAAAAATTTCTCGATTTCCAATCCAATTTCTAATAATACATTGAAAATATTGCATCTGGGATGTAGTTACAGTGGTTTCCCAGTATTGAATCTCACGCATTGTCAAATGATCTCTCCGTCCGAGTGACCCATATATGAGACGATGTAAAACCACGATTGATGATATCCGGCCAGGCGGCGGGAACCACTCACCAGAGTGGACGACTCGCCTTTTCCAGCAAGCAAATATACCCCTCACCACCCCTGTCTCCTCAACTGCATACATCTCTCAACCGTCTTCTGAAACGAAAACTTGAACGTCGCCCTCCACCGCCGCGATCTCAAGTCCTTCCTCAACTGGCCCCTTCGAACATGGAATCGCTGCTCCCTCTCCTGCACGCGCACTTTGTTCGCCGCACACAAGCTCTCCAATTTACCAATCGCTCTCGCCGCGTCGAACCCGCGCACTTGATCTACCGCGACCGTGCGTCCCAACGACGGAGACAGACGCAATTCGGGCACGTTCTTGTTCTTCTTGCTATCGACGCCCCCGTACGACGAACTGGCGTTGTCGAACATGTGTAGCATGGATTTGATGTCTCCCCATGAATTTGTGTTGGCGTAGGGATTGGGTGCGCCGTTGCGAGTTGCTGGTTGCTGTGGCGCGGGCTTCCGTTCGATGTTGCCAAGAGAGAGGGAATGAAGGATGCTGTCGACTTCGGTGAGTTTCTCGGGTGGAGCACCAGTTCTATTGTTGTGGTTCCGGGAGGAGGTAGGCGAGTTTGTGCTGGTGAAGTTGCTCAGGGAGGGAAAGGATTCGTTATTGGATCCTTGATGTGTAGGTGCGGTGGAGGCGCCGCGGGGTGCTTCGGAGGGTGTGGTAGTGGTTAAGGAGCGTTTCGAGAGCGCGGCAAGGGAGACAGATGGGATTCCCGACGTGATAGGCCTGAACCTGTGATATTGCCGGCATGTCTGTCGTGTGTAGCTCCGGAATGCCAGATTCGAGGTGGTCTTCATAATGAAGCCATTGATCAATTGTCGGGCTTCCATGATGGGGAATGCGAGTCCTGAACCGTGAGTCCCCAATTGAGCCAGCCCGTGGGTTCTCAGCTGCAAAATGGACAGATGCGTGGGTGCAGCGAGCGTGGTGCGGGAATCCTCTCGCGCTGATGTTGTTCTTGTCGCCGTTTTTCGACTTTTCTGGATGACGATGCACGTGACTACAACCACAAAGCTGACTAAGTTAACAGCCATGCCAAGCCATGATAAGATAAGGGGTTGAAGAGCGTTCCGAGATCTCTCCGCAACGAATGGACGACGTCTTGCTCAAGCTCATCTATAGAAGTAGAGAGGAAGAGAGGAGAAACAGAGTCACCCATATCTTGATCTTGTCGACTGTAACCAGCTCAAATACAAGCCTGACTCCCGGCAACACCCTCGATCTCTCGAGTTCATCATGGCCTCCGTCACTATCGCGACCCTGCCCCGCATGACCAGGGAGGCCCTCTCCTCTCTGCTCCTTTCCAACACCAGCGCGAGCAACGTCACCATAATAGACGTCAGAGACTCAGGTGCGCATGCTCAATCGTCTCATCCCCGCCGCCAAAGCATCCCATTGCCAATCCATCACTAACCTTCCCCGCAAAAATCCAATACAGACCATATTGGCGGTCACATCTCCTCCTCGACTTGGATCCCAAGTTCTTCGCTTGAGGCGCGCATTCCGGAGCTCATTCGTACACTCAGAGACAAGGAACAGGTCGTCTTTCACTGCGCACTTAGCCAGCAACGTGGTCCCTCCGCAGCATTGAAGTATGCCCGTGAGAGAGCTAGAGTGCTGGGTGAAGATGAGGGAGTCAAGCAAAGAATCTATGTACTAGATGGGGGATTCCTGAGCTGGCAGGAGAAGTACGGAGAAGATGCAAGATTGACAGAGGCGTATGTGAAAGACATATGGCTAGATTATTAACTCCACCCTTGGTCCTGAAAGAAAGGTGCGTCAGCACTCAGGCCTATATTAGAATTTTGTTCTTTTCCCTGATCATGGCATGTATAGCGATTGATAAAGAATAGCATAGAGGCGTTTGGTGAGCTTAATAGGTAGGTATCTCACTTCACGGTTCAATTAGGGCATGAAAACAGTACCGACCACCGTTTAGTAAAACTTGATACACAGCAGTACTCCATGCCCAGAGTATATACCAACCAGGGTTGCGTATGTACCATTCAAATCAGACAATATTTGCAAACAAGTATTTTCAGGTGGGAACCTGTCCGCCAAATCCGACAGGTCTCCTTGAGCCCCCAGCTTCGGGAACTATTGTCATAGCTTTGTAAATCTTTCCCATGCCTCCACCTCCCCGTTCCACCAATCGCTTCCACCCAGTCTCTATGTTTTTTCTTTTGGTCTCATCCTCGGCACGTTTCATCAGCTGTGCTGCTCTTTCTGATATACCCAAAGACTGCAAGAAGCTTCCTTGTTCTGTGGGTCCGTGGACCTCAATGTTCGGGCTTGCATTGATCGCAGCCTCTGCCAATCCAGTAAAGTCGACATCAGCACTCAGATCTACTTGACCGGGTGCAGTGAACGGCGAGACCAGTTTATGGTCTTTGATACCACGCAGGGAGTTCACGGGTATAGAATGCGACGGGCCGTAATCCAGAATTAAAGCCGCGCCGGCAGGTTTCCGCTTGGGAGATTTACCGTCCGCAGATCCTCCAATACGACGGGCAAACTCCTGGACATAAGACTGACTTTCAGGGCTTATCTCTATTGTAGACCCACGAGTAGATTTTAAAGCTTTGTAACGTTCAGACATTTCCGGCATCACTAAGGAAGCGGGGGTGGATGACTTGGCGAGAGATAGACGGAATTCAAGACGGTTATTGGTGTGCGCCCCTGCGGCTGGGTTCACAGATACCACTAGCTCTCTCCACTGCGTCGGACCCGAAGAAACTGGTTGACGAAGAGTGGCAGGGCCAGTCGGAGTGACGATGGTCTCGGCAGGAGGCGATGCAACTGACTGAAACGCATGGATTGGAAGCGCGTCGAAGAATTCGTGAGCGATTATAAAGGGCACATCCTTATCCTCTAGTAAAATCGATGGTTAGCCTCCATTTGTTTTTCCCGGACTCGCAGAACCAACCGTGTGGAAGCAAGCGGATATGCTCAGTCCATATAACCGGCACACCCAGATGCTTGCTCATACTCCGGTACCCGATATCTATTTCCTCTATCGGCGCGTCCCCGCATAGCATTTGCTTCTGTATATTCCGTAGTGTAGGGCTAGCCTCTACTAGGTAGATCCCCTCTATACTCGAAGCGAAACTCTTGAAGTTTCGGACCGACTAAAACATATCGCATAAGCCCATCTGTACTTTATCCATTATACGACCAGGAGAATTAGCAATACTCACCCGAAGCATGTCAGCCATGAGAGTGCCCCTTCCCGGGCCAACCTCCATCAATTGGACACCGCTGCTCCGTCTTCCCTGAGCCATCCATTCTGTTACTATCCAGACACCCAGGAGTTCGCCAAACATCTGCGAGATCTCTGGAGATGTAACAAAGTCTCCCCTTCTCCCAAAAACCTCAATGCCCTCTGAACCCCGCGACGTGTAGTAACCGCCTTCCGGAGACGTGAGGCATTGTCGCATGTACGCGGCGATGGATATCGGTCCCGTGGTCTAATTTCATATCCCCAGAATCTCTCAGCATAGCTACAGCCAAGCAAGGAATGGAACAAAAGAATAATACGAACGTTGATGGCGTCTGCGATAGTCTTTGCCAGCGGCGTTGACCATTGTCTCTGCGGAGCGGCGGTCGATAAACATCGGATAGTCGAAGACGGTGTGGCCAGTCGAGAGTACCGACTGGCTCTTGCCAATCGATGCGCTATCTGGGAGGCACCATTGCTCATCTTTTGCGGGATGAGAAGGTCTGTTTGTCGCGTGGAACTGGAGGAGAGTCGAGAGGTTGATCGTCGTGAACTTTCAACGGTGTCCTTCGCTAGTTCGTTCCCTCGACCAGCCCGGGTCAACTTGCCGAGATCGATCGATCGGGAACTTTGATTCTGCGGTCTTCTTCCAAACTTCAACCGCCGTTTGAACTAGAGACCGCTGCAGATTCATCAAGCGATGAACTTATCAAGTGACCAGAACTCCTTATGGAATACTAGGATGCCGAGGCTTTTCCATCTTGCTGACGGCAGCACAGCAACTCTCTTGATGGGCCGATGTGCACCGTCATGCTTCTTGGTTTCAAGTTGTCTGTCGAACGCCTGGAGCCGTGCAAGGTCAGAAGCATACTAGATGAGAATCTAGTATGATGGCCTTGCTTGCTTGTCAGCGGGATCTTTTGATGAGCTGTGATGCCCATGCGATCGACTGCCGAATGCCCCTTTTTCTTCTTCCACAAGTTCATTCTTGCTGCTGATAAGCTGCCCTTTGGGTCCTCGCTGGCATATAATCCTCCCAAAGTTGCAACACGCCCTATTGTTGCCGCTAATCTGCCTTCTAGGGCAATGGCGAGGCCAAAGTGGCTCTTAATGAGCCCCCGAGCGAGGGCTGTCTCTTCGTCAAATGCACTTGTCCCACAGGGAGAAGTATGATTCTAGCTTCTGTCCGCTTCCAATTCAGATATGTTGGCTCTGATCAGCAGACTGCTGGTTGTCCTGGAGTCTTTCGTCTTCCTGCACAAGGTTCATGATTGCTAGATCTCATCGTCTTTGATCTTCTGGTCCAGTCTTGATGACCTGTCCTTTGCCATTCTCTGAGGGAACTACATTCCCTAGAGGTGTGAATATTCTCTATCTTTACTAGCCAGATACATCCTATCCGTCTCAATACGATGATTACATGATGTCGTCGCAACTATGTGATTGTGCGATTGTGAACAGTCATCGCATAATGCGTGCTTCTGACTTCCTGTTAATGGATTCTGTCCTTGGATATATTCCCCACGCTGTTTGAATCTTCCTCCATCGTACAAGTGGTTCATTCTGAGAGACAGCGAGACACTTCGATTCAGGTATCATTTTCCTCATTCAGCGTTGCGCACGTTCGTCGATGACCGACCATTATCGCAGGGGAAATTTTGGCTAGAGAATCATTGGTAGAAGACGCATTCTGGTTTTGGAAAAGGTCAGTTTGGCTTACTCCCCCTACCTTGCTTGGACTCATTCTCATAGTTCTGCAGCTTCTTGACGGATAACCCAAATATTTTTGGTGCATCTTTTGTAGGTTCCCAATCATGATATACCTTGAAGACACCGAAACACTAACTACTACATCATCGCCAAGGGTTGAAAGATGCCTTGTACTATGGAGGAGTTGATCGCGGCGCAGGACGTGATAAATCTTGAAAAGAGCTCGTTGCAAAATCGTGGCTTATCAACTCGCTTCTTAGAACAACATATCATGGGTCGGCTGGGGGACCTAGATCCCCGTTTTAGGCCCGACATTGGGGACAACGACAGCTCTATCGCGGACACCGACAGCGACTGCACCTCTCGAGAAGAAAGCGAGGACATTGAGAATATTAAATATCTTGGAGACGGAGAATCCGCGAAGAAACGGAAACGAGACGCTTCTGACGATGGAGTCCGGGAGCCAACTCTCCCGAAACCAAAGAAACTGGTCAGACCGGCAAGGAAGAAAGCAAACCGGAGCGCGGGAACTCTTGCGACCTCCTCAAAGTCTGAAGGGATGGAGGACATTGGGCCTTTGGCAAGCGAACCACCTATGAAAGCGGTTTTGGATGGAGAAGTTGAGACTCCGCCTAGCCGTTATTCTTTGAGAAGCCGAATAAAGACAGAAAAATAGGCTGGGGATTTCAACTGGTTGGAGGGTACTCGACTATGGTTGTATTTTGTTATTTCGGGTCTCTCTGTTGTATCTTGAAGATCGGCAAACATTTGCGGCGAAGGGATATCGGATATAGCAAGTTCTACATACTGTTTTTCAATACTTCATGCAGGACACCGTTCAAACGAGGCAGCCAGCAAAAGGTGGCTGGCCTTCGTGTTTATTATTTGCATGATGACCAACCTAAGATTTTTGAGTGTGAATAGGTTTCGCTCCACACGCAAATTGTCAGCTTTCTCATGACGGCATTCCAATACACCATGTAGCCTTCTCAAGCCCTCAAGGGACTGTGTTCGATCCGTTGTTCTCAGAAGCTCCATTGCCGCCAACATGCTTCCGTTGTTCGCGCAACCGTCTGTCGTTGCCTTAGGGCGCTCGGGTGCCTTTACGTCAGTTAACCCATTTCTGCGGCGCGAGAGTCAAGAGGCCACAGATCTCTGCGACTATACTGTATTCAGATTCAACTTGAGAAGCAATGTGATTTGATAATTGCTAAGCATCACAGTACTGTACGCTTGAAATGTAGCTAAGCTAGAGAAACATGAAATAGTGTACATAGATCCAAATTGTAGATGCGCACCTCTACAGGACCAGAAATAATGCCAAATGCTTTGTGCGCTGCCAGCAAGCCTTCCAAGTGACGCCAGCTTCTATTCGTTTCTCGTAACCAAATGACGACAATTCTTATCGAGGCTTGTCGGAGATTTAAGATATCTTCTTGGAAAGGTGAAGTATTAGATCAGTATGAGGGTAAGAAAAGAGATCAAGTGATTTCAGGCTTGATGCGGATGTGAAGGACCTTCCCGTCGGCCTAAATATTTGCAATGTCTCGTCAGTAAAGGGGCTAGGTCTTTATTTACTGTGAAGGGCTCTCCGGCCACTCACCTTCTGGTTATTGAATTTGGCAACGACATCTTCGGCGCCGCGGCGATCTGCAAATATCATTTCGGCCATGACTGCGGGATACGTCGTGATAATACGACATCGTAGCATCCTTCCGCCTACGGATTCAAAGGCAGATTGAATATCCTCCGCGGTAGTGCCGGGGGCGAAGTTGCTCCCAAGGACGGCGGTAGGCCCTGTGGCACGACCTCTAATGCTTATGTCCGGTTCCGGCAGCGCAGAGGTTAACAAACGAGCTTCTCGAGTGTCACGGGTAGAACGACGGGGTGCGGGTTTTCGGGCCGGTTCTGGTTTCCTGATGCCCGCGGGTGCTACGCGCTAGACGAAGAATGTACATTTTAGTGGCCGTGTGAAGGGAAATAGATCTCGGAGAGGTACCTTCTCGAGTGCTCTGGAGATATCTTTGCGGGCAGGTTTCTGGGCGGTTCGTACATTTTGACTTCGGGCTTCGCTGAAAAATTTGTCTGCTGTAGCTTGTTGCCGGCGCCTTTCGCGAGCTAGATTTTGGACAGGGTGTCAGATCTCTAGCAGATACGCATAGACTGCAGTTTAAGGGAGCATAGTCTTCAGCGATGCGCAAACTTACCGGCATGGATAATCTCCTCAAAAGCATTCTTTGCGTTCTTCTTCTTTGGCGCCATGATTCGTCCTCCTGTTCAGGGTGCTTTGCTTGAGTAGAGAGTAACTTTGAGCGTTTCCAGATCACGGAGAAGTTAGAGGACGAAGGGTGATGCACTCGATCACAGGGAGAAATCGCCAGAAAGGTTCGATCACGGATAGTTTGGTGTTGTGAAGGAGATTCCTCTGGCGATGATCAGCTTCAACTTCGCGCCGCTAGATGAGCCTCTGCCAAGACCTCAGCTCGAGCCCCATCACGTGGCCGCTAGTCTTGCTAGCGCGATTCCAAAAATATCACTTCGCCTTGGCATCATGCTAGCCCAAACGGGCAATTGTGATGTTTGGCCGGCAACATCCGCCTTCACAGCAACAACGGCATTGTGTGAGGGCTTCACTGTGGAAAATGGCAAAGATGTCTGGCTGCCATCTATATGGCACGTACCGCACAGCACCAGCACCAGCTGTGAATCAGGTCGTCTGGCCCACCATTTGCTATGGCAACTGGAGCGCAATCAATGTTGGTGTCATCATTCGGCAGTCCTGGGAACCATGGGACTCAGTCGCCATCGTCAAACACTGCTTATTTATTGCTTGATTGCTTTTTGATACCCATTTCTCTTTCCTTCAGCGCTCTGTTGACACCTGGGCATCCAGCCTGGGGCGCTCCTTCCACCGTCCTCAAAGACTTGGGTTTGATGATATAATATCATCTTCGATACCAAGAATCCGTCTTCTTCCCACATTACACTGCTTCTATCTTCTAGTTGAGCTTGACGACGCTGAATGCCAGTCAACGAGCATCCAAGTTGATTTGGTTTTGAACATGTCGTCTTTCTTTCAACGTATTCTCCCTCGCGGGTCGCGTTCTGAGGATTCGGGAAAGGCCCCGACTCCTAAGAGGAGATTGATGACCCATCGTCGAAGCCTCTCAGAATTCTTCAACTCACCCACTAGAAAGACCTCTAGGCAAAACGTCTCTCCAAAACCCCCCTGCCGCCCGGCAGCCCGATATCAACATGAGCGTAATATTTCCTGCTACGAGAGGATACATTACCCGATATATAACCCTGACGATCCGCGACACAATCCTAGGGCGAGGGCCAGACTACGTGCTAGCATGCCACCACCTCCTCTAGATCAAGAGTCGACGCCCCAAAAACAACAGACCTCCCAACCAGGTTACTCAAAACGATCATCGCCGGTAAAATCTCTCCGCCAAGCACGCTCTAACCTAAAGGCACTCGCGGAAAGCATTCGATCCAAGTCTATTTTCAGCCGCAGAGATATCCCTTCCTTTTCGGGGCCGACTCCGTCCACAGCGGAATATGCTCGACATCGATTAGGATCCTCACCTCGAAAATCTGAAAATGATGCCCCCGTATACCATTCCCGGCCAGTTGATATTCCCAGTTATCATCGTCTCACACCCAAAACTGCACAGGGCAGTCCACCTCCAAGATACTCCTCTCCAACTGCCCTTAAGAAACCGGACGAGGCAATTTCTTTATATGGAACCAAACCCTCAGCGGTAAAGAATAGTTTTCTTGAAGCACCGTTCCTATCTCGGCTCTTTGCCCGCCAGTCTTCTCGAGACACCCCTTTGAGCGATAGTCATGTCCGTCAGCCCGCGATTGATACTACTACGCCTAGAGCAGCATCTACCACGAAAAATAAAGCGAAGGGAAATGACGATGATTTGGCAGATGAAGACGTGTTCGGCCCCCTGTTTAGCGATAATCGTCATTGGAATGCTCCAAAGAATATACAATCATCTCCGAGCGATGATAACACCCCGAACGTGACACCTAAATCAGTCAGATTTTCCAATGTCATGAAAGCTCTTCCTGATGATGTTGACGCAACCGAGTATCTAAAACCTGCTAACTCAACCCCTACGAAACGCACGAAGAGGAAATCTTCATGTGACGCGAGCATGAGCTCAGTTTCATTCCATACTGCCTTTAGATTACCTTCGAGCACTTATGAAGCTTCCTCTGGGGCCTCTGACTCGCGCCTTTCGTTGTCGCCAGGAGTTTGGATTGCAAAAGAGCCCCACCTTTCAAAGACATCCATCCGGCCGTCTCAATGCAACACTGAACGGGACTCTGGATTTGGTGCTGATCTATGTCGTACAGACTGCCATGAAGACAAGGATGACTCTGTCCTAGAAAATAATGATCACTTGCTGCATTGGTTGGTTTCCATGGGAACCTTTGAGAATGCTGAACCCGAACCTGCAAAAGCTTCTCCCGGAACAAATAGCTCAGAACTTCTAGGAAATTCGGAAGGTTTAAACGGGTCCCCACAACGCACTGGATGCGATGATACATTGACCGGTGAACGACTCTGCAAGGGAAAAGGTCGGATGATTAACGGCGGGTCAGACTTTGTATTCGAGCTCCCACCAGATGAAGGGGGGATCTTGGCACGTCAGCCTTGGAGCACAGCGGGCCTTCGTTCCTTGGAACAGACGGATGAGTATACAAAGCCATCTGATCATATCCGCGATGACGGTGATGATAATACTTTAATGGCCCAGTTGACTTGCTCATTACCAAACTTGGTCGAGGCCATCGATCACATGTGTGGTCTCGAAGGGGAATCTTCCATACCACATGACGGCAAGGGCTCCTACTCCCTAAATGAGCTGTTGCCTATCGGATTGTCCGAGTCCTTCCGTGAGCAGCAACTACGCCTGAAGGGAGACTCTCTTACCCGAACTGGGACTGGAAACGAATGGGCTTTTTCGCCTCATCAAGGGTTCCGGCCAGAAGGTTGTCTGCAGAAAATTGAGAGTATGCAAAACCCCATGCGAACGGCGATTGAGTCAAACGAAGGAATGGAAGATAGGCGTGTTTTAGACACAAAGTTTGGTTGCCGTCTGAGAGCCAACACTGGACTTCTGAGTTGCACCGGAACCTCTAGCGGTGATTCAAACTATTCGAGCCAAGTTGAACGGATGAGTAACATGACGTACGCAACCACGCTAAGCTCAGTGTCAAGCGTCGCGGGACTCGAAAGGGAGACGAGCCTGAAAAACGCCTATGTTCAAGAAGAATTCGAAGAGCAATTCGGACCCTTGGAGGAGTTTCGAAGCAAAGAAGTGTACTGCGGATAGTGCGGCACATTGAGGCTCTGAAGGAATCGCCCCCGTGAGGGTTTCAACACCCCCCATTCCAGTCCCAGACGGATCGTGATGTTGGGCAGCTTTTCAACAGGCGCTTCTGTCATTTCATTACACTTGGGCAAGTTTCTTTTTTGTGATTCTCAGGATACCCATTCAGGCCCTGCGTGCGACTCATTGCTACCTCTAGGTTGGTTTTTTTGGCTTACTTTATGGAGTATATCATGTATCATTTTGAAAGAATCGAAAACGGCATATGGTTAGTTAGACTACACCGATAGTAGCAACTAAGAATGGAACTCCTTGACAAATGGACACAACTACTAATGTTATAAGAGCTGATTCCATTCCCTAAGCTTTTACCAAGTTCGAGAATATGGTCGACGACAAGTTGTTCCAGTTAGAAAAGAACTAACGCCTCAAAAAAGCCCATTTTTGAAACACAAGCTTCTTGAAAGTAAAAAATTGGATTAGTTAAACAAGATCTTCAAATTCCTCAAACTTGTCGGCATAAGTTATCATAGAAGAAAAAAGAAGTAGAATAATAATAAAAAATGAGGATCACACGCGCGTGCACGTCAAGATGAGATTGAACTAGAAACCCCCTATCTAAAGGGGAAGAATAAAGGTAAGATTAATCGCATTGCATGATCTCCGCAAAAGCAAGCAAGCAAGCAAAACAGGATATGAAAAAAAAAATAGAGCTACGCAAAACCAAGCAAGAGACAGCAAAGGGGAGAGAAAAAAAAAAGGCATTAAAATAGACCTAACCTCGCAAGTTGATAAGAAGTGAAAAGATCTCTGCAAACACATGCATATGCAAAGTTATCGACGGACACAAACGAACAAAAAAGAAAGAGAAAACCGAGCACAAGAACCAAAGTCCATCAAGCGAACAAACAGCATGGTAAAGACCCTTGAGATATGTGAGAGCAGAAAAAAAAGGGGAAAATAAAGGAAACACGGTGGAACCCTCTCGCCCAAGCAGCCAGCCCTTATTTTGCCCTTTTGTTGTTTCCTCATCGCAGCCAGGAAGCAAGAAAAGAAGTAAAAAGAGAAGTAAAACAGCCCAGGGGAGAAAGATGATTCCGGGTATTCGTCTTTTGAGAATTCAAGAAAAATAATGGCAAATGAGTTTCGGGGAAGGTAAAAAAAGAGAGGAGACACCAAAAGGAAATCCCTTGCAAATGCAAACCCATCCCTCCTCCCACCTGGAAAGTAGCTCAGGGGCGCCTTTGTCTGCTCTTTTCCCCTCCTCTGTCTATTCAGTATTTTGGCGGGGACGCGCGAATATTTCTTTTTTGCAAACAAATCGTTACTTTTGGTATAAAATCTTTTCGTCCCAGCCCGTGTCTCCCGGTTCCGATGATCAAAATCACGCCATGCCCATGTGTACATACGTGCGTATTAATAACAAATGTCGTATATCCCATTTCTTTTGACGGTTTTTTCGAAAGCCGAAGTTTTATTTTTGGGAAAGCAAAGGGTCAAAAGCCAGGAGGGACCTTTTTGACCCACGTCAGGATGCTATCACATTTTACGAAGCACCTGCACTATCGTCCTTTCCTTGGGAACTGGGTTGTTCGACAGCTGGGCGGGATTTTGTTAACTGAGGAGATGACGGGTTTGACGGTGGAGATGTAGCAAGAGAGTCTCCATTGTCCAAGCTTGCCAAAGCACTAAGAAGTAATATCCACGTTAGCATATCGAGTCCTGGTTATTGAGGAAGTTTTCGATAACGAAAGTAGCGTGCTGCAATCCTTACCTGAAGGCATTTGTGGATGCAGTCTCCTTGTCATCCTTCTTTCCAGCCGGGGGAGTTCCAGTCCGGCTGCTTGCTCCGCTGTCTTCACCACCGCGGACAAGGTTACCACCTGGACCCATAGCGCGACGGCCACTGCTGCTTCGAGAAGCTAATAAGCTTGAAGGACCAAAGGACGATGGCTGAGTGGTAGTTCTGGGAGCCTTGAGACGACGAAGATCATCACTGCCAACTTTGCTTGATGCATAATCCAATGGAGGTTGGTTTCCATAGCCACCAGAGAAGTGTCGTGCATCGCCGCGGCCAGGTCCCATTCCACCGCCGCCCCGGGATGCCTGTTGACGCTTTCGCTCCATTTCTTGCTCCTGTTGAGCGCGAGCAGCCTACGAGACGAGTCAGTTTCGGTGGTCGCAAAACGTTAATCTCGATTGTACTCACCTCTTCTCTGATCTCCTGAATAGTTTTGGGACCCTTGTCCGCGTCTTTCGAAACCCAGTTGGCTTTTCTGAGATCGATAATGTCCTACGGAAAGAGTAAGCACTTCCATCCGCCAACACACTAGTTTATATGCAAGACTCACCATCAACATGAACCTCAATCGACTTGGAAGATTTGGCGTTTGGACCATCTTATTAATACGGTCGAAATAGGCGTTCATCATCATATGACCCTTCTCGGAACTTCTATCCAAAGTAGCACCGATAGTGCGCAGCAAGCTTGTCAAACTCTCAATCTCAGCTTCGTCAGGCACACCCTCGTAGTCGACCAGTTTCTTCACACACTCATGCATGATTCGGTCTGACAGCATGCTAAGTTTGAACAATTCACCAATGAACTTGACGAGACCAAGACCTCGTCGCTTGGCAGCTGCGGCAATGTAGTATTCATCGGACAACATGACAGCTTCGTCAGACTCGCCCTCTGGCTTAGGAGGCAGGTTGACCTTCCATCCACGCTCGAACTCCTCTTGGCAACGATTCAAGAGGTATTTTCTGAAAAGACTGCCTCCGCAGACAACGTTGTTATGTTTGTCCCTGATATTCTCGTCCTTGATTTCAGGGCTCATGCTCTCAAGCATCCGCATGCAGAATCTAGCATACAATGAAGCCCAATGAGCTTCGTCTGTAGCTTTCTCGAATGTAAGCTGGATGACCTGCCTCAGCGTACGGCCGTCAGACTCATCCTTGGATTGAGCCACAATGGCAAGAATTTGGTCGGCAATTTTATCGAACTTCTCGGGGGTCATCTTGTTAAGACTGGCCTTGACCTTTCTTTGAACAACATCCGGGGGAAGATGGCCATCGGGACCAACGAGATCCTGAGTTGTTCTAGCGAGACTGCGTGGTTTCCATCCAGAGTTCGATGGAGCAAGCGGTTCGATCTTCAGACCAGCAGTAAGGGGCATGTTCTTGTTGGTATCTTCCTC
This sequence comes from Chrysosporium keratinophilum, assembly GCA_029850275.1. Lineage (NCBI taxonomy): Eukaryota > Fungi > Ascomycota > Eurotiomycetes > Onygenales > Onygenaceae > Chrysosporium > Chrysosporium keratinophilum. The sequence goes on from JARBIX010000012.1 coordinate 1,496,896, forward strand.
CTTTCTGCCGCCGGATTTATGGGCTTTGCTTGCAGAGCGTCCGCCACCGCCACGGTGACTACCAGAGCGAGGAGAGCCTGGAATATGTTGAGCAGATGACGAGTTTGTCCTGCTCATTGGTGCACCCATGGTTAAGCCACCTGGACCGCGACCAAATTGTCCGAAATTGCCGCTCAAAGCGGGTCCACGCATGCCTGAGATTGGGAAGCGATCTGGACCACCTGAGGGCATAGTTTGTGTTCGCCCAGCTCCTTGGAACATACCCATCCGGTCAAAGGTATTTCCGATGCCAGGCCGAGAGCCAGTTCTTCCACTGAGAGGTGTTCGCATAGCAGGACGAGATTCGGTCGAGGTATCTCCCACTGTCTCGCGCACCTTGGTGTCCCAGTCAAGAGAAGGCTTTTCTTTGAAGACATTTTGGAATTGGAGTAAAAATTCCTTGTTGTATTTAAACTTGCGATCAACGGGCGCGTTGGTGTTAAGAGCAGGATTTGGAGAAACGATGGAGGAAGGATATGTGATCTTGCTCGGGTCTTCTAAAAATCGAGCGGTCTGCAAGGATTTCAATGCAGCGCTTGGCTGCGGTGGCTCCACTGTCTTATTCGTCTCAAGCTTCAAGGCAGCAGGCTTCTCACGTTTACCACTAGGGAGGGTCTTTGGCGGTCCCATAGACGCATCAGAAACAGGGGTGGCAGCACCGCTTTCTGCAGGGGTCTGAATTGCGGGTGACTCGCTGGGTGTCTCAATCTTAGGTTGGGGGGAGGCGGCATTGGGTTTTTTAGTCTCGCCTTCGCCGGCAGCAAGTTTTCGGAGGCGTTCCTCTTCAGCAGCTTCGGCCTCCTGTTCTGCCTTCTTCAGATTAGCCTTATAAGCTTCTTCCTCTTCTTTGGCCTTTTTGGCTGCTGCCTCTTTCTCTCGCTGTTTCTTCTCCTGGTAGGCTTTCTCTCGCTCAAGCTCCTCGGCTTCTTTGGCGGCCAACTCCCGTTCAATGGCATCGAAATCAATCTCCTCCTCCTCAGGCTCCGCAGCCTTGGGCTCCTCTTTCTTTTCAGGCTCCTTTGCTGGCACTTCTGGTTCTTTTGCAGGCGCAACAACCGGTTCTTTGGTCTCTGGAGCGGGCTTGGGGGGTTCAGGTTCATCCTTCTCCTTTGATTTCTTGAGTTCTAACGCCTTTTGCTCCTCCGCGGCTTGCTCAGCAGCCATGCGCACCTTGTCTTGGAAGGATTGAATTCTTTCTTCCTGTGTCTGAGCCTTCTGTTCTTGTTGCTCTTGGTCACCGCGGCTTGCGACACGTGGAGGAGGAGTTGGTGTTGGGGTAGCACCTAGCTTCACTGGCGAAGGAGTAGCCCGAGCTGGTGAATTAGCCTGTTTATCAAATGCGAGTACGTCACCACTGTCAGGATCTTTGATAACGATGCCAGATGTTTTCTTAGGTGGAACAATAAACTGAGGATTCGGGGCTGGGCTGTTAGTAGATCTGTTCGGTGTCAGGGCTGGGGCTTGGCTCATAGGAGCCGAGGGCTGCTGGCCATGACTAAGGCTAGAGCTTGGGCGATCGGTTGCAGAAATCTGCGATGTCGATCGGGAGAGGGGGGTGCCTTGGGCGGAGGGAGGAGCTTGCGCTCCATACTGATTAGGGGCAAAAGGCCCTGGTGGGGGAATAAACGGCTGTCGCGAGGGCGGAGGCATATGGCCCATATGCATTGGGTATTGGTACTGGGCTGGATAGTAATAACCACCAGCTTCGTAGCCTCCGGGGACGGGATAACCCTGAGATTTGGTAAATGTTAGATACTGTTCAAAATTTCCACTTTCTGGTGACAATGTAGAAGGGAGCGGTGGGAACTGATAATTAGCCGAACGGTGTCGGTGTGCTGGGTTGGAATGGGTGCCACGTTTATTCTTTGGCAAAGAAGAACGTCGATGTTCAAATTGGGGAGGGAGGTGTTGATTTACTTGTGGGCCCATATGTTGCTGATATCCATAATGCGGTCCCTGCATCTGTGGGTTCGCCATTGGAACGTGCGACATTGGTGGTGTGGCGGGCTTCGCATGCGACAACGCTGGACTGCGGGCAGTCTGGTGGGGGGAGCTTGGAAATGGGCCTAGAGACTGTCTTGGCGAGTGGAAGTTCATGCTGCCGCCTCGCGGGTTGTGACCAGTTCTGTAATTCGAGCCTGCCGAGTTATAGGGTACCTGCGACTGGTTATATCCTCTACCTCTGCCACCCTGATATCCTCCACGTCCTGCTGGGCCGCTGGGGAGACCATGGTTGCCCATATCTCCATGCGCTGATTGCACCGATTCCCGTCGGCCATGGTTAGGTGGAGCGTTGTGAGGTAAATTTTGTGAAACAGGGCGCATATTCCTCTTTAGAAAGATACGGGTTAGCAAGATTAATTCGAAAAGAGAATATAAATGCCATTGGCGAAGAACGGCAGGGACAACGTACATTCATCTCATTGTGATCGCCACCAAAATTCCCAAAGTTCGGTACCATGTTTCCAGGTGCCTGAAGATGGGACGGAGGTTGACGGCCTCCGCTGAGGGTCTGAGGAATGGGAGAAGGAGAAGAGTCGGGAGATGTGATGCGATTATTCACTGGGGAAACACCCAGGGATGACTGTGATTGGTTTGCCAAAACCGCATTTCCCATCGCGGGCGAGCCTTGTGAATCGACCGCACCGAAGCGGATATTGCTTGTGCGACCTGAGACTGGGCCGCCATTTGAAGTAAAACCAGTTGCACCAGCGGCACTAATAGTTACTGAGGGTTTTCTGACATGGTCATTTGCTGAGGTATTTCCGTTGACGATGGTCGGGCCACCGGCACCGGGGACAGGATTGTTTTGCATAGTCGATTTACCATTCACTTGAGCGGTTGGAAGCGACTTGCCATGCTGAGGTCCTTGAGGGCCGGATGGGGGCGCGGATGTGTTGGCTGAATCGCCCGTAGCGGCTTGCGAAAACGATTTTTTCGTTGCGCTAGCGTACGAGCGAGGAGCAGTTGGTGTAGGCACCGTTGCCAATGGCGAGGGCTTTCCGCTAGGAGGCTGACCTTGCGAACCGACTTGGCTTGTTTGGGCTTGTTGTTGGGGGCCTGATGTCTGAGGGAGCGATGTCATCACAGGGGCGTAGCGTGTTGTTATTTTTTTAACTGCAGAGAGCGTGAAAATATCGTCAAAAGGGCTGTCAAACGTGATACTAGATTTCAGAAACTCAGTTAACACGGAACCACAGCTTTGTTCTTTTCAAAATCAAGTGTTATTTGCAGCAGAAATCGAGTCCCAGCAGACAGACTTTCGAGGGTAGAAAAAAAAGCAAAAAGAAGAGGCACGGGATACGCGTGGTAATTGTGCTATTTGATAGATTGAGCGAAAGAAAAAATAATTACAGAGCGAGAAAGAAAGGGAAAGGTTGACGGTGGTAAAAAAAAGGCTGGGGAGGGCAAAGACGCAGTGAGGTTCAAAGTGTTTCTGGTGCACAAAAAAAAAGCCTTTCGCGACGACGGAAATTCGCTTTGTCGACTTCGAGCCTCCACCTTTCGCTCCACGCTCTGCCCAAACGCTTCTTCCTGAAAACAAACGGACAAGCTGAGTGAGCGACTTACCAGTCCTAGATTCGTAAAAAAGACGAGGAACGTTGGATCGAGATGCTGGCAGTGGCCACCTCGGAGCACAGCAGCAAAACGGAAGAGAGGAGAAAATAAGGGGAAAAAACAGCGGGCGGATAAACAGAAGTAAACTGTACTATCCGCGATCGTCCTCTTTCAAATGAAGAAGAGGATCCGCAGGAAAAAGTGATGTTCAATTTCCAGATAAAATGGGTGTGTGTGTATTGGTGTGTGGTAGAGAGAAGAGAGGAAGAGGAAGAAGAGAGAGAGCGAGAGAGCAAGAGAAGAAAGATGGTTTGTCAGGCAATTTTTTTTTTCTTCTTTGGTGGTCTCGGAGTGGACTAAGTTCGCGTCACCCCGTGTAATTGCTGTATCAGATACCGCCCCGTACCCCGACTTTCTGGGGCCAGTGCGCCAAATTCGCCCTATATGTATCCGTCTTTACCGGTATTACTCCGTAGGCGTATTCGACATAGACTTCCTTGTGAGCATCGCTAGACAAAGGCGATGGCAGCTGTAAGCCACCGTGGAAGACCTACCGTGGGATGCCTTGTGAATTTTTGGTTTCAGTGATCTCTTTCACGGTGGGAAATGGCAAAACAGTCTTCTCTTCACCGTTCGCTGATGCCAGGGCTCATGAGGCAGAATCATAAGTTAAGATTCCACATCTTCGACGGGCAACCATTTGACATCATCCGAACAGCAACAGGGTGCGCCAATCTGAGTACCCGACGCCAAATCTAGCATAGGTATTTTACTCGGAGCATCGGATTCGTGGTGGTGAGAGACTTGCGATGGTGACGGTCGAAGCAAAGCCACCAACGCCGTGAGGCAAACTTTGAGCCTCCGCGACTTTTTCAGCTCCCGCCTCGGGAGAGGGCGGGTGAAAAGGCAACTCCACGCATGGGTAGCCTTGCTACTCCGCGCTGCAGAGAGTATGTAGTTACTGTATGTAACCACACACATTTCATCTCAAGGAGCTTGCGATCCGATGGTTGTTGTTCTGAGATTCCCGTCTAGTTCCATCTGGTCTCTATTATTCACCAACGCCAATCACGTCCTGCACAAGGCCATTCAAGTTATCTTCACTTCCTTTGCATCCCGTCTCGACGCGTGTTTAGTATTTCCAAAAGAAACAAGGACTTCTCAGCTGCCGACATATGGAGAACTAGCATGACGCAAATCATCTATGAACCGTTAGATTTTCCGCGGCTGTGCCATCGCCCATTATGAGAAGATACATGGTATGGCAGACGTCTCCCCGGAACAGCTTCTGCCCTGGAAAGCTCTAAGAAGTCATAATCTCAACTATACGGAAATAATGAACCGTCGAGCTGAACCGACTGGCATTAACACGGCGAGAGAGCCAGAGCATTCAGGTACCTGGTCAACGTATGAATACAATATAAACCCGTACGCGTGTACTAAGGAACGGCGGACAGGTACCAGTTTAATTAATGACCCTATAGAGCTGCATGCGGAGGAATAAGACCATGCAAGAACTCATAGCCACAAGAGAAAAGGAGAATAACCCAATGATGATCTCAATAAGCGACCTCATGGGTTACATGAAGTACAGTACTTGGGTGCATGCGTCGAATTGTTCTGGCCGATCGATACATGCATCCCTCTGCAGTCATAGCATAAGATCTCGAACCGGTAGCTCAAACACTGGATAAACAACCGCCTGTCATCCTGTCACCGTCTCAGATTTGTGACTTGCTAGTACCTGCCAACCCTCCTTGCAACACACGCAACGTCTGATGATTATTAATCTCCCGTCTCCGACTAGCCGCCGTCTGTTCGTACTGTACGTCTGATGCGATTGTATCGGCAAGTACGGAGTACGGGGTGGTCTAATAAGTGACCAGAGGTGATGAGCTTGAGCTTGGTGGTATTGCTTGGTTGAACGATGAACTACCCGGCTGCCTAAAATGGTCATATTTGACGCTGTTTTAAGCCAGCTGCTAACTAACCTCTCTTCCAGTTCTGTGGTTGACGGCGGGCGCCGTGTAAACCCAGCACTTTGCCTTCATCACAATTTTCATTCGGCTCATACTACTTACTGCCAGTGATAAGATGACTGCTCACCATCGGCATCAGGCATGCTTGAACAAGCCCTCGACTTTTCGGTGCAGCCATCTTTGGCTCCAGCCGAGCTAGCCCAGGCTGATGACATCTTCCACAAGCTCCTCAGTCACTGTGAACCCCTCCAGAGTAGAAGACCATTCCTGAAGGCCACTCTCGTCCGCCTGACATATGAGCATTCCCGTTCGAAAGACACCTTTCTACAACGTTTTTTTGTCTTCCTTGATACCCAAAGTGAGCCGCGTTTCGCGCGAGGCCTGTCTCGGTTTTCCACATTTGGCTCTGCTACCCCAGTGCTTCAGAAGAGGGAGGCAGAGGAGGCTATAGACTCTTTCGCAGATTACCTCTTTGATAATTTCTTTCTACCTTGTATGTACTGTACATACATGTCCTGGCGAATCCGCATACTTTTTGCTTACATGGTTTATAGTGAAGGCATCGGGGGCGAAGACCCCGCAGTCAACACCAGTTGGTTTATCAGCCCCTTCAATTGAGAATGCGGTTGGAACACCTGCAAGACTATCAGTTCTCCAGCGTGATTGTCTCATTCGTGACCATAACCGGTGTGTGGTTACGCGAGTATTTAACTGGAGTCAAGCTTTAGAAAGGTTAAAGCAAGATCCTTCAAATCCAAAAGATGATGACGGCCAGCCGTTGATTTTCGCTCCTGGTGGACTTGCACTTCTCGAAGTTGCGCACATTATACCCCGTTCAATAATGTCAGCAACAGATACTGTCGGCGGCGAGTTGCAGTTGGTATGTACGGCAACGACAAACGCGTGTTCGGCAACCTTTTCTGATTCTGATTCCAATTCTACTCTTAGAGCGAATCTAAGAAAACCGCTCTTGAAATACTTAATATGTTTGACCCAGGCGTGATCCACCTGATTGAGGGACCAAATATCGATTGCGCCAGCAATGCCCTTACCTTGACGGCCGAGGCTCGTAAGTGTTTTGGCAACTTTCAGACATCTTTTGAAGCTATGGACACCTCCATTTATCCCAAACACACTTATAAGATACATTCCTCAAATGACGGCGCCTCATCATTCTTCGATCTCCCAGCGACGAGAACGCTGCTCCTCTCCGCAAACCACACCATTGATCCACCGTCCCCTAAGTTGCTTGCCATCCATCGGGCAATTGCAGTTATTCTTCGTCTCAGTGCTGCGGGCGAGTATAATGATCAGATAATTCGTTCTATGGAAGAAGTGTGGGTCAAAAGCGATGGGTCTGCAGAATTGGGCCATGTTGTCTCCTTGAGACTGGGTGGCTGGCTTGATGGGGCGGCAGTTTGATGGATTTTATTTCCTGGTCTTTCGGCTAATTTATACTCATATCCCAATCTTCGACCAGCCATTGTCAGAGACATACTTGCTCATATAGTATGCTGACACCGCCTTCACCAGTTAGAGTCACATAGACTCCCCCTGAATTAGGCCCATCTACTCTTTCATATTGCACCTTCCTAGGGTCCATACTTTATAATTCAGACATTGCCATTCCCGGATAACAGAATCTCCCACGTAGAACAGAATCCACCCTAACTCCCAGCGCCCAAAACCCAAAGCCGAAACCTAGAGAAAATCCTTGCAAGCGCTCCAGTCTATCTAAACTCAATCATATCTTCCAGATCGTCTCCGCTCATACGCATTACTATCTCTATCGAACGCAGACGAAGCCCCTAGATCCTCATGATCAATATTTTCAAATGAGTTCTCACTTCGATTCTTCCTCAGACCCGTATCATAACCCGTTCCATACGCCAAATCATCGTCTACATCTCGGCTGTCAAGGCCCAGGTTCACATGTTCTCGATCAAGAGCAGACATGAGGACTCGAAGCTTCTCTCTCTGCGATGCAATGTAATCTGCTCGTTCGGCTCTGGAGGCAGACGCCAGACTTCGAGGCAGCAACCCCGCCGCGCTGAGCTCATCAGCCGCAGGATCACGCCCTCCCTTTCCAGCCGATGTCACGGCGGTCACGGCAGAGCTGAGCAGCGAATAAAGATCCGACGCGGGGCCCGCAACGCTCGTCCCCGTCGTCGCGGGCAGGTTGAATCGTGAGAAGAGCGATTGTGCATATGCAGCAGGTCCTGCGGCGGTGGGAGGTGGAGCAGCAGCTTCAGCCGTCAAAGCGGGCGGCAAGCCAAGTGCCTTTTCCCGGATGAAGTCAATTGCCCGGTACAGGTAGTTGAGACCTGCGGCTTTGGCGCGTTCATGCGCTTCGCCGATGAATTCTTCGATCTGGCGCTCATGTTGGAGGAGAAATGGATCAACATATTCGAGATATAGCTTCTTTGCACCTTGGGTCTGAGGGAGGACGAGGTACGAAAGGGCGAACAAGCGGATCCAGCTGTAGAATGGGAACCTATTTCGGGGAAACATCAGAAGGTGTCAGTGTAATCCGGGTCCAAATATGAAGCGGGGTGTAGCATCCTTCGCATACCATCCTATTATGAAAAAGGTCCACGATTCAACCAGCAGCACGATCGACATGACCACCCAATACATCAGCCATGGTGCAATCTGTGATGAGTTTGATGTGCGAAGGGCCTTATACGACGCGAAGATCGGGAAGAGGATTGTAAAAACGGCACTACACCGTACAGAATATGAGTTAGCTTTGTGTTCGACGTTTGCCGTGCTGGAAGGTCCTTTTTAATTGACTCCCGCCGTATTCCGGCCCTCGTTTGGGTGGCCTTGGAAGTACTCACGACAAAAGGTCTGCAACGATACCGAACATGGCGCAGAAGAGCCTGCTGCTCAGCTGCAGGAGAAAGCAAAAGATGTGCGAGGTTGTAAGTAGAGACCGCGCAAGAATCGATGCCGGGTCGCTCGAACAGCACAGTTCGAGTCGAGGAGGGAGTGGCAGGAAAGCTATAGATGTTGGCAGCAGTCGATGATGGCTCTTGCACCCAGCTCACAGCACCGTAATAAACAGAGTAAAAGTGCCAAAGACAAGTACCTCCGCAAAGAAATAGCTACAGTCCTGTGAGAGATCGTTGATCATGACAGCGCGGGCGGGCGGTTCCCTTGATCACGACCAGCTACACGCAACGTCATTCATTGGCTGCTCTTGCACCTGTCACGTGTCTGTACTGTTTGTACTGTTTGTGTTATTTGCAACGATTGCACAGTTTACACGTTTGCTGGGTTTACCTTGTTTGATCTGTTTGCACTTCTGAGCCTTAGCGGATGATTGACGATATCAAAAGGGACGGACTTGGAGATGATTACTGTCAAGGAGCATTGATAGCAATAATGGACTTGTTTCTATCAGCATAGAGTGATTTATAGACTTTTCTTCGATCATGTATCTGCATAGCTGATATCCATATACGTCTTCGCTAGCCATTCCTTCGCCGTTCGGTTGTGCGTTTTCGAGATTTCCACCGTGATGATCCCGTTCCATGGGCTGACGGGATTCTGGACGGTGCCATCAATCCTTGCGACCCCACTCAGGCCAGCGACCACCGTCGGCCGGCAGTCTGCGCGTTTGAAGTCTCATGCGATTTGATCGGAGTCAGAACGCTGCATTGCTCTGTACTTTGAAGCCGTTGTCGTCTTCACTTACTTTTGCTCTTTGAGACAATGGACCAGTTGCTGGTCCATGCTGCCGGGGCTTCCGGGCTTATTCCAGTCCACTATTGAATCAACCAGCCTGCAAAGGGCACGGCAAATGATATCATGGATTTTCGCGTGGCTCCTCTTTGAGTTGAGTTTTCCTGCTTGATCGGTACCATGATGATCAGATATGATAGCCCCCCGAAAAATCCACATGCTGGACCAACGAATCCTGAAAACTGAGCGCCATGTGTCGTTTTCTGGAATCCTCAACCTGATCTGATTGACTAGTCTTCTTGCCTAGAGTGCGTCTGAACGCTGTGAACCGGACTCTTCCCTTCCATGGATGGACGCACAGGCGCCGTGTTGCCCTGGCATCCGCGATGGACGATTTCACTGGACCCGCTTATCAATCTCCCATCAGATTAGACAAGGTGGGCCGGGGTTTCCATCTGATAAAACCTTCAGAGTTGCGCCGGCCGGGTCTTCCGTCTGGTAAAACCTTCCATGCTCTTGTGCCTTCGCTCGTCTGCGGGTTTTTTTAGGGTCTTGCATGCCATCCACTGATCCCTATTGGTTTCCAGAAGCACGAGGGTGTTCAAGACCTAGGGAGGTGGCCGTATATAAAGTATTCCAAGCCCCATGTCCATGTCCGGTTCATTTTTGTAGCTTTAGCTTTCTTCATACCCTCTCCCCTAGTTGACCGGTAACTAGTTCCCTCTGCGCGCACACGCGACAGGATCGACATGGCGGCCGTCCAAAGTGGTCAGGAAACGGCCCTGCCGCCATTAAACTTCGTCGAAGACAAAGAGCCTCAAACGACAGAGCTCCCACCCCGAGTCCATGAGCCGGCTCCGGAAACGAGTCTTTTGGGGAAGAAGAGTCCTGGTGTTCAGCGCGTGGAAGCTATTGCGGAACATTTTCGACTCTCAGACCGGGTTCTCTTTTTTATCGGGATCTTCCTCGTTGCTTACGCTTATGGACTTGACGGCACTATTCGATATACCTACCAAGTAGGCTTGATCCGCTCGGAACCCTCGTGAATTAGATCTGGCATTGACACATACATAGCCCTACGCGGTTGCGTCGTACGGAAACCATAGCTTGTTGGCGACAGTTAATGTGCTGCGGAGCGTCATCGCTGCTGCTGCTCAGGTATACACCCGTACATATATGCATGCTGAGAAGGCCACTAAAAGCTGCCCCTAGCCCACAGCTGCTAAAATTGCCGATGTTTTCGGAAGAGTCGAAGTGATATTCATCACAATCATTTTCTATGTTGTTGGTATATTTGTCGTCATCCAATCTGTGCCAGTTTGTCCTGCTTATTGTCTGTAGGTACCATCGTTGAAGCATGCTCCACCAACGTGCAGTCATTTGCTGGAGGCGCAGTTATATACCAGGTATGCCCCCATGCTATAGATTGATAAGATCGAACTTAACTGACATTTGGCAGATCGGCTACACAGGCATCCTGCTACTGGTCGAAGTCCTTATTGCAGACGTCACATCGTTACGGTCCCGTCTCCTCTTTTCGTACATTCCTGCGACGCCCTTCATCGTGAGCCCCTCCCTCCGAGAAACAAAGCTCCAGTAACTTAGGCTTGATAGATCAACACTTGGGTCTCTGGCGATATCACCAGCGCAGTCCTCGCGCGAACAACATGGCAATGGGGTATGCTAGATCAGATCTTGGCCGCATAAATATCTCCGACTGACTTTGTCCTGCAGGTATTGGAATGTGGGCGATCATCTATCCCGGTATGTTTCATGGTGTCTACCTATCACTTTAAAACGTTTCTCATCCGATGACTTAGTCTGTACCATACCGCTACTGCTATCGCTATACATGGTCCACCGACGGGCTAAGAAAGCAGGCTCCTTGGACGCTTACAAGAGCCCATACCAACTCCTTGGCTTCCGTCAGCTTGCGGTCGCCTTGTTCTGGCAACTTGATGTGGTGGGTATCATCCTTTTGATTGGTGTGTTTGCTCTCATCCTCGTGCCATTCACAATTGCCGGTGGCGTGCAGCTGCAATGGAAGACGGCCAAAGTTATCGCGCCACTGGTTATTGGGGTACTTCTGGTCCCGGTATGGATCTTCTGGGAAATGACCTGCAAGCATCCAATGGTTCCGTTTAAGGTAAGCTCTTGGAATGTTATTCTTTCGGGGAGGGCATGTTGGAAGCTAATTGATTATAGCTGCTCAAAGATCGTGCGGTATGGGGAGCTCTCGGAATCGCAGTCATGCTTAACACCGGTCAGTACGGCCAACTTCTTCCATTGACGTTGACGTTGGCTAAAAGAGAACTACAGCCTGGTACATGCAAGGAGACTTTTTGTTCACAGTTCTCGTTGTCGCGTTTGACGAATCAGTGAAAAGTGCTACCCGTATCACCTCGTTATACAGGTAACTACCCATTCACCAGGCTTTATCTTAATAAAGCTAACGCCCGCCTTGTAGTTTCACGTCCGTCATCACTGGATGCATTGCCGGTTTAATCGTATTCAAGATCCGCCGTCTCAAGCCGATCATCGTGTCCGGAACGATCCTCTTCCTTGTCGCATTTGGTCTTCTAATCCATTATCGTGGTGGAGCAGCTTCCGCCAGTCACTCGGGAATCGTTGGCGCCCAAGTTTTGCTTGGAATTGGTCAGACACTCTTTTCATTTCACTCTACAACCCTGTTTTCAGAACTGGAAGTATGTACTGACCTTGTCTCAGCCGGTGGATTATTCCCCTATCCAGCGCAAGCCAGTATCCAAGCCGCAACCAAACACGAACGTTAGTATCTCCCATCCCCCAATCATTCAACAATAACCTAACATTCACTCCCGCCGCAGACGTCGCCGTAATCACCGGCCTCTACCTCGCCAGCTACAACATCGGCTCCGCCCTCGGCAGCTCCATCTCCGGCGCCATGTGGAACCAAGTCCTACCCAAGACACTCGAAGCGCGCCTCGGCAACGCCACGTTGGCCGCACAGGTGTACGCGAACCCGCTGACGTGGGCGCCCGCCAACCCCGTGGGCACGCGCGATCGCGACGCCGTCATCGATGCGTACCGCCATATTCAGCGGTTGCTGTGCATCACGGGTATTTGCTTGTCGGCGCTGATTATTGCGTTTGCGCTGGTGCTGCGGGATCCGGTGTTGACGAATGAGCAGAGTTTGGAGAGTGCGGAGAAGTACGATGATGAGAGTTCGGGGTTGGAGGAATGAAGTACTGTATCTGCGGATAGGTTCTTTTTTGGTGGGTAACTATTGTATATTAGTTGTTGTCTCGCCATTTGGTTTGGACCTGAGAGAGGGAGCTTTGGATCAAAAGTCGGTACTATATATGACGTTCATGTGAGGACGGCACTGCTCGTCTAGGTAATGGTTCAAGAAGGTTTTGGCTGTGCTACCTGGAAGGCCGAAAAAGGTTTGATATCTACGAATTCTGGCGGATAAAAAGCGGATATTCCTTTGATTCCCTGACTGCCTTATCCTCTTATGTATCGTAGCAATCTATATCCCCATATTGTGCTCTGTTTCCCCTCATGCGCCAGCCAACATTAAGTCAAAATTAGTTCCAGCCATATAATACAGTAGACGCTACGGTCTAGGTGTGTGTGTGTGTGTGTGCGGAGATTTTCTTCAACCTCCCTCCGGCATCTCCAAACCAAAGAGGGAGCAAGCAGAGGGGAGGTGCGTGATGGCATATTATGTGCCTCTCAGCTCCCCGATTTCGTAAACAAGCTCCACTTCAACCACTTCCATCTCTATTTCGTCGGCTTCCACGGATACTGCACATCATCATCCTTTCTCGCCCAGACCTTCGACCGGCGCTTCGTCACCATGTGTTCGACAAACACCTCTTTCGCATACTCTTTCTTGAACTTGCGGATCCAGCGCGGATCCCACAGCTCACTGGCCACGCCGAGATCCTTGCAGCAGCGCATCATGGCGTTGGACTTGCAGCCCTCGGTGGCGGTGGGGATGCCCTCGGGGTTGAAATAGTCTTGTTCGCCGCGGGCGATGGAGACGAGGCTGAAAGAGGTATTTAGTTCAGGTCTTTCCCTTTTTTTTTGTCTTTACTGTATATACTGGTAAAGAGAGAAGGGGATACACACCGTCCATGCGCCACAAGCGCATACTCCCTCGTCACCGCCTTCGCAGTCACTATACTCTCACTGCGCGGCACCAGCCCCCATCCACCGGGTCCAAACGCCTTGTTTAGGATTCGCCGATACTTGATCTCAGGGAGGTACACGATGCCATCGGGTTTGATCTCGACGTCGCCGGGGTCGAGGGGTTGTAGGAGGATGTCGGCGGCTTCTTTGGAGAATGGCTCGGCGCTGAGGCCGTGGTAGGAGCGTGTCCAGTCGACGTAGCCGGTGTTGTTGCCGTTGCCGTGGCCATTGCCGGTGTTATTGGCGTCGAGGTCGAGGCTGGCGGGTTTGTCGTCGAGGCCGGTTTTGGAGATGTTTTGGACGGATAGGGGGTTTCGGGGGGCGGGTGCAGGTGTGCTGGGGGCGGGCGAACGTGGAGGCGACGGGGACGGGGTGGGCTTGGGTGCAGGAGGAGCAGAGGAACGCGCTGGGCTGTTGTTGCTGCCGTTGTTGTTGCCGTTGGTGGTGGTGGAATTCGCCTGGTAGCTCCCTGTAGAGGTTCGGAGAGTGCGTCTCAGGCACGATGGATGCGTGAATCTGGGAGATGGGGATGTGCGGAGGACAGTCGAGGCCCAATTGACCCGACAGAGCGCGCGGTGTGCCATTTGCATGATCCCGCTGGCTCAGTGGTGATTGTGTCTGTCTTCTATCGTCTGTCTGTCTTCTGTTCTTCTTCTGTCTTTTGTTTGTCTGTTCAGGTTCTCGCAGCGAGCACGTCACGTGACGGTGAAGATGAGATATATTAAGACGACGAGGAAAAGTACAAGAGAAGAAGAGAAGAGATAATATGGTCTAATGTACAGGTCTAGCACTCTCAGGTTGAGCGGTCCACGTCCTTTGACTGCGTGCGCTGGTCGTTGCCTTTGCGCTTCCAACACTCGCGGAATGCCTCCATCTGCATCAGAATCATCTCAGTAGGAATCCTTCCACTCTGCGACTGTAGCATCACTCGAGAGAACAGAGAGCAGAACAGAGAACAGAACAGCATCTTTGGCTTGAGCTGCCCTGTGGCTAAGCAGAGCAATCGAGAGATAAAAACCACTTACTTCTTTGCTGCACTTCCGCCAGTCCCGCTTGTCATAGTAGCAATCGTTCATTTTGGTCTGCTCGTCTGTGTCGCTGCGTGTTAGATGCCCGTCTGCTCGAGTTGTGCTTGATCGCTGGACGAGATATTGCTTACCTGCGCAGCCCGTGCTGAAGATCCGTTTGTCCCTTGATCCGGCTGTCAGTTCACCATCACCATCACCATCAATCATCCCGGCGGGGTATCAGAAGGGCCATACCAGTCGTCAGGTTCGTCGTCGTCGTCCACAGGGACTATTCTGGCTTTGTCGTCGACCTTGGACATCTTGATACCCTCTCGATTCTTTTCTTTCTTCTTCTCCCGGGCCGTGAGCGTGCACCGTGTGAGGTTGAGAAGAGATTTTCCCCGACAAACTCTTCTTCTACGGCAGCTTTCTCCTCGTCGCGAGATGGCCACCCCGACCACGGCCGCCAAACGGCTCAACGTCCTGGTCTATTCCGGTGGGCAGAGCTATTCTGATTGGAGACGCAACGTTCTGACCGATTGTTCAGGGAATGGCACCACCGTGGACTCGGTCCGCCAGTGTCTGTTTTCGCTGCGGCGCCTGCTGGCGCCCAACTACGCTGTCATCCCGGTGACTGGGGATATGATCATCAACGAGCCGTGGACCGCTAGCTGTGCTCTATTCGTCATGCCTGGCGGTGCCGACTTGCCCTACTGCAGGACCCTGAACGGCACGGGCAATCGTCGCATCAGTCAGTTCGTGCAGCGGGGAGGCGCATACCTGGGATTCTGTGCCGGTGGTTACTATGGAAGCAAACGCTGCGAGTTTGAGGTAGGCAACAAGAAACTCGAAGTCATCGGGGACAGAGAGCTGGCATTTTACCCGGGTACGTGTCGTGGATGTGCGTTTCCAGGCTTCGTCTACAATAGCGAGGATGGCGCGCGCGCGGCAGAGTTACAGGTGACCAAGTCGTCGTTTGCGGATGTAGAGCACCTCCCCGAGTCGTTCAAGTCTTACTATAATGGCGGCGGCGTCTTTGTCGATGCCCCAAAATTCGCCGATCAAGGGGTTGAAATCCTTGCCAATTACGCCGAGTCGCTCAGCGTCGATGCGGGCGAGGGCGCAGCGGCAGTAGTCTATTGCCGTGTGGGCGAGGGTGCAGCTATACTCACGGGGCCGCATCCAGAGTTCGTATTGCCCCATACTTTTCTGAGATACCAAAGCTGACAATCCTCAGATTCGCGGCGTCCAACCTGGACAGAAACGCAGACGGCCCCGAGTTCTGTCATGTCATCGACACTCTGGCCCAAAACGATGAATCGAGGACCGAGTTCCTGCGGGCATGTCTAAAGAAGTTTGGGCTTCATGTCAATGAACAAACCGCGACGGTACCGTCTCTCTCCCGAATGCATCTTTCTGCCCTAGAACCGCATGCTGCAGTGGACCTTGTCTCAATGCTCCGGGACATCATCACCACTGAAGGCGAAGAGGAGTACATCAAAGATGATAATGACATCTTCCATCTGCAAAAGCCGTCGCCGTTGAGCATGGACAAGGTCGCTGACGCGCTCCCTGGCTCCACCGAAGAGAAAACTGACCAAGATTCGTCGGGCGATAGAATTGTCGACTATAACAAGATTACAAAAGATGTTGTTGTCCATGAGGATTATCCCTCTGCGGCTGATACTCCTCGCTTTAACCACCAGACGTTCTACGGCATGATCAAGGAATATAGAGCACAATCAAGAGAGGCGTTGTCGGAGTTTGGCTCCCATGTTTTATATGGCGAGGTCGTCACTAGTACCAACACTCTCCTAGAAAAGTGAGTGTTGACCGTCTTTACTACGTTGTCTTCGTTGCTAACATTCACAGGAACACGCAAATCCTCAGACGGCTTCCCAATGGCTTCATGGCGACCGCCAATGTCCAAGTCGCCGGTCGTGGCCGCGGCTCCAACGTCTGGGTATCGCCGCCAGGCCAGCTCATGTTCTCGATCTGCATCCACCATCCAGTTGACAAATTCGCAACCGCGCCCGTTGTATTTATCCAATATCTCGTCGCCATGGCCATCGTCAAGGGCATCAAAACCTACGACAAGGGATACGACAAGATGCCCATCAAACTCAAATGGCCCAACGACATCTGTAAGTCTAATCACCTCCTCATCCCCTGCCACATACTAACACAGACCCTCAAAGACGCCCTCGACCCCTCTCAACCCGGCAGCAACACCTACACCAAAATCGCCGGCATCCTCGTCAACGCCCACTACTCCTCCGCCTCATACATCGCCGTCGCCGGCGCCGGCATCAACGTCCTCAACCCCCTCCCGACCACCTCCCTCAACGCCATCCTCTCCGCGCTCAACTCCTCCCTCCCCTCAACCACCCCGCCCCTCCCCCCGCTCTCCCTCGAAAAACTGCTCGCCCGCATCCTCACCACCCTCGAAGAACTCTACACGCGCTTTCTCCGCACCGGCTTCGACCAGACCTTCGAGGACATGTACTACGCCGACTGGCTGCACATGGACCAGATCGTGACGCTGGAGGCGGAGGGCGGGGTGCGAGCGCGGATTCGCGGGATCACGCGGGACTTTGGGCTGTTGATGGCGGAGGAGCTGGGGTGGGAGGATCGGCCGACGGGGCGGAGGTGGGAGTTGCAAAGTGATAGTAATAGTTTTGATTTCTTCAAGGGGTTGGTGAAGAGAAAGATTTGAAAAGACTAGGGGGTTTATTGATTCTTGTTGATATTTCGTAAAGCATTATCATTAACGATGGTGGTAGTCGGATTAAAAAGGACGTACATACATGATTAAGAACGGGGGCATGAAACATGGGTAACTGACTGGAAGGAGAGAAACAGCACGTAAATTAGCTCTATGAGAGCCGTGTGCACCGTAACCCGTGGTCAAATCCCAATATCAAAGCAAAGCTGTTTGAGTTACTCCTCCGCCATAAACTCATATGTCCGATCTCCCTCCCCAATCGGAATCGGCCTCGCGTCATCATCATACAGCGTGCGCTCAAAGAACTTCACCCTCCCTGAATGATGCACCAGCACCACCGTCTGCTTCTGCGTCCCATACAGACCCTGCATATACCGCATATGGGTATCGGGCCCATCCTCCGTCGTCGTCATCACCTCGGCCTTTTCATGAATATGCGACGCACACACCTCCGCCTCCTCCCGCTGATCATCCTTCTCCTCCCCAATCACCGGGATAAAGATACTCTCACACAACAAATCCATATACGTCTCCAAATCCCCACTCCCGCCTTCCTCCCTCATCCGCGGCAACGTATCCGTACTCAATATGCCCAGCAGCCGCTGCACCAACTGCTCCTCGCCCTCACCCAGCTTCTGACTCGCCCGCAACGCCTCCTTCATCAACGCCTCCCCATTCCGAATCTTCGCCCACGAACTATCCCCAAACGCCGTATTGCTCAACGCCACCGTCTGCCCCGGCGCCGTCGCAACCCACACCACCCGCTCCTGGCCCGCACACACGCGATTCGACACAATCGCCAACGGTCCGCGGATCGTGCCGCACGCCAGACTGAATCCGCCCGCTAAATGCGCCTGCCCACCGGCAATCAGCTGCTCGACGTACGCCTCCGTGGTCGTGGTGGCCGGGTGGTTTGGTGGTTGCTCGAGGAAGGAATTGATGATTTCGCCGCGGCTGAGTTGGCCGATGGCCGCTTGTGGGTTGTCTTCTTTGTAGTTTGTGAGCACGGCGATGCGGCCCTGGCGCGTGACGCCGAGCCAGGTGCCGTGGGCGGCGCGGGCCATGTCGCGCGAGCCGAGGACGTGGGAGTGTGGTTCGGGCCACCAGTCGGCGGCGGCGGTGGGGCGGCGGAGGAATTCCTGAGAGGGGGGTTAGCTATTGCTGTTTGATTTTTGAATGATGCTGGGAAAGGGAGGGCGTGCATACATCTCGATTGTCGATTAGGATGAGGGGGTAGTCCGGGTGGGCGGTGGAGATGAGAGCTATGCACATGGTGACGAGCTCGCGGGTGTGATGCTATTAATAAAGCAGAGAGTAAGGGTATTCCATGCACTCAGGCCAGACCAGTCTCGACAGGAAGAGGATCAAGTCTATGGTAGACGACCAGCTTCAAAGTGCAGCGATGTGGTGTTTATATAGGCTCTCCGGAACCCCTCAACAAAGAAAAGGCGTGTGCACACGTTCTGTATCACACAATGGCCTGTGAACAAACAGAGATAGCCGTCGACGCAAGCAGTAACTATGCCGGTGGCTGCGAGCAGATGCCACTGGATTCTATGTATGTTGCCTGTCTAGTGATTATTCACGACCGCAGCGCAAAGTAAATGACATACAACATGTATGTATGTACTGTCGCCGTTCTGTCTAGCAGAGTCTTTTTTCTATTCCACAAAAGCAATCCAAGAGCAAAGCAATTCTGTAGTAGACATCAAACAGAAAGCTGAGATTGAAGTTGAAGTTGATATCACTGCTAGTGTTGGTTTGCCTTCAACTTTGTCTTGGGTCGGAACGTGACATCAGACATCGCCAGCTTCAATTCCTGCCCAACAACTTCACGAACAGCAACACGCTATGATGGGAGTGAGCTGATCAGAATATCGCCGTCCTTTCTTCTTCTTCTCTATCACAGTCTATTAGAATCAACTCTAGACCGTCCAAGATACACCGTCTGGTGAAGCCATCTCCCACTGCCATCAACAAGGTGTTTCGGACTCTTTTCAATTGCCTGGCAGCATCAGAGCTAGTTGATTATTCACATATGATCCAAGTGCTAGTAGTGCTTGCATGTTCTACTAGATCCTGAGTTTCCAAAAGAATTATGATACCCTAAAGAAAGCGTGCTTGGAACTCTCCATACAAGTGCTGTGAATGTGTGGCCTTGGTCTTCAAGTGACTCATTTTACATCACTTTATAAACAGCCATGCTGCGAGCCTTGCTTCTTGATCTTTCTCGAAAATCATTTTTCTACGCCCAAGTGTTTTGTCGTGCTACCCGCTGGAGCGAGGCTGCAGGCATGCGCCTTTGGGCAGAGGAGAACAACATCCCAGCCCTGGCACCGATCCTTTACTATCTCCCAGGACTCTGAGAGTGTATCTGAAACGGTTTTTGGATCCAGCTCAGCGGCAGGAGGTTTGGTCGGGAGAATTTCCAACTAATTTCTCCGGTGAAGTCATACATATAAAAACCAATCGAAGCGGTTTCCATCACCTGAAGGATGCATTCAGCTACGACGACGAAACGTAAGGTTGCTCCCGCTGTCACCTACTCGGTTTATATCACTAGTGCTTAACAAGAATATATTGATGCAGGAAACGCACGCGAGTAAAGGTTCGTTACAATGCAAAATTCTCCACAACGTCAATCCTCCAAAAGAACACCGCTATCCATCAAGGCATAGTGATGGATATCACGCGTCGCCTTGTGCCTTTTCTTGACTCCGTGTCCACAGGCTTTCAATGCTGGTCAGGTAGTACTGATCTCTCCGACAAAGTATCGGCGCCAGATTTAGTTCTGCAGTTCGAGGACAGACTTAAAATGGGAGACGTACCCATACTTGCTGTTGAGGCTGGGTTTACTGAATCAGCGCAAAGCCTTCATGATTCCATGACGGCGATTCTGGAAAACCCAGACACGCCGTATTTGAAGGTGGGGATGACCGTGAACGTTCAAGAGTCGCCCCGATACATGAATCCTCTGCTCAAACCCAGACAGGCTCATATGGCCCTCGCCGCATTTGAAAAAGAGGCGTCTTATGAATCAGGAACGTATTTTGAGGAGAGGTCGGGTGAGGAGGGTGCCTCCCTGTGGAGGTTCGGAGTTCGATGGGTCGGCAACATCAACGCGTCCGTACAAGTCTGGAGGAAGGACCCGGTGAGTGGAAAGGCCGCCGTTGCTGGCGATTCTGTTGTAAGTTGGTCCTATAATAAGTTCCTCGACACGCCCCCGAACCTGGTCCAGTTTTAACAAGAAGAAGAAATTTTACGGCCCTAACGCCGACGAAAATCCAAAAGTCGAACTCAACCTGAGTGAGTTTGTCCCGTCAGATGACGCGATCTATCAGCGACGTTTTGTTTTCGACTGCAATTTATGGCGAGACGGTCTTCGACGATCCCGGCATAAACTCGCTCGCCAGCGTTGCAACGCGGCCATGGCAGCATTCCAATCCGGCAAGAAGAAATAAACACAAATATACGGTAGTACGGTACTTCGAACTTGTCCAAATCCACTAGTGAGATTTGGAATAATGATGGTTGATGACCATGACGTGTGCTTTACCGCAAGGAGCAGTGGTACGGAGAGTATGTACTCCGTATTCGTCTTCCTCCCCGAACATGGAGGTGCACAAAACTTATGCCTTGATCTGTTGGTTAAATAGAGATAGAGACGGCATACAAAAATCACTCCTTAGTGCTTGAAGAAACCCCTCTGGGTTCTGGAGAGCCTGCCTATGTGCTTGGAGAATATGCTACATACCGTACATACAAGCGGTGGACCGAAGCCGTCGGAAGGCTTGAGGGCATAGAGGGCTAGAATGGGAGTGCACAGGATACTCCATACGCCGACTAAATTGGAGACCTTTTAACTGCTTACGGCTAGAGGGTGATTTCTTACCCCTGAGAAGTTGTTTTTTAAAGCAATGAGAGGCGTTTCTGCATGCGGTCTCTAGAGATATTGGTTTCTCTTCCCCACAACTAGCTACGTATGTAGCTAATGATTAACATCATCCAAAGAATAAACAACAAGCAGCCAACTACTAGTTCGTAGCTCTTCGTACCTCTCTGTTTCTCATGGCATCTCCAACCTCCCAATCCCACATCCAAAGCCAAAGCAAATCTTCATCACGCAGCCCTCCTCCAAAAGAAAACAATCATCAACTAATTTTTAATCCATTATCTCATTACCGCAGTGAGGCTATGTATACATACATACGTAGATTTCGTACGTATGCAGTATCTTTCAAAGGTCTAAAGGTGTATAAGACGTTATATCAAACAGCTCAGAAAGAAAAAAAAAAAGTATCAAGAGAAAAAGACAGAATATGAAGAACTAAACATTGAGACGTGTGCAGGTCACATCATTATAACTCACAGAAAAACAGAAAAATTGATCGATCTATTAATGCAAAAAACTGAGATCAAATCAAAAATTGAAATCAGATCAACGCCATTAACTTTTTTTTCAAATATAATACTTTTTTTTCTTTCTTTCTTTCGATTTCATCACGGCGAATACCGCTGCTGCGTCGACGAGTATCCGCCCGGCGACGGTCCCGGTCGTCCTGATACCTGCCCCGGTACCGGCGACGGTGACGGCGCTTGACCCAGTCCCTGTCCCTGGCCCAGTCCCTGCCCCTGCGGAACCCCCGAATGCAGCGTCTGACTCGACGGCGTGTTCGCATACGCATACGGCATGCGGTACGGATTATTCGGCGACGACGACTGTCCTTGCTGTCCTTGTGACGGTGCCTGTGACTGCTGCGAAAACATCGTATCATACTCGTAATATTCACCACCGCTTCCACCTGGCGTCGGCGACTCGCTAGCGGGCGTGTTTGGTGAAACCATGGATGCCATCATCAGGTGCTGATTTCCAAGCCCGCTGCCACCACCGCGCACCCCCGTCGACGGTTCGCGGCCTAATGGTTTTTCGACGGTATCACCGCCGACCTTTTGCGATTGTCCGTAGCGATAGTTGAGGATCGGCGTAGAATCCGTGCGTGTTCGATCCAGAGCGATGGGTCGCTGGTTCAGGGCGTCGGCGAACGTGGCTTCGCTACTACCGTGCGGTGGGTTATTACCAAAATCCGCGCCCGTGGTTCGCGCTTGGTCGTTTCCTGATGGTTGGCCAGCAGCCGAAGACGCACCGGGCATTTCGCTGGTGGGGATCATGCGTTTCTTCTCCTTGTCGGCGGCGTATTGGTCCTTGCTCGCC
Source organism: Chrysosporium keratinophilum (assembly GCA_029850275.1). Taxonomy (NCBI): domain Eukaryota; kingdom Fungi; phylum Ascomycota; class Eurotiomycetes; order Onygenales; family Onygenaceae; genus Chrysosporium; species Chrysosporium keratinophilum. The sequence goes on from JARBIX010000012.1 coordinate 1,519,279, forward strand.
TGAGCCTGCTCGTGCGAGATGGCGACCGAGTATGACGGTTTCGCGACATCGCCCAGGACGGCGTCGCCGCCGCCGGGCCCGTAGATGGGGACGCGGCGGACGGCGAGGACGAGGGCGCACATGAAGCGGGAGCGGCGGGCGGCGCGCACGGTCTCGTTGGACCAGTTGGATTTGTGGCGGATTTCGATGCGGAGTTCCATCTTGTTCATCTCGCCGACGCCGATGACTTCGACGTCGACGTCGCGCTGGAAGTCGCGGCAGTTGTCCTTGTCGAGGACGAATTTTTGCATTTCGAGTTTGAGGAGTTGGATGTCTTCGAATGTGGTTCCAAAGTCGACGGTCAGGGTGAGCTGTTCCTTCATGGCCTTGGAGCGACTGATGTTTTCGATCCAGCAGGTGTTGAGGACGATGTTTGGAACTTGAGTAACTTTGTAGTCGTCGATGTTCTTGAAGATTGTGAAGAGCAGGGAGATGCGGTCGACGATCAATCGATTGTTGTTGATATCGACACGGTCACCGACATCGTACGGGTGCTATTGACTGCTGTGAGTGACGGACTAGATCCGTATCGAAAGGACGCTTACCTTGACAAACAAAAAGATACACGAACCCAACACCTCCTGCGCGGTGACGGCAAAGACGAAAGAGAGCGACAAAAGCGCCGTCGCTCCAGCAGCAAGCGTCGTGCCAAAGCCCTTGTTCAAAAAGGCCACTGAAAAAGGGTTAGTATCACATCGAAAGGCCAGAACGAGGGCATCTTACCAAACACGAGCATGACCAGGATAAAGACGACCGTGCAGAGAAGATTGTCCAGGACATGGATAGCCTGGTCAACATCGTGCATGCTCTTCGCGATAGCCTGGCGGTCTCGTCCAAACTCGGTGATGGTCAGAATCATCTCCTCCAGACTGACATCCCCATTGTCATCCCGATCCAGCACCGCAAAACATTCCTCGGCGTCGGCCTGGTGTTCCGGCCCAAAGACCTCGTACAGATCATCCATGTACAGCGCATCACGGCCGGCCAGCACAAACGACATCCACAGCCGTCGGGCCAGGGCTTCGGAAGACGAGCGCTTCTCCAGCGCCAGCGTGACGATGGAGTGAGCGGCCGTGGGGTTGAAGACTTGTTTCCCGGTGATCTCATGCGCCACATGTCCAAAGGCAGCCGTGATCTTGTCACCGACGCGACCCACGTTCTGAATCAGACGCATGGGCGACGCGGAGCCCGTGCGTTTGTGCCCCTTGCCCTTTTTCCCGAATGTGCCGACGATGGTGTCGTTGATGGTGTAGTCTTCGGTCTCGAACTCCTTGCAGTACTCGGGGAACATCTTGCGGGAGGCATCGTAGAGCAAGCCGACGAGGTGCACGTTGCGTTTTGAGTCTTGGATGCGCAGGTCGAACTGTTTGCGGTGGTAGCTGATGGAGATGAGTTGGATGAGGACCTTTTCGGCGGCGAGGATCAAGCTGGAGATGAAGGCGGCAAAGAGGATGTTTTTGACGACGTCCTGCCACTTTTGGATTCCGGTCTCACCGCGGCTGAGATTGTCGGGGTTTCGGGTCATGATCTGTATATATTAGCATGTCACCCCAAGCTCATAGGGTGATACTCACCGGGATAAAGGTAGCCAGTGAAGTGACCGACCATCCCACCAGTGAAAACGGAATCTCCAGCTTCTTCAAGATCAGAGCATACTTTCTCGTGCCCGAACTCACAATGCCACACAGAAACTGAAAGAGAAAGGGCACATAGTGCGCCACGACCTTGGACACCCACAAGCTCAGCCAGACGACCTCGACCCAGGTGAAAAACCACACAATCCACACGCCTCCAATCCTCGCATTGGGCGCGGCGGTGGCCCCGATGATGATGGGAATGGCAATCAAGGCCGCCAGCGGCAGCACGTAGATGAAATACCGCGTCACGACGGAGAAGTTGAGGATCTTGCTGTAAAACTTGCCCATGCGTGTCAGGGTACCGTCCTCGGGGGCCTCGACGCGGCGTCCCATGCGGTCGGTCATGACGCGGCGGCGGCCGTGGAAGAGATGGCTCTTTTCGTGGTGGGTAGGGGTTGACTCGGCAGAGCCAGGGCTTGAGCCCGAGTATGGCTGGCCGGAGGCGGATTTGCGGGCGCCATTTTGGCTGGGGACGGTGGTTAGGGGGATGTTGATGGTGGCATCATTTGGGTTGGTCATGCTGGTGGTGTCTGCGAGCTGTTGGAAGCGGTCGTGCGAGAAACGCTTTTGATTGATGCCCGGGCGGCGGGACATTTGTTGGGTATTATATGCAGTGTTCTTGTTCTCAGGATCGAAAGAGCGGCGGTATTATTCTCTCTCGAGAGGATCGAAGGAGCGGCGGTGGTGGGAGGTACTATTGTGAACGAGCGATGCAAGAAACAGACGGTTGAATCTTGATAGTAGTGTTCTCCACCAGCAGTATCCAGATGGTGTGTGTCTGGGACTGATTGAGGGTCGATACGGACGATCGTCAGTGGAGGAGGGCAAGGAACGGTGTCGAATTATCCACGAATGGCATGAAATGATAATCCGATGCAGGATAGACGATAGACGATAGAGAGCGTTTTCTGTCGGCGGTTAATGACTGTCGTGAGAGTAACAGAACGAGTGTGATGTCAGGGCTCAGAACGAGAGGAGCGCCAGAACAAAGGAAGATGCCATCAGAGGAGGTGAGAGAGGTGAAGAGAAGAGAAGAGAAGTGATTGAAGATGAAGATGTTTTCAATTATCCTCAGCTGAATCCTCCGTTTCATCTTCTTCACCAACGCTAGAGATTCTACCAATCGCGGAATTCTGTCAAGATGTTCGGTCTGGCCTTGTTAGTGTGATGGACGCGCAATCAATCTACTGTCTGTAGTGGACCAGATAGTATCTGATATCGGAGTGAAAGTAAGGCTGAGCATCCACTGTGGCTTCGCTGTTCCCAGGCCTTTGACGCCACGGTTTCAGCGTGCATGTTTATTCTCTGAAGGATTCAATCTGTGCAATAGACCAGTGCAGCCTATGAATGATCTTACTCTTCTTCAGACCGAGAGAAGTTCAACCATGATGATCTGAACAAGCATCGACCAGGACAGGGACCTTGATGCGACCTCAGTGTATGGCTGTGCTGACGCGTGTCTATCTCACAGACTGAGTTGACTGATTGACTTGACTGGTGGACTTGACTGATTGACTTGACTGATGGACTTGACTGATTGACTTGACTGATTGACGATTGACGATTGACGATTGGATTGACGATTGACGATTGACTGAGTTCATGAGTTCTTCGGTCCAGTAACTTCTTGGTTGACTGCCGGAGAAAGGTCCCCGCGGAGGAAGAGTCCAGCGAGATCTGTCGATCTATTGACTCGATCGTAGATTCTCTCTATTCTCTCTCGATTCTATCTTCCTGGCTTATTCTGTCGATATTCTCTATTCTCGATTCTCGATTCTCGATATTAGATATCACTATCTTATCGATAAGCTCACGGCGTCATGAATCTGTAACCGACCTGTAACACCCAGCGCCATCCCGGCCGTGTCTCGCTCTCATTTAGTTCGTCGCGGATGTCCTCGGGGAGATCATTATTGCTTTTCGCCCTTTTATACTTGGCCACTGGAATCATCTGGGAAAGCTTGTCGAGCACACTCATCATTGTTTCTTCTTCATACATAGACTTACAACATTCCACCGGTCCATACAGACACTACAATGCAATCGGGCTGAAAGACTCGTAGGTTCTACATTCAAACATCACGGCATCCCGACTAATCGCCCGTTTAGCTTCGTCTGATTGCGGATCGATCGGATTGAGGCCCGTGGTTGACCATGCTCTCGTCCACTGCCTCCGCATCGTCGCTCCTCCGATCTATCTGCCTCTCCGCGCTGCTGCTCGGTGCCGCGGCGCAGGATGCAGCGCCCTCCCCGCCCGATGCCCGCCTCGAGACCCCGCCCTTTGGGGGCTCGCAGTACTTTCTGGTCTCGCGCCAGGTCTCCATGCGGCCCGTCTACATCGTGCCGCTGCTCAAGTCGGTCATTGACTCGCCCCCGGAGCACTCTGAGGTATTCTCCTCTTCCTTATCTATCATCTTTCTTCAATGCCTTCTAACAGTACTAGACATTCAATGTCACCGGCGTCCTGACCAACGTCACCCCCGAGGACGCCAACACCCTCAACACCACCCACATCGCCCTCGTCAGCTGCGATCCCGCCGCCTACCCCGGCAGTCTCAACGTCCACGACACCCTCGAAGCCCTCTTCTCCCAACAGCCCACCGCCGCCGCCACCATCCTCTACACCACCACCAGCCGTCACTGCACCTACCAGCCCAACCCGGCCCTCCCCGAATACCGCAACATCTTCACCATCCCCGGCTCCATGGCCGCCCAGAACCTGGTCGAGAAACTGGCCAATTCCACGGCCGTCGGCAGCACCTCGTCCGTCGTCGTCGATCTCCAGCCCGGCGACGCCGACTCGGGTTCGTCCGTGGACCGAAGCCGGGTGGACACCACGCCCACCACCTCCATCGCCATGATCATCCTCTACTCCGTCACGGGCGTCATCACGCTCCTCTTTCTCGGCGTCATCGTCACCGGCGCCGTGCGCGCGCACCTCCATCCCGAACGGTATGGCCCGCGGAATGTGATTGGGCGGCCGAGACAGAGTCGGGCCAAGGGGCTGGCACGCGCGATGTTGGAGACCTTGCCGATTGTCAAGTTTGGGGAGTTGGATGAGCCGACCGCGCACCAGCAGCAGGGTCAGGGTCAGGGCCAGGGCCAGGGCCTGGGAGGTGGTGAGGGTGGGAAGCAGCGGGATGTGGAGATGGGTGTGCAGCAGAAGAATCAGGAGAGGGACAAGGAAGAAGAAGATGAAGAGGACGATGCGACGGAGCGAGAACGAGAGCGACGACCTTCAAGGCCCGGCGACGAAGGACAGATCGGTCCCGCTTCGTCACCGCGAGCCGAGTCTCCCGAAGACGGCACTGGCCCTGCAGCGACGACGGACGCCACGACGCTGGGCTGTCCGATCTGCACGGACGATTTCGAACGCGGGCAGGATGTGCGGCTGCTGCCGTGTAATCATAAATTCCACCCCGAGTGCATTGATCCGTGGTTGATCAATGTGTCGGGGACGTGTCCTCTCTGGTGAGTTTCTCGATATTGGATCTTGACCATTTTCTAACCTCGTCTAGTCGCATTGACCTCCACCCACACACCGACGACGAAGACGTAGATGCCGAACAACATGGCGGCAGCACCGTCATCCACGACAGCAGCACCCTCCCCCCTCCCCTCGCAGCAACAGAAGGCCACCACCACCGCCGTCGCCTCCATCGCCAACGTCCCCGCCGCCGTCGCCGCAGTCTGGCGACATATCTCCAGTCGACGATCAACGCGATGCCGTTGAACGACGCGACGATCGAGGAGCGACTTGATGCGATACGGCGGTTGCGCACATCACAGCAGCAGCAACAACAGCAAGACGGAGAACCAGGGACGGGAACAGGAGAAACGGAAACAGAAACGGCAACGGGAGCGATTGGCGTGGAAGGTGAGGGAGAGGGTGATCGTCGGAGCAGTCGACGGTTTTCGACCATGTTGCATAATTTCCGGGTCCGGACGCGACGGCATGGGGAGAATGATGATTAGACAGATATCCCTGAGTTGTACACGATACGGATCTTGTCTGTGGACATACGGACAGTACATGACTACATACACGGCTTGCTGCACTGCATGGATCGCGGGTTCTGATCTGTGTTTTCTCATCTATTTATTTCTTTTTGTTTTTCTTTTTGCGATCTTCTGGGTTATTTCTTTGTTTGACAAAAGCGGTGTCTGGTTTGGATATACAAGTCGCATGATGTTGCTTTCGGGGGTTGTACACCGGCGTTTGCTTCCCTTTTCATGTTTGACGATGGATTGGCGGTGATGATGATATCGATCTACTACTGTATATAGTCGCATGTGCATGACTTGAATTGATACTACAATGTTAGGAGTGGTATTATCATCAAAGTGATAAAACGAGAAATGCGCGAATTGAATTGCCAGAATTGCCGAGATGTCACTGTTATCCAAACTGGATCAGACTGCCCTAGCAAGCTAGGATTCCATGACAGGTCAACAGCCGTGCAATACGAGATGAATGATTATAGCTCATGAGGTATTCGAATATTGGGACTGGCCTTGTGCCGGTAGCAGAAGGATACGAGATGTCTGTATGATGAGTGTAGATGAATGAGTGCCTGTGATATCATCGATCTAGATGCCTCGGTTTCTTGTCAACCAGAATGTATTCTTGACACTGGCATCTGTATCTGTATCTGATCTTCTGTGATCCGACATTGATGATATTCTGATTCTCGGATTGATATCTGATATTCTGTGACTGACCTGACACGATCGAGATTAATCCCGCAAACCCGAAGCGAGCAGCGTATCCCAGTTTCCATTATCAATCGATTCAATTCAAACAACATCATGTCACCTCCCCCACGTCGTCACTTCACTCATCCTTCTCTTCATCCTCATCTTCCTCTCTATCCTCATCCTCCTCTCTCTCATCCTCATCCTCCTCACTCTCACTCTCTCTCTGCTTCATCTTCATCTTCATCTTCTTCCTCATCCTCTTCAATATCAGCCCGCTCCCGTCTCTCCACCATCTCAAATCACCTCTCACACACAATGACCGCCCCAACTTCCGTCTTCAACGCCGCCCCCATCCCCCAGGCCCCCGAAGATGCCCTATTTGGCCTGATGAGCGCCTACCGCGCCGACACCTCTGACAGCAAAGTCGACCTGGGCATTGGTGCCTATCGCGATGACAATGCAAAGCCGTGGATCCTGCCATCCGTCAAGAAGGTATGTCTTTATTCTAGTTTTATATTTCTTTTTCTCCCCAGTAACGAATATTTCTCTCTAGGCCGATGAGGCAATCCGCAGCAATCCCGCCGCCAACCACGAATACCTCCCCATTGCCGGGCTGCCAGAGCTGGGGCCTGCTGCTCAGAAGCTGATCTTTGGCGCCGACTCGCCTGTCATCAGTGAGAAACGGGTATGTCTTGTCTTTGTTCTTGTTTACCCCGCATGCTGTATCGCCGAAGATGCCGCGCCGTCACCGAGCATCAACATTGAGAACATCGAGATGAGAACGACCATACTGACCGTCTCAGGTCGCCTCCTTCCAGACCATCTCCGGCACGGGCGCCCTCCACCTCGGCGGCCTCTTCCTCTCCCGCTTCCACCCCGCCAACCCCAAACCCGCCGTCTACCTCTCCAACCCAACATGGGCCAACCACCGCCAGATCTTCGCCAACGTCCACCTCCCCGTCGCCGAGTACCCGTACTACCACCCGGCCACCAAGGGCCTCGACATTGACGGCATGCTCGCCTGCCTCCACTCCATCCCCCGCGGCTCCATCATCGTCCTGCACACCTGCGCCCACAACCCCACCGGCGTCGACCCGACCCACGACCAATGGGCCCAGATCGCCACCGCCATGCGCGACCGCGGCCACTTCCCCTTCTTCGACACCGCCTACCAGGGCTTCGCGACGGGGGACGTTGCCAACGACGTCTGGCCCATCCGCCACTTTGTCTCGCTGGGCTTTGAGCTGTGCGTCGCGCAGTCCTTTGCCAAGAACTTTGGTCTGTACGGCGAGCGCGCGGGCGCCTTTCACTTTGTGTCTGCTGCCGGGCCGCAGGCGTCCGAGGCGAACACGCGCATTGCGAGTCAGCTGTCGATCCTGCAGCGGTCGGAGATTTCGAATCCGCCGGCGTACGGGGCGCGCATCGCGTCGACGATTTTGAACGACGAGACGCTGTTTGCCGAGTGGGAGGAGGATCTGCGGACGATGAGTGGGCGGATCAAGGAGATGCGCAAGGGGTTGAGGGAGCGGTTGGAGCGGAAGGGGACCCCGGGGAACTGGGAGCACATTACGAATCAGATTGGGATGTTTAGCTTTACGGGGTTGACGGAGGAGCAGGTGAGGGTTCTGAGGGAGAAGTGGCATGTTTACATGGTGAGTGGTCTTTGGTTACTGATCGGAGACGGATGCTGACTCTAGTAGACGAAGAATGGACGGATCTCCATGGCTGGGTTGAACACGCACAACATTGACTACTTTGCCGAGGCGGTGGATAGTGTGGTGAGAGAGACGTCGTAGATCGTCCATCATGTATTCTGGGTTTCGGGTTGACTGAGACGAATTAAAAGGGAAAGGGATTAGTGGCATTGAGGTGTTTTGACATGATGCTCACCGCTCGGTCTAATACCTGATAAAAGGATATGTAAAATAAGAAATCAACACTCTACTACATTCGGGAATGATATCGATTATGCTCATCATATATCCAAGATACAGTTGTACACAGTTGTAGTTAAATACAGATCGGTCATCGGGATATACATGGTAGGAAGATGGTACACCACAAATGCAGGAATAAAGAAAGAAGAAGAAAAAAGAAGAAGAAGAAGAAGAAGAAGAAGAAGAAAGAAGAAAGAAGAAAGAAGAGAGAAAGAATATAAAGTAAGAGAAAAAGGACGAAAGAAAGTTTATACAGCCATCTTTGGCAGCGCAGGGAGTAGAAGGAGGGATATATAAAGGAGAAAAAGGGGAAGAAAGATACCCCCCTTTTCTAGGAAGAAACATGAGTATTCGTCAACGGCAACACCGGCCCCTCGCCCGCCGCCATCAGCGGCTCCCGCAGCTCCATCTCCTTCTCCTCCACCCCGTTCGCCAGTCGCCCACCACCACTACTAGTACTAGTACTAGTATTGATAGTATCATCCCGCTTAAACATGACCACACGCATCCAATTCACCGCCCTCGCACACTGCGAATCCACATAGCGCGTCCACAGATGCGCCAGCGCATACAGCACCACATAAAACACCGGCACCGCGAACAAAAACACCCCCCCGCCCGCCGCCGGCACGCGGTTGATCGGCTGGCCCTTGTCGTTGAGCACGGATAGATCGGTGCTGCCGGCATTGACGCCGTATACCATCCATACCATGAGCGTGCGGATCAGGGTGTCGTGCAGCAGGTAGACGGCGAAGGAGACGCGGCCGAGAAAGTTGAAGAGTGGTAAGGAGAGGATCTTGCGTGCGTTGCGCGAGGTGAAGATGCCGAGGACGAGGGTGGAGACGCCGATGTTGACCCAGTAGCGGTTGATGAAGGTGGTGGCGGAGCTGGGGATGATGGCGGTCATGGTGAGGCGCATGAGGCGTGACCAGGTGCACCAGTCGGGGTTGTTTTGCGGGTAGGAGCTGAGGGTGAGGCCGGTGAGGATGAGGATGGTGGGTAAGGGGGTGGGGAGGAGGGAGGTGGCGCGGGTGCCGAGGATGGAGTTGAGTTGGGCGAAGAAGAGGCCGGAGTAGATGTTGATGCCGGTGATGTCTAATCCGAGTTAGTATGCATGTATGTATATGTATAGGAGGTGAAGGGAGATGACGGACAGTCGCTTGTCCACCAGCAAAACGAATGCAGCAGCACGATAATCACCACGCGCCACTTGGTCTTGACCAGACTGGTCGCCAGCAGCGTCAGGTAGATCCTCATCGACCCGCGCAGGAAATACACAATCGCCCAATGCGTCGGATCGTACGTCCCGCTCCCATCGTGCCAGAACATGGTCATGTTATGCAGCAACGCCTTGATCGCACTCCACGCATCCGGCCCCGGAGCACGCGCCACACCCCGAATCCAATCCGACTCGACCACTCGCGCCAGATTGAACCCGCCCAACTGACACACCAACCACGCCACAAACGCCGCCGCGTTCGTCGGCAAGATCAGTCGTCCCGAGCGCATAAACGTGCTGCGCGCCAGATGCGGGAGCGCCGCGGGTAATTGGCCGTTGGCGAACTTCTGGATCGGGTTCATGGAGTTGACGAACCCGGTGACGAGGAAGAAGAGGGCGACGGCGGCGCGGCCGCCGACGCACAGGCGTAGGATGGGCAGTTGGAAGAGAATGGGGCCGCGGTCGACGGCGGCGGCGGGCGAGTGCAGGATGGGTGCAAAGGCCGCGCAGAGGTGGCCGGTGACGACGATGAAGGAGGCGATGCCGCGGAGGCCCTGGGATCGTGTCAGTAAAGAGTAGATATGGGACTGGGGGGGGGGGTGGCTTACATCGATCCAGTTGTCGTCTCGTTTGCCGGGGGCCATTATGATTATATATCACGGAAATGAGTGAAAGAGATATTGGGATAACCGATCTCAAGCAGAGAAGATCTGTCTCGTCTCAAACAAAGCAATTCGCCAGCAAGACAGTCTGGAGTGATGTCTCGTCTAAGAAAGCAGTTCGCCAGCAAAGACCGAAGAACGAGTGAGGTGCCCGCGGGCTCAAATAGACACTGGCCACAGCGTACTTGTGAATGAACAAGCTGTGTGAAGCAGAACGGAGAAACCGACAAACGGCAAGAGAAAAGTGCGAATGTCAGGGTGAAAAGAACGAAAGTCGAGGCTGATAAGGCGGAAAAGAAGCGAAAAAAGCAAACGGCCAGCAACGAGCGCGACTCGCAGAGTGGAACGACTAACGAGCGATGCTTCTGGGCTTGGGCTTAGAGCCTTGGATGGGCCGTTTCGCTGGATGCGCATGAACAATTTCGTTGTCGCCAAGCAGACTTGAGTCTTAGCGAAAGCGCCGGCTTATCATCTGTCCCGTTCATTGCCATCGTCTTCTATTTCCAGCATCAGAAGGCTGTGAGAAGGATCAGTGTGTGCATTGACGGCATGGATGGTTGCGAAGATCATTCTCACGCGTGTTTCTTTCTCCCGGCGAAGCAGCATGCGAAACACAGTTGTGGTTCAAGACATACTAGGTTTTCTTATCCCTAACTGATGAGATGGATATCCTAATATCCTTCATCAAACTTTTCTCCACGCACTCTGTCAGGTACCGTCCACGCACCGCACGCGTCTCAGCTCTCTACGGATGTGAAGCTGGCGGGAGGATTGATGAGATGATTATCAAACAGTCCCAGGATGTAAGCTTCTCTTACAATAATGGTACTGAAGTGACCATTTCCTAGTTATTGCCGATGAAAAACACCTCAGCCGTGAGAAACGAGAGAAGGGGACAATGTATGTCCAGGACCTCGTCTTACTGCTGAGTTCACAAAGGGGTTTCTGGGAATGAAGGATGCGTAAGAGCACGCCCTTGACTATTTTGATATGATTATTCTGGCTGACCACAAATCTAGGCTTAAATGAATAGAGACTGCCACTTCGAGAGGAATGAGCTGATAAATACGTCTTCTGTGAGGCAATCCGCAAGGGGAGGTAGTTGTGCTTCGAAGTACTCCTATGGCAAAGTGAAGTACCGAATGAAGAAAGGTGGTGAGATCATAGGCTTTTTCCAGCTCGTCAAGCAATACGTGCATCCGTAATGGTGCCGCAAAAGCATACAATAAAAGCCGTAGGTGCTCACTGGGTCTCTCTCTCTCTCTCTCACTAACTAATATCGAATTTGCGAAGCCGTGGAAAGTCCTGATAATACAACGTGGCACAGGAGTGTAGTGGGAAGAAGCATACCACTTAGGGCAGACAATCGAGACCACAACTAAGAATATCCCTAATCCTTTTCACCTCCGACAAACGTTTCTAGGCCGGGTACTTGGCGAGGACTGCATCTAACTGTGACTTGGCAGCCCTAAGATTCTCCTCCGTATGCGCACAGTATAACTCGACAAATTTCTCATGGATGCCTTTGAAATGAAATGCTGACTGGAAGAATAATCTTTCAGTGGAGTCAGATAGAAGGTCCGATACCGTCGTGGCCGAGTGCTGCGCAATCTCTTTCTTCCTGAGTTTGCGCTCAAGATACGCCCGGTCTGCTTCAAATGATTCCCCCAAGGCAACGCCGTCATTGTTCCAACCAGGGATGTCGGCGATGAACCAAGGATGGTGTATGACAGCTGGGATAGGTGCAATATGGATCCAATCCCAGTCAATTACTCTGTAGCGGATCTGTCAGAGAGAATATGTGGGCAAAAAAAGTAAATTCCATCAATCTTACCCTGTTAGTTGAAAATTTGCATCAATCATGATGTTATACGGATTAAGGTCCCCATGTGCGAAGCCAAGGTCCATATAATTATCCCACTTAGCATAGGATGGGATCATGGACCTGATGATCAAGTAATCGACTACATTGCCCCATTTTGCAGTTCCAGAGACGGTCCTTCGAAGGGCCCGGTCCAAGCTATCTGTCAACCAAGTAGAGTATGGCAGACTTGATGGTGTATGCAACATTGACGCAGAACCAGGAATAGTCCATAATTGCAGTAGGAAGTCTGCAAGATCATCAAGGAGCCTGTGGCGCTGAGCCAAAGTTATTTGAGAGTTCCAGATCGCTAGTGGTTTGCCAGGAAGCCATTCCGAATACACGACGCGATTTTCAAAGAAGATATCTGGAGCCTTGATCTCTGGTCGTTCCCTTTGGACGTACGCAAACTTTTTCCAGAGCACACCGCTCGGATTCCCAATCATCGGGATCACGGCAGACTCGGGCAGCCCATTGCGTTGAGTCATGGAACAAGACTTTGTAGACGTCGTGGGAGCCGCCGCGGTGGGGATTGCTGTCAGGCAACGACCATTGAATTCCTGGACGAAGACGAGCGATACCCGAAAGAATATCTGCAAGTCCCTCCATTCTCTTAGGATTACACTGTCAGCCTTCAATAAACTTCGTCTCGGAGTCTTAGGGGACATGCAGCGGCAAAACAGCTCAGCAAGCGAGCCGATCGTGCCAGGGTGTCCGGAATGGAAAAAGGAAATGGTCCGAGCGAACATCGGAGGATTACATAGTACACTAGGACGGGTGTTTATCTACGCGTTGGGGGTGTTTCTGTACCTAACCTATATTTATATGGATCCAAGCTATGCCTGAACTTGAATCCCACCCATCACAATACCCGCAGCCTCCTAATAACAAACACAAAAGCGAAAAGTGCTGCTACAGCGTACCTGATCATGTTTCCGGTCCCAAGGCCACAAGCCGGTGCTTTGACCTTGGGCCCATGATTTTTCTGATTGTCCATTCAATACCGAATGCGATAAGTAGAACTTCATGTGACCGTTGATCGCAAGATCCGAGGCGGATCCCGTCGAAGCTCCTCTGACCTGCCAATCGGAGCGGAGTGTAGCAATTTCTTTGCGTGGTCATCGAGTTTGATGGCAGCTGCATCCATGGCAGGGCTTGAGTTGTACGCAAACTGTCAGCAGGGTGTAAAGGCAAAGGCTGAATTATCGCTAATGTTGTCTAGAGAACGGTGCAATGCTCTGTCCGAAGGCGTAGGATTTGCTGCCAGGGGAAAGAAGCTGGAGGCTTTTGTCGTCGGTTGCACAGTGACAGGGGCTGTCGTCTTTGGTGGAGAGGAATGTTCGGAACAAGGGACCTCTGCTAGAGCTAGTTAACAAGGAAACAATAACAAGGAAAAGTACGGCGCACGCATCATGTTGTGATGCTGATGAGGTAAACGTACCGTATTGGAATGAGCCTCTTAGACATCGCTGAATCCTTTCTAGGTCGAAGCCATTTAGGCCATCTTTTGCGAGATGAACTGCCGGCCATGGTACGCACTCGTTTACCGCGGCCGGAGACGATGTCACATATTCTGAGCGGTTTGTTGCATGACTACAGTGAATGAAGGATGATGGAGAAGCTGAGTAGCAGTAAGGCGTTCCCCCGGACGATAGCAAAGCACTGCCAGAATAATGGATATTATATGACCTTGCTCAGCTGCACTCACGTCAGCAAATTCGAGTTTGAACTTCCGTTCCAATACTTCCTTAGTATTAGCTCTCATATTCTGATCATACCACTCGTCTTCTGCTTTCTCTTTCAAGCCTTTCCACTCCTCAGGCATCGGGCCAAGAGCAGTAACTATGGCATCAAGGCCCCGATCAAATATCGAATGTCGAAAATATAAGCTCATGAAGATACACATATAACCCCACATATCACTGGCAAAGCTGGCTGGAAACTTATGCATTCTCTCAGGAGCACAGTATCCCCAGGTCGGCTGCCACTTATTCATGATCTGATTATTGGCATCTGTTGCAAGCCCAAAGTCACTGAGATATACTTTTGCTCTCAGCAAAGATTGAGGTATCCTTGCTTCACCGACAAGCTCTCCGGCTTTCCAAGCTCCGGGTCGTAGAGCTGCCTTTTCGGGTCGACCGAGATATTTGTATTTTGTAGCCGTGTTGTACTTGTCCAGAGGGACCATATCCCACAAAACATTCCCACCGCTCACGTCTGCACGGAGATGCATTAGCATGTAAATATAGAAAGAGGATAGCAAATCAATGTTGTCCAAACAAAAAACACAAAGGAAATAAAACAAACTACTAAATATCAAAAAGAAATCGAGTAAGCAAAGTTGACCTACCCCCATGGATAATTCCGCACCCGTGGAGAGACTCTAGGGCTTTTAACAGCTGCTTAGCAGCGGACATGCGAGTAGCCATCGACATTCTGTCTGTGAGAGGTGAGCTTAGACTGGGACCCCGCACGGGGAAGACGAGGACGCGATGATCGCGATCGCGATCACGACCTTGTAGAGAGAAGGTATTCTGATACAAAAGAATATTTGAGGTATTATCGGTATCCTTAAGACGTCGAATAATTTCATTTTGCATGCGAAATTCATGGTTCCATTCGCAGTCAGCAGTCAAGATTTTTAGAGCAACATCGACTTCTTTCTTTTGAAGATCATGCGCCAGCCAGACTGTGGAAAAGGCCCCATGACCTAATTTATGCACGACACGATATCTCTTTTCAACAATTTCTCCGAGGCAGATGGGATAATACTCATGCTCATCCATGTTTTCGGAATAATGCTCAAGAATATCGTAATCATCGGGGTCTATGAAATCACCATAGGTAGAGACATCACTGGCCTCCGGCACAATGAGGTTCGATGTTGACGATTGCATGCTGAACGTACAGTACGTAGCTGCAAAGAAGCGCTGTTATTGTGGGAGTAGATGATTTGCGAGCAAATTCAACAGGATATTATGGTTGAGAAGCGAGAGAAATTTCTGTCGGACTACGGAGTAATACTGATGAGATGAATGTCGGCCTGAATAACGGATGAGATGAAGACCAATCATGAGTAATCTTCATGACTCCGATCGGTTCTTGGCCAGGTCCACACGCCAAGGCGGCGCGTGGAGGCCATGTGGGGCTACTCGGTACACCAGTCACGTGCGCACTCTTGGCACCTTTCTGTTCCGAGCCAAGACTATTCAGTCAGTCAGTTCAGTCAGTTATCTTCATCTTCATCTTCATCTTCATCTTCATCTTCATCAGAGCAGAGCAGATCAGATCAGAGACCAAGAGTATAGATGATGCGTCACTTGTGCCGATTGAAGACGCGTCCGACGATGATCCTCATGGAACGGGACGCAACGTCAGGACTGTCAGGGGCAACCCTGATCGGCGCTACCTAAGCCGATCAACTCCGACTTTATATCCAGCTCATCCAGTCTGACTACTATCAAGTGCAGTTTATGACTGCTGTACGGGTGATATCTGCCTGTATCTATACTTTGGTCCTCTTCTCTGGACCAGCGTTGTGCCATGGTCGAGAGTCGAATCTGTCGCGCTTGCTGTTTACATCTCAGATGGTCTGCCATCACTATACCCTGATCCGCTACAGCTGTCCAGAGCTGCTTCCTGATACCTGACGCTTGACGCTTGACGAGCTGCTGCATAATGCTATTGTCCTAAGACTGAGGGAAAGGGCCTTCCGTACCTCGCGCTGGATGCTTCTCTGAAAGGACTGATTTGCGCCTACACAACTCATGGAAGCTCGTTGGATCGATAACTCTAATCCGTACCATGTCAGCCTTACTGCGAAGGTTTCGCTGAGCTATCAATGAGTCCGACACTGGATCCGGAACCGTTGCTATTCAACGGTCATGATGACAGCATTTCCATCTGTCAGTCATCTCGGACCTCTATTTAACCATGTGCTTTCTTCATTGCTTTCGTTTCAACTTGACACCCGCTTTACGGACCACACCAGACATGATGGCGTCTATGCTGCCACTATTGCTTCTTGCGATGGGTCCCTCATTTCTCATGTCATGCTCTGTACTCACAGGCACTCTCGTCTGTGGAAACTGCAAGAGTGGGATTCTCTATTCCTATTGCGAGTTTTACAATTCATGCCCCGTGAGAAGATTCATCAATCATCTTTCAGTATCCTGCGGAGAACGTAATTTTCTCATTGGTGTGGCCATTATTACAATCTTTTTATCGTGCCTAGCACTGGCAATGCCTAGTACCTGGTCCTATGATGAACCGCCAGAGGCTCGATTGGAACCACACAGTCCTAGGAGACAAAGATCCCGCCCTACTCGCGGCTCTACATCATCGTCCTTTTCGTTTCCTATACGCTTCTTCCGCAGACTCTTCCACGATAGAGTCCGCAATCTTCACCTCCCAGCCTTGACTGCTCCAATCTGGCGTCTTCCGCCAGAGATCTTCCTCCTCATCTCGGATGTGCTTCCACCGGCGGATGTTGCGGCTTTCTCGCTATCCAACAAGGCACTTTCCAATTTCTTTGGGCAGGATTGTCTAGACTTGGAGGGCGAAGATCGACTCAACCTGCTATCACGTTGCCAGGCCCGTTTGCCCGATCACGTCCTCTGCTACCAATGTTTGTCATTTCACCACAAGGCCAGACTCCAACAACGCCACCATGATCTTTGCGCGCAGAAGAACGGACACGTCGAAACCGCCTTTTCACGCATTCCATTCTCGGACGTCAAACAGATCATGAACCGCCACCTCTACGGAAGCCACCACCGCGTCTCCCCCGAAATCGTCTACGTCTTCCACGAAGACTCCCTCAGCAGATTCCCCGCCTGGGAGTCCCTCGAATTCCGCATCTCCGACCCAGACCTTCTCCTCAAACAGCAGATCCAGCTCAAAATCGACCCAGCACGCGTCGGCATCTGCGCCCTCACCGCCAACCCAAACTTCCCCTTCCCGCTCTGCCCCCACCTCAAATCCATCCGCACCTTACGCTGGTTGCTCAGTGCCAATGTATGCATCGAGTGTGCGGCGTGCCACACGGCCATTCGATCGAGCATGTACTCGCCCGGCGAGGAGAAGGTGCACTGGATCGACATGACGATTTGGAGATTGCTGGGACCGTGTCGGGACCCCAGGGAAGCGCAGTGGCAGCGGGCGACGCGGCTGTGTCTGTGGTCCAGGGGGCCGAGAGGCATCAAGGGTGGGACGCCGGGGCTGGAGCGGCGGTTTAATAGCAGTCCGCCGCTGCTGAGTAGGAAGCAGAATCCGGGGGAGGGCTTGGCTGTTTGGCGGCAGAGGGAGTGGTAAGTAGTTTCTTTTGGGATTCCGTGATTTAACAGGATTTGACTTGAAAGGGCTATATACCTGGCATTATTGTTTTGATTTGAAATATTTTGGAGTTTCAGGCTTTCGATGTACGAATATTCCCTTTTTTTTCTTTCACTCCGAAGGTGTTGGGAGTATTACCCTTTTCTCGCAAATACGCACCATCAAAGTATTGATGTAGGATTGTCTGCTGGAAAGGAGTTAAATGTATATGTACAGTACATACTTCCATTACCATGATATTACGCTCTCAACGCTTGACTAGTAGTTTCTGACTGGGCTATATACGGTACGCTTGAACTGCAAAGGACCAGAAAAAGGTCTAAAAGATAGCATCCCAGATAATCAACCCCGTGCACAATCCGACTGTGCCCCAGAACACCGTCTGCGCCGTGCTCTTTCGCTCGTTGGCGCGTTTTAGTTCCTGATTTCCGCGTCCGATGTTTGAATGCGTAGTACCGGCGTCTGCGACCAGTTGATTGATGTAGTCTTCCTGTGTTGCAAGATGAGAGACGAGCGTCTGCTGCAAGGAGCCGATTTCGAGGAGGGATTTTTCAGCGTTCCTAGAAGAAAATATTAGAGACGTCTGCATGTTGAAATTTGGGGCAAAACAGTTTCCCAGATCTAAACACCCAATGCTGGTAGGGGAGATGATGTCGTGACTTACTGAACTTTACTCAACGTATCTTCATAATGCTTCAGCATCGTATCATTCTCCTGCGCAAAAAGCTGCAACTGCTCCGGCGAGAGCTGCGACTCAATCGCAGCTTTATCCACAGACGGATCATGCGCTCGAATCGGCATCATGGGTGGGCCCATATCATCTTCCATCGTCGACTCATAATGACCCGTCGACATCGACATCGACATCGTCCCAGCACCAGCACCAGCACCCACCGGCCCACTCTTATACAAAATACTCTTCTCCTTCTCCTTCGCACGCTCAACCCTCTTCTCCACCATCACCCTCTGCACTTCCGCCGCACCCCCCAACCTCCTACGCAACAACCACAATACATTCTCCCGCACCGTCTTAACCGTCTTCTCCGCGTCCTCTGCCCGCTCATGCTCTTCGCTCCGCGACATCCCACCACCTATACCTACACCCCCATCCCCGCCAGCCCATTTCCATATCCGGCTATTGAGCTTATATCCAAACTTGCGATGCAGCAGACTCGCCTGCGTCTCTTGCCGGAGTGTTTCTGCGGATGCGAGGTTTTCAATGGATGAGCTGAGGTCGCGGAGTAGGAGGGCGGTGGAGGAGTCGATGGAGTCGCGCTGTTCGTCGGTGAGGTGGTGGTTTTCGAGGAAGAGGAGGGGGGATGATGATGATTTGAGGTTGGTGAGGGAGGAGGTGGAAGAAGAGGGTTGGGGGTGTCGGCGGGAGACGGGGGGACGGGGCGCGGTGGAGAGGTAGGCTTGTCGGATGGATTTGAGGTAGGTGAGGAGGGATGAGATGTGGGCGTTCTATAAGATTAGTACTCAGTGATCTTTCTTAGGAGTGCAGAGAGGAACATAGGGTGAAGGCTTCATACTATTCGATATGCTTCTTTTAGGAACTCGTCGACCGTCTGGTATCTTGCTCTGCGGTCTTCTTTGCTCGGGATCCCAGACACGCCGTGAGATTTCAACAGTTCGCTAACGGCTCGAGTGATATCCGCCATTGTTGGTCCTCAATTCATGGCCCTTCTGCGGACGTTGCAGTTGAAGCTCGTCGACTGCCCAGTGATCGATCAGTGACCGTCAACCGTATCGTGTCCCAATGACGATGTGTGCAAACAGCACAATAATGCTTAGTCATCGGCAGGTCAGGGGTCGTTACGTCTCAACAGTTCACCAAACATTGTATTCAGAATCATTAATAAGTATCTAGTACAGCAAAAGGAGGTTTTATTCATGCAATAATGGCTGGCCTGTGTCATCTAAAGTGGGAAAAAGACACGTATAATAAGTACAAACATCGAAACAATACAAAACATCACCGGTTCGAGAAGGGGATAGGTATATTTTCAAAATGATGACGGTCCAGGTTTTATGCCTCACAACACCTCGCTAAATTATTAAAGGAGAAAGGAGAATATACGGGGAGGGAGGGAGATAATCCAAGAAGGGTGGGATATCTGCCAAAACCGCTCCCGAAGCAGAAAGTGCTCAAGAATTACACTTCATTGACCCAAATCTGCAAGTGAATTAACATGTTAGCTTGCAAGTCCATGGTAGAGGGAGAAAAGGGGTGGGAAGGCCTACCTCTAATTTGCCCATATCATTACCTTCCTTCCTTGCGGCCTGTCTAGCCGTTGAAAGGAGCATATCCAAATCATCCTGGTCACCCAAGGTCACCATATCGCCATCGTCTCGCATCTTGATTCTCAGCTTCGTTTTGAAGCCAAATTTTTCCCGGATCTTTCCTTCAAGCGCACCAAAATCGATTGTAGGGCCGATCATGATGAAACGAGTATCTTGATCCGCGTGGACCTTTACACGGATCTTTTTGATATCTCCACGTTGTGAATTGACCGTGCGCCGCCGTGAGGGTTGCGGTACTGTGACTCCGATCATCTCAAACTGTGCATCACCGATAGAATCGTCTTCGTAGGCATCACTCGAGTATCCGTCTTCAGGGGGATACGTCGGTTGTCTGGTGTTTCTGTAACGGGGCGTATATGCACTGCGAGGAGCATCATACATATCGTAAACAGCACCGGCATCTTCTTCAGAAATGAAAGCCGAGGCACCGTTGCGTCGGGTCATCATGGTTTCGCGGTATAATGGCTGGCTACCTTGAGTTCGCGCCTTCACGGGGAATTGCGGTCTTGTTGCAGGGCCTCGTGATTCTGACGCTGTTCGAGTGGGCCCGATCCTCAACCGCTCCACTTGAGGCACATCCATCCGGTCGCCGTTGTCCATATTCCGCTGATTCACGGGGAAAGGGGGTTCTCGTACGGACATGGATCGTGCAGGCTTCCCTTGCTGGTTACCGTTCGAGCCGCCACCAAAGAATGACTGTGGTTTATCCGTATCCGGTGGGGGCGTTGGTGGAAACATATTTCGATTAATTGGGGGCTCTGACTGCTGCCGCGTTTTCCCAATCAAATTCTTCTGTACCAAGTTTGTGGCGGCAAAGGAGATTGCATCTGGAGGCCTATCGTCATTGCCTTTGTCGAAAGTTTTTGTTCGTTTGATCTCAGAGCCCTGGAAACCGATAAAAGCATTGCCACGATCAGACGCTGCCACAAGCCTCGCTTTTCCTAAGTATTCCTTTGTCTTCAAGTTCTTCACTTTTGCGTCACTCGGTCGGTAAACGACGCCAACGGGAATGGAAAAAACGGTATAACCCTATGACACTCAGCAACGCTCCCAAAGACCTCTTCAAGAAAGTGTAATCACCTCAGCATTTTCCCTTATCGCTTCGTCGATGACCTCATGGTCTGGTTTGGACTTTTCCTTGGATGCAAAGTCAAGGTCTTGCATTCCTTGTTCTATTTGGTTGAGGTAGATATATGACAACCCTCGGTTGAACAAGACCTCGCATGAGAAGAGCTGGAACTTCAATCCGAGTTGTTCATAGTCGATAGAAGTGTTCCCTCTCAAGTAAAGCAGGGTGTCGTTGAAATTGACCAGTGCCTCTTCGAAATCGCCTAGTAGAAAATTGGAGACGCCCTCTTGGAAATATGCAATCGCAAAGTACTTGTCCAAAGCAATCGCTCGCTGGTAGTACTCGACCTAGAGAAGGATAGGTTAGCATAACCTTTATCCACGAACAGTCGCTATCGATGGAGGCCATACAGCTTTGGTATGCTCTCCTAGCGTAGCATAGATTACACCGCAATTGAATAAGATCTTCGACGTATCAGCGATATTTGTAAACGACTTGAGCGCCTCTTCGAATTCATTGTTGTCGTAATGCCCAAGGGCTTGGACCCACGTCTCGATTTCCTATTGATAGCACCAGCCGTCAGCAGAGGTCAATCGAACGAGAGCAGCATCGCGCCAGCAACCCACCTGCTTCAAGGACATGACGAAGTCCCTCTAAGGCGCGCACAGCGACGCCCCGGGAGTATTAAGCTGCCCGAAAAGGATCGAGCCGACGGATGACTCCCGCCTTTCGAAGCACGATGTAATCCGTAATCAAATCCGCTTCAGAGATGTATCGCAAAAATCTATGAGCGAGGTAGAGTCGGAAGTGGGGAGGGTGGCAGCAAAAGGTCGGTCAAGAAACGACAAGGGCGGGTTTCCGGCCAGACGACGGGTTCAATGACTATAAGTACAGTCCGTATATGCCACTTCCAATCCGGTTCGGCACTGTCAGCCCACTTTTTCCCTCCTTTTCTCCTCCTTCGTGCGGAAGTGAACGTGTGATGCGCTCTTTGCTCTCCAACTGGTGATGTCGGTCTAATAGTGGGATAGACTCGTTCGCTCAACGCCAGCCAGTCAAAGGACACAACGGTGGCTAGGCCAAGATAATCTCGATAGCTCGGAATAGCAGAGAGGGCGCTGTCAAGTCATTGACATGAATAGTCCCCAAAAGTCACGATGGGCGGAGGAATTGGGTGGCTAGGACAGGTGGGCGTAGATCGGGTGCGCACTGCACATAACCGGTGGACTAGCCTGGAAATAGTACCAACAGCAACAGCAGGGAGAAAAGCGAGGGAAAGCAAAACAAGGCGCGGTAAAGACAGAGAGTCCTTTCAAATTACTGCTGGAGAGAGCCACCGTCAAATCATCCCTGAGGCGTGCACCCAGGATGTCGACGGGTCAAAAGGGCAAAGCGGCCGTGTGAGCGAGCGAGCCACACAGAGGGGAGCGACAAGGACACGACCCTGGAATACCCTTAAAATGGACGGAACAGGAGCGACAGCGAGGGGTCGACAGTGACTTGACTGCGATCCAGTCGTTTATCACACATAGCGTCGCAGAATGCAAGGTTAACGTTCCAAAGCACATTGGCGGGACATGGCTTGAACCCCCTCATAGGCAGGCCAAGTCTCGAATGCAACACGGCCGTCGAGTCAAAATCGCTGCAGCTTCTACGACACGAGCCCACAGTCTGCTCTTGGTGTGTTGTTGTCGCTCCGATTCGCCGTGGTGTTGCAACAATTCTTCCGATGGGGCCTGTATTGGCCTGCGATCGAGCATTGAAGAATGTTAATAGTTGTTGGAGTGGCGGACGGCTGGCATCATAACAAGGGCCGGCCAGTTTGCGAGCAGAGAGTATGCACTGCGACGACATCATCACTATCACGCCACTATTTCACACTTTTTCTCGATGCTATTCTTACTACTTCTTGACGTGCCGGTGATCGCAGCAATGCGGAGTAGATCCCCATCCAAGCGCGCTCCCTGGGTGTGAGAGCGCCCGTTTTCACGCCTTCATACAAAACTGCTGCATGAGAACCTGAGCCGAAAGTGTACCAGCCAGAATATTATTACCTAACATGGAGTATCACCCTGCAACATGGCCCTTAATCTTCAGTCTCTGATCAAGAATTGTGTGAGAAACAACTGGGAACCTCAAACAGCGGTTGTTTGGGCGTAACCCGACGATGGAAGAAAGTGGCCTAGCCTTATCGCCAACTGACAGGTGTCAAGAAGCCTATATATCCCAAACTTCTCGACTGCTCCATCTGAGACCGGAGCCTCTTGTTCCATAACTTCCCATATATCCCATTTTGAGTGTAAGTGCAAGTTGTTCCGGAAGACTTCTTCGAAACCCCTGGCACGCAATTCTAGAATGCCAATATTTACCCTTTCGGACCGAGACCGGTCGGCCAGACAGGTGCAACTATATAAATTTCATTTGGCCCAGGAAACAACGCGCCGATCAAGCCTGTGTGGTTTGAAGTGAAAGCCACACTCGTGCTCCGAAGCTGGTCTCAATCATACCATACCCTTGGCAACCTGTTCCTTTCGCTCCTCCCAAACATTCTTCCCGGAGCACGAGCAGACCATCTTATCGTTGTCCCAGACGCCCGCGCTCCGGGCAACCACGCCGACAATAGTGTTTGGATCATCCTCCCTGAACGGGCCATCCTTATTTTTGGATACCACGATACTCCTCCCAATCAATTCCCAAACCGCGACGGGACGGTCAAGAAACACGTTCCCCTTGCCCTGCTCATCAACGTCGACAGTTCCGAAGATGCCTCTTGGCTCGTCGGATCCTTGAATCTTTTGCTTCAGTGTCTCCCATATGCCACCCGTAGACGCTGGACCCCGAGAGATATCACCTGTCTCGCGCACCGAAGCCCAGTATTGACCCGGTGCGAGGCCGTTGATGGTGAGGTCGACGAGCGTGAGCTGGTTGGAAACCTGAACTATCCGCACAAGACCTTGGATTGCATTTGAAACCTTTGCATGAGTTTCTAGTATACACACTGCCGCATCTGAACCACGATAAATTAAGTTAGCCAATGTTCTTATGGATGGGCCCAGCCACGCGAGATCAAGAAAGAACAGCGGGTGGCATGACGTACTGTTGCCTTTTCCGCTTCCACGAAGAATAGCATCTCGTCCGGTGTTTTGGATTGCCGCGACAATGGCGGAAGGGGCAGCAGTCCCTTCAACCAAGACTAGCTGATCTTTCAAGTTGGCCTCGACCTTCTGAATCCCTAGATCGTTTATCCTCTTTAGCGACACATTGGGGCGTGAATATGACGTCGGGCCATACCATCAAGTTCGTACAAGGGCTTGGAAACGTCCTTGATACAGCTTTCGCAGGTCAGAGGCACCGCAAAGGTCGCCTGCGCTGTGTAAGCAACGGGTGTATGAGTAGAGAAATTCACAGGGGAAGCTGTATGTACCTGAAATGGCTCGATCATGGCGCGAGTAAAATGCGAGTACTGCTGGTATTTACTCTGTGAAAAGTAAAACTCTCCAAAGATCTGAAATGACTCCTCTTTCTCGATGTAAATACTCAGCGAAGCAGATCTCCATGATAGTTGTCTCGTCTCCGGATCTGTGTTGGAGCGTGGTGGGGTCACTCGATCGTTTGACCCCGAGAAATTGATAATCAGATTGCCGCGCAGCACAATCTAGATTCCGCGCGATACTTATATTCACCTCCGTCCAACGGACCACTACTGGCTATGACGAGCATGTAACAAATGGGCTGAATTCGACAGCACCTACTCTACAGTGCCGCAAGCCACGACATTTCTCGTCTCTAAAAAAGCGATTCACGTTATGACGCAACTTCAGGTTGCCGGCCTTCGGAGATATGATGATCCGCGCCAGAGTTTGTCGGCTTAGGTAAGGTTCAGCTTCACGTCACGAAAGCCTTTGTTGACACGCTGGGACTCGGCGGCTACAATTGCTCCTAGCATCACCTTAAAACTCATTTCTTAGGAGGTTCATATAGGGCGACGAGATGTCCGCCGCTCCCAAATCTAGGTGGGCTGAAGATGACGCCGAAACACAAGCGTACCTTGACCTAAAGAAGCGCGAGAAAGAGGAGAAGAAACGAGCAAAGGCAGAGAAACAACGACAGTTAGAAGAAGCTCAGAAGCAAAAGCAACCCCAGACAGTGGCCGCCGGAACAGCCAGCCCGAATGGTACACTGGACAGCCGAGGAGGTGAGGGGACTGTCGATGCAGAACGACCGACAAAGCGAAGAAGGCTGTCCGTCGACCATGGCGACACTCAACGCGTCGCTGATGACAAGCCGACCGCTCTACTTCGGTTTCCCAGCTCGGAATGGGGCCCTTGCCGGCATGTCGATAACTACGAACGGTTGAACGCGATTGAGGAAGGTTCCTATGGCTGGGTTTCGAGAGCCAAAGATGTCAACACCGGCGAGATTGTCGCGATCAAGAAGCTCAAAATGGACAATACCTACGACGGCTTTCCCGTCACAGGTCTCCGCGAGATTCAGACGCTACAAGAAGCTCGTCATCCGCACATCGTCAAGTTGCGGGAGGTTGTGATGGGAGATACCATGGACGAGTAAGCTCAGCGAATCTCCTACATCCCCCTTTCTGAAAAGCCCAGATACCAGAGTGACATTAACCTTTTCGTCTGCAACCACTTCCAATTTGCGCAGCGTATTTTTGGTTATGGATTTCCTGGAGCATGACCTGAAGACCCTACTCGACGAGATGCGGGAACCTTTCCTACCGTCCGAAACGAAGACCTTGCTCTTGCAGATAATCTCTGCGGCCGAATTCCTGCACTCGCATTGGATTATGCATCGCGATCTCAAGACATCCAACCTATTGATGAACAATCGTGGGGAAATAAAGCTGGCAGATTTCGGCATGGCTAGGTATTATGGTGATCCACCACCGAAATTGACCCAGCTAGTTGTCACGCTGTGGTACAGATCGCCAGAATTGCTCCTCGGAGCAGAGAAATACGGCCCCGAAGTTGACATGTGGAGCATTGGATGCATATTTGGTGAATTGATTAGCAAAGAACCGCTTCTACAAGGAAAGAATGAAGTCGAACAGCTTTCGGAGGTATGATCCCCCTTCTGCTAGCCTTATAGACCGTCCCCCATCATTTTGCTCAACTTACTAACCCCGTCAACCAGATCTTCAAACTCACCGGCCCTCCCAACTCGCAAATCTGGCCCGGCTTCCGCTCCCTCCCCAACGCAAAATCACTCCGCCTCCCTCCCTCCACATCCTCCGCAAAACGCCCTACCACCGTCCCTCTCCTCCCACGCTCCAAATTCCCTTACCTCACCACCGCCGGCCTAACACTTCTTTCCAACCTGCTCGCACTTAACCCTGCATCCCGCCCTACGGCCAAAGCATGCCTTTCGCACGCTTACTTCCGTGAAGACCCCAAGCCCAAAGCGAAGGAAATGTTCCCCACGTTCCCGTCCAAGGCCGGCATGGAGAAGAGACGGAAGCGGGATACGCCCGAGGCGCCTAAGAGAGGGGAAGAAGCGCCTAGGTTGGATTTTGCGAATGTTTTTGGTGGAGGTGGTGGGACGACGGAGACGGGGACGGAGGCTGGTGCAGGGTTTACGTTGCGACTGGGATAAGTAGTTTGCTCTTTTGCATGATGGAGAATTTGGGGAAGAGCGGCGAAGGAAGAGTTGTATATTTACTCGAGTTTAGTCTTAATTCTACATAGTCTTATTTGGCGTATTGGAGGCTCATCAACCACGTATGGAATTTTAAATATGTAGTTATTTATTGTCCCAGGGGACGCTCTGGCCTGGGGGCTCTGAGTACATACATAGTTTTCCCGCAACACGGGAACGTTTCTCTTCACACCGGCGATGATTGCGAAAAACTAGATCCTAATACGTTCTCTCCTAAGCTTCTCGTGGGGATCTTCTTGGCCACGGTCGGTCGGGCAGATTGCTGACTCATGTCGGAGTCCCATTCGAGGAATCGGAGACAGCTGTAAGCCCTCAGCACAACACGATGGCTTTAGAAATTTGTGCAGATTATTCCTCAGACCAAGCTCTCAAAGTGCCCAAGGCTTATGCATAATCTCGAAAAAAACATGTAAAAAACATTTCACTCATGTGAGAATTTTCTATTCGTAGCTGGGAATTGTGAACGCTCACAGGCTGTTCACGTTGCTCCCAGTATTACCTCTTCAAGACATATTCTAGATACCCTTTCGGTCCAAAAAGCTCTTTGATAAGACCATCTTCAAAGGAATATGCCTTCAACGAGCCCAAGAATCCTAGCGACTTGCAAACAAACTCGTTTCCATTTACAGGACGGCAAAGCTTCGGGAGAGGTACGTAAATGTGCATACTTCTCTACTATACGGGATTCACGTCCCCTATCTAAAACACGAAACCGAGCTTTTCGAAAACAGCTCCTATTGATCCATGTCTTCCATTCCATTAGCAGCTAAAATTTGCATGCATAGATCGACGTTCAAGGTCTCGACATCCTCATCTCGTCTCCCACAGGAGACAACGATGACCCCAACACCTCCACCACAGACGCTGCCGGCCTCTCAAAGTCCCGAAAACAAAAGTCCAAGGCGCACGGAAAGGAAATTCTTACCAATGCAAATCTGCGTTTAAAAGCCGGTGTGCAGTATGGACTGGTTGGCAGAAACGGGACAGGGAAATCAAGTACGTGGGAATATCCCGACCTCAATTTTGGGGCCGACGTGCCCGTCCAAGTCTCTTTCCATGATGTGACACTATTTAGCAATTAGTCTGATTGGAGGATAATAGCTATCCTGCGCGCGATGGCAGAGAAACTTGTTCCCGGTATTCCCGAAGGCGTGAAAATAGCCATTCTTCAACAAACAGACGCAGACACTGAGGAACAAATCGAAGAGAAAATAACAGCACGCGATGGTTTGCCAAAAAAAGCAAACATTGTCCAGAAACAACCAAAGACTGTGTTGCAGCAAGTTCTAGAAAGTGACGTGTCGAGAAACGACGTCCTGAGGAAGATAAACAGTACGTCCAACTAATACTGTTGTTTTGGATCATGCCATCTTGCTGATATATGTTTTATCACATGTATCAAGTCCTATCTCGCGCCCTCGAAGATGCAGAGGATAAGTTTGGTCCAGTGCGCGCAGCGAGGAAGCTCCGACACGAGAAACTCAAGCAGGAACTCTTCCTCGCACAAAAGAACGCAGCGTTGAAAAGCGGTGCTCGGGGCCTGCAGGCAAGAAAAGAACTGAAAATTGCAGAGAGCAAAGTAGCGGAATCTGCAAGTTTGTATGTTTCGCCACTCAGTCCATACCGACAAGTTGAGACGAAACTGACAACAGAGTAGGCTTGATAACTCACTAGACGATATCGATGCATCTGAAATCCAAGAGGAGACCTCGGCCGCCGTGGAGATGCTTGATGATCTGCAGGCGCAGTTTGAAGCTGTAAGCTCTCCCATCGCATCTTGGTCTATAACTGAACTGAACAAATCCCAAAGATGAACATCGTAGACAGAGAGCAGGAAGCTCGAAAGATATTACTAGGTCTCGGATTCAAAGAACCCTCGTTCAACCAACCATTCCTCTCCCTATCCGGCGGTTGGCGCATGCGTTGCATGCTTGCCGGAATTCTCATCCAGAGTGCAGACATCATGATTCTCGACGAACCAACAAATTTCCTCGACTTGCTAGGAGTCATCTGGTTAGAAACCTACCTAAAACGCATGCGCGACGAAAGCGACAAGACTGTCGTCGTAGTCTCGCATGACAGAGACTTCCTCAACGCGGTGTGCGAAGAGGTTATTATCCTCAAAGACCAAACGCTCACATATTTCAAGGGGAATATTTCTGCATACGAAAAAGATCTTGAATCCCAGAAACTGTACTGGGGCAGAATGAAGGAAGCCCAAGACCGTCAAGTGGCACATATGAAATCCACAATCAGGGAGAATATCAAGCTGGGCAAGAAAACCGGTGACGACAACAAGCTCCGTATGGCCAAATCTCGCCAAAAGAAAATGGAAGAACGAATGGGGGTGGAGGTAAGTGCCGGCGGAGGGCGGTTCAAACTCAGTCGAGACCGGGTCGGCTGGCACGATTCCTTGAGAGCGGAGATAGAGGTCCCGCCCGATGAAAAGGGGGCTACTCTCGAGATCCCAGATGCACCGGAGTTGCGATTTCCAGGTGCGCTACTGTCCCTGGAAGCAGTGTCTTTTCGATATAAAGGAAAAGATACATTTGTGCTCAACGGCATTGAGCTGGTCATCCATATGGGCGACCGTATTGGTCTTATGGGCCTGAATGGGTGTGGTAAAACAACGCTGTTGAATGTCCTAGTAGGGAATTCGGAACCAACGCAGGGCAAAGTATCTCGCCATTCCAGGCTCAAATTGGGATACTACTCCCAGCACTCCGTCGAAAACCTTCATGAATTCGGTAAATCCAACCTGGGTTTGACTGCACTGAGCCTGGTCCTGCAAGAAGCAGAGAGAGGCCTTAACGAAGGTGAAGTCCGTGGAATGTTGAGCTCACTCGGTCTGATTGGGAGGACAGCATCCGATGTCCCGATTGCACAACTGTCCGGTGGCCAGTTGGTAAGTGGTTCCGGTCCATTCCCATATTGGTATGCTGTATCGGGAACCGTGTTGACGTTTCTCGCCTCCAGGTTCGCCTTGCACTGGCCAGAATCCTGTGGAAACGACCGCATCTCCTTATTCTCGACGAGATTACCACTCACCTTGACTTTCACACTGTTCTCGCACTATCATCCGCACTGTCGACATTCAACGGTGCACTCCTTCTCGTTTCACATGACCGATTTCTCGTTCGAACGGTGATTGAGGGCAAGCATGATGCTGACCATGAAGATGAGCATTGCCTCTCAAACGAAGCGGAGGACGAGAACGAGTCGAGGCGACGTCAAGTGTTCGTCTTGAGAGTTGGCAAAATGCACCTGCAGGAGAACGGAGTTGAGCAGTTTGAACAGAGCTTGGAGAAACGGGTTCGAAAACTGATGAGTCTGGGGTAATCGATAATAATGTCTGGTACCGAGGCGGAACAGCAGCCGGAAGGCTACTGCAAACCTCAAGAAAGAGCTTCTTCTATCCAATCAAAAAAGCATTGTTTTGTCCGTCTGGTGTCTTATCTTTCTGGTCAATTCCTGCATCAAGCAAACATGTGCGCACAGAGCTCTTCTTTTTGTCGATCACGATAATCCACTGGTACCCAGACTTCCAGACAACACATGGCTGCAGAATGGTCGGAGGAATCGTGCCAGTAATTTTGTTGTAAGAGAGGTCAACGATAACCGTGCAGCGGCGTTGGTTAAACTATCTCCTCCACATGCCATAAGTCAACCCGTCTGCACTTCGCATGCTGTAGGACCCAAGAGAAGCCTAACTTGACAAAACTCGACATGCCAGTTGTCACCAACAACCACGCTGCAGAGGACGGACTCAGTCAAAATCCGGGGAAATATGTGCAGCGCTTCCATTCGTCAACGGAACAAGATAAAATTGACGAAAAACCCAGAGCCACGTAACCGGGGCGTCTAGCCACTTTTGTGCTTGTGAATGTGCACAAGGGGTGCATGAAGAAAAGTTCACCGCAGGCACTGCGGCGAAAACCTTGCTGCCCAGTCTTCCCAGGGATGTAGATTTTTCTTCCGTGCTGGCTTGCCCAAACAAAAAAGCAAACACACGCACACGCCGAGACAACTGCAGGGGAGAAGAAAATTGACAACAGGGTTGGACACCATCCAACAAGAAACGAACGGTGAGGATGTTTCTCTCTGTTCCTGGTGAGTTGTGGCTTCGCGCATGAATAACAGGCAGACAAACTCAATTCGCGCGGCCCAGCCGCAGGATTAGTTTACGCCTGTATGTATGAGGAAGTACGGAGTACGAACGGAGGACACCGACACCTGTCCCTGGGCTGAGGGTTTGGATAGACCGCCTCGAGTCCCAAGCCACAGCCATGCACGCCGTCTGTGTTGTTGGCTCAGTTACCGCTGAAACGGGCCAGTGACCCCTGTCGCCGAATGGATGAACGGGAAGAAGAACGACAGGGTGTGAAAACCCACGTTTTGGAGGAAACAAGATTTGTTGGCGAGACTCGTCCTTTTTGCTCCATTTCTGAACTGTTTTCAGGACACTCAGCGGGCTCTTTTTTTGTCAGAATTTTCTCGGTATCTTTTTTGTTTCTTTTTTCTTTCAGAGAGATTTCAAGTAGCGGTTATGCGCGGTGATAGCCAGACGAACTCCAGCAAAATGGAGACGTCAAGAATCTGCCATATCACATGGGGCTCATGTAATTTACCAGAGGAGAAAGTGCTGCCGTATCCGTATTTATCGCCCGTATTATGGTTGGCTCGCTCGGCTAACTAGAAGCAGATCTCCGCTGTCGTATTTATGGAAAGCGGGGACAGGGTCCAGAGATCACTTCAGCGAGACACTTTCTGACGTTTGTTTGCGAACTTGGTTTTCGCCCTGTTGTTGTCTTGTTGTTGTGAACCAGAGGGAAGAAAACGTGGCGGGTGCAAGGTGACACGAGACGAGAAAGCAATAATGTGGAAATTGAGCTGAACGGATAGTCTTTTACTCCAACGTCCGTCGGTCATCTGGATGAGGAGGAGAAATCATAATTAATGACAAATAACAGCTGTTCGATCGCGCAAGACACAGAATTAATAATTCAGGACGATGACGCTGATGATGACTGAGCTTCGCTGCGAGAGTTTGATCAGATAACGAGGAGAGCTGGCAGTAACGGCGATACCAGAATTTGTAAACTCCGAGGCGGGCACAAAAACATGTTTCCGCGTCTTGACCATACTGTACTGTAAGTCCGTACGCCCTTCTGCAGGTATGGGTCAGCTTTGTTCTGTATTGTATGGTAATGATGGCTGTCAATGTCGGCGTTTGCGGAGACAGATGGTTTTGAGTTTTCTTTGCTGTTTCTCTCGTACGGACAGATCGCGACCCAAGGAACCCGGGCGAACGAACGGACCATCGGCATCGTGACCAGAGACATTCCGGCCGCAATGATATTGAGTCATCTGGTTAGTCTGCAGCGGAGTCTTATCTGTCCGTTCGCTGATGCCTGATCTTGCGTGCTGAACCCAGGCAGACAGATTCAACATCGGGAGATGCACAGAGCGTGCAATCTGTGTATCTCCCGACAACCAGACAGGATGGCGTCCTCTGTCGCTATTTTATTCAGTGCTGCTGAGTCTCGTCCGAAGCGACAGCTGGTGATTCATCCTGGTCGGGGATCGGAGTTACCAACAAAGGCGTCGTCCTTACATAATGCATTCATAAGGCTGGCATCAAAGTTTTCGGAAGTCTCCACCGCATCCCTCCGCTCACCGCCCAGCCAGCGGGTTTGAGCCTTCCAGACGCCGGGCTGATTACTCAATTGAGCAATCGGGGTTCTATGCCGAGCCACCCGTGATTCCATCATCTTGCGCTGGAAGTCGGCAGAACAGCACAATATAACAACAACGGCAACCCGCTCCTTTCCTTTCATCTCGTCCTCTGCATCCCACCTGCTCAGTCTGTCCATCTGCACGGCTTCACCCACAACACACCAAACAAACACATACTGTACACACCTGCTCTGTGCTGTGCTGCACGCTGCTCCATCGGCTGTCTAGCGCCAAACACGCCTCATCCCCACCGACTGCCCATCCCTGACCGCTGTCTGCGCTGATTGGCCAGTCTCACTTGCATCCAGCGAAACCCAAAGTCAAAACTTTGGTACCTATCAACTTCCTGACTCACAGGCAACCCAATTCCAGACCTGACCGTTTCTTACTTATCGCGGCTCGCTTGGGCCTCAACAATTCAACATATATCCTAATCCTTCCTCCCAATTGAATTTTTCATCTTCTTCTCTTCCTTTTCTTCACCATGTCAAATTCACACCAATTTTTCTCCCCACCGTCGAAGAAGAGACCAAAGAAAATGACCGTTACACAGACTTACTGTTTGGCTCAAACGGCCCGAGCAAAGCTCGCTCGGGAAGCTGCTCGCCCAGACCACAACCTCCTCCGGCTGGTTGGGCACGCAAACATGCTTGATCTCCTCATGCTCGAGCTTGCACACGCTGGACGGGAGCAGGAGAGATGGTTCAATCTGTCTGTCCACGGCGCAAACTCCGCGTCGGACCATGGCAGCCACCAGCACATTGAATGGGCCGATACCCCAGTCATCGTCGAAGAACCAGAGCACGAGCATGAGGAGCATTGGAACGGAGACGCCATGACCGAATCCGAATCGGAGGACGGCGACGACGAGTCGGATTACGGCGAGGACGATGCGTTTTTCGTCGATATCACACCCACCATTACATCGACGAACACCGCTGCAACACTAGGCCACCCGTCGCCCGTGAAACCACTGAAGCAAATTCCTGCTCTACGACATGAAGATGCCGACGCAGAAGACTACTACTACGATCTATCTGAGCCCGAGGAAGACGACGAAGACGATCTCGCCGATCTTGCCCTGACCAGAACAAATTCCCACTCACAGAATCCCCCGGACCTTCTCTCAGACTCTGGAGACGACTCTGAAGAGGAATGCGGTCCACCATCTCCACCACAGACTACATTTGATCATTTTCCCGAGGCAGAGGCCCGTGAAGGAATGATTCTTGCGTCACGACTGTATGCGCCAACGGCAAAACAGCCATCCTCGCAACCATCACACTCTCCATCGACTTCGAAAAAGCAAAATCCGGAAAGCGATCGATCGGCCCTCCTTGAGGGGGAGTACTACAACCCTGCTCACGAATCGCGTCGGATCATTGAAGCTTTCTAAACAATATCTTTCTATAATCTATACCCGTTTATGGGTACCAAAAAAAAGTGCTTTTCGAGCGAGCGATGGTTTTTGGTGTTATCTCTACGGCGTTTTCTATCCCATATACCATGGAGGGTTCCGGAGCATCCAGTTTCACGACTTCTAACTCGGTTTTGATCCTATTTTCTATCTTTTTTGCTCAGCGATTCTCCAGTTTTGCCTGTTATCTTATCGACACGAAGATAACGACGACCATGCATATATGACGATACTACCGATAGTACCCCCCTTCACACATACCTTATCCTCAATATCGTTTGTTGAATTGTGATACGCCTTATCAGTATCTACGAATGCATGGCATTGGATTGGAGCATGTGCTCGAGCACATTTTTGTTCTCATCTTCTTGAAGAAGTTCTTTTTACCTTGTTAGCACATCCTGTCTGGGCTCGATGGAACCCCCCGCAACACACACCACTCTTGCATGAAACTGGGACAGATGCACAGTCTTCCACCCTAAAGCATTTACATATCTTTTCTTCGAAATTTTGAATGATTGAAATTTCTATTGTATCTAAGGCACATATGACATGGCTACATATAGCCCTGAACCTCGGGAAGAAAACAAAAAACTATATAGATGCAAAAAAATCACAAAAAGAATTACAAAATTCGAACCCTTGTTCAACATCCTCTCAGCGTCCTTTGTGTGATTCACCATCATTCTAGCCCAAAATGATGCGATCATCTAGCCATTGGTCAACTCCCCCTCCCCCTCTCCATCAAAGAAAAGCCGCGTCAGGCACCTTGGTAGAGTCATGAATCATTCCGAATTCCATCAGGGATACTCAAAATACAAAATCCATACATCCCGGCCGACGGCAGAATCGTTTGATTCTCATCCGCCTTGCTCATGACGTTTCCCTTGCACGTTCCATCTCCACATCGACATCTAGCCGCCGCACAGTACGTAAGAGAGCTTGCTGTCAAAGTAATGTCTAGAGCTCACATTATTATTATTTCACCCCACCTTGGAACTTCTCCCATCCCTGATCAACACCAACAAGGTGTCAAGTCAAGTCAATGTGCGCGGGCCTAGACCTTGCCAAAAAAAAAAAAAAAAAAGAGTCCACGTCTTCGTCTACGGCAAATAAATTCATCATCAAAGAAACATCTCAAAAGAAACCGCACATGCCATGCAGCCAGAGCCCAGCTTCCTCTGCTCCGTAAGTTAACTAATTAACTACCCATTTCGCAATCTCAGATGTGGTGATCGGAACGGACGAAGTTCTCCATGGAGAATTTCTGAGACAAACCTTCTCTCAATTTTCTTTAACCCCCTCAGAATCTAGACCCGTGACCCGTTCTCCTTTCTCCAATTATCCCCCTTCCCCCCCAAAAACCTGTCAAGTTACCCCAACTCAACTAGGCACTGTCTGTCCTTTCCTGACCTACACCCGGCCGGTAGGGTTTTCTGCTTTCTATCCGGTCTTCCGTGAAATCATCTCGAGGTATTTTATCGGCCCATCTTAGATCTAACAAACAAAAAAAATCTACGGAGTATTCCTCCTAGGAACTTCCCTCCTCATGCCTGCCTCAGGGCGAAGTCCTTCCAAAGAGACTCTCAAGATTTTCAAGGAGAAACGCAAAAAAATCCAAAAATGCTCATTGAGAGAGCCTTATCCATCTCATTCACTCATCATAATCATAGCTACAAAAGCAGTTCTACAAATAGGAAATCAATGCAAGCAGTAATAAGTAGAGTGTCCCTTCCTACTCCTAATCGCCCTTAAAAAACCGACACACGATCGTAGACGCATCGCCGTTCAATCTTATTGCCCAAGGCAACAAAAAGATCCCACAACGCCCAGCAGCAAACAAGCATAAGAAATCCTCCACAGCCCGATGTAATATTTTCGGGGTTCGGCAGCAAACGCAGAGAGATGCTGAGATCCCTCGGAAAGATAATATCGACTTCACCCTTCAGCACCCGGAACGGCGACTCTCTAGTCCAAAGAAAACCAGCAAAGCAAGCCAAATGGCGATCATCTATGTGGATATTCTCTCTATCACCCATCACCGCACGCCTGCAAGAAAATCGACAACGGCTATCCAGCCCCCAGCAAATGTTATCCAATGTCTTTCGTCTCCTTCAAACTATCAACCGGCTTGGTGGCCGACAACTCGTCCTGACCGTGAGGTTGGAACCGAGCTTCTTTCTTTTTCGCTTCGACCTCCAAAGGGCTCGAAACATGAACTTCAGGGCCAGGGGCCAACGCATGAATGTGGTCGCTAAAACCACTGTTATCTGAGGCCATGGTGCTCATCGGTGTGATTCTCGAACTGTCATCTGTAAAATCTGCGTGGTCACCGCCACCGTCGCTCACCGCGGGACTATCCTCATCCGGCAATCCGGGGCTCGTCAGAACAACAGACGATAGGTCCAATGACGGGGACGCCGAGTGTGGCGCTGAAGAGACGCTTCTCTGCCCAATCGACTCTGTATCCGCCACGTCGCTTGCCTGGCTCGAGGTATATTCTCTCGAGGAGCGTTTGGGAGCACGCGCTTCGTGAACGTCCATGACACTACTTGAAGATTGCCTAATCGCCTCTGCAACCGCTGCTGCCTCTGCGTGTTCGGGTAATCTCGACGTGCTGCTGTTTACGCTAGTGGTGTCGAACATATTGTCACCCTTGGACTGACTTAAGCGCATGATCTGGTTATAACTTCGTCGTGACGGGTCTGCCAGCCGCTTCTGCTTCTTTTTCTGTCGCTTCTGAGTCGGTCGGACGACAATTACGGGTATGGGGGACTGTTGCAGACAATACTTCGACACGGAGCCTGGAAGGAGGCCCTGCACACCACCAAGACTGCGGCCCCGTGTTCCGACGATGAGTGCAGCAGGCTCATAAATTTGAATCTAGATTAGATTAGCTGAAGTTCCAGGATACACCTTCCGTCAAAAATGCGTACCATTCGTTGTATGATTTCCTGAACCTTGCCCACGGCCAATTCCATGACCAAGCTGATTGCCTTTTCATCGTGACTGTTCTTCGCAATCACTTGCTCAAAAAGCTTCTCCGCTTCCTGCCTATACTTTCCATTTTCGACGCTGGCATCGCTGGCGAGCTTCGAGTCCCTCTCGACGACCCGTAGACAGACAATTTCATCGCCATCGTCGACCAGCTCGTCCATCAGCCATTCCAGCGCAAAGTCGGAGTAGTCATTCTGGTCGGTGCCGCAGAGAAAAGTCCGGCTTCTGCGTGAGCTATGGTAGTTTTTGTGCTTGTAGTTCAGGGTCAAGGAGAAATCGGTGGCATCGCGATTGTCAAAAGTGTCAAAGGAGACACCGCGGTTATAAGAACTGGATCGTTTATGAGAGGACGTCAGCCCACTGTCAGGTACGGGGAGATCAGAGCTCGTCGGGTCTGCGGAATGCATCGCGGGGGATGCGTTCTCCGCGACGAGATTCGCTGTGGGATGGAAGGAGGGAGTGTTTTTTGCAGTTCTTTTTTTTGTTTGATCTTGTGAAGGACTCAATCAATGCGAAGGCCCGGGCTTTTAAACAGGTCCCGAGGGGGAATTGTCAGATGCAGAGTTTCCACCTGGGAAGCGGGGCACGCTACCACCACCACCACGACGTCGACCAGCCCTGGGCCCGGACCAAAAGAAAGGGATTTTGCGGGGTGGAGATGGGAACGGAGCAGTGATGGTTTATAACGCAGCAACTCTTCTTTTTTGGGGGAAAAAGTGTTACTCCCGCCAAAACGACTCACGGCACGGAAACAGCATCCTTGGCGGTCATGGGAAGGGAGGATCGAGCACGGGGACAGTGTCATGGATGGATGATGAAGTAAGTCACTTACCTAGGCGGTGGTGGCGACGGCAGCCGGCGCAGCGTGCGCGACCTCTCCT
Organism: Chrysosporium keratinophilum; assembly: GCA_029850275.1. Taxonomy (NCBI): domain Eukaryota; kingdom Fungi; phylum Ascomycota; class Eurotiomycetes; order Onygenales; family Onygenaceae; genus Chrysosporium; species Chrysosporium keratinophilum. The sequence continues at coordinate 1,556,743 of JARBIX010000012.1, forward strand.
TCCTCGACGACTGCGATCGCTCTCTCAGTCGTGCCTCTGATCCCGCCGTGTTGAATTGGATCGATGGGCGGCGCACAATCCCATCGGGCCCGGAGATGGACGAGCTATCGGTCTGCGAGAGGTTTGCGCCATCCAGATACGACGACGGTGCTACATCAGAGCCCAACGCTGACGTGCTGGTATCGGGGGACGAAGTCAGTGGCGAAGGCGACGAGGGCATCGGATCTCTCAACGGTCTAGTAACTATATAACTATGCTCGTGGAGGTTCTGGGGGGGTTTGAGAGGGGGTGGAATCAAGCTGCAACGCGCTGTCAATCACCCAGCTAGGCGTTAGTCGTTACATCACAGGTGTGGCTGAGTCGAAAAAAGGGCCCGTGAAGTGCAGATTGCGACCGAGACACGGGGATGAGTGAAGGGAAGGAGACGCTCGGGGTCACTGTGGCCCAAGCACGCGAACTCACCTCTCTATCTGTTCTTTTGGAGTTCAGCTCTTTGGATGTGAAGGGCAAAGAGTCGACAGAGGCGACTTTCGAGGTGGGCAGGCTGGATTTAAAAGAGCAAGGATTCAACACACGATAACCACGCTACAATAGTTGCTGCAGCGCCGTGAGGCCTGCTCCACATCAAGCTGGGGGAATGTGATGCTCTGCCGATGATCTGCTATGTAATATCAACACTCCTTTCTTGTGTGGACCACAGGATGCCAGTGATGGCTTTGTTCAAACTCGCAAAGCAAGTGGTACAGACTGCTACCCAGTGTCCGCTGTACTCCATGCTACAACACAGACATTGTCCTGTTGTTGCTCCAGTTAAGTAATAAGGCGAGAAAGCTGAGTGACTCTCTCAACACGAGTCAGCTAGCTCACGAACCAAGCCCATCTCCATCAATCAGATGTGCCCTACCATGCCAACGCCACATGCCCAGACAGCAAAGAACCGTGATGTGTGTCAGATAGTTAAGCTCACCGTTAATTAGTGGCAACACTGTGAAGAGAATATTGCTCAATTAAAACTGCTGCACACATACAGGATGACTCGAGATGCAAATAAATCATGGCCCTAGCACTTTAGCTTACTAGCTATGCATTATCGTCTTTGCGTTCGTACGTGGCCAATCTTTTCTTCTTGTGGTTCACAGCAGTTATGAAATTGTAAACAAGCGCAAGAAGAAAAGAGATCCCAACCATTGCTACCAGGGCGAGAGGCCCGATGATGGAGAACACAGTGAACCCATACGAGACGTCCTGGAAAGCTTTGTTGCTAGCAAGCCGCTCCGTCGCCAGTCCAACCTGCATGGCCGTCAGCACAATAGCGACGTACGCGATGAACGAAAGAATCGGCGCCATATTCTGATGAAGGTAGTCGTCATACGATGCAAGATCCAACCTGTAGCCGCGCAGCTCCAGACAAGCAAAGTAGATCTTATTCACCCGACTCAGGCGCAGTTCACCGAACCGGAATCGCTCGTCGACATCTTCGCGGTTTTTCGCGTTGAGCAGCTCGCCGACAAATTCCCGCCAGGAGGTCCAGTCCACAAATTCGGGCAGCAGATGCTTTTCGTGCGCGATGTGCAGGTCGCTTTCGTACCGGATTAGCGCGACGTAGGAGAGCAGGAAACCGAGTGCGATTCTATATACGCGGCGTCGGGCGCATCTATCCGAGGCTCTCTGCTCTTTGGCTTCGTCTGACTGCTGCTGCTGCTGCTGCTGCTGAGTCGCCGTACTCTCCGGTTGCCGGGAGCAGATACAATTTGTCTCGCAGAGCAAATTGTCTTTCCAAAAATTACAGTCAAGAAGATAACGTGGGACCGGTTTGAGGTGCATCCGGTTCACCTTCCAAAGCAGATGCATGTCCATCTTTTCCGATATGACGATTTCCCGGGACGCTTCGAGCTGGTAGTGCAGTGGTCTCGGAGGCACGGGCCGTCCAGCAAGCCAAAGGTATCGGTAGATTTTACTCAGACGGTCCAGATCAAACTCGTGTTGGAAGTAGTCGATGTTTGCCCGGGGAATTTCCAAGTCGTCTCCATTATTGCTGTAGGAAGCCGGTAGGAGGTCCTTCAAACGAGATTCCTGTATGCCACCAGGTTCAATGGGATCGTTTTGAAATCTTTTGGCATTGCTAGTGGAATCGTCTTGAAGATTTCTGGTATTGTTTGTGAAATCGTCTGGGCCACTTCCGTCCTGATTCGACTGAGGGTTCCTGTCTGGGCTAAAAACGCCGAAGATTTGTCTTCGAAATGGAAGATGTGGATCGTTCTACCACATGTCAGACCCAGTCGAAAACCTTTGATATACTGTAGAACCCACTGGGCGATTAGCCGCCAGAAACACTGTATGCACTCACCTGAGACACAACGGCCATCACAAAACAACGATGACTCGACCCGTAACGAGACTCTCACTCACAGTAGATCTCAGTGGATGAAATTTCGCCGTGCAGATAGGAATAAACGTAAGTATTCTGTATGTCAACAAAAAAAGGGAGCTGGGAAAAAAAAAGAAGAGCCTTGTTTGAATAGCTTCAAACCGCAAAAAGCAAATAGGAGGCGGCGCTTCGGACGTCATCCCGCCTTATCAAGCAAATATCAAAATGTCCGGAACACAAGCCATGCGCGGCGCTTAGAGGAGCTACTGCATTGGACGGACGAGCTGAATGCAGCTCCCAATGCAAGGGTTGGACAGTGGCTTGGGTATCTCGTAGGGTCTCCGGTCACTTGTGAACGCCGTTAAACATTGGCCCCCTGACACGGCGGGACATCAGGGAGTACTTTCATATCATTGAAAAACAGCAGTCCGGAAGGGTCTCCAGTTCAGCTTAAGTTCAACTCTGCAGCTCTTGTCTGCCGCTGGCCTTTGATGTAATCGCGTGTGCCCGCTGCTGCGAGGAAGTGGCTTGGGCATGAGATTATGAGCTTAGTTCGACGGCGTTCAGAAAGATGGACAGCAAAAACGACTTGACCGAACTTGACCCGTCAACTCCCTGGAAAGCGGTTATCAACTTCGGCTTTTCTGGAGATTTTAGGAAAAATCGGGAGTTAAAAAGTGGTGCAAGATCTTCAAGCATGGGGTCGCGGAAGATTAAGCACGACGAGTCAGTCATCGAATGATTACACGCTGTTAAGGACGAAGATGTAAGCTGCAGTGTTGTTGAACATAGTACTTACGAGCCTTACACCTAAATACTACCCGTATCCTTACTAGGCGATTATGAACAGTTACTCTGATAGACTTGATGTTACCTTTGAAGTAGGTAATTCCGGCCTCTAAATACACTCGAGATGTTCATCTTTGCTAATCACCCAGGAAAGCAGCAAAACTAATACGTCGGAACTGGTAACATAGGCTGCTCTAATTCGCTTGCTCAAGAAGCAGCGCGAGCATCCTCTCTGATGCCAACCTCCTTGGATGAGTCTCAGCCAATGTAGCCTTTCTCACACTGACAACATGCTCCAGCAACTCCACTGCCTGCTGAATCTGTCCATTTTGCAGATAAGCTCCAGAAAGTGCATGTTGTGATGCCAGTCGATCTGGATGAGTTTCAACCAATGTAGCCTTTCTCACACTGACAACATGCTCCAGCAACTCCACTGCCTGCTTAATCTGACCATTTTGCAGATAGGCTCCAGCAAGTGCATGTTGTGATGCCAGTCGATCTGGATGAGTCTCAGCCAATGTAGTCTTTTCTATATTGACAACATGCTCCAACAACTCCGCTGCCTGCTGAATCTGTCCATTTTGCTGATAAGCTCCAGCAAGTGCATGCTGTGATGTCAGTCGATGTGGGTGAGTCTTAGCCAATGTAGTCTTGTAAACATCGACAACATGCTCCAGCAACTCCACTGCCTGCTGAATCTGTCCATTTTGCAGATAAGCTCTGGCAAGTTCATGTTGTGATGTAAGTCGATGTGGATGAGTCTCAGCCAGTGTAGTCTTTTCTACATTGACAACATGCTCCAGCAACTCCACTGCCTGCTGAATCTGACCATTTTGCAGATAAGCTCCAGCAAGTGCAAGCTGTGATGTCAGTCGATCTGGATGAGTCTCAGCCAATGTAGTCTTTTCTACATTGTCAACATGCTCTAGCAACTCCACTGCCTGCTGAATCTGTCCATTTTGCTGATAAGCTCTGGCAAGTGCATGCTGTGATGTCAGTCGGTCTGGATGAGTCTCAGCCAATGTAATCCTGTAAACATTGTCAACATGCTCCAGCAACTCCACCGCCCGCTGAATCCGTCCATTTTGCAGATAAGCTCTGGCAAGTTCATGCTGTGATGTGAGTCGATCTGGATGAGTTTCAGCCAATGTAGTCTTTTCTACATTGACGACATGCTCCAGCAACCCCACTGCCTGCCTGTGGTGGCCCATGTTGAGCCAGTTCTCCGCCGCAAGGGCCCATACTGGCAGATGCTCCCTTGACGGGCTTGACGGGGTAATTTCGAGTTCTTGATATATGCCGTCGAGTAGAGACCGAACGCTACAGTCTTCCCTCATGTACATCAATATCCAGCTGCACTTGAAAATGACTGGCATGATCGTCCTTCGCGGCCCATATAAAAGAACTCCTTTGACGCCGGAGGAGAGGTAAGACTGCACATGCGGCAGTAGTTCCCTTTCGTACATCCCCCATATTTCTCGCTTGCCATACAGTGATGCAAGGACACACCCTGCCGATACCCCAGCCTGCTGACGTTGCTGCATATTCAGGCGGTCTTTCGCCCAGGCATGTGCCAGTGAATGCATTGATAGTCCGTCGAGGTCGCCAGAGCGTTGCCTCGTAACCAAGGAAAGCGACGTAAGGCGCGAGCTGGCTCGCATAAGGCGGTAATCATCCCACTTGTCGGTTTGCTCCCTCATAAACTCAGGCAGCTGGGATACATGCCATCGCGTTAAAGTATCTAACTTATCCGATTGTGCAGGGTCGACATCGAGGGCTTCCATGGAGCCTATCCATGCACTTTCAAAGGTCTGAAGTGGAAGAATACTAGAGTGCAACATGGATAGAATGGCAAGCAAGTCTAAGGCATCTTTGCTAATCTCATCGCCGGAACGCTCTAACATAATTGCAGAGGCTTCAAAGGTAGCGTAAACATCACAATACCTTGACTGCTCCTGCTCTGGATAATGTTTGAGCAGCCGTTTGCGCTGTTGTCGAAATTTTTCAGGATATTCTTCTAGTCGACAGTATCCTTCAGCGATGTATGCGCCGGCCTGAATCAGTGCGAGGGTGTGTGACCCTAGGAGGCGGACAACGTCGCTAGCTTGCTGGTTGTAACTCTCCCAAGCTTCCTTTGGAATGTCGGTCGCTTTAAGCAGGAGTTCCGTGGAGTGTTGTAGGTCGAGGCCCTCCAGCGCTTCCGGTTCGATAGTGCTGTATCGACTGCAGTGTGGATTGCGCGATGTCATGATTACTGCGCCTTGGGCACCAGAAGGAATATATTCGTTGTAATCAAACTTTGGATCGTCGGCATTATCCAAAATGAGCAGCCACCTTCTTTTTGTGTTTGCAAGTACTTGAAGCGAGTCTTCGATGTTTTCAGCCGATGATCCAAGAACCTTTGCAACAGCAACAAACCCGTTTCTAGCAGTCGAAGGGCTGTCGACATCCACCCAAAACACGCCCCAGAAACTATTTATGATCAGTCAAGTTCCCAAATGTACAGTCATAGTGTCAGGTGGAACGCACTCCTCTCGCATCAAGTTCGCGATTTTGAAACATATCTCGCTTTTCCCCTGACCCCCCAGACCAGTAATAACGAGTCGTGTCTGCTCTTTGGTATCCGAAGAATCTTTATCACAAAACGCCTTCTGGATTCGTTCTAAAAGGTCGGAGCGTCCAGTGAACAGACTGTTGACCGTTCGGGGAACTATCCAATGCACATTCCCCGCGAGCTCAGTATCTAAGAGCCAACCGATCAGTCAATGTTGCTGCGAGATAACGCTTCTGCTCCCGGGCTACCCACCCTTTTCGCGATATCGATCTACTACAACTGAAGGAGCACCGTGTACCATCCTCTGGATCTCTGGCAAGAGTAACTTGAAGTTCTTGTCCTCCATCCCGCTGAACTTGTTCAATCCGGAGTGGTCGGCATCCATATACATCATCCTATGCCGAATCGCACTGGCGGACTGCGTTGTAACGAACTGCCCAATATCAGCGGTGGCTACAAGCGTCGAGAAAAACGCAGACGAACCTGTGCCTCCAAGGGACCGTACCGGGCCGATCTCTTCTCGTAGAAGCACACGACATCATAATCATCATAACTGCTCCAAAAGTCTCTCGATAGAGCAAGCAGACTTGGGCTATCTTTCTTTAGGGTCTCCAACAAAGTATACCTGAGCCCTTCGTCCTGATGAAACCTTATGAGCCTCGCCAACCACTCCCCGTATACCGCGGCATCGCTGCCCTGAAACGGAGTACCGAGGAATATTATGCCTGCAAGGGAGAGGCGAAGGTCGATATATTTTGGGCCATGAACAGCAATGGCGAGTGCCTGGTCTTAGTCAGCCCTGTACAGACTTTTAGTCTCGTCGATACGTAGCATACCTGTTGAATAACAAGGCCACCCAGGCTGTGTCCAATTAGTATGAGCGGCCTTTGGCGTTCCTGTTAATGCGTGAGGATTAGAAAGGCGAGCTGAAGCCAAAGGTTGGGCGGTCACATACATTCGCGTTCCATCTATGCTGGGACAAAACCTCCAAGAACTGTTGGCCGCATTCTCGCAAGTTGGTATTGATGTCGCGATTTTTCCAGTCCGACGCATAGCTATACGTTGCGACCCGTGCATTTTTAAACTCTGGCACCAGGAGGTCGCGAGGCCACATTACCAGCCTATTTGGGCCAGAGTCCGCCTCCGATTTTGCGACTTCGCCTCGCGCATGACTCTTTCTTGTGACTTTGTCCCAGAACCCCTTTTTAGCATTCTTTTGGGTTGGGGGGTTCTTCCGAACCCATGTGTAGAACGGATGCGCACCGAGTCCCTGAACGGCAAATATACTTTGCAAATATTAGCAGGCGTTTTGGGTGTTGGATTGATCGTGACCAGCTCACTCGACTTCGGGAGGGGATTCAGCTGTCGACTCGGCGGACCAGAAGTTGAGCCCATCGGCCTTCGGCGTGTGTTGTGCCATGTCAATAACAATGTATGTCTTAGTTAAAGTTAGTAGAGCGAAGTCGTCCAAACAAGCAGTGACGTTGAGTCAAAAGCACAGTACAATTCATTCAAGCGGGGTAAGGCTGTGGAGCATGGTGATATAGTTATGCTGTCAATTTTGTAGCAACATGGCTTGTCGGTGCGGCACTTAGATTCGAACCAGTCAGCCCCCTGTGTGCTGAGGCTGGACGGCTGCACGGAAAACCAAGGAGCATCTGCAGATGGCTCAGTGCGTTTGAAAATCAAGTTCAACCAACGCAGCGCGATAACCTAGTTGGCTTGTACGGCACCGAGTATTCCGAATATAACTCATCCGTGGATATTGGAGGCAGCCCGGGCTCCCAGACCTCGCTCTCTCGTTGCCCCCAGAGCTCTCCGCTGGCTGTAAAGTAACCGGAGTATTGACATACACACGCATCACAGTTGTTCAAGTGTCTCAATTCTAGCCTCTGCGAGCCATTCCACTTACTGTGTGCTTCGCTTATGCCGTTCGGCTAGAAAGCTAGGACGATCGTCCGCGAGCGGACTACGAGATGTATAAACATTTGGAGCGAAGAGTGGCGAGCTGGAAATCAAATCTCCGCTGATACTACAGTAATTATAACGAGCGGCCTGAAGAATCCTCACGAATTCAACAAATAGGGTGTTTGGAAAGCGAAGGTAGGGGCCACGCAGAATTTTGCACGATTCAAAATGACAAGCGAATGGTGGGCGACATGCCTGGGCATGGTTCTCGAAGCACCAAGTGTATTATAAGTCCGATCAAGGTAGCATTTTCTGCCCTGCCGTTTCGCAGAATCGGAGTCGACTCTATATAGATCTTAACCTCTCAATTCTGCTGCTCTCTAACCAACCATTCCATGTCCTGACTAAACCCGAAATGCAGGCCACTACGATGGCCAAAGACAACCCTGGCCCACAAATCCGCACCCGCACATGGACAAGAATCGACTTGTTGCGTGAATTTCGAACACGTTGTGACTGTTCTCGACGAGGCCGCCGATTTCCTTAAGAGGACGATTCAGAAAGAGGCAATCAGCAAAATCGTCGATTTACGCGGTGCAAGAGCAGCTCGGGAGCAACTTTGAGGGAAAGATGATCAGAAGTTTTGGAACACGCTTCGTGCTCGCAAGCATTGGCCTTGCGCGGGATGTTTGCGCTTCTTCCTAGAATTTCTATCAACGCCTCGTTTACCTAATACTTCCATCATATGCCTCAACGAGGAAGAGAAGGAAAACAAGGCAAATGGGACAACGAATTGGACGAAAAGTTCGACGAGAGGATGAAAGATCCGGAAACGCGCTCAGGACAAACTAGACAAGCAGCATGTCATGGAACTCGAACGTTTCTTGCTGGCCAATACCGCGGAGGAGAAAGTCGACGACAGTGAATTCGGATCATATTAAAATGAGAATGAGGCAGATGTGGTCATTAAGTATCCACTAGACGTTGCTGCAAACCCGGGACAAGATTCACGGCAATCTCCAGTCAGTCAACAATGACGATCTTCTGAAAGCCTATGTACCCTGCTCTGCGAATCAAACTACAACCCAAGCAAACACGCCAACTGACAGACGAACAAATTGAGAAACAGAACGCGTTTGTGAAGGACGGCAATGATGCAAACTTCCATGGCATCGATGAACACCCTCGAGAACGGGCGAAAGCACCAAACTGCGTAGAGATGTGACGAGTTGAATTTTGGGGAGTTGTTGCATGGACAGCACCTACATCGGCCAACTGTATCTTTCTATACAGGTGCGCCCAAGGTGGGTGAGAAAATGTCGAGTGGCCACTGTGCAAAGGGTAGACCGCAATGTCGGTGCCGGATATCCTAAGATTGGTTTGTCAAACGCGAGCAAACGCAAAATACACAAGTGAGAAGGGGATGTTGACATACCAGTTATTAGGCCTAATGGGCCAAGGCCCATCAGTGACATATCTAACGCAACTGAGGCTACAAGCCCTGTTGCGTCAAGAGGATGGGCTACTGCCCATCGAGTTAGGTTCGCCATGGCAGCTTTGGTGAGTGTATTTTTCGCTTTGCTGACATTCTGGGTCACAAAGTTCTTTGTCGGTGTGGACATGGGTTCCCACTTGAGATACGGACGATAGTCCATTGCGAAAATGTGCTTCGATGGCTGCCAGTTTCCAATTCGATCCAAGAACATCTTCGCTACCCCTGCGCTCAAGTCTATAGACGTATCTGAAGCAGGAAACGGAACTTGAGAATATCGAGAAATACGAGCTTCTGGCCTCTGTTGCAACATATTAACAATGAAAATCCCTTGGAAAGCATCAGGTACTACCACCGTAGGGTAGGAGGGCTTGACTGCATAAATTGCTGTGCAAACGCACACTATATTTTGCAGTTTTGAAGAAACATGGCAATTTTGATGGCGAGTTCCGGTCAGTTGGGAGTAAATCTTAAACTTCTCGCACCTATCTCCTGGGACTGGGACTGGGTTGTTCTGACAATAAAGCATAGGTCCTCACCACACACATATGGGTGGTGTGTGTGCCGGCTTCAACTCTGGTTTTGACTGGTTTATTTTGATTAGTGGATAGAGCGGATTGCTATTGTCCATGTATTTGAAAGAGCCGGAAATAATCGACACAAAGGAAAGAAGAAATATGTGGGTATCTTGATGTAGCGTAAACGTGCAAGCGCCTAACCCGGCCAACGGCCGGAAATTACCCGACTGATTAGTATACAGGCTTTAAGCGCCATAATAGTCTTTCAGCTTCTAACTCATCTTCGTAGCTCTTATCAAATGCAAGGCTGAGTTGCCGCGCGTATCTCTTGTCGCTCTGGTACGACCACACAGATCTCGTGTAGTCCCAGTACTCAGGCTTAAATCCTGCATTCTCCCAATCAATGATGCCAGAGAGCCGGCCACCCTGAAGAAGCAGGTTTGAGAGGTGCAAATCGGAGTGTGTGAAACAGATCTCGTGTTCGTTTTCATAAAGTAATGAAAGCGGCGGCTTTCCCCTGAGAGTCTCGAGCCCTTCAGTCAGATCATCTAAAAACGCAGACTTGGAGCTGTAGAGCCCATGTGGGATATCATCCGTCCTGTGGTCCGTAATTGGGCCACCGATGGTGTCGCAGATAAGACTGCCATTGTAGCTCTTTATGCGGCGGTACTGAGCGACACATTTCCCTACGTCTTTTGCAAGCTGTTCCTGCTCTTCGTATGTCATAAGATAGAAAATTTCTTCCGCCGCAATTCCCGGTACCTTTGTCATCAAGAGAAAGCCGATTCCACTTTCTTCTTTGGTGAAGTTGATTAGTCTAGGCGCTGGGATGGTTGTATGTTTCTCAACGAGCCCAAGGGCATTTGCTTCGTTTTCGGTAACCCTCCCCCCGAATTTCAAACAGAGGCCAAGCGGCAGAAATTTGACGTAAGCAGTCCGGGTTAGATCCCCACAATTCATCGTCTTCACAACACGCCTGTAGAGTGCGGACCGCAGGAAAGCTGGAAGTACATAAAACAGACCTCGCAAGATACATAGTCCGATCGTTCCCAGACTCTGTTCAGCTGTAATGATATCATATTAACAATAAGTACCGTAAGGTACCGAAAAAAAAATGCTTAGAACACAAACCTTTGAATGTTTTCGGCCACCCACGTTGGACTTGAATCTCAAGAGATCGAAGATGCCTTATGAATGCAAAGGTTCTTTGAATTTGGAGCAAAAAGCCCTCCGGCAATGGCAAACGCGTCTCGTCCGGCGATGATGGCGGGACATAGAATTGCTCGTTGTGTAATCCATCAACTGAGAAGTTTCCAAACATATTCTTTCGGATAACCCACTGCAAACGACCTGGGTTAGTATTATACGAGAACAGAGTATTTTGCTGAGGGGACTAACATGTGCTTCGGAATGGGGTTCGATACATAATTTCCAGATCCCAATACGTCCCTCCTGGAAAGCCGACCGCACAGGTTGAGACATAAGCCATAAGTTTCTGAGCTAACTCTCTAGAGTATGGCATTTTAAGAAAGCGAAGAGATTTGCCGAAAGATCAACGGATATAGCTGCCTCAAGATGCGGTCGTAAGGCCCCCTAGTGAATTTGATTAGTTAAAATAAAGATGCTAATTAATGAATGGAGGTAAAGCATACCCCCGGAAGCAGATTTTCATCGTTCAAGATTGACGGTGGTACAAGATATGTAGCTTGCAGGTCGCTATCCCAGCCGGACACGCAGCATCGGCCGTTTTCTCTCTCAAAAAGGGCGGCCTCGACCTCTGACGATAGTATAGGATCATCGGGCAAGACTGTTTATGAGCTCGTCAGAAGCGTCTCGTATAAGTATCAGATAAAGCAGTTCATGTTACATTTTTGCGCCAGAGTCTGGAAAGCTCGATTAACGGACCTGAGGTTATCTTCAACACTCTTCCCAGGTTCCCTTGAGACTTTCAGAATGAACCGAGCGATATCGTCCTTTGAAGAGGCACGAGTCAGAAAAGTGCCCAACTGGAGATGTTCAATCGCTGTAAGCTGCGTAGACTCTATGGTTTCTCTTGCGGATCGAAAGAGCTCGTCGGTGTCAACTGTCATGTTTCCTTTCGCTCTGAGATGGATTAAGAAGTGGAAATCTGGAGTGTAGTATTGCAAAGGTGTTTGTATGTACAGTACAGTACATACGTCTAGCGCCTCCCTATTTTAAATTAATCCAGAGCAAAATCGGCCTAGTGGGCTTTGCGAGAACCTGGTAACAATCCCCACGCTTGCAAAGTCAAACTGCTGATCGTGAGGAAGAAAAGATATAACGAGAACGGGAATCCAACAGGGCCTAACATGAGCATAGTATCCGGTTGCGATTAGCCGGGGGGTTAATCAGCTGGTCAACTGGGGTGAAATTTGCATGAAAAATCAGACACATCGAGATCGAAGGACGCTTCAGAGCTGTCATCTCGCCTATCAGATTCAGAAAGAACAACGCCTGCCCCGCCACACAGGGCAGTGAGTCGATGTAGAATCCATTGCATCTCAAGCAATGCGATGCTGGGAAGAGGTTTATTTTCTGGGTCATCAGTTTTTAGCGTTAAGATAGTACCGAAAACAACTTCTTGTCTCGTTATACAGTTGAAAAGTCTTGGATCTGCCATGATCCCTTCAAGGCTCGCAGGCAGTTTTGGACGGGTATTAATGGACGGGACCGGTCGTCTGGTGTATTTACGAAGCCAGAAAAAATGAACACGCATGGCCTTCTGATCCTCAGCAACATCAAGAGGCTTCAGAGCGAATAGACCTCGCTCCCAACATGCGTGAACCTCAGGGGAGAGCGTGATGAGGTTATAACAAATTTCGGTCTCTTTCTCTGTGAAAACAGCCGCCTTCCACTGTTGAATGCGTTCGTCGGACCAAAATGTCTGCAGTAATTCCCACAGGATGCCGTGGTCTGGAAGGGACGACATGGAGTAAGGAAAGATGTGGGCAACTTCGATAACCTCTGGCCTTTGTGTGACAACACAACGCGTATTATCTCTCGATTTACACTAACACATGAATTTCAGCAAAACTTTTCTACAATTAAGGCTTTAAGAGATTCATACCAGAGGTTTTTGGAGTACCGGGCGTTTAAGCATAGGTTGCGTGGTGGGTGCGCTTTCAAGGCGCTCAGTGTCATCTGCTACCTGTTCTTCACGTAATGAAGAAATTCGATACTGTTGCGCAGAATCTCCGGGTGGCAATGTTGGAGAACTTGCTGGAGAGCTGGCCGTTGACTGAGGCCGTTTCCTTTGGTTCCCTAGCATGGGTAACATTATTGAACCTGAAGAGGCCTGAAGAATCGAGGGAAAGAGGCCACCTACATCGTTTCAGTACCTCCTGCGCCAAAGATTGACCACGTTAGTATCCGCGTAAAATCCTAGGTTGAACTTTTGTTAGTTCCCGAAGCCTTGTGATGTCGCTGAGCCACAGTGCTGCCCACACGTCTTGGGGAACAGGAAAATCTGATCCGCCCGAGGACCTGACAAGTGTTTCAATCTCCTCGAGAAGGGATTGACGCATGAGATTCTGAAATTCCGATTCTGGGCCCCCAAGACCTGGTTCGGGAGACTATAGCTAGTAGTTAACTTCTGCTACCCTTGAGCCAAAGACAAGAAAGTACATACATGAGAGGACGCCGCAGGGCGAGGGGTTTCTGCACCAACGGGGTAGGCAGAAGAAGCGCCGGAAGCCGGAGCCTACAGCAAAATACCATTAACTCGCCTTAACCTAGCAGCTAGAAATCCATTCAATAACGTACAGCTAAAGAATTCTGAACTCGCGCCCGCTTTGCCTCGCGGGACGCAGCCGCAGCGCCGAAGAGACGTTTACGTGGAGGCATCCTAGCAGCGAATTGAACGCGTTAAACCATCAAACCACACAAAGCTCCCGTTGGAATATGACCTACACGAAACGAGACAGCTGGAGGGCAAGAACAAAAGGTTGTAAGATTAAATTCTATCCACATCAGCGTATATTCAATCTTGCTCAAGGAAATTACTTACAAAACAAGCGCACAGAGCTGCAGGAGCACCAATTGCTACCGATCAGTAACCTCAAATCCTTTGAAGTGGACCGAACGAGCAAGCAAATCGCACCTTTATGATCTTAGATATGGCTGTGGAAAGAAAGAAAGAGGAAGGAAAGATATTGGGAGAGCCCTGTCAGTTAAACCTTAAGCTCGCCAGGCTTGGCTAGTTGGTGCTCAGACCAGTCCCAAGGCGGTTGGTCAGACGCACTGTGCAGAGCGCGCTAGACTTGAAAAGGCTAGCAACTTCCACTTTTATGGAGCCTTGAGGTCTCCGCCCGTGTACTCTGTACGGTCCGCCAGAACCTTTTAGTCGTGCTCATCAGCCATAAGTTGACGCTTATATAACGTTACAATAGCAACAAAACAACGTTGAGCACCAAGACCTAAGCGCTAGGCTAGGCGCCAGTGACCCCTGTTAGCTCGGATAGCAAACCATGAATGTATGTAGTTCTTGTCTAGCGGGTAAAAACGATAAAAAGACGAAAGATCACTAGAAACGTACCGCATGTTGACCTATTACCTACAATGGACATTCGAGATCTAGTGCAGTGATAAGCGTCTCGTACGGTGAGAGCATCAAGCAGGTTGCTGCCGGTCTAGCAGATAGTTTACAACCCTCTCTCAGTTGAGAAATTCGTTCAATTCCGATGCGACTTGGCGGGGATTCTCAGTTCACCTCGTAATAACCAGCATTCTCTCATGTCGACACCCTATCCATTGAGCTAAGCTCGATTTATATAATAAGTGACGCTGAATCGATTTGCGAATTTACTCGCGCCATGCTGCCCTTTAATGGCTGGACACCCAAACGGATCTAATTGAGCCGGGAAAATAGCGGACCGGGGTGCTCACATGACCGGCCCAATCTACCGGCAGGAATTTCACAGATCGAACGATATCAAGTTTGAACCCCCAGAGTACAGTTATCATAATGTCATACTAACAACGATGAATGCAGTCACCTTGAAGATTTCGTCTTTGATTTGAGACAAATTATTAAACCTCTTTCGCCCTGCATTTTTTGGCCACATCTTAATTGCGTTGCAAAGGGTCTGTTCAGAGCTTGCTGCATGGTGAGGAGTGCGATTAGATCTTCTGGGTTTCAGGCGTATATCTCCTTTACTTTGAAAGTTGGCTTCATATCAAGTACCTGTCGGTGCCGGCGCTTCCAATAATGGCAGCATCTGCGGGGAAAGAAAAAATGGCCGGGGTCCCAAAACCGCCCGCTGAGTCCGTGGATAGAGGACAAACCCTTGCTGCGACTTTGGTGACTGATGACTGGGGTTCTGAGAGAAAGCTAGTTTCAGCACTATCACAGCTACAGGATCTAGATTCAAAGGTTTGTATCATCCTGATTCCATACTCCCGATGCAGCTTGCCTCCGGATGATAGTTGTTCAGGCTCCTTATATTAATGATCAACAGATACAAAAGCTTCGCAGTCTTGTTCCAACCCGGCTATGGTCCCCTTTGGTTCCCGTGATTGCTGAAAAAAAGGGTGATGTTCAATTTCAACGGCCAAAATCTCCGGAAGAACTTTTCGAGGAGTTGGGCCATGCTGCGCGTGATGGAAACGAGGAACTTGAGGCGTTCAAAGCCGCATGGAGAAGTCCAGATATGCAAGCCACAATTAATCATGTGAATGAAAAACTGAAGAGCGGCAATTATACACAGACGATAGGGAGGTGGGAACGAGATTATGACGTGATTTTGAAAAAACTTGATGCCGAAGAGGAGCGAAAAGAAGAAGAAAACAGAAGGCAACGGGAAGATCAGGAACGAAGTCTTGTTTCGATTGATGACTCGTGGAAGAGTATTGCCCAGTCTTTTGCTCTAGACCAGAAGTCTGGATTGACTATAAAACCTTTACCTTCTGCAAAGAATATGGTCCGATTTACTGTGATATTACGAAATATATCGGCTGTTTTTTCTGTTCAACAAATCAATGATTTGGAGAAACAACGAATAGAAGAATGGCACGTTGCTCTGGAACCGCGACCAAATGCAGGAAGACTCGAGGTGGAGATATCAAACTCTATTCAATCTCGCGATAGAAAATGGGATTTGGTATATCTTTTGGTAAGATGTGGATGTTAGGATTCTTTTTCTTGGCCCTTAAACTAATCACTCGCATTCTGCAGAACCTCATATCTGCATATTCCAATGTCAAGACCGCTCCCTGCGTCGGCTGCAACAAATTGATAGACAGAAGCGCTCAACTCCCGGTCATACGAAAGCCCAAACTGACCAAGCCTTCGGACACCAGCAGTGCGCTCATATGGGAACCGTTTCATCCCTTTTGCATTTAAAATTTGAATCATGGTACGCTTTCACTCGAGTCGCTCACGATCGTGGACCTTCATCCCCATACTATGTGTCCGTTCACAACATGAATCGGTTCCCCCAACGTGTCCCAGAACAGTACAGCGTCGTGGCCCCCCTGTCCGTAGTTTCTCGGGTACTGCACATAACTCCAAGTGCTCGCGTCGGGAATTTTATATGTCCTCGTTCTGAAATCATATCTCTTTAACCCACGATCACAACACCTAAATGACGGCGGGAGTGCCTGGTCATCGTCGGGCATTCCATAAAGATCCTGCCATCGGGCCCAACGCGGTGTTTTCGGATTCAGCTTTGGCCCGTCAAGGGTCCCCACGAAAATATCTGGGCCCTTATTCGTCAAAACGTCCTTGAAGCGTCGTCCAAATGGCCATTTCACCGGGGCCCCTGGAAGAGGGTCTTTGGGCCATATCCATCCCTTTTGTCGAGGCTTTTTCACTGGCATTTGGGTGTACGGTATCGGTGAAGTTCACGGCTGAAGTGGTGTTTCCCTTTTGCTCGGGGTGCTAACTACTGGCGCATATGAAGTAATTTGACGAATTTTAGGCTTTGGTGTTTTGGGAATGAATTTTGCTTTCGACGCTTTCAGCTTCCCTTTTGCATCTATTTATTCCCCTTCCTTATTTCAACCCCCTTCCCAGCAATCAGCCCTACAGTCTGCTGCTTTGCTTCTCCTCTTGTTGATTCATTGCTACAAGGCATGACCAATTGCATGGAACTAGCTTGCCATGGGGCTTGTTTTGATATCGCGCCCTGTCACACAAACGCTGATGTGCACTGGGTCAAACTTTAATAGTAGTAGGCAAACATAGGCAATTTGTTATCTTTCTTTTCCAACTCCAATACCGCTATTATCGCATGCTGCTAACCTTTTTCATGGCATATTATGTGAGTTTGTGGCGGAAATTCTGGGCCTTTTCTATTTCGCTGCTGTGCACCAAACAGCAAAGCTCGATGCGGGAATTCATCCAGCGGAGATGTGCATGCTCCGTACATTCTTCAGCAGAGACGAACTTTGAATGTTTCAAGGCTATGCTCGTGAACACTATGAACACGACCCGCCTTCAAACGACAGTTCCGTCGTGCCTCAAGTCCCCAGACCGGTCTCTGTTGCTCTGTTGTACAGCATGTTCAGCACTCGTTTGTAGAAACTTCTCCCGCATGCAATGGCTCGATTGACATAGGTGCATACAAGTCATATGAGCGTGCGAGAGTACTGGTTATCCTAATCGAAGTGGATATTGACGGAGGTTAATTATGCAATGGATTTGCCTGCTTGCCTCATTCCTCGGTGCATATGCAATCGGTAGTATTGCCTCAAGTCGTTTAGTACAACAGACGACATCATGGTATTTTCTTTTGTCCTTAGGGGTAGTATCTGCATTGTCATTCCTTAATACTTAAAGGGAATGTACGCATTTTGAGATTGTCAAGTGTTCAGATAGGTTGACCGTCGCTTGTCGAGGGTATTCCCTAAGCATCCTGGCCGAAATCTGCTATCTATTAAAACCAGTCTATACATCCTACACCTCGCCGAGCAAAACTAACAGGATGAGCCACTGACTCGGCTTTGTAAATACACCAAGACCCAATTAAGCGCATATGCAAACATTATTCCTGCCATTCTCCACAAACAAAACCAAAAAGAAGCGGTCCTAAACCAGACAGCCAAGGTAAACTCCACAGCTATATGAGTAAAATGTCAAACCAAACATGCTTTCCGAGCGTTTTTTTGTTAGAGTGCAGACACCGACCGGAAGGGAAATCATACGACCAATGAAAAATGTCGGCTCTAAAAAATTCGCGAAGCTCCGCATACAGCGACTGTCAAAAACAACCATTGCTGAGCAGTTAAAATATGCCCAAATGCAGATGCGACAAAAGCAATATAAGATGAAAGGGTCAATATTAGATACGGCAGATATGTCGTTCAACAAACAGCATAAACGAAAAGAGTTTTAAAAAGAAAGGGAAAGAGAAATATTAAGCAAATAATCCAAAACCAGTAGCAAACCAGCCGAAAGAGCAGATGGTAACTGCAATCATGCCAAACATGAAGAATAGGGCTTGGCGTGCATCAGATAACGCACCACCATTTAGGCAGGTTACACACTCAGATTCTGCCGTGATTAAACAGTTAGTCTTCTTCTTTTCATCACAGAAAACTAGAATAAAATGAAGGACAGGTACATACTGCTCAAGGGAGTATAATCCTGAGGGTGATATACACCAAATTTGTAATTCCGTTGAGCTCCCAGGCGGCCTGGTGGAGGAAGGTCTGAAGGGCCAATATCGACATCGTAGACGAGAAGAGTATAAATCTCTGTCAACAAGGGCTGATCGGTCTCGTGCTTGCTCGTGTCCCAAGTTACAGCTCCAGTCTCCTTGTAGGTCTGATTGCCTGCCATAGTGTAGTAGTATTGGTTTTTGTTGCAAAACGCAACGACGTCGACGGCAGTAGGAGTAACCTTTATTGAAGTATAGTTCCACGAGAAAGTTGCGAGGTCGCCTACTTTGATGTATGTGGTTCCCTCAGTAGGCGCTGGGGTTATCAACTTAATACCCCCAGGTGGGAGACGAGGGTCGACACTAGTGACTTTAGGCTTGGCTGTCTTTGTGCCTGTGCCTGTGCCTTTCGTCTGGGTGCCGGTCTCAGTACCGGTTTCTGTGGTAGCAGCAGTGCCAGTTCCAGTGGCTTTGGTGGTATCGGTGGAGTCCGCCGTGTTGGTGGTCCTCGTGGGTTCCGACTCAGTGCCATCTGTGACGGTGTCTAACACCAATTAGCGACTTCCGGCTAGGTATACAAGGGCCCAAAGTTGGTAGAGGCAGACTCACCGGAATCTTGCCGCTTTGCAAAGTTCGCTGGATGGAAAGCAGTGACGGACGACACCAGCACGAGAAGCGAGCATACTATTAGGATAAAGCTGAAAGACCTCATTTTGCACAGCAGTTAATGCCAACAGTCGAAGAATGCCGACAGTCGCAGTAGGCCCCTTCTCAACCTTTCTACACTTTATATTTCTCAACAATTTCACAAAACAACTTGTCGCCGTGATTTATCGGATCTTAAAAGTCGTATGCATTAAAGCCCCTGATCGCAGGAGCGCAGTCCCAGGATCCAAGGGTCGATTGTAACAACAGCACCGCGCGTCAAACCAGCCGTGAGGTTTGGAGCGTGATAACGTACGCTTAAGTGCGCTTTCTCGTTCTTTCGGTTTTGATGAACTGTCGCTTTCGTGTTGAAATGGGGGGTCCCGGTTTCTCGCAGTTTCGAGTCTAACGAATGGATATTAACAATAGCGATGAGAAAAATGGCAATTTTTTTCTCAATAAACAATGATCAGCAGCATCTCAATATCCAACAAACGAGTGTTCAGAGCGGAAAAGAATGTCAAACTGAGAAACCGAAAGGAATGCCTGATCGAAAAGAAGTGAAGTCGAGGAATCGTCACGGGTGAGACATCCATTACAGACCGTACACTAAATATGGGTGTGGATAGTGAAACTTACGTGAGTGTGACAATACCGCCCTGTGGCCAACACTGCTTAGTCACAATTCTCAGCCAGGCCTGATTACATAATCAGATCTATCTTTCACATTTAGAAATTGCAATTCATCTTCATCCCGAAGCACGAAGCACAGAACGTCTGAAAGCACAATGCGATAGGCATGGAATTTGACTATGGGAACTCTCGCGAGAACTCCAAACATTATATTGTATTATTCCGTTAATTGTTAGAGACTATGAAATCCATCGTCAACTCCTTCCTCGTCGTTCAATTCGACTTTGCTGCTTGGAAACGCCTCTGCATGTTCATGTTCAACGTGTCGATTGCCAGCGGTCCTCTTTTGCCTCATATGGCGAAGCATACATACTACCAGATTTTCAGGTCCATTCGCCGTCTTTTCTTCCGCCATACCAAAGTAGCACAAAATGTTCGAGCAGGTCGCAACTAGCCGAAACCAAATATCACAAGCAGAGAGCAGTCTCATAGCCATTTTGCCCACTATATATGCTCCACTGTTAACTCTGTCACTGAGCAGGAAGTTGGGAGACGTGGGATTTGGTCGGAATTTTCGACCCAGAAGAGTTGAGGAACTCCATGCGACCAATCGCAAACTAAGATAAGACAACAATTGTCAGCATGCGTCGTCCTCAAAGTTGACTGCAGAAACCGAAATAGGCGAACAAAGGGAAGAAAAACAAAAAGAAAATGCTTACCGAGCCATCCTCCAGGTCCCTCATCGCCATTCCATACAAGTTTGTCTTCTTCAATTGAAAAGCCCGGAGTTGAATCCTCGGCTCTCATCTGCACGGACGCCCATTCTATTGTCATGTCATTAGCTATAGACTCAACTGAGAATACCGATTATTAGGGATATGACTTACCATTAGTGGTCTGCGGGACCAAAATCATCCCCCAATTCAGGTCCGAACCAACATCGAATAGTTGCTTCGAATCCTCGAGGTATCCCCTTGCGGCCATTTCCATGTCCTCGGCGAACACTGCATCGGAGATCCCAGCCGCGGTATGGTAGGGAGAAAGATAATGACCCTCCGAGTTGCGAATATAGTACTCCTCCCTCTGCTTGGGTGCCGGCGCAGCGAGAGAGAGTAGAGGCAACAGCACCAGAAGACACACTTGGGCGAGCATGGTTGCGAGCGGAATGGCGAAGAAAAAGGGGATTTGGAGGGTTTCCAAATGAGTTCAAGTGAGTGACTGAGATGGAGAAGAGAAGAGATAGCTACCTTGAAAGAGTGGTCGTTGCCGCCTGCAGCCTTTTATATATGAAGTGGCCACACCGACCGTTGAATGAGCCACCCGCAGATCGAACTGTTGGATTCTGGTTCAAAGCTAAACAGCCGTCGATTAACCAGCGGGGTACCCCATACCTCAGTGACGTACTCGATTTTGACTGAGGCCATCTATACATATCCGTGTATGTACGTACACAGTACTACGCGCTTGTCAGAGTCATGTAACTCAATTCATCCATGGAAATGTCTGAAAATGACAGAATGGCTCCGATTCCAGAAATCATTGCCTTATCTCCCTGGAACTCTTCCGTGCCGGTTGGGGGTTTCGGATGACTGCAGGAGCAAACTTAGACCTTATGAGAAGCTCATATCAAAGTCTAAACGGAATAACCTATCTACTAAGTTCAAGTGCACGCGCACCGGTATATGTCTCCAAATGGCCTGATAGACGGGAACTCCATGCATATAGAAAATGTTGTAGCACATTGTGCCCCCCTCAAAATGGCTTATTTCTTCGCATATTCTGGCTTCAATACCCATTTGCCCCTGCCCTGAGTCCCAGTCTTCTCCAATACCGCGATAGCCCTCAGCATCTCTTTAAACTCGGCCGTTGCCCTCGGCGAATCACAGTATCTGTTGAAATGATCAACCAACGTTTGCGTGTACACCGCTCCTCCCTGTGCAACAATGTAGTCCCTGATCAAGACCATGAAATCCTTTCCCTGAGGAGTGCTGGCACCCGAGCGCACGGGGCTATTTCTTCCTCCTGAAGACAGAGAGCGGTGTTGTCCGACGCTACGGTTAGTCAGGTTCGCAATGATGCTAGCCGACGACGGGCCGCCCATTGCCCTGCGTGTCACGCTATTGCTGCTTCCGCCCGTATAAATCGGGACCGTGCCTCGGGGACGTGTCATCGTCGTTCCTTCTTCAGGGCGGCCAGCGGTGCCGAATTGGCCGGTCCATGTGGGAGTCCCCGCTGGAACGGTTTTGGCGATCTCTTGGGCTTTGAGGAGTTCTTTCGCAGCCTCTGCAGCCACGCGTTTGGCTTCCGCTTCGATGATTTTGGGGTCTGCTTTGACGCTCCGCTTTTTGTTGCCGTTGATGATCTGTTCGTGCTCGAGAGCGGAGTGGACGCCTGACCGGGCGAATATGGTTTCCATCAAACGCGAGTCTGAATTAGGAGTGGCTATATATTTGGATTCTGCGTCGGACTCGGCCGGGGTATCAGCGGCCGACTGATATTGCTCCAGAGCGGCAACTCCAGTGACTTTGCTAATTTTATCTGTCTCCTCTTCTACATTTGGTTGTTCTTTGGTACCTGTCTCCTGAAATGCGACATCCGCGTCCTGAAATAATCTGCTCGTCTCCGTGGGACCATCACTGCCTAGAGTGAATAGGTCATGAAGGTCGCTCATTTGGAATGTTTGACGCTGCTTCGGATCTTTCAAAATCTTATTCGTTAAAAATTGCTTGAATATTTGCCGGTGATAAATCTTCTCCTCGATGGTCCCGGCAGTCATCAGCCGGTATATCGTTACTTCACGTTTCTGGCCCAATCTCCACGCTCTTTCGCGTGCTTGCAAGTCGGTAGATGGGTTCCAATCCGGATCGTAAATAATGACCCGATCAGCCCCTGTCAAGTTGACACCAAGTCCCCCAACTTTCGTCGTCAGCAAAAAGACATGAATGTCGGGGTTATTATTGAACTCGTCGACCATGTTTTGACGATTCTTGATGGGAGTGTTGCCATCCATGCGTCGGTAATTGAACCCAGGCAGAGACTTAACAAACTTTTCAAGGATATCGAGCATGATGCGATGTTGAGCAAAAAGGAGGGTCTTGTGACCAGTTTCTTTCCATAGTTCAAGTAAGGCTTTTACAACCTGCATCTTCCCAGACTTCGCTCCGCTTCCATAATTGTAACTGGCCTTCTGAGACAATGTCTTGTGCTCAGGAAGATCAGGATGGTTGCAGATTTTGCGGAGTATGTCTACTCCAAACAAAACATCTCTCCGTCCTCTCTTAATGGCGGACATTTCATTGGATCCAAGAAACGCCTCATAGGCCGCCCGCTGAAG
This sequence comes from Chrysosporium keratinophilum, assembly GCA_029850275.1. Classification (NCBI taxonomy): domain Eukaryota; kingdom Fungi; phylum Ascomycota; class Eurotiomycetes; order Onygenales; family Onygenaceae; genus Chrysosporium; species Chrysosporium keratinophilum. The sequence continues at coordinate 1,579,602 of JARBIX010000012.1, forward strand.
CTTGGTGAGTTTGCAAAACAGTACTTGCTCTGTTTTCTTTGGCAAATCTGCTGCGACGTCAATCTTGAAACGTTGAAGTAAGTACGGGCTGATTGCATCTTTAAGCGTTTCGGCGCATTTAGCTGCGGTTTGAACCTGCAGATTTGATGCGTTGGCATATCCACCCGTCTTGATCGGAAATTCGAACTGGTTGCGGAAATTCACCAGCGTACCAAGCCTCATAGGAAAGACAAAATCGAATAAGGACCATAGCTCAGTCAAGTTATTTTGCATAGGAGTTCCAGACAGGATAAGACGGTGGGGTGTGCGTAATTCTTTAGAGTGTATCGTGATCGCGGTATCCGGGTTACGTATTTTGTGTCCTTCGTCAAGTATAGCGCATGCCCAATCCACAGGGATCAGAAGAGACGAGTATGTTTGTAACCCTGCGTAAGTGGTTACAAGAACATGACCATCGTCTAAAACGCGTTTCAATATGCGTTTTGCAGCCTTTTGTCCGCCGGATAACCTTGTTAGACGGTTCGGATCCCAGGTTTCGGATGCCAGCCTATCTTCCGCATAGCTTTCCCTTTTGATGTTAACCATACCGCTCCCCGAAGTATGTAGTATTGACACACGTAGCGGCGGCCACCAGCGATGAAATTCGTTCACCCACTGTTTCATGACGGTTGGCGGGCAAACAACAATTATAGGAGCATCGAGCTTTTTGCTATAGTGAAGCCCCGCGAGGAAGGCAATGACCTGAATTGTTTTTCCGAGCCCCATTTCATCGCCGATAATACCACCAACCCGTTGCTGATATAATTCCCAAAGCCACTGGACTCCTGTCTTCTGGTAATCAAAAAGGTAGGGATATATGTCACCGGGTATTCGATACCCACCATCAAGAACTGTGTCAGGAACTTTCGGGTGCGGCAAAAACCACTCATCTTCCTCAGCTGATGGGGTGTCTTCAGCACCTACGTTTTGAATACCCTCTTCGGACGTACCAGGTTTTAGTCGTTGTCGAGCCTCACATCTTCGTGATACCCATTCTCGCAATCGGCTCTGGTATACTTTCTCATTACCATCATCAAGTCCGTGAAAATCTTCCATATCCGTCGTCGAAGCTTTAACGCGTTTCCCCCTTTTTCGAGATTCTGTTGAAGCCATGTCCGACGATGCTCCCCAGTCATCTTCGCTGGATTCCGCAGCTGATTCCACGTTGTTTCCGGAATCAACATACTCATCATCCGATGCTAGCGTAGAAGACGCTTTGTTCTTTCCAGATCTAGCACTGACGCGACTAGCGGGGCTTCCATCAACTAGTCGTCGACGCTTATGAGCCCGAGGCTCTGTGACCTCATAGCTTTCACCTTCGCTTTGTTCACCGTAATCAAAACCCGGACGGAGAAGATGTCTATGTGATGCAGCCTGCTGGCCGCCTGAGTCTCCAAGTGCTAGCTCTTCTTCCTTCTCCTCCTCGACATCAAGAAGGGCATCTTGTAAAGCGGTCAAATAGTCTCGATGACCCTCTCCGAATTTCGAGAACGGAGTGATTTTACCCGTCCGGATGAGGTAGTCTCTTCTCGACTCGTTCGGTAATCTCCCCGCACCAGAGGCCTGGGTGGTGTCACCAATTCCCTGCTGTCTTTCCTCTACTCTTTGTTGTATCTGTTTAATGTCAACGTCAAGAGCAGATATCTTTGATTCCAGGTTTTGGAGCTCGGCGTTGATACGGACCCGCGCAGCTGTGCCAACAGGCTGGGAGAGACGTTGGTGGAGTCTGAGAATATGAGCTTCAACCTTTCTATATTATGTGTCAGTACAGAATAAGCTTGATAGGTAGCAAAAATGACGGACGTACTGTTTCTCATTCCTTGTACGCTCTAATCGCTTCTGGTCCCTGTCATTAGCCTGTTCGGTGAGAAGTCGATCTGCCTAGTAGTTGAGCGGTAGGTTAACAATAGCTCGAGAGCTATGGGGTCAAGGTTGTGACACACCTGACGCCCAATATCTCTTTCCAGATCATTTTGATCCCGCACAGCTGCGTCAAGAGCCCTCAGTCGGCTGTTCTCGTCTCCTTCAATCACAGGTTCCCTGTCGTCTTCTTCACAACTGGCGGTATGGCCCTCCACTTCTAGTGAAAGGTCGCACTTGTCAGACCCAACGGCCCTTTCCGGTATGGCTTCTGCCATTGTGCTTTGTCAGACGTGCAGTGGTCGGTAAGCAACGATGCAGCGTGGAGCTGGTGCGCATGAGGTAAATCTAGCCTGTTCTCTATTTTGGCATTTTAAAAAGTGCAGAAACAGCATACAAATAGCTCATATCTGACAGTATCGCGTCGAAAAGTGCACGGAAGTGAATACCTGGGTTGTACGGTTTGAGCAGTGAGATCTCACTTTGGAACAAAAAATGTTGCCTTCCTTTTACTTCCGCAAAAAAAGAAGGGTGGCAAGCGACAAGTTGCCAAATTTCTTCGCAGTCTGAGAAACAGTTATTGTAACAATCAGCCTCTGGCCAGTTTACACAGTATTCACGAAGCCTCTCCTATCTTCTGCTATCAGGCTGCAACCTTCCAGGCAAGTGTCTAGGAAGATCTGACGTCGAAGTTTGTAGATGGGCCCGCCGCGCTAACTAACGTATTTCCCTAACGAACGATCCCAACCAGCGAACGAGCACGGTTTTCCCATACATAATGAGCGTTTTCAAGTCTCAATATATCAACCACCACAACCTAAGTAAGGTAGTAGATATGTAATCAATACAGTTCAAAATGTTCTGAGCATATGGAAAAAAATCATCTTTGATCTATTCAGAATTGAGCCCAAGAGAGTACTTGTAATCCGGTAACGCATCATCAAAATTTTACTATGTGTAAATAATCAGATTACGGTCTTAAAACGCCTCAAGCTTGTCTTCCATTGGCCGAATTTACGGGTTGCCAGCAGCAGCATTTGTGCACCCAGCCCTTGGTATTTTGTCATAAAATCAAGCGTGCAGATTTAACCAGGTGCCTTCTACTTGCCTTGCAATTTTGGGGAGAAAATATTGAGAATTACAAAAGTTACAATACACGTAATAGGATTACACACATACTAATTTGTATGGGGAAAATCAAACAAATTGCCAACGCATTACGCATCGCTTCTCTGTCAACATCGGGTTTTCTATGTAGTAAATTAGCAAATACGCTCAAATCGGCGCTGAATTATATAAATTACACCTTGATTATTCATTTAAAGCTTTTACCGTTGAAGCATGGTGGTCTGAATTTCTCCATTTTGTATGGGAAAACCGTGCTCGTTCGCTGGTTGGGATCGTTCGTTAGGGAAATACGTTACGTAATAAGAAGCGCGTCACTCGAATCGCGCTAACCCCTTTTTGCGGTCTACCGACCTCAAGTGATATGTGATTGCTTGATTGCAGGCTCATCGACTACTTTCATCTCTGGACGGTGACCATTGACATGTCCCGGACCATCTGCGGTTTCGATCCCGGACAAGGAACCTTATGATGCCATCTGTCGTTAGACCGATAGAGGGACGACGGCGTCCCGGCATCTTCGGGGATCATGGTGGATGAGGAGTCACCATCAGAGGACAACATACATCCCATTCTGCGTGTGCTTCTATAGGAGCTTCAAAAAAAGCATACCAACATGGTCAACTTATTCCAGTATCTTATTAGGTTACCGTCAGGCTTAAATCATCCAGTCGAAGCGAAAACAACCCCCTTCCACCGGTTACGGCTACTTTTGGGACGGTCTTCCTGCTCTCCACGATTCGAGGTCCTTGTCCCCTTCGGCGGCTTTAATCCCACGATCTCCATGTGTTCCACGAGACCGTCCACCCTGTCCTCAACCTATCCACGGACTTGTCGACCATGACGGGCTGAGCTGCCCTCGCTAGAAGCTGTTGCAAATTCAGCTCCATCTCGTAAAAACGCGGTCGGTTTGGCCAGGTCTCATGGTGGATAATTCGTTGAGATAGCAACGAAACCCCTTCTGCTGCGCTGCACGAATAATAGCGCTTGCCTGATTGAGTAACAATAAAATGGGCGCAGTGCGAATAATCGAGCTCTTCCTGATACTAATTGCCTATTGCAGGGGCGCCGTGCCCGGCGCAGTGAAGAAATGCGCAGCACAGAGGTCTCCGCCATAAGTTTTGACCCTTCATTACGGGGCTCTCCATCAAGGCCTTAGGGGCTGCTTAGCGTCCTAGCCTTTAGCCTCGCTGAAAAGAACCCTCGCTATCACCCCGAGCAGCTTTGAGTATAAGCCCGCTTATGCCCAATTCCGTGCCAATATCATTGATGGAACCAATCTTTTCGGCGGCGACATCTGTACGTGTAACGATCCCTTTAGTAACTGTGAAAATGCCTACATGTTCATTACTTGCAGCAGAGCAGTGTAGAATATCTATGACTGAGGAGGCGCAAACGATAGCTCTGGAACAGTAGATGGAACCATAGCCCGTGAGGATAGTTGCTGGCCATAACCCTGGGTTGAAAGGAGGGTAAGCACAATGGGTGAATAGGTCAGGCTGGTGAGGGAGATACCTCAAACCAATCGAAAATCAATATCCCTGTGGCGAAGAACCTTGCCGTCTTGGATCCATTCAAACAGTCCTGGGAGCTCTTTTGTATGATACAGGTTGATAGCAGTCTGGAGGTTTAGCCTCTGTGCTTCGCTCGTGGCAGGGTCATTGGTCATGGCCTGTAACTCTGCAATACGGCCTGGCACATCCCACTGGATGGGATTGGGGAATGTAGGCAGCGGGTTGAAAGGGCGGGATGACATGGTTTGCAGGATGCAGATGGAGCTGAGAAGGCGATGGAGATGAGGACGAAAGAAGGACGAGGATGAGGATGAGGATGCGTTGTTGCAGACCAGGACTCTTTACTGAAAGGGAATAGTTACTTCAATAGAAATAAGTGAAAGAGGCTGATCCTTCATTTGCTTGTGTCAATTTCTCGATATGCCCAATCCCGCAAAATATGGAGCAGGCAGACCCGTTGACGGTGATTTGGCTAGTAAACTAATAATGACGCCCGATAGATAACTTAGAGGAGTTACAGTAAACTCTTGGCTCTCCCTCTCCACGCAACCCAACAGGAGATGACCTAAACCAGAGCAACTTCAATCCAAGTCAATTTACTTTCGGTTTCCATCAACCAACTCCAATCCTCATATCAGCCTCCTGGGACTTACATTCTATCCTTTGGGCCTAAGTCCTCGAGACGGCGGGTTTGTCGTTCAGCGCCACATCGTCGAGCCAGCCCACTTCGTCGTTGTTGACACATCCTAACTCAGCTCTCGCCCTAGATCAGAGGTTGTGTCCAGAGCTCGAAAGGAACACCGCTTCGCGGCGTCTTTCAGTCAGTCAGGCTCTCTGGATGGGATTTTGTCACTGATTATATTTAACTGCGCTCTTCTTTCCGTCGCGGTCCTTTCCCACCAGCCCCTCCACGGCCGATAATGGGTGTGCCCAAGACAAAAGCCATCTAAGACCCTCTCAATACCCGGGTATGGTGACCGGTGTTGCACCTCTAACCTCTGCAAATCGCTGCGTTTATACGGACCTTTTGCCTTCCTTGAACGACTTTACATGGTATAACAAACGAAATCGTCGAACCCTGGCGTTGAGTGACTGTGGTACTCGACTTGCGCCATCACCGTTCGTTCGCATTATACGAAGGTCGTCATAAACCATCACCAATAGCAAAAAAGTGTCGCAACTGAGTAATAATGGATTCTCAATGGTCGGCATACTCTGACTCGGCAGGAAACAGGGCGACTCAATTCGGAAACGGCAACGGGGGGCATCCTATACAGATGTCCCAGAAGTATGCAGTTCCTGGCCCTGGAGGGCAGATGCAACAGCCACAGGCCCCTCTGGGTTATACCTATGAGACGTACCAGAGTCCAACCGCCACGAATACTCCATCTCTCCCTTCCAATGCTCAAACGGTTTCCATGACCTCATCGCCCTCTGAAACCCCGCTCACGCGAGACCTAATTGACCCTGACACGCCCATGGAGGATGCGGATCCGTATAACAGATCTAAATACCCGACTAGATCTAGCCAGCAAAATCGAGCGTCCTCTCAATTCCTTTCGAGCGAAGAATCCTCTGTCGCGAGAAAATACTCGCCCATGAATGCCATTTCACCGGGGGTGCCGTACAACTCCAGTCCCAGTGCCTCCCAAAACTCCTACGTTTTCTCAGCGAGTAATCCGAGCTCGCGACCGTCGCCAACTCGGGCGAATACCTTTTCTGCGGCATCACAGGCCTATCAGTCTCCGCCATGTGAGTTTCTGGCCTTCTCGTCAGTCCTACGGCATTTTAACTAATCCGGTGAACTTACAGCTGGCGCGCCTTCGAGGCCTCAGGCCCCACGACTACCTCCAATGCAATCAGATATGAGTCCTGAAAACTACTATCCCCAGTCGGCCACACTTCAACTTCACACTGCATTTGCCCAAAACCCGAAGGCCCAACAGATCCAGCCAGCACAGGTGAGCCAGACAGGCTCGGGCTCGGAAACACCTACCAGGAAAGGGCCAATACCGAGATTCCAAAAGATCAACTCAGCACAGGATCTGAGGCCGAGGATAAATACCCAACCTGCCTTTCGTCGCGCAAATCCGGAAGGAGGCTTCATCAGTGTAAGTACTTGACACATGATTCGTCATTTGCACACTATTAACCTTCTGATAGCCTTTACAAGCCTTGACAACCCATCTACCAGCCACTTATCGGATCTGCAATCCAAGCTTCAAATATGAATCTTCAAGGAATCCTCGCCGGGTTTTGACCAAACCTAGCAAGGGAACTAAAAACGATGGGTATGACAACGATGACAGTGACTATATTCTCTATGTCAACGATATCCTCGGAAGCGAAGAGACAAACCATAAGTAAGTGTCTCTTGAGTTATCGTCTTAACTCTTTACTAACGAGATTCAGGAACCGTTACCTCATTCTCGATGTGCTTGGGCAAGGAACATTCGGCCAAGTCGTCAAATGCCAGAATCTGAAGACGCAAGAAGTGGTGGCGGTTAAAGTTGTGAAAAATCGCACTGCATATTTTAATCAAAGTATGATGGAAGTATCAGTCCTAGACCTGGTAAGTTTGCTCGTTGATATTGGATTGAATGTAGACTGACATGCTGCAGATCAACAGCAAACTGGATAAGAACGATGACCATCATCTTTTACGTTTAAAGGATACTTTCATCCATCGACAACACTTGTGCTTAGTATTCGAGCTCCTAAGCGTAAATCTTTATGAGCTAATCAAGCAGAATCAATTTCGCGGACTCAGCACAACTTTAGTCCGTGTTTTTGCGCAGCAGCTTCTCAATGGATTGGCCTTGCTCAACAAAGCTCGACTTATCCACTGCGACCTGAAGCCAGAGAACATCTTGCTCAAGAAGTAGGCAACTCATCTTCATTCACGAGTTCTTGTCAGTGTCCTAACTTCCAAATCTTAGCCTTGAAAGCCCGATCATCAAGATAATCGATTTTGGTTCTGCTTGCGATGAAAGGCAGACTGTTTATACATACATTCAGTCTCGCTTTTACCGTTCGCCCGAAGTCCTCCTGGGGCTTCCGTAAGTAGCGAATTTGTCGAGTTCCCAGCGCTTCAGCTAATACATACTCTTAGGTACTCGTCTGCTATCGATATGTGGTCTCTAGGCTGTATTGTTGTCGAACTTTTTCTTGGGTTACCACTATTTCCAGGGTCCTCTGAATATAACCAGGTCTCTCGAATAGTAGAGATGATGGGCATGCCACCAAATTGGATGATTGAAATGGGAAAACAAGCTGGGGAATTTTTCGAGAAGACCCAAGATGAATTTGGCAGGCGGACTTATAGGCTCAAAAGCCTCGAGCAGTACTCGCGCGAGCATAACACCAAAGAACAGCCGAGCAAAAGATATTTTCAATCGAACAACCTAAGCGAAATTATTCGCAATTATGCGATGCCGAGGAAGAATATGAAGCAAGCAGAAATTGATCGAGGTGCCTTGCTTTACCCACCCAAGTGACTGATCAGAAACTAATTTTTCTTCTTTAGAACTAAACAATCGGGTTGCGTTCATCGATTTCGTACGGGGATTATTGACGATTAATCCATTGGAGAGATGGTCACCACAACAAGCAAAGCTGCATCCTTTTATTACGCAGCAGAAATTTACGCAGCCGTTCGTGCCGCCAATGAATTTGAAATCTTCCGTCATCAACAAGTCCGTTGCGCCCGGTGTTCAGCAACAGCAACAAGCTGAAGCCACCAGCAAACAACGAGCGGCTCAAGAGGCTCAGGCTCAGGCTCAGGCCCACGCCCAGGCTCAGACCGCCGCGCAGTCAGCTTATGCGATGCAATTGGGCCAATATAATCCGGCTTCTCATAACCAACCCCCACCAGTGTATAATAGCATGTACGTCGGGCATCAACAAAGTGCCCCGCCGCCTTACCCGGCGCAACAGTCCGGATACGGACACCAGATGGGAATGATGCAAGGTTCGGTTCATATCCCGCAGCAGCAATACGGGGCCTCGCAGAGCTTATACGCCCAAGCGACGACTCGAGCTGGCCGGCAAAGAGCTTCTACTATGGACCAGCAACAGAGCGGTATTCCCCCAGCAATTCAACGAGTTGCCAGTCACCTGGATCCGAATGCACCTATCCGTTTACAACCTAGCCCAGCATATTATCCCCCTCCAGCAGATGGATATCCTGAGGGCAACGGGTCTGGAACCCGGCGAAGAGGGAGCCGCGTCGGTGGATCTCAAGGCAGAAATCGGGACTTCATTCGTACTCTTGAAGATGGCGCACTTGGTGATGGGTTTACGAGTCAAAACCAGTGGCGCTGATATGATACCGATCCGAATATGTACACTGCTGGTACGCCATTTCTGAGCTAAATACTCTTCTATGGCTGACGGAACGCTTCAAGAGAGGTTAAGATAGGGCGCCGGGGGTTTACCCCGAGATATCTTTGTTCTATATATACATGGTTGCAGGACATCCAAACGTCCAGTGAATACGGCCGTCATGATGGCGGAAAGGAACGGTTTGGATTTAGTGATAAAAGACTTGTCGCAGCAAACGCCGCCAGGCGCGACGGGCTGCTGTTGCAAAGAGACCTTTGAGGGCAATGGCAATGAAAGGACTTTTGGGCACCAAGGGTTCAGCAAGTATGACTCGGGTTCGGATTGGGATTTTGAATGGTTGACACTTTGGATTCTTGTTGCTAGAGAATGATATGATGAACTTGATTTTTCGAAGAGTGAAGCAAACATTCGTATCGTTTTGCTGGGTATCGGTTTCTTTTATTGTTCTTCCTTGCTCCACTGTTCCTCTAACTTCTCAGCATAGCGTTGGCGCAGGTGTTTGTTTATGAAGGTTATACACTTATGAGCTTCACGTATGCCTCTTCTTGTGAATTCTCGAGCCAATCCAGGTAACTTACTGTAGTATATGTACGTAGGTGTCAGTTTGCCATCTTATGGCCATCGTGATATCAAAATCTGTAAAGTCCATTGCATCTCGATTTGTTGATGAATGAATGTAAAAAGGTTTCGCGCCTTTCCCATTGCGGTTAGTCTCACTCGCTTAGATTTTCTCAGGGTGAACCATGATTCAACTTTCGCCTTCAAGCGTCCCAAGCGAATTTCTGACCAGGGAGAGATTTTGCGAGAGCCTCGTCGAACACTTTGTCCACTCATCATTGAACCCACCCTCCCCTGTGCCACGAAATCCACCACGAAAGACTCGAGCGATCTTTTGTGAACATGTCTCGATTTTTCCACGGCGGAAGCGACAGTGAGAGCAGCTCCTCTGACGAGGAGGAGCTCTACTCGGATCGCGAGGGAGAAGAAGTCTCCGATGAAGAGGAGACGACTAGCGAAGAAGAGTCCTCTTCTGAGGAAAGCAGCGATGATGAGGATGGCGCAACCGGCGCGAAGAAATTCATGAGAGGTATCGAAGAGAGCGATGAGAGCGAGGAGGAAGACCGGGTTACGATCGTCAAGAGTGCAAAGGACAAGAGATTAGAGGAGTTAGAGGGCACGCTGAAGTTGATTGACAATGCGGAAAAGATCAATGACTGGGCGGTCATTTCGACAGGTGCGATACTCAACTGTTTACAGTGGGATTCATCATGAAATGCTGGGTGCTAACAATTGTTTTCCTGCAGAGTTTGATAAACTGAACCGACAAGTCGCAAAGATCGCTCAATCAGGACCTACTCCCAGAATGTACATCAAGGCAATTGCGGATTTGGAAGATTTCGTGAACGAAACTGTCGTCAAACAGAAGACAACAACGAAGAAAATGAATGCGAGCAATGCCAAGGGATTTAATACTGTGAAGCAACGTATCAAGAAGAACAACAAGGATTACGCTACAGAGATTGACAAGTATCGACAAAACAAGGATGGATACCTTGAGGAGGACGAAGAGCCAGAAGTTGTCGTGGTCGAGAAGAAACGCGCCGTACGAGTTGAGGATACGCTCGCTGCTGATGACGAGGGCTTCTCTACGGTTGGCCGCGGCGGACGTACTCTCCAACACACCCCAGAGAGCATTCTCAAGCATTTGCGAGTGATTGTCGAGTCTCGAGGAAAGAAAAATACGGACCGTATTGAGCAGATTAAGATTATGGAGAAGTTGCTAGAGGTTGCCACCACACCTTACCATACTATCCGAATCCTCTTGACGTTGATTTCAACCCGCTTCGATCTCGCAACAACCTCGCTCTCTAACTATATGTCGACCGAACAATGGAAGCTCGCTGAAAGCGAAATCTCGACATTGGTTTCCACATTGGAAAAGCACCCGCAGTACGTCGTTACTGAGGGCGCTGAGGAATGGGAAGATGACGAGAAGATTCCTCAACTTGCTCCTGGCGAGGTCCTCAAAGTTCCTGGCAGTGTCGTTTCATTTGTGGAAAGATTGGATGACGAACTCATCCGTTCGCTACAACATATTGATCCACATACTGCCGAGTACATTGAAAGATTGGGCGACGAGCAATTGCTGTACAACAATATTGTCCATGCGCTACTTTATGTTGAGGCGCTTAACCAGACCGAAAAGTCTGAGCCTCGTCAAGACAGCGTTAACAGAGTTCTCATGCGGCGGTTGGAGCACCTCTACTTCAAGCCATCTCAAGTGGTTACCATCTTGGAGGAAAACACATGGAAGGGCCTCCCAGAGGATCTCGATTCTTCCATTACTCCTCGTGGCTTGAAGTCTGATGTTGCAAGCTTGGTGCAAACGATTTGCAACTACCTCTTCCAGCACAGCGATGGCATCATTCGAGCTCGCGCTATGCTTTGTCAAATTTATTTCCTCGCCCTCCATGACAAATATCACCGCGCTCGTGATTTGATGTTGATGTCTCATCTTACTGAAAACATCTCCAACTTTGACGTTAGCACCCAAATCTTATTCAACCGGACTCTTGTTCAGATTGGTCTTTGCGCATTCCGTGCCGGACTTATCTATGAGGCCCAGAATACGCTTTCCGAAGTTTGCGGAAGTGGGAGACAGAAGGAGTTGTTGGCGCAGGGCATCATCCTTCAGAGATACTCTTCGGTATCGCCTGAGCAGGAGAAACTGGAACGTCAACGCCAGCTTCCTTTCCACATGCATATCAATTTGGAACTTCTTGAGTGCATCTATTTGACCAGCAGCATGTTCTTGGAAGTGCCGCTGATGGCGCAGACCTCATCTTCCCCCGAAATGAAGCGCCGCATCATATCCAAGACGTTCCGAAGGATGCTAGACTACAACGAGCGTCAAGTCTTCAATGGCCCACCCGAGAATACTCGTGACGGTGTTATCATGAGCGCCAAGCTCCTTGCTGCGGGTGACTGGAAGAAAGCATCTGAGACGCTCAACTCGATTAAGATCTGGGATTTGATGGCTCAGCCAGACAAGATCAAGGCCATGCTTTCTCAACAGATTCAAGAAGAAGGCCTCCGAACTTACCTTTTCACCTATGCACCTTTCTACGACACCCTCTCCATCGCCACCCTCTCCAACATGTTTGATCTTCCTGAGAAGAAGATTGCCGCCATTATTAGCCGTATGATTTCACACGAGGAACTTGCGGCAGCTCTGGACCAAGTCAACGACGCAATTATCTTCCGCAAGGGCGTCGAGCTTTCGAGATTGCAGAGCCAGATTGTCACATTGGCAGATAAGTCAATGTCTTTGCTCGAGGCCAACGAAAAGACCCTTGAACAGAGAACACAAGGTATGGCTAATGCCTTCCAACGTGAGCAGGGCCCAGGCGGTCGTGGAGGTAGAGGTGGCGGCCGTGGTGGGCGAGGAGGTGGTGGTGGCCGGCCACCCATTGGCGGTGGCCAACGCAGACCGGGTGGACAGCAGTTCGGTGGTGGTGCTCTGGGAGGAGCTATCAAGGCATAAAAGAATTTTTGATTCGGATCCAAATATGAAGTTATGCTTGTCTGTGATGATTGATTCCATTGATCAAGTTGCGTCTTTTCCTTTTTTGTTTCTCTCTTTTATTCCTAATGTAGGGTTCTTACAGCTTTTAACTGGGGGTGTCAAAATCCTTTCTCATTTCTTCGGCATGTGCCCCTGATAAACAGTTTATGTCTTTACGTTTGTACCGGGATGTGTGAATGGATAATAGATTGGAATTTTATCACTTACTTTTTGCTGTCTTTTCTTGTGCATAGCAAGTAAAAAGGAATGTGATGACCTTCTCTCATACCAACAATAGTTAACTCTTGAGATTTGAATGTTTGATTTAAAAAAACTCTCTACGTTTTATGATACGGCTACCTGCCAATATCTTTAGGCTATCTTAATACGTGCTGTTTATTGCTTCTTACTACTGTTATCTGTTTGCGCTTCGCCTGAGAGTGGTCGAGAAGGATATTGTATAATCGTAGATCTTCATGCTACTTTTTATCATTTTTTCCATCAATAGCAGGGCTGCCTTGACCCTATTGCCTCCACCAAATGGATGAAGGATGACTGCTCCTTTCCTCTCCATCCGCTTCAGGCCGCCCGGTCGCCCCTTGCGCAATTGCAGAAATGGTTCATAGCCACAAAACACACCAGAGCGGACCATTCAACCACCCTGCGGGAAGCGTGGAACGTCATACTCCGTATAGTGTTTTAACGATGCAGAGCCTGCGATACTTCGACGACGGCCCCCCTTGTTTATGTATAGCCTACCACCCCTTGTAAGACTTCTCTTAAACGTTGTCGTCAAGTAGATTTTGTGGGGACCAATATTCGAGCTCTTCCCCTTGAGCGTCAAGCCATACCAGACCATCAGCAAGAAGGTCCTCAATGACCGTTTGTGCTCGCGCCTTTTCCCATTTAAGATTCAATTGCAACATGGACACAGTCACAAAGCCTAGAAGTTGGATAACCTCGAGTACGGTGGCCTGGTCCGTGTTAAGTTCTTTAGGGACTGAGCGGACGAATTGCTTGCTGCCCACTTTGACGATTGAGAAGCCGGAACCGAGTGGCTCTAGTGATTTCACGGCACGTAGAACATCGTCCCTGTCGTTGGGATATCAGTTGATCTCGACTAACAAACAAAATCTTGAGGGAAACTCACTCCGAGACCTCCAGCCCACCACCAATGGCCTTCCCTCGAGCCACTCGAGTCCGGCATTCTTCCACACTAATCAGCCCACCGTTTTCAGCTCTGGTCTCCCTGCATAGTTCCACTACCCTGCCTGCGACTTCAAAGTAGAAGTCATTGACATCTCCTCCCAATACTTGCGTCCAGAAACTGCCACCTTCAGCCAGACTGGAGACAAGTCCCTTTTTGCCCTTCCCCTTCACATTACTGGCGGCAAGTGGATCAACGCCAATTGCATGACACATGCGGGCGAACTCAGCGCGGAATGTAGGATTTGACTTGATAGTTTCTCCATGCTCAAGCGCAAAGGTATGGAGTAGGGATTGGAAGACGGACAATTGGGTTTGGAGCGAGTTGAGATGGGTTGAGCGAAGGTTGGCGCCGTGGTTGGCGTAGGATTGTGTGGCTTGAGAGCGATTGACAAACGCTCCAAGGCCAACTCCGCGCCGCGTAGACATTTTGGCGAGAGTACTCACAAGGCCACTTTCTCGAAGTCTCGAGAGCCTGGAGTCCGTGTCTGCGAGGATGTTGTTCACAGGTTGGGCTCTTCACATGACGTATGGGTCACCTCGCCGCTTTAGCTATAAGATGCCAAGGCGCTCTGATTAGCCCTAATTTCTAAAGGCGGAACTGGAAACGTGACCTGGGCCTTGGCGCACCTAGCGCAGTTAGTTAGTGCGCCCACACAAAAGCTCATTTTGATTCTTGACATTCGAACTTTTGAATCTCGCCAACCGCTCAGGGAAAGACGACCTCCGACAGTCGACAATTCCGGTCTTCATTCGACATGTCTTCAACGTATGATACTCCTCACCTTTGTTCAAATCACTGATATCTCCGATTGTACAGTCTCAGTTATAGTCCGTCCTTCTCTGGAGATGCTGCTCTGCCCGGAAAAGGGTTGGAGCGATGCACCAGCTCGATTTATCCGAACGCAGTTTTCCTTGACCTCATTTCTACAATCTTAAGTGAACGTGGATGGAGTAATACAAGGAAACATTGTGTTCGGGCTTTGAGGTTGAAGGCGCAAGCTTTCTCCTTGAAAATCATTGTTGTTTCTAATCGACTTGTCGTTGCTTCCTCGCAGTTTTACTCGAGACATCACAAGGCGAAGATAGGTCAACATGATCTTCCCGAGCTATTGCAGTTTGGGGCATTGTCAGCTGAGGTGCGCGATTCACGAGTCTTCTATCCAGAAAAGGCCCAGCCTTCTTGGTTTTAAGGACCAAATGGGGAAGATAAAGCTTGTGTAATCAGCTTCACTGATGAAAATCATTTCGTCGAGTTCCTACACAGCCCTCAGTCTGAGAATGTGGCGCTATGCTGCAGTTCTTACACTCGGCGAGATTTATATCTTTAATGAATTCGTCTTTGGACAGACTATACTGACACTGAGTGGGAATCTATAGCACCGTCCCCACCAAGGACCAGGTCCTGGTTCCTGAGACCCTTCTCAAAAAGCGGAAGAGCCAGGAGCAGGCCAGAGCCGCCCGCACTGCTGAGGTCGAGAAGAGGAAGAAGGTCAGTTGCCTATTTACTTGCGCGATAAAAATATGCCCTCATTGCATTTATGTCATATATTTGCCGGGCGCTTGATTGTGATGACAATACCAACCTCGCGACTAGACCTTATGGTCGATGCTGTCGCTTTGTTAACCATCTTTCGGGGCTGATCAAGAATTCTTATCCTTACATTTGTTACGATATTGAACTTGAAGATCTACTCTAACAGTCGATCGTACTCTAGGCCAACAAGGAAAAGCGCGGTGTCATCTTCAAGCGTGCGGAATCCTATGTCAAGGAATACCGCGATGCAGAGCGCGAGAAGGTCCGTCTCGCTCGTTTGAGCAGACAGCAGGGCTCTTTCTACGTTCCCGACGAGCCCAAGCTCGTTTTTGTTATCCGTATCAAGGGGTAAGTGCTCGCTGGTATAATTGATGTGAACAGACTTTAACACCCTTTTGAAGTATCAACAAGATTGCCCCCAAGCCACGCAAGATTCTCCAACTCCTCCGTCTCATCCAGATCAACAACGGTGTTTTCATCCGTCTCACCAAGGCCACCGCTGAGATGCTTACCATTGTCAACCCCTATATTGCCTACGGTTATCCCAGCCTGAAGACCGTCCGCGATCTCGTCTACAAGCGTGGATACGGCAAGGTCAACAAGCAGCGCGTTGGTCTCACCGACAACCAGATCATCGAGGAGAACCTCGGAAAATACGGCATTGTCTGCATGGAAGATTTGATCCACGAAATCTACACCGTCGGACCCAACTTCAAGCAGGCTAGCAACTTCCTCTGGCCATTCAAGCTCTCCAACCCAACTGGCGGGTTCCGCACCCGCAAGTTCAAGCACTTCATTGAGGGTGGTGACCTTGGTAACCGTGAGGACAACATCAACGCTCTCATCAAGCAAATGAACTAGATAGCAAAGTGTTGATATGGACGGATTGTTTGATCATGGTCATGCATTTGCTTGTTGTCTGGTCAGCTTAATTACAAAATCAAAAAGAGACGTTTATGACAGCCGTGTCGTTTTGTGACATCCCTCTATTTCCGTAATCAATAATTCCGAATCCTTCACTTGCATGCTTTGCTTTGGTCTCGGCACTTTGTAGAATATATGTAGGGCTCTTTTGGTCATAAGTCCAGAGCAGATTTGCGAAACAACAAAATCTTCAGTGTTGAAAGTCGCGTTAATTTTGGTTCTTGAAGCGAGTTGCTCAAGATTACGTAATTTTAGGTCATCCAGGGGGCTCGTGTTTAACGCGTGATTAAAGCGCGTAGCCCATAGCGACGCGATTCGCGTCCAACTTGCTAATTCCGATTCCTCAACAGCCATACTCCATACTTATTTCCCTCATTCATTCCACCAACAATCGTATCCGTTCTCTATGTCTTTCTCACATGAATAACACTAATATACTGATTACATGAAATAATACTCGATCCTCACAATCACAATGTCAGCCGCCCGAGCCAAGTTAGCGGAGCTCCGCGCTCTCCGCGCGTCGGGTAAAAAACGCCTCGCGACTTACGAGGTCGAAGATGAGGGCGATATCTATGAAGAAGTCGACGAAGAAGGATACAAAAAGGTCGTCAGGCAACGTCTCGACCGCGATGACTTTGTTGTCGATGACAATGGCGAAGGATACGCCGACGATGGCCGTGAAGAATGGGACGACAACCGAAGGGCGGACAGTGGTAGTGAAAGCGACGGGCCTCCTCTTAGAGGAAAGGCAGCTAAAAGGAAACGAGAAGAGGAACAGCAGCGGAAAGAGAAGATCAACAATGGAATTAACAAGTATTTTAGCAACGCTTTCGCTGCTCCAAATGCTACCAAACCCAAGGTTAGTCTTGCATCCGGCCCAGCATATGATTGATTTAGCTAACAGGATACAGCGGGTTGCTACTGCTGATGATGAAGCATTCATGGCAGATCTGCTCGGGGAAGTTGACGCGAATGCGGTCACGTCTCGTGTTCCTTTGAAAAAGCCTGTGAAGTCAGAAACTCGACGCAAAGTCCGGATCCTATCCCCTCCTCTATCCCAGGAACGGACTCCCAAGAAAGCGAAGGAACAAAAGACAGCTATCCCTCCTAAAGCCGAAGTTGACCTAAAGTCGGACATGGATTTCGACGACGACTTTTTCCCTGCTGGCGACGATTGTGATTTTCCAATGAGCGATCCTTTGCCTTCGTCTCCCGTAGCTAAGGCGCTCGAAAGAAAAACCACATCTGCGTTGAAACAAGAGGAAGTTGAGGAGGATGACATGGGTGATGATGAATTAATAGCTATTGCAGAAGCGACGGGCCATACCCAAGCAGATACTTCCAGGGTTAATATGACGGGAAAGCGACCTCCACTCCAGCCAAAGATCAATGGCCCTGCATACCCTTCGCCCGCCACATCCTCTCCTATGAGAAATAACTCGGACGCCGTAGACGCTTCCGCCTGGACAGATGTGACCAGAAAACTCAACGTACTAAGCAGTCCAGCCTCCGATATGCATACATTCGGAAAACTACGAGCACAAGATGCCGTGGAAGAAGACGGTAGTTTGAGATTTTTCTGGCTTGATTACAGTGAAATTAGTGGTACACTCTGCCTTTTCGGAAAGGTCAAAGACAAAAGAACGGGCAAATTTGTTAGTGCCTTTGTCAAAATCAACAACATTTTGCGGAAGCTATATTTCCTGCCTCGAGAGTACCGGATACGCCATGGCCAGAGCACCGACGAGGAGGTGGATATGGAGAACGTCTATGAAGAAGTGGCCCAGCTCATGACCAAACTGCGAGTTGATACACACAAGATGAAAGGTTGCCCCAGGAAATATGCTTTTGAACTTTCAAATGTTCCGAAGGAGGCTGAATACCTCAAGCTGATGTACTCCTACGATAAACCAGCTCTGCCTGTCGACATTCAAGGCGAGACCTTCTCACATGTTTTCGGCAGAAATACTGCCCTTTTTGAGCAGTTTGTTCTCTGGAAGAACATCATGGGACCGTGCTGGCTGAAACTTGATGATGCAGACTTCACCGCAGTAAATGGTGCATCTTGGTGTAAACTGGAATGCCAGGTCTCGGATCCAACTCTCATCGCTCCCCTTTCGGATTCGGAGAATTTGGATACCCCCAAGTTGACATTGATGAGTTTGTCATTCCGCACTCAGCTCAATGTCAAGGAAAACAAGCAGGAAATTTTGGTAGCGAGTACAAGGGTTTACGAGAATGTCTCTCTTACGGATCCGTCACCCCCTGAAAAACTCCCTTGCAAGACCTTTACCGTAATGAGGCCGTCGGGCCCTACCTATCCCATTGGTTTCGAGGCCGAGACAAAAAAGCACCGCGGAACTTTCATGCTGGAAAAAAGCGAGCAGTTTTTGCTGAGCAAATTCTTAGCGCTTCTTGAAAAAATGGACCCTGATGTACTGCTGGGCCACCAACTTCAGGAAGTGGATTTGACTATTCTTATCAGCAGACTTAAGGAGAAGAAGACGCCAGGATGGCACCGTATTGGCCGAATGAGGAGAAGCGAATGGCCCAAGAATTTCAAGGGAACAGGCTTCTTTGCAGATAGACAACTGGTATCAGGACGGCTGATTTGCGACATCGGGAATGATATGGGAAAGGTAACTTGTCTTAAGCCTTTCCGTCTACGCATCGCTAATGGAGTTCTAGTCATTAATGATGAAATGTCAATCATGGAGTCTCACGGAAATGTGTGAACTATACTTGGGCGGCGACAACATTCGACGAGAAATCGACAATGAAGCTGCGCTGAAAACTTGGGCCACCAGCAAAGATGGCCTAATGAATTATATCAGCCACTGCGAGGCCGATACCTTTTTCATTGCTGCCCTCGTCCTGAAATTGCAAATGCTCCCCTTGACAAAGGTTCTTACCAACCTTGCCGGTAACTCTTGGGCACGAACTCTCACGGGTACAAGAGCTGAGCGGAATGAGTACATTCTACTACACGAATTTTACCGGAACAAATACATCTGTCCTGATAAATTCTTTGGGAAGTCACAGCCAAAAACCGAAGAGCGTGAGGGGGACGACGACGGAAGTGACAAGAAAAAGAAGGACAAGTACAAGGGTGGTCTTGTTTTTGAACCAGAAAAGGGTTTGTATGACAAGTTCGTTCTGGTCATGGATTTCAACAGTTTGTATCCGAGCATTATTCAAGAGTATAATATTTGCTTCACTACTGTGAACCGAGAACTAGTGGTAGGTGATTTTGTATGCCTTCACCACTTGACCTCCCTTGCTAACAGACTTTGTAGTCCGAGAACGAGAACGATGAGAAGGTGCCTGAGGCTCCGAACGATGATCAACCGCAAGGTATTCTCCCACGGTTGATTTCGACTCTTGTCAGTCGAAGACGAGAGGTGAAAAAATTAATGAAAAACAAACGCGCAACTCCGGAAGAGCTGGCTCTCTGGGATACTAAACAGTTGGCGTTGAAACTCACAGCGAACTCGATGTACGGATGCTTGGGATATACGCAGTCAAGATTCTATGCTCGACCACTTGCTATGCTCACAACATCTAAAGGGCGTGAAATTCTCCGAAATACGAAGGAGCTGGCTGAAAAGAATAACCTGCGCGTTATCTACGGCGATACTGACTCAGTCATGATCAATACCAACGTTGACAACATGGAAGAGGCGCTTAAACTGGGCAACGAGTTCAAACGGGTTGTCAATGAAAGCTATAGGCTACTGGAGATCGACATCGACAATGTCTTCCGACGACTACTACTACATGCCAAAAAGAAATATGCAGCAATCAATATGACTGAAGTCGATGGTAAATACGTTGATCATCTTGAGGTGAAGGGTTTGGATATGAAGAGAAGAGAATACTGTGCTTTGTCCAAGGAGGTATCTTCAAAGATTCTCACGGAGATTCTCTCTGGTGAAGATAACGAAGCGGTTTTGAGTAAGGTTT
Source organism: Chrysosporium keratinophilum (assembly GCA_029850275.1). Taxonomy (NCBI): domain Eukaryota; kingdom Fungi; phylum Ascomycota; class Eurotiomycetes; order Onygenales; family Onygenaceae; genus Chrysosporium; species Chrysosporium keratinophilum. The sequence continues at coordinate 1,599,682 of JARBIX010000012.1, forward strand.
ACGACTATTTGCGAGACCTGACGCAGAGAATGAAGGAATTCGCGATTCCTGTCCAAAAATACATCATTTTTACGGTAGGCTTTCTCCAGACGCTCTCACGCTGCCGCCCTTGGCTTACCTTAGCGGCTAATTATTTTTAGAAATTATCAAAACGACCAGATGAATACCCCAACAAGGAGACCATGCCGCCCGCGCAAGTTGCCTTGCGAGAGCTAGCAAGGGGCAAGCCAATCCGTCCAAACGATGTCATCGCATATATTGTAACCACGGGGGACACCGAAACCGCCTCCTTACCGCCAGCCAAACGCTCATACACGCCGCAGGACGTTTCGAAGCCAGACTCCGGGTTAAAACCAGACATTGAATTCTACCTCCTTAAGCAGGTCTTTCCACCCATTGAACGTCTTTGCGCTCCTATCCCAGGCACAGACGCAGTCCAGCTGGCTGAATGCCTTGGCTTGGATGTCAGGAAGTACCAGATAAATACTTCCAGCGCCCGTGACCAACAAAGCATGGAACTATGCCCTCTGGAGTCCCAGATTCCCGATGCACTCCGATTTGAAAAAGCTGCGCGGCTTACTCTTCGATGCCGTGCCTGCCGTGAACGGTCGGTCTTTGAAGGCCTTCATATTTCTTCGGATATGTGCACTCCAAACGGCCTCGTGTGCCCGAACGCGGGCTGCAAAGCACCATTTACAGTCATTTCCATTGTAGCTCAATTGGAAACACAGATTCGAGCGCAGACCACAAAGTACTATGAAGGCTGGTTGGTCTGTGACGACTCTGCGTGTGGAAACAGAACCAGACAGATGAGCGTGTATGGCCATCGGTGTCTAGGTCCCCGTGGACGCGCCGACGGATGTCTAGGCCGCATGTCCTACGAGTACACGGAGAAGGAGCTTTATAACCAGCTGCTGTACTTTGCAACTCTGTGGGATGTGGACAAGGCAAAAGTGACCGCTGAGAAAGAAGCCGTCGGAGACAAGAAGGAAAAGATTTTGGCGCTTGTGGAGTGGAATCGGACTCGGTTTGGGACGATGAAAGGCGTTGTCGACGCGTATCTGAACAAATGTGGCCGACAGTGGGTTGAAATGGATGTTCTTTTTGGTTTCGCTTTGAAGTGATTTCGTATACCTGTTGCCGGTAATGTATACATATCCATGACATTTAATGAACACTATGAATTCTTTTGCGTGAATATTCTCAGTGATACAAACGGACACCACCCGAAAGAGTGCTGTTGAGGTTGTGAATGATTGCTGTCAGTGAGCCCAAGTTAGCCTCATGCCCCTTACGAACGCAAGCTATAAAAGGAGCGGCTCGCCTACGCCTACTTTTCTCATGATGTGTTTCTCAATCTACACTCTCAATTGCAAAATCATTTTTTAAAAACCTATGCTAACAGTTCGTTCTAACAACATCAAAGTGATTTGTTGATATCACACACAGTGCAGTCTCCAGAGCAGCGATTCTAAATCCTCGAGGTTTTAACGTCAGTCCGACAACTCCTTTTCTGCTTGAACCCACTACTTAACGTTCAACAAAATTTTGTCCAGGTATATTCCATCAAATCATGCCCGGAAAAAGAAATCGGCGTCGGCACGACAGGCGGAAGGTCGACAGCGAACAGTCTCAAACGTCGACCACTCAGAGCGAGAATGAGATAGACACGCATCAAGATCGAGATTTCAGCCAGGGTCAAAGCGCAGACTCAAGTCGCACAAGCCTCATGATACTTCCAAACGAGCTTCTCCTTCAAGTGGGCGAGATGACGGAATTCCGCGGCGATATTGCAGCGCTTGCGCGAACCTGTCGTCGTCTCCATATGCTGTTGAACTGGGAGATATACCGCAAAGATGCACAATCCTGCGCTCCTAGGGCCTTGTCATGGGCAATACAGAGCTCTAAGCCTGAAACTGCACTTCTTTCATTGCAAGCTGGAGCCAATGTGCACGATATATATCATTGTGGGGGTCCACGGCTAACCCGCACATGTGGAATTATTTGTGTAGACAACAGTGAACCGGAGGAGGATAGAACTTGGTTGCACCGAGCAGTGATCAACAGACCCCCTCGGAAATCCGGACGGGAGAAGCCAATTCCCATAAAGGAATACAAAAAACGAATGCAACAGCATAATCGTGTCATACAACTCCTTATCGACCACGGCATAGATATCAACGCTGAGGGAACTTATAAAGGAACCGCATTGCGGGAAGCAATTTGGCGCGGTGACCAAGATTCCATCAAGTTATTGCTGGACAACGGTGCGATAATCAACGGTCACATTCCAATGCACCTTGCAGCTCACCGATGCAAAGGAGTGTCAATTGATTTGATGATCGCCAAAGGGGTCGAAGTTGATGAGTTGGGATTTGATAATTGCACGCCATTGTTTACAGCTGCAGATCAAGCAAACAAGAGCGCAACAGTTGCTCTAATCAAAGCGGGTGCCAATGTCCGCGTCAAGTCCAGCAAAGGCTGGACACCACTTCATGCTGCCGCCGACAGTTCAGTTCGGCGGGAGCATAGCCTCCGTGCCATAACGCAGATACTAATTCAGCACGGCGCAGAAGTTAACGCCCAAACAGAGTCCGGGGAAACAGCATTGTATTTAGCAATCACCAAGCATCATGTGCTCATGGTGGAATGCTTGTTGGAGGCAGGCGCCAGCCCAGACCTGAAGCAGCTTGATGGGCAGAGAGCAATGCACATTCTAGCATCGCACCCAAATGAGGCTATCAGGAGAATGCTTGTGCGAAAAAATGCCATGTTCACGCTCAAGGACAACTGCGGAAAAACACCGTTGCACATTGCATGCCAGAGCTTTAAACGCTATCACGAACGCAACTATCATTATGGTCAAGTATTTTTTGATGAAAGGCGTGAAGACATCAAAGCGGAGGCGGCTCGACAGAATATGATTTATTGGCTTCTTGACAAGGGTATGTCTACTTCACAAGACAATGAAGGAAGGACACCATTACATCTCGCAGTTTTGGAGGATGATAAACGCATGGTTCCCGCCCTGGCCAGGAGGAGCAAAGATTGCAATCGCCTGGACAAGGACGGAAATACGCCTTTGCATATTGCCGTCATTGAAAGGAAGGTTGGCTTGATCGGGTATCTGATTGAAAACGGAGCGGACGGAGAGGCCAAAGATTCCAGGGGAAATACACCATTGCATATCGCAGTGACTAAAACCCCTGGCAGCGGTGCGATCAAAGAATTGCTTCAATGGGGGGTGGACAGCAATTCAAAGGACTCATACGGCAGAACGCCGTTGCATGTTGCTCTCTCAAAACTAGTACACGGCCAAAAATCGATCGTTGAAGACCTTCTTTATTTTGGGGCGATGATCGATATCGCAGACGACAAAGGACAAACACCTGAGGATATTGCAATTTCCCGCAAAGAGCCATGGCTAATGAAGCTGTTTGAGACCCCAGATGAGAACCAGTCCGGGAACGACGACGGGCTCCCATTGACCGATAGCCAACACAACCTGGGCGAACCGAGTGCTGAGTCTAATGCTGAATGGTCGCCATAGAGAATGAGTGGCAGAGTGGCATGTCACTGAAAATGGTTCATAGCTGCGTCCAAATATGGTTCGCAAGTCCAAGGTATTCCTCAATTTCTTAGGTTTTAAACCAGCATAAATCCATATGAACTCTTTGCTTTTGTTTTCCATACCTTGACTGTCCATATCAGTTGGCTGTATTCAGCGTACGGGACGAAACTAGACAGCATCTTAAGCTCAAAAAATGGTGACCTTGCTGTCAGCTTGGAAGTCGTATGGATGAATCGCAAGATCTGGGGGGGCGCCAGTGGGGCAAAGTTCCTCTCAGTCATGAATCACAATTGCTCAACCACAGCAACCGATGTCGACGATACTATCACGATTGACACATCCATATTGGCGATAGATTCCAAAAATGAAGAGATTAGGTCGTGTACTCGTAATTGCTGGTTCTGATAGCTCAGGCGGGGCGTACGTCTTACCCGCATTTTCTCTTACCCCGATGACACTCGTCACTAACATGTTTCGGCAGAGGACTTGAGGCTGACCAAAGGGTGCTCGCTGCACATCAATGTTATGCTTTGACTGCCACGACGGCCTTGACGGCGCAGAACACTCTGGGTGTACAGGATATCCATGTTGTGCCTACCGAGTTCGTGCGCAAGCAGATCAACGCTGGTCTGGAAGATGTCGGGGCGGATGTGGTAAAGATTGGTGAGTAGGACTAATTCCAAGATTTCCGCCAAAGCTCCGTAATGTCTATAATCAGATTGTTATTGCTCGGAGCTTTCATCTATATTCAGTTTGACTTTGTTGCTAATATGAATCAAAGGGATGTTGGCCTCTGCGGAGACGGTCACAATGGTAGCTGACGCGCTACGAAGGCATGAGATGCCTTCGATCGTCTTAGATCCTGTAACTGCGACCCGTTTGACCCGTTTACCCGTGAATTTCTCTTAACGTTCTCTGATCTGTGAAGGTTATGATATCCACCAGTGGTTCTCAGCTTCTTGCCTCCGAAGCTGTCAGATCAGTCCGCACAGATCTGCTACCGATCACTACAATCCTGACCCCTAATCTCCCAGAAGCAGTATTACTTCTTCGCGACTCTGGTGCAAACGTCGAAAGTCCAGAAAGCCTTGACGATGCAATTCAATTAGCGAAGCAGCTCCGCGAATTAGGTCCAAAGTACATTTTGCTCAAGGGTGGCCATTTACCCTTGACTCCGGCTCGGCGCAGGGCAGACAGCATTGACGATGCATCCGTCGTTGTGGACGTTTTATACGATGGGATATCTGTGACACTTATCGAGACTGAATTCTCCCGATCCAAAAATACTCATGGCACTGGGTGCTCTCTTGCGTCTGCAATTGCTGCTAATCTCGCAAACGGCATGGAAACCGTGAGAGCTGTCAGGGACGCATGTCGGTTCGTGGAGGCGGGTATCAAAACGAGCACTACCTTGGGAAAGGGGCATGGACCTATTAATCATTTTCATTCCACTTACTCGCTACCGTTTGCGCCGTACGTGTTGGATATCTGACATAAAGTATTTTTTTTGAGCGCTAACCAAAATCAGGGGCCATTTCCTAGATTACGTCTTAGAGCGTCCGGATGTCCAACCGTTATGGGAGACCTTCACCAAGCATGAGTTTGTGGCTCGGCTTGCAGACTCAACTCTCCCAACCGAGAAGTTTAAGCATTATTTGATACAAGACTATTTGTACCTTGTGAGTGACTTGCGGCGCCTTTTTTCAGGATTACATTTGCTGATCTTTGAAATCAAGGTTCATTTCGCACGTAGCAACGCATTAGCAGCGTATAAAAACAGAACTATGGAGGGCATCTCAGCTGTGAGGATTCATCATACGCACTATTACCTCCCAAATGGCGCGACTGAATGAGCTGACATGTTTCCGCTGGTAGTCTGCCAAGATTGTTCTTCATATTGAACACGAAATGGCTCTTCATCTGGATTACTGTGCATCATTTGGGCTATCCAAAGCGGACATTGAAGGTCAAAAAGAAAGTCAAGGTAGGTGTTACAGCCTATCTTACAAGGGGGCTCAGCTGACCAAAGGATTCTCCGGAAAAGCCTGCACTGCATACAGCAGGTATATTCTTGACGTGGGCCAATCGGAAGATTGGCTTGCTTTACAAGTTGCCTTATCACCTTGCCTCATTGGTTATGGTGCCATCGCGAAACGCCTGCACAGCGATGAGAAGAGCGTTCGCACCGAAAACAAGTACTGGAAGTGGGTTGAGAATTACGTTGCGGAGGATTATTCTCAGGCTGTGAGGCTAGGTTCAGGTGAGTGGTCCCCAGATGGCGGCTCAATAAGCTTGATATCATATCAATTTACTTACCACCGAGTATCCTGTAGAACTTCTCGAAACACACATGAGGACTGTGTCTCGGAGCAGAATGGAAGAACTGGTACAGATTTTCATAAGAGCTACAGAGCTGGAAGTTAGTTTTTGGGATATGGGATTAAGAGGAGAGTAACCCATAATGCGCCGGGATAGAGATGCACGTGTATATAGATGGAGTACTTTTCAATACTCCCACTCAAAAGTAGCAGTTAGAATCTTCGAATGCATCACCGAGATATCCCCCATGGACCACCTGCAAAAATGTGCATCACATGACCATGGAATGACTCAGCACTGAATGGGTGGCGACGGCGCTTTCCCGGATTTAGCCAAGCGCCAATGAGCTCAAACTAAACCCTTTTCTGAAGTTTTCCCACCGCCTTCTGCTTTAAGCTTTTTCCGCGAATGTTTTCTTTGCCGCAACAACAACTTTTTTAATCCTTTTTATTTTCACCTTTTCCCCTTCTCTCTCCTCTCAGCCATCTCAACACGTTCACTTCGTGCTGATTTTTTTCTCATTTTTTTTGACAACAATTCAAAGTCCATCTTTTATTGCCCTCCTACTTTTTTCTCACGCTCCCAATATCAAGATTACTTGGTTTAATCCAGTGAAAGACAGAAATCCACAAAGATGTCTTACGGAGGAGGCGGTTACTCGTCTCGCGACAACAATTATGGCCAACAGTCAGGCGGAAGGTGAGTTCTTCTGGAAACGATAACTGGGATTCCTGTCCCTCCCTTTAGCAACCACCCTCAGATGGTTGATGAGCTACTCGAGGACTCGTACTGATAAATCTACCAGCAGTTACAGAGGCGGTGGCTATGGTGGTAGCAACGGATATTCTAATGGCCCTTCAAATAGCCATGGATCCTATGGAGGCAGCTCCTACGGCCAGGGAGGCGGTTCGTATGGCGCTGGTGCCGGAGACAAAATGTCCAATCTCGGATCTGGCTTGAAACAGCAACAGTGGGGCGGTACGTTTTGCATTCTCATCCGACTTTTATCATCAAGACTGACCAATTTCTGTAGACCTTAGCTCGCTGCCGAAATTCGAAAAGCACTTTTACAAAGAGCATGCCAATGTGACGAATCGCTCCCCTGAAGAAGTGGAAGCTTTTCGGAAAAAGCACGAAATGACTGTCTATGGCAAGAATGTTCCTCGCCCAGTTGAAACTTTTGATGAGGCCGGTTTCCCCCAATACGTGCTATCCGAGGTCAAGGCCCAGGGATTTGACAAGCCTACATCCATTCAATCGCAGGGCTGGCCCATGGCCTTGTCTGGTCGCGATGTTGTTGGTATCGCCGAAACAGGTTCGGGTAAAACTTTGACATACTGCCTGCCTGCTATTGTCCACATCAATGCTCAGCCTCTTCTCGCCCCTGGAGACGGGCCCATCGTCCTTGTACTGGCTCCAACTCGCGAACTGGCGGTTCAGATTCAAACCGAAATCACAAAATACGGAAAGTCCTCGCGAATCAGAAACACATGTGTCTATGGTGGTGTCCCAAGAGGACCACAGATTCGTGACCTTGCTCGTGGCGTCGAAGTCTGCATTGCCACCCCTGGCCGTTTGATCGATATGCTTGAGGCTGGAAAAACCAACTTGCGTCGCGTTACTTACCTTGTTCTTGATGAGGCAGATCGTATGCTTGATATGGGTTTCGAGCCCCAGATTCGCAAGATTATTGGGCAGATTCGTCCTGATCGACAGACTTGCATGTGGTCGGCTACCTGGCCCAAGGAAGTTAGACAGCTCGCTCAGGACTTCCTGACCGATTATATCCAAGTATATATCGGCTCCCAGGATCTTTCTGCTAACCATAGGATCACTCAAATTGTTGAGATTGTGTCCGATTTTGAAAAGCGCGACCGAATGGTTCATCATTTGGAACGTATCATGGACGACAAGAAGGCTAAAATCCTCATTTTCACTGGTACAAAGCGCGTCGCTGACGAAATCACTCGATTTTTGCGCCAGGATGGATGGCCAGCGTTGTGTAAGTTTGCAAACAACCCTTTGCGTCGAAGCCGTTTACTGACTGATTGCATATAGCTATTCATGGTGACAAGCAACAGAATGAGCGTGATTGGGTTCTCAATGAATTCAAGGCAGGCAAAAGCCCGATCATGGTAGCCACCGATGTGGCTTCCCGTGGTATTGGTATGATCAATTGCAACCCCTTCCCTGCTCCCCATTGCTTCGTGCTCCCCCTCACCCGTATTGATGTCGTGTGACCTTGACCCAATGCTCTGCTCTCTTCAGATAACATGTTGATAAACATGTTTTCTCTCGGTATATCCGGGTCTCTGCTTGGTTCTCGCAGAAGGGAACCTTGGACTTACGGTGCAGTAGCATACCGTGCTTTTGATTGCGCCTCTCTACTCCATACAAATTTTGTCGACCGTAGAGAGGCCAGAGTTCTATATTGAGCTTTCAGACTGCATTTCCAAGGTTTTGCCAGGACCAGGATCAAGTGCCAGCTATGGACTCGAATACAGTGAATCATACTGGAAGAGTCCAAGAGAGTAACGCACAAGTCCACACGACTGAGAAAGGGATCCAGTCGTTCGTTTTTTAAATATGTCTCCATGTTTGCTAACCATCAAGCTGTATGAAGATGTGCGCGATATTACTCATGTGTTGAACTATGACTATCCGAACAACTCAGAAGACTATGTTCATCGGATCGGTCGTACTGGCCGCGCTGGTGCGAACGGAACGGCTATTACGCTTTTTACCACTGACAGTACGTACCTTTTTTCCCTTTCTGTTTCTTAAACAAATGGCGCTAACGATTACAACAGATGCTAAACAGGCTCGTGACTTGGTTCATATTCTCACCGAGTCCAAGCAGCAAATTGATCCCCGCCTTGCTGAAATGACCCGCTTCGGCGGTGGTGGTGGTGGCAACCGCTGGGGTGGTGGTCGTGGCCGTGGACGCGGCGGTGGTGGCGGCGGCGGCGGCTTTACTGCTTCCAATACCGCTCCCCTTGGCCATGCTCGCCGTTGGTAAAAAAAGCGTAATCCTCGCCTCGTACCCTAACACCTTACGGTTTTCCTCGCGTGGTTTCATTTCGAAATTTCCTACACTGGTACCAATAGACTGTCACTATTTGACCCGGGCGGCGTTGCAATTTCCTAGATTATTTTTCTGCTTTCGACGCATCTGCGTGATGATTTCAGCGGTTTGAAGGACTATTACCTTCACAATTGGTGGAATTTTCCCCAATTGGCTGAGTTTCTGTTCACATTGACATGCATGTCTCAAATTTGGTATCGTCCACGGTTCATACCGTTGCGTCCTTCAAAAAAGAGGCGTCCCTCAGCCAGTTTGAAATCCTCCATCTCTCAATTCTGAGACGGGGCCTTGACATGTTCTCTAAAAATTGCGCGTTACTAATTATCGAGCTTTCCGGCCTCCGCTGGTTTTATGATACCTGTATCTTAATCAGTATAGAAAATTAATGATTTCAGTAAATATCTTCTTTCCACATTAAAATCTTCTTGGTTTCCGGTATTGTTCGAACACGAACAAGTTTTACATGATTTGCGAGAGGAAATCATCCTACTTCGTACTCGGTGCTGTGCAGTTTCGTGATGAGAGGGGAGACAAAAGGTATAGCTCCGCACATCACCTTATCCCAACCCAAACGTCGAAATCTCCAACCCTAAACTTTCTCACTGGTTTCTTGACTTAACTTGAAATTCTATCGCAACTGAGTATATTGCCCATTATCATCCTGGTGACATCCTCCTTGAATACGTCAAGACCATGTCAGATCCGATGCCTGAGCACTACAGTGCCTGGAAAATCAAAGAGCATCTCACCATTTCCGATCCCGAAGAGACAAGAACAAGATACCATACATACCTTTTCATACAGAAGGATACTATCAACAATACCCCTACGAGCAACGATCATGCCAGCCCCCCCACCGAGAGCGATGACAACATTGCGGGCTGGACGCACGAAGTCACAGGCGACATCTCAACCTCGACGGGGATGACCTATCTCCACAAACCGGTGACCCGCTCGCCGGAGCACTCCGAGGTGTTTTACGCCAAGCAGTTTCTGGGCCGTGTGCGCGCGGACGGGTATCCGGAAAATGTGGACGGCGTGTGTCGGTCGATTCGGCCGCCGGGGTGCCAGAAAAAGTTCAATACTGAGAGGATGAGGTATGAAGGCGTTGTGTTTGAGGACGGTGATGGTGCTGATGGTGGGGATGGGGGGAAGAGGGCTTGGAGGTTTTATGAGCCTGGGGAGGAGCGGAAAGGGTATTTCAAGTGTACGGAGTGGCTGGAGGAGCGGGTTGTGCCGAGATTGGTGGCGGATGGGGTCATTGTTGTTCCAGGTGGGACGGTGGAGCGGGGCGGGGCGGAGTGGGCTGCAAACTGTGTTGATGTGGATGGCATCACTTTTTATTCGGGAAAGGATAAAATGTAGCGGTAATCCTGCTTAGCCCTTGAAATGAGACCAAGTATGTCTAACAACGAATGGCTCGCATTATCTTAATCTTCAGGCGGAAAGATTGATTACTATATGTCTATGAAGCATTTAGTAGTAAGTTCTCTAGTATCTAAGAGATATGCAACCTCAAACAATGTTATATGCGTTCGAGTAGAGGGAAGATCCGACAGAAGCAAAAACTCCTTAAAGCACCAAAGCCCCGGTGAGTACAAGTCCTATAATATCAATACATGGCTTTCAGAATCGAAATTTCCAACAAGTATGCGCTCCCCGAAAAAGAGCAAAACGCCATCTAGGCATATAGCAGTACAACATGATATCTCCAACTCTGTAAACGAATGATCATCCTTATCAATCCTTTAAATATTGATAAAGAAGAAACGGAAAATTCTCAAACGGAAAGGTAAGCGCCCTGTAGCCTGAGGTGAGAGTAGCCCCAGTCCATGTCATATATAACCCTTTGTTTTGAGCGTCTGCACCAGGCCAAGATCATCGTTCGGAATCGCCTCGCCTCCGGGAAGGCCTTCCATGATGACCTGGGTTTAAAACCCGTTGCAACTCGGCGACGTAGCCATTCAGCTTATCAGTCTCTTCGGGACTCAGCGGCCCAGCGTATCTGGGATTCTGCAAGTCTTTTATCAACCCACCGATCCGTTTCAAAATGGATTCGGATTCATCAGCCAGGGCAGCTGGGCTCATCGCGTCTTGGGGCGATTCCTCATCGTCGCCGTACACTTTTTGATCTGTTGCATCTTTGCGTTCGCTCTGACCACGGAGGAACTTTTGTAAATTCTTGACATGGGGCATCAAGTGATCAACGGCGCTGAGCAGCCTATTCCTATATAAGCTTTTTTGGTCTTGTTCGTGGAAGACACTACTCTTCCTGGTGTCTGAATACAGCCGCTCTGGGCTGACGAGCTTTCGAATGATTTGGATATAATTGGAAAGAACTCTGGGATGTGACCCAGCCCATGTTTTAGACATGACATCAATTAACGTGCTGGCTGTTTCAAGAACGTGAGGATTGTTGGTGTCGCGGGAGCATGTGCTCATCGCAATGATAAACGTGTTGGTGAACGCCATATCCTGCGGTACCATCTCATCAAGAATGACGCGAAGGGCCTCGCCGCTGTTGTGGTTGGAGCGAAGAAGCCGTAGGTACTCGTGATATGTGATGCGATCTGGCTTGACTTTGAACGGCCCATCTCGGGAGGCGAGGATGTCCCAATATCGTCGGCCAAGGGAAGGTCCACCAGCGAGAAACCGGCATGCACGTAGAATCAAGCTAAGTTCACGTTTTGTCGGTCGCGGATAGGACGGTTTCTCACCTTCGAGTCCTGACGACTTGTGCACTGGAATCTCGCTCAGGTCAATAGGTTTGAACAGAACTTCAGACGGTGGGCCCTCGTCCACTTTATTGCGGAAAGAAACCGTGTTTTCTTTTGCGGCTTCCGTAAGATCCAGCAAAGCAGTAGGACGCTTTATATTCATGGCCTGCTCGAGCAATGCCAGCATATCAAAGGTGTCCCGTCTCCGTCCTCCGAACCCAAGTAGAAAGGCCATCTGAAAGACCAGATGTTGGTCAACCATCAGGGTGCCTTTGCGCCATCTATCCACGATCTCTGCCCAGATTTTTTTCCCTTCACACACGGCTGTTACCTTAGTTTGCAAAACATCTTGTGATTGTGCAGCCCGACTAAGCCCTTCAGTTTTGGCTTTGGCTGTTTTGTGAATGGCTCCAAGGATTGTGGTATATGTGACGTTATCAGCCGCGTTGGGGCCGCTTAAAGGTAGTTCTCCCACTATCTCCCATAAAGAGTCCATGTCACGGTGCTCAGCACAAAGTTGCAACATGGCGTTGGTGTGGATAATTGAACGCGGTACTGGCGAATCTGGTTTGAGGCCTTCATACAAGGACATGGCGATCTTCACGGCTTTTTTCGACCGGTGTCTTGCAAGCTCGCGAAAAAGTGTAGTGTACGTATGCGCATTTGGTTTCACACCTCTCTTTTTCATCTGCACGACGCCCAAGAACATGAATTAGCATTACCCTTCCACAAGAGCAGAAAAAGACGCCAAAACCCAGCCTAGGGCAGCAGGACAAAGAGAGAACGTAATTTCCCAAGACTCACATCATTGAACAACTTGAACGCCATCTCCGGTCCATTTCTCTTCAACTCCACTCCCAAAATCGTATTCCACGACGCAATCGACTCGATCTTGTTCTTCTCCGCCGCCATGACCAATGCCACCGCCTCCTCAAATTCGTCGTCTGACAGTTTAGCCTCGATTCGCTTCATCAGCGCCACCCGGTCGTTCCCCATCCACTGTAATTCCTTTTCAATGGCTTCTTTCGACAATGCATTTCGTTTTCCGAGGTACACATGCTTGGATCGGGCGCTGGTGACGGGGACGGAGACGGAGACGGAGACGGCGGCGGCGGAGGAGGGAGAGGAAGAGGGGAGTAGTGGGCGTTGGAAAAGTGCGCGTGTCGGTGTAGCCATAGACAGGGCCGATACCCGACTCATAGCCCTTGAACACGCCATCATCGTATGTGCGTGAGGGAGAACAAAAAATGGGCGCTGCGTTCGATCGCAGCTCGGAAGGTCCTGGAAGGACGAATAGAATTGCAGATATACTGAACACAGAACACTCCAGTAATAATCAAATTGGGTCTAAGTATTGTAAAAGATGAAACATTTATCCTTCTCTTCAACCCTTCGTCTTCAGAAATGCAAATAATGGGCAGACGAAGCAATGTCCATGCGCGCAGTCCGTCGCGGACTTTTCTTTATTGCCACCATCCACCGCCTTGACCTAGTTAGTCCGGATCAATTCAGTCGCCGAGTGCCGATCAGACCTGGGCACCGGCAGACCTTAGGCGCGCGCCTAACTAGATGGTTCCAGGTTTCGCTGCACGGCCCGAGAAGGCGGTTTGGGTTGATGAATCGGGCACAACTAGCTCATCACACTAAGGTAAAAAGACCCGGCGTTTGGACCGAAACCAAACGCGGGAGCCTGAAGAGACATGCTGTCATATGCTAACCCGAAAGGCTGCTAGTATCAATCGTGTAGTATGGGAATCGTTAGGGAGATATCTATGCGACTTTACATTTTGTACGATATTAGGAAAAAATTTGAAGTATGAGGAAGGACGAGATAGAGTGAAATTTGCTTGTTGACTGTGGGAGGCGTGAAACTAAAAGGTAGCATAGTAGCTAAAAACACATGAGACTTGGAAATGCCCAACCGGCTAACCTGAGAAGAATTGAACCACAAAGCTAAGCCACAGCATAGACAGAACAAGAAAGCCTGGTGAATAAGATTAAAAAGGCCCAGCATATGGCAGACCTGGAGAGAATGAAGAACATTTCAAAACGGCCGTCAGCAAAGTAAAAACAACGCCATCGACCTCACACATCCGGTAAAGAAAATAAGGGTCAGCAAAGAGGGAAAATGAGAATGTCGAGGCATGCCCACAACCCAAGTCAAAGACCACCATCCATTACAAGATCCCCTCTGCTTTTTTGACCACCTAGGTTTTTGTTCATCACTGATCCCCGCCCCTCTATCAGAAGATGTGAAAAGGGAAACATTATCACATACAACACCGGATGACGCATGAAAATAAAAAAAGTTATGATGCCGTAGAGTAAACGGAGATTGGTATCAGCAGGAAGTTGGGAGATCCCCCCTATTTCTCAAAAAAAAAACAAAAGCACGAAGTATGTAGAAAGAAGAGGGCCATTAAAATTCACACAGAGAAGACAAAGTGCAGGGGGTATGTTGAGCAAGAATTCCAGAAAGATTAGAGTAATAACAATATAAACCAATTAGGGTATTCGGCTTGCTGGTGATGGGGAACCCACGTTTCGCGACCAGTCTATCCTATTGATAGTTGTTGAACTGGCCATCTGGGCCTGTGATTTCATATGTCAGCAGCGATATGTGATGCCGTTGCAAACCGGATGTAATCGGGATTGACCATTCCACTTCGACCGAAGGTTGGAGTGGACATGTTTTGTACGGAATGGAGACGTGATATTACTCACGAGGCGGTGGTGGTGGTTGCTGATACACCTGGCTTTGCTGAGCATAAGGGGAATGCGGATAATTCGCCGGATAACTTGCTGGCATCTGTCCGTTTCCAGACGGATAGACAAGTCCACCTCCAGTCGAGTTTCCATACTGATTAGGCACTTGGCCATCCGCAGGTTGGTACCCGATAGGAGGAAGCTGGGGGCGAACACCGGCTGGATAAGATGCGGGCTGCGGGGGCTGTTGAGCTGTTGTCACATTGTTCGGATCGGGGGGAGCATTGTTTTCAGGTCCCTGGCTCTGAGCCACGGCGGCGCGTTCTCTCTCCTCCGCAGCCTTGCGTGCGTTCTCTTCTTCCTTCTTACGTGCCTTCCATTCTTTTCGAATCTCCTTGAATTCTGTAACGGTAGAAGACAAGACGTTAGCTAGCTGATGATGTAGATGGAAGCAAAGCAAACGAAGAAGGTCGAGGACTAGCCTGCCTTGGCATGACGTGTGGTTAAGGTTCGGCGCCGTCTCGCGCGCTACTGCACACCCTACGCATGCAAACGCGCGCGAACACCAGTGTTGTGTAACACGAACTAAACAACGCGCGCGAACACGCGATTCAAAACACAAAAAAAAAAAAAATATCAGAAGAAATGGAAGTACATACCATCTGGTGTACGTTTTGCACCATGCGACTGCATTGTAACATGGGCATTCAAGTGATTTAGGGTACCGTACGCCTTTTCGCATCCATTCCATCCACACTTGTACATGCGCTCAATCTCCTCATATCGTCGACGTGGCCGCTTGTGCTGCTGTGAGCCAGGAATTGGAACAAACGAGTATACCTACAGCAGGAAAAAAAAAAATCCTATTAGTCATTCGGTACGCGCAGTGGACGGCACCATCCCAAGAGGCGAGAGCTTCAGGCATACCTGTCCTGGGCGTGGTCCTGCCGTTGTTGCCGGCGAAGCGGTACCTACAGTCGTTGCTGGAGAGCTATATGGTCCGGGAAGACCGGGCTGATGTTGCCCATATTGGGGATGCCAATCTGGGCGTGCATACATTTGCGGAGGCGGATGGCTCTGGTACTGTGCCATCTCGTGACCTTGAGGCTGATACGGGGAGTATGGAGGAGGGTAGGTTGGGCTCGCTGCTGCGATTGAAGGATCTATAGGAACGTCCGTGTCAGACTTAATGTGCGTGGGATTGCGATGGCCATTGTGCTGCCCATCTTGCAGGTTGATTGACGGACTTGTTGCTTGAGCCATACCTGCCGCGCCACCGGCTTGGGTATTAGGCGCGTGATGGTATTGCGGCTGTCGAGCGAGATACTCGGGATAGGTAGGAGGCGGTCGCGCTGTATGGGGCGGATGGGGTTGGCCCGTTTGGTTCAACGCGTAGTCTGGCTGGGGGGTGTTGGACGCAGAGATACTGCCGCCGTTGCGTTGCTCGGTGGGTGCTGTGTACTGAGTAGGTGCTCGGTTCTCGGGTTGCGACGTGTTGTATTGGGGAGACGCGACAGCAGCAGCAGCAGTTGTCTGATCTGCAGCTGACTGTTCAGATTCTGGTTGCGCCAAGTTTGGAGGTTCAGAGTTCAAACCTGACTGCGCGTAATCTGGGGCAGGTCTGTCCATATAATAGACTTGTCGCGTGGCCAAGCTAAAACAATTCCCTTGTATATCCTCCGACAGGTACCTCGCGATCTTAGCGGCGGGTGGCTTCGCTCAGTCCAGTTGTAGATTGAGGCCGGACAATTAAAAATTGGTATGGAGAAGAGAAGAAGTAGTAGTGATGTGCCGGTGGTCACAAACAAAGAGCCGGTTCACAGTCGAGCAGGGTGTTCCTTTTTAGGGTTCCAGGCAGCGGGCACGAAACAGGGTGTTCGACAGCGCGACTAGTCCTCCAAAGGTTTGGCGAAGAAGTTGGTGTTGTGGGCTGCACCCCAGACGACTCGTGGTGGAAACTTGAGTTGTTCTAAAAAAGCCAACTCTTCCGCTGGACCCTTTTTAGTAGCCTACTTTTGAGACCTTGAAGGACCAACACCACACAATCGGGAAGTTATGCCCAAAATACTAGAGCGTGATCCGTTTCGCGGCGTAAAGTAGGGGTGCTGATGCTTAATAGCGTGGTCTTCAACAGCAAGATTTGGTCCGTGTCACGAAACGCAGTAGGCCAGGAGGGGAAAGGTCAAGATTGGCGGAGGTTTGGCAAAGATAGGAGAATAAGACGGGGGAGTTTTTGCTGGAGTTGTTTTGAGACGATGGTGCAGCGGTGGCAAGCCTCTCTGTTTTTGAACTAAACTTTGAGCCAGTGAGAACCGCGTTGAAATATTTCGAGGAGGTCAGATTGGTCTTTTTGGCGGTGGGACCTGCAGCAGGAGCAGATAAGTCGACGCGACCGAATGGTCTCCTTGCAGAGTTGGGTATAGCTGAATCAGATAGCCGACGGGTTGGATGAATCAAGAGTGGAACCGCTCCGCAGGGAATGTCGAACAAGCAATGAGGAGAGGACGAGATAGCGTGGAAAAGAGCGGACGCTTGTCCTTAGTTAAATGTACCAAAATGTTATGCGTGATGTGTGTATCAACCGGACTGGTGCTTGTACTTTTTCTCTGGACCGTCTGGAAGGAACTCAAATGAAGTTGATGTCCCCTGGTTTGCTGGCGGGATACGATGAAAATCGATTGGGAAGGGTGGAGATCGTAATTTTCCTCTTTTCTCCTCACGCCCCTCTCTCCCTTTTTGCTCCACACTTCGAGGCAATAATAAATGCGTTCAGATGCTCGCCTGCGAGATTACACGTGCCCCAGTATGGCAGCGTCTGTTGCGCTGACCTCACCTCTGCTGCTGGCTTCTGCGAGTCCAGAATTAATATGCACAATTCAACCAACGTTTTGTTATGAATCTCCCCTGTTGTCGCCTAGTCAGGATGGGAACTCGGCACTGCCAGATCGCGGCGGAAGTGGAGCAACAAGCTTGCTGTCTGCTGGAAGAATAGACGAGCCAGGGTCGAGTCTTGGTTTGGGGGCCAAGTCGAGAAGCAGTCCAATCCCAGCTAATTAATAATGGCGGAAGATGGAAATCCGATAAAAGCAACCGGCTCCACTCGACAAGATTATTGGGTCTCACTCCGTTCGAGAGTTCCTGAGCAGGGGTCCGGAGAAATTGCTGTGCTTTCGTGAGTCGACGGCAGGGCGATCTGACTGTGAGGCGACCGTGATTCGTATGGAGGGACAGTGGTGGTTGCGAGAACTTAACTTGTTACGGCGAATGTCAACCCTCCTTCACGAGGAATACCACGTTGACAGGAATTGAGGGAGACACTTGCAGCAAGAGAAGCCCGTGATATGAGCTTGGACCTCCGTCCCCGTCTTGGGATGGAGTTGTTCCTCGTCGTTTTTCTCTTGTGACTTTGCTGTGGCAGAGGCCCACCGATACGACCCACGCACACTAGGGCCCTAGCAGCAAAGTTATTGTTTCTGGCGGTAATTTCGAACGAGGAACGCGGCGTGTTGGAACTTGTGGTCCGTCGCACACCCAAGGGTTGAGTGAAGGTTGAACTAGTCGAAAAAGGTCGTAGTGTGGACAGTAGCGTGTTCAGGTGTGGTGCAATGAGATAGCTCGAGATGGCTTTAGTGTGGTTGAGAAGAAGATGAGGACGAAGCAAGCAGCTGGGGAGCGGTTCATGGGGAAAGGGAGTCTCAGTCAAACAAGGCAAAAAGCGCGAAAAGTCAACTTTGGGCGCAGGCTGAATGTGGCGGAAACTCAAACATTGTGGCACAGTGGCTTGCTGCCCAATCATAGTGCACCGCTACTACTATTAGTAATGATATCAGCCGTTACTCGTATCAAGCGAGCGCGTTCGGTACCAGTCTTTCGTACATTACAATACTAAATACAAACAATCTTGTGCACATCACTCAACAGAGGTCATTGCTGGAGTGTCAGCATCGTCAGCACAAAGTGCTCCTCCACACTCGAGCATAAGAAGGAATCTCCCCCCAAGGGCAATTAGATATTCCAAAAAATTTTAATGCATACATCGCTCCTCGCGTCTCTGTGTGTAGGTGGACATGGCGGCGAACCTCCGTCCACATACTCCGGACATACAAAGCTCTTTTGCCACAGGACTGCCGAGGATTCATACATCGATTTTCACAAGCCCAGAACCACTCCTTCGCTTGTTCAGGAGAGATGCGTGATGCATGGTGGGAAATAATGGGCTTCGTTTGAGATCCAAGGCGAAAAGATGAACAAGCCCTCTTTTGGACTTGATTTGTCAACCCGATATCAGATTCTCTGATACATTGACAATCATTGAGGTCCCTGAGTCCCCTGACAGCTCTGAGTCGATGCAATCATGGCGTCATATCACGTCTCCCTCCACTGCGGAGGCTAATTTCTGACCAACAACGACGCATGTTTCTCCGACCGTATCTGTATATACAGTACAGTCGGATTTCGATGTCGACAGCTGTTGTCCTTTGCTGCATACTATCGTGTGGATCATGCCTGGCCGGCTGAAAAGCAACTCTCACCATACATTCCCTCCAGGCTCCTTGTCATATAGTCACAAGTCTTCCAGCTTCGGGATCATCTTGCCGTCAAGGACATGTACTGATGGATGTACTCGCAGAACGGCCAAGAGAAGTGACAATCTCAATACTACCCTAGCATTTTTGGAACCTCCCCTGGCCCATCAAATCTGTTGCAACAAGCTTTGCGGGAAATAACATTTCAACCCAAGGGAAAGATTTGGAGATTTCTCCAGCATCGAAATCTTGGTGCGTGGAGTCAGGGTACTTTTTCGCTAAAAGTTGATCATTTTAAGACGGTCGTCTTAGCCGTCCCCCATGTTTTCCAGCCAACGCCAACCGCGTTCTGCAAGTAGAGGGCGAATCATTTAGGCGCAGCGTTGATGCCATGCGCAACAAGCTTCCCTAGCGCCAAATGTCGGTCCATCGGAGGCCCAAAATCTCATGCCCATCAACGCTTGTGAATTTGACGTCCGTTATGTTGTGGTTGGGATTCCGAGGAGCGCAATTCGAGGCACCACATGTAAAGCTGGTCACGGGGTTGTCTGCTCCACCTAATACGAGCTAGGCCTTGCGCCAGCGAGCATCGTAACAAGTTCTCCATTTCTCGGGATTTCGGGAATTGATGATGTTTCCAGAGGGAAATTGGCATGGCGGTTTTGGGAGCGCTTCAAGCCATTACTAACCATGGCCGTCGGAAACACACGCAGCAAACAAATCGTCTGCTGGTTTACTATGGAATAATCGTTGACAGTCCAACAAGAAGATAAGATCTGGGCGTATCTGTTGAGTGGGCAATTTGAAGCCCTCAAGACTTGTAATCAAAGCACCAGAAAGTAAAGATGCTGGTTGCTTGCACCAAATCCGGAGGATGACCAGTGCGTTGACGGCAGCGACCTCTTATCTCTACCAATGCTTCCCCTCAAGGCATGAACAGCAATCTGCACAGCCTCATCATGCGTTATTGTTGAGACTCGAGAGCCGAAAGCATCTCTACTGTACAGAGAAGTACTCACCCAGCCCTACAAGACACGCGAGCCCAAGATCTTGCTCCTTGAAAACGCTGACTGTATCAGACTAACAAGGACCGGGGGAACAGCCTAAGAAGAAGGTTGGGTCAGGCTGAGATAGAAATTCTAGAAGCACGGTTTAACTGATTGACATCCTATCGGTTCGAGCCTTTCTGCTTGAGGACAAGCTTGCTCACTTGAGCAGTGTCCAGTGTCCTTGATAATACTCTGTAAGATCTTGCGACCTGCCTCTCTCTCCACCTTTCATCGCAATTTTCATGATCACCACTGATGATGATGATGATGGCCAAAGTCCTGGCAGGGATGGCTTGCTGTCAGTGCGCTACCCCGCGATTTAGCAGTCGTCGTAGCGCAACTATCGGATAGCTAAAACCCGGCGAGCTAATTTTAGAGTGAACGGAGAGCCGCGGCAGACTAATTTAGCCGTGGGCACCAGCCATCGACCCTGGGACCGCTGTCTCCCAAGCAGCCGTGGTTTACCTCAACCCAGCCCAGTTTCATCTCTCGGAGCCATGGTACTGTACTGTATGTGTGCCCTGGTTTTCTGGACGGTCACCGCCTGCAGCTGCAGTCTACAGTATCTGGAGTCCGCCAGAAGCTGTGGAACTGACCGCTCACTCCTGTACTTCGCAGCAGACCTGCAACATCATCAGCAGCAACTTGAACACTTTCCAAGCGTGATACCAAAATTACAGAACAACCTCGCTTGTGGCGATTCTCGTGCCTGCGCTAAGCTGTTAAACGCCAACCCCAGAACTAGCAGGTTAGCAGCTCCGGAGTCAGGCACCAGTTCACCACTCATCTAGTTAAATACATAATACAGAAACGTTTGTGTCACCGATCAGCTCGTAGTTCTTTTCAGTCGCATGCTGTCAATTGCGAGGGTTACAAAAGCTCAACAACAGATGCAAATATAATCGGTCCTCCGTATCGCATTCTCTTATCAGTTCACGCAGCGGAAAGCCTCAATTTCCCCAAAGGGGCAACTCTAGAAAGCCTTCTCTCCGGTGGGCTGCAAAGTTTCGAATTGCTTGGCAGGGCTTTTGCGGTGTCTGGGGTCCAATCAGACCAGCATCCGAGCAGGGATTCTATCCGATTGATCCTTTCCTTATAAATTGTCGATGTTGATATCTAATAAAATACGTCGCGAGGAGCATGCACCGCATCTCACATCCTTGGGCAGCAAGCCCCTACTCGAATGCAAATGGCACGACTTAGGGGATCAGCACTTCATTTTGCTGCATCCTGGGCCTCAAACCTGGGAGAAGCGATTTGGCAGGCGGCCGTAATCCTCAACGTCTTGGCTTCTTGAACGCCACATTGTCTCTGGAACCTTGTGGGGTCAAGATATGATGGAAGAGAATTGTCGATCTTGACTCCCGCGTCAAGAAAAATCATCCATCATGATGATGAGCGCATAATGGGACACAACAACGTAAAAGAAGACAGAGAGTCCCCGAATCCCCGACCCTCGGCCATCAAAAAGTAACAGGCGTCGGGGTCGAAAACATGAGATTGGATGAAACGCACCACCCACCACGGGCGCCACTTTTGAGCTGGCACGCTTCTTGCATATCATTCCTTGACAACCACGCAACGACGAGGCTTGAACCTTTTGTGCTTTTTGATGTCGAAATGCGGTGTACACGGAGTTCCCACATACATACATACACAGTACGGAGGCGCACATAAAAACTAGAGTGCTGTTGCATACATAGCAACTTAAACGGTTGAACCATTCTGCTGGATCTTTCCGAACGACGCAAGCCGCGCTATCCCTTTTCATCATCGAAAGATCTTTTAGGCGGAGGAGGTTTTCGGAGTTTTTTCGTTACGGTGCACAAACACGGTTCTCCCCAAGCCACACGAGTCAGACGCATTGCGATATTGCCCGTTGAGATGGATCGAGACCGTTATTTTTGTGACGATCTTCTATTGCACATAAGACGACGCAGGATGGCTCACCCTGGGCAGACATGCATCGCTGTCCAGAGGTATCTGCATGAACCGCTCCGTTTGGAAACCCAGCCTGAACTTTAACAGTTGAAAGGCACAAAATCTTCAGCTCCAGAGCAAAGGTCTTTGATTTCTTGTCTTCAAAGGTATCGAGGTCTGCGCCTGCCTGTTGGAGATGATGCTGAGAGTGGCTTAAACCTGAAGCTTCCCTCAACTGTATTACTGTACAGTACATCGCTTGAAGAAAGCCAGTTTCGGAGCTCAAAGTCACCGCACCGTTCCCCCCGCACGTTTGGCACCAGGAACGCCCATATCACAAAGGTTGAAAGGTCGCTATTGGTCTATTAACGTTGCGCCAAACCCGCATCTCAGAATATCCTTTTTGCGATGGGAATTGTGATTCGTCCGGGTCCGAAGACCCCCGCCCACGCAGGGAATCAGCCCCTTGATTGCTCAGTTCTCAACCTAAAACGATCGACCCCCAAAGTGAGCCATTCTTGCCTGCAAAGAATTTCGATCATTACTTCTGGGAGCTAAAGACTGCCTAACATGACGCGGAGGCCCCTCCTTCACTTTTCAAAACCGCGCCCCGGGGTAGAAAGTATACATACACAGGTTCCCTTCACCTAAAGGGCGGAGGGCGGGTACCAGGTACTTCTGGCTGCGGGAGGAAAGCCATTTTCTCCAGAAAAAACTACTTCTATGGACCTATGGTGTTCCGTATGCAAAGTTCTAGTCTCCTTTTTCCTGTCTCAGCTCGATGCATTGCGCTATCAGCTAGCCGCATGTGCCACGTGAAATCTAGCTTCGATGTGGTTGACGAGCTGCATGAAACTGCTCCAACGAGCAACGACCATGGCTACCATACATAAATATGTAATACGTGGTAATAATACCGAGTATGCGAAATAATCCGAGGGACAACGCGTTTAAAATCAACAGTAAAAACGCGTGCATCCACAGCTTTACGTCCAACCACGTTACGGGCATTGTTGACCTAGTATCAAATCTCCTAAGAATCTAAGCAAGCTCCTTTCCGGAGTACATACAATTTCATCTGGATAGCGGACAACTTACATACAGATCTCTACGGTGTACTCTGGAAACATTTCCGGGTGTGCACTCCTTTTTCTTCAGGTTTATCCCAGCCAGGCCCGAAGGATGTCGCTGCAGCACTCAGCATACGGCTTCCTAAGAGCAGGGAGAGCGAAGCAGGGGTGGTGTTGTATCTTGCACTATTGCCGTCGATCTCTGGGAACCATGTGCACAGGGTTGACTTCTATACTCCGTATGCTACGGGGTATTTACTCTCCGGAGTTCTCCATCCGCACAGTTGCGCTGATGCTGTTCCCTGTCTGTCACATTTGAAAGGTTTTCTTGTGACAGTCACTCCGTGCTCCAACACCACCTTGCCTGTCAAAGGGGGCTCAAGAGACTGTCTATGTACATAGATTCTACCGCATTTCTTGCGGATAGAACAGGTAGGCATATGCTTGCCTAGCTTTCATTGGCGTCGGAGATTCTATATGGGGTCACGCCATGCTCTGTGACATGTGTGCGTGATACACGATATATGCGCCATGCGCCTTTGATTTTGAAAGTTGGGATTCCCCGTTAGACGGGGACAGATACGTACATACATACTGTACTGTACAGTACTGTGCATACGTGCATGCATGCGGAGTGCATATCATGGACTCCATCCTTATGACACGAAAGGGGTGCAGGGCTGTTAACGGACAGCCAACCCAGCCGACTCATGATGAGTTCCTTCGGAACGGGTTAGGGGACCTTGTCGCGCAGTTGCCGAAAAAAGTCATTCTTTCCGCTAGGCGGCTGGACGGAGATCTGAAAAATGCGCACATCTTTGGCCGGTCGTGTAGCCATGCCAACCGAGATGAAACCAAACTACATATGTACTATATGCATGTACTCCGCACGGCCGGATGAAACCTCAACATCTTGTTCCTTGGGCCCAGTCGTGGTTCTGAAAAGCGTGAGGCTTAATCGCATGTGACAAATATCTTTTGGAGCCTCCTCCAAGTCATCATCCACTATCGTGCTCCCAAAACCTCAGGCTGAATCAAGATATCGTGAAAGATGCACCTTCAGGCTTCAGGATTGGTCTGGAAGGTCAATTAGCGACGTTAGGAGTGGAAAGTGAATCGTGTTTCTCACATCGGACATGTAGTAAGTATGGTGTCCCTAGCAGGTTTGACCCAGTGTCTGCTCGATCAAGGATTGTTAGGTCTGTCGAGTAGCCCATCACCTCACGAGGCGGCATCGCAACGCCATTTTTAATAACCTATTCGTGGAGGAGCTCCCAACACTGTTGAGAGCATAGAACTGTCGGGGTGTTCCCAGATTAAAAACGGTTGCTTAGCTTGAGGTCTGCGAAGATAATATCAGTATCACAATGATAGCTGTAGCGGTTGGCCGTGGTTTTAATGTCATACCAGTATAAATTCCACCGCTCTCTTTGGGGATGAAGTCCATCTCAATAAGAGCTTGCGGTGCGATTGCCTTTCCGGCCTTGACGGAGATTATCGAATCTCATGCCTAACGGCCTAGAATCCCGGATGATGGCCAAAGATACACAGCAACGTGCTCCTCGCTGGGACCACAAATCGTAAACCGACTCAACGCAGATGATGCAACTGGTGGCCTTTGTAGCCACTCTGTACTAAACTCATTCGTAGGGTGATCAACAACATGAAAAAAACCCTTTTGAACTCTCTGGCTGTTCAGGTAAACGAGCATTGCTCATGACCTAGCTTCTCCGACATATTGTATCTTCCCGAGTTTAGGGTGTCCCCCAGAGAAACAAGGATAAAGCCTCTAGTTCATGGTGATTTCATTCCTTTGTACTCTAAAGTGATTTCCGACGTGCAGGCAGGCTGGTTGAAAAGAAAAGCGTAGATATCCTGAAGGTGATAACCTTATGGACCTTTGACGGAATCTGCCATGTCATAGGGGAATTTTCCGGGGCGTTCAAAACATCCAAACAAGGCGAAATAGAGCTTAACCCTGCAGGGGAAGCTCAATATCCGGGGTATGAATAAATCTTTGTTGACAAATGCTCGTTAGGCCGAGAAGCCGTAGAAAATACCCCAATTTGAGTACTTTGTAGGGCATGTAGTCATGCCGTAACCTGCCTGACAAGCAATTCGCTAATGCAAACGTCAGGAAAATCTGCATACGTCCATGCAGCAAGATAGCTAGGCTAGCAGTGTTTTCTGCAAACAAAGACTAACGTCAATGCACGCCGACATACAGTGACCCCGACGACGGATAGGCAGACGGGGGAGAGCCCCTCGGATGGAGACCACAACGCAATTTTCCTTCTTCCCAGATTTACTATCTGGTTTTTGGTAAGCTGCTCTGGTTATCAATAATGCGTTGCATGCCTCTGTTCATAACTGAACGTGTTGATTTAGAATTCCTTTGAGAATGGAGACCATTTGTTCGGTTGTATCAAATACTAGCTGTTCAAGCCGAATCTTGCGATTCTGACAACCAATATGAAACCTGCGGACTCACAGCTCATTAACAACAGAAGCATTTTCTTTCGGCGGGAGACATACCGAATATTCGTCCATTGTGGACTTGGCTGTTTGTCAGGTCGTTTCCCTACGATGGTCACTCAAAAGAGAGCGCCTTTCCCACCATTCCCTCAAGAGTCACCTAATTCGAAACTTAATGAAAACACATCGTATCTTGTTATAAAGCTACGGGTTGTCAAAACCACGGGTGCAGAGACCACGAGAATTCCGTGGAAGCCGGGGATTTCAATCGGTGTTGTCAAAGTCATAGTTAGTTGTCGTTAAACTTCACAACGCGTCGGATCTTCGCGACCCCCATCAGGACACCACCACTTGTGCCTGAGATCAAATGTTAACTAAACGTCCTCTCTTCTCTGCTTTTTTAATCACGGGTGACTGGCTCTAGCTGCTGGGGATTTTCTTAATTTCCGTTTTATATTAATCCGCTCAGTTGGCATGGCTTCACTCTCATTTATCTTGCTCCCCCAAGCTCTGCTCCAACTGCATGACGTCCTCGTTTGCCTCGCAAAATTTAGCGATTCCGTCTCTGTTGAAGCAGAAAATGATACCGTAAGGACTCCCATTTTTAGACGTCATTCGCTGAAAAGAAAACTAATGGACGTATTAGTTCCGGTTTTCTACTTTGAACCCTACAAAATCTGGTTATGCCGCGTTCAAATTTGACACTACCTTTTTCAGCCGTTACTCGTTTGATGTCGGAAGACGTGCAAATGCCGCCAATTCTGCAGCGAGGAATGGCGCGCACAAACTGTCGTGCCAGCTGTATATCAAGGTATTACCTAACTTGACGTTTCTATTGGGACGGTATCTAATACTGCGAAGGCGCTTCTATCCGTGTTTAAAGGCCGGAGTATTGATTTCAGAGACAAAGATACCGCTGTCGAACAGTGTGAAGTTCAAATCTTCGATGAACCGGATGAAACTGAGTGCAGGGTTGTCATCCAGATGCTATGCAAGCACGGTATGGGAAGTGAGACTTCATTGTCATGCTGTTCTGCGACGGCTGACCAAGTCATAGGAGTTGTCAAAACCTACAGGTTGACCTATGAGCCAGTGGAGGTTCAACATGCTGTATTTGACAAGTCGAGAACGCAGAACCAGTGGGTTATAGACTCGAAACTTTTGAGGGAGATTGTCGAGTATTTTGGCCCAACGGCCGAGCAACTGGATATCTCTACAGAAAACGGAAAGGCAGTATTTACTAGTTTTACTACCAAGGTGATGAATGGAAAGGGTATGCAAAAACACAGTCCTGGTGCAAACTTCGAATCTAATGGTTATCTAGAAATCTTGAAACAGCCAGTACATACTTCGGTCGCAATTGACACTAAAGACTTCGAAAGCTGTGCTGTCGAGGAGAAACTTCATGTTGCCATCAGCGTGAAGGACTTCAAAGCCATCATCACACATGCTGACACTCTCAAAACGGTGGTCACCGCTCGGTATACTCGGCCATGCCGTCCCTTGCAACTTTCATACGGATCAAACGGGATGACATGCGAGTTTACTTTGATGACGAGAGGAGAGGCTGGAGATGTTGATGTCGCATCGAATTACGATGCTCGCGAGTTATCTGCTCGGCCATATATAAGGACTCCACAAACTGCATTCGTGAATGACGATGAAAATGCCGTCTCAGCTGCACCGGAGGCTCGCCCGAGAAACCCGAGAAGTGATGGCGAAACACCTTTCCGTGGAGGAACCGTTGAAGAAACCCCAC
Organism: Chrysosporium keratinophilum; assembly: GCA_029850275.1. Classification (NCBI taxonomy): domain Eukaryota; kingdom Fungi; phylum Ascomycota; class Eurotiomycetes; order Onygenales; family Onygenaceae; genus Chrysosporium; species Chrysosporium keratinophilum. The sequence continues at coordinate 1,626,879 of JARBIX010000012.1, forward strand.
AGAATGTTCCACCAGGGACATCAGCGTCGCTTGACCATAATAGTTTATTTGTTCCTATTGACGACGACAGGCAATGGGACGAGCCGCAGTATGAAGATAAACAGGAAGAAGACGTCCTTGGTTGGGATGCAAACTTGGACCATGTGAGATACCCGAGGCCTTTCTGAAAATCGTTGGGCCATCTAACTAATGATATTTAGGAGGCTTTGCGAGCCAGTCTTGGTGGAGCGATTCAGGACCGTACCGTCACGGTCGTCGAAAGGGAGCAAAGGGGAGATGAAGCTGATTCTGCTGCTATCCCTCCGACACAGAGAATATCTCAGGTATGTGCTCTATTATAGAAAGTTTCGCAAAGGCTGACAACTGCAGATACGCGGCCTGTTTGATTGAATCAAACGAGCAAATTTATCTCCAGGGTAAGCATCCAATAAAGAATCCAAGCCCTTCGTTATGTTCGGGTTTGCTGTTACTGGCTGCATTCTTTTGTGTGTATACCAGCGCATCTCGATGCTCACTTGCACATCAGCCAACTCGTAGCACAGCCGGCCCCGACTGCAGTGATCCCTGATATAAATTCAAACGGAACCTCTGCATATCGCCCGGCAACATTTCCCCATTGATCGGTATCTGGACCGCAATTCCCATGCTCACCCCACCCGAAAGCAACCACTCTGTTATCATCAGTGACAGCGACAACGTGCTCGCTCCCAGCTGCCATCATGGTTGTCTTGGGGAATCCAGGGGGCGGCAACTGTCCTCGGTCATTTCGACCCCAAGCAGTCACGGACCCGTCAGAACGGCGGCTATAGACACCGTTCCAGCTTGCATCAAGTTTTTCGTAACCCTTCAGGTTTTGTGGAGCTTTCAATTGCACGCCCCATTTATCAGACCCAAACACTGCGAGGGGTCCTTCTTCTGCATCCCCCCCAAATGCAGTAAACTCCCTTCCACAGGCAACTTGCTTTACAGGAAATGGAACATGAATCTTTTGAGGGAACCACAATACTCTCTTCTTCGCCGGTATCTCTCCGAGTTGCCATTTCCTCACATTTCCCCAACCATAAACCTCTCCGCTAGACAGCGCAACCACGATATGCCCCATACCGCCAGAAATAGACACAACTTTCGTGTCTTTGGGCGGAAAATCCGGTATCCGCATCGGACTCGTTGCCTCCGTGACGTTCTCACCAAGACCTAATTCTCCTTTCATCCCCGCTCCCACCACCCAAATTGCTCCCGTCTCCGCGTCTACAAAGCAAGAGGACTCCCAGGTCGCCGCAACCGCAGAAAAACGATCAAACTCTCTTTCCCCATCCCCGATGATCCGCACTCGTCGAAACTCGAGTACCTCATCCAACTCTCGTGCCTGCGCACACCTCCCGTTCACATTCGACCCGGCCGTCCAAACTTCCCCCGAGTCGAAAAGTGCGATGGTATGGTTGCCTCCAGCGGCAATATGCACAAGACCCTTGGGGTGCTCGTGACATGACGAGTGTAAATTATAAGTTTGAGAGTCTGTCAGGACTTCTGATCTAAAGAGACATTCCGTTGGGCTGGAGACGTCTTCTTTGTGGCCGATGCCGAGCTGGCCGGATCCGTTGGAGCCAAAGGCGTAGAGGGCCATTGAAAAAAATATAATGGGAATTGGGGCAAAAAGAAAAAGGGGCGATGTATTGGTTATATTTTTGCTGTCCTTTTCTGTTTTTGATCTGGATGGGTTGTGTTATCCTCAACTTCGGCTTGATGGGAGTAACTAATGTGCATGAGAAGAGACAAATGTTAGGATGACTTGATAGAAATTCACAGCTTGGCAGTGCTCTGCAGAACGAGTTGTTATCGTTTCAATCAGAGCATGCATGTTGATGAGTCAAAGCGGGCGGCTTAAATTCGTGTCACGTGAAGCGGGCTCAACGGATATCAACTTAACGGAGTACTAGTTGCTATTACTCAAGCTTAGTACCGACGCCATGTAGTGTATGCGCGTTCAAGGAAAATACGATAACTGAATATTGCATAAGGGTTATCTCCTTAGGTCAATCTACAGTAGCTATACGTAGTATGGACTTGACAGAGTATAGGAGTGCAAAGTATAAATTCTGGAGAGCCTAGAGGCCGTCATGATTTCATAAATGTAATGCTTCTAGCAAAAGCCGCGACTGAACCACCTTCTAGAAATCTGAGGTATGGCCGAGTGCTCTATTACACGTTCTTTCTATCCAATTTCCAAAGCCGAGTAAGAGAGAATGACTGCAGTTGAGCAGAGGTTATATTCTAAGATAACAATTGGATAACCAGCCATACTATCAAAAAGGTGTTGCAACAGCTCCAAGTCTAATAAGTGATCATCTTAGTATCAACCTCTTCCTAAAAGCAAAATTGCGTCCGGGGAAGCGCGGCCTTCAGTGATATGACATGGTCGGTTCGGGTGGGTGGAAGTTCCCAATCCAAAATGAATTTAGACTGACGGTGAGCTCTCGCTACTTGCGATGGCCCATTCTTAGGGCTGGAGCTGCGACGTCAAAGAGTGGAGAGATGGACCGCTAGTTGATCATGGCTGATCGGGTTTCCATCGCAACTCCAGGTGTTCAAATCACGATCGAGAAGTCGGGTCCCTGAACGGACTTGACGGAGTATGAGTCAGTAGGAGGTGGTCCAGGACTGGCCTGATGAGAGAATGTTATCTTTCTATGAGTGTGATCAGGCGCGACTGTCTTCGAGAAAACACGCCGACGTCGGCTGTTAACTAGTCACCCGTGGTTAGAGGCTCTTTGTTTCGAATTATCTTGGTTCGCGGTAGGAAAAGTAACTTGCGACGATTCGAACCTAACAATTACCGCAACTGATCGCATGTCCAAGGAGAGGAGGGTTCTGTTTTCCCTCGTTTCTGACGCCCGTTGCTGCCTCTGATCGATGCGGTTCAGAGATAGATGACTGCATCCCCACACTCCGTATAGGTAGCCAAAACTACCTCGTGGAGATTTCTGATGGTGTGTTTAGAGGGGTGCAGCCATGACTATCGGAATTTCTCGCGTCGGACCGTCCTCCCTTGTCGCTTCATGCGGCCTAAACTCAGTGGAGTTTCAAGGGCAGACGGTGGTTGGAACGTAAATGTTGATTTCTCGAGATCTGGTTCCATGTCATCTCTGGGTTGCCTTCGCGGCACTTGATATTCGCGAAGTCAACTCGAAATTTGAAGCCCTTCGCGTCGGGGAGGAAATTTGCGAGCAATCGATGCGACTGCGGCGACACAACCTGCGGTTCAGGAGAGCGGGTGGTGGCTTGCTGCCAAGGCGCCGTTGATAAGGGAGACAGAGCGAAGTGGGCGCCACGACAGCAACGATAGGCTGAATTGCAGGCAATGATGTCGCTGCTCCCAACTCCCCACTTGGGCTCCATCACTCCTCGGAGCTGCTTGGGAAGCAAGAAGTGCCAACCTCATTTGCACTGTCGTCATGTTGATGGATGCTGAGTTGAAGTAAGGAGAGACTGTGGAGGCCAGACAGTAGACAGAGTGATTCAGCATCGCAATCTTTGACCCAGAACTCACGATATGAAAGAAGAGAGATTTCCGCTGGTGATCCAGGCCGAATGCAGACATCAGATACGCGCTCCTCAAACAATCTTAGCAGGGGAGCATGAACAAAGGACTGGTTGAGGATTGGCCCAGATACAGCTGCATTAGGCACAGTCTGACGCGTGAAATTACTCAATCTTCCAGCTGCAGTAACTACTGACCCCTCCTTCTGCCCCTCCTTCCGCGCGTGCTTTTGAACAACACATCAACCTGTTCTCTCCCACCTTTTCTTCTCTCTCGCTCTCTGTGCCCCTCTCCCTCTTCTTCCATCTTCTCCTCTCTCACAATCACTCATCTCTCTACCTTAACCCCCAGTCTCATCCCTCAATTCTCTCTACCAGCTACTTCACCTTAACCCCTCGGCTCTCTCCATCAAAACAATCACAATGGGCAAGGCCGTTCACTTTGGAGGCGGCAACATTGGCCGTGGATTTGTTGGTGAATTCCTCCACGAGTCTGGCTATGAAGTCGTCTTCGTCGATGTGATGGACTCCATCATCGAGGCCCTCCAGAAGGCTTCTTCCTACAAAGTCACTGAAGTTAGCAATGAGGGTGAACAGACCAAGACTGTTACCAACTACCGTGCCCTCAACTCCAAGCACAACCTCGACGACGTTGTCAAAGAGATCTCGACCGCCGATATCGTGACCTGTGCTGTCGGCCCCAATATCCTCAAGTTCATCGCCTCACCAATCGCCAAAGGCATCGATGCCCGCACAATCAAGAAGCCACTCGCCGTTGTGGCCTGTGAGAACGCCATTGGTGCCACCGACACCCTGCATAACTTTATCAAGGAGAACACGGATGCTTCTCGCGTTGAATCCCTTTCTTCCCGTGCTCGATTCGCGAACTCTGCCATCGATCGTATCGTTCCTACTCAAGACCCCAACTCTGGCCTCGACGTGAAGATCGAAAAGTTCTACGAATGGGTGGTGGACAAGACACCATTTGGCGAATGGGGACACCCAGATATCAAAGCCATTCACTGGGTCGACAATTTGGAGCCATATATTGAACGCAAGCTTTACACTGTCAATACCGGACATGCTACTGCTGCATATTACGGATACAACATGGGCAAGAAGACGATCTACGAGTCGATGAGCGATGACAAGATCCGTGGTTATGTCAACGACGCTCTCTCTGAGACTTCGACCCTCATTGTTGATAAGCACGGCATTTCGCCTGAAGAGCAACGCAAATATGTTGAAGCTATCATCACTCGTATTTCCAACCCACATCTTGAAGATGTTGTTGAACGCGTCGGCCGCGCCCCACTTCGCAAGCTCGGTCGCAAGGAACGCTTCATTGGACCTGCCTCTCAACTGGCTGAGCGCGGAGAAAAGGTCGACGCCCTTTTGGGTGCCATGGAACAAGCGCTGCGCTTCCAAAACGTGCCCGAAGATGAAGAGAGTTTCGAGCTTGCAAAGATCTTGAAGGCTGAGTCTGCTGAAGCTGCCGCCGCAAAGCTGACTGGCTTGGAAAAGGAGCATCCCCTTTTTGCACGAGTTGTCGAGCGTGTGTCAAAGGTTCAGAAGGAATCCAAGTAAATCACCAAAACTCCGTCCTCCTGTTACGATTTTCGCGTCAAAGGCTTAGCTCGAAAAACACGGGTTACGAGTCTCCGAAGAGGATATCGCGATTAGCGTAAACAGTCGACTTCTGAAAAGCGGGCAACGGTGTTCTGGAATGGTTATGATGTTATGGGAGCATATCAAGCGAAAATTGATACACAATACGAATTATGACATGGGATTGAATGCATTGACACTATTGAATGTCCCCCTGAATCTTCATCAGGTAGCTAGTCAACGCTAGTTCTGCCCTCGATAATCAGAGAATAAAAACTCCATTACGGAGTACTGAATATCGAGTTACCTTTTCCCTTTGCCTCATTATTATTGGTCTCCTCATATCGTGCTTTGTTAACAAGTCCGTGGTTCAGCTGATAAAATTACAGTTAACCGAACATGATGTCATGCACAGATTGAGTTTCGATGCAAAGTTTGGTTCTGGTTCAGCATGGCCCAGAAACCAACGATTTTCTAGAGCATCTGTTCTCCTCTTATAAAATACTAAACAACACATCAACTATAGATTTCATCGGAAAATGGAGCTAGCCATTGGGATACAAATGAATCCGTGCGCTGTGGCTTTATTCATGCCTTCAGAGGTTGCATCTGGGCGCAGTATGAGCAAGCACAATTACAGTAGCAATTTTATTGGGTGCCGGGAGAACTTTTCAGACGAAGTCATTAACGCCGTCTGAGTCCATGAAGGATGCATCATACTAGCTGACGATCTATTGTTCAGGGTTATCTTTTGAATTCGTTTTGGACATCTCCTTCTTTATTGATTAACTATCTCTTGGTTAATGCTAGCTCTAAAGCGCTTTCATAGAAACCCGCTGTGGGCAATTCGACAGAGGACATGGGCGCCATCTCCCGCAGTAGCACCGTTGGTTGATGCATCACAGCTCGTGGAAGAGGAACAATCCCCCTTCTACAACCCCAAGTACTTTTATCTAGCGCGACTTGGGGAAATTTTGAACAACCGGTATCAGATCACCTCTAAACTCGGACACGGCAGTCGATCTACAGTTTGGCTGGCAAGGGACCTGCATCAGTCAGTCAAGTTAGCTTCTATGAGGGTTTTTTTTTTCGGAAGCAGCCTAACTGGTTTCTTAAAACAGATGGCGATGGCAGCGTGAGCGTTACGTTGCTGTGAAGATCAATTCCACTGGTACCAATCGGATAATCCCCAGTGAGCAAGAAGTTGAGACGCACCGGCGAATTGCGACTGTTAACCGCCGGCATAAGGGTTGGTGGTTTGTGCGGCAGTTGAAGGACTCTTTTTTTTATACTTCCTGGGAGTTCATCGCCTGGCGAGCATGTGTGTCTGGTGTTTGATCCCTTGCAGGAGCCGCTCCGGATGTTTCGCAACAGATTTCGGGACGACGTTATTCCTTCTGAGCTCTTGAAGACCATGCTGCAAATGATTCTGCATGGGCTCGACTATCTCCATTCTGAATGCAATATCATTCACACGGGTATGCAAAAGCTTAGTTACTATCTTTGCTTTAGTATGTCACTAAAGTCGGGATAGACCTCAAGCCAGACAATATCATGATAAAGCTGGAAGACATGTCCATCTTGGACCGGGACGTCCAAGATGAGTACGATAACCCGCTGCCACAAAAACACTGTGCAGACGGACGCATCATATATCGATCCAGACGGAACTATGGGAAACCCTTGAAGATGGCGGGGTTGACTGAGATCACGGACTTTGATCTCTCCGTTTCGGGCAAAGAGCCGCATGACGGGTGCATACAAGCTGAGGTTTACCGAGCGCCGGAAGTTATCCTCGATGCGGGATATTCTTACAGCGCAGATATATGGAGTTTGGGAGTTTTGGTACCACTGTCCCTCGTTTGGCATAAAGAAGAACCACAGCAAGGGCTAACAGTTGATATGTGTACTGTACATAGCTGTGGGAATCCATCGAGCGGAGGTCCCTTTTCAAAGCCGTCGACCCTCTTGATGACAACGAATATGATGACGAGAAACACCTCGCGTATATCACGGCGTTGCTCGGACCACCGCCCGAAGAACTTCTTTTTCGAGGGAAGCGAACCTCACTGTTCTATAATAGTGATGATGCGGGCAATGGTACATCAAACCGTTACATCCTTCCCCACTCAACGACCTCATATGATGCTTTTGTTTCCATGCTCAAGGAACTAACATGTTGCAGCCGTTTTCAGGCATCCTTTCCCCATCCCAGACGCTTTCACATTTGAGCGCACACGGACGACTATATCGGTGGAGAAGAGAAGCAGATGTTCATCAATTTTGTGCGCAGGATGATCAAATGGAGGCCGGAGGAGCGGAGCACGGCGAAAGAACTCCTTGATGACCCGTATCTGTATAAGAATTATCCCCACGAGTGACGTTGAGGGCACTCGCGATGTGCATCAAACCATAGATTTTTCCGTTATTGTTGTAGTCGGGTCGATTGGCAAGACGCCCACTGATGATGATAAGGGCTAGGAAGAGGGGCATGCTTGTCCGAGATTGCGGTAAGAAACTGCTGTACAGTACGAAATGAGACTGTATATTTGGCCGTATCTACACCAAGCATTCGTAATAAACAGGAACCGAGTCGTACAATACCGTATTACCCCACCCCCTCCGGAATTGTGGCGGTGCACCCCTCCTCATCTTCCAGAAGGCTTCCAACCATCATCGCACGAACAGCAGCCGTGAAGCAATTGGAAAAAAGTGGGCGAGAGAGGCACACAGCGCTCCAGTCGGAAATCAAGTCCCAAACCGCTGGGCAGCATTCTCCAGGCCCAAGCCTCGGCAAGCATACCAACATGACTTGGTAGACGCTCATTGGTGAAGAGGGCAGCCGTTCAGCAAGATACCGCAACGCCATGATGTAAGTATGTACCCTCTCTCGCGATCCTGGGAGCAGTGGAACCTCGTCTCCTCGACGCCCGGGAGTATTGTCGTAAACTTCTCAACACACGCCAACCGCCCGCAGGGCCATGTGCTATATGCCCCGATTTGACCTGATTTTTTTGAAGGAACGGGCAGCTGGACTTCTTTGCATGCATCCACCGACTTTCTTCCTGGGCCAGTGGAACGAAGTATTTATTTATATGTATGCCCTGCTTGATCGACAGCCGCCTTCAGTAATCCAGGAACGGCGCTCTTTATTCTCTATTGGACTCGGTCCTGGACACAGCCAGACTGTTTTTTCCCGGTCGTCTCTCTCTGGTTGACTTGCGTTGATTGTGAATAGATGTAAGTGAGCAGTCAAGTGATCCCCGCAAACAATATTGACTCTTGTGTGTCCATGGATTGTTGGCATGTCCGTTTGCTGGACCATGGGACTTGAAAACCAATCAGTCTCTCCCAGCTGCATAGTCCAACTTGTTTTGATTTGGAGAAGAGCATCATTGAACATAGAAAATGCAGACGTCTTGTGGCACACATGCCAATCATATAGTTCACATATTGACCTTCAGCGGTACTTGGAACAGAATCACACAACAGCCCATTTTGCTCCGCGGAATTGCTGTTTCTACCGTCCTGCTTCGATGTCGTTATACCTTCAGAATATCTAACTTAGATGCTAACCTTCTGTCATTTAGCTCCAGCTTCTCACCCGATCGTGCCGCATCTCCTCCCGCGCACCTAGGATTTCATACGTTTGCAACAACAGTGGGAGCACAAGTAGCCATCGAATCGGCTCAAGATACATTTACAAAGCGACTCTCTGGCCCGATATCGAACAAGAGCCAGCGTATCAATCCACCATGCCTATCGCAGCCCCTCGTTCCCTTCTTAACCCTTACCCGGAACCACTCCCACTCTACACACCCCGCCAAACTGCCCCGAACGAGTGGGAGACGGCTTCAATTCGCTCAAGTGCTCCCTCCTATGTCTCCGCAGCGCCGTCCTACCACTCTTCGGCACCTCCGCATCATATAAGAGCAAGTGATATTGCTAATACGTCAGAGAACAACCAGCCTAGAGAGGATAATTCTGCAGTTGCATCTTCCTCGCAGATTTCTTCACAGGGAACTGGGTTGCCTTCCCCTCAACGATATGCGCCAGGTTTCGAGACTCGAGGTGGTGATCTGTCTCACACGAATATTCGGTCACTATATAGTATTTCAGAGTGGGTTCCAGTGACAGGAGGCTTGCAGGCCCGCCATTATCATAATGTTGCTAGCAGAAGAGTGACGGATGTCTCGAGATCTATACTCCCTGTTTTGATGCCAGTTGTATCTGAACCAACTCCTGTGACTCGAGTCGAGAATGCAAACGTACCAGACGGGGTTGCACGCCGCTTTACTTCTCCAAACTTGGCCACTGGGGGCCCTGGCATATATGAGGAGGATCACAATTTGTCGTCTTCAAGCCTCGTTCACAACCCTTTCCAAGAGGCCACACAGACTGCCGCGGGAAGCAGTATCTCTTTGGACAACCACCCATGGCGTTCTGTCGAAAACCTTCCATTTTCCCCTCTTGAAGATCCGGACCTGGTTGGGGAAGCAGCCGCTGCGCGATTCCGTTCACAGCGTATCTATCGCGCTCTGCAGCAGGAAGAGAATCTGCACCAGCAGCAACTGAATGCCGCAGCTTCAGGCTCCCAGCAGCAGGACCAAAGACAACAGCATGTGTATCACTACAGTTCATTGATCACAGACGCCGATAATCCACGTGTCCACCAACGGCCATCCACCGCGCCAGGCTTGTCCACTGAGTCCTCGCACACAGATGAGCCGGGGCCGTCAGATCTGCAACGCACCACGACGACCACCCCCAACACCACCACTACCACAACTACGCGCCAGCGGTCCAACACCGCAGTCGACTATGATGAGATCATGCGCGCCCAAGAATCTAGGACCTGGGACTTTATGCTCGCGCAAATGGCGGATTGGGAGGAACGTCAGCGCAGCTGGAAGAAGTTCAAAGATGAAGTGGACCGGCGATTGAACTCGACGCTGAAAAATGGAATGGGGTGGGGTGTCTTGTCGTCGGGAGGTGCGAAGAGAAAGCTGAAAAAGGAGCAGTTTGGGAGTCATCCCGGGTTGAAGAAGTGGAAGAGTAAAGTTGGGTTGGCGAACTGAAAAGAACTTGTCAGAAAAGGCTTTTCTCTTACTCTTTTGTTTCTCTTTGCTTTCTGCGGAGTTTCTTGATGCAAAAGGGGTGATTCCTTGACTTTCTTGCTGGTCTGCCAACGCAATCTGTTGAACCCCTCTTTCCGGGAAAAGGATGCAATCTAACGAACACACACGGCTGATGATTTATGGTATATATTTTGATGTTTAGCATCATCGTTTCGATTACCAAGCGGTCGGGAGTCACCTACGCTCCCAAGTCGCGATGATGGTTTCGAAATGTTTCGTTTCTGCAGCATTTTCAGGCGGTCTTGCGTACTCCTGCCATTTGGTTACTTTTGCTTGTTCTCCGTCAGTTTTATCACGGATGATGAAGTAGCTTGTTTGGATGTTTGCAGTAGCATTTATGACGTTTATGGCAATGTTGAATAGCATTTTCTTTCAGTTTCTGTGAACAGAACATCTCTCACATTGCGTTATTGACGCCGAATCACCGTTAGTTAGCTGTTTAGGCTCCATCACGGCGGTTGGTCTCGTTCCCTGCTTCATTACCTAAGCCCGTCTACGGTAGTTATATCTAACTACCTTCCTGGTGATATACTTATTCCGCTCCGAGCCTCGCGGTGAGGTCGGCCGTGCGTACGTACAGACCAACTGCGACCTCACCTCAACTCCCGTCTGGTTCCCGATCCACCCGCTTAACACTCAACCAAGCAAAGAAGCATAAAATCTTACTTCAACTGTATCCTGTCGTGAGTCATCTTGCCATCCGGAACATGACATATCTGAATATGGAATGCGGAGTATGCTGCTGCGAATACAGCTCTCCCCGTCCTCTCAGCCTCTTCGAGAGCCTTGGTCAACAGTTCAAAGTACCTCGTACTTTGAGGGGTTAACCGTGGATGGCACCATTAGTCGTTTGCAACTGTTCATTTGGCCCTGCGTTTTGGTCCATCTGTGACTCGATGATGACGTTCGATATATGTCAATCTACGGATCCTTCCACCAAAGGTGACTATGCTTGACCAATTTTGCGGTCGATCAAGGGCGCTAGACTATGCTTGGAGCACTGTCTAGGGCTAAGCTGCCTTAACCACGGGTGAAGGGTCCAGATCAATGGAAGGATGGTTCTTTATGATCTCACTTTTGTCACGCAAGTGTCCGCACATGGCGATAGAGCAGGACTTTGCTTTGTTTGCTGCTGGACTGCATCGAAGTGTGTAGAATGTTCGCGGCAAACTAAGTGACTGGTTCCAGAAATATTCACCTCCTGTAGCAGTCTATAAATACTGCTATATCTCCAGGTCATCCTGCTTTTTTTTCTTTTCCTCAAAAATCATTACCCATCATCCTTAAAGTCCGCCTTCAGATTAGGTGACTGGTTCCAGAAGCATTCACCTCCTATAGCGGTTTATAAAAACTGTTACCTTTCCAGGCCATCCTGCTTTCTATTCTTTTCCTTATCATCACTACCCATCATCCTTTTAAGTCCGCCTTCAGACTGCCACGCTTGACACTTCTCTGAATACAGTCTCACTTCTTGCCAGACTTAACCGATTTCGTTGTCTTTGACATATACCTGTGCAACAACCATGGCGTCTTTCGGTCCAGGATGGACTGTGGAAGACCAGGAGAGAAAAAAGGATCTCGACAAGCGCATAAAGGACGCACACAAAAAAGGGAGAAACTCTGCCCCTAAGTCAAGTGAGCATTATAATCACCTTCAAGAGGCGCTTAGCCTGGAAGCAGAGCGTGCCGATCTCCATAGACGAGTGGCCGAAAGAGCGTTCTCGGTACTTGGTAATCTTGAATACAGACGGTATGAACGCGAGTACCAAGATGATTACGAAGACTTTATCACAAAGGCAAGAAATGCTGAAAGAATGGCCAAACGACAAAGCCTGCGCCAATCGGTTTACTCGCTCGCAGCGGCAAGGGATCTAAGGGCCGCACGGGCTGCGTTCGTCACTCTTCTGTCGTCAATGAAAGAAAAAACCTCACGCGGAAACCAAGGCGACTTCAATAAAGACCTTGAAAAGAAATACGGAACGAAGCCCACCGGCACAAAATCGAAAGTTGTTTGGACCCCGGTGTGCGGATGGGACAACAGAGGGGATGTCAAAGCAGCGCACATCTTCCCGCTGCAATATGGGCAAGCCACCATGGATTATGTGTTTGGAAAAGACGCCCAAGGGGAGATCAATACTGCTCTCAATGGCCTTTACCTCCACGGCAGTATTGAGGAAAGATTCGACGATTACCATGTGATAATCGTTCCGTTCGACCAGGTTTCCAACCCGCCCGAATATAAGTGGCTGGTTCTCGACAAGAACCTTTTCGACGTGCCGTGCGCCAAGGGGCTGACCTTTCGAGACCTTCATGGGCGGAAGCTCATGTTTCAAAACGACTTTCGGCCTCGAGCAAGATATCTTTACTTCCATTATCTGGAGGCTATGCGGCACTATTCAAATATTTCGAGAAAATCGGGCCATCGACCAGTAGACCACCCAGAGGTCAATTTCCCGGAGCTCACAAAAGCTTGGTGCAGCAGCGGGTCGTATATGAGGGACAATATGATCCTCGCCTTCATTGAAGATCTTGACCATGATATTGGTGACAAGGACAAACATCGAATTGCAGAGCATTCGTTCACTGGGAATCAGGATAATGAGGTTGAGGAGTTTACCAAAACGGTTGGCGAGCTTGAGATTGCCGAGGAGGAATCCGATGGTGAGGAGGATTGAGATGGGGGCCAGGGGAGAAATGGGAGGCCGAATTCCTAAATTGAGTTCAAATTTCGGTCACTTTTCAAGCTCTTGCAATTGTGAATTAGACTGACGTTAAATGCATTTCTTTTACAATTCAAAAACCATTAATTGTCCTTTGGTATTTGGGCGTCCTCGGAACAGCTTTCTAGTTCGTATTGAGGAGTATTAAGCTGGATCAACGAAGTAAACCCCCCCTTTAACCCAAATCATTCCCGAGAAGCGTGAAAGACATGAATCCAATAAAATGAAAGAAATTAAAAGGAATTCGAAATTACGAGAAAGCTCCATTATTCTCGTAAATCGCGGCTAGCACTGGCATGAGACAACGGGGAGCAACAACGATGTCCAGGGCCGAGTTTTCGCTGGTCTCCTTCTCTCCACCTTTCGTTTCCTCTTACATTTGGTTTGTTAAATGCCTTATTTATTCAGCCTTTCGTCACCGTCGATACCCCCGGCAGCCAGACAGGGCCGATCTTTAGACTATGGCTATTATGGGTTCTGTGGAGGCATCATTGGGACGGTGGCCGCGTGGTCGGGTGGAATCACGGATGGAAACGGGGTTGCGAGAACTGGAGGGTTTGTAGGGAATCCTGGAAAGCCGGTTGGGAACTCAGTTGGGAGGCCTGGGAGGCTCGTCGGGAACCCGGGGAAGTTTGTTGGGAGAGGAAAGGGGAAGCTCGTCGGGAACCCAGGGAAATTTGTTGGTACAGGGAAGGGGAACGTTGTCGAGATTTGTCTTTCCTCGAGTTCTGCGCGGTCTAATGGGTGTTATTAGCTTGCAGAGTGGGGAGACGCGGAGTGTGCCAGAATGGGAAACGGACTGATTGCGGCAGAGGCAGCAATGCCTGCACAGAGTAGCGAGATCAGCGTATGAAAATGCATTGCCGCAAAAGGGGTCTAGTTGTTGCTTTGGTATTTGATTAGTTCTGTCAAGAAGAAAACCTACCAACGAGGGGAACCTACTTATGATGAGAGAGAAGGGAGAGTCGATAGTCTGAATTCAACCGTTTGCTTGTATCCTTTCGCACTGCTCTTCCATTCCTTTCACAGATCAACGATATCTGCAGCTATATATACACAAGAGACACACTCGTAGACATCCCCTCGGAGACATTGCTGCGACATAGACCTGGACCAAACCATGTCGAAGTTGGGGCTTCTGGCGTCGAAGAAAGGTCGTAATTTCGCGACACAGCTTAGAAAGTGCCGAATATTCCCAAGTAATAGTTGCACTGCAAACAGCGCGAAATGTAGCACAAAACTCGAATTGTGCAACATATAGTTCGATCTCTAGCTCATCCCCGTGCTTATTATTCAGGTACACCTATTCCTCCCACCGCAAACATAGAGGGATGTTCGACTGAAGGTGTGAAGCGCTATTCAACTTCGCCGAGCGCATAAACCCGTGCAGTCGAGACGGGGCCTTTAAGCTCGCAACTTCGTCAAGGAATGAGTGCGGCTGGCACAAACGCCACGATTGCGGACCAAAAGGCAAGGAAAGACTGTGGTATCGAGGTCTAAGGAGTATGTAAATTTATCTTCACATGCTATACTTGTAATTCAAATCAGGCAATAGCCATATCGTAGAGTGAGGGGGAGAATCAGGGTAGAGTGGTCGCGCTCGAGTCGCCATCACCATCAGGAACACAGAAAGCGGCTTTCCCGGTATTATAAACGAGGCCGATATACTCCATCAGATCAACCATCGGTGGTCCAGGCGAGAGTCGAGGAAAGAACAAAAGGGAAAAAAAGAAGCGTTGTATAGATCAGTTCGAATATTCGAACTTATCCTTGCCAATAGTCTCCGATAGTGGAGGCACCGGAGGAGGTCCCTACAAAGCTGAGCTCCCAGACAATGAAGATGGCCTTAGGTGAAAGGAAAGAATAATATTCGATAACGCGAAGAGCCAGAAGCTGCTTCATGCCACAAACGGCATGACTGCATATCGTTTGTTACATGCGATATGTCTGTCGGTTCCCTTGGGAATATCGACCAGACTCAAGGGCTACGACAAACGAGAAAGTAAAATTTTGCGGCAAGAGCACACACATTGACGCGTCTTCACAAGTAGCAGGATCTTGTTAACGAGACATCTTGTTTCGCAAATGAGACGGATAGCGGGGCCATGGCATGTTCTTGAGACAGTTCGTCTTTTAGGCCTCTGCAAATAGACCGATAGCCCCGAGCCCTGTAAAGACGTACGCGAGCGTCGAAACACAAGGTTATTATATCGTTTCTGGATTGAATTCCCAGGATTTCTTGCAAACCCAGACTAGGAAGGGGATGTAGGGCAATGTGGTTTCTAAAAGGGGGGAATCTCGAGCCCTTCTAGGTATTGCGTCGTGGACCGAACAGACGCACAAAACGAGTAGCGTTCACCTGGAGATAAAAGAAAACCAAATCACTGCTCATTAACCCATCAGGTGGTTGGTCCTCGTGAGTATGGAGAGTATAGTGATGCTGCATGTTTTATGTGTCCGATTTGAATCACCCTGTGTCTGTTCATTGAGTTAGTGTCGCTGCAGACCGACAAGCTAGACACAATAAGGACGGCGTCACCTGTAACAACTGAGTTTCTCTTCACATTATATCACTGCACACTGAACCTGATCGGACACTTGAAAGTCATGTCCGAAAAGACGGTTTAAAATCTGACTAGGCGCTGCGAGAGAAACCACGATGACGTTCGTAGAAAGATTGTCGAATTTAGCCAAAAAATATTATCAACTGGGGGAACATCGGGGGTCAAAATGCTAATGGAATAAGTCACAATCTCAAAACCTCGATCGCAAATGCCAGCCTTCTTTCTATCGATAAAGCTGCGATAACGCCACTTTCTCCGAATACCGATCCTTCCACCCCAAATCCCTAACAAGGAAAAGACGCCGATTAGAACGCCCAACGCAGTAAAAATTAACGTTGACATCTGTTGTTATATAAATCAATCACCGAGCATTCATTCCTATGGTGAATACCCTCCAAAAGCATTAAGGAGTTAGGACATCAGGCCTTGGAAATCCAACCACTGTAGACCATAAAATCGAAGATTCGGCTTGATTTGGCGACGTCAATCTGTGAAGTTTGAATTTTAGTAACATGTGCTATAAACATCGGCACAAAAGGCCCCGAGAGTTAGACCAACCTTGCACATGATCCTAGCGTCCTTCTTCTTCAGGCTTCCACCTTGCTTCATGGCTTCTTTCAACATATGCTCTTTGATAACAAGATATGGCTTAGGCTGAAGGTGGAGTAAATTGCACAACTCCACCTCTTCCTTGGTTAGAAGATGGATATCTGGGGCCTTATCATTCTCTAGTCTCCAGGGAGCAAGCCCATTAATCGGGGGTATCATAAGTTTGGTTTTTGTGGGCTGGAGAGTGGACGCTCCGTTCAGGTTGTTGGTTGCAAAGAGTTTGTCAAAATCATTTGGAATCGGGGGCGGTTCAGCGGGAGCTAGTTTCCTTTGCAGGCGCAGAGGAAGCTCAGGCATGGTCAACTGAGCTGCAGCAGATGGACCTTCAGGCTGTTGTGGTTTCGGTCGCGTACTGGCAAATCGATCGAACGCTCCCTGTGGAACGGCTCGCTGGGCTCGCTGGGCCTTTTCCTGCTCGTATTTTTCGCCGTTTTTCAAGTCTCCTATTCCCATTGTCCTCCATTCTTGAAGTTGCGCAATGGCTATTCGAAGGTTATGCTCATACTCCAAACCCTTTGTGAACTCTTCAAAATCTTCATGGTTCATCATTCTAGCAAACGGCTTAGCTTTGTTCATCAGCTCCCGTTCCTCCTTTGTTCGCTTCTTGTCCAGGGCGGTATTTTTCCGATAATCCAGAAGACTGTGCTCAAACAGGATCTTCTTGCGCTCCGTCCTAGCCGTCAAGCGAGAATTGTAGATGTCCTTGACGGTCATCTTAAGCTCCATCTCCGCGTCCATTTCTCCATTTGCATTGAGGCCATTTCCGGGCTCAAACTGCATATGCTGGACTGCTTCTTCGGCATCGTTGGCAAATTCTGTCTCGAATTCCAATCGGCCGGGCATATATCCCTGGACTTCATGACAAGCCGGTACTGAGGCGGTGGGCTTTTGCTTCGGTGTCGCAGGTGGCGCCGACTTGGCAGCTTCTTTCCTTTCCTCAATCCTACGTTTCTTACGAGCCTGAAACTCTTCCTTCGGTATTTGCTCCTGTAGCGACTTATCATTCGGATCGGCAAGCTCCGGAAGTGGGAATTTGGAACTATTGATGTAAATTTGTTGGTAGTGGTCGCGAACTTCCTCCTTGGTCCGGTAACCTCCTATGTGGTCCGCAATATCGGCCCATGATCCCAAGCCGTAGATCTCAGCACCCTCTAACAGCAGCAACTCCTCATCAGCACCCCAATCGGGATCGTAAATGGGAACCGAGTTCTGTTCTATCACCGAGTACGGATGGGTTCGCGGGTCGTGGTTCTTTGAATGCTGCCCGGCGGCGAAGCAGGGGACACAGAGATCATATTCATTACAGGCGCTATGCGCGCACGAGATGCGCACCTATTATAGTTCGTCGGGTTAGTTCGAATGCCTTCTTCGATGCAAAGCTAGCAATATATAGAGAACCGGGAAGCTTACCGTATTGGTGACGTCGACGGAGCAGACATCACAGTGATACTTGGTACCACCGTCTGTGCCGCGCGCCGCATTCTTTTTCCTAATGACACCCATGGGGTCTTCGTCTATCGATGCATTGTCCTCCACTTTTGGCAGTATGTTTGAACCTGCGTCGCGATTTTGAGCGAGGCAAAGTGCCCTGCTCTCGCATCAATCGACGACGAAACACCCGGTCGAACCCAACTCCAGGCCCCCGATGTCCTGGTGTCAATCGAACGATAAACGAGCGCAAGGTGATATGCGCTGTAGAATGTCACAGCCCGGTCAGTTGGTCGACGTTTTGTGTTGATTCACCCCGCGGCGTTTTCCTTTCCTGGAAGACGCGGTCTCGATCACGGGAAAGGGAGTCTGGGGCCAATATGACGCCTTGCCTAATACGTCCTAGCTGACTTCATTACATACGCCTATCCAGAAACGGCTTACCGCACGGCACGTGCCCCTGAGGCTGATGACTCAGCAATTATTCTGTCGTGTATGTCCTGGACGGAGTGCTGAGCAGCACACCTTCGGCTCTCAAAGTTCTCTTCTTACTTTTTTTAGTGATTTCGTAGACGCGAGCACTAACTACTAGCTACCCCCGCGGTATCTCATAGCTCAAGCACCTCGGCCACACGAAATCGTCACAGAAAACTGACCAGAGGAATCTCAGCAGAAGAAACGCATCATGAAGCCATCAGCACAGTTGAGCCTCCATATACAGTACGAAGGTGCAAGCGGCACCTTATGTTGCCTCCCTAACAAGTCCCAGAACCTTCCTGCGAAAGTTATAATCTCTCCACATCTCTCTCTCAGTGTCCGTGCACCAGCAGTCAGGACATTGTTTCAATCTCCTCAGGTTCCAGGAGTGAACAATCAACCCCCAATCTTCTGCCTTGACCCGATACCCTTTTCTTCCTTTCCAGTACGCTTTCCTGATCGGTCGAAGTTTCATGCAGTCGCAACAGGCTCGAAGAGAGTTTTCCGTTGCTGCCCCTCGTGCCATCATTGGCTTGACACGTTGGAGCAGATTCTCTACTGTGTAGCAGCGTACAGGAGTAGGCCTGGCGGCGATTCGAGGAACCCTTAGGAAGAGGTAGGTGTTGATGCAAAGCAGTCGTTTACATGCGAGGAGAAGGGAAAGCTGGTCGAGGACCTTGGCGTGCCGGAAGATATCGATCAGCAGCTCGTCTGGGAGTTGAAGTAGTGGTGAAAGAAAGAATGTTGGTGAAGTGTTAACCTATTATCTGTTAATTGATTCGTTCCTTTAGATACGAGTAAGGGAGGCTTGATATACGTCTGTCGGTATGACGAAGGGCGTATAGAAATGGCATTGCCCCATCGTCTCAAGTGGAGAGGGGGTTTGGGTATATAGAAGGTTTTCTAACAAGGAGCAGGAGTGTGAGAAGATCAAAGAACGTCTCCAAAGTAGCTCGTGAAATTTTCTGGATGTGGTGCTCCAATGAAGGAAGTCTCAAAGGCTTCAACACTTTGCCGTTAAAGCATCAATGACAGTGGGCTGCTTCATTGTATGCGGGCGTAAAGAAGCAGAAAGAGAAGATTGCAGTTCTCCGTCAAAACTGACTTCCTATCGTAATATTTTTGAATGTTGTTTCAGGCCCACAGAGCCCGATTATCCACCCCAGGGTGTCTATGTTGTTATTCTCTCCTGCTGTCATGCAAATAACTGCAGGATTACAACTGGATAAAGCCGCCAGGACAGTAGTCCTTTAAGAGCCTGATGTCTTTCGGCGGCACATAATGTGGCCTAGAGAATATGGTGTTAGTTCTTGATGTGACCGTGTAGGCCTTGGGGTTTGATAGTGTAAAGAAGAGGGAGAAGAAATTCTCAAAGGACATTGACTAGATGAAAGAATTGCAATGTATGTATGCACAATACATGATCTGGGGTGCTCTTGCACTGACCCATCATTGTATATATGTATTGCACCGACCACGCAGTACATTCTTCTGTAGTAGTCCAGAGGAATCGCATGTTGCCGCAATGACCAACTTCGTGATCCATATACATCTGAAAATATTGCTCCTGAAGAACAAGCGTTGGCCTCAGGACCCGTAGGATTGGTAGATGTTAGTTCAATGCCTGCTCGCTTGACATGTTCTTTATTACTTTACTAGATAAGTCTTAGCATTAGATAGGTTGCGTAAAAGCCCATCCTGTTCGAGATGTTTACCCTTAAGGTTTTCTTTTCTAACATTGGGTGTGTGCCGTCTCCTCCCGAAGTTATGTCCTGTCAAGTTAGGTCGAATGTGCTCATGGCCACGAATCCCAATTCAAATGTCGTTTCTGAGTGGACTTGGAACATCTCGACCTTGGATGGCCTCGTCAGTCGTGGAGTCGAGCCCTTTAAGCGATAACGACGGTTCCATTGCAAAATAAGCATCTCCCATGGAACGGTCATGGTTGCCGTGAAAGTATTTCACGAAGTCTGCGCCACGAAAGACGAGTTCCCAAGCCATTCAGACGCAGGGATCTTTCGCCCGGGAATTTATCAGCCGTCCTCATGGTTAGACCGTTCTCATTTGAAGGCGATTTATTTTTAGACATCAGATGTAGTTACCGTTGTAGCGACGGCTCAGGAGGAACAAACGAAATGCGAAGGCGTTTTGTATCAGCATAGACGGCAGGGAGAAGTTAGGAACGGATCAAGTGCAGAAAGTCCAAGCATTCCTCCTGAACCAGAGGGGGTCGGTCCTCAGTCGACGAGATCATCGTCATATCATTATCTTGAACCGTAGGGTGAGAGATGACAAGGGGTCGGTTCATGTATCCAAGCACCGGGACTCCATAACGTTACCAGTATTGTCATCTCGGTGGTGGCTTGACAGGCATTGATGATTGGGTAAATATGGTGTGGCGTTGATATTATGTGGCTTTTCAGTGGATACAGTTGTGAATTCGGTATTTCCATTGGCGGACGCGGAGAAACTGGTCCCCCTTGTATTTAACTGAGCTTACATAATAAACGGTATTACTGAGACTTACCCCGGCGGAGCCCATTCCAATCACATCCATCACTTGCAAGCAATCCCCCTCCTTTTCTCATCACTCTGCGGCCTGCTCACCACACACTCCTTGTCCGTCAAAAGTTATTCACGCGGCGGAGGATCGGAATGAGGCTGGAAGGGTGACTGAAACCGACTGGATTCGTCTTCTGCTTCTTCATCTTCATTTTGGTGTGTTCCTGCTGGGCTGTGCTGTGCTGATCCCACTTCACTACTTTAAAGCGACCGTCCCGTTGGCAAAACTCTCACCATCAAGCCGCATGTGGATTGAAACACTTTCGCTGTGAACAAAACAACAACATCTCACTTATTGCATTGGTGACGGGCGACTAAGCACTTTCATTCTAACCATTTTCTCACGTTGCATGGCACTTTGACAATATGTCACTTTGGTCTGACAATATGTCGTGGAAACTCACCAAGAGTATGGCATTTCCCTCATCGTAACTTCGATCCAATGTCAGTTTCGGTCTGCGTGCTGTTACTGACCTATTTCCCTCTCAGAACTCAAGGAAACTCATCTAGCCCCCCTGGCTAACTCCTTTGGCCGATCCTCTTCTACCTCGACTATCAAACCCGATGCTGCAGAAGAAATCCCTTCAGCATTGACTCCCACGAGCAGCAATGGCATTGGTAAGTAACACTCAATCCCGCCTACGAATTTTCTAAGGCCCACCAAGTTTACTAACCGCAGGTATGATATAGCTGCTTCTGAAGCCCTGGTGTCTCCTCCGGCAACCCCAGTAAAGCCTGGCATTCTGATCGTGACCCTTCATGAAGGCCGAGGTCTCTCGTTGTCCCCACAGTACCAACAGCTTTTCAATTCGCACTTTCAAAACAATTACACTGGGCCGATCAGACCAAATTCCTCCTCCTCCCACACTGGCCATACTCCTGTCGCCAATTCTTATACTCATACACGTCCACAGTCCACTAGCGGTGGCATCAACGCTGCTCCAACAAATCATGGTCGCTACTCTACGAAGTATTTGCCCTACGCGCTTCTTGACTTTGATAAACTTCAAGTCTTTGTCGATGCTGTGTCTGGAACGCCGGAAAGTCCCTATTGGGCTGGAGATAACACTTCGTTCAAATTTGACGTCTCTCGTGTCACTGACTTAAATGTACAATTGTACTTGCGGAACCCTGCTGCCCGGCCTGGATCCGGTCGGAGTGAGGATATTTTCTTGGGAGTCTGCCGGGTCCATCCGCGATTTGAAGAGGCAAAGCGCTATGTTGAGGACCCCAAGGCAAGCAAAAAAGATCGTGAGAAGGCAGCAGCAGCTTTTGCGCAAAAGGAACGCACGCTTGGTCAAGTCGGTGCTGAATGGATCGATTTGCAGTTTGGCACCGGGTCAGTAAAAATCGGCGTTTCCTTCGTCGAAAATCGGCAGCGTAGCCTTACAATGGCAGACTTTGAGCTACTCAAGGTTGTCGGTAAGGGTAGTTTCGGCAAGGTTATACAGGTTATGTGTGTTCATTTCACCCTCCGTTTTTCTTGATATGTCCTAACATTGATGAAAAGGAAACGAGACACTGGACGTATCTATGCCATGAAGACCATTCGCAAGGCTCACATCATTTCTCGCTCAGAGGTCGCCCATACACTTGCTGAGAGATCGGTTCTCTCACAAATTAACAACCCATTCATTGTACCGCTCAAGTTCTCATTCCAGTCTCCAGAGAAACTTTACCTTGTCCTCGCTTTTGTGAATGGGGGTGAATTGTTCCATCATCTTCAGAGAGAACAGCGCTTTGACATCAATAGGGCTCGATTTTACACTGCGGAGTTGTTGTGTGCGCTGGAGTGTCTCCATGGATTCAAGGTCATCTACCGTGATCTCAAACCCGAGAATATCTTGCTTGACTACAGTGGCCATATTGCTTTGTGCGATTTCGGTCTTTGCAAGCTTGACATGAAAGATGAAGATCGCACTAACAGTAAGTAGCCATCCAATGCTTCTAGCCTTGCATGTCACTGACCGTTTTTGATCAAGCTTTCTGCGGCACGCCTGAGTATCTAGCCCCAGAACTTCTCCTTGGCAACGGATATACCAAAACTGTTGACTGGTGGACCCTGGGAGTTCTTCTTTACGAGATGTTGACTGGATTACCGCCTTTCTACGATGAAGATACCAATGAGATGTATCGCAAAATTCTGCAAGAGCCTCTTACTTTCCCAGGTTCCGACATCGTCCCAGCGGCTGCAAGAGATCTTCTTACAAGGCTTCTTGATCGTGATCCCAATCGTCGTTTGGGAGCCGGCGGTGCGGCTGAGATCAAAGCACACCATTTCTTTGCAAACATTGATTGGCGCAAATTGCTTCAACGCAAATACGAGCCTAGCTTCCGACCGAACGTGGTATGTAACTTTTACTAGACCCTGTCCCTTCGCACCGATATTCCTGGGTGATTACTGACTTAATTTTCAGGTCGATGCCCGGGACACTGCAAATTTCGACAGTGAATTTACGTCTGAAGCTCCGACCGACTCCTACGTGGAAGGCCCTGTACTTTCTCAGACCATGCAAAAGCAGTTCGAAGGCTGGTCCTACAACCGCCCCGTTGCTGGTCTTGGTGATGGAGGTGGCAGCGTGAGGGACCCGGCTTTTGGGAGCATCCCCGAATAAACTTGCGCAAAGCATCCTCAGCTTACAGCTTGTCACTTGGTTCAATTGAAATCATCCGCTGATGAATATTGGGCGCTGAAACGAATTTCCTTCCCCTTTCTCTCGCTTTTTTATTGTTCGTCAGTTGGGCTCTGTCGTTTTATGCAACTTCACAAGCGTTCCCTGGGTTTATGGGGCGATGGCCAGAATACACTTAGCGGCCCCCAATCCCCCAAGTTTTAGATTCCCCGGAATGGCCATGATTTTCAGTAACCCTTTATGCCTTCGTTTTTGTCCAATATTTCGCAAAGCTCTGTTCTACCACAGGACGCTCAGACGTTAAACCTGTTCATGCATTTTTTTGCAGAAGAAAAAAGCCAAGAAAAGACTTGTTCTTTTATTTAACAGTGCTCTGACATTATCCTTTAAATTATGTCTTTTACTTCTTTACTTTTTGATCTACTATCCCTCCCTGTTTTTCTCGAGCACGTTATGTCTTAAAAACTACAGCTCAGATACATTGGCGTTTCTCTCTCCACCTTCCCATTCACCTACCCACCTTTCTCTCGAGCTCGACCTCAACCTTCCTACCTACGACATCCTCCCTAACCTACATATGTTTTTCTCAAACAGCTCTTGCAAATATTTACTTTTCTCCTTGATCAGTTCACAACTTTATCTTCCCCTGCCATTTCTTGTTTTAAACCCCACCCCCTCGTCCCTTCGTTCCATCGGTGCGGAGTCTTGAGTTTGATATTTAGTTGTTTTTCTTCTTCCGTTTTTATCAAGCCTACGGAGCAGATGGGGGTGTCTGGTTTCTGCATTCCAAGCTTGTCTCTTTTTCTCCTTAAACTAGTTTAGCAAGCAGGTCCCATAGGAAAATATCAAGACCATTTGAAGATCGACATGTATGGAAGTTGGTTTGGTTGTACATATGCATATCGCTTCTGCACCTGTGACACAGTCTGCTGCTTGGCATCCGTTGCACTGGTAAGATGAATGGGGAATGCGGGTTCAACTTGGTTGGTCTTAGTACCAGATGACAACAGCAGGGATGTTTGGGTCGGAGCTGATAAAGCACTGATCAAATCCATTCTTCATAAAAAGGTCTACCGGGTTTGTCAAGCCATATCGTTCTTAAACACAAAAAAAAGGAACGTTGCAACGTCAGAGAGCCACATACTACTCTGTACCTAACCTGACTGAATTTTCAAAGTCTTAGTTTGAAAGAAAGGGTAATATAGAGAAGAATCATTTACAACGCACCCCTTTTCGTCATCAGAAGAGCTGATTTACGCCTCCGCGTTTTCGTCGGATGGATCTTCCGCTTCACTAGCATCCTTTGTATCAACTGCATCGCCAGCATCTTCATTATCATCACCGTCAACGTCAATCAGGTTCTTTTCCCCTGCACCAGCCTCAAGTTTAAGGTATTCATCCCACTCTAGGAATAGCTCTTCATCCGCACCCTCCGCACCAGGAGGGACGCCGATAGTCCGAGCAACTTTACCCCTGCCGCTTTTCTCGAGACTTTCCTTCCATTGCGTTACCAACTCTGGGGTCCGACTGGGCTTATAAGTCTGCGAGAACAGGACAGATTCCGCAATGCGGTTGGTTTGCACAAGGAGGTCAATGCAGCCATCGACATCGCCGAGTTGCCAGAGAGCGGAGAACACGACGTTGTGGGAACCTGCTTCCTTTGCTTGTTCTGCCAATTTGCGGAGACCATTCGGGTTCCCGCTTGAAGAGTGGATAAGAAGAAGGGAGCCCAAATCTTTGGCGTGCGTAAAGCACTCCTCGGCGAGGGCAAGATCCCAGGAATTCAATGCAGCGTCGCCGACTGTCTTCCAACGGTGCTCGATGTCTGCTTCGCGGGCAATTTCGAGAGCGATGTCTAGTTTGCCTAAGCTCAGAGAAAGGTCGAAACGGTGTTCTTGATCCGTGGCAACTTCGAGGGCAAGATCTTTGTATCCTTGGCCTTCTAAGAATCGAGCGATCTTGTTCATCTGATCCTTGGGGATATCGGGTAAGAGTTCGCTAGCGGATTCCATGTCACCACGAAGCACCAAGGTTTGGTATTCAACAACGGAGAGGGAGAGAGAGAATGAAACGGTAGTGAGGTCCTTATCGGCAAGGTAGATCCTTCCATCTCGTGGGAGGTAACCAAGGAGATACATAGGCTGGTCAAAGTGGGAGATTGTGTAAGTCTGATCACCAACAAGGTAGTTCAACCGGTTCGTCGAATTGGTATAGATAAAGCAATCTCCAACCCATTCACCTGTACGAACAGTATCGCTAATATCTGTAACGACTTCGAATGCTGCTTCCACACCATCTTCATCAGCCTCACCTGCGTTGACACCAGCGATGTAATTTTCTCGTGAAAAGCGTAGAACGTAGAAAGTATCGTCACAGGCGAGAGCAACCAACTCTCCGGATTCAGACCAATAGACCTAATCGACGGTGAGAAGGACGGCTCTTTTGAAGGAGAATGACATACATACCTCTTTGGGGTCAACCTCTATTCTTCTTACAAGACTGCCTGTTTCCCAGTCGAACAATCCAATGCCACCCTGGCCCCTGACACCGAGTAAAACGCCGCTGCTTAGACCCTCGGCCTGGAAGCCAACATCAAGACCGCCACTCTTCTCCTTGAAATTGCGGAATATTTTCACACTGGTCGCGGATTCTCGGATTGCGTAGTCGTTGCTGTTGTCTTTAGATCCCCAGGCAAAGTCAAGTGCCTGTCCAAAAGCTTTATTTCTCCATGCGAGTGCAGTGTAGATAATATATTCGCCATCACCACAGACAGAAACAAATCTACCGTTTGGAGAGTGCATCAAACTCTGAGGGTATATCTCGCAGGACCCAAGTTCCTTAGTTGGTAAAGAAAGCGGAGCCCCGTCCTTCAAAGTCGCATCGCCGCCCTTTATGACCGTAGAAACCACCTCATTATGGCGTGCCCAAACTATTTTGCCAGATCCGTCCATGGACACCGCTGGTTCTTCTCTGCCCATTTTGACAACCACGGCACCATCGTCGAACCCCATCGCAATTCCTTGTTTCCCACGTTGGTAGCTGACACACCATGCTCTCTCCAGACCATAACTTAAAGATTGTTCCAACCTGTAGGTGTTGGCATTCCAAATTTTAATTGTTCCGTCTTCAGAGCCCGATATGATGATCGGGAGTTCCGGATGGTAGCAAGCAAAAGAAACGTTGCTTGCATGCCCTTCCAGAGTCGCAATCAATGCCTTTGTAGTATAAT
The DNA here is from genome assembly GCA_029850275.1 of Chrysosporium keratinophilum. Classification (NCBI taxonomy): domain Eukaryota; kingdom Fungi; phylum Ascomycota; class Eurotiomycetes; order Onygenales; family Onygenaceae; genus Chrysosporium; species Chrysosporium keratinophilum. The sequence continues at coordinate 1,653,384 of JARBIX010000012.1, forward strand.
CCCACACCTTCACGGTCCTATCGTCGGACGTAGTCAGGAGATACGGCTTATCGGCGTGCGGATAATACTCGACATGGTTGACACCCTTCGTTTCATGAGCCTCAAGTGTGATATTGGGATGCGGCGAGCCCAGACTCCATATTTTGACAGTCCGGTCAAGACAGGCCGATGCGAACGTGTTGGAATCTTTCGGGTTGATAGCCAAGCCCATAACATAGTGGTTGTGCCCCTCAAACACCTGCACACATTTCCATCCCTTCTCCCAATCCCAAAGTTTGATGGTCATATCATCGGAGGCTGTTAATACGAATGGATGGGTAGGATGAACCGTAATTGATCGAATGTAGTCAGGATGCGCCTCGAAGGAGATTATCTTTTCGGAGGTGTTATAATTGTAGACACGTAATTGGAAATCATCGGAACCGCAGACGATCCAATTCTTCCTCGAGATAAAACGACCGGCTCGTACGGGGACATCTGTGAGCTCGAACGTTTTTACGATGGACTAGAATGTTATTAGCGGCTAGGAGCATGTTGGGACTGGAGTTGATGACCTACCTGCGTCTCATATGACCAGATATAAACATGCCCTACCAATGGCGTCAGTATCACAGAAATATATGTACATTACAGAAAGTGCAGCATACCGCTGTACAATGTTGTCAGGATCTGTAGAGCAGGTTAGAAGCGTCTGTCCAACCCTAAAGGCGCTGCGACTTACCCATGGTTCTGTAGGATGGAAATCGATCCCCTTTACCCGATCTGATCGGGCAAAGAGTTGTCTCTGTGATTCGGGTTAGTGAATACCCCCAGTGTCGGAATATGGGACCAAGAATGACAGAGACTAAACGCACCTTAACGTCGAACCGCATGATGGTCAATCTGTTCGTGGGGATTCAGTGATGGATGCCGTGTGCGGCGGCTCACCAGCCGCAGGGATGAAGGAGCTCCTTTTTTATCAATAATTTCAATTGCAAATTGACAGTCAGGTTTGCACTCTGTATAAACAGTTAGGATAAAGAAGAGTGAACGGCTGTGTCCAACGTGAAGTTGTTGGTTTTCATCAACAATGCAACTTGTCCACACAAGGAGACCCAATTTCGCGATCCGATGAGGTTCCTCCCAGCTGTCCTAACTAGGCTAAGCGCCATCCCACACCTCGTCACCTCCTCGCTGGCCTCACTTCTGAAGGACCATAAGGGACGATTATCTACAAGTTCAGGGACTTTTTTGATTTCAGAAGAATTCATATTTTTGACTAACAGTTCCAAGTATTGAATCTCAACTACAATGTCATGGTCAGAGGGAACTTTTCCGATCGAGTACACAAGTGCAAGATTTTGATTGCGACAATATCTTCCAACTATGGGATATCAGCAATCAATATGGTATAATGTACAGTAAATAGCATCATGCCCTGTTGTAACCAGCAAGACATGTTTGATAACCCCCATGGATGCAACGGCTACTCAGACCAATTAGCTCCGCATCTTCAACACACTGTAATATCTCTAGGATTCTTTAGAAGTTCCTCTCTCGAAATATGTCCATTGGCCGGGTTTTGGCTTCTCTTCGAGTTCCTCCCAGCTAATTGCTGTCAGTATTCGCCAGATTGATATGTTATGACTCAGTCGTTACTTACACCTTGTACTTGGTCATTTCGTCGACCAAGCACAGCTCAGCTTGAGCAGTTTGAATGACCTCTTCAATTAGCCCACTGCCAATCTGCTGCTCAATCTCGGAAATTCTAAGAGGGTTAGCCGTGTGCACAAGAAGCCTCCGTGGCTAACTTACTGTGCTGCCTCAAGGGCTGGTTCTTGCTCCCATTCCAATTTGGGCTCCAACTGTTTGTTCGCTTCTTTTTGGGCCTCCTTCACTCGTGCCTCCATCTCTTGTTCGTTGAGATATGCGCCCTCCAATTGAGGGTTAAAAGGCTCCCCACCCCAATCTTTCTCCTCCTTTGGTTTTTCCTTCTGTTGATATGCAGCATAAGAACCATCTGGTTTTAATGCAGTTTTATAACCTTCGGGATTCTCTGCCACGACCGCTTTCACTCTCTGAAGCCATGAATCAAAACCCGGCGGTTTTACCGATTCGACGATGTTTAGTCGCTGACGGGTAAGTGCCTCTGTCGATTGGCGGTATACAGATGATTCCGGGAAAACTTGGAGCTTCTCAAGTGTTGTTTGGTAGAGGTAGATGAGTGTCGGTCGGGGACTCGGATGGGTTGCGAGTCCGGTCAGACCGGTGGGAGCAAAAGGTTCGAGGTATCGGCCTGGCCTGACATTTGCCAGAAGTCTGAGTGTCGCCCTCATTGTTGCAAGCTAGACAAGACACGCAGCGCTAAACAAATCAATGGCGCGCCGTGCTGCGGGATCAGAAATCAACAATGTCGTCGTCGCAAATGTCCAGCTTGTCAATGTCCGTATGTGTATTGGCCCGCCGTGGATTACATAACCAGAAAACGGCAAGAATTCCCGGAACCGGATTAAAAGGGCTCCGGGCCTAGACCTCAAAAACGAAACGTCGTTCAACCGTCAGTTCACAGGGGAAGACACGCCGCTGAGACCGCACACTGCAGCCCATTCCATCCATCACCAAGCGCATTCACGGCACTCTGGTGTGTGTCAGCTCTCAAACTCGCGCACTAGGCCTCGCTCGCAAGCTCGAGCTCCGTGTACGTCATATCCACGACCGCCCGAGACGCCCTGCGTCCTGATTCTCCTGACTTTCCCGCGCAGCACTTTGAGAATACCGGTCGGCTGGGAGGGGCTTATACCTGGAATTGGAGTTTGACCCGGAATTGGCCTGCTAGGCCATTGTAATCTTCATCAAAATGAAGGTCGGTCTTTTAGCACTTTCAGCCCTTGCGGCAATCTTCCAACCCGCGCTTGCTCGAGCCCACGGGCTAGAAAAGAGAGCGGATGGCGAAGGCGGCGACAGTAAATCTGATGGCTCAACGATATTCAATGATGTTCAGGTACCTCCAATGAAGGAGCTTAACGCTGACGGGTTTGAGGATAGCACAAAGGATGGTTATTGGTGCGTTCTTCAACGGCCCGAATTGACTTGTTGCTGCTGCTAATATGCCCGAATCGTTATAGGTTTGTCAAACACCATTCTCCCTACTGTGTGTTTTGTCAAAAGATCAAGCCAACTTGGCAGACACTATATGAATTTTACTACGTGAGTGCTCACAACCGTTCGACCGCATGTTGGAATTACTAACACTCACCAGACATCAAATCCCTTAAAATCCTCAACCTCGAAACAAGGATCGAGTCCCGAGTCCTCCCTAAATTCTTTTCAGGGCTATTACAATTTCCACTTTGCGTCCATGGACTGTGTTGTGAACGCAGACAAATGTCGTGCGTTGGGGGTTGAAGAGTTCCCTACCTTTTCGCTTTATCATAATGGCAAACTGGTTGAAAAATATTCGGACGAGAAAAGTATGGAGAATCTCAGCCGTTTCATCGAGAAACGACTAGAAGCCATAAAACCTGGCTCCCGGCCTAGAATAGAAATGAAACTGCCTGAACCCGGAGCCCAAAAGTCCCCGGAGCAACCAAGCGGTAACAATAACATTCCGGACGTCGATACTGGTGCCAAGGCTGAGACCGCTCCTCCGAAACAATCTGAAGTTGCCAGAAAAGGCGGGGACACCGATAAGAAACAACCTACTCCTAATCCACAGGGAATGTCTGTCCCCTTGACCGCGGAAAATTTCCAAAAGCTCGTCACCACCACCAGAGATCCATGGTTTGTAAAGTTCTACGCGCCATGGTGCAGTCACTGCCAGGCTCTTGCACCAGTCTGGAGCCAGATGGCCAAAGACATGAAGGGCAAACTTAATATTGGCGAGGTGAACTGCGAAGTGGAGAAAAGGCTTTGCAAAGATGCCCGTGTTAATGTTTACCCAACGATTTACTTCTTCCGAGGAGGGGAGAGAGTCGAGTACGAGGGTCTTCGGGGCCTTGGAGACTTGGTGAACTACGCGAAGAAGGCCGTTGATGTGGTTGGCTCAGGGGTCCAACATGTCGATGCCACGATGTTCAAGAAAATGGAAGAAACCGAAGAAGTGATTTTCTTGTACTTCTTTGACCATGCTACCACGTCAGAAGACTTTGCCGCATTGGATCGTCTCACCCTCAGCCTTGTCGGTCGTGCTCGCCTTGTCAAAACCAACAGCACCATCCTCGCTGAGAGATTCAGGATTTCAACCTGGCCTCGTCTCCTTGTGTCGAGGGATGGTAGACCCAGCTACTACACTCCATTGACGCCCAGGGACATGAGAGATTTCCGGCAAGTCCTGACATGGATGCAGAAAGTGTGGTTGCCAATCGTCCCCGAAATGACAGCATCAAATGCTCGGGAAATCATGGAACGAAAATATGTTGTCCTTGGCATTCTAAATAGACAGCGATCCGATGAGTTCATCCAAGACAAACGGGAGTTGAAAAACGCCGCATTGGAATGGATGGAAAAGCAGACGAAACTATTCCAGCTGGAGCGACAGGAGCTGCGTGACGCGAAAGAACTACGAATTGAAGAGGCTGATGATCGCGATGACCAGCGGGCTTTACGGGCCGCGAAAAATACTCGTATCACCATTAAGGAGGACGATAAAAAACAGGTTGTTTTCGCGTGGGTTGATGGCATTTTTTGGGACAGATGGATCCGAACGACTTATGGCATTGATGTGAAAAATGGAGAACGAGTGATTATTAATGACGAAGAGGTATGTCCCATCTTTAGCACACGTTCCATGATCATGATCTTCGAGTTTTTATCTGACTTCTATCTATAGAACCGTCGTTACTGGGACACGACCCCGAACGGAGGCTTCATCGTCCCCAGCCGCACGTCCATCCTAGAAACCATCACACATGTCGTCTCATCTCCCGGCAAACTCAAATCCAAATCCACCGTCGGTATGATCGAAGGTTCCGTCTTCTCCGTCCGCTCATTTATTTTCTCTCACCCAATCCTCACATTCGCGATCCTTGCCGCTGTTGTTTTTAGCGTCTTTTTATCCAGAGGACGATTCCGAAAAGGTAGATCTGGCGGAGGTCTATTGGGCAACATTGGCGGTGGCTCAGGAGGATTCTTCCATCTTGACGGGAAAGAAGGATTGCTCGGCGGAAATGGCGGTGGCGGCAAGGTTGATTGAATGTTGGGCGCGAAAAGGTTCACGATGCTTTAAACGTTTTCCCCAGGGTTTCTTCTTTTTCTCTTCTCCTACCTTGCACTTCGTACTCCGTACGAAGTATTATTATACAATACTGTGTTTTATGTGATAATATTGCAAACCCGAACTTGCCTCCCCCTATACTTTTGCCTTTTCAACTTAGCCCTGTTGTTTTACTTCCACGATACTGGACATTAATTGGGAGGGAAGATCCGATGTGTTGAGTTTTATATAGTTTGGAGATGTATCAAAAAGACTGTTCAATTTCTTCAAAAGCTGGAATGAATGGGGAGCATTGTTATCCGATACAGTCAATTCCATGCCTTACATAGTTTCCCTTACGTTTTTATCTTCTGTCTTCGCCGTATCTTTGCAAGGTTTTGCGGCTTTTTCCGTTTTGATATCTGTGCCTTGCATTTTTGCGATGCTTCATATCCTCTGTTCATCTTAGACTTTGGGGTCATTTGGGATAATGGTCAATGAAGGATATCGTCTCCTAATTGTCTCCATGGCTCCCATCACAAGGTATTGACTAGTTAGTTGGGTGCATAATTCTCATAGGAGAAGAAGCTGAAGTTAAGGTAGGGCACAGCCTTTCAACTGAGAGGTTCAAAACGTCAGATTTGTGTCTTGTTGTCCGGCGACTTTCAAGCATTTCCCCGCCCTTTCCGATGTCATGAGCTGGGGGTTCCGAGTTGCCTCAGTTCCTCAGACCGTCCGCCGCGAAGCCGCAGTTCCCGATTAGGTCAACGTACTATGCCCGAATGGATTAGAGAGAACGCGAAAATTGTAGGACGCGTCTGAGCTAGCTGAGGTAAGGTTCCGAGATGTCCAAGCCGCGGAACACGATGCAAACAAGGTGCAAACCAAGTAAACATCAGCGCTACACATCGCAAACTATGCAAATTGTGCAAACGTTGCAAACATTTCAAACGGTGCAATTGTTTCAACCGCACTATTATTCTTTGATCAATTTATCGTGAGATTCGATATTCGAGCCCAGGTGTCAAGAGATATTGTTCATCCAATCGTACAGTACATTTCCACATCCCTCCATACGACTGCTCCATATACCTATCAATGATCATCATAGATATGTACATACACCCCTCAATCGGTGCCCAATGCTCGTTCTTCGCACCCCATCATCTAGATTTCCCCGCCCGCGCTCTCTCCCTCACGCCATCAAGAAGCACATCACCACCCAGCGCACATTATTCCAAAAAAGAAAAGCAGACACCAGAAAAGACGGCAGATGGCCGAATTTAATGTAACACCGAACGCCCAGTTAGAAAAAGCGAAAGCCCAGGGGGATCCAAACGCAAGCACGAGATCCAACAAATACCAGCAAACGACTCCGTGCGAGCAGGGAGATGAAAAAGGGCGAAGACAGGAACATTCGAAATGGGAAGTAAACTTGCCACGTGAAGAAGCTAGCTAAGTTGAAACGGCAAAAATTTAGGAGGAAAGTAGAAGAAATCTTCGGACAGAAAAAGGCTAGTGAAAAGACCAAGAGGTTCAGTTTTTGCTTGTCCTTTTTCTTTAGCGCCGTTACATGATTTGTTTGGAAAGAAATACGGAAAAAAGACCAATGTGCTAGTACCGAGTTCCATGCAAGTTATGCCTGAAATGTTCCGGAATGCTAGAAGAGATAAGCAGGAAGGGGGATGGCGAGGATGGGAAAAGATTATGTTGAAGAGAAGGGTGCCGTGAGAACGGCGAACATCCTTTTTCTCCTGGAAAGAACTAAAGCCCTGAGGTCAACTCGGGGTACGGTAATAATTGATAAAGGAGTGTGAAGGAAGCTGGATGAGGAAGTCGGGTCTCGTTGGACGAGTGCATCCCTAAATTCGGGACGGTTAGCATGGATCGTTTGCCATTGGAAAATACGACATAAAGCGTGCGAAGGACAACTTACAAATTTCCTCTGACTCAGCTTCAAGAATGGAAATAGTAGATTTAAGAGACGGAAAGGTTCAAGTCGTGATGATGCTCTGTGGAGTTGTCGCGTAGCCCTCATTATATCGGCAAATAATAGTCGTTGTGTTCGTAGTTCAATAACTCGCAGGTTGTCGTGAGTAGGTTCATTTTCCCGTCAGACATCCCATGCCCAATCGATCATATTAACAAAAAGTCCCATCCTTGCTTTTGCATCACGTCCCGCCAGTGGACAACATCTTGGCCGCTCAGCATCACTGTTTGCGGAAGCAACCCTTCCTCAGTCTTGATCGCAACACCATCGCTCTGACGGAAGCCGCTCGTCTGCGGACCTTCGACTACTCCATCTGCAGCGCGCCATACCTCCTGCAGCAATCGCACCATGCGTCCAAAGCTTCCAAACTCTGCTTGCTCTCCGAGCTGCTCCATGCGCCTTGCAAGAACTGCGCGGAAGGAGCTGTCCGGAACAGAGTAAGAGCCGCAGATAAGCAATGGCCAAACGAGGGAGCGATCAAAGCCGTCTGGACCGCCAGGAACTAGGTCAAGGAGCTCTCCAGCACGCGAGATAAGGTTGAGGGTGCTAGCTTGCGAACGTTGAAATCCTGGAACAAGACTGCAGAGGTATATCCGGGCAGCGATGCAGAAGAGAGCAGTCATGTTCTTCGCTAGCTGCTGGGGCTGGAATGTACCATCGGCGCAGGGGTCGACCAGAGTTTCCGGCTGCGGTTCGGCCTGGTCAAGCTGTTTGGCGAGCGTAGTGATGTGTCCACAGAGTCCGAGATGGTCGATTCGTCCTTCGGTTTTGAGCGCGTCAAGGCACGATATTTCAGCGATTAGATACATGATTTTATCCTCGCAGCCCATTAGGTCGCATAATCCCGAACTAGATCCATTAAATAGCTTTGTTCGATAGGTATGTGCGAACTGTGGCATCTGACCCAGCATCGTCGAACCCAGAATGTCAATCCAAGCCGCGAGGCTCATGTTGAATGGTGGATGCAAGTTGACTTGGTCTGCTTCGATCAAACGGCGAGAGAGATCGAGTTTTTGAACAAGACTGGTCGCAGCCTGAAAGTGTTGATGCCAGGGAATATCAGGGAGCGAGTCATCAGGGCGGCCAACAGCACACTGGAAGAAGATCATTGCTAACGTGGCCTCCAGAATGTCATTGTGGTTAGTATCCTCATTCAGCGCCTTGCAGAGTTCCGAGACGGTCTGGTAACGATGTCGCAGGATATCGTTATCGATCGACTCACGGTTAACCTGTTGAGTGGCTTTCAAGTGAACACCTGTACTACTGAGACAACAATGCAAGTAGCACTTGTTTGATTCAATGGCAGGGAGGATGACTTCCGAGCGAACAGCGCCTGGACGCTTAGCCTCCAGTATCGGGAAGATCAGACGAACCACCTTTTCGAAAAAATGGTCCAGTAACGGGCGGTCTCGATCTTCGACATGGATGGTAGACACGTGAACAGGGGCGTGGGGAAACTCAAAGGGGCTATACTCCACCGCCTCCTTGAAAGAGGAGAAAGATCCCCGGCGGCCCTCAAGGAATTCTTGTTGCGACCATTCATCATTTGCGAGAGGAGGTAACATAGTGTGCGGCAACGGAGGCTGGAACGTGCTAAATGTGGAGATCGTAGAATCTCTCCGGGTGGGGATATCATTCACAAACACTTCTCTCTCTGTCTTGATGTCAACCTCATATGGCGCTGCGGTGGTCCAGTATGGAGCTGGGTCAAAAAGTGGCGTCTGAAATTGAGCAACCAGCGGGTCGAACGGATCTTCGGAATGGCATTGAGTATACTCGTGCTCGAGTGGGCATTGCGGTTCCAAGGAAGGATCGCGAGTCTCAACCATGCCATCCATCACAGTGTCCGGCGTCGAAGCAGAATGCGACAGCGCGGGAGGAGTGTATGTGCAGTCGGTCGAGCGCATAGCCGAGGATATTCCCCTGGAACTTAGCTTGGTATTCTTGATGACTTCCTTGATCAACTCTTTGTGATTCTTGCGTTGATCATTGTTCCCCCACCACACTGGCCTTTTGTATTCGCATTTTAGCTTGAGGTTTTTGCAGGCCTTGCAGATAGGTTTGCTCTCGTCGCATTTCTTCCTTCGGAGACGGCAGGTAAAGCAGCCTAAATAGCCATGTTCAGCTGTCTTGTACCCCACAAGTATATCCATTCTTTCTTACCTGACCGGGACCGTTTATGTAACCTTTCCCCTTTTTTGATTGCAGTCGAATCGCTTTGTGTGCCTGACTTGGCGGAGCTTTTGGCGGAGGGTTTGCGAGCTTTTTTCGTGACCTTGCCCGCTGGTTTGGATTGGTCGTCCGAGGTAGCCATTGTCGAAGGCGAGGGCGTGGGAGCTTGAGTAGAAGGAGCTATGGGAGGATACGACATTGTATGCTGTGTGAGATATACGTCCAATTCAGATGGTAAACAAGGAGCCGCGCAGCAGCGCAAGATCGTTCAAGCAACCAGTCAATGGCGACTCAAGTGTAGATCAGGCAGTCGGAAAAAGGGGCCGTCGAAAATCCAAGAGGAGTATATGTTCACCTGTTGAAAGCAAGAGAGGGTTATGGTGAAGTAGGTACAAACACCCGACCAGCAGGCCCTTGTATTTCAATGGCAGGGAGATGGGAGGTAAGGGGGAATGAAGGGAGTGAACGACCGGAACGGAGGTCTCAACGACGCGAGAACACCCAAGAGCATTAGAGACTTGACATGATTGTTTAAACGCGATGGCGATGGTTGAGTTTTAAGAAGGTTGTTTCTTAACGATGATCTAAGTGGTTGGTAGCTCTGTTTCTATTTTTGCCTACAGCGTGCGCGTTTAATCAGGACAGCAGATGTATGTACCAGCAAAAGGTACATTGCGGGAGCTTTTTAGATCATTCCCATGGCACGACCGCATGCATCTGGAGTTAAGCGGGGTGTCTGTATGGACAGATTGAAGACAGGGAGGACGACGGGCGAATCGTTATGGACGGATGTGACCTTGAACCCTGGCCAGCAACGGGCCTATGACGGAGGATTTCCATCATGCCTATTTTTGCGAGCCGCCAGCCAGAAAAGCAGCAAAGAGCAGTCTGATAGGCCGGTGGCACCATGATCGGTGGTTGAAGGCGTGCAGGGATCGCAGAACTGTTTAGTGCTGGCGGGAGATGCGAGTGTGCGAGAGAGGTTGGGTTGCGAGCTCGGGATAGGCTGCAGGCCAGATCAACTAGGCCCTCACGCCCGGCCAATCCCTGGCAGCCCTCTAACCGCTGGACGATGGTTGTTCAAGCCACCGACATGGGGTTTCGCCATGCACAATCGAGACTCTGGCAACTGACTCGACCGGCTATTCCTCTTCGGGACAGTCGAACCTCGCGTTCGATATATTAACCGGCTGTCTTTTTGTGTCTGAGCGGTCGGCAGGCGGTCGATCGACGCCCTCAAAGTGGAATTCAGCCCAAGTTCCTCACAGTAGATGACAGCCTCAGACAGCACGAACAGAGACATCTGTTAAAAACGGGCAGTTAAGCCGAAGTGTTTGGAATAGACACAGTCAAGCCGGAGCATATCGGCAACTCGACAACGACAGGGTTCGAGCTGCAGTATCTCTGTGCATGCAGATGCGCACACCCTCGCACGTCGTAATATGATGGACAGGTTTGTTGGTAGTCAATTGTTGCTGTTATCCCTCAGAGCCTTGCCAAGTGCTCAGGGATTGCTAATGAAGATCGCACAGTCCCATCGCCATTCTCTCACCAGTCATCAGCATAGCGGCGATGGTGACAGTGAATGATCGTGGACGGCCGTGGTCTTGTTGGCTCGTCGCGATCGAACAATTTCGCTTGGAGCCGAGGTCACGCTCATCAAACCGCCCACCACTCAGCGGTCGTTCCTTCCTGCGTTGACAAATATCCCCGCCAAGCAAGCGCTCTTGGCGCTGTGTACTGATTGGCCAGTTCAGCTCGAGCACCTGCAGGTGATCAGTGTGGGGGGTGGTTCCTTCTCTTTTCGTCGGTCCGCAACCCTAACTTAAGCTTTTTTGCAACGTGACGAATCCCACTCGCCTGCATAAATTGCTGTTAATTAGCCTGCATTTTACGACATAAGTTGCTTTAATTAGCATCAATTTCCCCGCCATTGTCTGTTAAGCTGGCCAGCTCGTCGCGGGAGCAACGCAAGCTAATTAACCTGTATTTCTCTCTTAACCGCCGTTGCTATTAATAAATTAGCTCCTAATTCTAGGAAAAAGGCACATAATTAGCAGCAATTTGTTTCCATCCGCCGTCGATCTGTCACATTCCTCGCTCTCGCTTCTTTCTCCTCCCAGTCTGGCATGAGTGCCGTACGTTTTCTTCCCAACGCCGTCAGCTGCGGCGGGGAGTTCGGGCTGCATCACGACCCTGTCCCTTGATTCCGAATTCAAACCTGCGAACTCAACGCCGCAACGCCTACGCATTGATTTTGATTGACATCCACTGCTTTTGACAAAACTCCCGTTGCTTCGAAACGCCATACATATATCAGCTCCCCGTTCGCCCATCTTAGCTTTCGTTTCTCTTCCAACAATTCTTTGCCACTCCTGTGCCTTTCTCCTCCGCTTTATGCCTGCTCATGGGACTATAGATCGTTATTGTTTTGGGGTTGGATTCGAGCCCCTCGTCCTCACGCCGTGCGGGCTATCATCCCGTGTTCCTTTCTAGCATCCTCCCTGTCTTCTCCCGTACCCGAGCTGCTTTCATCGCCTTATGTCAACAACTAGTGCCTCAGTGCTCCTCTGCCCGATTGATTTGCCTCCTTAGTACTACGACCTCAAGCTCCCTTGGACCCTTACACCGCCCGTCGGGGTTTGGAGTCTTGCGCAGCAGCAGCAAAGTATACACCTTACTATACGCTGACAAACGACTACGTAAAGTACCCCTCCCCCAAATCCCTGCCTGTTCTCCAAGCAGGTCCCGGCCCTATCAACAATGGGCCCAGCAGGGTTGCAAAAATGTAACCTGGCTGTGGCCTTTTCACACAGATCTGCCCACGAGAAACCATGCGAGCAATCGAGAAGACTAACAAGAGACCGCATGGTCTTGTGGTCTCCCTTTTTCTCTCTTCTCGCGAGTTCAATTTAAGTAAAATATGTGCTCATTCTGTCAGGGTACCCATGCGATGACGGAGTTTTCGAGCCTTCTTCGAGACGAATCCTCCGAACAGGATGATGCTTGCCTGGACTTGCTCTCTCTTGTGTAATTGACTGCCAGATAATTCACCGCATGGATTCGAGTTCTTACTGAGGCGTTGCACATAGATTAGAAAAACAAGGGGGTCCAGGGTTCTCAATCACAAACACACACATCCATGAAACATATACCGGATACCTACAGCACACGAGCTCGAGGACTGGGACAGGCCAGTTGAGTTCCTTTCATACCTGTCGTAATACCATCGTTCTTTTGTCACGCTTCAATCTAGATTTGCAAGAAGACGGCCGGATATCGGCTTGCCAGTTCCCCCGCTTCTTCCTTGCGGTGAGGTCCGGTTTTTTCTTATCAGAGGAGATGGTGCAGGTGTGGACCTCGGGCAAGTGGGGGAAGACTTTGCACTTCCCTCTCTCCCGCCTAGTTAGCCCTGGTTGCTCGTTCTCCACAGCTTCTATGTGCTCCGGACTCCATCTTCTTTACATACCGCCCGATGAAAGATCAGCCCAATGCAGCACAAGAATAGCGGTAATGGCGGCGAGCTTGAATCGTTGGTCTTTACAGCAAAGGTGTCGTATGGCTTGCAATATTACGACACAAAGCTCTAGAACATGCAATCGACAACGAAACCAGAATCGTACTACATCTCATATCACAGCCGGATTGTTGATGCTGTTACTCCGCACTGCTGCTGAGAGGACTTGGAGCGTCCGCTGAGCCTTTTCAGAAGAATGACGCTAAAAACGCCCAAGAAAGGCGCACATGACTATGACGGAGGATTTACGGAGGAAAGATGTTTATGCCCGCCATCGAACGTCGTCCCCTCACGAACTACCACTACTAGAAAATCAAGGCAAAACGTCATTTTTTGCGCATCATCCATACTTTCTCGAAAACATTCCCATACTCAGATGCGCATAAACCAAACCCAATTACACCAATAATGCAAGCACGGTCTTCCCCGAGCCATAGTACGTATCTCAGCACTCCAGCGACCAGACCAGCCATCCAATTTTCAAAGCACATCGAGCTCTTCGACCCACCAATGGTGAGCTACCGCTGAATACGTGTGGTTGTATTTTCTTCTTAGGCGACCCGACACTCTGGCTCAGGGAACGTGCATGGTTCCAAACATTCCATGTCGAGAAGCTCGCACATGCCAGAGGCGCGCCGAGCCGGTTCTGAACCATTCGTGCTCTATATGGAGTACGTGGTGAGGACTCTGTGTGTACTGTACGAGCACAAGTGTCTGGGACTGGAGGGTACAGTACACGTAGTACGGTACAGACTATGGGAGCAGAGGAGAAGCACAAGAGACGCAGGCGGGCTGTATGCAAGACTCTTGCTGAAACGGGGTGCGTGCATTTGCATCTTGCCTTGTCTGCATAATCGCACTGACAGACTCAGCAAAGTTGCATCTCACCAAAGAGCCCTTGTAGAATTTGCATTCGGCACGAAGATTCTGTCGTACGATAACCCAGAGGGAAACAAGTTCGAAAGGGGCAGGCGATCTCCCTTTGGACTCATTACATCGGTAGGTCTCGTCGTGGTAAAGCAGATGTATATATATCCAAGCCCAACCGTCCGTGCACAAAAGCCATGCCATCACGCTGGCACGGTGGGACGACACGAAACCAGATCACATATTGATCTGAAAATCGGATACAGGCCTGTGTTCCCGGTGCGTTTGGGCCTGGTGAAACCTGGCCTGGCCTGGCCTGATCGGCTTTTGCTGTGAAGTATCCAGAGTACACTGTACCAAGAACAATCTTGGGAGCCCTGAGGACACAGGTGTCCGAAACAGTGGATGAAGATGGGCTCGTCGAACTGTCAGGTCCGGTCCTATGAGGTATTAACAGGCTGGGGATAATGAACAGTGACCGCATACTTCGTAAACACCACCGCCGCACAGCACATACAAAACGACCTGCCGAAAATGTAATTTCTCCATGCCTCCCGGATAAAAGGAAAAGAGCAGAGTAGGCTCTGGCCGAGGGACCACAGCCCCTCAGAGGCTCAGCCCGTTACTGAAAAGAAAAGAAATCAAACGTACAAACATAATGAACTGCTCAACGGTCATCTAGCAGCCAGGTAATGCTCCCATCTCCCATCTCACATCCCACTCATCTCACATTTTCTTTTTCTGACTCCGCCGGTTCATCGTTCGCAATTGACTAGGATTCCGTTTCGGCGTACCACCTCAACTCAGACAACGACGTAGGTGCACGGTCTGTATATTGAGGCGATGAACCAGACCTCGAAGGGTCAAAGCCACAGGTGAGTGTGCGTGTTCAACATAGCGACTACCCGCCATACAGAACCAAGGCTTCGCTTCACTCGACCCCCGTCGCACACAGCCCCCGATGCTCAAGGGGGTTCTCGTCAGTTGATATTCATTATCGCTGCCGTTATGGAGTTGTGCCGTGACGTTGTGAGCAGTATGGCTGCTGGATTAGCCGCCGACGCTAGTGTTAAGACACAAAACAAGAGAAGAATTGATCTCCTTGTGATTGAAAGAAGAGTTTATTTATTACTGCAACTGTTTGGGCTCAGGCGTTCGGTTTATGAAGAGATATGCTGCTGGCGGCTAACTATGGGAAGTTGAAGTTGTTTGAAAGTTTGCTGCTAAAGTGATCAGAGATTTCATACATAATTAACAGTATTTGTTTTTGTTTCGATGCAGGGAGGTTGAGATGCTAAAAATACAACTAAATTGTGAAAAGAAGGTTAAGGTTCGGCCGGTTAAGTTGCTAACCTGGCTGGACCGACTTTCCGTTTCAGCCCGTGAACAGAGTTGATACTTGAATGTGCCGCGAGATATCGGAATTCAATGTTGCGTAAAAACAGTTTACGGAATACGACCAAACACAGCGGGTTTTTCAGGTTGAATTGCATGTTCAAAAGCCCTCGCGCACCGAGTACTCTTCAGACAGGAACTTATGCACTGTGTCTGCAGTGAGCTCAATGTATGTACTAGGAACCAACATCACCCAACCGTTTTCCTGACGAACCCGTTGGTACATACACTTCCATTGGCCCCCAAGCTCCGTATACATAGCAAGGTACTTTACATGATACATATGCACTGTGCTGTTATGGAGCATGCACCTATGTATGTATGTATGTACATACAGTACTGTACTCAGTCGAACCCTCTCTGTATCGACCAGAACAGTGACGCTAATGCATGCTGTGCGTTCCCGTGCAAAATATCACACACAGACAGACCATCAACCCAGTCGCACTAAAATATTCGGCGGTTGATGCGACCGTGAGGTCGCCCCATGGCCCATGGGCCATGGCCGCCCGGGGGGAGGCTGGCTTCACATAGCCACTAGATAATAACTAGGTCACAGTGTGTAGATCGAATTGACGAGGTCGATCGTCCGTTGTTGCGTCCGACGGCACAAAAGTATATGGAGATGTAGATACGAGAATCTACTTGTTTCTGAAAATGGAAGATGAGAAATTAGCAAGCAAGTGATTCTAGACGGATGAGAATTGTTGATGTTGGAGTGTTGCGCAGAAAGGGGAGCGTAGGTTGTGATCCAGGCCTGTGCCTGGATTCGGGGTTTTGTTTCTCGTTTGTTTTCCTGTGCCTAACGGCCGTGGACAAAACCTCTGTCAACGCGTATACACAGTAGGGATGGAGTAAATGTACCAGTCTGCGAGTCCCTTGTGGCAGCTGCCAAAGATCGAGAGCGTCTCACTCAAACTTGGGATATGATGGCTCCTTTATGTCTCCAGGCGCAACAAAAGAAAAGAAAGAACCTCTCTCACTTTCACTTTCACTCTCGCTCTCATCACATACATGCATCCTCACCGCATCAGTAACCGCCGTCATTGAATGTAGATATCCAAGTCCCATGCTCTGTAACTCCCTCGTACGTCGTAACCCCTCCAACCCCTCCCATGTCCTTCACCCCTAAACCCAATCACTCTTCCCCGACCAATCACCAGGCCGCATCTCCCATCGCTATGCGGAATGTGACACCTCCTCCCAAGCCCGTCACGCCCATTTATTCGTCCTCTGCTCCTCTATCCTCCGTCCAGCCCAGCAATAATACACAGTAATCCCTCTGCCTCTGCCTCTCGCCACACTGCACTCAGCACTCTGCACACGGCCCTTCTCTGGCCCCCCAAATATCCCTCTCTCTAGCCAATCATCACCCCGTCCACCGTCCATTGGCCTGCATGCCATTCTTCAGAACACAACCGACAAGGCCGTCTTCAGCCCGCTGATTGGCCATCGCTAAAGTTTCGTCACAAGCATGACTCTTTTTTTACCTTTCTCACTAACGGAGTTTAGTCTGATGGTCACAAAACGGTATGCAAATCCTCCCCTGTCCTGTGCTTCTGCAACGGTTGATTGGCTGGCCGCTGTTTCTTCAACAGAGCAAGGACAAAGGATGGGAAAGGGAAGCACTGTGATGGACTGCAGGCCGCTCGGTATCATTGGGGGAAGATGGTACATACATACGTACAGTACTTCTACCCGCAGGAACCTCGCTTTTCATGCTGCCATTTTTTAGTCACAAGCTGGGGGTACCAGGTGATAATACTCCCACAGATGTCTGTACGAAGCAAGTAGCTGTGTATGGATGGATGGATGGATGTCTGTACGGAGTATGTAGGGTTGATGCATTGCCAGGGAAACCTGCAAAGCAGAGGACAGCCCCCTCTTGACCGTAATCCCACCGTATCGAGCCCAGTTCTCGCAGAGCAAATCCGTCACCCTATTAGGTATTTGTCAGGTCACGCTCTTTTCTTCTCAGTAGTCGCCAGCGTGCTTGGAGCTTCCTCTCCCTGGTCTCGTCACATAAAAATCGTTCGCCCGTTTTTAGTCCCTGCCTGTTCAAGCCCCGATTAGACTTTTTCTACAAATATCCCCCCAAGCGCCCTTCTACCCGCCTTCTTCCACCCACGCCCACGCCCTCTCCCCCGTCTCCGCGAAGATCAGTGCATAGGGGCCAGTAGGACACACATTCCCCCTCACATATAATATCAACCGCTTGCCGACCTCCTACATTCCTCATCTATTCCATACCACACCCTCCCACTATCTCACTCCAAATATATCCTAGACCGTACATAGAAACCGACAACGGTACAACCTCCTGCTCTATTATTCTGATACTGTTCGTCATTTGGCTCTTGATTTGCTTCCAGAGTATGGAACTCTCTTGATCGTCTTGCTCTTTTTATTTTCTTTCTTATCGGATATTCAAAATGGTAAGAGATTATCGCTGTGAACAATCTGGATCGGAATGGCGGTTGCTGACACCTGAGTTCAGGAAATGACCTACCACCTCCCCCATTCGGGAGTGCAGATGCTGCAAAAATCCACAAACTCCATTGTCCTGCTTCCCAGACGCTCTTCATTCAACTCACGGCCGCTCTCTGAGGCGACCGAAATCCTCGACACAGACTTCGAGGCTGAATTCTCCGATGTCGAATCTCCCAGAAGGAGCGTGGATTCTGTAAGTTTGGCCTGCGTGTTGGGTTCTCTGAGAATGATCTTCTAACCGTGAACCAACAGTTTGAGAATGACACTTCAACCACATTATCCACACCAGACGAACTACCGACTCCAAGTGCGCTGGAAACGGCATTCGATCTCAGTTTCGATGCAAGCAAGCCGGTACAAGGGCCGTCGGGTCCCCATCTCTTCAGATCATCTCTGGATGCCTCCATATCAGGGAGGTCAGACGACGAGTGGCATCTCCCTTTGTCATCGGATGCTCTGGAGGATGCCAGGAAAACTCCAATTCTCTGGAATGAACGCATTTTCGACCCCAAGACATCACCCAGAGAGTTCAGGCCCGGAAGTGGTATGAGCATGTCTCGTATATCTCCCCATCAGGACGTCGACAATGTTCGAGCTTGGACTCCAGCCCAGGTTGCGGAGTGGATGTATGAAGCAGGTCTCGAGGATATGGTCGTTGAGCGTTTTATTGAAAACGACATCTCCGGTGCTGTCCTCTTGGATCTTCAGATTGAGGACCTGAAAGAACTGGACATCCAATCCTTTGGAAAACGTCACGGTCTGATGAACATGATTCAGAATCTCCGTGCCGGCACGCCCTCCCGTCCCAATGAGACACCTCTCTCCCGCATGAGCAGATCTAGATCCAGCTCCATGCGCAGGACTGGAAGCAACGACCACACCTTGCATTCACCCGTTAGCGAAAAGGGTTCTTCTCGCCCCAGTGGTCGACGAAACCGAGTAGTCGCGGAGAAGGACGTTATCTCGCCAGGTGAATCCGTCTCCATTGTGGCCATCGAGCAGTTAATACCCCGACCACACAAATGCTCCAAGGGCGAGAACTGTCCAAAGTACCTAAAACGACAGCGTAAGATCGCCCGTATCGCCAAGGAGTTTCCGAACGAGTTTGCACACGTAAACGATGGTCTCGTCTCGGTGCAACTGACCAGCCCTGTCAAGTCCGAAAATGGTCTTCGACCAAAGTCCGATAACACCCCTTCCCTCGTTGCTTCATCTGATGTCCTGGGACCTGCACAAATGCCCGAACTCAAGCTTAGCGCTGAGAACTTGAACGGAGTACAGCCCAGAGACCCACAAGAAAATGTCCGGCAATTTTTGAATTTCCAGCATGTTCACAACCCATTCAGTTCTGAACACGATCAACCACAGCTCGAAATGTTTCCTCCTCTCGCTGTCACATCCTCCTCTCCACCCACAGTCAACATGGCCAATCAACTTCGCAATCTCCCTAAACTGGTGATCCCCAGACGTACTTTGTTGAATGACGCCTTTTCGCCAGATCGAACCATCACTCCTTCTCAGGGATCGCGATTGATGGGCTCTGCAACTGCAACACAAGAAGTAAATCCATTCCAGTTCGGCCAAGATGTCCTTCGCCATGTAACGCCCTTTTCTGAAATGGACGTCCCCGTTACCGCAATGCCCCTTGAGCCCCTCGACCGCGATACTTCGCAGTCTGTACCACCAAACATGAGATATGGCAACTTTCAGCAGCCTACCATTGATCCCATCTATCGACCTCCCTCTGCACGACCAGACCACCATCGCCGGCGTCCTTCTTTTGCAGCAATGGCACCTCTCACAGAGGAGCGGGTTCTTGCTCCTATCAATCACCCATCTGAGTTCACACGCAGCTACTCCACCCAGCCGCATGCACCACAGATCTCACCGTCACATTCAGCTCCGGGGTCCGGCCTGAGCACCACAGTCGCCTTAAAGGACAATGACACCGCCCACAGCGGATGGATGAAGAAGAGAAAAACCCGTCTTCTTCGTCATGAGTGGCACGATGCTCATTTTACCCTCAAGGGCACCGTCCTGGCCATGCACAAGGACGAACGCGACTCCCGTGCACTCGAGACAATCGACGTGGACGATTATGCCGTCGCTTGCTCCTCGCTGGCGAGCAACTCCAAGCTCACGTCTGCCTTTAAACGCTCCGCCCTCCGCAAGGCCGCGAGCCTCTCTCGGAACGGATCATCGTACAAGGACGCAGATGAAACGGCCTTTGCATTCTCGTTGGTCCCTGCCGCGGGAGAGAAGCGGTCGCTCTTCCTAAGCTCCGGCAAAAGCCATCATTTCGCCGTGAAGTCGCGAGATGAGCGGATCAACTGGATGCGCGAGCTAATGCTCGCTAAAGCCCTGAAGAAGGGCAAAGAAGGAGGCAACGAGATCTGCGTCAATGGAAACATGATCTGAATGAGCCATTGCTGCTTTTCGTTCTTGCTCCCTTTCGACTCGAAATAAAATCAGAAAAATCCTGTATATACATACCCTGTTGCCTGTGCGAACATGGGCGTACATTCATTTGTTGTCCGATTGTCTCTCTTATTCCCATTCGGAGGTTATTCTGTGCCAGATTGCAACTTTATAATGACTGACGACGAAATGCCACGACTTTCCTTTGTCTTTGATCTTTGGTTCCCGACTTTTAATATCAGCCCCTTTTGTTGTTCAAGTGCACAATACCCCTCGATTTGTTTTGATTCTGCCCCATTGCCGCTCCCCCTCGGAAGTTTCTGTGTTAAGCGTTTGTGTTGTTCGGAGGCTTGCTATCGTCAAAAACCTCGGCGGAAATTTCTTTCCTTCTTGTCTTGAGATACCACACCAGCTTGTGACTGTTTGGAAGGACTGCTGGACACTGTTCTTCGCTTGAATATATTTTGAACATACTCTGCAAAGGAGATTGGGAGTGAGATGGATGATGCTGGATGATTCGTTGAAGTAATGAGAGAAATAAGAAATAAAACGAAGTATCATGATGAATGAAGTGTTCCAACGTGCGATGATGTTTTGATGTCGTCGATTTGAAATTGCGTGCAGTGTGCTTATTAAGCATAGCTTCCCCGCTCCGCTCCGGGTTATTAGGAGGGACCGGAGCCCTGACAGCGGAGGCTACAATGCGACTAAAGAAAAGAGACTGATGATGATATATTCTTGTTAATGAGATACCACATTCCAACTAGACCAAAAGTAAGTAGAGATATAGCCACTCAATCAAGTAAACCTCACCCCTGGCTCCATCAGTCCCCGATACACCTCCTCCAACACATCTCTCTTCCTCTTCCGCTCCTGCATCTCCCCCTCCCCATCCCCATCCCATTCTCCTCCTCCCCTTCTCCTCTCCCCTTCCTCAGTCTCCTCCTCCTCAGCCTCCACATCCTCCTCCGTCCTCGACGCCCAACACCGCACCGTCCCATCCCCATGCCCCGAAAACATCTCCATCCCTTCCCCCGAACCCCCATTCCCACGCCACACCAACGCATTGATCCGCGCCGCCGTGAGCGCTGTCGGTTTCCCCATGGCTGCACGTCGCATGCGTGATGGCACACCGGTCACTTTTAGATGCGCAACGGGTTGTGCCTCGTCGGCGTGCAGGAGTGCGAAGATGAAGATTTCGCCACGGTCGTCGGGGTCAGCGTAGTTGGGCCAGGCGAAGAGGGTTGATTCGGGGCTTGTTGTGTCCGTCCCGGTACCGGTGAATGATGCGAATGACGGGTGACAGATGAGCGGGGCGCGTTCGGCGAGGTGCAGGGTTGCACTGTTGCGGATGCGTGGGCCTAGATGGATGAGCGTGTTTGCGCCGGTGGAAGTGTTCCAGATGCGGAGGCGTGAGTCTTGGCCTGCGGTGATGAGGGATGTGCCGTGTGGAGTCCAGCGGAGGCCGCTTACGGCGCCGTTATGGGCGCGGGAGTGTGGGGTGTACGGGTTGCGGGGGTGGAAGGTGGTGGAGGAGGTATGGGTGCTGGATGTCGGGGGTGGCAGGACGCCGACGGCGTCGTCCATGTCGAGAGAGGCGATGATGGAGTTGTGTCCGCCGCGACGGACGTCGAAGATGAGTGCGCGATTGTCCTTTGAGCCGGAGGCGATGAGGTGTGGGTTATGCGGGGCCCATTGGACGGAGAGGACGGCGCTGGTGTGGCCTGGCAAAGAGTGTGTGGAGAGACCGGAGCGGAGGTCGAGCAGGCGGACGGACTTGTCGGACGTACCGACACCGATGAGGAGGTGAGAAGATGGATGAGACGAGAGGGAGTGCGAGTAGGGGGTAGAGTGAAGGGAGAAGGTGTGGACGGGTGTGATTTCGGACTGCCCAAGGGAAGAGAGCTTCAAAGTCGTGTCGTGCGAGGTTGTAAGGATTGTCGAGGGTATAGGGTCGAAGGGGTATATTGAGATGGAGGTTAATGCGTGGGTGTGTGCTGATGGGCTTGACGATCTACACGCCCAAGGTCAACGGCGCAATCTTTCCAGGGAAGAAGGGAAATTTAGCATACTTGGACAATGATGCGATGGATGCATGAAGGTGAGTTAGTTCTGCTCCGCGACTCTCCAGGTCCCATAGATGAACGGAGGCATCTGCACCGCCGGATAGCATACTATCATCCCAACTATTAGACTCGTTGCTATGAAGACAGAGTTACCCAAAGCACGTACAAACGCTTCTCATACTGATCAATAGCCAGCACATTCACGCCAGCTTTATGCGCCCAGACCTCATCGTCTACCGCATCGTCACCTCCGAAACCATCGCTTCTCCAAGTCTCATCATCCGTGACCGGTGGACGCGGCACACTAGAAAATCGGATTCCCGGCGCTGGGGCGAGAGACTGAATGAGGCGGGCACATTGTGCAGAGTGAAAGGTCGAAGGAGCTATAGATCCCTGCGACCTGTTTAGAAGGACTTCATTCATTCATCAGGTCTTCCTTTGCGTCAGCGAGAAGCGCGTCCGATGTTGCTGTTTTGCTTGCGATGAGGACGCGATGACGGGCTGTCAAAGGCGAGCTTACCTAAGCCATCGGGTAATTGCTGATCCGTCCCTCCCGGTCGTGCCGAGCCGAAACGGTTCTTCCCGAACATCAAACGCGGACTCCCATTGCCAACGCCGGCAACGGTTGCTGGTTGGACAACATCACTCCGTATCTAGTAGAAATGGGGCTCGTACAGCTTATGGAGGTGTCCACCAACGCTTGCATATACTGCATGTCCTGCACAAGGGACTTCTCGCTATTCCTGATGAGGGACCGCGTCGGTGTGGCGGAGCGATTGGCAATTGAGGGGTCATCGAGGGCTGATTTTGCACTTCATCTAATACGGGGCCCAGACAATATGCGTGCAATTCCATCTTCAATCTCACCCTTTTCCCCTCCTCCAACCTAGCGACACCTCACTGACTCGTCACCATGATCGTGACCACGAATGAGTCTTCGGATAACAGTTTGTCCTCCCTCTGGCAGAGCGCCTGCGCAGACTATGCCAGGGAAACCGGAATCCCGTTAACGGATGAGCGTTTCCCCAAAGTCCAAGGGCCTCAGGACCTGTCTCGCCAGCTAGAATCCGAAAAGGACAATTTTGAGGATTTTCGGATGAAAAGACGGCCCCTTTTCCATGCCATGCAGATGGTTCTGGCGCCCTTTGAGAGCTGGGGCGACCTGATCGCCGGTGTGGCCGCTGCAGCTTTCCCTCCAGCATCGTCGATCATGGGTGCGATGCTTCTTCTGGTTCGGGCGGCACGCAGGGTCAGTGATGCGTTCAATGTGCTCGTCGACCTCTTTCACAAGCTGGGCAACTTCGCTCTGCGATTGGAATCATACAAGGGGGTCCCCCTCAGTGAGGGGATGAAAACAATTATTGTCAAAGTGTTGGTGAACTTCCTCGGGGTTTGCGCAGCGTCGCAAAAGGTCTTGAGCCAGGGCTCGCTCAAGGCAAGACTTTCAAAGTGGGCGAAAAATATTCTTGTTGAGGACACGTCGATTAGCTCTCTGCTAGACGAACTGGAGGAGCTGACAAGCCAAGAACATATGATGGTGTCTGCTCATGGGCTCAATCTCACCCATCAAGCTCTAAGGAATACTGAGCAGCTGCTCGATAGAGATAACCATAGGAACAACCGTGAGAGGCTGGAAAGGATTAAAGCAGCGCTAAATCCAGTCTCGGCATCTGGTCAGGTCTTCTCTTCCATCACCCAAAATCGCATACCGGGGTCCGGCAGCTGGGTTGAAGATAGGCTTCGGTCTTGGTGGCAGGGATCGCAACCACTCCTCTGGCTTCACGGTGGCCCCGGTGTAGGCAAATCCCATCTGGCATCCAAAATCATCGCCGATCTTTCAAACGCGGAGTTATTTGCCACCCCTGCGCCCGCAGTTGCCTCGTTCTTCTTCAAGAACAACGATGTCGACTTACGCTCCGTCAACAAAGCGTTACGGACTCTAGCATGGCAGGTGGCCACGCAGCAATCGAGTTATGAGGTACACGCAGAGGAGTTCTGCATAAAAGAAGATCCAGAAAATAGCTACATTGTTTGGGACAAACTCTTCCTGGAGTACTTTACAAATTCTCCATCAGACGTCGCAACGTGTCTGGTGATTGACGGCATTGATGAGGCGGAAGCGGAGGAACAAGAAGTCCTTTTCAGTTTACTGGAGAAAGCCTTCTCGACCGAAGACGATATGAACCGACCCTTTCCTTTAAGAGTCGTACTCCTCAGCAGAGATTCGGTGCGCGGCATGCTTGACGAGCATTTATTAAGCTGGATTCCGGAAATTGAAATCGGTAATAACCAGAACAAGGACGATCTTCATCAGTACATTTCTCAGAAATTACAGAGGACCAAATTGTTTCGCGGGCTTCCCAAATTTCAGGAGGAGATAGTCAATGATATCAGTCAGGGAGCCGAGGGCTTGTGGGAATGGGCCAATCTTGTCATCAAATCCGCCCTGCGCTGTCGAACCAAAGAGCAGATCCGAAAAGTTGTCAAGACAATGCCGCGAGGCATCAGCGCAATGTTGCACGAAGAACTGCAACGTCTGAGTAAAGAGCTGTCCGGATTGGAACAACTATCCGGTGACGAAGCATCAGACGGGAAAGGAACTGCGACACAGATTGAGCAACTCAATATTCTGCTTTCCTTTGTCGCGTTGGCCCAGAAGCCACTAACCCTCCGTGCGCTTGACGTTATTCTCGAGCTCGTCCTAAAGGAGGAGGTTTTGAGTCTTGAAGACGATATTCGCACAGTTTACTCCTCTCTGTTTTCCATCCGAGCCAACGATAATGAAGATGGCTTTGATAAGGAAGATGAAGTAGTAACACTTCGGCATAGCTCCTTTTATGAGTTTTTCATGACATCTGGGGAGTCCGGACCCATCCATGTCAACGTTGATCGAGCTGAAGCGAACTTCCTTTATGTTTGCCTCTATGCCCTCCAAAATAGCTATACGCCTTACGCAGAAAGATACTTGGCAGGCCTTTGGAGATATGCTGAGGACTTCCTGTTGTCGCACCTCAGCCGAGCGATCCCTGAAGAGGCAGGGAGTTTACGAGGAGAAATTTCTACCTTGCTTGCGAGCCTGTTCAGCAAAGGGCAAGATACAGAGCGATTTATTGAGGAAATGCAGGTTAAGGGCTTTGGTTCTTACTCGTTCTACCCAGTATCCCAGTTAACAACGCTCGGTTCCCACTGGTTGGACGCTCAAGATCCGGATACTGCAAATAAGAGGGCCGAGGTCGTACTCAATTGGCTTCTCCCGGATGCGAAGCAGGTGCTCGTGGATTACGCTCGGTCTTCACCGGCGGCAAGTAATGCATGTCCCTTGACAATTCTCTTCTCGTTCATGGTATCGGCTTGGAGTCAGCGCTGGCTAGACCCAGGCGAGATCAAGCATGACGATGGATTGCCTTCCATTGCTCCCGCCATTATAACAGTATACAATGCAATGGCAGCTGAAGTAAAGGAGTCCGATGAAGACGGTCTAGCGACAAAGCTATCACGCGTGATAATGGATGACGGAGAGCCTGCCAGGGTCTTGATTCCTGCTGAGTCACAAAAACTTCAGCACACACCTATGTGGTATGCACGGGTCGCTCAGGCGCTACTCGCGCGACAGTGCAATGCGCAAGCGATTGCTCATTTCCAGATTTCGCTCGATGAGAACCAAAAAAGTCCGACGTTCAGCACGCAGACTCTGTCTGTCATCCACAAAGACATGGCTCGTGCATATTCCGACATCGCGAAGCATAAAGAGGCATTAGAGCATTTTGAACTATCGGACTCCCTCCGCCGCACCCTGCAGGAGGATGATGATGCTAGTTACTCGGACGATCTTATCGACATCTTGCTAAACAAGGCGCAAATGAAACACCATGCGAAACTGACAGGGGATGCAATCGCGACTGCAGAGGAAGCTTGGAAACAATTCCAGGAAATTAACGCCGAGCACAACTTTTCTATTATTGAAAGTGGCCTGTTTTCTTTCTTTTTAATTTTTTTGGAACTGAACCAACCGCATCGTCTCCGGCCCGTGTTTGAGTTTGCTTTTCGCGTTTTCAAAAAAACAGCCGACAATAAAACCGGACGTCTCGATTTTCAACGCTTCCTCCTCGAGTATTTTGCTTTCGGAACTCGCATCATGTATAGGGTCCTTCACTACGCCCTCTCTCACGAAGACCAGCATTATCTTGATCTCGCCGTTAGTGCCCTGAAGGAAGTCGATACCAAATTCGATGACCATGCAAATATCAAATATCATTTCGCAACGGTTTTATTTGAAAAGGGGAGGACGGATGTAGGGGTACAAGGCTGGTATGAGGTTGCCTCCCTCTCCGAAGTCTCCAACAATAAATGGGACGAGCCCTCTCGCATGCGGGCAAGATGTCATCTTGCCGCCCTGTGCCTGGACTATGACGATATAGCTTTCCGTGGAAAACAGTCTTTGGTCCTGGACGCAAATACCGAGCTTGGTGATATTTGTCTGGTCATCGCGAGCTGGCTCCGGAATCGTGGGGATATCACAAACGCCAGAGATGCTCTCCGCTGGTGCGTGAAAGAATGCATCGCGTTGCTATCAGATGATGACCCTTCAAATGACATCAACGCTTTCATGAGACTTTTCAGGACATTTCTGGTCGATGAAGATACCGATGAAGATCTGAAAGCTGCTTTATATTGGATTAAGCAAGACACCGAGCTAAAATGGAGGGCCATTATTGACAGGACAGGTGTCACAAAGGTATACGACGACGATGGGATGCTTGACGTCTCTAAAACGCAGGAAAATGTACAATTGAAAGACAGCGAGAGCCAAATTTTGGATGATGACAATGACGACGACGACAACGATGATTATTATGATGCCTCAGGAGTCGTTGGGAATATATGCAGTCCCTTGACCGAATGTTCGGGCTGCAAGTGGGATTTCGGGATCATGCACCACTGGTATTTCTGTCGCTCGTGCCCGTTCTCAGCGATATGTCGGCGATGCTATCGCCAGTTTGAGGCAGATCCATCCAAATTCTTAGGTAGCATCTGCGATCCTGGACACAAATTCTACCATACCGGCCCGCTCCTTCGGCCCTCTGAGCGCGTGCCTGAAGGCATGGTGCCCTTGGTTTCTTCCGACGGCGAAAAACGTATCATCTGGGTTGAAGAATGGAAGGACAGGCTTGCGGCGAAATGGGAGACGGCAGACTTTGCGTTGGAGGGCGGGCTGTCGGCTTGGTGTATGCGTGTTCTTCCAGAACCGCAGAAGACTAGATGGGCTACATATTTCCAGATATGATCTGATTATTCGGATTTCAAAGACTCTTGGCTGATAAGATATCAGATTTTTTAAATTTATGGTACGCCCGACTATTTACAACCCTGACTTACTGTTCTGTAAGAAGTCAATAAATTGGAAGACATCTCCATATGTTCTTGAGTAATTCCTCGTCACTCTAATATAGTTAGTCTGTGCATGGTTTTTGAACGAAAGTGGCTCCTATAAATTGCGTTTCGCGATTTAATGATGGGCCTCGACTTCCAGTGGTTGCCTTCGTATTTCTGCGCTGGAGGACGGGATGACGCGCCTCCTTCCAAAGGCTATCGTGGTCGGATCAATTCGGGCCGAGACACGGCTCTCGGACCTCATCCCTGGAGGAGATCGGGATTCCAGCCGTTGAAGTCGAATTGCGAGCCGGGCAGAAGCAGACCAACCACTGGGAGTAGATCAGCTGCAATGAATCGAAACAAGAAGCGCGAAACCTCCGAGTCGGCAGAGCACAGCCCACGGAGCACTGCTGCAGGACCACGTAGACGTTTTGCGACCGTTTATGATGCAGTTGCTGGTATAGTCCTCAGACTCCAATCGCTTTTTTTTTCGTTCTGCGGATCAAGAACCATCGTTAACTCTACTTTTTCGGACAGGAAGAGTATCAACCCGGCAAATCCTTTTAGCACCTTTGCTTGAAGACGCTGTCGATCTCCCCAGTTTTTTCCCTGCCCTTCCTCCGGAGGAGGTTCTGTTTCGGCGTCTCAATGCGCCGACACGATATGAGGAACATGACATTTACTTCGCCAACGAACGTCTCCCGCCTGATCAATCCCTCCCTGATTCCGATCTCCTGAAAGCTATCCATACGTATACATCAGACTTCTACGCCAACGCGACAATGGATAATGGTCGATCTGTGTGGTCCAGCATGGACGAAACCGCTCTCCTTGCACTTGGCTTCCTACTTGAAGAAACAGCCGTCGAGGCGTTGGGAGAGACGGGGGATATGGTGTTTGTTGAAGGTGAAGAGGTGCTCGACGACGAAAAGTCTGGATACGAGTCTGAATTCAGTGTCGCTTCGGGGCGGCGATCCGCGTCGCGGACGCAGACGAGCGGTGATGGAATGGAGGGAGATGAGCTGATTTCGCCGCAAACTGGGAGGAAAAGGCGGCGCCTGAGCGAGTCTGGTCGGTCGAATGAGAAACTGGCGCGTCTTGATGAGGATTGATTCCGTAGTCTCAAAGACGTCGAGGATTACTCTCCGCTAGAATGAGTTCGTTGCCTTCCAGAGGTGGACAATCAGAGATTAACGCTCCTCAAGATCCTATGCCGATGGGATCGTGATAAGAATGGAACTCTGTGTGGACGTTCCACTCCACTTCCCGAAAGGGAAATTATAAGCCTCATCGCATGAGCCCCTCGTCACGTCGGTCGTCCTCACGACATCGCCTTGGTTGACCTTATCACCAAAGATATTTTCTGAATGCAAACTACAACTCTGTACTCCATATAAAATGGTCTGATATTTACTCGCTGTGCCCTAGTTCTAAATGAAGATCAGCTAATCAACGTACATAACTAGGCTCCGTCAAAATCACTCCCTCCCGCAGCCAAGCAGGCTCTTATTCTATCTCATCTCCGCACAACCAGAACATGCCATACGCTCAAAGACCTTGAGAAGATGCTCCCATCCGTTGCATCCATCAATGGCATGCAAGTCAAAGATTACATCCAAGCCCTCACCGACGATGGCAAAATTCACGTCGAAAAGATTGGTAGCGGGAACTGGTACTGGGCCTGGGCTGGCGAAGAGAAGAAGGCGCGAGACAAAGTACGCGGTGCCGTGGCCAAAGATCTGGACAAAATCTGCAAGACGGTGGCTGAGCTGGAGAGTAAAGTCAACATCGCGAAGGAGGAGGCTGGGTACGGTGGTCAAGATGCGGAGGAAGAGGCCAAAAGATCTCGGTTGTTGGTGAAAAAGCAAGACCTGGAAATGGAAGTGCTGGGGTTAAAACATGAACTGGATCAGTATATGAACGGGAAGATTGGCGGCGGCGTCGACATGATGGAAGGAGACATCAAGCGCTGGAAAGGTGAAGCTGAAATGTGGACGGATAACATTTACATCCTGGAGGCATACTTGAAGAAACTCATTGGCGGCGATAGGGAGATGCTTGAGTCCTTGAGAAGAGAGTGTTATGGTAATGAGTATGTCGAGGGCGAAGGACTGCGGGAGCTCTAGGTATGGCCCATTGCGTCGAAAAATCTTGCTTGCGTCGTGATGAAGTATGCTAATCTGTCTACGAAGGAAGCGGGCGGGATTAAATGGCCAGGTCTGACTGGTGAACATTTTTAATAAATCGTCAAAGGGTACATAGTAGTTACAACTAGAATGATACTGGTTGCAACTCACTGTTACTGAGAGGACACTTTGGTGAGCTCGACACTGGTAACATGGCGACTCATACACCCGCTTGCGAGTATATGCTTCAATGTGTTTCTTTATCTGATATGTATGTAATACTGTACATATATATTTTTCATTCAGTTTCCCGGAGTGCCTCGTCGGATTTTACCGTCCCTAAGTTACAGTACCCGTAACACAGAGCAAGAGAAGCCACAATCAAGATTTCTGAACTTAGCTTCGTTGTTCCTATCTCTCCTCATACTGTACTTTGAGATCGGTTGGGCCTTTTGCGCACCTACACGCCTTTCGTCACATCAATACGTCACTCGCATAAAATTGATGGCGTGAGCAAGGCGATGGGAGCGTTGAAGAAGGAAACGCTAGATAGTTCCGGAAATTATCATCGCTAATGCACTGGTGTCGCCCGGTTACATCCTGTCCATTCAATCGTATATCCAACGACTTTCCTCTATTACCTCTTCGGGCAGATAGTTTCCGCAGTCTTCCACCCCTCCTTGCCAAGAACCGTCTCCACATAACGACCGGCCGATGCGCTAGACCAAATATCGCTTAGTGCAGGCTGACCCCTGGCGGCTAACGGCTTCTAGCCGATTACTAATGCCGTTACGGGCTTCCATTAGGTTCTTCGCGCATCTGCGGCCATGCAATGCGTCCAGCTTGGAGGCCGACGTGTTACTGCGTATGAATGTACGACGACGGAAGATTTAAAATGAAGCTCATGATGAGGCTACCGGCACCTTTCTTCTTTGTTTGTTGATACGAAGTTGGGTGAAACAGTCTACCCGAGGAAAGATACGGTGTGCAATATCAAGGCATTTTGCTCCCCCTCTACTCCGTATAAGTATTTGGATTAAATATCACTATCGCCTAGCAGTCAGTAGAGAACACTTTATGCTTATCTACTTCTATGAGACCTCATAAAACCGTCACAGCGCGCCACTGGTGTCACATTTAACAGTCTTCTTCACAAAAGGCCCTGGAATCCGTGCTCATCTCCATTCGATATCACAACCTGTCCCACTAGATCAGACTGCTGATACCACTGGATCAACGTGATAACCGTTGTTAATAGATTGAGACACTGAAGTATGGCCTACGAGCTCAAAAACAAAGGCAATGAGCGCTTCAAGGAGGGCGACTATCAGGGCGCAGAGGAGCTATACTCTCAAGCGTGAGCAGTATTCCTTCCCCTTTTTGGCCTCTGCTAGTCACCGGTTTCATCCGCTAACCGTGTCACGTTAGCATTCAGAAAAACTCCCACGAGCCCGCTTTCTTCAACAACCGCGCGCTAACTCGGATCAAACTCGAATCATGGGCTGGCGCCGAACACGATGCGCGCATCGCAATGGACCTCTATGGGCCCAAGGACGCCGCTGCCCTCAAACCACAATTCTACCTTGCGCAGGCACTCCTGGGTCTCGGACGCCCCTCCGAGGCGTATGAAGTAGCGCTGGCGGCATACAGAAGGAGTCTAGACACGAGGAACCCAAATGCGGAACCGCTGTCAAAAACAATCTTGAGGGCGAAACAAGCAATCTGGGCGGCGAAGGAAACTGCAAGGCTTCGAACGAGAGATGAGACGCTACGGCAGGTGGAAGAGTTGCTGGAGGCGGATATGAATAAGGAGTTAGAGCAGCTGCGCCAACAGTTTGAGGCGGGTCAGATCGGGGCGGTTGGATATGCTGAGGATCAGAGGGTGCTACGGGAAGAGACGCAGAAGAAGATCAATGATGTGCGGGAGGTGTTTGCAGCTGCTAAAGGAGGTGATCTGAAGGAAAGGGTGGGTTTCAATTTGTTTTCTTATCCTATTTCTTGCCTTTACGTTCTCAGACGCTGACTATTGGCATCAATAGGTCGTCCCTGATCATTTCATTGACAGCATCAGCTTTGAAGTCATGCACGACCCCGTCGTGACCCCATCCGGCCACTCATTCGACCGTGTTAGCATGCTCAAGCATTTGCAAACGAATCCATTTGACCCGATCACGCGTACCCCCATGACAGCGAAGGATCTTCGTCCTAATTATGCTTTGAAAGCAGGTTGCGAAGAGTTCCTTGAGAAGAACGGCTGGGCGGTGGACTGGTGATTGATAATATTGCGAACTCTTCCCTGTTGTATGCCTGCATACCACTTCTTTTTCCTTTACAACCTGTACGAATACCCTTCAGCATCTCATTGGGAGTTTTTCTTTTTTTTCGCCAGCTACCTGTCCTGCTGTATTGGCATGCACATGGGATTTCCCTTTTGGCATGACTCATCCATAGGATTTTACTTTCTCCGTACTCCTTGGGGCTGAATAGGATAGGTTTACGAGTTTCGGATTATGCACAATCTGATATATCCATGACAAATGTTGCCAGGCTTTCAGAGCTCTTTCGAGCCCTTTGGGTGTCCCCTTCATTACTTCGTGTGAACCACACCTCCCGCTGTAAGTCCCGCCCGCAGGGCTGTTAACCAACTAACTGTGCCCAGGATCTCGAAATTGCATTAACCTTTCCCGATTGGTCCTAGCAGAATAACTCCAAGGTCTGCAAAAACCGCCGTAGGCGGGACCATGGAGGAAAACATTTTCGCCAAACCATTCAGTCAATCGATATTGCACACAAGACGCTGCAGCAGGTGGGTACGAGGTGAGAATCCCAACAAAGACCGGATACCAGCGAGACTGGGCAACCGTGGTAGCAATTGCGAAGGCATAGCTCAGCACCCAGAACTCAGCATACAGCAAGAAAATACCGCTCTGCCTCTTGTGCGGGCAGTCTTCGGGCAAATGGCCCTAGCTTTTGCATTCGAACCTTGCACGCTCAAAGGCCAATCCTTGATCCTATCGTTTGATGTTGATGTAGAAGTCCGTGGTAGCTGAGTTTGTCGAGCTGTGATCTTCGAAGCTGGGGTACTGCTTCTGACTCCGCAGTCAATTTCTGATTGAGCTGCTGGGTTCCCCTTGGTTCCCAGGGGGTCAGCAGTTGAATTGAGAGTGTGCGCTCTGCTTGGCCTGGGCAAGATTTCCTGCGCGATTGGAACTCAGCAATTTCCTAATTGAGAAATGTAAGTACATAGCATGCTACTGTCAAACGAAAGTGCCAGCAATTTAGAACCTATGGACGCCAAAAATTCATTACACTGGATGAATAGGGGAAATGTTGCTAATAACTTGGAAGTTGAATCAAACGTTGGTTGTGGCTCACAGGCCCGAAGCGTGATGCTTAGTCAGCAAATCATGACGAAGAAAGGGGAGGCTTGGCACGACGCCTCACTTGAGACGAAACGATGTCATCACCAAAAAGGGGGCCGCGTGACTGCGGCTGCTGAGTTACCCCTCCCCCGCCATAGCCACCGACGAGCAGTTCAACCTCCTTCACCAAAGCCACCACAGCCAGGAAACAAAAAGGTAAGGGTCATTGCCAGTCTTCTATTTTTCTCTCAGTGCCATCCCAGTTATATATCAGTGCCCCTCTCGCCCATCATTCCACTTATCTGACCACAATCGCTGTTGAGAATTCGCTCCCACGCAACCCCTCTTCCGCTTTTCCCCCTCCAAAAAACCCGGCTAAGTCGAAATATCTCGCAGATAACATCGAGAAGAAAAAGAATTACAACGACACCAAGGTTCAGATCACTTCACAGAATATTCCAAAATGACTACGAAATCTCCCGAGTTTCAAGCCGCTATTGAGGCCAGCAGAAAGCTTCTCGGCAAGCCAGCAGACGATGAGCTTTTGATGGTGCGCGGACCTCCTCCAAGCCCCCTTTTCTCCCTACCCACTCTGTGCCATTTTCCGGTACGATAGTGCGACTTGAACTGAGAAAGAAAACTGACAATTGTCTTGATGAAATACAGCTCTACGCCTTGTTCAAGCAAGGCATGCAAGAACCTCCTTTTGACCAAGCATCGGCTCCCGGAACCTTTGACTTCAAGGTACTCTAAGCCCTATCTCTCCTGCTGTGAGGGTATCCTCCTGCAATCGCACCAGTTACGCTCTTGCCCTTTGAAAATGCAGCCCGCTGATCTAGGATTCTCTTGCGATTATAGGGCAAGTACAAATACGGCGAATGGAAGAAGCTCGTCGACCAGGGCGTCACGCCTGAGGATGCGCAGAAGCAGTACGTCGATTTGGTTGAGAAGCTCAAGGCCAAGTACGGATATGACGAGTCAAAGGAGCCGGAGCAGGTTGGAAAATAAATGTGCCGCCCCACGGTCCATCCTCGCTTTGGCGATGGACTTGTGTGTTTGAGTATCAAGGATAAATTTAGGGTGTGAAGAGCACAGTACTCTTGCCCTCTTGTTTTGTGGAATCTGAGTTGGGAGCGTATTCCGGCAGATAAACTGTTTCGTTAGCTCGAGATCGAATCCTGTAAACCAGGCTTTTGCTGATCGTGATTCGGGGCCAAAGGTCGAAAGATTATGCGTATGGTAATACGCTCACAGATAGACATGCATTCTTAGATATTTGATGTATGCATCCTCAACTCTCTATGTCTGGTCAAGATCCGGGAAACTGGGCTATCAGTTCTAGAACTCTTCGTATATTCCGTCCTCTAAAGATGTAGGGCTTGGTTAAGAATATATCAAGTGAGTCCGTTGCAAAACATCAAGCTTTGTTCTGGTTCATTCTTCCTCCCACGTCTGTCCCAACCAATCTGGTTCTGGATGCGATGCTGTAGCACACCACGGTACGTTCTGAGAGGAATACGGCCTCAGAGGAAGGTCATACGGCATCCGGAACCCCACGAGCGTCGACAACGTCCCAGGTTTGTGACCTTTATCTGAAGATTCTTCCATCTCATACCGTTCCACTTCAGACAAACAGGGAGTATCTTTCTTAAAACAGGGCACCATCTGCGCATATTGGGTTTCGCCTTTTTCTTCGCAGGCTCCGATGTCGTTGTCTCCAGCGTTGGAATGGTTGACAAACAAATCCGGCCAAATCAACACTCCAATCTCCCAACTGCATATCCTGACCTCGTGTTTCGCATTCTCTCCAGCGCCCCATGCTTGAGTTGATAGATTTGCGGAAGTCACCATGGCCCAGTCTATCGAACGCATATCTTGAGAGTCTGAGAAACGAATAAAAGTCTTGATGTGCGGTGCTGCTCGACGCCGTCCAGCTTCTCGAACGACCGTATTTCGCGGCTGACCCTCGTGATCCTTAGTGTCGTTTGAATGTGTGCTCGATGGGTTATTCAAATTCGGGCCTGAGTGATTCTGGCAGTCACCGGCCCATTGGCAAAGGAAGGGACGCATGTAGTTCAGCTGCTTTTGCTGTGCAGAGCTTTGTAGTTTCATATGAATGGACCCCCCAGAGCCGTAGCCATTCAAAGACCTACGAATCTCATCAGGAGTGGGAAATATAACTGAAAACCGGACGAGTTTGTTATCTGTCGAAGAAGGACAGAGTGAAGCAAAAAATGTGTCTTTGAGCCATTTGTCTGTTTGACCAAGAGATGCAATAGACGATACCTACAGCTTTATCAGACAAAACTTCGCCAATCTCACGAGGAACAAGGCCCATACTAACCTGTACTACAATATGTGGTCGATTTGGCTGGGAAGGCGACTGTTTACGGATGGGTATTCGCCGTAGGATATCGCGTAGCGCTGGCCAACCCCACATGGTTTCTTTCTGGGAATCCATAACTGGAATCTCTTGTCTGGATGGAATGCTTCCTATCAGCGCGGCACGCACAGATTCAAAATCGTGCCTTTTCAGTTCCTCAACTAAAGATCCAGTCTTTTTACGGCCATACGCATCCAAATACGCAATGAGATCTCTCTTGAAACGACGTCCGCTTCCAATATCGCCGGAAACAGAGTGGTCATAACCCTCTCCCGGAGACAATGCTGGGAGCAGCGGAGACCTCCAGACAGCCTGACACATGTTTGCCCAATCTCCAGGGATCATGTTGGCAGTGTGAATAACCACCCTAGAATCGATCAGCATCCGTGCGCTAAATTATAGAAAATAGATACTTGCTGTGCACAATCATCATGTCGTATCAAAATCATCATTTTGGAATGATGTGTACCAAATGGTTCCGGCATATATGCAACAATAGGCTCCACGTTTTGGTAACGCGAGCAAGCTTCCTATGTTAACAAAAGATTAGTATAAAAGTAGCTCAAAGTAACCACTGGATAGCTTTGGATTTCTCACATCAATTCGAATCCTATTTGGAGCATCGCTTTTCCAAGACCCATGAACAACTTTGACTTTGACCAGACTCCTCACATCCGGGTCAAATTGATTCATCAAGAACTCGATATCGAATAGAAAGTTGAACTGCCAGCACTCCTTAATCAATGGATCGCCCAGGATATCACCCAGTCTGACGGTCTCAACATTGTTTCCAGAGCTTTCGGATAAATCCCGAATATGCGTGAGTTGCACAGGAGACGGGATCACGTTCAACTTTGATTTTATCTGGACGGCCTCTGGACGGCTTGCCTGCTCCACCTTGGGAGTTGGCCCCTTTGTAGTCGGCGACTGACGCCGGTATGTTGCCGGTGGTGTAATGGACCGACTCAAGGAGAGCAAGGGTCTATTATTTACGCTGTTAAGCGAGGGGTCCGTCTGATTGCTCCGATCAGGTTCATGAGACCTTTTCAGGCGTTTTTTAGGATATTCTTGATTGCGGGTTTCCTCTTCCATTGTAAGCCTCAAGGAAATGAAGGAGTAGCGCTGAAATAAAATAGCACGTTGGTAAGAATTTTAATCAGTGCTTCGACCCTTGTGGTTCTAGACACCTGGGAGCAGACCGCAGAGCAGAGTTTTGGCACAAGTAGCTAACGCTTCTTTAACTGCAGTCCATCAGTCAGGAACCTCAACGGCAATGATATCAATTTTCGAGTCTCAACGACAGATGCGAGTGAGGCTCTTAGGCAGAAGTAGCGATCGCGTCACATGCATTTAGCTTTCTTAGCGTTTTATGGGGTTAAGGTTCTAAGCTAAGCCTCAGTAGGAAAAAGGATGCTTAGTGGTCAAACTCAAGAGACATCAAAGCTCAGCGTCCGCTCTTCCATCGTCCGGCGACCCTAGTGCGACGAACCGCTTCCCGAGATTCCAAGTCGCATCATGCCACTGATTTGGCTTTGATCAGCTTCAGTGAAACTTCTGCTAACTTGCTAATCAGGTGATAGATAGCTCTCCCTTGTCGTGATAACAATCGGGGCCCTTGACGATAGCTCAATGAGCTGAGAGGAAATAACACGAGATACTCGCCCGACGTTACGATTACTCGTTTGATTTACGCCCGCCAAGACAGGCTGAAATATGGGTCAAAAGCTGGGGAACTGCGGCGTGCCACTTTTGGCGTGGAGACGAGCTACCCACCCTTGATTTCAAGGATAGAAGAACAACAACGGCCGATGAGCATAGGCCGTTGGGCCAAACGAGGAGGAACCCCGGAATATTACATGCACTTGACGTGGAATATGCATGGTTCTACTTATGAGGCGGTTTACAGTGCGGAGAAACGCCGAATTTCCAGGACATGTGTGGAAGATCTCGCCGAACGTCGTTTAAGGGAGATGTTTCGTCCTAGCTACTCATCAAACGGCACTAAGGCCTTCGAGAATGAGGAGATCTTGAGGAATTCCTTTCTTATGGTTCTCGAACTCAGGATAACAACAAGGCCTACCAATGGTAGGAGATGATCGCCCCCCACCTCGGCGTCTCCCACACCATGCGTACTTTGGATTAACTTGCCATGCTAGGCTGGTTCTTACAGTAGGATGGACATTCCATTCTTGTTAAGGTCTGGGTCACTAGCGCACTGAGCTCGTCAGGATTGCCAATCTCAAGCTGCGCATGCTCCTCTTCCATAGTAGCACTGCAGGTCATGTTTCTATGTATTCCGCCTGGTAGCACTACTCACTTTCATCAAAACCTATCTTCCTGGACGGAACCACAGGAGATATAGATACCCCTCACTACGCTCCGTGGACATATATATACTCCTGGACGTGGACGGGGTTGCATAAAAAATAAACGTGAGAGTTTCATTGTTCCTCCTCTGCCTTGCATTTTTCCCATTACATCGGATTGAGTACGAGTGTTTTCCATTCGATGCATCCGCTTCTTTCAATCTCACGATCGGCCTTGACTCTTCATCCACACCATGTCGTCAGAAAACAACCAGACCCGACCAAGCCACCACCAATCGAGTATGTCCATACTGCCAGATGGCGATATTCCTATTGTCGACCACGAAATGGATGAAGATGAGCGGGTTATCGTGTCTCTTGGATATAAACAGGAATTCAAGCGTGAATTCTCTTTGTGGACCACCTTTTGCGTCAGCTTTTCCGTTCTAGGGCTCCTACCTTCGTTCGCAAGCACCCTATATTACGGTATGCCGTACAAAGTCTGTTTTTGAGCAGTCCCAAGGACACATGATGGCTGATTAAAATACTATAAGGGATGGGATACGCCGGTACGGCAGGAATGGTATGGGGCTGGATGATTGCCATGGTATTCATACAGTGCATCGCAATGGGAATGGCAGAACTTTGCTCTTCTATGCCCACGAGGTGCGTATTTATTCTTCTTCACAATCGACTGCTCGAATATTAGCTAATGTTCCCTAGCGGAGGACTTTACTACGCTGCTGCTGTCCTGGCTCCTGGCGAGTGGGGTCCGTTTGCGGCATGGATAACAGGGTGGTCTAACTGGATGGGCCAGGTGATGGCAGCACCCTCCGTCAACTATGGCGCAGCAGGCATGATTCTCGCAGCGATTTCCATCAATAACCCCGATTATGTGCCAACGCCGTATCAGACCTTTCTTCTGACCACTCTTATCATGTTGATCCACGGGGTTATGAGCAGCATGCCGACAAAGTGGATTGCAAGTGTCAATTCCTACGGCTCAACCTTTAAC
This sequence comes from Chrysosporium keratinophilum, assembly GCA_029850275.1. NCBI lineage: Eukaryota > Fungi > Ascomycota > Eurotiomycetes > Onygenales > Onygenaceae > Chrysosporium > Chrysosporium keratinophilum. The sequence goes on from JARBIX010000012.1 coordinate 1,692,034, forward strand.
ATTATCTGTCTTGTCATCGTTCTTATAGCGATTCCTGCGGGGACTACCAACTCCCCGAAGTTCAACTCGTCAAAAGATGTTTGGGGAACGATATACAAAGGAACTTCCTTTCCCGATGGAGTTGGTGTGCTCATGTCGTTCGTGAGCGTCATATGGACCATGTCAGGATATGACTCGCCATTCCACTTGAGCGAAGAATGCTCCAATGCCAATATAGCGTCTCCCAGAGCCATCGTCCTCACTTCAGGTGTTGGCGGACTTATGGGTTGGTTTCTCCAGATCGTTGTTGCGTACACTGTCAAGGATATTGACGAAGTATTGGACTCGGAACTGGGCCAACCGTGGGCATCATTCCTTTTCCAAGTGATGTCCAGAAAGGCAGCAGTCGCCATCCTTGTGCTGACAATTATTTGCGGCTTTTCGATGGGGCAAGCTTGTATGATTGCAGCGTCCCGCGTCACATATGCATATGCTCGCGATGATTGTTTTCCGTTATCGAGTGTATGGAAAGTGGTCAACAAACACACCAAGACCCCGGTGAACGCTGTCTGGCTAAACTGCGCTGTCGGCATCTTGTCCACCTTGCTGATATTCGCCGGCGACCTCGCAATGGGTGCCCTTTTTTCCATCGGCGGTATTGCCGCTTTCGTCGCCTTCTCCATTCCCATTGCCATTCGGATCTTCGTGGGTGAGAAATTTCGGCCTGGTCCTTGGCATCTAGGAAAATATAGCCGTGTTATTGGTGGCACTGGAGTCTCGTTTGTGATTTTGATGATTCCTATCCTGTGTCTTCCTACTTACACTGGATCGGATTTGACGTAAGTACTCATTTGCATCCCGCACACTCCTTTCTCGATTGCTATGATGGTTTTCTTTGTTTGAAAGCTAAAGTTACGTCTGACTGACCACTGGCAATGTACTCTAGGCCCGATCTGATGAACTGGACCTGCATTGTCTATGGCGGCCCGATGATCGGTGTGCTTATTTGGTGGGTGGTCGATGCTAGGAAGTGGTTCAAGGGACCAAAAGTCAATGTTGAACACCACATGATGGACCGTGCCCAGATTGAAATTGCACGGAAAGATTCCAAAGAGTCTGGCAAAGGGATTGTGCAAGAGGTGGAATCTGTTTCTATCTAATTTCTCTTCTTTTTTTGCTTTGTCTATAATCTCATCTATGAAACGGTTTATCAGGCCACCTCGCACAGTGTTTAGGGGCTGTTAACTGCTGTGTCCCAACTTTCCACCTGTATATAGAACGAGGCGCGTTTCAGGAAAGGATCCATCAAATTCATTGTTAGCATCACCGTCCGCATTCAGGAAACAGGCAAGCAAGCACTCCTCGCAGCGATCAACACGCGCCAGCCCAACGTTGGCTGTAACGAGAAATAGAGAATAAGACGTGAAAGTGTTATGTCAGCTTCAGATGATCCAATGCCAACAAGAAGGAAAGAAAAAGAAAGGCGTTAAAAAGTACGAAAATATATTTCCCAAGTGTACCCAACGGTTTCCATAATCACCATGCAGCCAGTTTTCAGCTGTGGTCAGGAAGACACTAGGACTATATGATGCCGTCGCTGCTGTCTTCCTCACTGCCCCCCTCTTGGTTGTCATCAGAATCATCATCAACATCATCACCATCATCATCACTATCACCATTATCGGGGTGAAGTATACAACGTGTACCATCCCAAGTGATGCGTACTGGACCGCGCATCGGACCGCTACTATCAGGTGGGAGCCTGTGAGCACTTCCCGAAGACCAATCGCTTTGATCAAGGGCCATTGCTAAAAGTTCAAGGTTAGCCAAAACCGCATGCTCATACATACGTATTTACAGTCCATGAAAGATATCGCACGGGTTCAAGAAGCAGTTTGTTGGGTATCTTGACTATGGCAGGGAGACTAACTTGTGAGCCAGATGGCAAAGGTTTCTATGCACTCTTTGTCAGCGTAATCTAGGATTCCCGGTGTCGAGTTGCATCAAACCGGAGCAGTTATGTAACTCACCGGCATTTTGATAAGCCCAGAGGGTATTGGTCTGCGCAAGAGCAACAGCAGTCGGAAAATCATATTCTTGTCCGTCTCTGAAGATTTTGTCAACTAAAATGCTCGCATTAGATAGACGCCAAAAGTTCCTTTCCTGTAAGGGGGCATACGGACTTGTTAAGTCATCACCAAATATCCCGTAACTATGCGAAATCTCGTGGATCAAAGTGTGTGCCACACTCACATCAGTAATATGGTAAAGGTAATAGCCGGAAGGAATTGTTCTCGTCCTCAACGTTTCGTAGTCGGTTGCCTCTGGTTGTCGAAGCCCTTCCGCCAGGCCGGTTGGACAGAGGACGATACAATCATAATCGCCGACGGGCGTGTTCTTAACTATCATGGTGTATCCATGAGGCTCCTTTTCGTCTTCGGTTGAGACGCATAAAAACATTTCGCTCCATTCTGTTTCGGTAAGTATGCGTTGCCCTCCCCGGTCTGCTGGCCGAGTGTCCCAAGTTTGAACTCCTCTAACTTAGCACAGATTGTTGTTTAGTTACCCAAATCGGTTCTGAACTCATGGCCTTGTGGGGAGGGCAATGACCTCGATCTGAACTTACGAGCGACTCCAGGTGGTGGTGTCAGTGACATGAATTTCTCTGAACATCTGATATTGATGAGTTGATTATTATCCCAATCAGGCAATCTTGCTATGAGCGTACGTATTTTACCTAGCCCATGTTAACTTTTGCATTAACAAGATGGATAAACTAAGGTAACTGACGATGAACCCTTCTCACCCTCTGTGTTCCTGATAAATGCTGTTCCTGCTGATTTCTGCCAAAGTATACTGGTCCATATATGGCTTCAAAAACCATCATGGATGACAGAACGTCGCCTTTTATGATATCGTTGGGGCCCGGGTCACGTTCAAGTTCGATAATCAGTTTTCGGGTACGTTCTTCTGCAATTATAGCCTATGCACGACTGTCAACAGCAGCCCCGAAAGTGGCTAGAATTCAGAGGAGAGCCTACGGCTTTGTAAACGGAGCTCACTCCCTTTTGTAAAAGTGCCGCATACTGCGAACAATCATTAAATTCGAATTTAACTCCATCGGTTGGGAGAAACTGAGTAAAGAATACGCTCATTAAAAGCGCCTTGAAGCAGCTTGAAAGAATAGAAAGTTTGCGGAGCTCCATACTTCCAGCTAGATGTAATTTAGTTACCGATACATTATCAGCGAGGCTTTTATGTCGAGCAACCTGTCCAAGAGGAGAAGACTTTATAGTCGTCGCCGTAAGTCAAGAAACTCGACATTCTCCAAAGACAACGAATTCCAGGACCTGCCTGGATGCGGTCGCGATCCCCATGTGGTGCAAGTAGCACTGCTGGATAAAGGAGTCGGAGTCCAAGGCGTGGTATCAGCGATTCCATGTTGGACAATCGTGATTGAGAAGATCCCTAGGCTTTATTCCAAGCTGACGGGCTGGGATGCAGGAACAGCCCGAGTTGCCCTGTCCACGAGGCATTTTGCATATGCTGTACCACATATATATAGTCTATACGGCCTGTGGATTTGAGCACGCCGAGTCATAAATTTCAGATCAGAATTTGACGATCTGAGCTCGTAGGATGAGTTAACTGTAGCAGTACGGAGTAAACTTGAGTTGAAAGTGATGTTGTTGGGGTTTCGGCACTGGAACAACTCCGGAAGCTCTCGTTCCCGTTCTCGTGTTCGTTTCCGCCTAACTACTCACCTCAACCCCAACCTCAACTCCTCAACTCCTCAACTCTACATATCAGCTCTGATTGCAGAGACCAAAATTCCGCGCGGTAACGGCCTAGCCAATCTAATTTTTATCGTGTCTTTAATGAAGAGTCACACCATCAATTTCCTTTGTACAGTGCAAGTGCATACTGCGATTTCTTCTTGGGAGACCATAGATGTTTTCACTCTGAACAATGGACCTCATCTTAGATCCGTCGCGCGATCGAGAGGGAAGAAATTGGATTCCAGATCTTCATACCTCGCTGCTCTTGATAATGGCGAGCAGTCAATTTCTTTTTGCTCTAAGAGTACTCTCCTTTTTGTCCTGGGAGGCCTCTCCCCAGGATGAGATACCAACTCCTGCGCGAAGCGCCGAATATCCTATATATCCTCGAGCGGCCGTATTTCTTGCGCCGATGATTTATAAACAACTTTGATCAATTAGTTCTTTTCTTTCAAGGCCAGCTTTGCGGTCGAGTTATGAAGTGGTTCTTTCTCCTTGGTATCCTGCTTTGCGTGGTTGCAACCCTTGTGCATGCTGAAGATGCTTCTAAATGCTCTGCCAAAAAGCGCTGCCACCAAGGGTGCTGCAACAAAAACGGCAGCTGTGGCTTTGGACCAGACTTTTGTGGCTCGGACGTATGCGTTTCTTCTTGTGATGCCAAGGCAGAATGTGGCAGTACGTCGATTCCAAGCCATGGTTACGGCTATGAATTTCATCCTTATGACAGAAGCTTCGAAATTTGACAATCTTCTCTTTTAGAATTTGCCCCAAAAGGCCAAACCCGCTGTCCTCTCAACGTTTGTTGTTCCAAATGGGGGTGAGACTGACCCCAAAGCCTTTTTCTTTGTATAGCAACCTGTGTACTAAGTTTTACACTAGATTCTGCGGAACGACCACAGATTTCTGCGGGAAAAACTGCCAGAGTGGATGCGGACCTGTCAAACGACCGTGGGAGTAACCTGTGGATTTAATATACGTTCGTTTCTGCTAATCGTACTGTTTGCAGGTCCTGTTCCGGGGGCTCGTCAAACAACCTCTACCTAGGCTACTATGAAGGTTGGAGTCTTTTTCGGCCCTGCGATGGGATACATCCTTCTAAAATTAACGTTAATCCCTGGACAGTAAGTATAAAATCGGTGTCAAAGATAAGTCAATAATGGATTGGAGGTTGATACGCCAGGCTAGCATCTCAATTTTGCTTTTGCAGTGCTCCATCCTGCTGATATGACTCTTCGACCTGCAAGCCTCTCGGACGAGATTCTTTATAAAGAATTTGTTGGGCTTAAGAAGAAAAAGCCTTCATTAAAGACATTCATATCTGTTGGGGGTTGGGATGCAGGTTCACTGTATTTCTCTGCGATGGCGAAAAATCCTCCTAAACGAGAAGCATTCATCAAATCAACTCTTAGATTTCTAGAACGATATGGGTTCGATGGAATTGATATTGATTGGGAGTACCCGGGCGCAGGGGATCGCGGTAATTCCTACTTCTGCCAACCCTTAAGTGATCATCGGCTAATTTCTTGTTGTACTATAGGTGGCTGGCCAGAAGATTATGACAACTATGTGACTCTTGTAAAAGAGCTCAAGGCGGTTTTAGGGAAGAAATATGGCCTCACTATTGCCATTCCAGCATCCTATTGTGTGTTCCCATATAAAATCCTGGCCTGGTGGTCATACACGCTTCGCTAACATTCGCCAAGGGTACCTGAAAGGATTCAATCTCCCAAGGCTAAGCAGATATGTCGATTGGTTTAATTTGATGAGCTATGATGTACATGGTGTCTGGGATGGACACAATCGCTGGTCAGAGGAAGTTATCAACCCCCACACGAATCTCACAGGTGCGTGATTTTGAAGTTCTTCCATTGAATCACATGGAGGTCACTCTAATATTTTGCAGAGATAGAGAATGGTCTGGATCTTTTGTGGCGGAATGATATTGACCCTGTTGGCGTGGTGCTAGGACTTGGGTTCTACGGTCGCTCTTTTACTCTGAAAGACCCTAATTGTACTAAACCTGGATGCCCGTTTCTCAGGACAGATGATTTCGACTCTGGAGGTGCCAGACCTGGAGATTGCACAGGGACAAGTGGAATCCTTTCAAGCTATGAGATCAACAGACTCATCAAAACCAAATCCCTGAAACCTGAGTATGACAAACAGGCAGGCGTGCGCTGGATTGCATGGGATAAGAACCAATGGTGCGTGTTGAAATTGTTCGTTAATGTATATGCGCATGATGGCTGAGTGTCGATCAGGGTCTCATACGATGATGCGCGAACACTGCAACAGAAAGCGGAATTCGCAAATAAACGTTGTTTAGGCGGCACATTTGCATGGGCTTTGGATCTCGGCGGCCCTGGGACACTAGGACGCCCTAACACACTCAAAATAAACGGTCGAGATAGTGAATCTCTCGACGGAGCAAATCCAGATGGGACGGACAGCGGTTCTGGCGACGTTTATATCTCCCCAGAAATATTTTCCGAACGAAGGCCGGTGATATCGTGCATTCCGCCATGCACATTCATCCTACCTCCAATCTCACTAAGTGATCCTACAACAATCAGTTTCCTGCCTTATGCCACATCTTTGGAAGTAGCTTGGCCAACTACAATCACAATCACTCTGCCAGATGGTGGGGTTTCGACTTCGAAGGGTTATGGAAGAACGGTTCTGAATACCACAATTACTATACCACCTCGTACGTATTAATCGGAATCATGAATAGCAGCACGGGCATCTAACCGAATCTGAAGTTACTACTAAGGAGATTGAGGTATGGCGTTGGGTCATAACAGACGTTGATATGAAGTCTTCCCGTTATTGGATCACTTCGAGTATTCTTCCTCCGCCATTTGTCATAACAGAGACTCGCACCATAATTACCGTCACTCGCCCCACAGAATCAGCCACAACCTCCACATCCACAAGCACGACGGATATAATTCCTCCGATCGCCATTATCACCCGCTCTGCTACAACAAGAACCATTACTCCACCGCCTTTCCCTCCCTCCTCAACGATTAATAGGGAAACCACATTTCCCACAATCATATTTACTCAAGGCCCGCCCGGTCCCTTATGCAAGGGGAAAAACTGTGGGAGAAAATGCAAAATCTTTTGCAAAAAGCCCTGTCTATATGATTGCATTGATCAAGACGATTTCATGGACAAAAATGACAAAGAGTGGGATAAATTCAAGCCTGAACATCGTCGCTGCGCGGGTCCTGATTGCATTGATGGAACGTGTCGTGGTATAAAGTGCATCTCTTTCGGCTGTGAAGGGCTAGACTGCATTGGCGTCTGTGTAGGCCCTAGGTGCAGGATTGTGGCGTGCACGGGGCCCGATTGCAAACAGGGGCATTGTAAGGGCCCAAAATGCACACCGGGATCTGGGTGTATCGGTGACGGTTGCGACTTGCATGGGAGATGCAAGGATTTCAACTGCGTCTCATTTGGATGTATTGGCATTCACTGCACACGGTGTGTGACTTCTCGTTGCTCTGGTGGTTGGGAGTGCACGGGGCCACTCTGCAAGATCATCGCATGTTTTGGAGCCGACTGTGTGAACGGCGCCTGTACCGGGTCGCGCTGTGAGTCAGATCATGATGGATGTGACGAACCTGAGGTTGCCCGCCGTTGCACGGAAATTGTGAGCAAGATACGGCCTCCAGATCAGACTACGGTCTCCACGACCACCAAAACCATTTGCTCGACCATCACGGTATGCGATGCAAAGCCTACAACGATAACGAGCACATGGTCGCTTGACAAGATCCGGACAACTTCCTATCACCGCCACATAAATAAGTACCGACGACCATTGGGCGAGGCTGAGGCTTCATGCATAGCAAAAAACCTCAGTAGCCAGCAAAAGTATCTACTCCAGGTTTTGTTTCCACCCCAAACTTCAATCCCCAAGCCTGATCCAACAACAAAAAAACCAAAACCCACTACGGAACCTTCAGCAGAACCGACTCCAGTTGAAATGAAATATTCGTGCAAAGGATCCCGCATGTGCAAGAGCGCCCCTAAGCTTGGGTCGGACTGTCAAGTGGCAAAGGGGTTTTTAGTAGAGAACAGGATATACGGGTATGACACCCCCCTATTTGAGGCCTGATGTTTCATTGCACCCCTAACTTACCTGCGCAGGAACACTCGGCGCAGTCGCTCCGGAGGAACCTGCTACGCGGCGCCAAAACACTTCGAATGTGGTTGTGGAGTCATGGTTGAGGGCCCCAAGGGTCAATGCGAATTTACAGGGAACCAGATAGCTGCGTTAGTATTTCCCAAATGTCCTGACTGACTTTTCCCGTGGGAATGGGGGAGAAAGTATCTTGCTAACGGATTCCTTACAAGTGCCATGGATCATCTTCACGGCAAAGAAGGCAAGTGTAAGAGGTGTGGAAAGATTACTTTCTCAAATGGCTGCAGTGTCGTCGTGAACTATGTTTCAAACTGCCAGTATAGTAACAGTTTTCGAAGGAGCTGGGAATCTCTGTCTGAAAATGGGCCGTGAGTTCTCTGTTAGGGGGCCTAGTCTGCGGAAGTTGAGCTTGGGTCTGCGATTGCATTGGTTCCGGCAGGCGTGTGTATGGTTGACCAAATACATATAGTGTAATAATATTTTAGTATGTTAGGACTACCTCAAGGCTGTTGAGAGTTTGTGGAATATCGCATCCGAAAAAAGATGAGAACCCGATATCTATAGTGTATCCAACCCAGCTGACATCGAGGACGTCATGATGTAGCTTTCTCTAATTAGTGCAAACCAATGACCACCACTGCTATGAAAGCCGGTATTCCACGTTTTTCTCAGAGACACTGCGTATATCTCCCGACTGAAACACCAAAACGAAACAATAGAACGAAAGTCCAACACCTAGAATTGAGAATTAGGGCAAAAAGTCCAGAACACAAGTGCATTGGCGCGCCGAGTTGACTAGAACTCCGTATCCCTCTTTTAGGGGAGTTAGTTACCGCACCGCCGGAAACTGCAATCGCCATTTGCAAGTCGGATTTCAGTTCATATCGACGATATATACCAAAGCGGATGTGCCACGCGACTCCACGAGATTGGAAGAAGGTCTGGAATGATACAGGAACCGATGTTCCCCAGACCTCATGGTCTGTGATAAACCGTCCGGCTTTCCTCTATTGTCTGCTGCCTGAAGACCTGTCTGATACTCTTGAATTAGAACTTGGACTGCCTGGTTCACAGATTTGTGTGCACCATCACATTAATTCTCTGCTAAGCCGTCTTGTTGAGTCTCTTGATACCCAGTTGACATCCCCAGCTTGTTTAGGTTTCTCAGGAGATGTGGACAGTATTGCCAGGAGTCTGGAATCGCTGACATGCTCTTACCACTTGACGGTAACAAAACGGCCCTCCGTTCGCATGTAAAGGATTGGAAGGGTTTTTTGGAACTGCCAGCAAGACTGGACCTTGGATAACACGCAAGTGAATACGTACAATAGAATTAAGATAGTAGGGCAATCGACGACACGTCGCACTTCACATCCCCGTGATCCCCGCCGAAATCGTCGTATCTCTCCCCGGCCAATATTTGCCCGCCCGATCCTTGAACCAGCAATTCCCGCCGTGCCCACCGCCAATCGACGACGACAGATTCGCGTCGTACGTGACGCCCTTGCAGCTGCCTTCGTACTGGACGCACGCCTCGATGCAGTCTTCTAGCGTGTACGCTATCGTGCGCGAGAGGTCGCGGACCTTTCCATTGCCATCAGCAGCGGTGATGCCTTTGGGCCAGTCGACACTGCAGAGTACGGCGAAGTAGGAGCCCTTGGAGGACTCGATGATTGTTCCGTTGGCGCTGGGACAAGGGTTATCGGATATGCCTGATGTGCCAGAAGTTACGGGAGCGGAGGACGTCGCTGATGGTTCTGCGCTTGAGGGAGATGGGGTCGATGTGGGTATTATTGAGCTTCAGACAAAAAATGAGACCAAATGTCAGCATGATCACGCAGGATCTGAACCATCGCGACCGCTCCGCGCTCAGGGTGCTTCACTGACCTTGACGAGGAAGATACTTCCACATTGGCTCCCTCCGCCTCCGGCGTATTATTTTTGTTGTTTCTGCTGCTCAATAGTCCCCCCGCGACACCACCGGCCGTTGCAGCTACGACTACCAGCAGTGCGATCACTACTAGCAGCCAAAAGGTCGTTCGGCGTAGCCCGCATATCCTCGAGGGCCCAGGCTGTTTTCCGTGTCCGTGAGCCGCATAGCCATCGTGATATACCTCCGGAGGTAATGAGTTGTAGTAGATTTGTTTATCTCTCGAGGGAGCAACTTGGAGGCCTTCTGCTACTTCGTTGCGCTCCATTGCACGGCTATTCGGTGTGTTGAGGGCCAATTTGACGGGGCTGCTCTCGGTTTATACTGTATTCGTCGCGCAGGAGTAGATGTTAGAAATTGATGAGAGATGCAGAACCCGACGGGGGCCAAAACATCATGCATGCAGACACTATTTTTGATACTACGGAGTACGAGGCTGAGATTTAACTAGTCTTCCTTGAGCAGACCCCTGAAATTTGTTTACTTCAATTTTGTTAAGCAATGATATTCCGTAAATTCCACGCACCAGTCACATATCCCATGTCCCGTTTCATTTTCTTGAAGGCCTAGAAGTCCATCAGCTACTGTATGACAGTTAACGGCTTCCCACCAAGTCAATTATTGTTGCTGGTTCTGTCATCAACACAATCTTGCTGCCAAAACATCCGTATTCTTTCAAGAGGGGACCACCCATAGTTACACCAGGAACACAGAAACGAAATCTTTTACCGTGATTCTCACTCCCAAGGGATAAGACCACCCTCCACCGAGAGAGAAGATGGTGTCATCGGAAAATCTTAGAGTAGTTATCCCCCCAAACCAGAACCTGAATCCTTCCCGTCCCGTCCTCTTCTTTTCTTTTTCCAAAAACGGCCACACCGTTCATTTTACACACATACCACTCTACGATCACCAAGCACACATATATTAGCCTTCATGATTCCTTCAAAACAAGCGGAAAGCAGAGCAAAAAGGGAACAAATATTGCTCCTTTCATTCAAAACTGCTTCTGCAGACTTACCCTGCAAATACGACAGAAACCGTCACAATGATAGCTCGATGTGCAGGGTGAGCCGCATTCACCAGACAAAAACGCGATTGTGGACTTGGGTGGTTCTGGGTTGGCGGCTGGGAGGGCGGTAGCGAAGGCGAAGAGGGTGGTGAAGACGAGGAAGAGAGCTTTCATTTTGTTATAATATTTTGTTGATCTGGTTGGTTCAAGGGGGTTTTGGGGAGTATCTAAGGAGCTGGTTAGATAGTGAAAACCCTGAGGGAAGGGGGAGGAATACTATGCGTACTGTTTTCGGGTACTTCGTAGAGAGAACGGGAGTGCAAGTTCTCAAAGAATTCAGCGTTGATAACTCGGGTTCAGCAGTGGAATGTTTCTCTGGAGATGAATCGTCCTCCCTTTGCTCAGTGCAGGCCATCAGCCGTTTATATAGACGAAGTCAACGTAGTTGATAAGTATGATTCTCATCGCTATCGCCGTCGGATGTTGGTACTAGATCCTGAACAATAGCAAAGCGAACAATAGCATTCAAACCGTGCTACCAATATATTCAACTGACAGCTTTCTTAAACAAAGGAAAAAATCTGCAAGACGAAGCTCTACACGTCGTCGAAATGAACAAAAGACGCTTGGACCTGCAGATTATGCACCCGACGACTTGTTCAAAGGCGGGAAGTGGCTGCAGGATGTACGAATTGTCAAGGAAGATCTTCAGAAAATGCATATTCAGTGAAACGGAGAGCATAGATCTTTCTAATTGTCAATGCTTGGAACATGAAAATATCCTATCAGCCTTTGCACTTCCACCATCTGTAAGTGGCGCGACATAAACAATGAAAACATGAAGGGACGTCTGGATGTCGACGCATTGTGGTGCACAGGTACAGTACATACGCCGCGGAGATTCCAAGCGTTAGATTTTCGTGCAAGCGCACATTCCCCTACTGGCTCCGTACTCCTTAGACCGGGTAAAAATGAAGACCTCAATGGCAAATAGCATTATGATGATATGCAAAAGGCAGTTCACACGTCGCAGCCTGCAAAAAAAATACAAGTCTATTCTGAACCATACGTACGCCGTATGCCTTAACTCTTCCAGGCCCTGTCGACATAACATGAAGGCTATGGAAAGGAAAAAAAGACAAGAAAAACGAAGAATAAAAACACCCAGGGTATATTTGGTCACCGTGGGATGTCCCTCCTGAAAATGAACACCCCAATTAAACCTGACCAGCCATCAAACAGAATCGCATGAAATATCAATATCAATGGCATGCACCAGCGGACAGTATGTTTGATACTGTGCATATCCACAGGCCTCGAGGGCAAGAAGAAGAAAAATCGTGAAATAAATGTGAACTTCAAGAGTATGTGCAAGATAGCAAAAGCAACCCAACCCAGCCCGACGAAAATCCATGTCTTTAAGAATCCCCTCCTATTTTTTTATGAATTCCAATTTCCGCGTTGATACCTCGGCAACGCCTCCCCTTCATCGGCCTGCCCGCCAGAAACGGGATGCCCAATGATATCATCTTCGGTGAGGACAGGCGCAGACGGCATAAAGTCGTTGACGGCATCGATGCGGTTCTGGTGTTCGTTTTCGGGTTCATACTCGTGGTGACCGGGCGGAGCGCTGACTCTGCTTAGTAGCCGCTGCCGTTCGAGCTCTTGCTTATCATCTTGGGTGTGGTGTTGAGTCCCGGGAGCATGTACAGACGCGGAGCTGCTGGCAGACTCTGGCCAACGGTGCACTGGAGGAGGAGAAGATGGAGAACGATTGTTCGTGGCCCTGTAGGCAGGTGTGATGGTGTCCGTTGATGGGGCGGATGCAGCAGGCGAGGAGTTACGGTTTGGGAAATTAAAATCGCTATGAATATGATCAATATGTGTGGGTTGATAGTGGGATTCGTCTTCAGAAAGGATAGGTGCGGAAGGCGATGGTTGTGAAGAAGACGGTCCAGCTGCGTTGCTACTCTCTCCATCCAATGGAGGCGCACTAGGGAGGAGCAATGCTTCCGCACGGCGTAATCTCGTCTTCTCATCGACGGCTTCTTCTGGTTGGGCCGGTGGGATGAAACGAGGGGGAGGAGAGTCGCGTGTGTACTCGTCAGTCGGAGGTCTATCTGGCCGGTCTGTGTCCCTGTCAGGATTGTATTCGTTGTGGTGTGGCGGAGTTTGGTCGGCGAACTGGATGTGCTGCGTTTGAGAATCATCGTGAACTGTCAGTTGCTGCTGATATTGCTCGGACACCGAAGGTGTTTCTTGACGCTGGCCGCGGGAACTATCCTTCGATCCCACAATAACTTCAAAGACAGATGCAATGACGCTCTTGTCTCTCCGGACTTGATCGGTATCAAGGATGTTACCTGCGACGTCGGAGGTCGTCATGCCACGCTGGTTTTCCATTCCTATCGGCACCTTGCCATTGCCATAAAAATTGTTTGTCATCATGTTTAGCCGTGGAAGAAATCGATCCTGACCAGTTAATTTTCCCCGGATATCCATCACCACCTCCACGTAATAGCGGAAGCTGATCATCGCTCCAGGTACCCGGGTAATTGTCGGAAACGCATTTTCTGGTATACGAATCGATGTTTTAATCTCGGCGGACATGGTGTTGGGATCAACAATCAGCGGGCAGAAGATTTGCGACAAGTCTTTACGGAACACACTACTTGTTCGTGTCACACCAAAACTCAACCCACCAAGACCAGTGCGCGACTTTGGATAGTAGTCCTCGTAGACCGGTTTCTTCCCCTTTTCAGGAGTACCAATTGGAAGTTGTGGGTACATATCGATCCTGCCCTGGCGATAGAGGGTGACGATAACCCCGTTGGGGCTCCTGATCGGTTTCGTGTGCTTGATAGAGATGTTCACAGGCAAAAGGTCCCCTGGGAGTACACCTGCGCGGAGGACTTTGGTGGTCGCAGTAATCTCTTGGCCAGTGCATGGTGTTGTACCGTTCCACATATCGTCATTCTGCGGGGCGGTGCACCTCGCTGAGTTGGGTTCGCTGACGACCCGAAAGCTTTGTGTGCTATTGCTGACGCAACTTGAGTTACTCCTTTCGCTGGGGACGGGGCTTAGCGGTGGTCCTGAGTCTGAAGACTGTGGATCGAGAGACGATGCCCTGCCAGGTATATCGCTGGACGTGGACTTTGTTTTCGACCTAGATTTGGTTCTTTTCGAGACCGGTTGTAAGGAGATGACACGAGGTTTTGGGACGGGTAGATTTGCAACGTCAATGGACTCGAGAAGTAGGACTCGTTTATCGCAGCTCATGGTGGGAGAAATGGTCGTGGGACGCGTCAAGGTGGACGTAATCACGTAAGAAATGGTACCTCGTTCGAACTGCAGCAGAAACCAATTAGATACACGAAAAAGAATTGTATACCCTGGGAAGTAGATGCACCCACGCTGATGCTGCTTGGTAAACTATACGGCGGGAAACACAGTTCAAAGCGGAATTTATAGATCCCCTCTTTCAAGCGACCATCTCCACACAACACGACCTCATCTTCGAACAAAGTCGCGAGGCCGTTGCCCAAGTATTCGCCGTTCCTTCTCCCTCGTCCAGGACCCAGGAACCCAGCATCCTGGGCCGTCTCGCCTGGAACAACGGGATTCTTATACACTTTCGCATATCCATGTAGACAGACAACCAGGTGGGTGATGCGAACGGGTTTGACAACGGTCAAGCAGACAGAGCCCTTGACGATGTCGCCTGGCGAATACGACTTCCACGGATCATCAGGCTGGATAAAGAACTCGGACACATTCCGGTTTCGATTGCTGAACCGGTTGGTGATCTTGGTGAGGATGGAGCGTTTTCGGGAGGGAGAAACAGTCGTCACGTCGCCATTGAGAGAAGGAGAGGCCATAACCGGTGGTAGAGACGACTAGCTCCATATGCGTGCTCACTTCATGGGTCGGATGAAGGACTGTGAGGCGGAAGGGAGAGGAGGAAGCTGAGGCAGAACTGCGATGGCCGAAGGCGACGTTGCGAACTGGGGGTCGATGGACTGCAGATCAGGGACAGGACGGTCGGAGATTTTAATATCGAATCAACACGAAGTGTATACAGTACGAAATACAGGGTGTTCCTCGGGTCGCGACGGGGTTGTTGTTCAGAGAGAGGACGAGAGAGGAGGGCGGGTGGGAGCGAGGTCAGTCAGTTGCGGCAGCGGACTCGACGACGGTGACAAGGAGAGTCGAACAGCATGGTTTCCAGCCAGCAACGTAGAACGACCGCTGTCTGATCTGAATGGAATCAAGTGGCCTGGCAGACGAGAGCACGCGAGAGACGACGGACAATGGGTGCGTTGAGAGGGCGAGAGGAGGACCAAGTGAAGAGCGAGGCCGGGGGCGCGAGAGGGAAAAGCGTCGGCACCGATGTGGAGAGAGTTTTGGTTACATACAGAGCGTCTTTGCGGGCTTGCGGGCCCCCTGGTTGGGCTCGTATTGGCAAATCTTATCTTGCGTGCTCTTTTCGTCTCTCTGTCTGACTGCCGCTCTCATCAATTTAAATGTCTGGATGTCCTTCGACTTGCTTCTCTTGCATGCGTCGTCCCAGCCGTCTCGTCTCCTCTTGATTCACCCCTCTGCCAGCGTCTTCTCACAACCCGCGACTGAGAGTTTCTCGAGACCGGGGGCGCTGGAAGGCCAGACACACCACGTTAAAGTGAACTTAGTTAATAGTGGGCGACGATGAGTGGCTCGCTTGGAGCATTCAAGCTTCGCCAATCTCGAGTCAAGACTTGTTTAGCCCCCGCTGCGTCTCTTGCAGTTATTAATATTTAACTAATCTGCTCATGTCCAGGCCGTCGCTGATCAGATTCGCAATCCCAGGACCGTCTTCCAAACAGTGTGAGAAACAAGGCAGATTTAGTTACCTAGCAGACGTGGTCAGACTCCCCCTCCCAGGACGAGGTGAGACGTGTTCGAAACAATTCAAGCTAGATGTCTCGAGACTTGGAGCGTGAGCACCACCTCCCACGCACGAAAATGCCGCTCCTGGCGTGGCAGGGATCCGTCACTAGTTTCATGGAGCTGCATGTGTCCATGACTTATTCAGTGAAAGCAGATGCACTTCGTTCGAGGTACATACATACAACAGTTGCAGTCGAGATAACGGCGACATGCAACCAAACCCGACTCATTCCATACGAGCCGCGATATTGACCTCCCTCATAGCTCAACGTCTGCTATGGTTCGTCCTTCTCACCGGACCCTTGTTGTGTTCCCGTCGCGCATCAACCTTTATAAGTTAGTTATTCCCAACGCACCAACCATCCTGGTCAGCAATGAATCTCTATCTGGCAGCTCAAGCCGCTTCGATTCGGCTCACGGACCTGAAGCAAACAGTGTGAAGCAGGGAGTCAATGTGTTAGTTATGCTTTGAGTAGCACCAGGCTCTCATCAAAGGCTCTACCAGCACCTATTTTCCGACTTCTTTTCGGTCACCAAGAAGAAGTGGAATCCAACGTCCACAGACCATTCTCAAGCTCGTTTTACGGTGGCCTCTATTGCTGACAAGTGCTGCTTCCTCCATTTGATCAATGAGAAGGACTTTATTTCGCCCCTGCTTAATAACAAAGCAGGTTGTGTCAATAGTTAAAATTCGTGCATAAAGCTGCCATCGAACCTCAAGAGACGAGAGAAAGTTTCCCAACATGCTCTTGAGCTCAACCCAGGCTGTTTTGTTACCATCTTGTCAGGCGACCCGAATATCAACCGCACTTCATCTTCTCACGTACAGGGCTCAGGACTCTATCTATCGCGCGAGCATAGACCTACTTGGGAACTACAGTGGATGACTGGACGCGCGTCTTTACCTCGCCTTTCAGGCACTCAAAAGAGTGAACCAACACTCCAACAAGCCAAAACATCACATCTCTATGACCAGAGCGCCTAGGGAGATGGCTTTAGGGTAACTGACCCATCCGATGTGCTCCGATACCTAATGGCATCTTTGTCTAACGGTCTTTTCCTTTCCATGTGATGCCTCCCCAGTACTAAGTGAACAGTCAATTTAACGGTAAACATTACGGAGCTTTTTATCGAGCTTTCGGCTTTAGCGAGGTGACGGGTTACTGTGTAGCTGGCCTTCGCATAACTTGGTCAACGCGCAGACATCCTCCAATCTTTTGCGTAGCACTTTTGAGGCCCACTATGCTACAGCATGTACTGTACTGTCCATACATTCATTGACAAGGATCTATCATGCGACAAGTGTCTAGTAAACTCGGATCTGCCAGAAGCCACTTTCATTTGTCCAACATATCAAAAAGCTTGTCTCGTTGCAAGAAAAATCTCCATATCTAGGAATGGTGACCCTGAGACAAATGTAGCAAGCACAACATGATATCGTCGCCTAACTTGATCAAATATTGAAATCAACCTACTCCGTGCTCCAACCGATAACTCTCCTGCCCCGGAAATGTCATGTAGTTATAGAGTACTTTATTCATCACTATGTATGTATAGTAATCGACTCATGGACCCATTTTGCTCGACTCCGTATTACGACGCCCATCAATTTTGAGACGTCCTCCCCATGATCGAACGCGAAACCAACACCATTGACCAGCCCCTCGTCAATGCCCTTGGCCATTGAGCCACTGCAACACCCATCGCAAATCATTCATCGTACAGTACAGTACTCCGATCCAGAGTGCGTACATACAGTAGCTACCCTGCAGTAAGACAATCGTATAATCGCAAAAATCACATTAACTCAACTTGATACTTGCACGATAGATGGACTCATGTCAAGCTTTCGCAAAAGTGGAAGCCAAAAATGCTTGTCTGCTCACTGAAGCTTTTGACAAGCCTTTTCGCCAAGACAGCGCTGCGCCGCCCTTTGTGGCTGGTTGACGAGGCACTGACTGGGCACCCTCTTCACAATTCAGAGACGTTTGAACATCAACTCTTGATGATGCTCTCAATCAATGCAGATGATTGCAGAGTGTACTACTGTACAATACTTCCTATAATAAGTACCAAAATTGCTGATGTGCCATATACCATCAACGGCGTCACGTTCTATGCAATCCAACAATACCCTGCTCTACGTCTGTTCTCCTCCTTTCTAACGCAAGATTCGGACTCGTTTTCAATACAGTACAGCTTCTGAACGCTTTTTGGTTATATTCTATAGTCTCCGAATCCAATGGGACCTTTTGCTCATTTTTTGTTGGCCTGAATCTCCCGCATCTCATCCTTCATTCGTGTAATCGTGCCGCTTCCTCCATACACAAGCCCTGTGTATAACATGGCCACACTCGCGCCGGCATCGAGCGCGGCGAGAGCCTGTCTTCCGTTGGTAATTCCGCCAGATGCGAAAAGGACCTTGCCTGGTCGAAACTTCTCAGCTGGCGGTGCGGCTTCTGTCGGTGTGGTAGTGGTTTTATTATCAGCCGTACCCGCATCAGCACCAGCAGCAGCAGATTCGGACTGAGCGCCTCGTGCTGGATGGTGATCTAGGTTGTTTCGATATCTAGATACCAGCGAGACCGTCCTTTCAAATAACTGCGGACCCGAGTATCCTCCTGTTTCTTTCAGGGTAGCCTGTTCGCGCGCAGGAAGCTGGTAGCCCTGTGGTAGCGCTTCGGGTCTGCGGTTGGTCGTGTTGCCCACGATGATTCCATCGACGCCTGATGCCCAAACAGCGTCGCAAATGCCGTTGACCTGTTCATCAGAGTCTTCGTCAGGGCTAACTTTGACCATCACGTATGGTTTGGTGCTTCGATCCGTTTTTTGAGCGGCTTCGACAACACCCTTGAGGAGCTTCGTCAATGGCTCGACGCGTTGTAAATCTCTTAGGCCGGGAGTGTTCGGGCTCGAGACGTTAACGACTAGGATATCTGCGTATTTTGCTAGTCTATCCGCACAGTATACGTAGTCTCTTTTGATGGCTTCGATGTCATTGTCAGGCGTCGTCTTGTTCTTTGCGATCTGTACTGCGAGCAGTTTGCCCTCTGTGAGACTGCCAGGAGGGACACCAGCTTCGCCATCGAGCACCCGTTTCTCTGCGTCTTCGTTCGACCCGTATCCATTGGCGTAGGCAAATTCGCGAACTCGTTTCCTCAAAACAGACGCCATGTGATCCGCTCCCTTGGAGTTGAGTCCGTACCGATTGATGAGCGCATTCTGCGAGGGAATGCGGAATACTCGCACTTTCGGGTTTCCTTCTTGCGGGAACGGAGTGCAACCGCCTACCTCGACGATCGCGGGACCGAGATCGAACAACGGGCCGGGGATTTCAGCGTCTTTATCCAAGCCGCCGGAGATACCAATTGGGTTGCAAAGCGTGTAGCCAAACACCTACAAAAAGGAGACAGCCCCATATTAATGATTATGCCACCAAGTCAAATGCAAACACAACCAGTCGACACAAACCTCAGTAATCAACTTCCCATCTCCGTCAGGATTCCCCCTCTCTCTCGGATGCAATCCAAACCGATACAGCCGCTTCAACATATCCACACCCGCATGATGCGCATCCTCCGCATCCGGATACATCCACCTCATCAACGGCGGCACCAAAAACCGATGCGCACTCGCCCTCGTATCCGTCATGTACACATATCCGCATCCCATCCCCAGCACCGCCGCCGTCGTCCACATTATCCGCCGAAATCGCCGTTTCGGAGCGGCACCCTTCACAGCACTTGTGGCCGCCGTAGCCGTTGCGGCTCCCGTGGCTGCACTTGCAACCTCCTTTTTCGCCGTGGACACTGCATCGGAGGAATTGAAGCGAGCGGGCTGCGTGGGATAGTGGTAGTGCGGTCGGAGAACTTTGGGGGTTAGTGCTCGCGGCACGGCGCGGCAATTGAGTCGTATTGGCCTGGCTAACATCTTGTGCGAGAGCCAATAGACCACGGGGGCCGAGTGGCAGAGTTGACGGCTGGTAATTGAGCAGAGTTGGCTCGCTGTGCGCTTCAGTGGCCGGTGGGCTTTCGGAGTTTCGTGCGCAGCGAGCTGGAGGTCGGTTCACGTGACGTCATTTTTTGCCGGGAAACTTCACCGTCAAATTTCGATATCCCGCTGTGAATGAATAGCCATTATTTACTCTTGAAGATGCACTCGTGAAGATAGTGCTCATGGGGTGACCAAGAACCCATTTTGGAATAGAGCCAGGGGTAGCTGATTGCTCCTGATGCTCGAATTCCCAGTTGCTTGCCTGTGGGTGATACAATACCCAGATATCACAAAGGTCCAGAAATGGGCCTTTGGGCTTAATCGCCATTTGTCTATATAGTTCTTCCAAGAAGAAAAACAGTCGAGATTTTTATCTACTCTATACCTCACAATGGTCTTTGAAATCCGATATTGACATTACTACTGGGCTCCGTGAATGATCTGGCCAAACCAGCATGACAGTCATACTGCCTGCCACTCTCCGCAGGGTCCAACAACACAATTGAAAACTGAACTTATAAGGGGCGGAACCTTCCCTCTATATAAATCCGGGGCCCATGGTCTAGTGGTATAACAGACAGAGAATTACCCTAGAGGGCCCTGGTTCGATTCCAGGCAGCGGCAAACTAAAAAAGTGCTGGCTATTTGGTCCTGGAATCGAAAGGAGTAGCATCCAGTTAGCTCTGCTGCCAGTGTTCTCTAGTAACTTCTACGAGGCTGGTAGCAGGAGATGCGAACCTTTTTTTGTTTCTGTTCGATAAATAGAGAGAGAGATGATATTACTTTTTGTCTTTCTTTTACTTGCTCTCTCCTTACCGTCCAAGGGAGTTAGATGTTTTGGATTTTTCCTCAGTGATGGCCTTTTCCCTCGTCTCAAGAGCAAAACAATGTGACACTTATTCCATAAGTTAGCATGGCGGATACTTGTGGCTGAAACACGTCAAATGCAAGCACAGCCGTCGCAAACACAGTACGTCTGATCGCGTGATCGAGTCCTTGTTCATTAGAATGCGCATAGGATTCAGGTTGTTGACTATTCTCGGGTGAGAATACCAGGCTAGGCATGTAAGCATTTGATACTGGCCATAGTCGATGCAGGGAAAGGATGTGTGCCAGAGTAGGGTATTCACGTTTGCATATTAAGACAACAGTGGCTTTGATGGAGATGCATTTCCGTGGAGGACATGAACTACTGTACTGTACGTTTGGAACAATAGGCTTCTTAGTGCCTTGAGCAGAAAGGATGTACAAGTACATAGATGCCTGACAACCACTGCTACTGTCGACCTCTGTCTCTACGTAACCCAAATGCACATATCAAACACCAAGATTTCTATGTTTCGTCCGGCGGTCCATCCCCTGTTCAGTGATATTGGCCCTTTGACACAGTCGTCTCGGCTGCCCGCGGCTTGCTGTCTAACTGGTGCTTCCTGAGCCATCATGAGACGGCGGTGGTGGGATGAAACCGACTTTTCCCGAGAGCCACATGGCGCGCCGTTCCGAGATTCCCCTCAACGTCGATGTTGCCTTCACGACTGTAGTTGATTCAAACATATCAGACACTTGAGTCCAGGCCATGCCCTATGGCGACGATGATGGCCACATAGATTCTATTATCACTTCACAAACACCGCTGAACCCTGTTGCGAATGCTTGCTGCCCGACAGAGATCCGTCGAGTCGCCCTGGTGAATCTACATCGGTGCCTGTGTCGTCATCGCATTGCTGCGCATCGTTGTCGAGTCTCCCCAGATTTGCAGGGTACACGGCTTCCCCCGGTCGACACCAGATGCACGTACTGTACTTCGTACACGGGATGAGATAACACGACATCTCCACGGGCTCTCCCTTGACTGTCTTGTTGTTCCTCCAGCTTGACGCCGTCTGTGATACAGAGAGTCACGGAGTGGAGGTTTGGGTTCTCGCGGTACGGGGCAGAAATTTCTTCTCCACCTTCACTTCACTAAATACCCCAGGCTCCAGACCTTCAGTTGCTATACCCATGGTATTCATGATTACCCCACATGAATTGAATGAGCTCGCACTCGAGGTCACGTCTTTTGAGGTCTTACATTGTGTTCTGATAGATTGAGTAGCCCAGGACGTCACTATGTCCACCAACAGGCCCTTTCTCGCCAATTTCCTAGCCGCCTTTCGAGCGCAGTCCGCCTACAAAACCGCCAAATCACCCTCACCCGGCCCGTCCACGCCTCTCTCACCTTCTCATGTCAATCCCACAAACCCTTCTGCCCGAGCCATAACCTCAAAATCAGCCTCTGCGTCGAGAAGCAGCAATTCCAATACCACGGCCACGAGCCCGCCACAGTCCACAACTGCAGCAGTCCAGGCTGCAGCATCGACCTCGGGCCATTTCTCCTCACATCACCACAGCCATCACCACACTAGCCATGCACACGCCCACTCGGCATCTGCATCTCCACCACCCTCGTCTGCTCGCTCCCATGCCCGTTCTGCCCTGAACTCCACGCCCGTTTCGGCACTCGGAGCCTCAAGTTCTACGTCTCCCGTTGCAAGTTCTCCTCCGATTCCTGTTCCACATAGTAGACATCGTCGTGGGAGTGACAGCAGCAGTGGGAGCGGTGGGTTTAGAGATGCTCTGGGGTCAGAGAAGTGGTATATTGGCGGACGTACGGCGGCCGGAGAAGAGAAGTTCTATCCCCTCGGAATGGTCACCAAGGGCGGAGGTAGACTGAGCGGGAGAGTTGGCAGCGTTGATCAACTCAGTCTCTGAAAAATATATATGTGGTGGACTACTCCAGGGCGATACCCTCGTCTTTACGTGGAAGAAGGCACAGATGATCTGGAGCCCACCCCTGAGTTTGATAGAGGTCGATGGGAGAGAACACGACCATATAACATGCGGTTTTGAGGAAAATGAAACGACGATGACGTGTACATCTACGACTTTATGGCCTGGTTCTGTTTTTCACGGCGCAGATGGGAGGACTCTGTCACTTTCAATCTTTTCGAAGAAAAGCGACTGCTCTATTTTTTTTTCTGGCTCATTGTGCTTACATCGTTTTCTTTTCTCCGAGCCCCCGGATGACTTTATATCTCGCTATTGCGGGAAACAATGTTGCATATTGGAAGCATAAAATGAAAGATCTTTGCTCCACAAGATACCAATCCATGATGTGCAAATACCCTCTCGTCCTTTGATCACATATCCTTTCCAGCCTCTTGCACCATGGCTACACGAAGAGAGGGCTTTTAAATCATTCCCTTTCTCCTCGGAACCAAGCCTTGCGGTCCGGGCTTCGCGAGGGCCATCCCTAGGCCAATCACAAAGATACGCGTATTTCGTACTTGCCTGTGCCAGTTAGACGGTTGCATCGATACGTTTGTCCTCTTGGTCCGAATCATTCCGGAAAGTGGTTCGGCATTCCCTTCCCCTTCACCTACTCCGTTTAAAGCCACAAAAAAGCTGTAGGAGTATGGGCCAGATGGCCATTGTCCTTGCACTTTTCCTATATTTTCGTTTCTTCGTCTCTTCCCGGGTCAGGCACGAACTGAAGGAAGATCAACATCTGTCTTTTTGCTACAGCAAATTTTAATCTCATAGAGCAGAAATGCGTGATATCTTACATAGACATATACACCTTTTTCTCCCAGGGCTGCAAGAGAACTTGATTGCTTCAAAGGACATCCTAAGAACTTCTTACCCCGGCGGCGCCTACAGGCTACATACCACAAGGCCTGTAATCTGAGTGCTTGCCTCCCTTCTAGGAGCCCATGGAGGAGGTATGATACGTTGCTTAGGGCTTCTTGTGGTTTTGAATACGCAAAAGCCCCTCCGCCCCAGTGGTATAAAATAAGTCACATAACTTTGGTATTGGGGGTAGAGTCTGATATCGGTGCTGCCGATGCGCTCCTGCGTTTCAACGATGTTATGTACAGTACGTACCATTATGTCAATGTCTGACACTCGAACGAACTCACTCTTCGCTCAGAGGTATACTATACTATACATACAGTACATCAAAAATATATGCAACATTTCCACCCGCTCCAAGAGCCAGAATAGAACCGCCTGGGACAAGGTGAAGCGCTTTCCCTGGCGGAATCTTTACCGTGTGTGTGCAGCAGCCACAAGCTTATACTACGTTTTATCAGCTGCAAACCAGAACTCAGGGGCCCTGGTGGGACCGAGAGGGGGGGCGGTTGAATTAAGCAGTGGTGGGGGGAGTGATGGGGGATGGGCGGGACGTTTGTGGGCCTTTTACCATGTGCTTGGGCACTAATATAAACGGTCGTGCTTGGGGGCCGGCAGAGGGTTTTAGTAGTTAGTATGGAAGACTCTTTTGGAGTTGCTTGAACTCAAGGCTTGGAAGGCCGCGTTTTCTTTCTAGTTGTTTGAGATTGTTGTTTCCTTTTTTTTCCCTTGGTCAGCGGGTGGAGCGGGTCGGGGACGGCGGGAACTGCGGGAGAGGACATAGACATACATGTTGGGGACGGGGATTTATAGAGCCAGTATCTTCCAGACGGTATGTATTCCGTAGATATTTTGTATATTGAAGGATTCGGAACGGCACACTGCGGAGAAAGATACGTGGTTATCGTGTACCTACATACAATAATTTGCTTAAGCCGATTGAAAATTATGGCGCATATACGGTTGACAACTTCTGATTGACGTGACGGAAAGTAAAGATGCGAACGGGTTACAAAAGAATCGGACAAACTGCATCTTTGCTTGACCGCATCTTGCCAACTAAACCGGCGAATATTCTAACATGAAAATCCGGCATTCAAGCGCCACGACGTACAGAGTAAGCACGCAAGCCAGCGCACAAATGGGGGCCAGGTCAACTCAACCATAAGCCCCCGTTGTGCTTCCAGCACCAACATGGCGGTGAGATACATACATCGACATCTATCAAGGGCTGAGTTACCGCTCCGTGCCCCTATGTTCTCACCACACACGTCCCTGTCCTGCCTTTTACCGCCATCATGTTTTTCATCTGGACTTTTGGCTGCACTCGTTCTGCCACGGTTGTCACGTTGAGCAAATCCAACACCCAAATGTCGCAACAGTCAATACCGGAAAGGAAAGAGAGACATTTTGGGAAGTTCGTCCAGTTGGTTCCCGAGTCCAATGATAGCAAAACCCAACAACAGAGCTCTTGTTGTCAGGTGGTAATTATCCAATGCACCGGGTATCAAGTAACAAAGAACATAAGGAAGAATTCCAAATTCCAACGTCATAACCGCATCACCGCTTATGGTCACTCGAGGATGTCTCGAGACCTTTTATTTTTTTTGCTAAACTGCCAATTAAATTCGGTTCCGAGCAGCGGAAAAGCAGCGCAGAGCGACAAGCCAGTCTCCAGATGATACTGTAGCAGTCTTTTATGAGCCAATTTCCGACAGACAAACGACAGGCCACACATGCCTTAGCAAACAAGATTGTATCGAGGCATCATATGCTCCCACGTCCCTCATCTAAATGCTGACGATGTTCTCTGCGCCTCGGTCTTCCGATTCCGACACGGCAGCAATGGACTTCCTAAAGCGGTAAGGGGTTGAGGCGACCTGAAATGGGTCTGAATAAAATGAGCGGAAATTAGTCAGCCCGTGCACTATATTCACAGATCTTTATGCATGTCGCGATCTTAAAATCTCCGGCCATGACAAAACCCATACAAATCCCGAGGGGCTTAACGCCACGAGCTGGTGAAGTACCTCCGCACCTTGGCCAATATGGCGGTGTACTTTTGCGAAAACTTTATTTTCGCGGCGGAGGCCTGGGAGCTGGTGAGGGGTCTTGGCTTCCTCGGCTCTGTGTGCGCGGAATGGTGATGTGTAACGAGTGGATGGGTATCTCCACACACTGACTGACGGTGGGCAAGGCTGTCAAGAAATACGAATTTACCGCCGTTGTTATCCACTTTCCCTCAACTGCGGCGTGAGATCTACCTGATGCTTGGCCTGTGACGTCCGAACCGCCGCAGTCGCCGTGCAGTGCACTGTGCAGGAACGTCAGTCACTCAGCCCAAATAGTGATGGAAAAAGTGAGCCACCGCTCATCAGAAGACAAGCAGAGGGGGGGAATATAGTTTTTCGATTTTCGATGTGCTTTTCTGGCTGCAACATCAACATCGTTAATCGCGGGTTATTCGAAATGCGCCAAGTTGAATTCAGGCGGAAACATCCTGACTCGCGCGAATTCAAAAAGTGAAAGAAACCAATAGTACACCGACACCTGTATACATAGATACGCTGTCCAAGGGATCTCAACTGTCACCGGGGAAAAAGAACGTGAAACAGAAGCTGGCCAGATGATAACCTCGGCTGAGAGTTAAGTCCTTTGCATCGCCTCTTCGTTCTGGAAGCCTTCCATATTATTTGCCGCATACGTAGTAATTTCTTTCCATCCACGAGACGACACGGTTCAGCAGGATATCAACGCGCACACAACAAGGGAGCAAAAAAAAGAAGAGAGACGAGAACGCCACTGCGCAATGAACCCTTGTCCGGCGAGCGTAACAGTGATGCAACCATGAGCAGGACCAGTGGAACCATGGAAGCTTGTCCTTTTAGCATGTCCACTGTGTCGGTGGGTGATTGGCTGAGGCTACTGCTCGCACAAGGGTTGTTAGACAACTGCTAGCCTCCGGAAGATGGATCCGATTGCCAGGGCTAAATTCTGTAACGAATGATGACACGCGTCGCTAGCCCCTGGTTCTTTTATTATTGTGACGGGGGCTGATATCTGGTTGCCAAAATTATCTTTTCGGCGTTCATATCATTCTTCTTGTGAAGGCTCATACAGCAGTAGTTGAATGCCCTTGCACATCAAGAAAACATCTTGACATGATAGTCCCCGATGCTGGCTGATCGTGCCCAAATAACCTCGATCCTTCAGCATCGTTCAAACCCTGTGACCGTTGTGCAACAAATACCGCTTTGGGTAGCTCGCTGGATATACCTCAATTCCAGTGTTGCGAAGGGATCGTGAGAGAAGAAAATTTTCTGTCTGACTGGACGAAGTATGGACCGGGGAGGCAACCATAGCATAACATGGATTTTCCCACGACGAAGGATCGCTCAAGAGATCCTTTCGTTCAAGTTCAGCGTGACTTGAAGTTGAAAGGAGAACAACAGCAGCGATCACTGGGCAGTTTTCACCGCCTCCGTGGCAGCCGAAAGCACAGGATCATAAGCAAAGCCCATTATGATTGCTGTGACTGTATGAGATTGGGAGACTCCTTAACCCTTTTTCTTCCCATCTTCCAGCCTGGACCTTTGGGGACCTTGGAGGATTTTATGAAATGGTGCAGTTGTAACGAGATGTGTCGGCGTGGTCTGTAGACAAAGAGGTTGTGGAAACAACAGCCTTCAAGCTGACAACACATACGGCCCTCAGCTGAAAAAAGATGATCGGAACATGCCCGAATTCCGTGTCGACGTCACGTCACCATGCGCTCTGGACAAAAAGAGAGTGTTCGCTGACTCGTGCATGCTTCTAGCCTTCAGACCACTCTATATATCATTCGCTATCTGTCTGGGAGCTCTTATGCGCGAGGGAAGATCCCAACCAACATATCAGCAATCAAAACGTCAAGATCACAGGACGCCTTGGCCTGCTTACCCAAGCATGTTGATATCCGACGACAGATGAAGAAGGAAACCAGACGCGCCAAAGCCGCAGTCCATCGCCTCATCCACCGTGGAGCGGAAATTCTCCGTTGCAGAACCGATCTGCTTGCTCCAGTGTACGGAGTAGTGCGCTAAAACAAAGTTCTTCGAGCAGTCTTCGAATTATGGATACAGAAAACTGAGGAAACCTGGTGCAGGTCTTTTTTAACGGCCCCGACAGGGGTATGGTTATCTTCCCACCATGGTCCATAATTGGGGCATTTCGCCGAAGTTAAGGAAAAGGAGTGGGTTGGTTTGCTGTTTTCTGGGTCGGGATGGGAGAGGGAGCCCTCACTATCATTTTTTTTGTCTCCACTCGAAGCTCTGGAAGCTGCTGAGTCGTCTTTCTATGGGAGATCATATCTTATCAATAATTTCTTCAATCTTGTCTACTTCTGGTTATCGGATCAGAAACATCTTCAAAATGTTGGTTCATGACAATACTCCGTATACAATGATTACCTTTACTCCGTGCAGAAGCTCTAGAGCTCGGGGAGAACAAGATGCCATTCCGGCTTGCTCCTTTGCCTGGATCGAGAAGGTATAGTAGTCCATTTGAAACAACGGCAATTTGCGGAATATCAAGGCGGAATATGGTTGCAGACGGGGTTTGCACATGGATAAGGTCAAACCTCGGCTGGTTCTTCGACCGGCGCTGGCCTTGTCTTGTCTTGCTATTAATATGCTGCTATTATTACACAGCATCGGTCGGCCGAGGATAATTTGACGCTTCCTAACTCCGTAGACTAGTAATGACAGGCATATCGGCACAGGCTCAATACTATCTTCCAGTTGTCGCAACCCGCGTTCTGCTTGATCATAATCTCCGAGAGAGGAAAACCAAGGCACGCGCAGTCACTCCTCGATCGCGGTACTTTGGTAGACGTGAGACATCAGCAGTCTTCCAGCTACTGCGCCTCTTATTATACTGCATTAATGGTGTTGATGTTGTAAACAACAGTAGTTACTGTTGCGATGATTGTTTCTTGTCGTTGAGAGAGCCTCTATCCTGGTTGATTACCCACATCGATTTTAAGCTTACATTTAGTTAGGCCCCCCCTGAAAGCTGGTGTGGGCATCGCAGCATTCTGATCGGGAGAGTGTACGGAGTATGTGGCCCTGCTTATCCGCAGTTTTGCTCCGTCAAGAAAAGCCCACCGGATCAGGGTCCTTGAGGATGTCCCAAGAATAAGATCCAACCTACGCATGGCATGGCACAAAATGGAGCCACAGCAAAAGTGCATGGATTCTCTGAAGAAATGATTATCGATCACGTTCACTCTGCGTTGTAATTATTTTCCTCCTGCTTTGTGTACTCCGTGTGTATTCCGTGTCTTCCTTCGTATCCTCATAGAGGGTTACATCACGTATGCGTATGTACTGTATGTATGTATTAATTTCACGACGGAGGACGGGACTTCCGTACGTATCAGAAAGAAAAGCAGCAACATGACATGCCACCGGGCGACTCCTCAGATCTGTTTGTCGCTTTGACCTTACCATTCTGGATCTCTTTGTGAATCCGTGGAGGTCACTAATCTAGCCACGAGGAACCTTATGTGGTCTGCTGGGGAAGGAAGCTGTTCCGGATACGAAGATACGGGGATGGTTGCTCCGTATCTGAAGACAGATACCGACAGGACAGGAGCAGCGTGTTTCAAGGGGGGGAGAACGGACTGTGCAAGTTCGATAGCGCTTGTCCCGCTGTTGGCTGGTTTCTTCCACCCCTCTTCCCCTCCCCACTTTGGCGTTTAACTATGGAGTAGCAGGTTCCGCGAAACTGGATTGAGGCGCCCAAGCTTCCGTGATATTTTTGATATTCCGTTCGAGGCACTACTCTGTGCAGATTAGTTATCGTTCTGTTTTGGGAGCTCTTTCCACGGTGCGAATGGTGTGCTTTTTGCATCAACTTCATAGTGCAAGTACTCTGTACCCCCTTGGTCACCACTCCCTCTCGTTTCAAGGCCATCCTCGTTTGATGCGTCGAGAAAACACGCCATCGCCAACCCACTGGCAGTCCGTCGATCCTCTAGCCGTTCCGCGAAACTCAAGAGCAAAAGATCTGAGCGCAGAACGCCAGGAAAAAAAAAAGACATCATGGCGTTTCCCAAGTCTGAAGGTCTTCATACTTCCCGTATCTACACCAATGGATGGTGTCGTGGGGATCCCGATGCATACTTCCGAAGCCCTTCTAGATCTTGGCTCCAGTCAACATGGTGTTGATGGATATTTAACTTTGTTCTCTTCCTGCAGATTAACTGGAAGCCGGAGGCTAGCATCGACCTTTTGCTGCTCTGGGCCTCTGTGAGGCGGGCGCTATGTGCACATTGCAGCGAAGGGCGCCACTTATGATTACTCCTACAGAGTACTAAAACATGACACTTTTCTTGTTGCTCCGTACGGAGTATGCTGGCTTGCATCGTGGCAATTCCAGCAGAGAAATCTGCTCAGGTTGTTTCTTTTTTTTTTTTTTTGCCGGCTCATGTGACCTCCAGAATTTTCCCGAAGCGCCGGTTTCACGTGACAGCGACTCGTTTCAGCTTGTGCTTCCCACCGCTGCCATCCCCTGCAAACTGAACAGGGTTTGGATTTTTCAAGTTGATAGATCAGAAGTCTCTTGAGGTCATTCCTGTTGTTTCTGATAGGATTCTGATTGATGGCTGTAATATCTTCACGAACAGGGATATTCATCATCGAAGGCGAGGGTAAGTTCTCTCATCCAAGCAAGCCCAAACAACGCCTGAGAAGGTCTTCCGGCAGGATATCAATACCTAAACAGGCATGGGCAAAGTCTATTTTTGGAGGCAACGCGTAAAGGAAATTCCGAGATTTGCGCTAATAATAACCCCCCAACATCAATCTTGGACTGTGAAAGACGACTGGCTGAGAATTGGTACACATTTGTCATATGTAATGTTCTCTGCTCCCTGGGATTGTTGCGACGAAAGGAGTGGCTTCGATCAGCGCGTCCTTTTGGTACTGATTATTTGTACTTTGATGGAGGGAAACACTTCTCTCGTACCATGCAGGGTTTAGAGGAGGAGAGTTACCCTGGTACGGAGCGGGAAGCCGATACATCAACGCCTGATTGATGGCCAGGAGTTGAGTGCCCAGGATTCACGTCAGGGAGTCTGGAGGTGACGTGACCGCCATGCATAACGGCCATTGCAAATTGCATAGCATAAGGCATACATACGATGCACTATCAAACTAGCGCGTTCATGGGTGAAAGACAAGAAGTATATGTAGTAGTAGCAGTACTCCGTAGTAGGAGTTTGATAGCCGAGCTTAACGTTTGAATAATTGTGGATGGTCCTTGGCCTTTCTTTAACCTCAAGCTAACGTTCAGTCGTTCCCGGGTTTGCTGGATACAGGTCCCCGAAGCAAAAAGGTTTCAGGGTTTCTGGGTGTTCTTTTTTAGGTGAACTTTCTTGAAGAGAGAGAGAACGCCGGTTAGAGACTCGAGAGTTGAGAGGGGGTGAGCGACAGGATGTACCTTGCCGGCGAAATTAGTGTCTGAGGGTACATGTGCTTATAGCCACGTCCCGCCCGTCCGAAGTTGCGGTTGTCCTTTTTGTATTTTTTTACGCTTTTTCTGTCTCCAAGGAATCGTTAACTTCGGCCTTCCCGACCGACCATTGGCTGCTGGTAACATTGGTGTGAATCTTAACTCCCAAGTCAATTCCTCTTCTTTGCTGTCTTGCGTCTGTTCCTTTTTGACTCTGTGTGTTGTGCGGTGTTGATTTGACGCGACAATTCACGCTCCCTCTCACATCACTTCCTATCACTTTTTTCGTGGGAAAGAGATAGTAGCGGTCTTTTTGTTGCTTGATTATCTGTCCGTTGCGCATGCGGTGTTGTGTGCGTATGTGCGACCGTCGTCAAGCAAAATAAACTAATAACCTTGCATCTGCTTTCTTCCTTAATTATTTCCCGTGCTGGTCTTTTTTTTTCTCCGAATCGATTCAAAGTGAGTCCACTTTTTCCTTTCTGCAATCAATTCTCCCATTCCTTGAACTTGTTTCGGCTCCATCACCATCAATCATCGTCATCAGCATCAGCATATCAACATCGTCAACGCGTATTTTGTGCTTGTTTTCTTTTCTCCCAACGCTCTGCTGGTGGTGGTTGCGGGCGCCGGGTCCTAAATACATCTCTTGAGCTGTCCGCCCCGTCTCCGTGTCCGTCTCCATCTCCTCCACTCCCAGTCCAGAGTGACTCCAGTGTGCATCCGTCCATTCGATCCCGTCATCGTTCGGTGGTGCCTTGCTCCGCTTTCTTTGTGAGCCCTGCTCCTCTCCCGAGATTCGTGGTCAGCCCCATTCCACTTTTTTTCTTCTTCCTCCCCCTTCACCCTCGTCTCGTCTCCCACCCACCCCCATCAGTATTCCCACAACTGTGTCGTTGATCCCGCAAGTCTTGTTCCTCTGCAAGCCACTTCAACGGCCAACTGTGGCTGTCTCTTGATGTTTGACTCTTTCTCCTGCTCCCTTTCCTCTGTGTGTTCCTGTACGACGTGCGTCTTTTTGACCTCTTCTTTCTTGTCCCGCCGCTTTAGACTTTAGCCCTTGCCATCCGTGAACTGGTTATCGATTTTTTTTTGACTCGTCGCCACGCGAAATCCGCAGAAAACAAAAGAAGAGAGTTAGAACACGTCCACCGGTTCCTCTGGTTTGTCAACCCTCTTTTTCTTTGCTGCCCCGAACACAATACACAGTTTTGACCTCTTCTTGATCTTGACGACGTCCCTCCGCCACCTGGCTTTGCGGTTTTTTTTCGTGCCGAGAATTGGTATTTAGCATTGTCGCAGCCCGTTGTCGCTCCGTTTTTCCCGTTGTTTTGCCCAAAGAGTTGTTGGTGGTCGAGAAAAGCGACCCACTCCACGCGACTTGTGGATATTTCCAAAGCTCCGGATCCTCTTCCCACACACACACACAATCTCTCTCACACACACACTCACTCTACATCCCTCGATCACATCCTCAACCCAGGGAAACTGATCAGAAGGAAGAAAAAAAGAAAAAAAAAGGGTTTCCACTCCCATCGTCAAAAGCCAAAACACATCTCCATCCTCCCCAAGTCCGATTTTTTCCCTTTTGTTCCTGGCTTGTCCCTGAACCTTTGACCCCTCTACTGCCCCTCCTAGCTTCTCCATCGTGAGCAGTCACTCTTTTTTTTTTCTTCTCCAGAGGCATTGATCCTCGTCGTCCTTCTTTCAATTCCCTCCTACATTCGTTGTGGAGTTCCCGAACAGAGCCGCTTGATCGTTCTTTTGTTGCTGCTCGTTCTCTGTGCCCGCCTCCTTGTGCATTGCTCCTCGACTGGAGCTCCCCGTTCGTTTTCTCCCTCCACATCTCCTTCGTTGTGCAGTGGATCTTGTTGTCGTCTAACACGCGGTACTTCGGTTTGCTTAGCAGGTCCAAGTGTTCTTCTCAATTGGTCTCAGAAGCGAAACAATCCGTTCTCTGCGCCACGAACCTCCTCCGTGTCGTGTCTCATTCGTTAGGACACCACGCGCAAACCCTACTCTCGTCGTTTCAGGTGAGCACATCCTGCACGCTTGGCGTGGCACAGTCGCGGCCCGAAACGTTTGTCCAGCGATCGCGCAAACAAATCTTCTAGTTACCCCACGTGTGTCTGGCAATTGCTGACCCCAGCCTTCTTCCAAACAGGGTCTATCAACTGCGCGTTGAGTCCTGTCACTGCAGACCGTCGGCAAGATTGAAAGCTTCGGCGATCAATGGTTTGGACATACCGACGAAGTAACGGTTCGATTCTTTCCACAATCTTTCTCGCACGCCATGGATCCCAATCTCCGACCTCAAGTCTCGAGGCCTCCGTCTGCCAGTATTCCGCAGCAGGGACCTCCTCCGCCCTTGTCCAATCTTCATCACTACCAGATGCATTCGCCCTACGCGATGGCACAGCCGCACACGTTGCCTCCACTCCAACATCACCAGAACCCTTCTCCAATGCCGCACAGCTATCTTGGTCAACCCTTTCGCAATGACATGCATAGATATCCGACCAGCTCTGCAGCCGAGATGTACGCCGTTTCGTCGGCCCCAATGACGACCCACGCACCCGTCCACACGTTGCCACCCTCGACCTTCCTTGGCCACCAACATCCCCAGCAATTCCAGCCACACCACATGCTTCCGCCAACAACAGCGACTCAAGCGTATCCTCAGCCCATTGCACCAGCGCCTCCACGCGATAGAAGACAGGAGTACGGTGGCGTGCCATCCGCACCATATACGAATGGAGACAACAAAACGCATGTATGGGCCGGAGATGGATTACCACAAACCAATGCTGCATATATGCCCAAGGAGCCACCTCGAACACAGGTGGTAGGAACACAAGGCCGGAGAGGAATTCTTCCAAGTGTGCCAGGTCGCGCTGCAGTTACAAGTGGTGTGAATGGGA
This sequence comes from Chrysosporium keratinophilum, assembly GCA_029850275.1. Classification (NCBI taxonomy): domain Eukaryota; kingdom Fungi; phylum Ascomycota; class Eurotiomycetes; order Onygenales; family Onygenaceae; genus Chrysosporium; species Chrysosporium keratinophilum. The sequence continues at coordinate 1,725,893 of JARBIX010000012.1, forward strand.
CCAAAGGCACTGCTATCCCTGCCAAGGATGCGGATGGGAAATTCCCCTGCCCCCATTGCAACAAAACTTACCTACATGCCAAGCATCTCAAGCGTCATTTGCTGCGTCGTAAGTATCTTCCCTAGTTCGAGCTTTGGGGAGACTGTTAATTTATTGAATTTTTCTGTTAACTCGTTTTATAGACACTGGCGACCGCCCTTATATGTGTGTTCTTTGCAAAGATACATTCTCTCGCAGCGATATCTTGAAACGCCACTTCCAAAAATGTTCTCTACGACGAGGCAACCCGACGGGCGTCAGCCATTTGTCGCATCCACATGCGCATCTGAAAAGGGCTCAAGCAGCGGGCGTTGTCCCAAAGCCCGTTCAGGGTGATGTTAGTAGTTCCTTTTCGACTTCTACTGGATTTGTCGGTACAACGTTTGGGGAAAACACTGTGAACGGGGTTGCCGTGGCTCCGGCCCAGCAACCCCGGTTCGCGGAACATCATCATATTGGTTATCCGATGCCCTCGGCCAATGGAATGAACCGTGGTCCAGCCGACCATGCATTCAATCCTAACCAGGCGCATTCGAGAAGCCCTTGGATGACTGAACCCAAACATAATCATATGCTCATGCAGTCGGGCACTGACACAGTTGGCCAGTTGAACCATGTTGATCTACCACCGATCGACTCTACAAAGCCCCCAACAACTGGTGCTGACAACAACAACAACAACAACAAGCGACCTGTTGCTTCAGCGGGGCCGAACGCTAATGGTAATAATAATCACGGCAATCCCTCCAGCGAAATTGATTGGTCCACCATGCTACAACCAGGTGCACAGGAGGCATATATGAATCCCGGCTACGCGTCTACCACGATGGCTCCCGTCAGCGACGCGATGCGAGCGCAGATGGATAATGAACGGAAATTTTACCCTGCAGCGACGAGCGGACACCAAGAAAGCGGCGGTTTGAATGGACTCTACTTGGCCTCGACCGGCATGAGCGGTGACGGTACGTCGGCATTTCTGCCTCGTTTGAAAGTTTAACAAGTCGCAGAGACAAAAAAAAAGCGCACTGCAAAAGTAAATAAAAAAAAAAGGTCGAAACAGCTCGTTGACTTTTGGCTTTTTCTTCTCCGGAATACAGGAACCGTTCAATCAGCACGGCAATAACGAGCAGCCCCCCACCATCTCCAAGGAGTGTTTTGATGGCCCAACTCGGTACTCCCCCAAAGGTATTCTTTCGGCTTCGGATTATTTCCTAGGTTGGATCGTATACCTTCTTTTTTCGACAGTTTGTGTGCACGCGACGCAAGGATCTGGATTATATTTTTCGGTGTGGTGTTGGTGCTATGTTGTGGATTGCGGCGGGCCCTATCAGGCCGACACACGGTTATCCTCAGGACGTGTTACGAAATGGGTGAATGCAATTCACACGCATCACTCCGCCGCTTTTCCTTGCTAGTCTTGCTCAGAAGTATTGCCTATAAAGCAAACGCTCTCTGTCTCGACAGCACCCAATGCCTTCTACCGTTATCAGCACCTTTTTCGCTCACCAGAATATGCTCCACTTGATTGGCAATAGTTCCTACACACATACGTTCCGCTGAAAGAAATGTCTCAGTTGGTGCCCGCTCTTTCCATTCCTCAAAATCTCTTTTGCAACGGCTTTCAATACTTCCTTTAACCCGGTCAAACGTGCGCAGGGCGCGGGTCGACTACATTCCCCTTTAAGGCAAATCGGACACCGGCATTTATAGACTCGGAGCATATCTCGTGTGGGTGCATTTCGTTCAACTTTTGCTTTCTTTTCCTATACATACGTTATCAACCAGGAGGGTGGGTTTTTATTTTACTGGGTTTCTCAGGCACTCGTTTTCATTTTCCCGCCTTGCAATATAGAGTTGAAGTTTTTTTTTTTTTTCCACATCGGTCATCTCTCCTTTTTTGCCTTTGCGAATGGCACAGAAGATATTCGAAATCTGTTTTTGTTCATTTTGTCATTTTCTCCGGCATGTGGGAGAATCTGTTTCGCCAGGTAACTCCCCTCCCGTACATTCATGGCAGATCGATCATATTACGTCTTTGTCACGGCCGTCTAAACCAAGCATATTCTATTGCCTGTTTGTTCTTCCCTGGCATATCCTAATTTCCTTTTTTTTTCCTTGTCGCTACTGTCTGTCCGTGGCCACGATTCTGTATGTGGGATCCCTTCCAAGCTGCATGTGCTTTTCCATCAAGAAGGTCTCGTTGCATACATACATACATACATACGTTGTCCCGTCAAGAAAAACACGAAAAAAGCCTGTCCCTCCCCGCTTTGATCCGTTTCTCTTTGCCTCCCTGCCGGGTTCCTGCATATACTTTGTGCGGTGGTCCTATTGATTTCGTTTTCCTATATTCTTTTTTCCTTTCCAGTTGACAAAAATCAAAAAAGGCGGCAAAGTTTCTTCATTCAGACTGTTTCGGTCAGTCAACACCACCCCCAGAATTGAGAAAAACGGAGGTCAAAAATTTGCATTTTGCGTCTTTTTTGCAGCATCGGTGGGAAAGAATCAAAAAAAGAGCGAATTCGAATTCGAATCGGAAACATTTGCTCAAGGGGATGGGGAACTTTGCTTTTGTCGGGGTTGGAGACGGGCGGGCGAAGGGGCAGAGGAACTCATAGAAGAGAAAAGAAAAGCAAGAAAAGGATGCATGGAGGGCAGTGGGCATATTTGTATTTGTTGTACATTTTTCTTTTTTTCATTTCTCTCTCATTTGTTTGCTGCGAGGTCGGTTAATCTGCTCGTCGTTATGCCTGATTTTTTATTTTGTTCGATGAGTACCCCCATTCTGCTTCTTGTTTTAACACACAAAAATTTACCAGATATAGACTTCCTTTTTTTCGCGAGCAGACTGAGCGATGGAGAGATGAGAGAAAAGAATTTCATATCATATTCATAGAAAGGGAATTATCTGGCTCTGTCAAGCTGGTGTCGGTCAGGTATTTCTGTATACATAGAACGTCTACAGGGAGGACGGAGGATCTTGGGCATGAATATTCTTACGAATAGCCTTTAGCAAGACCATCTCGATAACAATAATCACAAGACTATCTCGTCTTTTCAGACACATCTTCCTTTTATCTTTATCATCTCATCACTTCATCCAGTTCATGGTTCTTCATCCCCATCGAGTGTTGGAACGTTGCCCATCTCGGGCCGATTTCGATATTCACGTGACGCCAAGCCGCCAGACCAATCAGCGTGCCCGGAAATCATCGTTGACCGAGACAGACTGGAGAGAGAGAGAGAGAGAGAGAGAGCACAAGACATCGATATCCCCGCCCTCATATTATTGCAAGCAAAGCACACAAAACGACAATTCGTCGCGAAGAACGGATCGGTGGGAATATAATTGACACAATGGTATGTTTTCGCGCACCGTGCGTCCCGTTGCCGCATCTCCCTCCATTCCTCCAAGTTCCGAAATCTGGGTTTGGCATTGTCTCTTTTTTTGGGGGGGATTGATGGATTTGGGGCTGGGGCTGGGAATGGATAAGGGGACGGACGTTTGAGGAATGCGTTGGAATGGGTCTTGGGATCTTTTGGACTTGAAGAGAGTATTATGGGCTAATTCGTTTTTACACGGGGTGTAGGCTTCTCGAGCGACTGGGTCTTCTGCGTTTGGCAGCTATCGTTCGCCATATGCGCCGAGGTGAGATGCACCGTTCTTTTTCGTGTCATTGTCATTCGGTATCGATTTGCTGGTCGGGGATATATGTGGATGGATTGGTGGGATACGCTGAGAATTTGCGAGGACGGGCTTGGTGTTGTCGCGATACGACGGAATTGGGAGGGAAACTGGGACAAAGACGCTCGAAACCTCCGAGAAAAGAGCAGCTGGAAGGACAGATACTATGGCGTGCAATGCCCGGTCGCCGTCTTGTTGATTCTTTGGTTATCACGGCAAATTGTTGCGATGCATGGGAAATGAGGAGAGAACAGTCAGGAAACAAGGCTAACAGTGAAACCCTCGTGCTCCAGATACTCCACGGCTTTCCATTTCAATGGTATGAGCCTAGCCCAGATGACAAAATAGTAAGTCTCGTGCCGTCACTTCCCCGTTTGCACCCTTTTAACGTATAACTACTTATATCCCTTTGAAATAGCGGCAAGATCGCTTCCGGCTTTGGCGTCGCGACCGGCATCTTTGCCGTCTTCTTCTTTGGCGAAGTCCCCCGTATCCGGGAGGATATCTTGATCAAGATTCCTGTCATTGGCTCGTACTGGGAGAAACATATTGATCCTGAGGATAACGTGAGTCTTTTTCACACACACACACACACACACACACACACACAGTTATTGGTAATGGTAGCTGATGGATTTGCGACATTGCAGCCCTTCTAAATATATCAATCTGCGGCGGAGTCTGGGGATGTGATGGTGATGATGACGTTTCAGTTGGGAAAACGCTGCATGTGCGCGACGGCGTGCTGTATGCTTTTGTAGACGCTTTACATGGCGCATTACCCTTATATCGTGTATAGAATAGAGAATTTATGAATCTTGAGAGGTCATCGATGTTGCTCGCCGACATTTGCCGACACACCACAAGAGTAAAATCAAACGGATTCCGGGACGGTGTAATGCCGTCAAATCGATATGAGTTGGTGAAAGTTACTTCCATACTGAGCTGGATAGTTAGTGTGGAAGTTGCGAATGGTAAAAACGACGATCGAGGCAGTCAGGAGCCGGAAGTGTGTTCTGATGTCCAGACCTGGAGGAACTTGGATCTCGTTCACATTGCATCAGGCCGACACTCTACAACCAACCTTCGGAAATTGAAACTCTGTCGTTCACATAGACAGCGATATTATGAAATAGCTACTACTTGTATGTAAGTGTCCCTAACGTAAGCATTTATTACCATTCAATCTGTATAGGGTCAAATTGCTAATTGTCTCAATAGATTGCTGGCCTTGTTATATGAAGGAGGACCGCAAGAGGAGTTTACAGAACCGTGCTTCTGCGACATCAAATTCGCACCTAAACCAGAGATACCAGTGCCCTTAAATTATTAGGTGGCTGCGATAAAATGGCAAAATCGCCTGCTTCGGCGAGCTCCATTCAGCAGCGAGTTTGGGAGGGACAGATCCCGCTGCACATTGTCCTAGAACCGTCGGAATGCAGGACGTACGACAAGTCTGATCCATATATCGTACGGATAACCTCATTCCGTTTCCTTTCCTTTCTGCCTTGTTTCTTTGACGAGTTGACGGATTTTCTATCTGTTTTGCAGTGCAAATGGTAACCCAAATTCTCTATAGATATCCGTACCGCGATTAAGCTATCTGCCGTTCTTGCAGCAGAGGCTTTTGGCATTTTTATCTCCTGCGTTGATTGATCCAAACACTGAAGCCCATGAAGTATGGTTTTCTTTTGAAGGTGTCCCGCTGAAATGGCATTATCCTGTTGGTTTGTTATACGATCTGTACGCCGGCGCGGAAGCCATCACGGCGAGATCTTCCTCGACGCTGATGGGTGAGCATAATGAAGTAGAAGGAGAAAGCAGCGAATGGGACGAAGTGGAGGGCGCGAAGCGTCCAAGTTTACCGTGGAAATTGATTGTGCATTTTCACAGCTGGCCGGAGAAAGACCTCGTCCGTCTGGATGCAGAGGGCAAGATCCTCCACGACGCGTTTATGAATAGCGTCAAAGAGGCCGATTTTCTGAGAAATGGAACCGCAAAGCGAATCATGGCGTTATCAAAGGAAGATTCGTCGGGATTATGGAAGAGCGTGGAAGAGCGTACGTATACATCTACTCTATATCTTACACCTGCTGGCAACCTTTCTGCAGAATTTCTTCCCTTTCCAGCAACTTAGCACATGCAAGTTACACAGTATTTCGTGATATAATGCTAACCGCTAGTTCGTACTCCGCTAGATGACCTCACCACCTACCACCGCATCCACAACACTATTCTCCTCCCCGCCCCGCCCACCCCGCTCCGCAACATTCCCATCCGAATTTTCTTCCCCGCCCCGCCCGACTCCCCCTCTCCGTCCCTAAAGGTTGTCCAGTCCCCCATTCCACCGCTCATCCAACCATCATCACTCTCATCCCGCGATAGCATTTTAATTCCCACGCGCCAACCTCAACCGCAAATCCAGACGATCGGCACAGCATTGCACGCGTTGCTGCCGAGTTTATTCCCGAATAAGCAGAGTCCAATGCTGGCGAGACCGGTGCTACATGGTGCGGTGTTGCCGATGAGCGCACCAGTCGAAGAAGTGCTGAGATGTGCGGCATATGCCGATGGGTGGTTGGGGATTGTCATATCGATGATAGGGTAAGGAAAAGAGGGAGAGGTTGTTCTTGTTTTACCTTGTATGGACTTATTACGGATTAGAAATGGAATGTGATGATTTCATGATTTCATAATTTAATCAAACTCAATGAACCGGGTTTGAGAAGGCATAAAAGGAATAGAGACAATGTCAGATTTCAATTAAGATCGAGTCGGGGTAAAAACCAGCTGAATCAGTTCACGAGTCCTTCTTGGTCTGGAAGCAAAGCACAGGATAATAGCATAAAGCGATGTCATTCCTCAGAAAGAGTCAATTGTGCATTTTCCACAGACGAACTTTCAAAGTTCGAAGTTTGTGAAAGGAGAAGTCCACCAACCACCGATGAAAACCATGCAAGGCGCACATGAGGACAAGCCCGTTCCACCATTTGACACCATTACCAAATCAATACTCTTTTTGAGCACCTTGTCGCTGGGATATAATAATATTTGCCGCCTTCTCTGCAATCGCATATACCGTCCACAGCACCGGTCCCGAGATATGCAACGGGATAATACTTGCGTCCACTACGCGCAGATTTTCCGTTCCATACACAATCAAACTAGAATCGACCACTCCGCCATCGTCTCTCGGCAGCATCGCGCAGGTGCCCACTGGTTCGGCAAAGGACCCGAAATATTTTCGGATCTGATTATCATAATCTCGATTCGTCAGGATCATGGGGTCGATTGGAGGGCCCGGGTCGATGTATGGGGATAGGGAGGGCGAGTTTATTAGACGGTGGGATAATTGTGTTGCTGTTCGAAGAAGACGGATGTCGAATGGATGCTCGAGGTATAGTGGCTCGAGCCATGTGTCGACATCGATATAGCTTGCCATGTGGATGGAACCTCGAGAGAAGGGACGAGAAATGCAGCTCAAGATCGCGACGTGGTTGATCTCGGAGTCAGGGGTCTTGTTGACATACACGGGCACATGCTTATACTGAAAACATGGCGTGTGTGGGTCTTCGAGGCCTTTGAGTATAAGCTCGTATTGTTTTCGTAATGGGGGCGATCGCTGAATGGCGTTGAGTTCGAGTTCCGTTGGTGGTGGTGTGCGGCCCAGGGATGCTTGCGTGAAATTGACAAACGCTTCAACGCTCACAGTATTACTGGGTAGAGGCTCGTTGTCGTGATCGAAGGTGAAGTTCCATAATGGTTTGTACAACGAGCACTTCCTGTCTGTCATTTTCACCACGGTAAAACTATAACTGTGATCTTGGAGATTCTCGCCCACTCGAGGATTATCGACGAGTATCTCGACATCGTAGGGCTCCAGACTCTCCTCTCCACCGATGCCGGATCGCTCAAGGATTATAGGGGACCCAGTGGCACCCGCGCAAATGATCACTTCTCGAGCTGCATTGCAGGTATAGAGGGGTTTCTCCTTGCACTCAAACTCGAATTCGACCGATGTGGCAACCAGCTTGTCGCCCTCTTTGTTAAAAAGAACGTGCTGGACGCAGGCTTCTGGTAGGACATGGAAATTCTTGCGATGCGCGTTGGGCCAATAATACATGGTAAGCGCGCCTCTCGATTGGCCCCAGTTGTTCTGATGGGCAGATATACCCTGCTCTGTCCAAGCGCCCTGCCATACTACTTGCACTATTAGCAGCTGTCATCGACGACAATGGCTTGATTCGGGCACTTTACCTGCAGGCCCTTTCTGAAGACGGGACCTCCGCGAAGTGGGAAACACTTGAAAAGTGTGGCGGTCCTTTACTTTCCAGAAGTAAGGCTTCAAGGCTTCCCAATTCCAACCAACGTTTCCCAGTCGTTCCCAGTCGTCATATTCGCGATTAAACCCCCGGGAGAGGTTCTCAAAGTTAAACATGTTTGACCCTCCAACGACTTTGGCCACCGACCAATAAAATGCTCTGTTCATACTGGGCTAAGAGAAATAGCTTTCAGTATCTGCTTGGGTACAGTCGTGGGGGGATGCAACAAACCGAAGGATCAGCTAGAAAGCGTCGTTCGTTCTGGTACAAGGGACCACCTTTGTAGATAGAACTGTCAAGAACCAGCTCCCCCGCCTCCAATACTCCCACAGTAATGGAAGGATCCTCGGACAGCCTTGCGGCGAGAGCAAGGCCTGCGGATCCACCGCCGACAATAAGGTAGTCGAACTGAAGGTTGCAGAACTTTTCGGCTTTGTTTGTACACTTGGCCATGGTTCAGCAAGAGTGCTTTGAGACAAAGGATAGGAAACAGTCAAGCAGGGACGAAAAGGAGTAGATCACAACACGCCAGACGAAAGAATGACAGCAGGACGAAAAGGACTGTCTGTCTAGAGAAGTGAGTTTGGTGAATATTGCCCACAGAGTTGTTTTTTGGCAGGCTTTGAATGGCTGAAAAGCGCGTTATCAAGGTGAAATCCACGCGTTTTTATATGAGCTCACTCTGGTTAACTTGATAGTCAAGGCAGGCTGAACAGACAATAATCTGGTTCTCCTGAGACGAGGGGGATGGAATTTCTGCTAAATTGAAGGGTTGCAGGTTTTCATAGAAGAACAAGTGAAAAAACACCTGGATAGTGGGCAAAAAAAGCATCACGTGAAGGGTATAGGAAAGTAACGTTAAAAGCACCCAGTTGAGAAAGGGGGTTCAGATGCCCAAGATGACATCTCAACCTAGAAATCTAAGAACCTGGTTGCTGTCATGATCATATATGTCTGGAGCATCAGTATTAAATCAAGCTCGACTTCAGTTCAAGTTTGATAGATGCTCCAGTTCGCGGAGCCTCTCACGAATCCAGGCAGCGAATGATGCAAAAAGATGGATTTCCGAATGCTTCTCGCAGAAAGTGAGAAGGGCTTTGTGTCGTTCCTCTGATCGGCACCTGACGGCATGCAAGATTTTCAGCAGGTCGACTGGACAAACGTCAGGAGGCTGTCGCGGGTCCTCCGTGATTGAGGCACTGCCCTGCATCAGGCATGCGTAATATACGCAGTGAGCTATGCCGAAACAGTGTCCAAGTTCATGCGAAACAGTGCGGCAGGTGCGTCCGAGCCAGAGTCCAGAGAGCATTTCCTCGGGGATTGAGGCATCCAGCGCTGGCAGGGCGGCATGTGCGGCCAAAGCAGCCTCCATCGGAGAAGGTTGGGTTTTCTCTGCTCGGTCCTTTACATTTGTTATATCCCGGGGGGATCTCTTGTTCGCGGAGCCGGTTTTCCGACGCTTCTTTTTCGCCCGCGACGTACTTTCTTCACACATGGTATCCAGATAACTTTGACAGTGCGATGCTGGCCATGAATGTTCTCTATCCACGCCTTGGAGTTTGTCCAAACCAGGGTGATACCTCGCAGTGGAGACAACAGCAACGCGACTGCCTCCATAAGCTCGTCCGCACATGAAAATATCATCATCGTCTTCGTAAAGATCATGATCAACGAGCATGACCAATGCATACGCATCTTTCGGTAAGACCTCGATAGCCACGTCGAGAATGTCGTCCGAGTTAAGCTGCCGTGGAAACATACCGTCAGGGCAAACCCGTGTCCTGATTCCAACCATGGTAGACCGTGATTTCAGACCTATATATTTCGGTTTCTGCGAAGCTGCTGTCTTGCGTTTTGAACCAGCTGATGAGGTATCCTCCCATGCGGCAAATTCAAGTGACGTTGGCAACGGTTTGACTGGAAGTCCATGATAAAAAGCCGCAATATAACCAACAACCTCTCTGGCTTGAACACGAGGAATCTGCTTGTTTTCTCCCTTTTGCGGCACTGTCCATGTCTGCACAAATCCAGCATCGCTCTCCACGGCTGGAGGAGTAGCAACGTAAATCGTACGTCGGCGGAATGTTACTTCATTGCGATGCTCCCCACGAAGCCAATCGCCTGCTGTTTGAGGCTCGTCTACCTCATCATCTGCCAGGTCATCTCCAGGAAGGACCAACGGAGCTGGGAATACCTCTTCGTGACCCAACTCAACCGTGGCAGGCGTTTTAGCGTTGAGAGCATTTGAGCGCTCCCTCGGCGTCGGCCTACGGTATACTACCTCAGAGGCATGGTTTGATGAAGAGAACTGGAGAGCAGGATGGGAGCAGGGAGAAGCAGACATGGGGAAGGGATGCTGGGGAGGGTATTTATAGAGTGCGAAAGACAGCTCGAATCTTCTTTTTCGAAAGTTCGAGCGATGCTATTCACTGTTTAGTTCTTTGGGACTCCAGGCAGCAGTGACTAGCACGACGTGGCCTGTGAATCTGGATTTCTCAAGCTAAGAGAGTCAGATTTCTGGTGAATGCGACAGCGACTGATCTGTTATATTGGCTGTGACCGAGGCTTCCCGTCGATTCCGAAGCATCTCAGGTCACTTCTCTCCACGAAGCTCTCCGTAGATGTAAATACGGACACTCGACTCTTCACGACTTCTCGGATGAAGTTGAAGACTGCGAGTTTGTTACATCAGCATGTGGACGATGCGATCTAGCCAAATGAGGACAAGCGCAACGGTGTTTCCAACGCTGATTGGCGAAGCGGGATTTGTTCTTCATAGCCAAGTTCATGGCGGAAATCCCGCAATAATACTGACCTTGAAGCTGTTGACGCTGGAGATGTACGACTGGGACAACGACGCAGATGCAAGTGCCGAACATGGTCACCTGTGGAATGTGGGCGCGGGAGCGAAAGCGGGATGCTGGAAGTGTGTGCTGAATTGTTGCTGAAGAGCCAAGAACAACGGTGCCCACTTTCCCCCTGGGCCTAAACCTGCTCGTTAAGGAAGCCCCTCTCTTCTGGGCTCTGGGGGGGCTCGTCACAGAGGGAAATAGGCGGCCCCTCTTCTTGCCTCCCCCAGGTGACAGAGGCGCACCCGCCCACCTTCCCTCGTGGAGCCACGCGGGCGCTGGGCGGTATTACTGCCGGTAAGGGCGCTTCTTGCTGCCCGTATCCAGGCGTGGCTGCTCTGATATCTAGTTTCGGTTAAATCCCATAGTCTAGAGTGGGTTTAAGAGAGTGCCTCCAGTTCCTTTTATTTCATTTTGTTGGTTGTCCCGCTTTCTGACATCTTTGACCGGACACAAACCACTTGCCTCTCTCTCCCATCTATCAAGTTCTCCTTGACTTGCCTGTCTGGCACTCTTTATCATCAATAATGTCGAAACTCATCTGCGTGGTCGGCGTCACTGGGAACCAAGGCGGGTCAATCGCCCAGCAGTTCGTGAAGGACCCAAACTACCGGGTTCGCGGCTTGACCCGTAACCCTGACTCCCCCGCCGCCCAAGAACTGGCCGCCCAGGGCATCGAAATCGTCCGCGCAGACCTGGACGACGTGGACTCGTTGATCCCTGCCTTTGCGGGTGCAAATGTCATCTTCAGCGTCACAAATTACTGGGAGCCGTTCTTCCGACCCGACTGTCGCCTGCGTGCCGCCGAGAAGGGCGTTTCCTGCCGCAAGTACGCGTATGAGGTGGAGTATGAGCAAGGGAAGAACATTGCGGATGCGGCTGCGACGACGGCTGGCAGTCTGGTCGAGAATGGATTTATCGTTTCGACGTTGAGCCATGCAGAAAAGTGCAGCAAGGGGAAGTTCACCGAGCTGTATCACTTTGACTCAAAGGCGGACATCTTTCCAGACTATGTGAATGAAAAGTATCCAGAGATGGCGAAGAAGATGTCATGTGTGCAGACGGGATATTTCATGTCTAGCTATAAGCTCGTTCCGGAAGCGTACTTCCAAAAGGTGCCGAATGTACCCTTCTCAGTCGCTTCTTGCTGCGGGTTCGTTTTTCATGCTGGTCGTGTAACTGATTGTCGAGACCTTGCTCTCTCTAGATGCCCGATGGTAGCTTCAAGATGAGATTCCCCACCGCTCCAGACGCACCCGTCCCTCATCTCGCCGTCAACGAAGACCTAGGTAACTTTGTCTATGCGGTCTCCAAGATGCCCGCTGGCAAGAGCTACATGGCCGCTGGCTCATTCTGCAGCTGGACCGAGTACATGCGTATCTGGACCCAGGTCACCGGCGTCCCATCGACGTATGAACAGATCACCATCGAAGAAATTCGGGACTCGGCACCAGACAAGGAGTTTGGAAGAGAAGTCGGGGAGATGTTCGCATACTCGTCCGATCCGGGATATGATGGTGGCGATGCGACGTTGTTGAAGCCCGCTGATCTTGAAGAGGTGAGTGGCTTCTGCGTGCATCCGTTTACAAGATTGAAAATAAGCTGACGGGATATCACCCAGGCGGGAATGGAATGCCCAATGATAAGTCTGGAGGAGTGGATGAAGAAGGAGGATTGGTCTGCAGTTCTTGGGGCCTAAAGGGGGGATTTTAACTTGCGGCCGCTGACAGAGTAGGTGTGGTTAAAAGAGATTGAAGCGATTCTATTATTCCCCATCAGATAATGAAACAGGACGACTTGTTGTAATTCACTCTATGAGCAAGTGTGGAAACATAGAATAGGAGCCTGCAAGAGGAATGTGGTTGCATGTCGTCCACGACTTCATCACATAAACGACCCAGGGGGCTGGTTCACCCAAGCATCACAAATTCATTATCAACCCAGCGAACCCCAGTTTGCATCGTATATGCAGAGCGGCTGCGGTTGGGATGTAAAGCGCCTCTATTCCTGCAGACACGGCCTGCCGCTTTCTTTGTATTATCCCATCCCATCGCTCCGATCAGATATTAAGAAATTAGATGAACATATTAATGGCCAAAAGCGCCAGTTGTGCGGTGAACTAAGACATAAATCAATCAATGAAAGAATCCTTGTTGTCATGGCTTCATTTCCCTCTTTTGTATAAAAATATCCATCGGCTTGTTCGTGTGCTTCTCAATGCAGAATGAGGGGAGAATGGAGGCGGTTGGCCTCTCCATACATGAGAACCAGCTTTGGTCAGATCAGGAATCGGGCTTCCTTCCCGTGAGGAATCGATAAATGGTGTACAAATGTAGGTGCTTGTCGTTGAACTCTTTCTTCACTAGTTCAAATGTCACCTTTGCTTGTTCTACGGAATAGTTCAAGCCCCGCGTGAAGAATGCCATTGAGTGGGCTTCGACAGATTCGTTCATGTGCAGGCGCTCGAACCGCCCGAGTTCCTTAAGTTTCTTGTCGCGAGCCCATGGACCGAGGGGGACCTAAAGTAGTCCCATGTTAGGAAAGCAAAGAGCGACAGAGGAGGGGCGTGGCCTACCTTGACAATTCTTTCGTGAACATCAGCGAAACCAGCATCTTCCATCCATTGCCGATGGAAACGAGCAATATTCAGCGGCTTCTGGACCGACTCGCTGACCTCGCTCAGTTTTGTCACCCAGTGTAAAGTGTTTGGCGCATTTTTCAACTCCGGGTCATCATCGCTGTAGATCCATGCGTCGTATTCCTGTACTTCGAGCCACCCGTTGGGCTTGAGGTTCTCCAACGCTTGTCCATATAGCTTTGCCCAGTTGTTTGTGCTTCCACACAACGAGCGCCAGTGGACGTAATCGAATTTCTCGTCTTCGCCAAACTCCCATGGCACTTCGAAATCGTCAACGTAGAACTTTACATTGGGTGGAACAAATCCGGGTTGAATAGGTGATAGGTCGGTCCCGATAACCAGAGCGCCGGGAAACTCGTCAGCAAACTCAATTGCCCAGATACCTAAAAGCTTCTGCATTAGCTGATGGTTACGCATTTTATGACTGCGTGTTGAATCCAAACGGGATGGAATATGTTTAGGGATGTATGCCGGGGCGGGAAGATGCATAGACGCACACCTACTTACCGGTTCCGGTGCCAATGTCTAACACACGCTGAGGACCCTTGATTGGTGCGCTATACAGCGAACCACCGAGAATCAGCTTATAGATATGGTGCTGCAGATCTAAACGGTCCTGTTCAGCTTCGTCATTGGGAAGGAAATATTCGCCGGCATGGTAAGCGTGATATCGCCGGCCGTTTTCGTACTGGTAGTTGGTGATGGAGGAGCGCAGAGACGTGCTGTCGGTCCCTGCTATGGAGGATTCGTAGGCTGAGTCGGAATCTCCAAAGGACTCGTCGATTTCAAGCTGTTGGAAGCAAGTTGACTTGTTAGATGGCTTCCACCCCCGCCTATATCATGAAAAAAAAGGGTTGAACCGTAGAATTTCGCACATGCTCTTCTTGTTCCGGTGGATCCTGTTCTGGTCCACCCAAAGGTGACGGGGATTTCTCCCCTCGAGTAGGTGAGGTGGTCATGACGATATGAAGTCAGGTTGAATAGATGAAAAATGAAAATGAAATCTGAAGTCTGAAGTCTGAAGTCTGGAGTCTGTGAGGTTGAGAGAGAAGTGTGGTGGAAATGGTCTTCCCCTGTGAAGTTATGGTTGAAGATGTTGACAACGGCCAGAGACGTAAGCAACGATTGACTTCGACTCTTGAGCATGAGGACACTAGGGGATCGGAACCGGTCCATCCACATCATGATTTTGATTGACCAATATGCTCTCAAGCCTCGCTTGGTAGTGTCTGCCCCATCTGTGCTCGCCGAAATTTGAGCGTGGAGCTTTGCTACTCCCCGACCCCATAAGTGCGGCGATTGGGCAATTCTTAGCAGTATCGTTTCTTTCCAAAAGCAAAAGACCATGGGGCAAAGCGTATGCAAGACACACTCTGCTTGACAGCCAGCCAAGAGAAAGTTGGGAATGGCGTTTGACAGCCTTTTTCGGAGATGGGAGAGCCACCACCGTCCAAACTCTGATGCGGATGAAGCGAAGTGGGGTCGAGCAAATCATGGGGTGATCAGGTTCAGATTCGCTTGATGGATTTGACATCGCACGTTAGTTCGTCCTGTCTGAGGCAGCCCGTCTGCATCTTCTGCCGCGTGTGCACGGCCTATGGACCGTTCCATCACCATGGCCTGATGTTGCTTGTGCGCCGAGAACAAAAAGTCGCGATGTTTGATGTTGAGCGCCAAGAGTCTCATTGATTATGTCATTAACGTTATATTACGTAAGCCAAAACTTACATAAGCCGGCTAACTGTGGGGTTGCAACCGCCAAGCGATTCCGCGCTGAAACCTCTTCTAGAAGGTCTTGGGGTTGGGATCGAACAGGCCACAGTTCATCTCTTCCTTCTCGTATTCATGAATTTTCTTGGGTGATTGCTTTGCTCTTTTGCTGTTTAAACCCTCATCCTCATCTTCTGAGTCTCTGTGCAGAGGGAAGAGTGCTTTCTGTCATTTCCTGAAGGGCAGCTTTGTGACGTCGAATCCGGGGCAAAAGTGAATTTTCACGTCCCAAACATTTCGATTGTTTAACCCCTTGTTGTAAGACCGTCCCATTGATACAATTGACGACCTCATTGAGTGATAGCACACTGCTTGTTTTGCTATGCATTTTAGTAACTAATACGCGAGACCATAGGAACGGCAGAATTCAAGTCGCCTCGCCATTGAAAGCAGCAGCGGAAGGGTGATATATCACAGTCGCATCCCATGGCGTTCGCAAACGGGTCGTTCGCGACCTTTCTCATTGTGTGCCGTACGTAGTACCTCAGCTCTATGCCCCAACACCAAGAACGAGAACCACATTGTTGACCCTATTCCACAGCAACCGCCTTCTTCCTCGGCATCATCTTCTCCCTCTTCCCCTACGACTACCCACTCCTCTGGTCCACCACACCGACCCCAGCCTCCCACTACGACTATGTCGAAGCACACCTCAAATTCCTGCACGCCTCCCCGCCCCTTATCCCACGCATCCTCCACATCGTCATCTTCCTCGGTCTCGCCGGCCTCATCATGAAACTCTACCGCCCCTCCGAATCAAACATGCTCTTCGACGGTGCCAGTCTCGTCCTGTACATGTGTGGCGTCATCATCTACATTGCCAATATTGTGAAGGGTCTGCGTATCGTCACCACTGGTGACTATGGTGCGAATGTCACGGGTAAAGAGGCGGAGCAAATTCTGGGTCGGGAGGATAGTTTGAAGGTGCTGGCCGCAAGTAATACGATCTTGGCGCTGGTGCTGGCGGGCGTTTTGGTGTTGCAGGCTGGGCAGTGGTATGCCGAGAGAAAGGAGAGGGAGGAGGTGGAGGATTTGGATAAGAAGGATGAGGCGAAGAGGGAGAAGGAAGCGCCCAAGGTGACCAGGGAATCGAGCGCGGCGAAGAAGAAGCAGTAAATTCTTCGTGGCTTCCTTTGTTTTTCTCGTATTGGCAAAAGGGATAGCATAGAGGAACAAGGAACGGCGGTGACTGGAGCATGTTGTAGGTATGCTTCTCTGAGGTGGATACGTGAAATTGAGAAAGAATTTTAGCGGTTGTACTGTATTTGTACTGGCAATATCGCTTTTTAATGTTGGTTCTGGAACAAAATGGTATAATATTTACATTGAATATCAGGTAAGACAGCAATATGCATGCAGTCCATGAAACAGTTGCCTGGAATGATCCTACGAACGCCTTACAGGAATGAAAAGGTCGAGATTCGAACGCAGATAGGGATGAACCCAATATATCTGGACGGTTTTCACTTGAAACAAGTAAAAGAAAGAAAAAAGGCACATCTCAAGGAGATGTTACTGAAGCAGAAATTAAGCCAAGAAGAAAACAACAAAAGGGAGAATCCAACGAAGAGGAGAAGACGAGTGTCTTACAGAGCAAAGATCCAAGCTCCTTCCTGATAGTCTTGTATTAGTTATCTGCTAGCTTCCATCGCATACGGCAACGTCTCCTCAGGCGAAAAGGAGAAAGGGCTTCGTGGGATATCTGGTGATCGTGGGCTGAGTGCTTTGGCAAAGAGACCATCCCCAGAATCTATGTCTGGGCCGTTGAAGGGGCTGTTGCTATGTTTCATGCTATGGATCGGGAGCATGGAAACAGATGCGAAGGTGTGGAGTTGGGCTTGTTGATCTTGTATTGAATCTGGTGGAGCGTGGGAGATTGTTTTTGGTTGCTGGTGCGTCTGCTGCTGCTGCTGCTGCTGCTGCTGTTGAACTGGCGTATGGATTGGGGTACTGGCAAAGGAATTGAAAGAGGAGATTGCCATATCAGGTTCGTCAGGTGATAGAGGATGGAGATCTGGGTCGACGTTTGTGCTCTGGGTTGTTGATGGGTTTACTATGAAGGTCAGTTTTCAGGACCGTGCAGATAGCGTATCGAAATCGTGATCTTTTACCTGCTGCTCTTCTAGTAAGATCCTTTTCGCTCGTCCCAAGCCTCAACCCTTTCAGCTTCTCACTTAGTTTGCTTCCGCCTGGAGACAATGGGGTTCGGGGGCTCAGCGGGCAAGAGTTGGTTGATAGAGACAGACTCGAGGCCGGCTGCAGGGCTGGTGGTCGTCCCGCGACTCCAAAGTTGGCTTCTATCCATTCCTTCTCCTGCAGCGCCATCGCCAGTGCGACTCCCTCCAAATTATGTCTCGATTCTTCTTTGATTTCCTTTTCCAGCACTTGAAGTCGTTTCTTCGCCCAGATGGTATGCAACACGCCCTTTTTCCCGGCCGTTCGCGCCGTTGCTCCTAATTCTGGCGGAAAGATGGCTGGCAACGGGTTAATCTGTATCGAATCGCCATTCCCTCTCACTGTCTCCGCTGAATTCGGCGGAGGCTCGTAGGTCAGGCTGATGACGGGCGGGATGGTGGCACCCGGCGGTAACAGGAAGTAGCATCGTCGAACATGATCGCTTGTGCGATCATCTGCAGGGAGGACGGTATGCTTCTTATCCCACGACACGCGCCATGATCCCACAGGCGATCTTGTCACGTCATCGTCCTCCCATTCCACCATCAAGATCTTGGTGCCCTCATTGCCCTTCCCCGCTTCAAACTCGAAACGTGCGAGAGCAATGAGAGATTGCAGTTTATGCGGGACGCGAGGCGTCTCGAGGGCAGCAAAGTCGCTGCCAAAGTCAGGAGTGAACTCCTGGGCCATGTTTCCTTTTCTTACAGGTGACCTTCGTGAGTTGTAGGCCGCTTCCCCCTCTCTGCTGATGGTGGCTTGACGCAGAAACAGCGCAAAAAGAACGACTCGATAAACGCTTTCTGGCAACAAGAAATTGAAGCAAATCGAAACGAACAACAATTGTCATGCACTTTCATCCATTCACGAGATGAATATTATTAGCTAGTGAATTTGAAGGCGAGGGTCACGGTCGGGCGGCCTCAGACTCTGGGAGATTCGAGGTTTCATCCTCGATGCAGCAACAGAATATTCCCGGGAGCAGGATGACCGCCTGGCAGCTCGGATTTTATTGGATGCTAGCCTTGAATCCCGGGGGCCATCATAATTTACTCTGTGTTTCGCGGAGGGAAAATACGAGCTCCTGCATTACCATCTCATACTGGACCCTGTCGACATGGGCATATATAAATATCACTTCGTCTGATTGGACACAGCGTCACAAGCCTTTCGCCGAGAGTGGTGAAAGAGAACTCGCATCTCAAATTCGATACCGGAATGAAAGTTCTTCTTCTTCGTTATTCAGATGCTGTAGACTTCGCTGTGCAGCTTGTTCGCAGCGGGGAGAGACGTTGTCACCGAGTGCCAAGCCCGGTGCGTTGAGCGTGGTTTTCTGTCACTTTCTGG
The DNA here is from genome assembly GCA_029850275.1 of Chrysosporium keratinophilum. Classification (NCBI taxonomy): domain Eukaryota; kingdom Fungi; phylum Ascomycota; class Eurotiomycetes; order Onygenales; family Onygenaceae; genus Chrysosporium; species Chrysosporium keratinophilum. Next base: position 1,744,715 of record JARBIX010000012.1, read on the forward strand.
GCCCCGCGATCCTAAAGCTCCGACCTTCTCTCCTATCTTCCGCGTCGATCAAGGTGCACGCCATTTGAAGCCCAAACCCGGAACCCAGCAGCCATGGGTGGTGCCGTGGCCGGAATTCCTTGGGTTCCATGCGGAGTATTACCACTCAAAGCATGTCGAGGGTTTCGTCACAAGCCATTTCCCGTCCACTTGGCATTTCTAACCTCTGATGGTCACTCAGGACTGTACAAACTACTATGGCGACAAAGCTAGACCGAAGCCCAAGGAGGATAGAATGGCAAAGGGTATCTTATCGATTGACCCAACGCAAGGAAAAAAGGGAATGTCTATTGGAAAGTGACAAGCTTGATGCTCTTGATGGATATCACTTCTGATGGTCCCCTATCAAAAACCTCCAGTGAGTTCGAATTATCCCAAATCGTATACTTTTCTACCCTGGTTTATGACTGAAAATAACAGGCTCCTGACTCTCACGCACATTATTGCGCAGCGGCAGGCTTTATGGCATCTGTAATGTGCAACCTCACAGATCAATCTGTTTAGTATCTTGGGAGAGGATGACGTTTGGATACACAAAGTGCTTTACATACCTGTCCAGATTAAGTGTGGGAAGATGCCTCCGTGTTCCTCCAAAGACATAATACGGGGCCACGCTAGGTACGGCATCTTGATCATCAACTTCGAAGTTTGTGGTTCTCGCAATGTGAGGATGGCGAGACCAGCATTGGAATTGCTAAACCCCTGAACCCCGACTTACCCACTCTGCCTTTTTTCTTAACTCATCGTGCCAACATGCTCTGTTTAGGTCGTGCTACCAAGACTCATACAAATCAAGGTGCAGAACTCTACCTCGGTGGGCGAGTCATTGTTGAAAAGAGTGACCATCAATTTACGAAAGAAGCTAATTCTCGCTGGATTCCAGGACCAGCACATGATATTTTTTTAATCTAACCAAGAAAAGCCATGGAATTCACGTTAAGAAGTGGCAGATTCAATATATTCTGTATGTGTTCCTCCAGATACTTCACTGAGGCAGAAGACTGTCATCAGTTTCCCACAGCTCAACAATATCCACAATGATGTGACCTCATGCCTGCATCTCACCGTGATGGATAGATGTTCCCAGCGCCATCAAGGCAATCTATCCCTGCCGCCATAGGGCTTCATCTCATGATATGGGGACATTAACTGCAAAAGACGACAAAAAGGAAAACAAAGAAAAACAGGCAATCCTCAGAAATGAAAATCCCCTCTTTCATTCATTTCACATCAGGCGAAGAAAAGCAAACCCAAGGAACTCCAAAAAATCAAGAGAACCAAAATACAAGACGATTACTCCTGGCTAACCCAAATACGAAAGGAAAAATCGTTGACGATGCCACCCCAAAGAGTATGAGGCCCGTATCACTGCATGGATACTTTTTCCCACTGGAGTTCCGGAGACGATGCCTCGCCGTCTCGGGGGTAACAGTCATCTCGCTGTTTTTGATACAGCTTTGGAAAGCAGGTTAATGGGGAGGGAAAAAAAGGAGACTCGGATTTCTTTCTCTACTTTTTCTCATCGACCTTTCTTCGTTTTCCTCTGGGTGCTGGCTCCAATGGGGTGCGCTTGTACGTTACCGTCCGCGTGACGACTTGACGGACAGTGACAGGGCGTGCGCACGATGAGCATCGAGAAGCGTCTAGATATCGAACTTTCGTCTCGATGGGCCAATCCCCTGCCGGGGAGGCTAAGGAGCGCAACGTGGCGCTTCGAGGGGAATCTGTGACCGGGGAACCTTTGGCTGATGCTGAGATGCGCAATGGCCGCAATTTGATTGGGGTTCTGGGGATTCTATGGCTCTTCTCTGGCTGTGACTTTGTCGTCGCCGCAGACGACGGGGTCTGTAGAGGACCGATCGGCGATCCTTGATGGTTCTCGCAGTTGCAAAAGTACGAGCTGGTGCCTGTGGAGGGGTTGGAGGATGCGCCTGACTGGAAGCTTTTGGCTGAGGAGAATGTGTTTGATGAGAGAGGACTGGAGATCATCGGTGTCAGCGTTTTGAGGAAGTCGGTATATGCCACTGGAGGCGTGATGGGCGTCTTCAGGGCATCCTCGTGTTTGATCAGTTCGAATTTGGCCGAGAACAAAGGACTGTCATGGAATTCCGATGGGAAGACGAGCGCCCTTGAGGTATCCAGAGGTGCCAGCGTTGGTTTTGTTGGCGAGGAAGGCATGCTGACAGGATATCGAAGTCGATGACTTCGATAGACGATTCGCAAGAGAGTGATTCTTGAAACAGAAAACTCAAGAGATAAATGGGATATCAGAGATGTGAACCACGCGAAGGATCTATGAAAGTGGTCCGCGCAGGCGTTGATTCGAGTTGAACGGCAGAGTTCGGCGAGTGAGGTATATTATGACAGCCAAACGGACATGCCACAAATGCTGACTCGGTGAGAAGAAGACAGAGACAGATGTTGGGTCGTCTCTTTGCGATACGCCAGCTCGGATGGCCGCCCGCTGTGATCAAGTCGTCTCGACTCGCTGTTGGATGGGCGCGTAGCTCTAGCCAACCAGAGACCAGGAGCTGGGAGAGAGAAAGGGCGGCTCTAATATTAGAAACCGCTAGTTCGTGCTGGGAATAGCGCCGCGTGCCAGAAAGTCTAATTGCAGCTGGGGTTTTGCGCGTCCCGTTTGGGGCGAAAGTTAGGGCTCAGACAACCGCGGTGATTGGACTGGCACGACTATCACGAACCAACAGCACCCCAGGTCGAATCCTGGTATTCTGCACGAGAGAGGACGGAAAATCAACGTGATATCTGCGGGTGCAACTCAGAAAGATACCGGACTGTTGCTTGTTAGCTAACTCTAATTGGCTGTGCGTGGGTGAAGTGCGCACTCTGGATCCCTCCTCCGGAGCGGGGGAAGAAATCTGATTGAATGGAAACCCCTCTTAGCTGGGGAGGCCACACTCACTGTCAATGGGAGAGCAAAACGGGAGAGCAAAACGGGAGGAAAGTTTGAGAGATGGTTGTGTAACGGGGATTGTTGTTGGCTGAGTCTGGGATCGAAGGCTGCAAAGTGACAAGCTGTGGGTGAAGCGCAAGTGGCTGAGATGCTGCAAGGAAAGGATGAAATGAGAAAAGTGACTTGAAGAATTATGGGTGAGTACAAATCCGGTGATGTCGCCCTTTTTATCTTTCAACGTCCATGGCTCTGGCTCGCTTTCCCCAGAGACGCGTGTTTCCTTTCCCGCCAGGAAACAGACCCCCAACCCTAAAATTATCCGTGCGGCCAAACAGCCAGGTATCAATAAAGCCGCCAATCATTCTCTTGAGTTGATGCGTCTATGTTGCAAGCTCATGGACGAGAGGTGAAGGAATGGCCATGTCTGCATTGCGGTTGGTACTTCATCCTGAGGTTGAGCGCGCGGTTATCCTGTTTCTTCAAACGGCGGCTGCAAAGGGTCTCAGAGAGTGTCAGGATCAGGAATCTCCCCAGCAACGATGATAAGGTTGATCCGTCGGCAGTCCTGATATTCGCATTATTGGCCATGCTCTCTCCCTTGGTCATCACTTGCAGAATCCCCCCACCGTATGCCCCCAGGTTTGTCTTCATGGGAACAGACTAAATCAGAACTGACGATTGAAACTGCTCATAACAGTCCACGATTGGATAACGAGGCCATTTGCCTCTTGTCAACATTCTTCAGGATGTATCCCGGGAGATTACTTCATCCTTCTTTCCAGGTTTCATGTGGTTTAAGGTACCGGGTACCGTGGCCTGGAAAGGTTTCCACAGTTCTTCAGGATATCTCGAAGAATTTCGATGCTATAATTAAATTCTTCAGCAAAAAAACGTTAAAAGCATAGCCCTGTCGCCACTGCCGGGCGCTTAACTTGTGTCCTCTGTCACCGTGGGACATGGCTATGCTTGTTCCGGGATTTCATTGGTCGGGAATTGGCCCCTGCCTCACATCCTTGACTGTGCAAGCTGTTGAGCGCATTGAACTTCATTCTTTGAATATTGCGCCGGACCTTTTCCTATTGTTTTATTTGTTTACTCTTGTTTAATCCTGTTATGCCGTCAGGTAGGCTAAAGGAGCGGGCGGCTCGGCCGTGTAAGGTACTACCCAAAGTCTTGCATCCGGGCCACAATTGGACAATCGGGAGAACTGCCGACATAATTGTCTCCAAGGCGCCGAGCATGTTCGGTGAGACCGGACAGTTCCGTGGTCCACAGAGGATGTCACAAAGGGGCCATTCGTTTCCTTCCCTGGAGTTCCCTATGTCTCTACGGCCTACCGCTCGTGTGTATCATTTCTCCATCTGAGAGTGATACAGTCTCCAGCTTAGGTGCTGCAAAGAATATAGGATACAAAAGTCCAACCCCATTCTATTCATGGTCACAGCCGCTCTCAGTTGACGCTGAGGATTCCAATCCCACCGGAAATTAACAAGTGTGACCGCATGTCATCTCTAGCTGTCGCTAACTCTGGAATGCCTTAACTGTTGGGCGCCAAGGGCCGTTTTCTCCGCGATAATGGATATACATTTCACCTTCGTTGTCAGATGGGACCGCTCACTGCCACTAGTCTATCTCGATAGCCCTGCTCTCTGTTTCTATTCGGCAACAGTTCCTCGGTCAGCGACAACTAGCCATCCACCATAGCGCTTGCGGTGCATAGGCAATGCGATATCAATAGAGGCGGGAAACGTACGAAAACCTGTCAGGTTAACCGTCAACCACTATTAACTTTTGAGGGTTTGCCACGCAAGTTTCCCGCCCGATTACCATGCTTGCTCGGAATTTTAGCATTCATTCTGCTGACAAAATAACAGTGTCCCTGATCTTGTGATTCGGGCTGCATCTCGCAGAGCATATCTTATGCGTTGACTTTTATTTACTACGGAATAGCACTTTTTACTCTGCAGGCGACAAGGATAGGAGATTGCCCACGACCAGCTTCATACAACCGCTGATGCATAGCAGTACATACATGGGATGGACTCGTCATGCTCACCCTTGTTAGCCGTGGCGGGCCCGAACCTTCCTCCCACAGCTACTGGACTTCAATATGCTTGATGATATATATAACATTATCTTGAGTTCATTGAATTTTTTTTTTAGAGCGCCTATGTATGTATGTACCGTAGTATCACAGTATCCGCAATCCATGCTACGGCGACAATAGATAACTACTAATTAGAGAACTTCCGTGGAGTTGGAATTGCTATCCAATTGAGCGTGTGAGTGGAAGTTACTTTGGGGGTCCAATTCGTCATAATCGTAGCCGCTGGACTTGCAAAGCTATGAGGGAAGGAAGAGACCCATGAACGTTTACGATGCTTACTTGGTGTCAGTCTGCTGTGTTACGCCTGCTGTCGACTCCAGCGAGTGCTTTCACTTCATCCCGATAACCCTTTGCTACGCATAACAGAAAAGCTCGTACACGTTGCCTTGAGATCAATCGTTATATTTGGTAGATACGGAATTTCCTATGTACTTCGCTCAAGGCTAAGTTGATAGTCAAGTGTTATCAGACAGCGACCTCGCACCACAGCAGCAACCTCCACGAACAGAGAAACTGCCAGATACTCGCGCCACGCGCCCATAAACGGTGTAATCCATTCAGGCTTGCAGGCGCAACACACCACACATCCAGCATAAAGCATAAAGCAAATACTTTTGATCAAACAAGGTTTGTATCCCATCATCGACATTCCTCTTCCATCGCCCTCACTCAAGAGGACCCGAGTAACGGTAGAGAAACTTCCTATCAAGGAAAATGCATCACTCTCCAGAACCTTAGGATCTTGTAGACAAGATCCATGGCAACACGTCGCTGTGGGGGTTTTGTAAACTAAAACGACGGTCGTGGCTGGTTCTGTTGCTTTTTGATGAGAGGAGAAAGAGAGAAAAGAGAAGCAGAAATTTCTGGTGAGAAATTTCGTTTTGTACCCGATGGGTCACGTGGCTTGAGCGGCAGGGATAATACATTTTCTGGCTCCGTTGCTTAGGTAATGGGCTTGGCATTTGGTCACTTCAACGACGATTCGACGTCAGTCTATCCCGTCAGTTGCGACTCATGCCCTCACCCCACGGCAGATGCTTATTGTGTTGTGACCTCGTAGGGTTACGGAGTACTTTTATAGTATCTATTGATGGTCGATACTGTGGGTTACGGACCCTACTGACAACTTGCTGAGATTTAGGTACTGAGTACGGAATAGTCACTCCAAATGTGGATTGCAATTCAGTGTCTGTTGTGAAATGAAAAGCGAAGCTCTTAACAGAAATCCTCTGATGTCAGTTGAATTAATAGAGCTATTATAACTACTGACCTTCAGCAGGAGGACCGTTCGCTACTTCATCTACTCCGTCTACCTCCATCACTCCTCAAGACCTTTTATCCAGGACCCGTCCTCACCCGCTACCACCATCGCTATGCAGCAAGTACCTGTTTCGGCGCCTCTGTCGCTCCCAACTGAACCAATGAAATTACTGGAGGGATAAAGTGCTGAGTCCATCGCAACTGTGCTGCGACGCACGGACGGACGGACGGTCATCGTAGCGACCGAACTCCAGCTTCTACCGGTGGAGAATGGATTAGATATCACGTTCCGGTCGTTTCTCCCCGGGCTGAAAAGGTATGCCAACGCCGGTACCGATGGGGGGACCTTCCATTCGCCATTCAGCACCCACTTATGGGAGCATGGAACGGACCGTTTTCGAGTTTGGGATTCGAGGAAAGTCGCGGGTCCGCCTCAACAATCTCTTTCTCCCACCATGCATGTATGCATGTAATGGATGATCATCTCCGCTCTGCGAACTGATGCCACTGGTGGGCGCACTTGGGGACGCTGGACTCGGGGAGGCAGGGACGGTGGTACTTGGGCCGGTCTCGGTCTATTTTAGGATTGGTTCTGCGGCAGCGCGCCAGCAGGGGGACGGTTGCGATGGCCGCCGTACTAGCGGAGGAGCCACCATGATGTTAAAGAAGACTGCACGTTGAGGTTGCCGGAATGAACTGCTCGAAAGAAGCTGCAAAGGAACCTCCAATATTTTGGTAGCGGAAGCCGGAGCGGGAAAACTAAGCTGGACTGTTGCGGCGGCCTGGGCTCGGTTGGGAGCGGCGCGGAACTATGGATTGCCAGGAGCACCAGACTTTTTGCGAATCGTTTCTCGTCTGCGTCAGTCATGAATGCCCCTGGGTCTCCAGACACCTCACCTCCCCAGGTCAAACGCCACAAGGATTTCAGTCGATTGCCGAGAGTGCTGCCAGCCTGGAGTTTCCTCACGAGAAGCCAAGATGAGACAGCGACTTTGATGGCCTCTGATAACGCAGTTCAGATAACTGAACTGAGCCATGGCTGGTCGACCTTCTTTCCAGGCTGCTCCGTCCCCCACAGAAAGCAGAACTAATCGTGCCGATCATGGTAAGGAGTCCAAGGACTTGGACGGCTATACCAATCAACGGCCGGGCGCGTTTCTTCTCAATGATTGGCAGTGTGAGCGCTACCCATGTCGGGAGCCTTTCGATGAAATAAAATGACAGCTGGGCTGCTCTCTACCAAACAGCCCCTCTACGAAGGCCTTCCCCATGAAAATGGCCATTATCCGCATTGCTAGTCCTGTAAATTGCACCTAGGTGAGTGCATTGATTTGGATCTTGGCGTTTCTGCATTCATTCGCGAATGCTACTTCACAATCAAACATCCTGTCCTGGATGTCAGTTTGCTTATCTCGCAAACTGACAACAAAGTGTTCGACTTTAGAGGAGTCTAGTCATTGCTGCCGGTGCGGGTCTGATGTCTTAGGCAAGTTATGTGAGTAATTGTTTTCGAAACGGCATGTGGAGAATACATACTACAGATCGTCCTCATCTGTGATAAACCCTCTGGGAAGTGTCGATGCCCTTAAGCAGGGCAAAGACCACTGAAAGACATTGGAGATTCACCACGGCCAAAGGCCAGGAACGAATATCTTCTAATGCATGCGAGTATTCAAGCTGCTCGCTGATGCTCAGCTTGACCGAAGAAGCGTGGGTTGAGAAGTAAATGTTGAATGGAGGAAGAGAGAAAAGAAGGGGGTTTATATACTGGAGGAAGAGCTAGCGGTCATGTGAGAGCCGTTGGCCAGCAGTGAATATGGCGTAGTGAGTGACGGGTAGAAAGTGAGCTTGGTGATGTCTTTCTCTACCTTGTCGCTCGATAATACTAGCTTTTTCCGCTTCTCGAGTCACTCGGCTTCACTTTATTAGCTAGGCGACAACCAATATATCTCTTGGGAACAGTCTCATTCAAACACTGCTCTTTAATCGTCACTAGCGCACAAAGCAATCACTTGAAAATTCCCTTCCAAGCGTGCTGCCTCTGTTTCTTCTCTTGCTTCAGTTTGTTTTTCTCCTGTTGCACTCCTTCAGCATATTTCGTCATATAGCGCATCATGAAATCAGAGTCCCGTTGCTCCAGCTCTTTCTTATTCATTAACCCCTTGCCGCCGTCTGGTTTTGTATCCGGATCATCACTTCCCTTATACATCAAAGCTGGCTCGCGAGCTACATGCAGTACCTGAAGAAGCCCATTGCACTTTTTCATGAGCCAGTCGAGATCCCGCATACCATCTCGCCAATGCGACGGAAGAGTCTTATACCCAAACCAGCAACCCAAGAGTGCCCCGGCTGCACACGCATTGGTATCTGCGTCACCAGCTGCGAAAGTAATCTCGGTGATTATTTTCTCAAATATCACCGAAGGTGAAGCCCCAAGTGTCACACCAGCTGCTATCGCATCGTGCGGCGCTTGGCGCATTCCCAGCCGCAGACTCAAGATCGCGGCTCCAAGGCATTTGTAAACGTAACCCATTTTCATCGAATCATCCAGCTGAAGCTCCTCAAAATTTTGGGCTCGAACGTGCTTTTCAAACTCTTCTCGGTCGAGCAATTCGCCGTTTTCGAATTCCTGCGCATCGTCGTCGTCACCCGACTTTGACTTGAGGCCTTCTGCACGCCCCGTTTTCACCCATGCGTTGGTCCACTGGTAAGCTCGTTCAATCAAGTCATCGACGTCGCGCTCATTCAATATTTCTCCTCTCAACATTCCTCGAATCAGCCCCGTGGCGATGCAGCATGCCACGATACATCTTGGGTCCGCATGAGTGATGATGGAAAACGACGTCGCAACATGAAATGTCTCCTCGATGCTGTACCCGATGCAGATTATCCCCAGCGGATGAGTGCGCATCAATGAGCCGTTGGGGGCGATATGTCTCCCAGATTTGACCCAGTGCTTATGCGCAGTTGCAGGGGGGTCATCGAGATACTCTTTATCGAGGACCACCTATATACATCATGTTTAGTGAGTGGGTTTCAGTCAAAAATAAAATTCTTTTTCGTGTCTCTGGGGTTCACTTACGGCGCCCACGGTTTTTCCTAGGCCAAGTGGCGGTCGATTCAGTGCCCGTAGTCCTTGCTCTACCCAGATCCGCAGGCGTTCTGCAATGTCCTTGGCTGAGAGGACTTTGCCGTCATGATGGAGATATGAAAGTAGGATCAAGAGTGCATGGTCGGTATCATCGGTCCATGAGCCCTGAGCAGCGGAAAATAAGAACAGTTAGCATCATGATTCTCGACCCTGTTGCGTGGTACGAGCGTATGGTAGTTATGGGACGAATTTTCCCATCCATACTGAAGCAAGCTTACAGTTTCAAACTTGTCTTTACTCCACGAACATAAAATATCTCCAAGTCAGCGTTCAGGTACCAGTCAATATCTCTCCACGATGTGTGTGAGGAGAATAAAGGAAAACAGCACGTTCAAAGGCGACCCTTACTCCTATGGGTGTCATTCCGGAACTCAGTGACTGGGTCTGTGAGCTGGAATCTGCCTTCAGGGTATGCACCAAGGGCAATTTTACTCGATAGGAACTCTGTCGTTATCGTTAGCCTCAATATTATTCCTTTCACTGTTTCATACAGGAGGAGAAGCATGTCTTAATATATCCCTGGGGGGTTATATCCCTCTCGTCTCAAAGACGCAACTCAAGAGAGGCCCTTCAACAAATCTTTCTTCATCTGTTCCTTCAGTAACGTAACAAACAAACGAACCTGTATACAATCCAATGCAATCACCCAACGCAGACCCAACAATCGTCCCCTTGACCTTATCGCAGACAGTCTCGCGTATGAAGGGATGGAGTGACAGGAAGTTGAGACCTGTGATGACGGAGCCGGTGGACTCGTGTTCAGGCATTGTGAAGGAGTCGTAGCAAGAGATGGTCAGCTTTGCAGATCAGAACTTGAGTACGGGACAAGGGTCGCTCAATCATTCTCCTATTTCTTATACTTTTTTTATGCGTTTGAAGGGGCCTGTCGGGCTTCATATACGGTGTGGAAATTATGACGCCTGTTAGGGCCCTTCAGCCTTACTGCGCCCATTAAGGCTTGGGGAGGAATCACGAGGGGGCTGGGCTGGGCGCCTGGGCCCCTAACTACTGTAGTGCGGCCCTTGACTTCACCAGGGCCAGGCATCGTTTCCAGCGTGTTTAGGCTCAGATGGCGTTCGCTTCGAATCATGTTGAAAACCCAAAAAGCTGCTCCCGCTTCCTATGTATTCCGTCTATGCTATTTAGTAACATGGAAAATATATGTCCAAATTATTCTATACCTGTAAGTATCAATCAAAGCAAATGGAGCTATATCGAGCACGAGCACTATCGGCACCTAGACGTTCACTCCATGAAGAAATCATCTCTCGTAATTCCACTCCGATCACACATCCCTCGAAATATCCCCCCTCTATCCCACAGCACCAGGGGCGTATCAAATTCCGCAATCCGTCCTTGGTCCATCACGCAAATCCGATCATAGTTGATGATCGTGCGCAACCGATGCGCAATGCACAGCAACGTCTTGCCCTTGAACCCCTGTGCCATGGTTTTCTGAATTTTCTGATCCGTTTCAAAGTCCACAGAGGACGTCGCCTCGTCGCACACGATGATGCGAGAGTCGCGAACCAAAGCACGGGCTAGGGCCATGAGCTGTCGCTGGCCGAGGGAGAAGTTTAGACCTTCTTCTTCGACGGGAGAGTCGAGTTGCAGGCGCTGCTGTGGTTGATTCGCATTTTCAGCGAGCTCCATTGACGATTCCTGAGAAGGGTCCGTACTTGTCTCTTCTCCGACAAGATCTGCCTTTCGCAAGGCGGACCAGAGTTCCAGGTCGCTGTATTGATTGAACGGGTCCAAGTTTGATCGCACGGTTCCGCGGAAGAGAGTTGGGTCCTGGGGGATGATCGCTAATCGGGACCGAAGGTCGTTGAGACCCACAGTCGAGATGTCAATGCCGTCGATCTCGATACGTCCACCAGAAAGCTCAGTGAGCCTGAACAGGGCGGACATGATGCTGGACTTTCCGGCGCCTGTCCGCCCAACGATTCCAATTCGTTCACCACCTCGTATTCTCATGTCCAGGCCCTGAAGGACGAGGGGAAGACCTGCTCGATATCGCATTCGCACATCAGAGAAGACTATTTCTCCGCTCTGAGGCCAGCTTTTATCCATCTCACGTAAATGGAGAGGAGCTTCTTCTTCCAGTTGGGTTCCGTAATAATGAACCCGCTCCGTGGCATTCATGTTATTCTCAACTTCCGCCAACTGACGCACCGTAAACTGCAGCATCTGAAAGATGGCAAGTATATATGATAGGACTAAACCAGAGATACTGGGATCGACGTCAAATCGCGACGTGACCACGAGAATTCCAGTGACCAAAACCATCAGACAACCAACGGCATCTAACCTGATGCTCAGCCATCGCTGATTGGAAAACGTGAGGAAATAGGCGCTATCCATGTTGTCAATCGCGGCGCGGATACGGCTGATAAAGTGATCTTGGAGGCCATAGGCTCTGATGGATGCAGTGCCGGACACAGCCTCGCTAAATTGTGCAAACACGATGGAACGGAGAACTGATTCATGGCGTTTCATTTCTCGAGCGGAGGCTCTGTAGAAATTTGCCGCAAGAAGGAAAAGAATAAGAAGAGGGACGAGTGCAACGGCAAACTAGGATCCGATTGTTAGCTGATAACGCAACCGCGAATGGGGAAAGCACTTACGAAGGGATAAAAGACAACGATAAGTACCATGACTGAGATAATCATGGTCAATGTCAGATAATATATACGCATAGCATCGCACAGGTCATTATCCATCGTGTGGATATCCTTCGAAAAGCGGTTTGTAATCCGTCCAAGCGGTGTCGTGTCGAAAAAGGACATCGGAGCTCTGAGCACACGTGTCATGGCTCTTTGTAACATAGTCTTGCTGGCATTTGTCCCGCTGGTCGAAAGGATAGTGGAGAATCCGTACATAAAAAGTGCCTGCGAGGCACCCAAGCCTGCATATATACCCATATATGCGCCCGCGGAGAGGTCGAATTTGTTTGATGTCCAATATGACAGCCACAAACTCGTCACGATGTTGGCACCGTTACAAATGAGCAAAAGGAGGACAATAAGTGGGAAATTGATAGGCCATCCAAAGGATGAGATGTATGCCCACCACACCTTCCAGCTTACAGAGTTGACTGCACGCTCCTCCTGTTGCATGAGCATTGCCGGTTGCTTTGCAGGTTTTATTTCCTCAGCTTCTTTTTCTTCCGGTTCGATCACGTCGATTTGTTTTTGTTCGTCCTGCTTTTCGTCTTCTTGGGAGGTTGTTGCCATCAGTCTCTGAAAAGTCTCGCTATCACGCATAAGGTTGTCGAAAGTGTCTACCGTCTCTATGCGACCATCGTTCATCAGGATAATCCTGTCGCAACGATTAAGAACATGCAACTGATGCGTAGCCAGAATCCGGCACTTATTTTTCAGCAAACCACAGATCGCATTGTCCATAATATGCCGACCAACGTGGGCATCCACGGCAGATAACGGATCATCCATTAGAATAAGGTCAGCATTAAAATAAATAGCTCTGGCAATATTCAGCCGCTGCTTTTGTCCTCCAGATATGGTGATACCTCGTTCACCTATCTCCGTGTTGTCTCCGGCGGGAAGCATTTCGAGATCTGCCCGCAACGCACATGCATTGATAACTTCGTTGTACCAAGCCTCATCATATTCCTTGCCAAAGAGAATATTTTCTTTCAATGTTGCATTCTGAATCCATGCATACTGGGGACAAAACGCCCGCGATGCACCCATGGTCACCTCGCCGCCGGTCCGTCTCATATCTCCAGCAAGTGCAGCCAGGAGCGACGTCTTCCCAGAACCGACAGTCCCTATGACGGCGAGCAGTTCGTCCCGTCCCGCTGGAAAGGTAAGGCCAGAAAGTTTGAAAGGTTCTGCAGGGCTGCGGGTGCCAGAACTCGTCCCCTGAGGGTCCTTTTCGGTAGCTAGTTTGGTAGATTGGTGGTGTTTTCTTCCTTTTCTACCACTCTTCGCCCCATTGGCCTTGTCTTTCTCGTCTGGATCCGTAGTCAATCGTTCCCACGTAAATGAAGCGTCTTTCAGCTCCAAAGCATCCTCCATGGTTTCGTCCCATTTTATATTCTCCTTTTGCTCTTCAGCCAGGAGGAATTCCTGGATTCGACAGATTGCCGTCCAGGCATCCGTAACCTGACCAATCACCAGAGGAAGCATATTCAACGGTAATCGAAGTGTGTTGAACAGAGCGAGAGACGAAAAAATCGGCGCAGGAGTAAGCTCGTGGTTTGTAAGGGAGTAGGTGATAAAAGCCAGCATCGAGGCAAACGTAGGAAGGGAGATTGAGATGCACAGGATCGCATTTCGAATCGACAAGATAATTTGTAAAGCGGTGATCTCTCGGGTTCGAATATCCTTCAGTCTATCCAGAAAGCTGCTCTCCCAACCGAAAAACTTGACAAATCTGACTGCCTGCAAAATTTCTTGCGTCAGAGAAACCCGCTGGTCTGTGATCGCGTTGATCCGCACACGACGAACGATCAGCGATCGGATGGTATAGGTGAGTAAAGGCACACCTAGGACCAGTAAAGCATATCCCGAAAGCGCGCTGTAGCCGATATTGATCAAAAGGAGAACAAGAGCGATGATGATGATAAGCGGAGACGTCCAGATCAAATGAAACAGTCCCAGGGCCTTGTCAACACGGTCAGTATCAATACTCATCAAGCCAACAATTTTACCATTGCTCCATCCGCTCCCGTCCCCTGCAATGTTTGCTGCCATTTTTGCCGACATTTTCGGTTTCGATTTCCGGCCTGTTTTCTTTTCGGATATATCCCTCATCACCCCATCTCTTGCATTCTGAAGCTCTTCTTCGTCAGATTGCTTTGCTTCCTCTGAAGCGTTTTCCACTTCTTTGCCACCAGCTTTGGCTCTACCGGAGAGCTTGGTCGCCTTTGTAAAAATGGCATTGACAAGCGCTGCGCGAGACTGCCCTCCCACCATCATCCCTCGAAAGAAGAACTGACTTGTCAACAGACTTTGAAAAACTTGCATGATGCACATGCCGACCACGATACCAACCCCTCGCCCAATGTGAGGGGCAGGCCGGTCTGTGAATTTTGCGACATAGGCATCGGTGGCAAAGGCGATCAGGTACCGTGTTAGATACGGCGTAAAGACCTGTAAAAGAGACGAGAAGACCTGGCAGATGCCTCCGAGCCAGAACTCATATTTGAATGTTTCGTAGATGGCCCAGAGCAGTGGGTAGCGATCTCCACGATCGACTCGTCGTTTGAACGAGGAGTCAAGTCTGTCGGATAGAATGTCTACGGATCTGTCTGGGTTGACTAACCAAATGTCTTGCAATTCAAGTGGGCGGAGATAGCCCGTCTATGAAACCAATTAGCAAAGGACATTGGGATATCAATCAACACTGAAAATCGATATGGGGGTTTGAAAATGACAGAGCTTACCATCATCAGCGGGCTCATCCATTGGAACGTCGCCAGGCTCAGGAATCCCGCCTTATATTCCCTAGTCACCGTCCGCTCCTCTGGGATTGGGGGCGGCCGCCGGAGCCGCAGCGGGTTCAGCTTGGTATACCATCTCGTCCTCCGCTGAGTCCCGCTAGCAATCCCGCCATCCTCTTTGACCGTGTCATCTGCATCCGATCCGATCGTGCTACTGGAGCCGATACGCAGATCCTTTTCATGACCCGAACCGCCATTTTTCTTGTCATGTTCCGTGCGGCCTCTTTGTCCCGCAACGACGTCTGTGGGTGGCGCAACTTCGGATGGTGCCGAAGATGACGATGATGCCTCCCCAAGACGACCAATCTGCCTTTCCTCTTTGTCAGGTAACGAGGCAGTCATACTGGCGCTGTCGGTCACTTTCATGCACAACGACTATCACCTCCAATGGAAAAACGTGTCGCCGTGCGCCAATGACGTCAGGTCGAACAGCATGATATTTCAAGAGGGTTTCGTGTGTGAAGTCAATAATGGGACCAGACAGCTAGAGACATTCCCTAACAACTATAAAGGTGAATGGGAGACGTGTCTCTTTTGGTCGCGCTTCATATTTTGTTTCTTGACAGGATGAAAATACGCCGTCTTTTGCGACGAACAGTCGTTGGTTGAATCAAGCTAGTTAACTAATTAGCGAGAAATCCTGGGGAGATTTTGTCAGCATCCAACTCAACTTGCTCCGAGATGCCGACGTCGCCCAAGGTTATGCACAGCCTAACCAGTCCCACTGCCATCATTCGACAGCCTCGTCAAGCTAAGTACGACGCTGGCGAGTCTGATCCCTGTTCTGGTCTGGCGGGTGGGAAGAGGAACTGCCTCGACTTTTTTGAGGTCAAGGGCCAGAGAACGACTTCTTTTTCAGCTTCAAACAGAAACCTCAGTCCCGGGACCAACAAATGCTCTCAGGCGTTGACCGTGGCAAAGCAAACTTAACCCGATGTTTGTGCTGAATCGTCCGCATGGGAGGTTTACATGTGCGTTCGGGATTCATAACAATCACAACTCAAGACACAGTGTGATCGAATCCCGAGGCAAGGATTGCAAATGTGTTCGTCCGGAGTCCGGCAAACTGAATACTCCGTGGTTGCAGTTGAACTTCCCACATCCGAATGCTATATCGGATGGTTGGACCATGGCGGCGAATATGAATGGCAAGTCTGTGATTAGAAATATCAAAACGAAATCAACTGAGAACTTCTGTAAACTGCATTAAAAACAACAAGCTTTTGACCAAGAAGGCCAAGCGGGTAAGGCGAACAATATGAAGTCGGAAAATTGTCCGGCTGGCGTCATTTGTTGTCAAAGCCCGCTCTCGACCTTAATACAACGGGCTCTTCTCATTGACCAGTTTCGATTCCTGTTATGAGGTGAGGAATATGTCTGCACAATGCGAGCCCTTTGGCATCTTATCATGCAAGCTGGGCGGAATGCTGAGCGTTGGATGGCCTCCTTGCAAAATTGCACTGATCCAAGAGCACATAACCAAGTCAGTCACAATTATCTGTCTGACGATAGCCAAAAGATCACCCATGAAGGCCTGATTGATGGCAATGCTAGGGCCAGCAAATTAAAATTGTTTAATTGGTTATCCCTTCCAATCTTCTGATACACGGCGACTGAGTGACCGATCACAGACCTCCGCAGAAGACAATCTGATGGGACACTGACCCAGGTATTCAATACACTATACATATTTTCAAGTGCCCAAAAAAGGAAAACAAGAGAGATAGGCCGCCCGTGTGCCACCAGAAAGCCGATAATTCAGGCCCGGTGACGCCTGAAAGAATCTTCCGTATTTCAATTATAAACTAGAAGGTATTCCAAAACTTTTCGATCGCATGAGGGTGTGAGCATGTCGTTACTTCATGAACATTATCTTGCAAATCTCGTTGCCTTTTTCCACGAAATGAAGAACCAAATAATAATAATAGCGCGCCGAAATTAGTGCGAACAGAATATTTGCTCGTCGTTGGAGTCGATTCCTGAAGGACAGGCCTAGCATTGATCAATGTCACTGACCTTGAAGTTCTTCTCGGATGGGGGGATGACGCGATCTTCTTCGGCACCCTTGAGGTTGGGGAGCTCCGAGAGGGATTCTTCGATAATCTTCAAAGCCTGTTTCATCTGCTCCTCAGTGATCACCAACGGTGGTGCAAATCGGATGATGTTCTGGTGAGTTGGTTTGGCCTGTGATGACGAGTTAGCTAGAACCTAGAATGATATGGACGAGATGGGGCACACTCACCAACAAGCCCTTTTCCTTCATCAACATGCACAGATCCCAAGCACTGTGGCCTCCAGTCTTGGACTCGTCGACAACCATGGCATTCAACAAGCCTCGGCCGCGGACAGTTTGGATGATAGGGCTCTTGATGGCACTGAGGCCATCTCTGAAGACCTTGCCCATGTTTTCAGCGTGCTCGGTCATCTTTTCGTCACGGATGAGTTCCAAAGCGCGGATCGCGACGGCAGAGCCCAACGGGTTTCCACCATAGGTAGAGCCGTGCGTGCCGGGTTCAATGGTCAGCATAACATCTTTGCGACCGAGGACGCATGACACAGGGTACATTCCTCCGGAGATGGCCTTTCCGAGGAGGACCAAATCTCCCCGGATCCCGCTCCACTCCTGGCACAGGAGCTTTCCGGTTCTAGCAATACCAGTCTGAATCTCATCGCAGATCAAGAGAGCATTGTGTTTGTCGCAGAGAGCACGGGCCTCCTGCAAGTATTCCTCATCGGGCACGACAATGCCAGCTTCTCCCTGGATTGGCTCCACAAGGAACGCGGCAATCTTTGGGCCAGCGGCTTCAAAGGCCTCACGCAAAGCTTGCCTGTCGTTGTATGGAATCACCTTGTTTGTGCCGGGGATCTTGCTTCCAATACCTGGCAGGTAGGGTCCGTAGTTGTCCCTGGACTCGGGGTCCGTGGACATGGAGATGGCTGCAAACTGTGGTACGGCATCAGCATCAAGTTTAATGGAAACGAAGCAAAGACAACGACGCAAGGATGGGTATTACTGACAGTACGGCCGTGGAAGTTGTTCTCAACGCATAGTACAATGGCCTCATCTTGGGGGATTCCCTTGACCTTGTAACCCCACTTTCTAGCAATCTTGATACCGGTCTCGACGGCTTCAGCACCAGTGTTCATGGGCAGAACCATGTCATAGCCAAAGTACTTGGTGACAAACTCGGCGAATTTGGGGAAGACATCATTGTAGAATGCCCGAGAGCTGAGAGTCAGTCTTCCCGCCTGCTCCGACAGGGCCTTGACGAGCTCAGGGTGACAGTGTCCTTGGTTGACGGCAGAGTAGGCAGAGAGGAAGTCAAGGTAGTGGCGGCCTTCAGGATCCCACACAGACACTCCAGAGGCGCGGGCAAAGACCATGGGCAGTGGGTGGTAGTTGTGGGCAGCATAGTCGTGCTCCGCGGTGATGGCAGCCTGGGTGGACGAGGCGTGGTAGGCGGACGACATGATTGCGGGCTGGCAGCTAGGGGTCAATTGGCGATGGCAGGCCTGGGAGAGTGCGGGGTTGATGGGAGGTGGTGAAGATCCAGGGTCAGTCGTAGGGCAGAGGATCGACAGCTAGTGAAGTCCTGTACTGTACTGTAGGAGATATAGATCGAGCAGCAAACAATGTGATCCTGCGATGGTGATCCGCGTCTTTATATATTCGTCTCGTCTGCTGCTGGATTCTGGCTCTCATCCGACGGTATCCTTCCAGCTAAACCCCTAAGTGCAAGTGGTGCCCACCGTCTCTCCACTCGCCTACAAGGAAGAGACATCGGACTGCACGCAAACTCTGGTGGCTTTCACCCATCCACGGCCGGCGGGATTCTAAAGACGAGCCCGTATTGGTCATCTGACCGCGTCCCTCCTGGCTCTTCTCACGAGTCGCATCCGGTGAGAAAAGAAAAAAAAAAAACTCCCTGGCCAGCGGAGTGTTCTTGGCCACGGGTATTTGGTCGTGACGCTCTCCCGGTCTCCATCATTGGCGCATTGCTCCAGGAATCTTAAACTCGGCGGAGGCTCACCAACTAACGAACTAGTTAGCAAAAATTCCCCTCTCTCGCCCGTCGCTTTTCCCCCCCCTTTCACCGACTTGAAGCGCTCCTGACGCCATGAGCGCGCCCAGGATATGGCTTCCTCGCGCTCAGACTTCTCGGGTTCGTCTGCAGGGACAGCGGGTGGAGGGGATCACCCCTACCGCCACTCCTCCTCCTCGTCCATCGAAGCGTTGCGGCGCAGAGCTCGTCGTGTCCGCCGTCACATCCAAAAACGCAATGCCCGTGATATTCTCCTCTTCCTGGTCGCGTTTCGGATTCTGAATGCGCTGTGTGTCAGAACCTTTTTCCAGCCGGACGAGTTCTTTCAGTCGTTGGAGCCCGCCTGGCAGATTGTGTTTGGCCACGAGAGTGGTGCTTGGATCACTTGGGTAATACGCACCTCGCTTTTAATCATGACTGCAACGGGACAGATGGCTAAACGAGTGTCACTCTACCTCTCTAGGAATGGAAGCACCACCTCCGATCCTCGATCCATCCGTATATCTTCGCTGCCGTGTACTGGAGTGCCAACCAGATCGGACACCTCCTGCACCTATCTCCCCTGACTCGCGCAGATCTTCTGATCGCTGCCCCTAAAGCTACACAGGGCGTAATTGCTGCTCTGGGAGACTATCACACCTGGAACTTGGCTAGAAAGGTTTTTGGAAAGAGCAGTAAGGAGGCTTGGTGGGCGGTACGTTCCCCGTTTACGGAGAAAAATATAAGAAATGGTGAGAGACTGATGGATCTAGCTCGGCTTGACTGTCCTGAGTCCCTGGCAATGGTTCTGCTCGACTCGGACATTGTCCAACTGCCTTGAAACGACCCTGACGATTGCTGCGTTATGTTACTGGCCCTGGCAATGGAGCGTCAGCGATTCTCCCGGCGTTAAACGAGGAGGTCCAGCCAAACGGGGCGACCAGGGCAGTTCTACGAAACGAGCAGAACAGAATGAACTGCGGGTTTGCTTGCTCCTAGCTGCCTTTGCATGCATTCTGCGCCCAACGAACGTCATCATCTGGCTCAGCCTGGTGACTTATACCGTCATCAACACTGCTCCCCGTGATGGGTTCCCGTCGACGAAGCACGTGACTCTTATCCGAGAAGCGGTATACTGCGGGTAAGTTGAGTTGCATAGAACCAGATAACGGTATGACTGCTAACGGTCTATTATAGACTCTCCGTTCTCCTGGTAGCGCTACTGGCAGACCGAACTTATTATGGCTCCTGGACTCTGCCACCGTTCAGGTTCCTCTACTTCAACATCGCCCAGTCCCTGGCAGTATTCTATGGCAGAAACGACTGGCACTACTATCTTTCACAAGGTTATCCTCTCCTTTTGACAACAGCACTCCCATTCGCACTAGCGGGACTGTTTAGTGCATTTACTGCCGCTCCTCTCGAAGAGAAGAAAGGGGACCAAGCATCAATCCGCCGGCAGTTGGCCACTGTGTGTGTCGTGATGCCCGCCATCCTTTCACTGATTTCCCACAAAGAAGTCCGGTTTATCTACCCGCTTCTCCCTTCCTTGCATGTACTTGCAGCACCTGCTCTGGAGAGGTTTTTCGGGCCAGCAGTTTCGTCTGCTTCCGGATCACACCTGCCCCGCAGGCTGCTGCTCATCTTCCTCATTCTAGTAAACTTGGTGATTGCATTCTATACAGCAACATCACACGCATCGGGCGCGTTGAACGTGCTCGGTTATCTAAGACAGCAAAATGAACGTGTTTCTGCGGAACTTGATACCCAAAAACCTGCCACTGGGCCACTGGAGGCCATAACTGTAGGCTTTCTGATGCCATGTCACAGCACCCCATGGAGATCGCATCTTGTATTTCCCTCCATTCACGCCTGGGCCCTATCTTGCGAACCCCCCGTCAACTTCAATGACACCCAACGCGCCGCTTATCTCGACGAAGCAGACCAGTTCTACGCCGACCCGCCCAAATTCCTCCGCACGCACATGGTCGGCGGACTACGACACTTCCCCCACACTCCATCCTACCAAACCAAACGTCAACAAACACACCGCTCCTCAAACGACCCCTCCCCCGCCCAAAGTCTCCCAGACTACAAACACCACTGGCCCGACTACCTCGTCTTCTTCGCCCAGCTCGAACCCACCATGAACTCGCTCCTCCGCGCATCCTCCTACGCTGAATGCTACCGCACCTGGAACACCGCCTGGCACGACGACCGGCGCCGAAGGGGCGACATGGTCGTGTGGTGCCTGGATCCCGAGCAGCAGCATGAATGGCGGGAGAAGACGCGGCGCGTGCATCTGCATCTGCATGAGGATGGGTGGGAAGCGCTGATGAAGAGTAAGGCGAAGCAGCTGGATAAGATTATTGAGCAGTTGGGGAAGGAAGGGACGGGGGTTTGGCGGAGGGGTGGTGGGGAGAAGGTGAGGAAGCGGAGTTGGAGCTGGGGATTGGGATCGGGATCGGGATCGGGATCGGGATGGGGGCGTGCGTCGAGGGGTGCGTCGGTCAAGATGGGGTTGCCGTGGAGTGGGAATTCGCGTGTGCCGTGGTACGGGTC
This sequence comes from Chrysosporium keratinophilum, assembly GCA_029850275.1. Taxonomy (NCBI): domain Eukaryota; kingdom Fungi; phylum Ascomycota; class Eurotiomycetes; order Onygenales; family Onygenaceae; genus Chrysosporium; species Chrysosporium keratinophilum. The sequence goes on from JARBIX010000012.1 coordinate 1,766,237, forward strand.
CTGGTCTTGGTCCTGGTCCCGGTTCCGGTCGTGGCCGTGGTCATGGTCCTGGCCGTGGGAGAAGAGGCGGAAGCCGTCTTGGTCGCAAGTGGTTAGGGCCTGGTATGATAAGATTGTGGGCGATAGATCGGAGTCTGAACCGTTGGATTTATGGTCCTAAATGTGGTCGAATGACGGATTGACCGTTGTGGTTAACCGTAGGTACTTTTCCTTTCTCTTCTTTTCTCGACTTCCCCAGTCCATGTGTATGTAATACATGCCGAAGACATTTTAATATCAGCGTCAATCTTTTTATTTTTTGAGCTCATACACAACTTGCCCGTGCCAAAATATAGTCAAGGAGACGGGAATTAGAAGAGAGGCAGGAAGCGTCAAGCATCAAATAAAAACTCTTGGCTTGACATCAATCAGAACAAAACGCTTCCAAGGAGCTCGGGGTACCATAATGCTAAGAGGGAGAGTAAAATGGATGAAAGGCTAAGAATATTAAAAGGCATACGGGTATCATATATCCAAAGACGAAGAATCGAAAGAGTGCAAGTTCATTTTGGGAGGCCGAAGAAAGGGGTTCGCTCGATTGGGCATTGGACGTCCCTATCCCTCCTCTTCAGCCCATCCTCCGCAAGAACAGAGAAGACAGTGCCTATGCAGAGAGGTAACCCAAAAAAGTAAAAAAAAAAATACACCAAAAAGCAAAACGGATTGCCATCGTTCATTTACATCGGGCCCTTATACAGTCAAGCAGGTGTAATATGTCCATCCTCATCAACAATATCAAACAGAAAGCCAAAAAGTTACCAAGAAAGGGTGAGAAACCAGGAGAAGACTCAATGAAAGCTAATAATGGTGCTGATGACACAGGCGTGACCAAAAAAGAAAATTCACTCCAAGGGAATTATGCAAATATCAGGTCGAAGGAAGGCCCCCAAAAATCTCAAATAATTTCTTTCTTATCCGAACCTATATTATTGCTATCCGTACCTTGAGCTCAGACTTGCAAAGATATCAGGGCTATGCCGTCCATTCTGTGCACGGCCAATGTCCATGCTCTCTTGGCTCATGTGTGTTCGGATATAGGGTGCCTTCATGGCTGTTGCTGAGGTGCTGCCCACGTTCGACGTGCCGGCCGAACCAGTGCCCGGATGAGGTGAGGTGACGAAAGGATTGCGACTGCCGGCAGAAGATGCATCGAAGGACTGAGGTGGGGGCACTGGGTTGTTTGAAGGCAAGGGGAAAGGATTTCCTGATTGTTGGGTCGGCTGGGGTTGAGAGGGGACAGAGGCACGGTCAGGCTGTGATTGTTGTTGGGGTTGTTCGGGAATGGTTGGAGGCGGTTTGGAAAAGTTGTACAGAGCGAGGATGCTGGACTTATCCATCCGGCTGGGTTGTTGGGGCTGGAAGTATTGCTGTGCTTGCTGGGTGCATTGTGCTTGAAAAAATGATGTGTTTGTGGAGTGCACTGGTGTGATCGGTGCGCTTTGAGGTACTTCCGGTTGCTGATGTTGAAACATATTAAACTGTGACGTAGAGAGCATAGGCATGGTGCTGACATGCTGTAGATGAAATCCTTCGGGAGCATTGTTAGTTTGCTGGAGCTGCTGCGAACCAGGTAGCTGAAGTTGGAAACTATTCTGTAATGATTGTGCAAAAAAGGGGTTCGTTGGAGACAGATTCTGTGTTTGGGACGCATATGCACCACCGGCTGTGCCATCGACTGCTGCTGAGGATTGGAAAAACGGATTATAATTGCCATTAGACGCTCCTGGAGATACTGCGTAAGCGGCTTGTGAAGCCATGGTGACCGGCGGTGTCATTGACTGATATTTCGGATATGTGGTCTGGCCCTGCTGGCTGGGGTATCCTCCCGTCATATTTGGAAACAATGGCTGGATCACTTGGAGGGTCTGAAAAGATTGCTCCAGGGTAGCCGTTGGCGCCGGCTGCGATGGCGGGACCCCAAACGGATTGTACGAAGCTAGTTTTCTTGCACCTGCTTCATCAGCACTGCTCGTTGTACTTTGAGATTCCCGACGATTGATCGATATTCCTGCAGAACTCTGTGAAGACGAGGAGCCCATTTTATCAAATGGATTGTTAGAGCTCGTAGGTGGTGTCAAGTGACCGTGCGAATCGGAAAACTTGGCACTCGTAGGAGTCCTCAATACCGGTGTTCGCGCTCTGGATGTAGATCCGGTGCCTTCACCAAGTCTCACCAAAGCGTCGACGGTTCTCTCCACGTCCCCGTTTAAGCCTCTTAGTATCGTCGCATTTCGTTTATCGTCAGGAAAGCCCATATTCCGTAGAACAGCCAGCTTCGACTCAAAGGACCCATTGGCATCGGTCAGACTGAATCCAAGTGAACGGGATTGTTTGTTACTAGGCAAGTTCGAGCTCTGTGAGCCAAACGATTCGCGGCGAGGCGAGGATTTAGTCGACCCAGAGTGCGAAGAGGACGATCGGAACCCGAATCCAAAGCGTCTGCCCGGTTTGGGGGGGAGCGGCGGAGGCGATTCTTCAACGGGCTTCATGGTATAACTCGGATCCTCCCGACTTGGTATTTTCGGCCTGCCATCCTCAAGGATCTTTGATTCGTACTTTTGGCGAACGAAGCGCTCCATGGCCGAATCGACTTCGTCGGCGTCAACTGGAATCGGTGGCTTTATGTTCCTCGGGTTGTATACCTTGTTCACGGCCGCGTTGCCATTGCCTTTCATATTCTTCAACCCACTGTCAGCATCTCCTCTCGTGGGTTGGTCGGCGCGGACTCAGACCAACTCACATCCACTTGATCCTGAGACCAACTGTCCATACTCAACGACTTCACTTTGGAAATATGGGTGCCGAGTTTGCGATGGAGGCCCGCACAGCGCATACACAGAAAAACACCAAGCTGTTATGAAAAGGGTAAACGCGTCAGCAAAGATCTCCCACCGTGAAGGAAAAGCGACAATACGACTCGGGGGGGATATGTTCGGCGATTTCGCTACTACCGGACGAAGGACAGAAAAAGCAAGACAAGACGTTGTCAACTTACGTTCCAGCTTGCCCATCCTGGAACACATTCAGGCACAATGTCAGTTCAACGGTTTTCTTTGTTATACGCAAAGAACGCACAGCTGCAGAGCTTACCGGGATTGCGCGCCTGGCAGTCTGCACAACGGTCGTTTCCAGGGACGGTCTTGATCAACTCCTGCAACGTCCTCTCGTGACGCGCCTGCTGGCGCTTGCTCAATGCCGACGACATCTCTTCTTCTGGCCCAACAGCGTGGGGAGATAAGAACTGCGGGTGACGATGGGTTCTCTCGTTTTTGGAGTCGTGAGGAAGAGATGAACGGGGTTTCTCCTGAACGAACCGACTTTTAGGTTTTGGGGCCAAGGCACGGTCGGCAAGGTTGAAGGATGTCTGAGAAGAAAGTTTACGGCGCTGGTCTGGTCTCTTGTTTGTTGCTGGATTTGACTGGGAGAGACAGCCGCCGTTCAGAAAACCGCATCCATCTGGAACGGGCTTGGGACGGCCATGAGATGATTCATGGTTGTTTTGGGAGAAACACGAGGGCAGACGGCGGTGGTGGGTAACGAGACGGATGGTGACAGTCGGCGCGGTTGCTGACAGGGAACAAACTCACTACGCCACTCTTGGGGAGTCTAGACAGTCCAGGGTGGTGCTTGGCGCCCGCAGCCAATATCAAATGCCATAAACCACAGCATCTCAGCGTGAAAAATGTAAACTTCTGTGGAAGGGAGGGAGCATGTAACGACACAACATGGCAACTGACTACAAACAATGGCGCACGTTCTCAGAACTCAGACAAGTCATGTACTCTTGATTCTCTATCAATCTGAAAAAAAGGCATCTCGACAATCCCACCATTCCCGCGCAGCATCCGAAATCCATTTGTCGAGCCTGGTTATCTTGTCCACTAATCTCTCTCGCCGGTTTAGCCTCCTTCGACCAAAGTGTCTAGGGTTCATCAGCAAATTCAACAAGTATACTATGGGTCTAATGTGCACCAGGAATGGAAGGAAAAAAGGGTAAACAATAAACTTGACTCTCCTGGACTCGCGCCAGATGAATGCACAAACCACCGCCACCAGGAGGCATAAGCTGGCGGTAGATATCAAAAACGTTTTCCAGGACGCTCCAGATCCGGTGATCTCGTTGATATTCATCCCGTAAAAGGACATGGCGAGAGATAGAGGGATAAACACGAAACCTAGAATGGAAATCCGGCCCAAATAATCTGCCTGGTGAATGGACTTTCTGGATTCTTGCAAAGACAGATTCCCCACGTTGATCTGTATGGTATCCCGAACAAGTTGCTCCAGTGATCGTGCTTCTGCTAGACGTCTTCTCAGTCTCTTAAGTAAAACCATCATCCTTTCGCTTTTGTTTGTCTCTTCCAAAAACTCTTCCAGATCGTCGAGGATTCGTTGAAAATCTTCTATTGTAGCCCGCGTGTCTCGCCATTTGGCCAGCAAGCTACCGTCGGACATTGCCATTGCAGTTGCGAGCCACCTCCTGGCATTTTGGAGCCATATCTGGTATTCTCGGTGGAGGTCTCTCACATGTCGGAGGAAATAGCACTCGAACCTGACCAAAAAAGGAAGCAAAAATTCCGTAGGATGCTGGCTGGTGCTCTGGATATCTGATTCGCTAAATTGCTTAAGTGTCATCATGAGGGCCCTAAATTCCTTCTCCTCGAAGTTTGCGCTGCTTTCTATCCCAGAAGGGCTGATATCAGTGGGCGAGATAGTGCGATTCGAGGCATATATGATGATCACTAAGCATATCAGAGTACCATTAATTTTGCTTCTGGGTGAAGAAACCTACACACGTCAGGTTTTCCATCCCCAGATTTAGGGATCAGAGTAGCCCATAACCTCGGACAGTAAGAACCTTTCCAGTCTTGGAACGAAATCGAACCTCTTTTCACTGGCGAGTAATCAAAATTGAGTCTTAGGGTCGTCGGATTGACCGAGCTCATGAGATCTGTTGCCTCCCCATAAGAGAACCCGTCAGGCCCGCAACGATGTAAGAGCGGCAACTCCCAAAATAGGGGATGCACGTTGTACGTGCTCCCAAGAATTTCTGCAGTGGGAAGGAACCAATGAGGATACATCGAATCATTGAGGCTCAGAGCAACAACTCGCGTTTCGGTATCATCCGGGACATTCTGGAATCTGCGCCAGGTCGAAGCGTAGCCCATATCATTTCTATGCCACGACTTAGCCGAGAGCACCCCGTTGACAGAATCAAAGATTGCACCGTCAACGCGGTTGATGGTAGTGGCCGTTAGAATTGAGTCCTTTGGAGTCGAATTGGCCAGTTCCCGGGCGGGTATCACCAAGGGTTGCAAGATCCTGGATTCCACTAGGAAATTTTCAAGAGGCTCATATCTAGTTTAAGGTCGGTGTTCTGGTAAGTCTCGTGTCTCTATAAAAGTTGGCCTATGATCTTCGAACCTCGAGTCGGACTTGGCTTGCTCGACGATTGATTTGAGATACGGCCATTCCACCACAATATCATCTGGAGCATCTGAGTTTCCAGGCTGAGAACAACTAGAATCCACGTTATCGGTTTTCACGGCTGTGCCTGTCCCCATGGTGCAACAGGTAATTTTCGCGAGCTGGCTTTGTGGACGGGTGAATGAAGGAGAGCAGGGTACACTGCTGTAGTCAAAACGTTTGTGATAAAAAAGGGATCAAATGCGTGGCTTTACCCCATTTACCGTTGCGAGATGGCTGGTTTCCGTCAGACGAGAAACAGTCCAACCCGCTCGACGGGGAATCGAAACATGGAGGGCATGAGCCTTTTTAAAGACCTCTTGACACTCCAAAAAACAACAGTTTCTCATTTCGTGTGCAGCTACTGCAGGGGCAAGGCTGAGGCTATGTTGGCGATATTGCAGCCAGCATGAGTGTCTTGATTGGAACTGGAAGTGGCTAGACGGACGCCAGCCCGACAACTTGGGCGCACCATCACCAAAATATCCGTCAAGAAGATATCGACAAGAAGGAAATTATAGTTACCGGTAATTTGTTGATGGGTTTAAGGATGATGAAGCTCTTGCGAAAATGTTGTCAAGTCTTTGATCATTGCATGAGAAAAGGGGGATGGGTCCTCGAAGCCTGATGCGGCCAGTCCTGTCGTCATAAATAGCGACCAAACAGCAGTCCAAGTGACACACAAATAACACAGCTGTGGCTCGCTTAGGGAAGACTCCTTGTCCGCCTTTTTCTTTTTACCCCAACATCCCTAGGAGATTTCTTCCTCGAATCCTTTCTTTCACTCTTCAACGTCCATCATCATCTTCAGCCGAGTTTTCTTCTAGGATGCTTCTTCCAGATACCCATCGACAGCTGAAACGCATTCCACCGTGCACCCCTTCTTGCTGTCTCACCAGAAGGCTGGCAGGGGGCTGCAAAGAAGGATGATGGCATGTCGCTATATCGGCATCATATTAAACTCCAACAGCTCGCTGTTAAAAATGCTCCGTTATCCCGTGCAGCAACGTCACACCTAGTCCTCGACAGTCATCTCGTTCGCACGGTGATGTTTGGATGGCGGTGACTATAGAGTCTCACAGGCCACTGTGGTTTTTACTGACAATTCTAGAATACAACTCGCCAGTCTGAGTTCTGGCTATGAGGTTGTTGGTCTATGTCCTGCTGACTGACAGTGAGGGAGACTCGGCATAATGAGCTTGCGTGGACTCTGTATGGAGTCTGGTTCAAACTCGGCCCCTGGATCCCCTTTTGGCCAGCAGCCACTACTGATGCATCTTCGCCTTTGTCCACAGCATGTGGTGCTACTGATTAACCTGCTGCCACTGACACCGACGCAGACACACAGGGTGCGGTGATAAGGCCGCCAGAAGGGAGCTTCGAGTCGCGATGCCATGATGCATGATCTCATGTCTGCACGGAGCTTCGGACGAGGATCAGGACTGGTCGACTGCTTAGTCAGCCAGTTTCTGCTCGCACAAGCCGCCCTTGCCCCGAACAGGCTTAGCGCGGCCCGCCACCAGTCATTGCACCATCACCGAATCAGGAAAGGCGCCACATCTCTCAAATCGGGCTTTTCCCTTTTGGTCCGATCCAGTCTTTTCGACTTGCTTTTCCCTCAATCCAGCTGGTCCGTCCTCGCTCGCTCTCTCTCTCTCTCCCTCTCTCCTCTCTTCCTCTCCCTCCTCTCGCCTTCGTTCCATCTCTTCCATCATCCATTCGCCTTTTCATCCATCCGACGCCCTGTTCGCTTCTTCTTCAACCTGACCTTCCTCTCATTGGAATGGTCTATGGCAAACCTCTTAGTTTCTTAGGTCGTCCCTTTAGCCTTCCTTTCTTCCGTCCTCCCTCCCCCCAACGTTGAATCACCATTTTTCCGCTCGACGCCCACTCCTCTTCTTCAACTACTCTTCATCGCCTCTTCTTTTGACGATCTTCCCAATCCTTTGCTGTCGGATTCATCGATTACTTTGCTCGAATCCGTGTCGTGAGCCAGAGACATCCATGTTGGAGCCCGTGTCCATTGTCTTGCTGCAACACCTGTCCCTCCTCAACCTTCGAGTCATCCGCGCTTTTCAACCGCATTCGAGTCGCGAAGCCCACTAGACGTTTAGGAATCTGCTACAACCTTGCCACCAGTCGAAAAAGGGTCTTTGCATTGACCACCTGTCCTGCTCTCGACCGTCTAACGCGACTCTCGTAGTGAAAATAGTGGCGTGGCCTTTTGGTTGATGGCAGTGGATGGTATGCGCCGACATCGTCAGATCATTTTGCGGCTGCCACAATCGGAAATTCATTTTTTACCGCCCTCATCTACCATATAAAGGTGCGTCACGCAATCACGATCCGTTACGAGACTGGCAGAGTTTTTCTTTCCAGCCTCTTACCTCTTGCAAATAGTTGCGCACTATCGAAAAATCCCCTCATTTGCTACAAGGGGGTGATACACTGTCGGATTATGACAGAGACCTCCTTCGCAACCACGCATTCCAACGCGCATCTCTTTCCGGTCACTGCTCCAGCGCTCTCGCCCCCGACTGTCAACGGCACTCGCTCCATTCACGAAGAGGAAGAAGAACCCTACACCATCAAGTGCATATGCATTTTTGACGATGATGACGGCAGCACTGTATTCTGCGAACGCTGTGAAACCTGGCAACACATCGTATGTTATTACGATGACAAAGAAGTGCCTGACATTCACAACTGTGCAGACTGCGAGCCAAGGGTCCTTGATTCAAAGCGTGCCACCGAACGACAGAAAAGACTTCGAGAGCAGAAAGATGGCGGTGACCGGAAAGGTAAACGGCCAGGTACGAAAAGTTATAAAAAAAAGGTCAAGGATACACCGTTGGCGACCGACGCTCCAAACGGATGGACGTCTCATGACCGGAGTGGCTCAAACTCGGTCACAAGAGACCACCCACCGCCCGCGAAAAAACAACGGACAAATCATCGCTCATCGGCATCGGTAAGTTCAGTTGCTGGAGTCCTTGCTCTGGATTCGAAAAAGCGAGGAGTTTCATCCGCTGTTGCCTTGCCGAGCCCAACAAAACCTCCCACACATCCCCCGATTCCCCTCTACTCGCAAGAATTCCTCCATTTGTACGATAATGACCAAGTGAATACAAACATGCATGGAAACCTGTTCGATACTCTTGGGTTGGCGGGTGACCTAGCGTCATGGGTTCAAGATCCATCAGCGCTTGGCCTTGTCGCCAACGGTCGCGCTTCGAAAGACGTGTTCACTTACTCCGATCAGCCGCTTGACTCATCAACGTGGCCTGTGATATCGAAACAATCGGTGACAGATACGAGTGTCGAGTTTGATGGCAGGCATCCTTCATGGCGTTTCTTAAAGGTCTCAAAAGATGTGCGCAAGGATGAAATCGTTGGCGAGGTACGAGGAAAAGTGGGCCATTTTCGTGATTACTGCCTCGACCCGAATAGTCGATGGCAGGAGTTACGCCATCCTGAACCTTTTGTTTTCTTTCATCCTCAACTTCCAATATACATTGACAGCAGGAAAGAAGGAACTCTACTCCGATATATCCGTCGATCTTGCCGGCCTAACGTGACCTTGAAGACGTTCATCACGAACGAAATTGAGTATCACTTCTGCTTTGTTGCAAATCAGGATATTCCCCACGACTCGGAAATCACCACCACCTGGTACCTAGACCCTCAATTGTTTCCTGCAAGCAATGGATTTGTGAAACAAGACGACCCGAACGATGGCATTCCAGAAGCCGCAGCAGTCTCGATCAGCAACGTTCTGGCACATTTCGGCGGTTGCGCCTGTGATTCTTCGCAGCCTTGCTTACTGGCCAATGTCGATCGGCGGTACCGACCGCGCACATTTGAGTCGAACAATAAGCAGTCGAATGGGAGGCGAAAGAAAAGCAGACCCAAAAACAATATATCTCCTGTCAGTACCGGTCGCGCCACTAACAGTAGAGCTGGCAGTGAAGCTCGCAAGCACCGTGAAGATGAAGATCAGGTCGAAAACCGATCCGTGTCTGGATCCGTTCGAGACCACCCACAGAGTCGAGATTTAACACCTACCGGTCACAGTTTGGTTGATATTCTTGGTACGAATGGAACTGAGCTTTCGGCCCGGGAGAAGCGTAAAATAGCGGCTGCGGAGAAGAAATTCGAGCAACTTGAACAAGATCAGCAGCATGCTCATAAGAAAAGAAGACGTAATCCGGGAAGTAGCGTATCGGTAAGTTCCAGAGCAGAATTTTCTCGTCAACTTTTAAGCAACGTCCAGCTAATGATCTTCAATGTTTTGCAGAAATCTACTGCACCGTCAAAACCTCCCCGTTTAGACACCATGCCTGCACGCCAATCTCCTAGTACTTCAAACAAAGCTTCCCCCGGGTCTGCGAATTCACGACGCGAGTCACGCTCCACACCCAAAACATCCGCTTCCAGCACACCCCGTGTCGGATCTCCTCTAGCTCGAGTCAATTATGTTGATTCTGGTATACAGACCGATTGCGATGAGAGCGACCCTCATTATGTCCCTCCAAAGCCATCTCCTCGACTGTCTTTTGTCCCTCTTACGAGACGGCTACTCTCCCGATATCGCCACGATCGGTTACAACTCGATGAATCAAAAGTGTCAAATGACACGTCAGCGAATGGCACGATGACAAGTATGCCGCCACCTTCAACTGTCAGTGCCAACGTACCTCTGTCACCGGAAGGCACAAAAGACGTTGAAATGAAAGATGCGGATACTAGTATCACCCCTTCAAAATTCGTCAACACGACCCCTCCATCGTCTTCTCATGGCATGATTGAACCCGCTGAGCCAATCCCGAAGCCGGCCCTTTTCTCTTTACCGTCAACGCTTGCCCATAATATTCCCGTTCGCCATCCTCCTGATCATCAACCAGAAAACACCCAATCACCTCAACAACATACACCAGACGTGGCTGTCTCTACTCCGCCTGGCACATCTTCCAATACTCAGTCCCAGGCTTCTTTGAGTGTGAAATCGCCCGTAGCATCTACCGCACGGGCATCTGGGCTGGGTATCACCGCGCCGAGCCCAGTAAAGAAGAGGATGAGCTTGGGTGATTACATGAGTCGTCGGGGAAATCTTGCTGCACCTCCGGCTGAGAAGCATACGCCCCGATCGCCACTAAGCGGCCAACAACGAACGCCTCCAGTTATCGCAAGTCCAACCCATACCGTCAACTCGATAGAATCTGGTCAGGCACAAATCAAGACGAACAAGCAGGCTGAGAGCATCAAGCGCGAAAACGATGCCACGTCCGATACAGTCATGAGAGATGTTCCCGCTTTATCTACGTACATGGAAAATTCTTCCAATTCGTCTTTGTTATCACGAGATCCAAGGTTGAACCCACCTACCTAAGTCTTTAGCGGGCGGGTGAATTTTCGAAGTTTTGCAAGTCTTCGCATTCGATTCCATTTGCGTTTCCTTCGCGGTCTGTTCGATTATATCTGTTTACGCGGGTTTCCGGCGATTTTATATGTCCTTTTAACGTTTGGCGTTTTCAGCGGGAAAGTCTGGCATGGAAAGACTTTTGTGTCGGTTTAGCCTTGGGATGGGTTCAGAACAAAGAGGCGTTTTGTGGGATAGGAGGGTTTCGTTATGGGACAGGACCCGTCCTGGGATGGGAAAAACGGGTTGCCAAAGGTGCAACGGTGCCTGGGATTCGTTGAATTTTTTTTTTTTTCGATGGGAGGCTATTGTGTCTTATGTTTCGAGTTATCTGTCAGCGTCTCTGTTTCCAGTATTTCTGACCATTCGAGCGGTTATGATATATTGGCTTGACACCTTGCTGCGAGCATGTGAATGTCCTTGTCAGCTCTGTTTAGCCAGGGTATGGTGATATGCATGTATTAATGATTAAGCACTTATGGCATGGGGCTGCAGCTCCATGAAAACCATTTACAACGCTGTTAATTCAATGTTCACAAGTGCTGGAGATGTCGTCGTTGAGAGAAAAAGTTGATTGAAGCTGAGGTCAGAAATAATCGCACCACGTGACCGACAAGCTCGCATCTGAAAAGCAACGATCCAGCTCGCCCAAGAGCTTCCATCTTCAACCTTTCAACTGAGCGCACAACCCCAATTTCTTCTCTAACTGGCTGGTTTTTCTCTTGCGACCTACCTACAGTCTCTAGGATAACGTGTTTACACTCTTTTTGCTGACACCCCCAGCGCCAGCCATGGCGACCACTGACCCCAGCCTCTCAGACCCTCTGCTCGCACTCCGTCGTGCTCTCGCGTCTACAGCCCCTCCCATCCTCACCAGCTCCCCCGAGCTCTCCACCGACCATGCCACAGACGACCTGACGCAGGCGACCCATCTCTACGTCACAGAACCCATTCCACAAACCATCCCCCTCTCCACGCCAACGCGCTTCGTCTCGGCAGCCGCAAACCAACCGATCGATCTCCGCAGCATCTATTTCGCATGGCAGAAGAAGGATGTTGCGATTCCAGAGTACATTTCGTCGGCGCAGGAGCTTAATGAGGCGTTGAAGAAGAAGAAGGAGGAGGAGGAGGAGGAGATGAGGATTCTGAATTTGGTGTTTGTGGAACGGTTGGATTTGATTACGTGGTTGGAGGGTGCGTCGGAGGAGAGTGAGTATATTAAGCCGCTGGAGGGTGTGGGTGTGTCTGGTGTGCAGGATGCGGCTGCTGCGAAGGCGGGTGCTGCGTCTGGTGCGGTGGGAGGAGTGTCGACGATGTCGAGTGCCGGTGTGAAAGCTGGTGCGTCGGCGGTTACGCAGGTTGGTGGGAGACCGGTCAAGGTGATTGACGCGAGGTTGCAGCAGATTTATAATGGGGAGCGGAAGTTGGGAGATCGCAATACGGTTTTGAGGGGGATTAGGCCGACGGTGAGATATTCTCGTTTTGTCTACAATCGTTGATTGAAAGTCTTGACTTTGGGCGTGTATACTGACATCTTCGATTTTAGGACTTCTCTCATGTTCGAAAAGTCGCGGAAAGATTCCTTGGTCGCGGTCGATCTGGCGCAGCTCCGTATCCTTCTGGTGGCGCAAAGCCCGGTGTCAAACCCTCTGTTCCTGCTCCAGGTCGTGGCCTCATCTCCAAAAAGGACTCGAGCTCCTCGTCGCGACGACCCAACCCCATCATCCTCGTCTCACCATCCGCCTCCTCCCTCCTTCGCATGTCAAACATCAAAACCTTCCTCGAAGATGGCACTTACATTCCTCCCGACCACCCTTCCCTCTCCAAATCAACCGGCGCCAACCGCCTCAAGATCTCACGCGTCCTCAACTCCCTCAACGACTCAACCTCAAATGGCGCTTCCCACAAACCATCGACTTCGCGTAACGGCACCGTCTTCATCCTCGTCGACAGCACTGCGGATTTCAAACCTGAATACTGGAATAACGTCGTCGCCGTGTTCACTACGGGCCAGACATGGCAGTTCAAATCGTACAAATGGTCATCGCCGCCGGATTTGTTCAAGCATGCAACGGGTATCTATGTTGGATGGAGAGGAGAAGAAGTTCCCCGGGACGTCAAGGGTTGGGGCCGTGGCGTGCGCACATTTGCGGTGGAGAGGTGGGATGAGAAAAGCGCGAATGCGAATGCGAATGCGATTGCGCCTGGCGCAGGTGGACGGACGAGATGGAGGGACAGAGAGGTCGTGGAGGGGATATGGGGGGCGATCGAGGAAGGGATGAGAGCTCGAGGCTGGGGCTCGAAGTGATTTTATGATACGAAGTAATATGTGACCCTTAGTTTCTTCTTTTTCTTTCTATCCAGGTGGGAATGTCTCTGCTGCTGGACTCTTGATATTTTTATGTACTACGATCTGGAGCTCTGGGATTTGTTTCAATTTGGGAGTTTCCGGCTTTTTAGACTTGAGCTACATACATACATATCCGAAATAGCATCATGTTTTATCACATTGCGAGTTGTTGATGAGTCTCTCTCCGTTTGCGCTGCGTGATTCAATCTGTGGTGTCTCTACATCAGACTTCCTCATAACTATGGTCAGTGCACAAACACTTTGAAAAACGCCATCAGAACTCGCATCGACCGTATCAATGCGTCCTTTTGAGTCAGTTAAAGATTAAGATCACGCATACCAATGCAGCCCACGCCAGTGCTAGCACCGTCGCTCAAACACAACACATTCCTGGAGCCTGCTTGGCGGGCATACTCATCGGATCTCTATCTTCTCTTCTTTGGAGTCACGACCGGATGACGGCTGATTTCGTGGCCGATGGTGGACAACGGACAAGGAACCCATGGCAGAGTTCAGCGTTTCCCACGGAGACATCCAGAGTTTCAACGAGTCAGTCCATCGCGCACCAGGGTTGCTTGCTGTTGGTTTCTTGCGAAAGACCCGGAATTCACTGGCTTGTCCTATTCTGGCTGCGATACGACGCTGGAGGAATCAAAGGGCGTGTGATGGAGATAAGAGTGCATTAGTTAACAGACTCATTCGCTGTATTAGACTGCTGCTGGCCAAATACTGTTTGATATAATATTTTCTTCGCTCCAGGAAATCACACTGGGTTTCTAGACTCTCATCTTTAACTTCGTTCTATCCATTGATACCCCATTGAACAAAACAATCTCAGCCAGAGGGGAACTATCGTCTTCAAAACTGAACAGTTATGGCTCGAGTGCAAGCCATCAAGCACCCCGACGCAACTTACGAGCTCCAATTCCTCACTCCCCAACAACTCCGCGACCACCCATCCCTCTCCGATATCGTCTCCTTTGTCAACGACGCCTTTGCCCAACATCACCAGGACCTCATCCCATCCACCATACATGCAACCCCAGAGCTGCTACGAGTCCCACACCCCGCTGACCTCCCGGACGAACTCACCCCACATGGACGATGCTGTGTCGTCTTCACGACAGACGACGATGTCGAGCAAGACACGACGAGCACGAACGGTGATTCATCATCCTTGACCCCAGCAGACAAGAAAAAAACTGGAATCCCAATCGCATGTGCAGCAGTCAAGCCTTGGAAACCTACACTGGAGAGATTCAACATCTTCGACGACGATTTCGTTGATAATAATAACGATAACAACACCAGCAACAGCAACAACAACAACAACAACAACAATCGGACCCAACCACAAGAGCCAGAAAAACAGGAACAAGAAGAATCCACCATTCGAGAATGGGAAGTCACCGCCGTCGCAGTCCGCCGCGACAAGGCATATGCACGCAAGGGCCTAGCACCCCTCTGTCTCGCAGAGCTCGAACGCGATCTCTGTGCTCGTTTCCAGTCCTTTATGAAAGCTTCTTCCTCTTCCTCTTCCGTTTCGATTCCAACAGCAAGCGTAGTACCTGCGAGTGTACCGGAGGTTACTACTACCATGCCCTGCGAACTAACGCTCTGGGCCCGTACGATCCGTGAGATCAACGGCGGGTACTGGGTGCGGAGAGGGTTTGAAGAGGTTGCGGCTGTCAAGTGTAAGAAGGGGACGTTGGGCGCTGTGAGGGAGTTTCATGTTGCGTCTTTGAAGAGGACGATTGTGCTGTGAGTCCAGTTTGGATGCCCCTTTCTGTATCTCTCTGTTTGGGAGGTAAACATCTAGACTAGACAAAGTTCTTTGGTGCTTGCCGCTTCAGTTCATCCTGATGTCGCCTTACGGTTTGTTGATAGACATGCATGGATTGCACTCGTGCCATTTCATAGACCAATGAATGAAGATATTCAAGCTCAATCAGTTTCTTCTGGTCTTGATTGTGTGTATAATTAATAGTATGCTGCTCTGCCAAGTTGGAAGTAAAAAGATCCAAGCCAAGAGAGGAAATGAGAGCATCAAAACGCCGTCCAAATGCTCTAATCATTCAGACTCTGCCAAATGGTATGTAGTATATCAGCAGACCAAGAAGAGAGAAGTTGAAGAAAAAAGAAAAATCGTCAAGATATCATGCCTCTATCGAAAACACGAGAAAACAAAAAGCACAAAGGTAAAAACAGCAAAGTCTCAAGGGCTCAAAAAAGATATGCCAAAAAAAAGGCCAAAAGTAAAGAAAGAAATCAGGAAACTAGAAAAACATCGTCGAAAAGGCCCACAGGAGCTTTCTGCTTCAAGTTTGCTGGCTGATGTTTCGATTTTTTTTTCAACTGACCCGCCCAATTGTTTCCGTCCTATATGGAGAAAAGAAAATAAGGAAATATGCCAAATGTATGCTTTGTTTATCCCAGCCGCCACCGAATCGACCCAATAAAGGAAATACTTGGAAATTTGCAAAAGATAGGAGGCAAAAGGGCCAAATTACAAGAAGAACTATATGTCAGAAAAATCAGGGACAAAAAAAAAAAAAGAAAGCAAATGGGAATTCAAATCTTTCGCATGATCTTCAAAATCAGGAAATAGAGCGAGAGAGAAATGCTTCCGTTGCGGAGTGGAGGGTGGTGTGGTCAAACCCCCTTCGAAACTGTTTCTTCCGGGTTCGCAAAAGTATGTAATATTTGCTCAAATGTCCGTCCGATATGATCATATATCCCACGTGTTTGGTAGTGTTCTGGTCCGGGATGGGAACGGGATAGGATAATACGGAGGAGAAAGGCAGAGCAACGGGGTGTGGATGTTTGTGTGTGTGAATAATAAGCGAACACATCCATTCGTTTGTGTAAAAGCGCATACAGGTCTTTCGTTCATTAGTACTCGTTCACTGGGATGCTCGGATTAGGTCTATAGGGTTGGTTGGTTGATTGAGGGGGATTGTTTCGTTCTCTTCGTTTCAAAATCGACGAATGCGACGCTTTCGTTCGTGGTTCAGAAGGGGACGGAGATGGCGCGCAGATGCAAAAAATAAACAGCAAAAGATAACATGGAGCAACGAAATGCGACCGGTTCTAGAGGGTGAGCGTCATTGTCATGACCTTGTCGATCGGCTGATTGAACGCTCAGGAACTGGTGCTGAAGTTGGGGAGTACGATCGACTGGAGCTGTTGAAGTCAAAGTCGTGCTCCTGCAAGATTGTTGAATATCTTGGATCGCGGACGAATTTCGGAACGGAATCCTACATGTTGATGTTAGCAAGAGAGATCAAAGCTGGGACAAAACCTTTCAAAGGAGAAGAAGATGCAGCTTACACTTGACATCAGTTTGAAGACAGAAACTTGAGCAAGCTCAAACAAGCCCACAACATCTGTGAGGCTCTTGACCATCGCTGCATCGTCGCCAACGGCTCTCGTCATACGACTGGCAAGGCTGTTGCGGAGAGCGTGCTCGATATTGAGCTCACAGGGAGATCCAGGCGCAAGGAACGCATTGTATAGACCTACTTTCGAAATTAGAAACGGCTCGGGAAAAAAGAAGACATTTTGGAGGTAGAGAAACTCACCGTATGCGCTGGCCAATGTTTCCCGGACTGCATCCATCTTGGAGAAGGCACCATCTTTCTCCGCACGATGGTAATCGGTGGTGAAGGCTGATACGTCCAGGTAGAACGACAGGTTTTCTTCGCACAGTGAATCTCTCAGGAATTCGCGGAACAAGAGTCTCAACGCTGGATCCTGTAAGATGTGGTTCAGACGCGCATTGTTTGAATCGCGAGGCGCCACGCGGCCGTCCACCGAGCTGGAAGTGACCTTGTCTCGTGCGATCCACCGACACACTCGTTGGCCGTGCTCCGTGATACCGTAGATGGCGTATTTGGTCGGTTGAAACGCGGCCATCGAGGGATTTTGTTGCACAAACGCCTTGTCTTCTGCGATGGCGTAAATCAGGTTGCATTTCACAAACATGGTCGCTATTTCAACGGGTTCTCGACGATCGACTGCCGTACAGCAGTCCAAGACCCAATCGACGGCGGCTTTGCCGGTAAAACTGTTCTGGACGACCTTATCTCCCACCTTGCGCTCCTTGGCCATTTTGACTCCAGCAGTGCCACTGGCATAGTCGCTGACGGAATCGGAATCTGAGCTGGACACGTTATTTTTGAGATTCGGGCCATCTACGCCTGCGAAACGACGGAAGATCACCTCGATGGTGGCACGATCCCGCGAGATCTGATCTGTTTGCGAATCGCGTTCGAGAATGACCAGCTGCATGGTATTGCGGGGCGATTCGAGAACGTCCATGACATGGCGAGCGGTGATACCATTTCGCTGGCAGAACCGATGGAGAACGTGGATTCCTTTTGGTGTCAACTGGAAAAGCACGCCCTTGGATGGAAACTGTGGGGTTACGCGACCATCCACGGGTTCAATGAAACGAGCTTCGACGAACCGCTGGCACACAGAACGGGCCATTTCTCTCGCCATGGAGAAAGTCGTGGTGGTCGTTGTGGTGACAATGCGGGAAGGGTCCTTGGGATCAGGCATCCGATTTGACTGAGAGAACTTCAACGATCCCAGGTTGTTGATGGCCTCTTCGGACATGAAGGTATGATCGAACTTGGAGAAACGCACGCGATGGCTCTCCAGCTTCAAGCTGACCATGAGAGTGGAGAACAGGTCCTTGAAATCCCGGGTGAACGGCCGGTCATCGCTGGTCATGCGGAGGAGCCGCGACGAGGTCTGATGCATCTTAGCACTTGGCATCGAATGCGCGTCGGCAGAATGAGCCAGAAGCGTGTGCCGTCTGCTGGACGAAGTGCTGTTGTCCCCTGGAAGCTGTGTGGGCGAGGTCGACGGACTGGAGTGTGCGGTCAGGCCGTTGCGGTCTACTTGGCACGAAGCACGGGGGCTCAGGTGAGAAACTGCGGCACTACCACCACCACCACCACGACCTCCAGAACCGCTCTCGTAGCTGCTGTTCCCGCTCCTCCGGTCACTGAACTCGGGGAAGTACTCTGTAGTCGGTGAGCACGCACTGGGAGACAGCTTCGGCTGGGTTCCGTTGGAGGCAGCCGGAGAGGATCGGAACGACGGATTGGGTGCACTCCCAAGCGAGACCAGGTTGTTCAGAGCAGAAGAGGTTTTTTCCAGGGCAATGGTAGCAAGCGAACGTCGACTGATACGCGAGTTCGAGATGGTGCTGGTGCGAGTATGAGACGAAGTAGAGGCACTGGTATGCTCCAGAGGAATGTAGGAGCGATGAGAATGAGACACAGTCTTTGATCCTTCCCGGTATCTATCGAGGGCGGAACGAGTGCTCATTGAAAGGCCCAGGGGAGACGGGAGTATATGGGGGGGGGATGGGGGACGGAGTGGAAGAAGAAGAAGAAGAAGACGAAGAAGAATCAGCAATCAGGGCTAGGGCCGCGGGTCTTGTAACAAGTGATATCAAGGGTCGAGCAAGATACAAGAGCGAAAGGGGAAAAAACGAACTTGTTCTCCAATGAGATCAGCAGCATCAGCAGTGACGAGAGAGGGGCCAGGGGAACAACAAGACCATAATAAAAAAATAATAAAAAATAAGCAAAATAAAGAACAAAATTACGGGTAAATAGCAGTAATATCAAATGTAAATTGAGTTTGTTATTTATGGGGAAGATCTGGGTATCGAAGCTCCGACTGGGACCTGGTGACAATTGCAAGTGTGATGAAGGGGGGCGAGAGGGGGGACAGTCTAAGCAGTGGAGAGTGCCAGATGATGTGGAGAAGTGGATTGAGGGCGTCAACAACAGTTACTCAGCAACAACGTGAAACTGACAACACACGCAGAACGACGAGGAGAGAAATAACTGATGGTGATAACAGCAGACGACGAGCAAACACAACACGACGATGGACTGAGCAGAAGAGACGGAGAAAAAAGAAAATAAAAAGGACAAAAGCAGAGAAAGAAAGGAAGAATACCAGTGCAGGAGTGGATCGCTGGTAATATTCCGTCCATACACAATTCCAGACTGAAGAATCGCCGTATTCTACTCCGTGTGTCATGGGCTGTACGCGCTGTATGTATCGTTTTACAGGCCTGTCATTGCAGACCGGTAAATACCAGGTCGCTCGGTATCTTTGACGACCGACTCCACTGCCAAGGGATCTGCCTCGATGATCAGCTCAGCACATTATTCAAGCAAGCACCGCGCTTTGGCTTTGGCGAGTCGATCAGGATTGAGTCTGATTCAGCGATCCGTCAGCAGAGACTTTACTACTTTGGAGGCGACGGTTCTCATCCCTCAACACCACCACTGCGAACCATCGACCATTCAGTACAACGGGATATCAACCAGTGCTCCTCGACCAGTGAGGATCATCTAGGTTAGTCCCGAGTCAGATGGTTACACAGAACGAAGCCATGCCACCGCAGCTGAGTTGTCGCATGGGCCACCTCTGGTGGTGATCCATGGAATGCAAGAATGTTTGCAGGAAAGAATCCTGCAGTGATTATTATTGGCCATCCGCGCGCACACGAGTCGCGTTGCCGTCCAACGTCCCTCAGGTCACTCTGCAGCGTCGCCGAAAACGGTGCTGGTCCTCGTCCCTCTAACCGCCCCCTATGAACAAAGGGCGAAATTCAAGTTTCGCCTGGAAGGAACCAGGGCATCCCGTAACCGCCGCTCATGGGCAGTCTGAACCCAAAGCGAGAGGGTGCTTGTTCATATTCTTCCTCCCCTCTTCCAGAACAAAGGCTGGAAGAGAGGATACGGAATATTGCCCTGTCTGGATATGAGATAATGGCCCTGAACAGTACACCACCTTGCAGTCCTGTAATGATACAGCTCTGATACCGGCGATACCGTCATACGGCACAGGTCACATTCGCCGCAGGGATGGGAGCCCTATTACTCCGTACGGGAAACTCAAAGACCGCGAAACAGCTTGCGATTGGAGACCCACAAAACGCCAACAGCCACGCGCCCGAGCACGAGACTGGGCTGCATGCAAGGAGAAAACGTGGCTCGCCAGTGCCTTTTGGGCTTAGTCCCGCCTGGCCCTTAAGTCCGACTTCCATCGTTCTTCATCCTTCACGACTCCTTGCAAACTCGTGGATTGTCATACATACATACAGTGCAATGGCTCCAATTCAGGTCTAATGTTAGCAATCAACAGCCATAACAATAACACTAGTTGCGAGCACTATCTCTCGGGGAACTGGAAGTTCGCCAGTAGTCTTCCTCCACTCTCTCGACCCCCAAAGGTGCGAACGACGGCGTGCAAGCTAACAACTTTGGCTTTCGGCTTCCTCCGTCAAGCGGCCCACGCGAGGTACTCGCCCGCCAAATCGAACGCTCCTTACATAATATTTTTGCAAGAACCGACCCAGCCGCCGCCTCGAAGCCGTTTCGACGCCTTTTCTTTTCGCCTGCGTCGGACAGCTTTGCCCAAAATCTCCCGACCACCAATGACCACGCTCGTTCGGCTGTCGCCCCACCCTCCTAAAACACGGCCACGACGGCGACTGATGTACCAAACCTGAAACTAGGGGGACGAGTTGTGCACTTGTTGTGAAAGGGCGATGATATGATGGCAATAATGATCGATTTTCCCGATTCGTAAGTCCAAGATCTATGGATCAGATATCCGGCAGAATCGCCTGATCTGTCCCGTACTTTCGTCATCGACAATCTGTTGTTATCTTTCCGAAAGAGGTGAAAGGTTCCCAAGGGATTCCGCCTCAGCAGCGGATCGACTAGTTATTCAGCCAACTTGGCATCGACGATCTATATTTTGATCATGACATTCGTTATCACAGCAGAAGTCGGCCTGAGAAAACAACGACGGGCTAAACATGCATCGAATCGTGCAAAAGACTCACAAGTCACAGCGCTGGAGGGAGCAGCACTTGTTGCAGTAGATGTGCGGAATTCGTTTGATCCATATCAAACGACTCCTTTTTCTGAAGAATTATTAGATTATCAGTTATCGCGCAGATGATAAGGCAGCGATAATGCCAAGGTCGAAACTCCGAAAAACTGCCGGTATTTTTCTCAGCCTTGAATTTCAACGACAACAAATCCTTCATTAAACTGCACGGCCGTTGCGTTGCGTTGCCGTCCACCACCACTACTACGCCTGCACATCCCGCGAACGAACTATACATACAAACTGTCGCAGCATCACTTCGTCGCCTTGCGGTTTGATTGGAAGTCTTACGAACTCTGTATAAAACCTTTATCCTGAAGGCTGAAGCGGACGGACCAGGGGGGCGAGCCAGTTAGCAACATCGTAACACGTTCTACGCTTCTAGAATCTCCAGCCCCTGGGCCACAGAAGTGGATGGGATAATGGGAGGTAGAAAGGGGAGCGCAGCCAAGGCATGATGTCAGCCAGGATCAGCCTTGTTTTTCCTTCATCAAAATTCTGTGTCGAATGATAATCCATCCCCGGCTCTGCAAGCCGCGAAATTTGAGATGGAACGATGAAACCCAGGCTCCTGCTGAATCAAACTACTGTACTACTGTATCTAGCTAGCCCCCGTCTAGTTCCTCCTTTGCAATCTTCTGGAAAATTCTAGCGTGGATTCTCTCTCTTGTCGTCCTTCCTGCGCCTTTAGGGGCATGGGCATGCTGCTGACTAACATCTTGCTGAGCCTTGGACTCTGTGGCTGGTATGTATACATACAGTACCGTCTCAAAATTACATACCTGGTGGTATTTAAGCGCCTTGTTCGCTAAGACAACATAGTTTACCTCTGCCAATCTGTAAATTACACGGCGCATTATCCCAAAATGGCACGGAGCCTCCTCTCAAAGTCGGGTTGGGCGCGTTCTGACAGCGTCTCGGCGGACGCAAGCAAACCTCGGGACAAGAAATAAGAAGTATTTGGAATTGTTTCGCAGTCAGCCCTGAGCTAGACACGTCTTGATCTTGACTGGCCCGCTGTTTTGGAGACAGAGAAGAAGATATAGGCGCGGACGATAAGAGGTGAGTTATAATCTTCTTCCGCGGGACTTGTCCATCATCACGAACACACGGGGCAGCTTGGAGAATTGCAAAGATCGATTATTGCCCTTGCTATTTGCACATATCGAACGGGCACCCTGGGCTCGAGTAATCGTCGCCTTGACAGCGGTATGAAGCACATCATGATGCAGCCCGATCAAGCAACCAAGGCCAATTCGCGATCCTTCACCACAAGAGAGTTTGAGACATCCCAACGTTGATCATGTCATTTGTCTGAGGTTTGTTTGGGATCATCCTCTCTTTTCTCCTATCTGGCCTTCAAGGATTTTCCACGTTGGGCTTGTTTTGTGTGGAGGATTTTAAGCGAACTCAAGCGCTTCTTCAGGGCAGGGCACCAGGGTCTTGACCTCCTAATCCTAGCCCTGCTCTCGTCCCCCCCCTGGACCCCCTGACACAGCACATTATTTTGCTGACGAGACGATGACTAAAGGGCCGCACCCTTGCACCGCATGTGTCTTGCCGCCTTCTTCCGATTCGACGCTGATTTCGATGAAGGTCCCCTTCACCCGCGATATTAACATTAACTATTTAATATTGTGCGAGTCGCGAACGCTCATGGCTTCAACTGTTCTTGATTGCCAGGATCACCCTGTTTGGCCGGATGGGGGTAGATTTTTTGGATCAGGGATGCCCGTTTCTAGTCATGGCAGCCGCCACGCGGACAGACAGAACCCTCCCCGTCCGCTCCACCTCTCTCCTGTCGCTCACGCTCGCGCGCGCGGCCACGCGTGAATAGCGATCTTCATCCATCCGGATAATTATGTTCCAAAAGATCTGACGATATGTATGTACATACTGTACGGCGGATGTAGGTACGAGTCATCCTATGACCAATTGTTTGTTAGTTACATTGCAGCTGTGCTCAGGAGCTGTTCTGTTCCTTTGTTCCTACTACTACTGTACCTCTCGCTACCCACGTTTGACGGGATGGGGATGGAGCTTCTGGAAGCATGATGAGTTCATCTCTTGGACTCCTACACTACTGGCTCTTTAGTTCAACGACTTGAGACTATCAACGAACCCACGAACCCCATGTGGTGATGCCTGCAGGCGGCAGGATACACAGGTCAGGCCGTTTCTTCTCTCAATAATAACGTCTGTTCGTTGCGCTTATCTTCCCCTGGGATCAAATTCATCTCCTTCCGAGGGCAGAGGCTGCCTCACTACCGTTTGCCTCAAAACGGCTCGCACGAGTCCGGTTCCGTTTGATATCCTTATCTTTTTTTGCAGTTTGTCCTTTGGCCAGGACTCGCTCGGCACGGCACAATCTCACAAGGTGTGGTAAACAGCTTGTGGCGGTGAACAAACGGCTGTGTGTCTTACCGCCTGTTCGCGGTATCTTTCCTTCTCGCACGCATGAAGTCAATTTGATGTGGTTTCTTCTCTATATTTCTTTTTTGGATATTTGCATATCTGCCTGGCTACCTTGGGCAAATGTTTACTCGAGCCAATCCTGGCCAACCCCGGAGCCCCATGGAAAAACCAGTGGAGGTATTGACTGTGGCCTCTTTGGTCTAACGCTCTGTGCTGGAGTCTCGAGATGGAAGATGTATATCATCAAGGATTACTTCGTAGCACGGAGGAGTAACACTCACCAGTCACAAGTCGACGCAACTCGGACGAATGGACAAAAAAAAGGGACGAATATTTTTGTCAACGACCGTGACAGAGATGCCGTCATCAGGCTTCGGGGAAAGTGGAAATTGCTTCCATCCTCGCTTAGTATGCCATGGGCCCTTGCTGTGCGTGATGCAAAAGAGGAAAGGCGGTTGTCAAAAGATAGCGGCCAGAACGGCATTTCTCCCGAACGACTGGTTTTTGAGGTTTAAGAGGGTCACATATTATATCACCGGCATTGTCCTGCGTCACCACATGGCAGAGCACTTTTGGCCGTCAGCAGATCAATGTTCATATCACATTGTCGACAATTTGATATGCAAACGATATTATACTGCTGTACTACACCTGCAGCGCGTCCCTTGTATGTACAGTACAGTATGCGCCGGCACAGAGTATGCATAGAAGGCATTATGGCGGTTTCGGGGGCCTGTCCCTCTCAAACTCCGTCTTTGAGATTATTATTAATCATCCCATGCCCATGTGCATCCCGACATTGTCATCGTCATCGATGATAACTTTTTTTTTTCTTGCCACGTGGCATGGTGGAGCTTAACCTGCCAAACCCGCGTTTCCATCATGTATTTTGAGTTTCTCGCCAGTGACAGTCGCTCTCCTCGTTCCCCTTCTTCTTGTCCCACACCCTCCCACGCGACGGTTTCCATGGAATTCTCTAGCGGTGGGCGGTGGGCAAATAATGGAAGAACCGTGGATGCTTTTGATTAAGCATAAAAGAAATTAAATATCACGACCAATTACTGTGCCTGGCGTGACCTGAAAGCAAAGGGAGGTTTGAATGTACTGTATGTATCTAAGTACAGTACCAGAATGATTTCCGACCATATACCATTTTTATTTATTTTTTTGCTTGTTCTCTGTGCGCAGTCTTCTTGACTCGCCGTGCCAACAGGAATTTGAGATCAGAAGAAAGGACCCCAGGATCAGACAGGCTAGTTGGTGGTGATGACTTGCATGATAAAGACCCGCACCGCAGGCTTAGAACAGAAATAAATACAGCCATTGTGAATGTATTGTATTGGACGAATGTATAAATCTGTACTGAATGTATTGTACAATACCTGCATACTTGTAATACAGTGCTGAATACGTATAAAACTGCGTACTCGGTACCCAGGACTACATGAGAGGAACATACTGCCACCAGACAGCTAGTCTTTTCACTTCAGGCAAAATTGTATACTATTTCGCAGAGCGCAGTTACGAGAGTCGTTGTCGTTGCCTCTCTCACACTTGATCGAAAATTCGTTTATGCCTTGCATACAATTGTGCACGTATTGCACAGATATTTTCTGTCGCATACTCGTAATACGTGACAAGAGACTCCGTATGATATTTACCACTTGTAAACAATCTAGCCCGCCGGGTGGATTCTTTCCCCCCCCAAAAAAACACTCAAACACTCAACCTAATCTTAGAACCACGTGGAGGAGAAGAAAAGAGGCAAAAATGCCATGTGCCGGTCGGGGGTTGAGGGGATGCGGCTTAGCTCGCCCAACCAACCTTTTTTTATTTTTTTTTGCTCGGTTTTGATCCTCTTTTTTTCTTCTGAGCCTAAATTAACCTAGAGGTTAGGGCCATCGAGGAGAAAGACGAACGAATGAGGAGTGAAGAATTTATGCTACAGAAAGCGTTGGAGCAAATAATCCTCCGTGGAGGTGAGTCTAAGCGAGAAGAAGGACGACGCTTTGACGGTGAGCCGTACAGTATGTAGTAGCGTTGTTAGTAGTACGGAGTTGTAGCCCAGGGAGCCGACCGTGAACCGGGATCCTGGGATCGGGGAGTCTTGGGGCGTCGGGGTTCACTCTGAGAACACCGCAGAGGGAAGAACGTGTCCTGTGCTTCTGGAGATATTATTGTAACCCGCGTGGGAGATATGAACTTGAAGGACGTCTTCGGCTATCTGGACCACAGGGGTGTTTGCGATGGCGGTCGAAAGGTCCAGGCTCGAAGCACGTTGCCGCATGCGCAAGCAATCACCAAATCTAGAAGAGAAGAGAACCTCAAAAGACATTCAAAGATAGCGCTGTCAATGACGATGGCATCGGCGGTGACCCTGGGACAGAGCCCAACACGCAAGGGTCAACCTCGGCATATTGGCCGTTCAAAGGCGAGTTTCTTTCTCATCATCACCGCTGTTTGCGCCGTGTCGCGATCGGCGGAGCCAAACATGCATAAGCATAACGATAACCTCGAGTCTTTTTGTTTCAGAAATACGAGGACGACACGCATGGGCTGCTCCGCACTGTTTTGGGAATATTCCGTGGGTTTGGAGCGCTTCTTGTTGTTACCCGACGGAGAGTGTCGCTTCTTTTCTTTTTGCTTTCGGGACGATGTAACATTGTTGTCAAGATGGACGGTGACTCTGGAGAGGAGAGTCTGGAGAGAATGCGACGGGGTGGCTGATAGGTTGAGTACCGTGGATTTCCCAAACTATGTGTTCATCTAGATTGTGATCGATCCATTTGGTGTTTCCAGCTTACACTTCTTCTTCATATCCGTTGTCGGCTGGTCAGAGCCTTGAGCGCAGGACGAACGCTGGATTGTGTGTGATTGCAAGCCATGCAACAGCATGACATGTCGATGGGCCATTTCCACTGGCTCGGTTGCTGGGGTCAATCACCCAGCGCTGCGTTACCTGGCGTACAGTGACTTTGTCGATTCGATATGATATCTGGAACTGTGACAAGTCCAATAATGATAACTGGCAGCACCCCCTCGTTATCCCCGTTGATCAGAGACACCCACCGAGACGGCGGCTGGGCCGCTTCAGAAAACCACGTTTCCCGCATGGATCATTTTTGTCCGCTCCAATAGACGGCTGGGTCAGCACCTGGTCTCAAACGCACCACGCGATGTGCAGACGATTGTTGGGAATTGGACAATAATGAAGCTTGACGCACCATCCTTGTGCTGCCAGTGCTGGACTCGCAACAGACTTTGCTAGCTGGGTGCTTGAGCCCTTCGTAAGCTGCACATCGAATTGAAGCCAACAAACGGTGCGATGCGAACAACCTGAGAAAACGGCTCCACGTTCAACCGAATAATGAGATTGTATCGGTCAAGCGGATGCTCTGCTCGATGGCAGCTGGGACGGCAAATAAGCAATCTGAACATGTCAGGGCAAATTAGCAGGAGGAACCCAACGGTCGCACGGCATCCTCGACGAATGACGCTGAATGCTCTTCTGCTGGCATCGTTCGAACAACCCGAGGCCTCGCCTTTGGACTGCTTCTAGTCACCCCCGGAACATGATAACAGTGAGCTCGAACCGGGAGCTGGCACAGAGTTGGGCGTTTGCTCGGACTGACAAAAGGGCAGGAATTCCCGGAGAAACAAGAAGAACAGACTGCGCAGCCCTTGCTGTAGTTGTCGTTCTTATTCCTCTCGATCCTCATCCTCATCCCGACACGACGGACCCCCGGCATGCATGATGCACCCTGGCAACATCCTTGAGACACGTTCTCAATCCCAAACCAACTGGCCAACATCGTTGGCCAACAGGCACACCACACCACACCGCACATTCAAGAACGGGTTGAAAACTACCTGTGTGCGCAACGTTTACATCTAGTGCATAGCTGAGACATGCTGACATCTATGTGCCTATTTGAGGCGCAACCTGGTTCGTACTGTACACGCATCGTAATACTTGGAATCAGTCTCGTCGAACCAAGCTCCATGCTGTTGAATCTCAGGTGCGACAAACCCCTCTACAAAAGACCGTGGCCGTCCAGAAGCATCATCGAGAAGCTAGAACCATTGAGATTTTCGTACGATGTGAACGTCGATCGGTTGGGGGAGTTCCCAGCAACAATCCGCTGGGATCCAGGGATCACAACCTTACTTACAGTAGGTCACCGGTTAAGGACTCTCTCATCCAGAGGGACAATGGGCATGGAAAAGGACGGCAATTTTCTGTGCTTGCCCGTCGGAGTCAAATAATATACACCGCACATCACACTCGGTACAAGCATTGTTTTACCCCAGAGAAATTGTCGCTTGCGTCTCCCGGGGCCCCATAGTCGGGGTATTATTACGCTTTACCAGGATCGAACGGGCTTTGCTTCTGGAATCGTTCTCTCAAAGCCCGCAAAGAGGGAGGGATTGCTTGAAAGTTGATTGCTTTGCGGGATTTCGAGTCTGGGGAAGACGACAGCACATCAGTTATCAGAGTTTCCAACCAACCCTTCTCATCTTCTTTCGTCCGGGGTTTTCTTCTTTTTTCTTTTTTTCTTTCCTGTTGTCCTTCTTATCTTTTCATTTCTATCCCAGGTTTTGTTTTTTTCCGCAAACAACCATGGGTCCAGCGTCGACGAGCACTGGAAGTGGACCATGTTACATTTCATGCAGGTTGCAAGAACCCTTGCTTCAGCAGAGCAAAATTTTGTGCTCCCAGCATCCAGTTTTCAATTTAAAATGCCCGTTTTGCTGGTGATTTGGTGCGTGCTGACAAGTCTAAGAATCCTAGGATTTCAGGTTTCAAAGGGAATAGAACAAAACTGTTGTTAAGCGATCGTCCTCAAGTGGCTGCTGCCCTATTACGCAGGGAGTTTAGATCCCCGTTGTCGGAATCCTGACTGGCGTAGGTAAATATTTCTTGTGATTCTCACTCCCTTGTCAAAGTCGTATTTCCCACGCGATGCCGCTCCAGAGCCAGGGTCTGGTTTGCCATACCATGGGAGGTGGTCTTACTTCTGAAACTCGTCGAGTTTTCCGGCTCAATCATGCGAGATATTGTCCAGGTCTCTATTACTGAAGAATCCCAGGAGAGCTGTTATGAAATTCCCCCTAGGTTTTGAGAGATAGTCTGGTATACACCGTACTCCAGACCAAACCAAGTATCATGAGCCACGGCGACGGACAGCATAACTAGTCAATCGTTGCAACATCATGCATCGTGACAACAGAATCCCAACCAGGCGCCGGCCCCAGCACCAATACGAAGACCAGAACCAACATGACCACCTGCCGGTTTTGGGCCAGAGGAGAGCACATTATTCTGCGAACTTGTTGTTTCTCATCCATTTGCTGTCTGGACAAGAACACCACGCAGATCACCAGGATGGCATGCAAGTCATCCTCTTAACTCATGCAGAATCAAAGGTAAAATGAACCAAAACTCGCTGTGTTTTACGGAGTTCGCAGTGTAGGGTTCCTTTGCACTAATTAACACTCAATCTTGGACCGATACCCTGGATCGAGCTCGACTCTTACTACCAAATAATTGGTGTCAGTCTGAACTGCGATGCAGATTGTTCACATAAGGTAACGAGCATTGCAGCTCAAGGGACGAAGCTCCAAGACAGATGGCATTTCAATGCGACGACGGGCGAGCAGATAGGTTTACCCTGTGCCGCGAGGACAGCAGCGAGGACGTTGCGCGTGCATGCATGCATTGTTCCCTGGAGAGAGCTTGAAGATTTCAAGGACTGCAGCTACCGTCCCGGCCCTCATCGACACGGTAAAACGGTCAAGGGGCTGCTTGTCAATGGCGTAGCAGCCAGTTGTTCAGAAAAGCAGCAACCGATTTTGATGCACAAACGCTCTCAAAATCAACACACGGCTGCTCCAGGCATTCAATACCAGGAATTCTTCCAATCGTAAGGCGTCGCTTGCCACCTTCCTAACTCTTCATGAGGCCAAGAGATTTCGGATCTGTTAGACGGCAGTCCTGCCAGAGTGCTGAGATGAAATCTGAGCCCAGGACAGACCACTCCCTACACTGGTGGTTTTGATATCTCGCAGTTCCCTTTCGCTCTTCTTCTTTTTTTCCTTTCTCCTTCAATTTTGGCAGCAAGACTGGAAGCGCTCGCTTCTGGGCTTTGTCCCACAGTCCTGCAGTGCGATTTATACCCGAATAACCGCCGATGCACTTGTCCATGCTGTGGTCTCCAGAAACAATACATACAAAAGAATTTAAAAAAGGCCAATCACCATTATTACGCGCCACCGGTTTCACAAGCCACGCGTACATATTACAGTATTACTTTGGCACGATGATGATCTCCGCATTGGAAAAAATAAACAATGTGATGAGCAGCCAGTCCAGTCGCGCTGGTGGTGGTACAAGTTGTGCGTTCACAGCACATGAGGACATGATGCCTGGCCAGAGTGAATCCGAACGCATGGGCGTAACTAGTTATCACTTTGTGATTGTGAATCTCTCCTTTCTTTTCTTTTTTTTTTTCCGGCGCAAGGTGACATGACAAGGCTTCAGTAGCGGTGATCTCTGGTTGAAATGAAAATTTTACGCCGAGCTGAGCACACGGGAGGCGCGAGCGTTTGTGGCTGCTTTGCAGATAATATTCGAATTGTGATTTTCAGCCAGCCTGTTGAAGAAGACAGGCAGCATAATTCTCGAAGTAGGGAAATACGCAGCTGACAAGGGGGAAAAAAGGACAAAGGTATTCTGGTGAATGCTTGCGTATGGTTTTGCTCTTTTCATAAGGGTCTGTGTCTTCGACATTACAAATGGCCACCTTTCCTTCGCTGCTGTATTCACACACATCACACAACATTGGCCATCGACAAGTAACATGTCGGATTTCCTTTACGTTTCCGGGTATCGGCAGATTGCATTAGAACCTTTGCTCTGTCTGCAATATAGTAAATATTTCCTCACCCGAGAAGCGGGTTTGAAACCAGGATTGACCGCCCCGGCCTGTTCAATGAGCCATTCCCATATGGCGCAAACAAGTCAATGTCGTTGATCTCATCCCCCCTCTATTAGGGAGCTCTGTTACTCTTGATATGTTGTATATAAGCTGCGTAGGCATATACTCCAATGGTTTTTGTGTTCTTGTATCCCTTAACGTCCTGACGAAGTACTTTGCAGGCTCGTCAGCCCCAAGCTTTCCAGCAGGAAAAGTGTGTACAATGACGCTGATTAGTGAGGGTCGTCAGGGATAGGACGCCCGAAGACGAGAGGTTGGTGGAGCAAAAACAGTTGTCTGCTGAATCAATGGCCCTGCGTTGATGGCGGCCGACAAGATGATGAATCGTATCATCGCATCGATGATCGACACTTACGGTCGAGGTATGGTGTAAGTCTCCTCCTACAAATCATGACCTCAACCGGTACGCAAACAATTCACCACCAAGGCGGGCTTCACAAAGCCATCGAGCGAAATACCAAAGGGAAAACTTCTCTCACCCGTTGTGTGACACCAGTCATTGATTCACCCATCCCTCCACCAGCGTCCCAGCGCCCCAGCACCACCGGGGCCCATCCCATCGACAACATCCTCGAAACTTATTTCAACCCTAAACATCCTCCCATCTCCGATCCCGCTACCTCCAGACGCCGGAGCCACGAGTCCCCAGCCAACAAGCTTCTCCCATGCTTCTCGCGCGGCGTCTTTGCCCCATACTCGCCCTGGTGTTGCTGTAGCACCTTGTGCAGATGCTGAAGCCTTGGCCGATGTCAGAAGACGGACGTATTCTGCATATACAGCGGGGAAAGTAAGGGTCAGCGGAGCAAACGCGTGCGTCTGGGTTGATTTTAGACCGGGGTCGTGGAGTGCTGTTAAACGGGTGGCTGCGAGAAGGAGACAGAGAGGGAGGGAGACGGTGCTGGTAGAAGTGGCGGAGGTAGCGGGGAATGGGAACGGTGCTGGGTCGGGGCAGAGTGTTTCGAAGGTGAATGATTTGGCGTCGGGAATCATCAGGGAAGAATTGCGCGAGGAGCTGAGAGCAAGATTTGATATTGGCAGAAGAGCACTGGCAAAGAAGTCTCTGGGGCCCTTTGTGCGGTAGAAAATTGTCTTAAGATGCGTCTGGAAGAGTTGATCCGCCCAAAGTCCCTTTATTTGATGTTAGCCGTTGAATATCAACGCTACTAAGGGGTGATAGAAAGTGCCTACCTGGAGATAACAGTTCCAGCGTTCACGCAGAAGCTGTCCCTTGGGACTTTGCAACATGCTTTTCACGGCGCCAGAATGACCGCCCTGATCTTGTACTTCTTCCGGGTCGATCTTCAAGACGGCCATGCAGATTTCTGAAAACTCTTTAAACGTTTGAGGCCGTGGCAGGAACGTGTATCTGTGACTAAATCTGCTTTTCACCCGTTTCTCGAGATTTTCCATCACGTCCACCTTCGTCGTCAGCCCGATCACGGCCAGGGGGGCTTTCTTCGCCTGTGCAATATCAAAAAGATTGTAGAGTAGTGTTTGACGAGGATGGTATGTGAACAGATCGAATTCGTCTAAAATAATAACGACAGCCTTAGTAGTTGTCATCGTATCCGCTGTGCTATCGACGGGCACCTCGGACAGCAGTGCCAGCAACGAAGCCATGGTGTCAGCGTACGTCGACGGCTTGCTTAGATCCTCATCAACATTTAGTTCGCGCCCAAGCTGGTGCCATATCTCTCTCAATGCGATTTTGTCATCAGTGTGCAGGAAGCCATTGAGGCGAACAACGTGAAAGTCGTCTTTGTGGTCTTTTGCAAGGGAGGCCAAAGCAGTTTCAACGACTGCGGTTTTCCCGCAGCCCCTTGCGCCAAGGAGCAGCATTGAGTTGCCTTCGCCCGCGAGAACCGTTTGCTCCATCAGCTGATAGACAGTTTGATATTCGGTCGTTAGACCCCTCAGCGGGACGAGTTGCTTGCCGTTGATCCTCTCGAGGACGAATCTCGCAAGAGAAGCGATCATGTCTTCAAGGCCATTCTTTTTGCAGAATGACCGGAGTTCTGCGACATATGGCGCATCCTCTTGGGGCCGCACCGTCGATATATCTGAGATCTGTTCTGTCGCAAGCTCAAGTTGTAATTGTGCTTGAATTGCTAGGGCGTCCGTATCGATAGATTCCACCTGCGATTGGGCATCTGAGTGGACGGATTCGCAAACCACTTCGTTCTCTTGTGGATTCCCTGGTCCCTCCTCATCTTCAACTGGGACGTCCCAAATGGTATCACCAGCAGAGTGCTTAACTTTTCGTGTTGACTGTCTAATCCGTGGGACAGATGCCGCGGGTCTCAATCGTTTCACACTCGCAGCCTTTGTTTCCTTGGTAACCGTTTTCGATTCCACCACAGGAGCGGTCTTAACTGTGCGCGAAAATCGTGCGGGCTTTATAGGGGCATTGATATTCTGCTGCGGTTTGACCTTTAGCCTACTGCTCGAGCGAAGTTTGTGTTGCGTGTTTGGCTTTTCCAATCCTTCCGGCTCTCCAGGAGCTTGCAAATGACTGACTTCATCCTTCGCTGGAACCTGGTCGGATATTTTTCGCCGTTTGGACGATCGGAGAGTTCTCGAGTCGGTCATTGCGTTGTGATGGATTTGGGACGCGTCACGTTTGCATCACTGATAGAGCCTGAACCTACAGCGATTAGGGCGTCCGGAGAATCACAAGGCTAAATAGGAGCAGTATTAAAGACTTTAGAGTAGGGTTCGACAGGCTATCCGCCTGTTTGTTCAGCCAGTCTCGCGACGGAATCGTCAAGTTTCAAGACGGAAGTCGATGTGATTACGTAACCAAACGCGCTTGTCGTGTGAAATCTGACGCGCAATCACGTGCACGTATCTTAAGTCTTGGCATGTTTGACTTTTGTTTGTCGGGCTCAATTTTGGCCGAGGTTAATTCGTGCTCGCGTCACTCCGTACTCTTCTCCCAGGATGAGCGAGGCCCGGAGCCTAGCATGTCGGTTGAGCGAGGATTAAACGTAGATAAAAGGATTGACTATCTCTCCGCTCCTTGAGAATCAGTAAATCTCATTCAGAAACGCGGAAAGGAAGCAGCAGCCGCAATTCTCACTCAATCTTATCTGTGACCAGAGGGGAAACAATCGTAGCAATGGAAATGACCCAGGAAGTCTTCGCGAGCCGGGTGAAGGACATATGGGAAAACGGCCTCTACGAGCCCCAAGACACTGTATGCTACATTCCCATATACAATATTCCAAAACTCTCTACTAAGACCGCAACACCTACAGAGCTACGACGCGCCCCTTCGCGCTCACGTCCGCTTCCACTCTGCCTCCCTCGGCTCTCCCGTTCGCGCTACATTTCGCTCCATCGTCGCGCCATCGATGTGCAATAAACTCGGAAACCTTCACGGCGGCTGTGCGACAACTCTCGTCGACGTGCTCACGTCTATTGCGCCCATGGCTCTTGGACGGCGGGGAATGTTCTCGTACGGCGGCGTGAGCCGATCGCTAGACATCAAGTTTCTGCGGCCGGCGCCGGAGGGGATAGAGATTGAGATTGCTTGCGAGCTGGTCAGTATGGGGAAGAGGTTGGCTATGTCGAAGGCGGAGATTCGGCGAGTGGACACTGGGGATTTGTGTGTAATTGGGCTACATGACAAGGCTAATATGGATCCGCCGGTGCAGAAGCTGTGATCGGGATAGCTAGGATAACGGCGAAGGCGATGATGGGAGAATTATACCCTTTGAGATTCAAGCTGTTGTTGTGCGTTGTTACTGAGGTGAGAGAGGAGTTCAGAAATCGAATGTGCCGGCGGTGCTCAACATCGTCAAGGGCATGTTGATATTTACATCCTAGAATAGATATTAGATCACTTGAAGCTGATTAGTATACACGTCTAAAAAGGGACACCATCCACAGTTCATCGATACTGAAAACCACGGGCTCATCGGGTCTTAATGGCTAAACGAGCAGATGTTTGTCTTACTAACCCCGCGCTGTTCCCGGGGAGATTTGCAAAGCAGGAGTTTGGTTAACTACGATTATTGCAGCTTGAAAAAAATCAGATGTCATCGGTTTCATTGATTCCTATGCTGATTCATAGCCATAGTAAAACCCAGATGGCTGCCGCAGAGACAGTAGTCGAGTAGACAGAAACCAATCATTCATAGCATGAGAAGTCATAACCATCATTCAAATTGAGACATCACGAGGCTTGAGGAAAGTTCATTCCACGCATAAAGTTCCGTCCAGGGTCAAGGCGATTATCCAAATCGGCATATCGCAAAATAAACTCGCGCTATATTTTGAGACATAGTCGTTAGTTTGTTACTCCTATCGAAAGAGGATGAAGGACGACTGAAATCTGATATAAAAAATCAAACTTACCCGGACCTTCTTCCATGATGTCGTGTCCCACCATAGATACACTCCGCGTTCGCTAATGCCTCTTTCAACTTCAACAGGGTTTGGATATGAATCATCGCGAGTAAGCCATGCGCGTTCGATCTTGTGATATCTCCACTTTCTACCCATTAATTCCTCAGCAACGAGCTCTTGCATAATATCGCGAGGCATGCTGTAAAAGATGTAAAAGAGTGTTTCGTCAGTGAAGCTTGGAATTCGTGTTTGAAGAGGCTGGACGTTAGCCACATTATAACACGCGGGAAGGGTAAAATCTGGTTGGAGAGGAATCCCTGAACCCGAAGGAACAAACGGAGAGGCAAACGACAGATGAAGAGGTCTGTAATTATCACGCGAATGAGTATATCGTCAATTCATTTTGATGGCGGGTTTCCTTACTCAGGCTGGTTCAAGTCCAATCCAAGGCTCATGAGGTCCTGGCCTATTGCTAGACTGGCAACATCGGGACTTTCACCATGAATCATTCTGAGAAATCCAGCAAGACCATATTTATCTCGATCGTTCATTTGGGCCAGAGGGATTTGTTCAGCAGTCTGAGCTGTTGCACTGGCTTCTTGGGGTTGATTTTCCTCAGGAAAAGCAACTATCTGTTGTGGTAATTCCGAGAACGCTTCGGGGCGAGTATTGCGCTGTCCAGCCATGATATTTGCTGAATCCTTTGCAAAGATTAGAAATCATGGCAGTAAAAAAAAACTTGGGCCAGTGTTTACCTCTTGGTCTTGAGTACCGACACCATTTTGGCCTGGACCAATAGGAGATCGTGATGCTAAAATTGTTGTCAACATACGCGTTCTATGAGGTTTCCTTTGCAAAAAACACCAACCTGCTGTCGCCGGCCCTGGAGAAGTGATGCCCGCGCCATCTCGCCGCCCATGCAGGCTACTGCCCACAGATCCTCTGGCCGGTCCCGGTAGTGATTGATTAGAGTAGCCGATTGAACCACCGTAGCTTCCTATGCTCCCCACTTGCATTAGAGACTCTCTGCGATCTTGGCCCATGTCAGCAGGGTTATTTTTTCCCAAGGGAGGAAATTCTTCAATATTGCCGGTTTGCGGCTGGGTACTGTTCGAAAGCTGCCCGCTGATTCCTTGTCCACCATTACGGAAGTCGTCAAGCTGTGTCGCGAATTGTGAGCCTGAGGGGAAAAGGTCATCGCGGGATGGATGAGGTTGCGAAGGCTGGTTTGACTGGGTTTGTGAAGCTCGGGACGGCGCTTGCGAGGCCACTGGAGGTTGCGGCTGTCTCTGGAGAAGGCTTTGTTGAGCGGCCCGTTGGTTAATAGTGCTCCATATCGCTTGCCCAGGTGTTGGTGTTTGAGCGGATTGAGTGCCACCACACGACAGGGAAGGAAATTCGCTAACAGAATTGATGTCTATGGTTAGCCCTTTCAAATTGCGCACAGCTGAGTTCCGACGCGCGTTTGGTTTTCCCAAACGAGCCATGGTTGTTATGGTGGTGTAAAATGCATCGAGGTCGAGTAGGATGGAGAATTGTAGCTTTATAAGAAAAAAAAACAAGGTACGTGCAGTGAAAGCGTGTATGCGGGTGAAGAAAGGTTTGCAACTCACGAAAGATCTAAAGGAGTTGCAGGCTGTGACCCGCCAACGCTTTGTGCAAATGTACTCATAGCATTCACAGCTCTTTGCTGATTGTTTAAAGCTGGAGTTCCCCCCATCGGCGCGCCAAAGCCCCAAGTTGCAGCACCTCCTGTGCAATCAAAGATTGTGAGTGAGAACACTTCTAGCGGAACATCGCGCATTATGTTCAAGCCTCACCAATTTTTCCATTCGGCATTCGGTTGGAGAGCAACGAAGGATTCGAGGGTCTTGCTTGTTGTTGCTGTGGTGCGGGAAAGCCTGACATCCCCCGAAACGGTTGCTGACCAGGCCCTATGCAGTTTCAGGAAGCATTAGCTTGAGAATCTCCAGAGAAACCAGACTTGCGAATTGTCGAATAGAGACTTGACGGCAGCTCGAACAGCGACTCTAATATCGGTCGAGTCCAAGGCTCCATGCTGATGGGTTGTTCGGCTAAACACAAACGCGTGCAGAACAGTCGATCGAGATCCAGTGGGGAACAGCGTGTTGGAGCGGTGATTCGCAGTGCACGAGAGAGAGTGTCTTACCTGGCCTGTTCATAATGGCGAGCCTTTAACTCTGAATCAAGAGTTTGCAATGCTTCTCTGAAGTCTTCTGTCAAAGATGAAGGTCTGCCGTGAAAAAATTGTGTTCCGTGTTGATGGTTTGTTCACTGACTGCGTTGGTTGGCATGGGAAAGCTGTGAGATGAGATTCCATTAACCTCATCACTACGCGCGCGGCTCTGGGCAGTGCACGGATCAGGCGCTAGGCAGTTTAGGGGGAATCCACCTGCCACAGACGACAGGGCAGCGTAGAACAGACTTGATACCGGGTCAATAAGCCTCGTACAGGGTCTACAGGGTCGAATTCGAGAAAGAACGGCATGAGATGCGCTTATAGCCTTGATTTTGCGTCTATCCTGCTGTTTACGCGCTCTGGATACAAAACGGAAGCTCTAGCAACTTCCTCAAACTCGACTTTTGACCTCGGTTGGCAAGCGCAGCATCGACACGCAATTACGGGGAACAAGTGAACTGATGGATTCCATGGAAGCAGAAGGTCCTTATAACCATGGCAAGGTTGTGAGGAGAATTAGAGCTTTGGAAGAGATGGCTCCATCATTCTATAGACGCTCGCTTCAAGATGAAGACTTGTATCTGGTCTGGAGGTTCTTTTGCCAACTCAAAGAGGCCAACGATATATCCGCCCAAGGTCTCTCAAGATCTCCAATTCACAATTGGAGGAGCACGAGTATTCCGTACCTGGCTGAGGGCTTTTCGATCGTTCTATTGACTGGCTGTTGAACCCGTACTGCTCCGGTTTCGTGTGTTCCAGGTGCGTTATAGTGTATCTGAATTTGGGATCCGGATAGCCGGTCGGATAGACATAACATCGATACGGAACACTTCGTAAACTAGAATTCAAACCCACAATGTAATTCTATCTTTCCACCGTCCTTGTCTCTGTCTCATTAACTGTCCAGGAAAATGTCGAGTAACGCCCAGACATGCCAAGAGCCCGGTACCTAGTTAACTTATGTCACGTGACCGAGTAGTTGAGTTGAATTTTTCTCGTGTTCTCTTCTCCCAACCTCACGACTTTTCTCTCAACACACCATCCAACAACTTTCCTTGCTCCAATGGCTTCAAAATCCATTGTCTCTTTCTTCTACCAACACGGGGGCTCATCGCTGGCCGAGCTGCCCCCAGCGTTTCTTGCCCCAGCGTTATATTCCCCTAGGATCACTTTCAAATCTCAACGGTCTGCATTCTCTACCTCATCACCGCACTCAGCCCGCGACCGCAGCCGTTTCCGTGGAGTCTCTGCCATTCACAGAACCGGTACTAAGCAGCCATTGGCGGTTGCAAAATTCCCTCTTCCAAAACCTGCTTCACCAGAACTTTATGAAGAACGCCCAGTCAATCCAGATCATGGACTATGGGGTTTCTTCGGCTCAAACAAACAAGCCATTCCTACACCAGAGGAGGAGTATGCTCATGGTATGGACTGGCGACCCTTGGGTAGTTGAATTATATCTGACAGCAGTTTAAATAGGGCGTGCTTGGACTATTCAAGAGTTGAGACAAAAGTCGTGGGATGACTTGCACTCTCTCTGGTGGGTTACGGTGCGGGAACGCAATCGGATAGCCACATCCACCTATGAGAGAAGGCGATTAGCAGCTGGTTACGGCGATTTCGAGTCCGACAACAGAGATAAAACTGTGAGTGCCCAATATTATCTATTTCCTATCATTACGATTCTTTTATTTTTATGATGAGACTACATTCACTCGCCGATATGAATGCCTTCGGAATGCTTAAACCCGAATGGATTTTGAGATTTACTAAATGTCCTGATTCGACCCTATACTCCCCTAGGAGTGCCTTGGCTACCTGTTTGACATAATTTATTGTTATTCAAGTCTGTCTAACTGATATATTTCCTCTAGATTCGATCGACACAACACGCCATTAAACACGTCCTTCGGGAACGGTGGTATGCGTGGAGCGAAGCTCGTGAGCTCTATAACAATGGATACAGACCTTCTGCAGAAGAGATGCTCGAGGAAGAATCCATCGAAGCTTCTTCAACGGAAGTGAGACCTGAAGAGTTGGAACAAAGCATGAAGCCTGACTCGGCTTCTAAGACAATCTGATGTAATGCTTAAAGCACCAGTTGTATCACTCAGTCAGAGCTGCGAGGTTCGACCAAGGTCAAGAGTCACCTTGAGTTAATTTTTATCCCGTTGGTTTAATGCCACTGGATATAGCATCAAATGATGCTTACCTCGTGCTCCCTACAGTGTCTAGCACTAGGACCATATGTATCTTTATACTGTACTATACAATTCTAAAGAACTTTCTGAAGACGTGGATTTCCCTCTCTGTATCTCGAATGCCTCCGTAAAGCTCCAGGTACAAAATCTTTTGAGGAATAATAATCAAGGAAGCCTAGCCATGGCTTTTGAACGGCCTCTGGTTTTGTGCTGTCATGGAACCAGGGATCAGACCGCCTCATCACGCTAGCGTCAAACCGTAATCGTGATGTGGGAAGGAGGGATAAGTTAAGCATCTCCAACTCCAGTCTCGATATCATCCATTTCCCACCACATTCCATTCATCCCTAGACTTACCGTGTTCCTATTCTCACTTTCATACAACTCCTGTTCTATAGCGATCTATCCATTTCATAAACTACTATGGAGGACATTGCTCCTGAGTATGACGTTGTGGTGCTCGGCACTGGTTGGTTTACCCCACTTGACATTCAGTGAACTCCTTATTGACTTGCTTTGGACCTCTAGGCTTGACGGAATGCGTGCTTTCAGGGTAACTGCTGATAGCATCACCTGGTGCACAGACCTGACACTTATTAACTGCTATTTTTAGTGTTCTGAGCGTCAAGGGGCAGAAGGTCTTGCATATTGATCGCAACGATCACTACGGAGGGTTCGTCGGACTGGTTAGCTACCCATCATTAACAAGAGCTCTTTGCTGACCCTTCACGAACAGCGAAGCAGCTTCCATCAACATAGAAACGGTACGTTAATCCGCACTCTCGATCGTTTCTCATCGTCGCTGACACCCTTAAAGCTCTTCAAGAAGTTCGGCAACTTGAAACCCGGAGAAGAGCCCTGGAAGAAATATGGCAGAGTCAACGATTGGAACGTCGACTTGGTCCCAAAGCTGCTCATGTCAAACGGAGAGCTGACAAACATCCTCGTTTCCACCGATGTCACAAGATACCTCGAGTTTAGACAGATTGCTGGCAGCTATGTCCAGCAGGGCAGTGGTGCTAAGGCCATGGTTGCTAAGGTTCCGTCGGATGCCGGCGAAGCTCTTCGATCATCCCTGATGGGTCTTTTCGAGAAGCGACGCGCAAAGAAATTCCTAGAATGGGTGGGCGAGTTTGACGAGAAGAACCCGAGCACTCACCAAGGTACGAACCTCCTTCTCACCCATGCGTTCATAAATGCGATGCTTACAGATTTTTAGGGCTGAACATGGCCAGCTGCACTATGAAAGAGGTGTACGATAAATTTGGACTTGAAGACTCTACCCGCGACTTTGTCGGTCACTCCATGGCGCTCTATCAGTCGGATGAGTACATCAACCAAGTCGGAACGGCCTCTGAAACCATCAATCGGATCCGTCTATACGTGAACTCGATGGCTCGCTATGGAAAGTCTCCTTATATCTACCCTCTTTACGGTCTTGGAGAACTCCCTCAAGGGTTTGCACGCCTGTCTGCTATCTACGGTGGCACATACATGCTCAACGCCGATGTCGATGAGGTCCTCTATGAAAACGGGAAGGTTTCGGGCATCAAAGCCACCATGAAAGAGAAAAATGACCCGGGTCCAGGAATGACCTTTACAACTAAGACCAAAAAGATTATCGCAGACCCCTCTTACTTCCCTGGAAAGGTTCGGGTGACTGGGCACCTCCTCAAGGCCATCTGCATCCTGAACCACCCAATTGACAAAACTGACGGAAGTGATTCATTGCAACTCATCATCCCTCAATCCCAAATTGGTCGCAAGCATGGTAGGTTTACGACTATCTGCTGTGTATGTTATGATTTTTAACAGGGGTATAGACATCTACATTGCTATGGTCTCGTCTGCTCATAACGTTTGTCCAAAGGGCTATTACGTTGCAATCGTTTCGACCATTGCTGAGAACGAGGCCAATCACCACATTGAATTGGAGCCTGGATTCCAGCGCCTTGGTAAAATTGAAGAGACATTCATGGGACCTCCCATCCCGTTGTACGAGCCTATTGATAGCGGTGTCGAGGATAATATCTACATCTCAAAGAGTTATGATGCGACTAGCCACTTTGAGACGACAACAGGTAAGTTTACATCCAAACACACAGACTGGCTCACAATCGACTAATAATTCTCTGAAGATGACATTCGTGACATCTACCGTCGGGCGGAGGGACATGAATTGGTAGTCGATGGCCTTCG
The DNA here is from genome assembly GCA_029850275.1 of Chrysosporium keratinophilum. NCBI lineage: Eukaryota > Fungi > Ascomycota > Eurotiomycetes > Onygenales > Onygenaceae > Chrysosporium > Chrysosporium keratinophilum. The sequence goes on from JARBIX010000012.1 coordinate 1,807,806, forward strand.
TGAGGGTACGACTTTGGTTGGCGAACAGTAAATTCCCAAAATACAACTCAAAAGGCCATCCATTCATCCGCTTTGGTTCTAAGCTTAGGATACTCCATACCCAGCTATCCATACCTTAGTAATTAAGCATTCAATCCTTTGAAACCGAGGCCCGGATGTAGCGCTGTGGTGCGATATATGAATCAAACGTAGCTGCATTTAAAATGTTCATGGGAGGGAACAATCGTATCTAACCTAACATCTGCTGACCCTTGAGCAAGTACTGTTACTCAAATACAAAGTGGCCCTACTCCAGACAGCGAGTTAGAGGGAAACATATTTCATACATAAAGGCGGACAGTGTTATTTCAACTTCGCGTTAATTCTTCTTTGTCGGTGTCAAGACACAGCAATGGCCAGGCCGAATCGCGGGCGTAGCACGGATTACATAATTTAGGGACAGACTGGCTGGAGACTAAACTTAAATAGGCAGTTTGTAAATACGGCGGGTCTGCCCGCGCTTGCGGCTACGGTCCCGCATCATCAACAATCGCGAAAACGACGAGACAGCCGAACCGTCGAAACCTCCCCTTCGGAGCTCGCGAGCACGATACCGTCATTTCTTTCCGACATTCACTCGCTTTTTTCTGTTTCTGGTAGTTTCCAAGTTTTTTCTTGCCATATGTCTGTTTAATCCGATATTTTTGCGACGATCCTAGGAAGTGGTTAAACGGTGCGGACCTAGCAGAGCAACGAAGAGGCGCAATCATGCGAATTGTGGAGGTTATTATCGATGTGAGATTTGACATGTCTTGATAGGACGAGAGGAAGGGTTATAATGGGCCTAGGAGAACAATCTTTGCTGACAGGAATCGTTGCAATCAGGGTTTTAAATCGTACGCCGTGCGGACGGTGATATCGGGATGGTATGTTCAATGTCTACCTTTCGCGACTTCGACAACCAGATGGCGGGAGTATCCTTTCTGCGATTTGACTCTTGAAAATTTCTTATATCACAATCAGATGAAAGAAAAGGCCCGAAGGCATCGTACGATGACTGACTGATTTTGCCATAGGGACGAATCCTTCAACTCCATCACCGGCCTCAACGGCAGCGGAAAGTCTAACATCCTCGACGCAATATGTTTCGTTCTCGGAATCACGAACATGAGCACCGTCCGGGCTCAGAATCTTCAGGACCTCATATACAAACGCGGGCAAGCGGGCGTTACCAAAGCCAGCGTGACCATCGTTTTCGATAATCGCGACAAGAACAAGTCGCCCATTGGCTTCGAGGAATATGCAAGCATCTCGGTAACGCGCCAGATTGTCTTGGGTGGGACGAGTAAATACCTGATCAATGGACATCGAGCGCAGCAGCAGACGGTGCAGAATTTGTTTCAGAGCGTGCAGTTGAATATCAATAATCCAAACTTTTTGATCATGCAGGGAAGAATCACGAAGGTGTTGAATATGAAGCCTGTCGAGATTCTGTCTATGATTGAAGAAGCGGCTGGGACAAGAATGTTCGAGGACAGAAAGGAAAAGGCGGGCAAGACGATGGCGAAGAAAGAGATGAAGGTTCGCGAGATTGAAGGTTTACTGAAGGAAGAGGTTGAACCCAAACTGGAGAAACTACGCGGCGAAAAGAGGGCATTTCTCGATTTCCAACAGACTCAGAGCGACCTCGAGCGGCTGACTAGGCTGGTTGTGGCACACGATTATTTGAGGAATGGCGAACGGTTACGAGTGGCAGGTGAAGAGCTGGAGAAGAAGAAGCGAAAGGTTGAAGAATTAGAGACCAGTACTACGCGATTAAAGGGCGAGATTGTGAACCTTGAGGAAGATGTCAGCAGGGTGAAAACAGCCCGCGACAAAGAACTCCGTAAAGGAGGCAAGTTCCAAGCGCTGGAGGACGAGGTTAAGAAATATTCCCACGAGATGGTCCGGTTGTCTACACAGTTCGATTTGAAGAAGTCGAGTATGGAAGAGGAATCGCAAAAGCGTGAAGCCGCCGAAAAAGCGGTGCAAGAAGTTCAAGCCCTCTTGAAGGAGAAGAAATTTGCTTATGATAAGTTGCAGGCTCAGTATGATGCTGCAAAAGGAGAGCTCGATGCACAAACTGCGGAGGTCGAGCAAAAGGAAGAACTGCTGCAAACTTTACAAACCGGCGTCGCGTCCAAAGAGGGCCAAGAGAACGGTTATCAAGGCCAATTACAGGACGCTCGTAACCGCTCCAGCGCAGCCGCTACGGAACAGGAGCAAGCTAAACTAAAGATTGCTCACTTGGAGAAACGCATCAAGGAGGAAGAGCCGCGAGCGAAAAAGGCAATGGAGCAGAATTCCGGCTTGCTGAAGGATCTTGAGGGCCTAAGAAAGCAAGCCAGGAGATTGGAAGCAGATCTTGCTAAGCTAGGATTTGAGCCGGGCAAGGAGGAACAAATGTACCAGGAAGAAGCCACGCTGCAGAAGCAAATCCGTGATCTTCGCAGCGAAGCTGATTCATTGAAGCGACGGGTTGCTAACGTTGATTTCGCGTACGCTGACCCATATTCGAGTTTTGACCGGTCGAAAGTGAAAGGTCTTGTTGCCCAGTTGTTCACCTTGGATAAGGATAAAACGGAAGCCGGCACTGCACTTGAGATATGTGCTGGTGGACGTTTATATAACGTTGTTGTTGATACGGCAGAGACTGGTACAGCCCTGTTGCAGAACGGCAAACTCCGAAAGCGAGTCACCATTATTCCGCTCAACAAGATTTCGGCATTCAAGGCATCTGCGGAGAAGATTGGTGCTGCGAAGCAGCTTGCTCCCGGAAAAGTCGACCTCGCCTTGTCTTTGATCGGATATGACGAAGAGGTGGTGGCTGCCATGCAATATGTTTTTGGTACAACGCTCATTTGTCAAGATGCAGAGACAGCAAAGAGAGTAACTTTTGATCCGTCAGTACGGATGAAAAGTGTGACTCTTGAGGGGGATGTGTATGATCCATCGGGAACGCTGTCTGGTGGTAGCGCACCAAACACAAGCGGCGTTCTGCTTGTTCTGCAGAAGGTGAACGAAGTCATGTCCGAGTTGAACCAAAGGGAGCGGGAACTTCGTCGCCTTCAGGAGATGATGGCAAAAGAAAAGAAAAAGATGGATTCTGCAAGGGCAACGAAGCAGGAACTTGACTTGAAAGTCCACGAAATAAAGCTTACCGAGGAACAGATCAATGGGAACTCTTCTTCTTCGGTAAGCCTATTACTACCTTTGTACGGAAACGACTTGCTAATGCGTGTTAGATTATCCATGCCCTGCAAGAAATGCGGGCAAACATTGAACAACTTAAAAAGGATATCGCAGATGCGAAAATTCGGCATGCCGAAGCGGTGAAAGATACTAAGAGAATTGAAAAAGATATGTCTGAATTCACCGATAATAAAGACAACAAACTGGCAGAGCTGCAAGAATCCCTGGACAGCCTGAAGAAGAAACTAAGCAAAAACTCCATCTCTGTTAAGACGTTGCAGAAGGAGCTTCAGGAATCACGGCTTGACTCTGAACAGGCAGGCAGTGATTTGACCACAGCAGAGGAGCAGTTGGCTGAAGCGGACGCAGCGCAGAAAGCTCAGATGGAGGAAGCGAAGCAGATAACAAAGGAGAAGAAGCGTTGCAAGGTTCGTATAATATGCTCTTTGATTTCAGGGCCGAATGGTTAACAGTGTATAGGAAGCTCATGATTTTGCTCAAGCACGACTTGACGATGAGCGAGCGAAGCTAACGCGGTTCGATGATGAGCTTCGCGACCTCGAGGAAGCGAAGCGAACCAAAGCGGCTAGAATTACAGAGCAAGGCCTAGAGCTGCAGAAGCTTGGTCATCAACTTGAAAAGCTTCAGAAGGACCAGAACAGTGCAGCCAAGGGGGTAGCCGATATGGAGCGTGAATACGACTGGATCGAGGAAGAAAAAGATAATTTTGGGCGTCCTAATACGCCATACGATTTCAAGGGGCAGAATATAGCCGAGTGCAGGTCTTCTCTGCACAACCTTACGGAACGATTCCAGGGAATGAAAAAGAAGATTAATCCCAAGGTGATGAACATGATTGACAGTGTGGAAAAGAAGGAGGCTTCGCTGAAGAACATGATGAGAACGGTCATTCGGGATAAACGGAAGATCGAAGAGACGATCATTACTTTGGACGAATACAAGAAGGAGGCTCTGCAAAAGACCTGGGTGAAAGTCAACGCCGATTTTGGTCAGGTCTTTGCAGAACTTCTCCCGGGCAGCTTTGCCAAATTGGATCCGCCAGAAGGGAAAGAGATTACGGATGGGTTGGAGGTCAAAGTCAGTCTAGGAAAGGTGTGGAAGCAAAGTTTGACAGAGTTGAGTGGTGGTCAACGGTATGTTCCCCCTTGTTTGACTTCGAATATGTACTGGGGAGCTGGCTGACTGGTCCTTTTAGCTCGCTGATTGCGCTCTCCTTGATTATGGCGCTGCTTCAATTTAAGCCTGCACCGATGTACATTCTGGATGAGGTCGACGCGGCGCTTGATCTATCACATACACAGAACATTGGTCGTTTGATCAAGACGCGGTTTAAGGGGTCTCAGTTTATTGTTGTGAGTCTGAAGGACGGGATGTTCCAAAACGCCAATAGAATCTTTAGAACGAGGTTCAGTGAGGGCACGAGTGTTGTTCAAGCGTTGACTCCGGCTGATTTGAAATGAAATGTTTGTTTATGGGCGTTGGAGGAGGCCGCGTCGCGTCGAAGGGTTCTTAGGCGGAAATGATATATATGACTTGAAGAATTGCTATGCGAGGCGTTTGGAGTGATACTGTTTGTGGCTGGATTTTTCATACTCTCGATTTCTGGATAGTAGCCTAGAAATTGTGAGTTAATTTCTGATTTCTTTCTCAAATTCACGTTGCCGTCGCATTATCGTAGATTTTTGATCGTCGAGGTCATTGCAATTACGATCATGGTTGTGGCGGCGTGACCCTTGTTGCCGCCGCCCATTTCTGCCAGCGATGATCCCCGGTGAGCAACATCAGTTCCTGGGATCCTTATTGCTATCACCTTGCACGGAGCACACATCAACCACCAGCTAATGCCTCTTCTTGAATACTCTACTCATTCCTGTGTGGTGCTGCCCGCGGCCGTGTACAGAATCAACATTTTTGATTCGCCCTAACTACCTACTCCCGTTCACCGGCGCTCGAAGATAGCGTTGATTGGCATGACCACGAGATCCCCGAACTGACACCCTTCCCGTCCCCTCCGCTCCCCGTTCTCATCGTGAAATCCCCATCGCCTCGTCTGGGAGTACTCCGTACCTCATAGTTCTACTTCTATTCCTCTGCCTCAGGCTCCTCAACCAACGACCCGACCAAATCCCCCTCAACTTTCCGTTGAACTCCCCCCCCACCCCATCGCATCGCTCACCCCGAAACTCATTCTACATGGCGGAAGCCGAGCCGTCCCTCAACATCCCCTCCCTCCTCACCCTCGCCGTCGTCTCCTTCTTTGTCCTCCGATGGTTTTTCTCGCGTTCCGGAGACAGTGGGAATGGGAACGCCAGTGGAAGGTTGACCAGTGGCTCTCGTCCACGGGTCGATCCGGCGCACGTTGAGCAGATTGTGCAGATGTTTCCGCAACTGAGTCGGAGGGACATCATGTGGGACTTGCAGCGGAATGGGGGCAGTGTGGCTGCTACGACGGAGAGGGTTTTGTTGGGTAGGGGGTTGGATAATGTAAGTGAACAGCGTCATCATGTTTACGGCCCGATTTAAGTCACATATGCTCTCTTCTTACTTGCATGGTCTGGATATTTGCTAATAACAGGGTTGTCTGTTTCGTTATAGCCACCTCCGTCTTTTCAGCCTAATATACCTGCGTCTCCGAACCCTGCGAACACAAGGACTTCATCGTCAGCACCATCCAAGCCAGCGTCCGAAGACCTGATTGCTCGTTATAACCTCGGTTCTCGAATACAAGAGGAAGTAACCGGCAGCAACACCGCTGTAGATTCTGGCTCTGGCACAATAATACGTCCAGAGAGTGCCTGGTCGCAAAACAAAACTGAGAGACAACGCCTTCTCCAAAAGCGCAGAGACGATATGATTCTTGCCGCGAGAAGAAGAATGCTGGAGAAAGATCGTGCTGCTGGCCAGTCATAGATGTGCATTTAGATGTGCATTTGGCTTGAAAATATCACCTTTCGAGTAGTTTCGCTGAAACATCGTTGCCACACATGGGTCACAGTTTTGTCCTGCGAAAAACATTGATCCGTGTGCACCGGTTGAACACTTCGGAACCTTATGGTTTTGCGGCGTCTCCGGAGATTCGCGTTGTTGATGTTCCCTTGAGCCCTCAGATCATAGAAAAGTCCGCAACCGCGGATGCTTTCCTGAACACCACGCTTTCTATATCAATTGGCGTCGCATTCTGTTGTGAAAAAGAAATGGATCCACGAAAATGTACTATAGCTCCATTTCGTCGTCGTCATCATAATCGTTGCGCATGTCGCCACTTGCTTCCGCCTGTTCCCTCAGGGCCTCTTCCTTGGATGCACCGATTTGTCTAATTTCAAAGCACTTAGTCGCGCTGAGCAAGCCATCATATATAGAATGAACACACACCTCAATGTTTCAGCAGCTCCGGACATGAAGCCTCTCGCTTCCCCTATTTCCATCGCCCCCACGCCGGTCAAGGGCAACCCTTCCCCACCCCCTACAGAAGTGACATCCACATGCTCCGTAAACTTCCTCATTTTGGCCATACGTAATTCCCTGATATCTCGAATGATGCGACGTATGTGATCCGGTTCAACGAGGTCATCACTGGCCGTCTCAAGTAGCATGGTCGCCAATTCCAGCCAATGATACGGCAGCCAGGGATTCATTGGAGCCGTAGCTTCATCGTCCACGATGTTTTGGAGCAAAAATGGCGCAGAGGGAATGTATCTTTGTCCATCTAGCGTTCGCCTGGGCCCTGACTGTCCACCCCGGCGAGCGTCCCGCCGAGAAACGATTCCGGTATAGGAGGGGACATCGAGCGGAGGAGGAGGGAGGAAGGTATCGTGGTCTGTTTCTGCTTTAAGGAGGTCGGACAGCCATTCTGTGTTGAGCCAGGGTGGAGGGAGGATGTTTGCGCGGCGTTGCCGTTTCAGGAGGAGGGCGAGCCAGAGTGGGAGGGAGCTTCGACGAGGCGGAATCAGTGGCTCAATGGGGCCCTGGTGGACTGTTTGTCAGTATACTTGGGATATGGTGGACTCGAGCAAATTGCAGAATAGCATGAAGCAGTGATCAGAGCTTGGAGTTTCATTTATCATGTCCAATGAGCCTGCTAGGTATCCCGCACTACATCGCATGGTGAAGGTATTGATGCTTGGGACGGGGGTCAGACATACACCAAGCAGTTCAAGTCCTTCGAGTCGCTGCCTGGGAACGACAGTCACCATTTCCATTTCACATAAAAACGTAATCTCGGGAGGCGTAATGCCTCGTGGCAGAGGGAACGCCATGAGCGGCCGAATGCGTCTCGTCTCGTCTCCGGGAGCTTGATCGATCAATTGATGGAGGGGTGTTTGGCGGAGAGCATCACGATCGGTTAGTCAGCGGCTCAAAAGCAGCGAGTGCGCTCTGCCAAGACGGGACACGATGCACGACGGCCTGACTTCAGAGCCATATGAAATCTGTCAACATTCAAATAATCAGCATCCGGGCCACGGGCTGAGATCTGACAGTGATTGAACCAGGTATGACGACGAGACCTGGCAATGGTCTGGGGATTGTGTTGAGTGAGCTTAGAGACGTGAAGTCCCCTGCACTTCGATCTGTGTACATACCTGTGGGATTTCGGCATGCTGAAGCTACACTCGTCAGACGAAAGGCAAACGCAAGCTAACTAATTAACTAGTATCAGTGGCGCGGCCCGGTAACTAACTTGACAAGTGCACAGAATCAATAATGGCATTATCATGAGGCTACTGGCTGCTGGATGGCCCGCGAGAAAGTTAGGAGCGAGGCCCAATGTCCAAGGCGAACTATCAGACTTCCATCATGAATCATGAACTGGAAGTGAGCATCTTTCACTCTGCTTGCTCTCGTCGTTATTGACTTTGAAGCGCTGCTCACCTCCGACTTGCGGTGTCTCGCCGTCTCTTATCACCCGCTCGTATTCCACCGCGCTATTTCAACCCCCACGAAAGGACCGTGCGGGGATGCGATCGACAGGCTGATGGCGGCTCTGCCTGCCCCCAGACGCCCGGGTGCGGCAGACTTCATCTTTCTCGCAAGTCTGATTTTTGCAGCCTTCTACTCTTCTTCATATACCCTCACCTCCCATCATCCTGCAAACAGCCTTTCCCTGGCATCGGGTGGCTGTTGGTGATCGCATCCTGCAGCCATGCGGAAGTTCTTTGGCCTCAAGAAGAAGGATGGCCGCTCTTCGCGTCATTCCATGTCAGGGCCCCCGCCATCGAGCTTCAATCCTCAAACGAACCCTTATGAGCAGGGCTCACAACCTTATCCCCCTGCCACGCAGCCCTTTGCTCCCGGCTCGCAACAGTACCCCCAGGCTTTTCACAACCAACAGCAGCAGCAGCACGCATCAAACCGACACTCATACACGCCGTCTCTGCAGCCCCAGCAAGTCCAGACGCCTCGCCCAACCAGTGCAGTCCCGCCGGGAGAGCCTTTTCGCTCTCAAGGAGACGATCTGACGCAAAAGGGCGACTACAATGGAGCTGTGGTCATGTACGACGCAGCTCTGCGTGCCGCACCTAATGATGTGGGCTTGCTCTTGAGCAGAACAACTGCGTTGTCGATGACGGATCCGCCAAGGCTGGACCAGGCATTGAAAGATGCCGATACGGTAATCCAGCTCGATCCGAGATCATGGCAAGGCTGGTTGGAGAAAGGGAGAGTCTTGTCAAAAATGGGAGACCTACAGTCTGCGGAAGAGGCTCTGACGAATGCAGTGGGCTTTGCTCAGGATTATGGCCGGAATGTGGCACAAAGTCATTTGGCCGATGTGCGAGCTCGTCGAGCACAGTTCTCTGCAACCACAACATCAACGCCTTCTCCTGCGTTGACATCTACGAATCTTACCTCGCCGCCGACGCAGTCGTCTTTTTCGGCTTCCACCCCTCCCGCTCCTCCGCTGGTTAACATCACAGGGCCCGCAGGGACAACCAGTAGTATTCCTTTGCGACCGGCACAAACATCGTATGCGCCGTCGAACACCATTCCGCCTCAAATATCCCAGGCACCCCTCGTAAATGCACCGGCTCCAGTGACCTCACACACTACACCCCACACGACGACCATGATGAATACCACAGGTTCTATGCAGACAGGCCAGCAGTCTCAACCGACAGGGCTTCTTCCGTCTAGTAATACAAACTCCGCGTGGGCCCCTTCATCTCCTGGCCGTGCCACAACCCCTCGACCAAATGGTAAGTATAAACCCCTTCGCCCATCCGAATTGCTCTAATTGGCCGTGATCGATAGTCGAGGGTGAATCGTCAAGCAATGCCACAAATCAACCAGCGAGAGCTAATGGTGTTAATCGCCCGGCAAACACTTCGAGCATCACTCAAGGTTTCAACGATTTGTTAGATTGGGCAGAAAACACCCCATCCGAGTCACCACCTGCTTATAGCCGAAATCTGAGAGACCCAGCACAGCTTCAAAGGCAGATGGAAGAGCTTAATGTCATACTTAGGCAAAAGAACAAGGGTGCACTGTCTATTAGCCCGTACACGTTGCCTGGTAATGTCGATGCTATACGCCTCCTATATATTGGCTTGGCTCAAACAGATCTCACCGCACGGGAGTATGGAATTCCAACGTACCTCCACCCAAGCTACAGTCAGTTTGCCATTTTAACATTCTCTACTTGATGCTGACTGTGCAATAGGTATGATGGCCGTAGGAAGTGTCAGTTACCCAGGAAACACGTTTCTCGATATGGACTGTGAATCGTCCACTTACTACGAGGGGAAATATCCTGCAACCATAACTATCAGTGGATATTCAGAGGAATACCGGGCTCACCAGCTTTTGCAACAACCAATGCTTAAGCTAAGCCTCGAAAGCGAAACAATTTTACCAGAGGCTCCATTAGGAAAGATCGTTGAACGGCTTCGAAGACTGAGAAGTCAGCCTGCTTTGGAGGATGACACTGGATTGAAAGACCTCCTTGGATTATCACAGTAAGAGTATTTCCGCTCTCCCCAAACCCACCTCTGTTGACAAAGCATAGAGTGGCTCATCTCCGGTCTGGGTTTCAAAATAGCGGAACTCGTCAAACTCGAATCTCATTTTTGTGCATGTCGCTAACGCGCAGCCTCCACGATGCCCCGACTCGATTTATGGACTGCTCCAAGGAACGATTTTTTTGTAACCATATTTTCAATCCGGCTACCACGGGCATCGGACTAAGGAATTTTCTCTACCAGATGCTGATTGGTGCAGAGATCCTTATACGTCTTCGGAAAGAGCCCCCATTGACTAATTATGCTGGAATTGTTACGGATGCCATCTCTGCAACAGTCGTCCTGGCTGCGTTGTGGATGGAAAACATTGTGATTCAAGGACCGAAAGCTGTTAGTAGCCCCCTCATTGATTAGAAACGAGGTGATAAAATTGGGCTGCCATGGCGGGTTGAAGAGACATCGATACTAAGAGTTTTCGTTTTTACAGGACATCCAAGAAAACGAGGCCAAGGCTTGGTCTCTATACGCAAGCCAAAATCAGCGTCAAGCTGAGGCACTCATCCGGTTTGCAGAGGCAATGGAATGGCCCTACATGGACGAATTCCGTAGTTTTATCGAGAGTGCCTACGATGAAATCATTGCGGCCAACCCAGTTCCCAGCTGGGATATTTACGACTGGCTCTACGGACTGGTTCTCCCTGGAAAGATCTACAGGCACCGTATCATGTCCTGCCTCGTCCACTCGTCATCTACGATTAACGCAATCGGATCCGCACCGTACTGGGAGAACGGTATCATTGTCAAGGACAAGAGCTACTGGCCGAGAAGAACTGTTCTAGGACGAGTTTTAGGCGGCATGAAGGGTATTAAAAGTGTCTGCGGTTGGATCGGACCCGCTCCTGCTCCCATAGGCGATCTCAGCGGCTGGGTTCGTCTCAAAACGCGCAGTGTCCCTGTTCCTATACCGGTCAGCACCAGCGCAAATAACCGAAGTGTCTTCCAGAGCCTAGGTTTCGAAGAGCCAGATGGGAGGACCGAGAGCGTGGATGCGTTTTTAAAATCTTTCACGGACCCTAATGAATGGATTGAGGCCCCATCCCCCACGCCTCCCAGACAATACCCATCTCGTGTGAAATTCGCGGGTATCCATCTCACCTTGCTCCCCAACTCGACGGCTGCCCCAACAACAAGAACAGACTTGCCACTTGAAGAATACCGCGCATCGATTGATTTTGAAATCGACGGACAAAAGGCCACATGTACCCTTTACTCGAACCCAGTGTTCGTCGCCGCGCCTCCATGCGTTGGCTCCCATGTCATCCACCAGCGGCAGGCGGAGAAGCACAAGAAGAATGTCATCATGGCAGCTGACATCAAGAGTAAGTATCCTCCGGCAAATCAGTTACTCATCATTGACGCCATGGGCGAAAACGAGGAGCTGTTAGCCCGTGCGTGGTGTGCGGAGACTGGAAGGCATGCGATTATCAGGAAAGGGGATGATTGCTGCTATTCCTGCGCGATATCTGTGGCTACGGGGGGGACAGGATTGGGGGTCAATGTGTTGATAATGTGCTAGTGCACTCCGCCGTGGATGGCTCTGATGATTATTATTAATTTGAAAAAAGTTGCGATTCGAGTTCCGTTGACTCTTTCCTACAGGCTACAAGTGCTTTTCCCAGCGACATTCCTGGGCTGAGCCGGTGCCAACTACCTACAGGAGCACGTTCAAGCCACATCCTGGAGCGTGCTATTAAAACTGTTGAGGTTTACGGGCCGCGGCTGCTTTCGTAATCAAGGGCCTGTGGCGCAGTGGTAACGCAACTGACTCCAGCACAATTTACCCCGTTGGGTAATATTCGGTGATCAGTAGATCGCAGGTTCGATTCCTGTCGGGCTCAGGAACATAGAGGATATAAATCTCTTTCGTTTTTTTTTTTTTTTTTTACTCGTGGGAAATGGTTCCTTTCTGAGGTGATGCTTGACACTAAGTTAGATTTCAAGGGGTCCTTGAAGTGACAATCTTTAACGGATTCTGGTAAACTAACTAGCTGTTTTACGGAGTAATTTGTGGACAGCTTAAACTTCATAAAGCTACCTTAGAATGTCCCTGCTGATGGGGATTCCCGCATGATATCATAGAAACGCATCTTCTACCGATGGACGATACGAGGCTTGAGGGACGTGCCTGTAGCCACGCTTGTCACAGTACATTGCTGCAAGAAGGGCAAAAGCGGGGTTGAGCAGCTCAGCAGCTCAAATGAGCATCAGGACTCTTCATCCATCACCACAACAGACCATACTTCGCACTTCCTGTTATTATCCTGATCAATCACCAATTCAGCAGAGCATAGGGCTAACACTGCTACAACAATGCCCGTCAAATGTGAAGCTATGCCGATATCCATTGTGTTTCTGTTCCTGGTATGTCTGCGGATATCATCGACTTTGCAACCAGCTTAAGCTTCCGTCAACTGTTCGCTGACTCCACTCGTCTTTCATCTAGTGCTCTACTGCGACTCTCATCATTGGAGCGTAAGGCAAAACTCCTTGGAGCTTCGCACCGATAATAGGGGCTAACAACGACAAAGGCTCGCATGGTCACGCACATCGTCCTTCTCCCTCCCCTTGCCGACATGGCTTGCCGCAGGAGCTACACTGCTCTCCCCCATTACCGTCTTTGCCTTGGTCATGGCAAACCTATTCCTCCCCAAAGCACTGAGCAGATACACCGCGACCGTCCCCGACAATCGCCAGCAAAGAATCATATCAGTCATCGACCAGCTGCAGTCGATCCTATCCACCATCATTGCCACTGTGGCTGTTACATACCTGTACCCTGATAATATCCTTTCCTGCCACATTGAACAGCAATGGCAGTCGTATTTCCAGACAAGAAATTCGCATGTCATTCGGACTATCCAGGATAGTCTTCAGTGCTGTGGACTTCGGAGCACTCGTGATCGAGCATGGCCGTTCAAGGACCGTAACCACGGTGATAACGCTTGCGAGTTGCAGCTTGGCTACCAGCGTAGTTGCTTTGAGCCATGGAGAGCGCAACAGCGAACTGTGTCGTGGATGGTATTCACAGCAGCTGTTTTGATCTGGGCTGGGAAGGTGAGCTTTATCATATTCCATTTTCTTTTTTAAGGGCAATTGACAGATCGGAATGGTTTTACTGATTATATGCAGATTGGGTTCATGCGGTTTAGTCGTCGTGGACCTAGTTGGATGAGCACTTTTGCCGGCTCATCCAGAGAAAGGGGTGAATATCAAAGAATTACGCACCGAGGAGAGGCTGAGGAAGCAAATGAGGATGGTAATCATGAACGGTCCGGAGATCCAGAGAGAACAATGTTACCTCAGACGGGACCTGCGTATCTCAATGAGTGGGAAGAGCACTGATTTTTCGCTCTTTCTTTGAGCCCGACCTTTACTTTCCCCCTCTCCCTGGGCTTTTCAACGGGATTTCAGCGTCAGCTGGGAGCGACTTTCCATTGGACGCTTTTTAACGATAATCGTCATAAGGACGTGGGAGTTTAGCACTAAAACGCAAATCTGTAATTGCTAGAAAAACAATAAAATGGCCCTATAATACACCTTATACTCAGCAGAGAGACCAATTGGGAGGTCTATGAGAAGCTAGCACAAGGTTCAACGAGATATTCAACAAGAGGGTCGAGAACTCAGTATCATGACGTTCAATGAGGGTTTTCGCGGAGAATCCAAGTCGCTTGCTTCGAATGCGATTTTCAAGTTATGTGATATGATGCATTTTATACGTACTCGTATTGACAACATCTGCTTCGCCAACAAGTTGAACTCTTTGAGCACAATAGTATCAAGAGCCCTCAGCTTAGTATGTACAGTAAGCCCTGGTTCAAACCCGGCGTTACGATCCAAAGCGACGCATGATATCCGGAGATGGACGGGTGCCAGGCAGTTTGGCATTATGGAATTGCCAAGACCGGAGCCAGCCCAGAGCATGCTCGGGCGCTAGTTAAACCAGTTCCCTTGGTAGGGGTTGAGCGGGGTGGGGTAGCAATCAGGAGCGGAGCGGAGTCCTCCAAAAAATCAGATAGTAAAAAATGATAAGACTAGTCCTCCGAAAGCCAGCTATTCAAAGTATTTTCTAATCAATCGATGCCCAACGTATTCCATATCGAACATGTAAAAAGGAAATGGGAAAACGCTGGAGCGCGAGTCGAAGCAGGCGAGGAGTAAAGCTGGCTCACGATGTACGACCAAATATCCTTGCCGTTCATTGGAAGGCCAATTGCAAGACTCTCTACCCTTTGTTGCTTGGAATCACATTGACCTCAAAAGACCACCCATAAGTTTTTCCACCCAAAAGATTTGCACATCACCTCGTGCATATTCGACAATGAACCCATATGCGACTGAACCAGAGGACATTCCGGCTAATGACTTATACGCGGACGTTCCGCTCTACGGGCGGTATCGTCCTAAACCGGGCGATTTTTCTGTTAAACTAGAGCATGTCGGCTGCCTGTCTTCCACTGCAATGCGATACTGGGAGTCAGTAATTAGCCTCTGTGACGAGACTACCCGTATCTACCCTGCAGATGAAGGTGGTCGTGACGTTTTCGCCCTCGGAAATACCATTGTCAAATCAAGTCATCTCCATGACGAGAGGGAGATCGATTATTCGTTCGCTGATTCCAATGAAGCCGACGCCATCGCCATCGCCAAAGACGTACTCAGGGATGTTAAAGTACCAAAAGTTTACTTCGCTAGCCAGGTATTGAATCTTCCGATGCTTTCTGTTTGTGGTCTGAGCGCTTATACCACCTCAGATATGTGGCCGCCAAGTTTTGATCCAAGAAAGACTCCCAGGCGTTGCTTTGAGTGTTGCATGGCCATATCTCACACGAGACCAGAAGCAGTCTTTTAAAGAGCAGGCGCGAGCAATACTTGGGCGGCTGCATACCATTCAGCCTCATGATGGACGCCGGGTTCGGTCCCATGTTGTTCAGGATCCTAAGATTCTCAGCAGCGGCCGGATCAGTCCTTTGGAAAAAGAGATCATTTTCTCTAACGCCAATACCGATCCCGACCTAAGCTTTATGCATAATGACTTCACGCAGTCCAATTGTATTGTTGATAACGACAAGATCGTGGGACTTATCGATTGGGAAATGGCTGGATTCTTCGGTTGGAAGACGGCTGGGGAAGTTCATCGAAGGATCCGAACTCCTCAAAGGGATCATTTTGTGAATGCCTCTCTGAGTGAAGAGAGCCTTCGGGATATTATGTTTTGGAACGATCTTCATGACTGTGAGATTCCTGGATATCAAGGTTAGCAGATGTTGTCCGAGATCACTCCAAGGACCATTGCAAAATGTTCCTGCAACTTGTTTACATTTGGAGCAAGAAGGCGAAGATAGTCCTTAGTCTCAATGTACTATACAGTACCTGTATCACGTACTGGAGGAGCTCTCGCTGCCATTCTATCTGGGGGCGCCGGAAAGACATGCAGCCTGGAAAGTCTAAGTTGGTATTCATAGGGAAGGGCGGAAGAATGAATTCTGAGAAGTATATCAAGATATGCATGGCCATCGGTGGCCACACTATGCGAGGATCTCCAAAGCTTCACGCTTTCGTTCTAAAACTGTCCAGTACACCAGGCCCTCGATCGTAAAACTTGACCTTGAAACACCGATTATAGGAGCCCTCTGAAAGGTGTTTAGCTTCAACGACCATTCGATCACAATGCGACATTGCGAGTTTGATTGCTAGCCGTTCTGGAGCATATGTTTCCATGTTCCGCCGCCAAAGAATGAAGAAGTTGTCATTCCGTTTGCAAGAAAGGCTATCGAAATCCATGGTGATTGGCGATAGGGGATCACTGACTAGTTGCTGTAGCTTCTAGGCTTTTAAGGGGCAAGTGCGATATAGTAAAAAGATAGATATGAAGGATAAACGAACGACAAGAGTAGCGACAAGGGGATGAGGGACATGGCCATCCTAAATGACTGGACCAGCGAGTTTCGTTGCATGGATGAAAGAAAGACAGGCAACGTGGGAAAAGCGAGCTCTTAGTTAACCACTAGGCTATTTAAAAAGAATGTCCTCTAATGCATTAGGATGCCTTTACAGCAAGCAGAGGGAGCACCAAATCCGACCAGGTTGAAGTTCTTCCCCCCCTTGTGTCACATGGCCAACTCCTCTTCGTGCCCAAAACTTCTGATAAACGACAATATCAAATATGTTCTCCGTGTGGTTAGCAGCATATGAGAACAATCTCGACGCATTGAAAGCAGCAGTCGAGGCGGGACATTCGACAGCGACATAGTTGAGTTTTTATTGCGCAACACAGATCTACGGCTGAATGAGAACGCTTTCTGAGGATGGATAGCTGTTACATTTTACAGTACGAAGTGATAGCACTCAGATTGTGCAGAGTCTTTTGTATCATGGCGCCGACGTATCCGCCATCTCACCCCAGGGTATCACGCCCCTGCATCTTGCGGCGTCTCCCCTCGCTGCCGAGCTCGATCATATAGATGAAGTTAGGTACTTCTTCGACGCCGGGCTGGGTTAGGGCTTGAGCCCTCACAGACAACTTCGGTGAATACATATCACAAGGATGGAGATCGTTTAATGGACCTCATACGTCTGGAAAACCCTGTCTCCCCTCAGAGGGTTGAAGGAAAGGAAATTAACGGTATTGAGACATCTACGCCTCTCGACTAAGCAATGTTCAAAACCAGTTTGGCCAAAGTGGCCATGCTGGTCGAGCACGGTGCCGACGTCAATCTAGAACATAGCAGCTCTCCCTTGCTGCGAGCAATCGGAAACTGGTGATACTCGCATCATATGTTTCCTCCTACAAAAGGGTGCCGATCTGTGGGCTACTTCTCGGAACAGTGGAAACAGCGCCCTTCTTGAACTATGTCTGCGACTCGGCCGCGTTCGTGCAAAAGCGTTCGTTAGTGGAAACCGGCAGCTTCGATGATGCAGTGGCCAGGGAGTCTAGTTCTGGTCTTCAAGGATGTCCGAATGAAGATCCTGAAACCCTGAGAATGAGAGGTAGAGGACGAGGACGAGGCCAACAAATAAGCAGTTGAGTGGAAGGAGATTTTGAAATCCATAAGCGATCAAATATTCCGCAGCATGTCTGATGTTTTAGGATCTAGTACGTGGCTCAGTTCAACGCACGCGATGCGCTCCTCGTTGGCTCTTTGTCACGAAACTCAATTATTGGGGCTTTTCTGGCCCTTGACAGATCCCCGCTGATCCCCGGCCGTGCAGCGGCATTTTCAATGTTATTGTGCAGATGATACATACATAATGCGGCAGTCCTAGCACTATCACAATTTCAAGCAGTTATGAAGTACTCAGGTGTCTGCCCCGCACAATTCGGGTTTTCATCAAGAGAATTGTACTATTTATGTGGCCACATTCTTCCAAACGCTCGAGGCGTACCCAACACAAGTGAAGCCATATCTCGCACATCTACATCATGCCCATCGACACTGTTACGGATGTAGAGGTTACAGCCTCTCCCAACGAAGGCCTTGCCACCAATGGCCGTTCGGTTTCAACCGATCCTGATCCCCGTGAAACCCAGGAGAACGTCACTCTGACAGATATCCAAAATGCACAGCAAAAGTACGCCGAGGAGAAAAGCAAGCGTATGCGTGCGGACGGACCAGCACAATACATCAGCCTGGTTACCACCAAGGAGCCGAATCTTCAACGCTTTGTGAAGGATCTTTGGGATGATGGATCGACACCATCTCTGTCCCTCGAAGAGGGCGCACGGTACAGGGTCCTCATTATGGGTGCCGGTCTGGGGGGTCTTTTGTTCGCAGTGCGTTTGTTAGACGCAGGGTTTAAGCCAGAGGATATCGTCATTGTAGATGAGGCCGCTGGATTTGGTGGCACGTGGTATTGGAATCGGTATCCTGGGTTAATGTGCGACGTTGAAAGCTATACCTATATGCCACTCCTCGAAGAAACGGGATATGTACCAAAGCACAAGTACTCTTATGGGCAGGAAATCAGAGAACATGCCAATCGGATCGCAGAGACGTGGCGCCTGACGGACAGGGCGATGTTCAGGGCGCATATTGGACGATGTTCATGGAACGAGGAGGATCTTGAATGGATCTTGGAAATGACCCAGCGATCGCCATCTGGTCAGGAGAAATCAGCCAAGGTGCATGCTGATTTTGTTATTCTGAACCCAGGACTCCTAAACAGACCGAAAATCTCGGGCTTTCCTGGGATCGATACTTTCCAAGGACAGAGCTTCCATGCCGCACGATGGGATTACAAGATCACTGGAGGTAGCCAGGAGGATCCAACCATGTGCAATCTCAAAGACAAGAAAGTCGGCATCATTGGTACAGGTGCTACGGCGGTTCAGGCAGTCCCCGAGCTGGCCAAGTGGTGTCAGCACTTGCATGTATTTCAACGGACGCCTTCATCCGTGGACGTACGCAACCAGAAAGTGACCGACCCCGAGGAATGGGCCAAGCAGATCAGCACCGGGCCGGGATGGCAGTTTGAACGAAACAAAAACTTCGTCAGCTTTGTACTTAATGGCGAACCCCGTCCTCCAGTCAACATGGTTGACGATGGTTGGACGAAAATCCCTTCCTTCGGTACCTTAACTGGCGGTCCCAACGTGGTGACGATGGACAATGTGGTCGAACACGTTACGAAATTCCATGCGCTTGATTTACCACGATCAGAAAGAATTCGTGCCAGAGCCGAAGAGGTCGTGAAGGATAAGCAAGTGGCTGATAATCTCAAAGCCTGGTATCCGAGCTGGTGCAAGCGGCCAACATTCCACGACGATTATCTCGAAGCTTTCAATCGCCCAAGTGTGACACTCGTCGATACGAATGGCAAGGGCGTCCAAGAGATCACCAAGTCTGGCGTCAGGGCGAATGGTCAGGATTTCGACCTTGATGTTTTGATTTTCGCCATGGGTTTTGAGTTAGGTGTCCTCGGAAGCCCGGGTGCACGCAGTGGCGCCCAAATTTTTGGCCGTGATGGCAGAAGCATGGATGAGAAATGGTCGCAGACCGTAGCAACCCTTCATGGGGTTGCCACCAACGGTTTCCCGAACATGTTTTTCGCTAGCGCTACCCAGGTTGGCGTATCTCCGAACATCATGTTCACTACGGATATTCTTGCAAAACATGTCGCCTTTATCGTTAGCAGAGGATTGCAATTTGCCGGTCCTAACGGAAAATTTGCGATAGAACCAACACTCGAAGCTGAAAACGATTGGGCAAACCGCACCAAGGCTGGTGCGCCTGCTTTGGCACCCGTAGCTGGTTGCACGCCGTCGTACTACAACGCTGAAGGAGCCCTTGAAAGGTATTCAAAGGAGGAAATGTTGAAAACTGCTGCTTCAGGACCATGGCCGAGGGGTTTAAAAGATTACCTGAATGTGTTGCATAATTGGCGGAGCGCGGGCGACCTGAGCGGGTTTGATATCAGAGCAGCATGACCGTTCGTCAGCGTCATCCAGCTCAGTCGCGAATTCTTTTCTTCAAGATACAGACGGGAAGGGGGGCAATCGAACAGGTGTTGTTATATTCAGGCCACTAACGATCTTTAGACGCCAGCATGGGTATATAGTATGTCGATTTGTCGCACCTACAGCATCTATGTCTGCTTTCTAGGCGCTTTAGCGACTCCCCTCCTGTTTGTGTTTGCTTTTGCTTCAATTTCGGGTTTGTAGCAAGTTAAAAGAAGCCAAGAATAGTGCGAGCTTACGTTAGATCTATTTCTCTCCATGACTCTTAAATAACTGTACCTCGATCAAAGCTCACTGTATAAGCCCGGCTAAGCGATACGTTGTTTCGACTAAACATGGCCGTACTCCATATGCCTTGTTCCAACAACCGTGCAACTCTTGGAATCACCAATAGCATCCATCAGACTCGATCCCAGCAACTCTCCTCGTTCCATGGCAGCGAATCCTGAGCTGTGAGCGTCATTCACGACATGCTTCCGCTCGGTTCGTAGTGTGTTTTTCATGTGATGTAGTGACTGTCGCTGTTTTCCTCGAATCGGTTTGCTCGTTAAGTGACGGTCGAGGTAGCTAAGCTCATGGTTCCGTTTGGCGTACATAACCACTATGACCCCTGATGCACAAGACGAGGGCCATAGGGGGATGAATAGTGACTTTCGCAAAAGGGGCTTCCAACGGTTGGATTGAAGGATTTTTGAAAGTGTGCACGGCGGATGCGAGTATTCTGCTTCCGAGAACATCAGGATTGAATCAGGAATCAACGTATTGTCGTTGGATATTGAACAAGAGCCAACTCAGTCATCCCAACTCTTCTCAACAGTCTCCCGTACGCGCTTTGCATATTCCTTGCGATTATCTTTGTAAAGATTGGAAGCCTCGACGTTGGCGGGGGAGGACGTATTGGGATCGTTTAATAAACTGAAAATAGTCCCCTATAATCAGTATGATACCCAAAACGCAGTTGTTGGTTTGAACAAACCTTTGGATACTGGTCAATATTGCTGCCACGTCGTAGGTGGGACTCCAGCGGTTCTGCAGAATATCCAAGCATAATTCACCCGTCCCATAGACGTTGGGGTGAAACATTTTGCTGACAAACTTGACGCCGGGAGGTTTGTTGGGATACTGTTCTTCGAAATGCATGACAAGACGAAAGGTTCCGTCCTCGAACGGAGTATCTGCTGGACCGATAATCACCGCGTTCCTGTCATAGGAATAAGTAAACGGGTCGTCGCAACGGCTGATAGGAGGGCGTACCAAGTCATGACATTGTCAGCTACAGGGGATGCTGAAACCCCGGCAGGAGGATCCGTTTGCATCCGCTAAGATCAGATATCTGTTAGCAACTGCTCAAATTTCATAAGTGCGTAGAACGCTAAGATAGCGGCAGGAGTGCTCTTCGCCACGAAGGGAAGATTTTATAAAGCCCATGGAATTCTCACCTTGAAGTCCCGCATCAGTCGTCGACGTGCAGAGGTGGACATGCTTGATCACACGAGTCACGATAAGATGTTTTTGGGTACTCCGTATATCGGGAAGCAATCGGATGTTACGAGAGCAGTTTGAGGGGTTACAGCCTTGCGAATTTAAGATAGAAAATGAATAGAGCGAGTCTGGCAGACAAATACTGTGATCGAACAACGGGGAGATCGTGTATATACTGCTGCCGCACCTGGAAGCAGAAAGACGTGGACCAGGTGAGGTCCACCTGACGGCGGTTGGAGAATCGGGTGGACGAAAATCCGGTGGCCGGTTAACTTGGTAAGGTTTTAAGTCACACTCTACCCCTGAAGCGTGAACTTCCAAGCCCTCAACGACGACGACAAAGAATGCATCGGATGCTTTTCACCTTGTGAGTTGCCGGACATCTCGCTGCAAGTACTTCTTGTTCCTAGAAGATGACTCAAAAGAGGTCGCAAAACCATGGAACTTCTTTCATTCCCCCGTTTATGACAACTGCGATTGCTTCTGCGTGTATCTTATATTGGTTGTCGAAGGTGAACACGATTTTGCCTGATGCATACCTAGATGAGGTCTTCCATGTCAGACAAGCGCAGACCTATTGGAAACATCAATGGCGACAATGGGATCCGAAAATCACGACTCCACCGGGGTTGTATTTGTTTTCGTACCTGGTGGGAAGCCTGGGGTTTCTGGTATTCCGTAAACCAGCTCTTATTTCCGCTGCTTATCTTCGATCTGTGAACGCTTTAGTTTTGTTCACCTCCTTGCCGTTTTTGCTAAGAAGACTGCTGAAGGATATACGCCAATTACCTAATGCGCAGAGCCATGAAAGGACTACCAGGCGTGAGAAAGGGGCAGATTGGGACCTCAATCTGACGGTTTTGAACATTTGCTTGTTTCCGCCGATATTCTTTTTTTCAGGTCTTTACTACACGGATCTGGCTGCCCTTTTGATCATGTTGGAAGTCTATCGCCGTGATCTTGAACGAAGTCCCGAGTTGAAAAAACGGCCAAATGTCAATAACCACTTGAACACCTTCTTCTCATACGATACCATTACGTTTACCCTGTTCGGTCTGGCGTCTTTGCTTTTTCGTCAAACGAACATATTCTGGGTCGCGGTGTTTTTGGGTGGCTTGCGAGTCATCAAGACTCTACATTGCGTGCGAGTAGAATGCCAATCCACTGATGTTACCACGATCGTGAAGGCAAGCTGGGACCTACAACAAATTTACGATCCACCGGTCGGCCAGGCGTTTTTCGAAGGTACATCTTGGTGCAATCTTTAACGAGATAAATGCTAATTATATGGATACAGACTACCTGAAAACATGTCTCTCGATTGGTGTTGCTATCCTGGCAGATATATGTATCATTCTAATTGCGCTTTTACCTTATCTTGGGCTTCTTGCTGCATTTGGACTTTTCGTTCTTTGGAATGGCAGCGTAGTGCTTGGTGAGTGTCAAACCTAAAGGGTCTATTGGAGCTTTTGCTGATTGAAGCATAGGCCACAAGGAATTCCATACAGCTAGTCTACATTCCCCTCAGATGCTATATACCTGGGCTTATTTTATGTTCTTTTCATGGCCCATCTTAATAGCACAGCTGGCCAGATCTCTTTCCGGGGCACTTGGCTCCCGGGACCCTGTGCGTTCCCTGTTCGGATTTTTACCACGACTCCACGTTGCAGCATGTTTTATTGCCCTCATGCTATTAGCCGTTCACTTCAATACTATTGTTCACCCGTTTACCCTCGCTGACAACCGACATTACGTGTTTTACGTCTTTCGAATTCTTCTTCGGAAGTCATTCATCAAATACGCAGTCACCCCTGCTTATTTTCTGTGTGGGTGGGCGGCAATCTCATCTCTCGGCGTACCTTCTCCAGGGACATCGGATATCGATAACAAGCTGGCATCCAAACCGCAGCAGGAAAGCAAAGGACGAAAAGTAACGAAAGGCACTACGAATTCTCCACATTCGATGGGATACAGGCCTGGTACGTTGATTGACCAAACGAGAGTAAGCTTCGTGCTTATTTGGCTTGCATCGACTACTCTTTGCTTGATAACCGCGCCTTTAGTTGAGCCACGGTATTTCATTATTCCCTGGGTTCTGTGGCGTTTGCATATCCCGTCCTCAAAGGCTTCGCTGCAGCTAGGCAGGGCCGAAGATGAGGAATCACCCGAAACGAGAAGTGAACAACTTTTCCGGTACTTGCCTTTGCTCCTCGAGGGCTTTTGGTACATCGCAATAAACGGAGTGACCGGGTATATGTTCTTGTATAAAGGGTTTGAGTGGCCCCAAGAGCCAGGGCGGGTGCAACGATTCATGTGGTGAAGGAATAGAGCGACGAAAATGGAACCGGAATGGTTGAAATTGGTCAAATAACTTGTGAGAGTCTTCCGTACCCGCCATTGATCATTCAGCAGGCTGGGTTCTCATTAATTCCCTTACGGATTTCGGTTCCAGATATGTGAATAAACACCACTATCATGTGAGACCTGCCAGTGGAGGTTGCATATCTGTCGGCACTAAGAAGAGCCCATGCAGTCTTCATCGAGAGACTGAGCAAAACAATCGAGGCTGAAATCCAGGACCAGGAACCCTGCGCTGACTAAGAAGCTCGCGCTAGCCCGGAGAAATCGCTGGTTCCGTTCCTGCCGTCCGAAGCGCCGCGGCAGCCGCACTAACCGCATTCGGCCGACACCTCAACTGGCCGCGGGCAGCAGCCGAACAAAGCCCGAGTCGTTCTCGTGCAATTGCGTTGTTCGGGGACGGTGACATGAGCAGGGCGGCACAGAAGGCGATTCGGAAGATAAGGGCGCAAGGGAGAGCGGGAGTTGTGCCCTAACATGGAGCGGAATTGGCCCTATGTATATTTACCTCCCCGCACCAGGCTATAATTCCTTCTTCCCTTTCGTCTGATTCACAGAGGTCATTCAATAGCAGCCGGGAAGAGATATTAACCAAACATCCTACAAGCTTCAGCTGAAACTCACTGATCCTTCTCCGTACTCGCACCCCTCAGCAATAATGGCGACCATGCGCACATCCCTAACTCCGCTCCTACGGACTCAATTCAAAAAACCGCTCACAACCACCTCAACAACACCTCTATCAATCCAATCACGCTCCTTCACCGTCCCCTCCCTCTCCTCATTCACACCACAGATCTCCACCCCGCCAGCTCGCACTCTCTCTGAATCACGGACACTTGCATTTCCACCCCTCCCGCTCTTCCGCATCATCTCCGCCGTCGAATCATATCGCGAATTCCTTCCCTTCCTCACCGCATCCACCGTCACAGCACGCGACCGCGCAACCGGCTATCCCACCCAGGCCTACCTCACAGTCGGATACGGCCCGTTGAGCGAAACATTCCACTCCAAAGTCGAGTGCGATGAGGCGAAATGGACGGTGAGCGCGAGGAGCGGAGATATCGCGTTCCAGCGCAAGGACGAGAAAGACCCAGGTGCAGGCTTGTTTGAGTATCTGGATACGATCTGGAAGTTGGAGCCGCAGGAAGGAAGAGCGATTGGGATGGAGTTGACAAAAGTGAATCTTGCGGTGAATTTCCGGTTCCGGAATGCGATCCATGCGGCGATGATGACTGCCGTGGAGAATCAAGTTGCTGGGATGATGATTGAGGCGTTCGAGAAGAGGGTGTTGGATCTGGAGGGACGGAAATGATGAGCTTATAGTCATCAGCATGTGAGCCTGTACGATCAGTGTTTTTGGGGAAGCTTCGGAGTTGTTCTGATTTTGGAGTTGTCATACTCCGCACCTTTCATATTTGAAAAGATAGAGATTTCACTCTATAGAGATCTATACCGCCATAGATACACCAGAACCCGAGCATGGTACACTCCAGAGCAAGGGAAAAAAGAAATACACATTTATATAATACATCGCTTAGAACAATCAATCATCAGGCCCCGAAAGAGGGTTTCTCAGACGAAGCTGGGTGCGTAGTGAGTAGGCGGCCGATTGCTGCCCATGACCGATTCGGCTCCGACTTGACTGTAGTTTTGGGCCACTTCTTCCCAGTTGACCCTGTTCCACCACGCCTCGAGGTATCCAGGCTTACCACCAATACCCCAATCCCGGAGCCACACATGCTCCCATGTGTTCACGCAAAGAATAGGATGGATATCAGCACCATTGGGAGCGAAAACCTTTCCTTTTCCGAGCTGTCCCATGGAACCATATGTCCTCCTCACGACTTTGCCGGCAGCATAAGGGTTTTCACCTCCAGCAACGCCAGTGGTCTGGGTTGCCATATCGACGGGTTGGCGGCGGAAATGGGCACCAGGGTAGGGCGAACCTGCGATGTAGGTGCAG
Source organism: Chrysosporium keratinophilum (assembly GCA_029850275.1). Taxonomy (NCBI): domain Eukaryota; kingdom Fungi; phylum Ascomycota; class Eurotiomycetes; order Onygenales; family Onygenaceae; genus Chrysosporium; species Chrysosporium keratinophilum. Next base: position 1,833,313 of record JARBIX010000012.1, read on the forward strand.
AGGATCTTCAATTCAGCCCTGTCCTTTGTTTTCACAAGCCACACAAATCCTGGGCCGAACATGGCGTTGGCAGTTGCGAGGAATTCTGCTTTCAGAGAGTCCACCGATGAGCACGATTCGTAGATGGCCTCTTCGAGGTTCTTGGGGATGGCGACGGGCTCCGGGGCCTAAGGAAAAGAATCGAGTCAGACCACGAGATTAACATATGTTTGGCGGACTTGACTGAGATGGACTGACAATGCAATTGAAGAAGAAGTTGTTGTTATGTGCCATTGAGGCGTAGTTAAAGAGTGATGCCATGCTGGCGTCGCGCGCATATTTCAACAGGAGGGCGCCCGGGGCCATGTTCTGATCGGGTGAGCCTGAAAATACCGATTAAAAACCATTCAATAACGGTATCCGAAGATCCTCTCAATGTCGACAGGCTGCCTTGTGTTCCTCACATACCCTCTGTCAGTAGGTTCAATTTGTCCACCAGCATGCGCTGATATTGGGTCCAGGCCATATCGAAGCCCGCTGGTGATAAGAGATCTGAGATGCCATTCTTTGTGAATTCTTCCTGATGCATCAATTTAGGAACAGTGTGTTTGCTCCGGGCATGGGTTTGCGAAAGGAGAGCCTAACAGGAAGCGAACCGGTTAGTCTTGAAGATGGGATCAATCGGCACGAAAAGCTCACTCTAGATGAGGATACGGCGCGCAGACCAAGCTGCGGCCGTAATAACCGTTGGAGTATCATGAAGAATCAAGTTGGATCATCGCCAAAGGATCCCCAGCCAAATCCTCAGACATCAATCGAAGCAAAGGGCGATGCTGGACTTGGAGCAAAGCCGAGAATTTCTTTGATGCCAAGATATACTTAGCTGCTTTGGGCTTAGCCTTAGACTGCTAAGCTCCAGCCAATCATCGCGTTCGAGTTTCACTGAAGCACGTTCACCTGACACAAACGTCCCGATTTAGAAATTCTGAAGAATCGTGCCGCCGTCACCTCCAGTCCAACCATTCCATCCGACGTCGTTTCAACTTCGACAACCGCCCATACTCCCTGGACAAAATGACGATTCTAATTATACCTGGCGTCTGGCTTTGGATTAGGACTAACGATCCGGTGGCTCTGAAAATTCTTCAGGATGGCCAGGAAATGTTCATTGGTTGTGGGGGGAAATATCCGCAACTGCAGGGTGCTTCGGGCAGACAAGCTCCTTAATCATGGCATTGTTGCTCTTGACTTATAATGAAGGAGTCTTCTCTTTTCTCTTGACTATCAATACTCCTTCGGGTGCAATTGAACTCGAAAGCCATTGTCAAGTCCTTTCCTCAAACCTCTTTCCTGAAGGACATTGCCTCTTCTTATGACCCTTTGATATCCTTTGCTTGACTGTTGAATCTTAGTGACAAGGAAATATATCTGCTTCCTTCAAATCTTCTCCCCAATTTTATTCTCACTTTCAGCATTTAAGATGCGCCGATCAAGATGGACGATCTTTTGGGCCCTTCAGTCGCTTTCTATAGTTGCCCATTCGGCCTCTGTACCAGTGCTGGCCATTGGTCTTACAGCCAGAGACGATGATTCATGCGCAGACCCAAAGTTTTCAAGATGTCCAGATCTGAACCTCCCATCCAATTTCTGCTGCCCTAAATCATCGACGTGCATAAGCCTAGATGACTCGAGCACACTCATCTGTTGTCCGGAAGGAAAGGACTGCGCGACAATACAGCCAATAACCTGCGATATACAACGACAAAACGTGTTGCTCGACCCGTCCAGCGTCGTCAAGACCACAAAACTCTCAGAATCCCTTTCAGCATGTGGAAAAGGGTGCTGTCCACATGGATATCTGTGCGAAGACGGAAGTTGCAAAATCGATACGACCTCTTCGAAAACTGCTTCCGTCTCTTCGACTATCCCCTCCACATCGACTGCTACATCTGAACCGACATCGACCTCTGATTCGCCTATAAGCACAATATCAACAACTCCCGTACCGATCCCGAGCCTCAACGACCCCTCTGAAAATTCCAGTTGTTCCGACTTCCCCGGTGGTGCAGTCGCAGCTGGGTTCTTTCCAGGCATAGTTGCTGGCATCCTAATGGGTATGGCATTTTGTTATTGGCAAAACCGTCGCCAAGAGAAGAACACTTGCCTTCCTAGGAATGGCCATTTTCGTCATAGATCCGACGACAACATGATCCTTTCTATTTCAGACCCGATTCCCACTAGTGCACAAGACTCGGTACGAACTGATTTCCTTCGACATCACGGAAGTTTCGAGAATGGACAAGAACCTCGATCCATGAGAGAGCGTGCAGGCACGCGAGTAAGAAGCTTCTTCGCTCCAAAATTGACCTTGACTGTTCCGGACGCCTCGACCATGCCAGTCACACCGCCGCAACAAATCTATCCACGTCGACAACCGAGCACAGAAAGTATAAAAGTTTATAGCCCGATTCACCTAAATGAAGGAAACGCGCGACCAAGCAGAAACATCAATGCAAGAAACTCTCGTCCGGCTACTACGTTCAGTGATATGATGGAGAGAGTCGGGTTTCACAACGGTCAAGGTAGCCCGTTCTACCCGGTTGGCGAAACACCGCGTCAACCGGCTCAAAGGAGATTCTACCAAAATGAAAGCACGCTGAGACCTGTGAATTGAAGAAAATGGCCAATGACTCTTGATGAGCATGAGTTTAAACTTGGAGTTGGGCTGAGCGACAGCACTGAGTGCTATATATAGATACCCATTGTCTTCTTTTTTTTGTTTTGATTTAGCTCCTCAGATAACTATATTAATGTCGATATAAAAGTTCTATCACATCAAATGTCCTTCACAGTGAGACAGTAAATAACCTCCAGTTATTTAATATGTCTGGATCATCGCTATTTACTACGGGCTAATGCCTTGCGGACCCTCGAAGCATGATACCGAATAGAAGATCAGAAAGAAACAAGAAACATAAGCACAAAACATAATCTAGACAGTGTATCGATCCGTCTATCACTAATGGATTACGCATTGATTACCTGTTTTCTCGCCCGCCAGCTCACCACCAGCCGTTTGATCTCCTTGATCAATCCCAATACCAGGGGTACGCCAATCGGGCCTAGAAGAGGCAGATATACAGCAACTTTATGCTCATCCGGGAAATACACCTGACCAACCATGCTCTTTTCGAAAAAGCTCCTTTCCGCCTCACCTTCGGCCACTCGTGCCGCAGCAAGTGCGTGGATGAAGTCCCCGTCGCGTAAGAGGTCACAGGCAGATGAGAGATGGGAAAGGGTGCGTGACACTGAGGTTGCGACGGTGGCGGGGATGGGGATTGATGGGAGTGAGCGTGTGAGGCGGGCGAGGGAGCCCATTGTTGATGATGCGGAGATGAGTAGAGATGCCGTGTGCATGCGGATGAGGTGTTGGAGGCGGAGGGGGAGGGAGGACGGTGAGGCGGGCGCACCGAGGAGGGAGAGGAGTTGATGGGAAAATGTGGATAGGGCGGGTTGAAGGGATTCCTTGGTGAGATGGAATGGGTTGGTAGGAGGTTCGTTGATACCGGCGATGGGTGGATTGAGGATGACGACTCCCCCCCATTGTGGAATGAGCCAGCTGGTTGCGAGGCTGTCCTTGACAAGGAGTGGCGATTGGTTGGGGGCGGGGACGTAGAGGATGAAGTTGATCGTAGGGCCGCCGCCAATGCTGGGGCTAAGAGGCCATTCTGCAGCGTTGATGAAGGCACTGAGGTCTTCTTTCTTGAGGGTCCATGACCTGCTGGCTTCGTCGTATTCCGGGGGCGGGAATGATGGCGAAAATGTAGCATAAAGTTGGACTTGAGTATTGATTGAAAGGTTGCTGATAGGCGAGAAAGCGTTTACCAATGGCATAAAATACTCCTGCAAGGAAGTTTCGATATCCCACGATGAAGGCTCGGCGCCAGGAGTAAACAGTGAAAAGCTCAGATGGTATGTATCTGCGTACTTGAAGGAACGACCAATCCGGCGTGCAATTGACTCCATCAATTCTGGAGCGACTGAGTTTATGACTGGATTTCTTTGCTCTTTGCTACTGCCATGCGAAGGTTGTAGCCCCTGAGTTGATAACCGGCCGGTGATGGATGGTTGGAGCGTGGGTCCCATCATATTGCTCTTGGAGAGGATATACTGAAGTGTCGCTTTTTCTTCGCTAAAAATATCCTGCAATTCGCTAGCAATATACGCAGCGAGAGAAGAATGCGATGACGACTGAGACTGCATTTGGTTGGGTGGATAGAATATGTCCAGCCGTTCGGAATATCGATGCATATGGGAGGTCGGCGCCGTGATATTGTCTTGCGGAACAAGGTGCACGGTAAGGTCAGCGTTTGCTGAATTTCCGATATCCAAATCAACAACAGTATTATCCGTAGGTGCATGATCGGAGGCCTGTATAGCTTGTGCAAGCTGAAGTCGAAGATGATGGGCGGAGAAATCGTTGAGATCGTCAAGCGCATGTTGCGTCGATTGAACCAGAATCTTCGCATCCTGAAGTCTAAGTGAAGGGGCTAGGACTTGTATCCGAAGCGGAAATACCGGTCGACATGCCTATGACCGACCAGATATCAGATTTGGTCGTCGTCTTTGGGGGGATGGTATGGAATTGAGTTACTTACCTTCCCAGACGCCCAGTCGTTCATCTCATCCAGCGGAAGCCTAGCCCTATAGATGGAGGTTGTCTGCCACCACATTGGAAATCCTAGGAATATTATGACTGCCCAGAATGCAGCTATCACGAGCGATCTCGTGCGAGTTGACTCTGGTCTTTCCGGCGGCGGAGCGCGTGTCGCGAGCGTGGGCCTTTTGGGATCCTCCATGGCCGCGTCGGTCTCTGCTGTTTGCGAGGTCTCAACAGGAGAGTCTGCAGAGGATCGGTTCCTCGCACCTCCATGTTTACCGGGCATCATCAGCTCATACTCCGACGGACGTTGAACTGATTTTGGCCGTTTTGCGATGTCGGTTTGGAGAGCCACAACCCGAAGCTACAGTGAAGATGATGATGGCTTGGCACTCCCTGTGATCTGAGAGTCAAGAAAAGTCCGTCTTTGGCCAGTTCGAAGTTCTTACTCATTACCAACTCACAGACTCCTTTATCACAAGTTGCTTTTCTGACATCCAAAGTTATAACTTTTTTTTAGTGTCTTGAAATCCTACGATGGAGGGAAAAAACAGCCTGCTCGCGCCCTCTGGCACGGGAACAGGCACGGCAAAGATTACTATGGAGCTGCACTCGACACTCAGACGAAGCCGTTCAAGAGCTGAAGCTTAACCAGCTCGCCTTCGCTGCCTTTTTTTTCGCTATCGCACACGGCAACCCGATTCTTCCCTCCTTCTCATAAGGTCCTCTTCAACACCTCTGCTTCCTGGCCCCCGTCGCCGCAAATGCAATCAGCAACCCTTGCGAGATCATCGGCAATGTCAACATGCTTCGCTTAGGCGGCGGCTTAGGCTACTCTGAGATCATTGCTACCCATGACGGACGGGACCGTCTCGCGCAGCAATTCGCGGTCTGGGAATAAGCTGCAGGTGTGGCCGTCGGGACCATAGCCAAGCAGGATGAGGTCAAAAACGGGGTCTGACGCTGTCTTTGGCATCAAAGGAGTGCATCGTCGGCGAGACGTGGTGTCGACGAAGTGTAGGGTAGGTTGACCGAAGCGGGTAGTGGGGAAGTGAGAGAGGAATCCGGTGTTGATGAGGTTGTAGTTGCTGTCGGGGCGGTCGAGGGGGTGTTATCATCGGTGGTGTCGGTGCCGGGGGGCTGAGCATCGGAAGCAAAGGCTTTCGCGAGGATGGCGGTGGGGAGCCACTGGAGGTTGCAACGCGGAAGACATTGTGTCATTGTATGGCGGCGTTCTGCGACTGGAGGACATAGGTGCGAAGGCGCTGGGCTAGGTCTTTGGTGGCAACGAAGCTATCATAGAGATGGTGGCCTGCTGGTGCCATCGTGAACGGGTAGTTTCTCAAATGACGAAGTTGAGATGGATTGTTGTGTGAAGAGAGCTAAGCCTCAGCCTTGCGCCAACTGCTGGGGAATATAACTCAGAACACAACCCCAGATGAGGATTGTCGGGTCTCACTACTATCAGAACCAAGTCGTTGACGGATATTAGCATTCATTTGAAGTGAGCCAATTGACCTTCACGCCCAATGATGGACCCTATATCGATCGCGGCGAGTGTTAGTGGACTGTTGACTCTCGCAGGCGCCATCATCTCCAAGGGTTTCAATCTATACAGCAAATGTAAAAACCGGGACGATATCAACCTTCTGCTGACTGAAGTTTCGACGTTTTCTGGTCTACTTGTCGGTATTAAATCATTCCACGAGGATTCGGCCCAGCAAGTCAATGTCCAGGGACCCTCCCAGCATGGGCTCTCAGGCCTTCATCCAGGGCAACCTGGTTACCCTCTCCTCCTTGTACGGCAACCTCACAGGAAATCCATTGAGCCATTTCTATGCGACGCAATTGAAGAATGCACTGGCGTCTTACAGCAGATCGTGGAGCTTTTGGAGGAGTTGTCGAAGAAAAATGTTTTCTTGCTGGCGATGAATAGGGATTTTCTAACTGACGAGGCGACCAAACTAACCTCCAAGCTTGAACGATATAAGACCTTCTTTGTTCTTAGTTTGCAGCTGAATGGCAGGTGAGTAGCTCTAGTTCTGTTAACGGCAATACATACTGACATACATCAGTTCCCAACAGGAGGAGGTCAGTCGAATCACTTCGATAATGAAAGAGCAGCTGATCGAGATCAGATCCGCACAAAGACATCTGGAAGAAAAGTTTGAGGCCGAATCAGAATGTATCTGCCCCATGTGTACACCTTACAAAAAGCTACGGCTCACATGTTCATAGGCAAGAAAAGAGCTACGATTGTGGAATGGCTGGGAAATGCCACCACAGCGGCGCACAGTGATGCACTGGCATCGAGACATCCAGACTCGGGAAACTGGCTTCTCACCCATCCTGATTTTGCCGATTGGATGCTTGCCGAGCATTCATCCTTTCTCTGGCTAAGTGGGATAGGTATGTTGTCCAAAAACCATGACTAGTAATCCCTGCTAACATTGGACCATTGCAGCTGGTTCTGGCAAGACTGTTCTTGTGTGAGTATCGCATCATATCCCCTAAAACCGCTTTTCTAATCCCAACAGATCCACGGTGATTGATTGTCTCCAGAACATGTCTGCAAACGGACATGAATTCGGATTGGCCTATCATTACTGCGGTGCGACGAATGCATCGGACGCCTCCCTTGAGCGATTACTGGGAGTCTTATTATCTCAGCTTCTCCAGCAAATCCAGCTACAGGGCACGAGAGCCGAGACGAAACTAATCTCTAGATTGAACGAGATGAAGATCAGGTCAAAGTACCCATCTTTGGAGGATCTAAAAGAAGCCCTCTTCGACGCGGCAAATTGTTTTTTGAAAACATTTGTAGTCATTGACGCCCTTGATGAGCTTCCTCATCGCCATCGACTGCTTGACTTTTTTGATACCATTGCTTCAATCGATGGAAATTTTAAAATATTAGTCTCCAGCCGAAGGGAAGATGATATTGTGGAAAGGTTGTCATTTTTCTGTGGAATCAACATGAGTCACGAAATAATCAATCAGGACATTGAACAATATGTCAGGGCGCGTGTCTCGAGCTTACAGTGGCATGATGTGCCGGCTTTAGAGGAAATAATCCAGGAATTAACGTTGCAAGCCGACGGAATGTAAGGCCTTGCTCTATTCTAACCCGTGAAAATTTGTATTGAACAATGCAGCTGACTCTTACAGGTTCCTATGGGTTGAGTGCCAACTGAACCACCTGGCGCGGGTCCGGAAGGCAATAACCAAGGACACGCTGCGGGCATTACCGAGAGGGTTAGGACATACATATGAATCGATCCTTTCCAAACTGGAGGACGAGGACAAAAGTCTTGCCATCGAAATCTTGCGTTTCGTCATGTTTTCTCAGCGCGGCCTGGATCTCTCAGAACTAGTTGAGGCGATCGCAGTGGACCCTGATGTCCGTGGCCTGGAACAGCTGAAGCAAAACAAGCTTCGCAAGGAAGACGATGTGTTTGAAATATGTGGCAGTCTGATCCGTCGCTCCAATTCCACAGGACAGTTCATGTTGGCGCATCACTCTGTTCGGGAATTTTTGAGTTCGTCAATTCTGGAATCCGGTGAACCAAACCCTTACTTTATAGACAGTGACGAGTCCCCGGCAGCATTAGCATTGTCATGCCTAACATATATCAATCTTCAGGACTTCGGCTCCTTGAATGTGCTTGGGCACGATGACCTAGAATCAGCTGGTGATACAGGCATTTATCGGCTTATTGCTCGAAATCCATTCTTCATTTATGCAGCATGCCATTGGTGCGACCATGCAAACAAAGTTCAATACAAAGATCTAGACCGGTTACTACCTGTCGCCAGGAGTTTTTTCGATGACAGGCAGGGCAATTTCAGTCTCTGGGTCTGGTTTCTACGCGACACCTATGGAGAATTTCGGATTCCTTCTGGTCTGCGGCCAGTCCACGTATGTGCCATATTTGGGCTTCATCGCTTGGCCGTCAAACTTGAATTTTTGGACGAAGACTTCAAAACTTCCACGGATGATGGAAGAACACCCCTTCACCTCGCCCTTGATAATGGGCACAACGACATGGCGCAGTTTCTCCTAAAACAGAGTTCTCTTGACCTTGAGGACAGATTTGGGCGCTATCCGCTGCATACGGCCATTGAAACCGGAAACAAATTCGCTGTGCATTTGCTTCTCGAAGCTGGTGCTGATGTCAACGCTGTGTCAGCGGAAGGGACTACCGCCGTCAGTATTGCGGTGGAAAATAAGTGGATTGCAATATTGCCTGAGATTTTGAAGGGAGCCGACATATTGCGTCCCCTCCCCGATGGCCGCACTTTGTTACACCTTGTGGCGCAACTTGGTCATCTTGAAACCCTCCTTTCAACACTACGTATTAACAACATAGGTGCTCATATAAATCGGAAAGACCATAACGGGTGGACAGCGCTCCATTATGCAGTTCATCATGGGCACCCGCACATCGTCGGTTGCTTGTTGGAAGCTGGCGTGATTCCAGGGGGCGATCACCACGGTTGGACACCCGCGCACGCTGGAATTCGCAGGCGGGACACGGCCTCTCTGGAGCTGATCCTGAAGAGCAACAAATTGGTATCGTCTACTCTAGCTCGTGGTATCACGCGGCCTTCGTCAAGTATCATCAGTTCGCAGCTGCGAGACCGCGAGGACCTCCGGCGGAAGTACGGAGATGCCGCTTTCCGCACTGGGCAGGCTTCCGGCTCGGGGCTGCAAACTTATACTGTGCCATCGTTGCTCTCGCTAGCTATTTCGGAGGCGTATTTTGAAGGAGTCGAATGCATTCTAAAATATGAACAGCCAACGCCTGAAATCACGCTCCCTCTTTTGGAACAATCGTTGAAGTTAAATGACATCAAAATATTTTCCTTATTGCTTTCGAGCGCATCCGCGGCCAGTCTTTTTAAAGTCTTGCAGTGGGTCGTCAAGAATGACCGACTTGACGTCCGAACCGAAGTACGCACAAGGTTAAATACATTACCTGACACAGACTACCGTTACATTTTCAAAACGGCAATGACTATTGGAAATACTCCTGATTTCGCATTTCTTCTGGAAGATGTTCCCCAAACGCACCGACATTTTTTGGATGAATTCTTTGTTCAAGCTGTGAAAAACGATGCATTGAATCTTGCTAGGACTCTTTTGGCATCCGGCGCGTCTATTACGGCTAATGATGGATCAGGGGTGACGGCCCTCGATCATGTCACTCAACTTAGAAAACTGGAAACAGTGGATTTTCTAATCGAGTTTGACGCCGTTCAGTCTGCTGATTCAGAAGCGAAGAACGAAGCCCTTCGCAACATTGTCGCAATGTGCCCAACTAAAGAGGAAAAGCTTCAATTTTCCGAAAAATGGTTGCATTTAGCGCGACTGCTATGTGATAACGGCGCAGACATACGGACTGTGGATTGTTCCGGACGATCAATATTGCACTTGGCTGTGGCTGCGCAAAGCAAGCCAATGATCGAATTTGCTTTGGAGAACGGGTTGGGACCTGATCTCGCCGATAGATCGGGATGTACACCCTTGGATATCGCGGTGCAATTATCTGATCTACATCTTCTTGAGCTTCTTGTGTATCCTCTCTCTAGTGCTGATCCAAAGGTAATAGCCGACGTGCTTGGAAGGGCTTTATTGGTCGCCGCTGCTGAGAATGACTCGCAAATTTTTGAGCTTCTAATCCAGCTAAGAAAGGGTATCTCCGCCGGACACCCCGAATATTGTGACACGACATTGAAGAGTTCGCTTTGTGACGCACTTCAAATAAGTGCCGAGCGAGATTGCGAGGACCATGTCGCGTTGCTTTTGAAAACAGGAGCGGACGTCAATTGTCGGAATAGCGAAGGGCACACACCATTGCATCTTGCCGCTCAAAACAATCACGCAATCCTAGTTGACGTCCTTTTAAAACATGGAGCAGACATCGAGTTAAAGACCAATACCGGCAGCACTGCCTTGCATCTTGCTATCCAAAACGGCTCCAAGTCGTCTGTCGAAGCTTTACTAAGCATCGGCGGGACGATTGATGAATCAGCGATAAATTTCGCAGAAGAAATATCACGAACATCTGTGGATATACTTTTTCAGGACACGAGTCAACTCATAGCAGAAGCACTGAAGTGGATGGACAACACGAACGGGCCAGAAAGAATCAGAGCAGCAAAATCTACGGCACTTGTACGAGCTCTTGAAGAGAAGCAGCCACAAATGGCGTGGGCAATTATAAAATCGGATCCTCCTTTAATTACGGCGACAAACACGCTCGGGGAGACGGTGTTGCACATCGCTGCCCAACAGGATTTCGATCTTGGACGTCGCATCGTAAGGCTTGATGCCAGTAAATCAATACGGGACAGTAAGACATCCGATGGCAAGACCGCCTTGATATTTGCTACAATGGCAGGCCAATGGCCGCTGGTCAACGATTTGCTGGATAGTGGTGCGATATCCGATGATGCACTGACTTGGGCAAAGGAAAATCAAAAGCATGGATGGGTGAAAAAGCTCGAGAATTACTGTATGTTTGAGAAAATCACTGCCGATTGATTTGGGAAATCTTGTTCTCGTGGGCTAACTGCGTCAGGTTCGTGATACTCGAGTATTTGCCTATGACGAAAGAAAGTGCAATCTGTTTTTAGCTGCATTATACGGGAGTGAAGATGGAAGTGTGGATGCTGAAAAAAAGTTCAATGTAAAAAATAGACTATTAACAAGAGAGAAAAATTGAGAAGCAAAAAAAGGTTCCCACCAGGGGAGCTGTTAAACCCCAATGGTACGTCCTTTGCTGAATGCGAACCCTGCGATTCGAACCCGCGACGGGACCTATCCTGTATTATGTAACAGCTCCAGGAGGGGAGTCGCCTGTGCGCTCACACCTTTAGGCCACCGAGGTCGCGGGTTAATAAACGACCCAAGTTAAGGGGGGTTTAAGCTGGTCTGACATGTGCTTTCCCGCTGCATTGAGGGCCATATCTAAGGGGCGTCCCTTCCGCCATCATGATGGCCTGCATCGTCATATGTCAGCATGAACCCATACACTCCCTGAAGACCTCTACGGCTGAAACATCAAGATCCGTAAGCAATAAATGCAAGAAGATTTCTCCACAACCTCCAACCGGAAAAGCAACGAACTGCCTGGCATCAGTCCACAAACATAAATCAGACCCATGACAGCGCCGGGGACCTTTCTCAGCCTCATCCACCCATTGATTGCACCGTGTCGACCTTCCATGAAAAACACAAATACGCATTCGTGACACCAAACAGAAACCGCAATAAAGAGATATAAGAAACACCACACCGAACCTTGATGCTCTCCTGGTGCATATTACACATTGAGAACGGTGTACAAGGGGACGGGCATGATATGCACCAGAGTGCCCATGGAAGAAAGATGTGACGGGTCAAGTTTAGTGGGGGAGGGGTATCTTGATATGTGAAGGGTAGGAATGGCCAAGTTGTGTATCAATATAAAAAGAGCATCTAGTTCCTGTTACCTTGAGGGTGATAATCATTGTCTATCTTCTTCAGACCCGTCGCGCTCCTACGGCCTCGAATATGCGGGTGGGAATGGAGAATGGTATCTTGCATTCCAATCCGGTTGTTGTTCGAAAGATGGTCGTGGCGACACCTGGGTACCATCATAGTCGCGACGTAATGTCGGCGGTGGCTGAGCTATGGGTGTTGACAACCCACTGGCCTGCGTCACACCCGTAACGTTCGTTGAGAGCGAAATCGAGAATGACCGCCGCGAAGACGGTCGAGATGAACGTATAGAGTATGGCGGTGGGGGAGTTTCTGTCGTTGCAGTTGAAGTGTTGCCAAAACTACTCGGCACGGAGAACGTCGACGAAGCATCAGAAGAATGGTCACCAGTTGAATGGGTTCGAGCCTGGTTGATTTCGAAATCCAGTGCCGTTTTCTCATCGATCGGATATTCAGAGCTCCGTTGATTATTGTTGAATGAATTGACATGCTCGAACGCAGGAGGCTTTTCGTCAATGTCGACGGAACGAGGGGTATATCTTGGGAGTGGTACGTGGGAGTTATATTGGTCGTCCATATCGACATCGCCCGGCCCGCCGTTAAAACTATGACGCGTGGGACCAGCCATCTGAGTGAGGGGGGGCGACTGATATTGGACCGCGTGAATTGCTTGTTGGCATGACTTATTCTGATGCCTATTTCGAGGGACGCAGCAAAAGAGGTTGGATATGCACGCCATCTGAGCGTTTCTAGCTGTGCTCCTCTAGAAGGAACGCCAATCTATTGTTTTGAAGGATAAATATGATGAAACGCAAATCTGTTCAGAAACGACAGAGAAATGAAGCAATCAGCAACGTATCAAGGATGCCATCGCCGATGTCTTCTTCACAGTCACAACATAGTTTGGAGGACGGTCTCAAGAGCCCTGTGTGTGAAAATGGCATAAAGACCAAACCCTTCAACTTGAACAGGTCAAAAATTGTGTCCAAGAGGGGGAGAGACAGAAGGCTGAGGAGAAGCCAGATAAGCACCGATTGTGCTCTAGGGTCCTAGGAACACTCTGACATCCCATCCAACTCGACAGTTGCGGCTCTCTGTGGTTGGTTTGAAATGCGGGATTGAGGCTGAGTTCCACGGGACCGAGCCGGTACGACGTGTACGAAACTTTCACAGCAATTGTCTGCTGCCACTGGCACGGATACTTTACGTTTACGAGCCTGTTACGCCGCCCGCTTTCGTCGTCCAATGAATGCGTAGTGCCAAGCTGCGTGTCTCCAAATCACGTGAACATACTTTCGGAGTGGATCAATATTAGCCCGTTATCAGTCGTAAAATTACCGTCATCAAAATTACTGTCGTAACTTTCGATTTCACTTGGTCCGGCAACGACAACGCTGCAATCTTGAACGTTGAAGAAATCTAATAGACAATTTTATAGAATCCCTTTGCTAGAGTTCTTGTTTTTACAAAAAGACCATTTGCTGCAATCTCAACGCAAACGTTGATCTGAACCCTCCAACATATCGACCACGTCTCCGTTTGCGACAAAGCCCCGCGTTCGCGATACAAAATCATTTGGAAGAACAATCAAACGGCCCTAGAATCACACACCTTTCCAATGGCTCCTTTACCCCTCGAGGGCTTCGAAGACTATGCGACGGTAGCCCAGCTAGTTCAGCCTCCCCAGGTTCCCCGGCACCGTTCTCATGACCCCGCCAACAATCAGAAGAGAACAGACCCCTTCCAGTTCGGCTCACGATACCTTGAAGAAGGCGACGACGTATTTGAATTCAACGCTTGGGACCACGTGGAAACAGACGAAGACTATAAACAATACGCCGAGCTTCAGATAGCTAAGCAGCGCGAAGCACCCGTATCAGACTTCGACCGCCAACGCTTCAATTCCGACCCTGCCAAGTGGTGGAATTTGTTCTATAAGAATAACACGAGCAATTTTTTCAAGAATCGCAAGTGGTTGCAGCAGGAATTTCCGGTGCTGGCGGAGGTGACCAAGGCGGATGCGGGACCCCAGGTGGTACTGGAGGTTGGTGCGGGGGCGGGGAATACGGCGTTTCCCATCATAGCGAATAACTCGAATGAACAGTTGAGAGTACATGCGTGTGACTACTCGAAGAAAGCGATCGAGGTGATACGGAAGAGTGAAAATTACGATGAGAAATATTTGCAGGCTGATGTGTGGGATGTCACGGCTGAAGGCGACGGTTCGCTTCCGCCAGGCTTGACTGAAAATTCTGTTGACGTGGTTATCATGGTGTTCATTTTCTCCGCTCTAGCGCCTGACCAGTGGGAAACTGCTGTGTCGAATATCTACCGAGTCCTCAAGCCAGGAGGTCAGTTGCTGTTCCGCGACTATGGTCGAGGTGACCTGGCGCAAGTGAGGTTCAAAAAGGGGCGTTACATGGGAGAGAACTTCTATATCAGAGGCGACGGGACCAGAGTCTACTTCTTTGAACAGGATGAACTCGCGCATATTTGGGGTAAATTCTCCCCAAAACGTGGTTTGCCTCCATACGCAGAAGGTACAGAGGACGTCGGGAGCAATGGAACTAAAGAAAGTGACACCGGCTTTGAGATCCTGGGTCTTGGAATCGACCGTAGGTTGATTGTGAACCGCAAACGAAAGTTGAAGATGTATCGATGCTGGATACAGGGCCGTTTCCAGAAGAAAGAGCTTCCGTCAAGTACCAGTGAATCAGCTGCATTATCCGAAAAGGAAACAGGGCAAAATCAGAATTGAAATTAAGTTGTGATTCTACTCCGTCGACTCGAGAAACGGACTGGTTGAACCGGTTCTGCAAGCCTGACAGGCAATTGAAGTGCCTTCTAACCCTTAAGGAAAGGCCCTGCTTTGTCTGGAACTACGTGGCCAAAATCTCCGACCTCGCGTTATGCCTTAGCCTGTTAGGGCTGTGGTGTTAGGGCTGTGGTGTTAGGGGTGGCCGTACTTAGGAAGCTCCTGGAGGTATAGAATCTAAATCTTAACAGTATACAAGCAACCGATCATGACAACGTTCGCAATTCGATGAGATTGAACCAATCCATGTCGTCACATATGATTCAGAAGAGAAGTTGAGAGGATTCTTCCTGGTGTCTTAACTACCCTCCTTCCACGCAGCTACCTTAGTATTTCGCGTTTATACCCGTTTGCTGGAGAAAAGTAAAGATTCAAACAAACCTGACATGATGGAATCGTTTTGAATTTTTTTCGATCTATCTCCTCTATGTATTTATGCGGTCAACCATAACACCTCTCAGAAACTCCTGGCCATCCAATAGTATAAAAAAGTAATAGTCGAACGAAGAAAGAAGGAGAATATATATAGAAGCAAGGTACACGAATTTGGAACATCAAAGGTAGGATTTGGTAGGATTTGGGTCATAAACTTGATGCGTTGGCGATTCTGTGGCGGAAGGAGTATCTAGACCACTGAATGAAACGCCCGGGCAACTTGCTTCCATAGGTCTCCGCCGCAAACCTGTTACATATATACATGGTCTATGGGTATGCGCGCACAGTCTTAATAGGCCAAAACAGGACACTCTCCCTGTGCACGGACAAATGCACCCGCGAAAAGGTCCTGCATCGCATGATAATGAAACAGGATTCCACCTAGAACAGCAAGATGCCAAATATTATGGCTACCTCCGATGTAATCGAAGAAACCAGGGCGCCAGCGCTCCGGCACCTGCGACGCATAGATGCAGGCACCCGACAGGTATACCAGGAGGCTCTTCATGATGGGAGAGTAGAAGAACAACGACCACGCGAGGCCACGGGTGAAGCTCAACTGGACGATTGGTGCGAAACCTGTGAGTGCAAGAGTCACGTAAAATGCAACACGGGCCCAGGCCATGTCTGCACGGTTGAAAGTGGGGTGCCAGGGAAGAATAACGCCGGCGATACCCAGAGAAGAGGTCATGAGGATGTATACCCAGCGAGACACCGGTTCGCAGTAGAACGCTGTATATTCGGTGGTGACGATGGATGCCGCGACCAAGAAGGATATGCCAGTGTAATCAACGCACGCAAATCGTTCCATGAGGTTTTGTTCTGCAATCCCGTTCATGGTGTGCCATACAGTGCTGCAAACGAGACACTTGCATGCAGCGATAAAGAAAATGGCCGCGACAGCAACATCTGCTTTCGTGCTGAGGGAGAAGTTCTGGCTGAGGGGGTAGAAATAGAATGCTATAGTCAGGATAACAAATAGGCCAATCAGATGCGACCAAATGTTCACGAGTTCGTTCGAGGGGGTGAACACCGAAGTCAGGCACTCGACCTTGGATGTAGTGAATCGATAACCGTCCAGGATATGTGGATTTACCCTCCAAGGGTGTGGAAGGTCGGCGTAGGTGATTAGTCGCTGCTCTTGGGCTAACTGGATTGCGCGTTCGATGTTTTCGCGTAGTGCAATCTGGGCACGTTCCATTCCCTCATCGATAACGACCCGGGCATGGTTCAAACTCGAATCCACAGCGCGCCAGCCCTCATCGATGGCGACGTACAGACCTCTATCCTTGACTGCGTGCACATTCGCTTCCAACTCTGATAAGAAACTCTCCATCAGACGCATACTGGCCTGGGCTTTCTGCTCCAGTGTCTCTTTAGTCGCAAGGGCGTAATTGTATTGTTCCTCGACCGTCTCCACGACTATTCTCGCACGGCGCTTTCCGCCACCCATCAACTCGCCGGACGCATGGGAGCACTTGTCTCGAACTGTTTGCAAAGCAGCATAGGCTCTGTTCATACCAGAGTCGACATCCTCTATGTGAGACCGTCCGTAGTCTTCTAGCCATCGTAATCGTCGCTCAAGATCGGCAATAAATAACTCGACCTAGCAAACACTGTCAGTTCACGACTCGACCGAGAGAACCAGACGTCCAACTGACCCTGAGGAATATGGCATCGGCGTCATAATCGTAAGATAATCTGCGAGCCGAATGAAACGAATGTCTCCGTCTTCGATTGCGTAGAATTTCAGAAGGTGAAAGGAATCCAGACGCCCTGCCCGAATCTTCCGAGTCTCCGTGAGACTCCACTGTCATGGAAGGGCTGGCGCAAGCCATTTTGTCGTCTTTCGTGAAATAACGGCGAGTAGGTTAAGCCAGGACTTTCAAACTTGTTATCGTGAGTCTCAAGCGGGGTTATCAAAACTAAGCGGCTTCAGCAGCACCGGACGGTCTCCGTCAAGGATCTCTGTAGGAATGGTTGAAAAGGGGGAAAGGCGAAGGGGCAGGACAGGAGGAGAGATCAGGAGGAGATGCCAGCGCCACGTCAAGCCCCGTCAGGCGAATCGAGAGGAGGATAGGGCACAATATATCCAAAACAGATGACCGTTGCGGAGGTTCACAGGGGAGGAAGAAAGTCACCATCAGAGAACAAAGTGGGGATCGGAAACCTGAAAATAATATCTCGCGGGCGAAGAAGATCGTCTGCTTGGCATCAGTAGGGCGAGCACCAACACAAGGGCCTTCAAGCCCTCTTTGGCATTGATGCCATTCAGCGGCTAGATCGTCTGCCAACAGGAGGATGAGATTCCGGCGTCGACGATGCTCTGGCGTTTCACGTTGAGAGTTTCACGATCAATGATGATGGATTACCAACAGTACCGTTCCTCTGCACCCGTGCTGTGTAACGAACTGTAATCGATACCGTTCCTGAAAGAATGGCGCTAGTTCAGCTCAGAGAAACTTATGTAAGCGGCTTTCGTATTCGGATTTAGGCTTTCACACTCTACGTACTAGGACTTATCAGGTTAGTGTCTTTCTGCTGGGATTTTCTCATTGAGCCCAAACGACGAATCGAACATTGCCCGTGTTGTCAGTTGCGCCTGTATTGATGGGTTCAGTTAGGTGTTGCGACCCCTAAACGTGGCCAGTGAGGGCCTACAGATCCTCTCAATCCGCGAAACGTAAACGAAAAATACTCAAGTCGCGATTAGACTCCACCCACCGAGCAAAAAAGAAAACATTGGCAAAAAGATAATTGTTCACGACACCACTGAGATTCGAACTCAGGCCCCCGAAGGGATCAGCTTTCTAGGCTGACGCGATAACCACTCCGCCATAGTGCCTTGTTCATGTGATAGAGAGCACATCTCAATATCACAAGGGAGAATCATTGCAGTTTCAAACTCCAATTCTTCTTTTCCTCATTCAACGTCACCTTTACACACATTCAAACCACCGATAGATTCGAAGACAAATAAGTTCAACCTCCCTTACAACCGTCATAATGGCCGTCGACAAGATCGTCACGGAGCCTGCACTCCTCCCCGCACTGAAAGCTAGTGCCGAGACTCTTTCTGAATGCCAGAACCTACTTGCCCTTCTTGACCCGAATGCCGTGACCGCGCCGCCGCCGAAAGAAACACTTCTCGCCATCTCGAAACAGCAGAAGCTTGTCTTTTCGCTACTCTCACAGTTACGTGGATTGAACCGTGATGCGATCCTCAATGTTCGAGCAACCAAGCAAGCCACTGCGGAAGCTCGCCAGGAGATAGACCGACTTCATCTCCATCTACAAAACTTATATTATGAACAAAGACACCTCAGCGGTGAGATCGCTGCCTGTGATTCATACGAGTAAGTCCTCGCAGATTTTCGATTAATCTCGGATACGAACTAATCCACGGACGCTTCTAGTCATTCTTACATGTCGCTGCCTCTGATTCCCGTTGATGAATTTCTTACCCTCCACCCAGAACACGCTGATTCCGACGCCAACGAGCTCATGGTCGCACGAATTAACCACGAGTACGCTGAGCGAGAGAAACTGGAGCAGGCCCGTCAGGAATTGCTGAAGAGGAAGCAGGCCTTGATCGCTGAGAACAAAAAGCGGAAAGACGACCTGGCTAGCTTAGACCAAGATCTGGAGCGCTTCATTGACGTGAGTACTTCTCTTACTTTTCGTTTGTGTTATACTTTGTTTGCAGTTATTAATACTCTATCAGGCCGCAAAACCAATACAGAGGCTTTTCGAGAAAGAATACGCAGTAGCCAATAGAAAAACGAGCGTCGATGAGAAGTGATCGTCCCTCTAGCAGAACTCGATGTTCTAAAAAAAAAATTCAGAACACAAGAACGGACTTGCGAACATATCTGGGGAAGTCAGGGCGTCGGAACATAAAAGCAGACACATACCACTCGCTGTCTCCATGGACACAACCGCTGCTACACACGTCTTTCAAGCTCCGACATATCTCGCACTTGACATTTGCTGAGGAGCTAATATGAAAACATTTAGTCTACTGTTGTGAGAAAGGCTCGTGCTATTTGCCCCATCTTGGCATTCGGGCCATGAACGATGACAGCGAAGCATCAGCTCAAAGCCCATATAGAGTGCGCCTTGTGAAAGATATACTGAGACATTGCCGTTGCTCGAGCATCTCCCTTCCTTGTCCCTGGGAAACGCAGCTTACACATCGCATCGCTAGGAGCAGGGTTAGAGAGAACCCTCAAAATATGAAGAGTTCATTATGAGCATATCCATTACGAGATGCGGACGCAACAAGCCTTCTGCAGGATATCTTTGATGCATCAGGGATAGGCAGGTTAAATACCCGGCCTACTTCATAGTTGGAAACAATAACATGTTATTAAAAATGATATTAGACATCGTCTCCTTCGAATCAGCGATTTCTATCAAAGTATATCATTTTCCTCATCAGACTTTATGGGACACCAGCGACATTACTATCCTGCTAAACAGGAACAAAAACTCCATTATGACCGCAGCTCACAGAGGCATAGATGATTCACCAAATCACCCGACCCAACAGGACAACAACGCCACCGCGAGCGCACAAAGCACAGAAGAGTTGATGCTAGGAAAGCCAGAAATATGTATTACACCGATCCGCTAGATGACTCCATTTGATGACGATAGAGATCAGGTCAGAAGAAAAGACAAAAGGAAAATACTATCTCTCCCGTAATATAAAGCGAAATGCAAACTTGATCGCTTAAAGATATTTTGAGCGCCTCCAAGGAGTAGAATTTGAGATCAGGGGAAAATGGAAAGCATTTCAGCAACGCCAGTCAGCAGCTCACGTTCGATTCTCTGGTTCTGTCAAATAGACTGGGTCCTTATCAACCAGTTATACTTATCGACCGTTTAGCTACTGCAATCCCAAGAATTCAGGCCAGTTTGCCGGCCCTAATCAACTTCCAGGTCCAACGGTGTGCAGAAATATGGGAAATGTAGGTTGTGATGGCTAAATCGGCGCGGCACGTGAGAAGGAATCAACCAGGTGAGATCCTCTGAAACAAATGTGGAAGAAAATGCGCCAGCAGGAAAAGAAATTCCCGAGTTAGGCGCAAAGGGAAATGTAGAGTGGCAAAATATCTCCCGTAGATATGTCGTTTATCATCAGAAAAGGGGCAATATGGACCACGACGATGCTAAGAAATGTCCCCTGCAACAACATCTGTCCGTTCTGATTCACTTTCTGCCTGCTCAATTTCTTCATTTTCGAACTCGGGAACCGGCGGAGCATCATCATCAAGCGAGTAAGCATGTTCGTCTATCGCAATATCGTCCTGCGACGCACCATCATACTGATCCAAGAATGGTGGGGCATGAATATCAAATTCGCCGCTGTGTTCAATGTGATCAAAGCCCGCCTGACTGCTGGTATTTGACAAGCCGCCGAAAAACTGGCCTGCGAATCCTGCAACCTCATTTGCAATATGCCGCTCCAACGCAACATCAAGCACTTCCAGACCAGCTCGTTGGTTTTGCAGGTATTTGGCACGTTCTTCTTCGAGGCGGCGGCATGTGCCGTTCTGGACGACGGTAAGGTAGCAGTTGGGACAAAGGTATTTGTTCATGCAAAAGGAGCATGTGCAAGGCGGATGAGCACGAATACAATCCTGGCACACGTGAACGGAGCAGGAGGTGCATTCATTTAGGATACTAGTGCAACGCTGCCGCTTATCCCCAGCTGCGCGGTATTCGGGGCAAAAGAAGGACTGACATCCTTGCCACTTTTCAATTTTTAAAGCAGACTCGAAGAATGTAGATGACGGTGAGGAGGCACGGGTATGGTTATTAGAGCTTGCTGTAGACGTTTGAACGGGATTATCATCGTGAGCGCTATCAGCCAAAGTATTAGGATTTGATTGACTTGAAGTCGGTTCCGCGTTGGTGTGACTGCTTTGTGCTGAAGGATCCGCAGCCAGATGCGGCACACATGAGCGGTTCGGAACTGGTGGTCTCTCTGGCCTCTGCGCGTTTTCAGCGTTGGCAACCGGAGTATAGTCAATAGCAATCTTCTCCATGAAAAGATCACGGTAACCACAAATCCGGAGACGGAGACCACGTAGATCATGCTCCATGCATAACGGCTTTGAACAGGCCTTGCAATGAACTTTCCATTGGGGAGATTCATAACACTCCTGGCATAAATTTCGGGGACACTGTGACGTCTGATGATTTGGTGGCCCAAGGAGCCACCGCATCATCTCCACATGTCCTTCCTGAAGGGTATAATCCGGCTTCGACGGATCCCCATAAGCATAGGTTGGGAAAGTCTTGCTCCATTCATTTGAAGAATACTCCGGATCTTCCCACCCTTGTGCTTTAGGGAGGGGAGCTGCTCGCATGCGGTCGACATCCCGGCTGCCTTGTCCTATACTAATTCCTCCGCCACCTGTGAATGTAGGCTCCGTGCAGCACCAATGGAACTTGAGACTCGGGTACGTTATTGGAACAGGAACGCCATTCTGAAGATTATTATTATTATTTCCATTGGCGTTACCTTGAAGGTCGGAAGGCTCTTGCATCGAACACGGAGATATAGTGGCACCAGGTGCCCACCAATAACTGTTTTGTTGCTCGCTGGCTTCAGTCCGTAGTTCTTTTGGATATGAAGTGTCATATGCACAGCTGTAGCAGAGCGTTTTTCGACAGCCCACGCAGTGCATTAAAACACTACATTGCTCGCACCTTTCGTGGATTTCCTCAAGACATGAATCGCATTTCACGTTCTCGACAAATTTCCTATGGCTTCTCCGCAGATGGGTGGGCACTGTCTTCCCTTCGCCGTAGCCACGTCCCTCTCCTGTCCCAAGAGCTTCTCCATAGCATCCCGTCTCATCATGTTCCCATAGTCGTCCATCACGTTTGGGGGGTTCTCCAGTGTCAGAAACAGATCCTATCCAATTCTTTGACCTCCATAGCCGGTCGAATACCACCCACACTTCAGGGGTTCCCTGTGGTACACGCATTGAGACATATCCTCTTCTCCGAAAACAGCGGCCAGCCGGAGTAGTACACCATGCTGTATCCGTCCAAATCCCCAGCTTATGACAGAGATTGACTAACTCGTGAGTAGGTTCAGAATCCGAGTCTCTTCGGAGTAACGACGAGGTGAGGTATGGGCGTCGTCTATGGTGCCTGCAACGATAAGTGTAAAGACTTCTGAGTGCGAGGTATTTAACTCTTGGAGATGAACCCGATCTCGACTTCATATCCGCATCATATTGCAGCCCGTACATGGTAAGATATGGTATGATATGGTATTTCAGGGAGACATTCTTGCAACCTCGGACGGAAAGGTGTTCAAGGGTGCTTCTCCGGGCATTCAGGACGGTTGAGATGAGGTTCTGGCCTGACACCGCGGTGTTATCCAAATCCAAACTCTTCAACGACGGACTAAAGGGTATAACGACGTGGAGAAGCAGCTGGTCGAGAGCATACGGCCTCGACTGCCGCTGCACCGGTTGGCCATCTGTTCCAGCGGTTATGGGCCGAACCTGCGTGCCTGAGGGTAAGAGGAGACGGAATGAAAGATATTGCCACGCAGTGGGATACGATCTGAGGAATGATCTGAGGTACTGAGACGTATGATAGAGACGGAAGATGGTGTCGGTCGAGGCCTGGAGGAGGAAGGATTCGAGAATCGGGGTATGGGTCGAAAAGACGCGTTCGAGGGTGGATAGAGGGCGATCGTGATCGATTGGCGACATGTCATCGTCAAAATCCTCGATGGAATCTGCAAGTGAGGCATAGGAGTCTGATTCACTAGAATCTCTGACCCGTAACCCGCAAAGGCCTTGATCAAGATCTGAGGCCATCTTCAAACCACAAGGCTTAGCGAGTGACAGTTGTGACGTGTAACGCAGGCAACAGATGTATGGGGATCTGAAGCATCATAGAAATGAAGGTGGTGAGAGAAGAAATGTCCGACGAGTTGGATAGAGACGCGAGACTTGTAAGGTGGGAGGATAAGTGAAGGACGAGAGGTCGATGGAGCGAATGGTCACAGGCTTGTTCACTTTGCTCGATAGTTAGTTACTGTTGGCTCCAAACCTGCATGATCTCACGCCTCATCGTCTTCAGCGACACGAGCACGGAATTGTGATTTCTCCTTTCCAGGTAGACGATGAAGCTCGCGGCAGGATGTAAAAGTGACCAGATAGTCAGAAGTCCAGAGCTGCTCGGAGCCTGAATTCGGAGCGAGGTTTCGTCGAGAGACTTCTTGTCGATATCAACTTGGCATTGGTGCACCAAAGGCAATTTGCGCGCCCTACTCACTACTGAACCCTAGCCGCGTCCAAGGCCCAGGCAGCTCAAAGCAACTGCACTGCAACCCACTCCGTGGCCAGTTCCAAGCGGAGTCCGCCGCAATGATGGGATGGCAATGGTGGTGACGATGGCCACGTTGAGATCGCGTGATAACTTTGCACAGCAACGAACGGTCAGTCAACGGGCATACTCCATCCTTTCTCTCACTAAGATGCCTGGAAAATATATGTCTTCTTAAAAACTTAATTGCCAGATTTTGGGAGGCAAAAAGAATTCACTACAGGGCACTGGAATGCTCAATATGACGAAATATAGATCACAGTTGCTTCCGGCAGCTAAACTACAAAGCCCATGCTATCGTCGCTCCAAACCTTCGCCCTCAGTGTACCCTCGAGCGATACCGCTTCGTCCCTCTACGACTGCACTCCCTCTCTCACCGGCGTTGTCGTCTTCATATTCAATGGTGAAATCGCTTCCCAACCCATTCCAAGTCCTGTTTGACCTCAAAAACTCAGCACCTGGCGACACCACTCCGGCAATCGTCGCAAGATCGCCATTCGCTCTCTTTGCAAGGGCTTTGGAACCTCCCCCCTCGACAAAGCCACGTGTTCCTGTGGACATTGGGGTAAAGGATGACCGCATTGGCCGCGTACTGGACACCGACACATATCTTCCCATACGAAGGTCGAATTCTGGCGGTGCCGACTCGGGATCTGAAAAGTATTCATCTTCATCGTTGCCACCGCCTTCACGGTCGTTTTGATGGTTAGAAGCAGCAGTTTCAGTGCCAGATCTATTAGATTGTTCGTCCTTGCGGTCTTTTGCAGCATCCAACAGGATTTGGTAGTCACTTCGCCACTCTCCAGTCCATAT
This sequence comes from Chrysosporium keratinophilum, assembly GCA_029850275.1. NCBI lineage: Eukaryota > Fungi > Ascomycota > Eurotiomycetes > Onygenales > Onygenaceae > Chrysosporium > Chrysosporium keratinophilum. The sequence continues at coordinate 1,857,862 of JARBIX010000012.1, forward strand.
ACGATCAGCGTCTGTCTGCAGAGCAAGTTCCAATTCATAAGGCGTGATGACTGGTTTCCAAAAATCCGTGCTGTCCACCAGTGAGCTCTCCCAGCATCCGATGACGACCCATCCGCCTATTTCGCTGAAGTTGGCGACCTTGGCCGCGTTTAATTTGCCAACAACAAATAGATAGCTTTTCTTTCCAGCGGCGGCAATTTGCTCCTGCACGTGTTTCACCATATGCAGATAATTTTTGACGCTTAACGTGTTGATAAGGATTCCAAAAATTGGAACTGTGCTGAGCGAGGTCAGAATAGCATATCTCCGACGAAGCGCTGCTGATGTAGACGCAAGAAGCGATTTTGACACCGCCTTGGTCGAGATAGCTTCTTGACTTGTGGGGTATATGCGAATAGACGCAACTCGCGAAGACAGAGTCAGAAGAAGTGATGTCGGGGGATCTGAAATATGGAACATCTGCCAGTCCTTTAGCGTCTCGGGGCATTCTCGCACAGAGTCTGGAATCGCCCTGTTTGGAATAGGCGACGACGGATCATGGACTACACGGGTCGCGAAGAGGTTTTTATACCCTTTTTCGTGAATCAGTTTTGACGTTATTCCATCGACATGATCGGTATATGTAACGTCTGCAGCAATGAGGATCTGTTCCTCTTTATCGGGATAACTTTCCTCAAATGCTGCAATCACAGGTCCATGGTCTAGTTGTCTGTGGGTGAAGACATGGATAACTGGTAGTCTCGCCGTAGGGGAAAGGCATGCCCGGCCATAATGAACCACCACGTCGGCATCAACGTGCTCAGCGGCTACCTCGTCCACACAGCATGTTCCATAAGAAGTGTCCCCGAGAATATACAGCCTGGGTGCCTGTTTCTTCAACGAGTCGTCAATATTCAGTTTTTTTGTAACAGATTCGGCGAGTTCATCCACGTCCACTGCTTCTTTCGTTTCGTACGATGAGGTCCTTCCACATGCGCAAGACTTGGAAGCCGACACAGTCCCCTGTTCACCTGGCTGCAAAGGAAGGTCAGGCGTCTCGAGCCCCCGACTAAGAAGCTGAAAGACCCGCGGCGCATCCGGTAGCATTTCGTCTGGAAACTGCAAAGCAATCCTTCGCCATCTTCCTTGCCTAATCTCTTTTAAAGTGCGTTCAATATCATATGCGATGCAGAGCTCTTCGTCCGAGACCTGGCCAGGTGTCCGCGGGGTAACGACAGGCTGGGTTGCCTCGAGAATGTGATCGTCGGGAGTCGATAGGACTGGAGCGGTGCTTAGAGAAGACGCCATTTTTAGAGCTAGACCAGTCAATTGCCTGACCCGATTCAGGTACCCTGTGCAGTCACTTGTCACTGAGCATTCTGTGCTGGACTCCTCTTCTTGAGGTTTCGAACTTTTTTGTCTGGAGGGGGACTGTCATGTATGTATGTAATTTGCAACGTAACATTACGGCGCATTTGATAGAATACACCTTGTGTATTACCGTATCTTATCGTCAAACTAAAGAATCTTATCTTATCTTATCTTATCGATCTAAAAATAATCTGGAATTCCTGTCAATGAAATTGTGGTCAATCAAAGGCATTGATATTCTCCATAGAACAGCGGCCCAGCAGCAAGCCCTGTCGACCGTACTACCAAAGTATGCCCGCAACAGCGGCCATCGGCATGGGATTCCTTTCCTTGCAGCATTATCAGGATGGATGGGTGTCTGCTCAATAGCCGCTGTTGCAGTGGCTTCTTCGCTGGTAGGGCGCGGCAGGGTTATTGGCATGGACTCTGTTTCTAGGTATAGAAGGCGTAATTAATAGAGAACCATTCACAGATTTGCCTTCGCCTCCTCGCCAGCCCACACACGTCTGATCAGCTCACGGATCGGTTCCCTCTGGATTTCACGGGGATTCCAGTACGGGTTGCTAACAGCGATATCAGCACCCTTATCAATATCCTCTTCCTTCATGCCGAAATCTTTCAAAGCCCTCTTCACTTGTAATTTGGTCAAGAGTATGTTCAGTCCCCGAATCGCGTCGCCTTCACTTTCCGGCAGGGCATCAGCCAAGTCCTTCATGGCTTCTGGAACGTAAGGCGCATTGTATGAAATTGCATGGGGAAGCACGGCAGTATGGGTTTCGGCGTGAGGCAGGTCGAAGCTACCACCAAGAGTATGGCAAAGTTTATGATGGATGGACATGCCAACACTGCCGAGGCATGTTCCACAAAGCCAAGCACCATAGAGAGCCATCGAGCGGGCGTCGCGGGAGGAAGGGTTCTTGACGATTTCTGGCAATGCGGTTGCAAGACTACGGATACATTCAATGGCAAGGAGCCGGATAATGGGGTTTCCGTTTCGTGCATACAATGCTTCGACTAAAGGCCGAAGCATCAGCAAAGCCTCACGAGGAATATAGTAGTTTAAAGCCTACCAGCATGAGCAATGGCGTTGACGCCACTTGTCGCACTCATCCCAACTGGAAGTGACATTGTGAAGTCCACATCATAAATGACAGTCCCAGGCAAGATTTTAGGGTCACTTCGAGTCTTCTTGACGCCATCTGCTGTCTCACCCAAAATCTGCGTCATCTCGCTTCCTGCGTATGTAGTCGGAATGCAGATGTGCGGCAGCCCGGTACGGATGCTGATAGCTTTTCCCAGCCCAATGGTGCTTCCACCACCAATGGAAATGACACTGTCCGCATTTTGCTCTTTGGCATACTCAAGGGCTTTGTCTGTGATATGCGTGGGCGTGTGCATGGTAGCTTCGGTAAAAACGCCAGCCACCTTGCCCTTCAGCAGTGTCTTCAGGTCATCAGCCTGCTGGACCTGTTGCGGGGTGGACAGGAGGAGAGGAGAGGCCAAGTTGAGGCGTGCGATCTCGTCTGGCAGCTGCTTGATGGTGCCAAATCCAAAGACGACACGCGCTGGGTTTGCATTGTATTCGAACGCCTCCATTTTTTTCGGTGATCTCGTTTGTTGTGCAGAGTAGCTCCGGCAGCCAGTTTTGATGGACGAAGGGCGAAATAATGTTCGAATCATTGATGGCAAGTCCTTGCAGAACACCTATGTAGGACTGAGAGTCGACATAGTTTCGATGGTCCTCTTTGAGAAGGCCAGCAAAATCATCTTCAGCTGAAGTCATTGCCGATACCGAGTTGGAGACATGCCATCGAACGGGTTTAAGTCTGGATGACGCTGGCGGAGTGGTTTCTCGGATAGCATACGGCGCGAAGACGCGGCAAATGACTCTGCCGCGAACAGCACCAATTTATGGACTCGTGAGAGACCATGCAAATGTATGACACCGAGTGTTTCTGACGTCTATTTCATAACATAAATACACCTTTTAGACAAAGGGCGGTGCTGTCTTAAATATCGGGTTCGCTCTTCGAATTGACACCGGAGTTGAACATCCTCAAGATAATCATTTGCTGAAGTTCAGCATTTAAAATCACATCTATGCATCTTTCCAATCCATTACTGTACATCCAGAAATGTGAACCAGAATGAAGCTATCATGAGCGATATCGAATCCTCAAACTCCTGCGCTCGAGCTAGATACAAATGCCACGCTAATCCAAACCTTTAAAGGCCATGACATGCGCGCTTCCAGATCGATCTTTGCCTTTGCCTCTCTTCCTCTTTTTCCGTTTGCCTTTGTCGTTTCCACCAAAGTCGTTGTCGCTATCTTCCTCACCCTCGCTGCTCTCACCATCTTCCTCTTTGCGCTTCTTCCCAATCTGCTGTGCGGCGAACCCCGTTTTTTCGTCGTCCGATTCCTCTTCATGCTCCTCGTCGTTAACGGCTTCGTGCCACACTTTAACAATCGATCCACCACCGCTGATCATGCGACCCTGCACGTCGAATCCGAGGCCAACAACGCCCTCCATCTCATCATGAGACAACTCTGAAATGACCTTGTTAGGTCCGAATTGCACGAATCGCACGCGTCCGTCGCTTTGCCCGACCGCAACAATCTTTCCATGGCCCAAGTCGTCAGGCACTTGCGTGAGCACCTCCAGACTCTCCCCACCATCTAGTGAGCGGTCGACAACGATGCGTTCGTCTTGATCATCCCATGCACCCTTTTCCCATAATGTCAAAATACCACTGGCTCCTCCCACGATCAGCTTCTCGCCCTTGCTAGTACCTCCTGCCTTGAGGCCGGTGACATAGGTCGAGCTGACGAGTTCTTCGCCTTGGTCCTCACTTCGCACCAATACTCCCCTGCGCAAATCAGTAAGCGCGATTGTGGTGCCGCCCGTAGTAATCCATTGCTTGCTATAACCCGACGTGCTCGTTTCTGAAGGAGGCAGGGGTGTTAATGACGAGACATAATCGTCATGCGGATGGTGAGTCTGCTGCGGTCTGGCAGATACCTCGGTGGAGCGGTCACGGATGTCGAAGAGGTGTAAAGCTCCAGAATCAGTAGCGAGAAGTAACGTTTGCGGTGAAAGGACGTGGATCAAGGAAGGGGTGTCGACTTGTACACCGGACCTATCGATCGAAACCCAGCTTGTCAATCTCGATGCCCAAACGCGCCCAATGTACCAACGCACCAATCCAATCGAACTTGAACTGAGTAACACTGCGCATTTGGCACAATGCGCCAGAAAACCACACCTTCAGTTGGTCCCAATCCCTTCATACCACTCACCTATCGCCAATTCTGGGCACTGCAAACTTCCATTCCACTCTCCCTGTCTCTGTTTTCGCAGCCTTAACCCATCCGTCAGATCCTGCAGAGTATAGCGCCTCCCCATCAGTGCCGAAAGTTACACTTCGACAGCTTCCCTTATGGCGACGTGTCCGCCATACAGTATCAATGTGCCCGTATCCAGCTTTGCCATTCTCCGAAGGAGGCGGCAGGTGAAATGTTTCAACATGGCCAGAGGAAAGGCCCACAGAGACAAGCGGTTCTGTAGGGTGGATAGCTTGCGAGAAGAGATCGGAGCCGAGAGGATAGCTGCAAACAGTGTCGAACATGGCTACTACCAGCTCTCACGGGCGGAGTTTGGGGGGATGAGGCCGAGATTTGGCGTAGAGGTAAATGAAATCAGAATAAGAATTGAAAAAGTACAGGCTAGAGGCGTCTCCTTAAAATATCTGATATCACTTTTGTCTGCCTCCGTCAGCTCTCCAAAGCTCAGCTTGACCGATTGACATGAAAATCGAATTTGTCAATGTTTGCACTGTTTGTCGAAACTCAACTGCATCACCCCTTTATTTATCATCCGTTCCTCTGCTGGCCGTAACATCACGGATAAGCACATAACTATTTAGTGCTTTGTCTGCTTTGCTTCATACTGATTCAATTTCAAGAAGGGATTCTAGCCCACAAGTTTTGGAATATGACACCCATGTGCGTTTCAACGAGAAACGATTTAATCCGGGTGTCTGGAGCTCAGGCCATTGAAATTACGCAGCCCAGGGCGGAGTATAGGCCACAAGCACTCCGTATCAGAGTCCGGAATGGATCAGAAGAAGAGATATTTATGGCAAAAGGCGAGCAACGCCGTTTCAAATTAACGATTTATCCTAGGATATCCGCCTTCATGCAGACAACTCCCTCAGGGTTATAAATATTTGCCTTTGTGAGCTTTCCATCCATCTGCAGGGCAATTTGATATTCCTCCCCCGCATACAGGGGGTGGGTAGCCCGATATTCAATGCTCGCAGGTGCAATTTCCTGTGGATCTCCACCCTCTTGCTCCCGCACATCCCGCCAAAGGTCTAGAATCGATACGAGATTGAGCGGGCCGTGGACGACAAGTCCCCGGTGTCCCTCAACTTCACGCGCCCAGGGCAGCGAGTAATGGATTTTATGCGCATTGAATGTCAGTGCGGATATTCGGAATAAAGTCTCTGGGGTCTGACAAAAGTTTCTTGTATATAACTTGGCGGTTGGGGAGGCCGGCTTGGGTGGTGGTGGGGGGGCTTTTGATGTCAAGGGGGGCGGAGGCGATTGGCGTGGCTCCGTGGGAGATGGCAGCTTGAGTGCCGGCCGGAAAACCCATTTGCTGAGTATTGCAAGGGATTTGTTAATCATTGCGGGCAAGAATAGTCGTAAGGGGTATACTGCATCACGTCTTAACCCACCGTTCGTCGACAAACGCCAAGCCGTTTTCATTCTCAAAGGACTTCTCCAGGCCGACAAGTATCATTTCCTCACCGGTTTCCCTGGTCACCTTTGCTTCGGCGCTTATAAACTTGGTCGTTTCTCGCACTTCTTGCCCGACCCTTAGTAGATTCAGCCCTCCTTCGGCGGTTCGTGGCCATCGCACCTTTCCACCAGCCCACATCCGCCTCGTAAACGGCGGATCGGGATTATAGGACGCATCAGTCCCATCAACACCGAGCTCACTTCCGAGGAGTGCAGGAGTAAAATATACAAGATGATATCCCGGCGGAATTGGGGTCTGTGCTGACGGTGGTGCCGCGTTAGATAGCGTTGCGGTATTGGAGTAAAGATTGTTCCGGTTGAGGGTTGAGGAGAACAATTGAAGCTGGTTGGCATCAAGGACTTGATAACGAGTTTGTGGACCGATGGACTGGCATTCTGCGAGGAATTTACTTGCAATTTTCGATGCTGTGGGGGCTGATGACGATGAGAAACGAGAAGACACTGTTTTAGCAAGAAAACTGGAGGGGCGGAAGTTTGACAACGGGTTCCTAGAAGAGAGCATGGTTAGCGGGTGCGTATTGCAGTGAGGGCAGCTACCACGAAATGCTCGTCGACGTCGGATTGATAGATTTATACTGCCTGGTTGTCTTCTTGCCGTAGTGGTGGTTCTGCTGCACGACGTCAAACCCTGGCGTTGATGGTTCGGGCCGGTGCCTGAGTGGAGACCTCGGCATCATCGGCTTCAGTGCCCTTCCGTTCGGCTCCGTGTGTTTAGGTAAGTTACCGTGCCGAACTCCAAGAACTACAGTAATCATCCCTAAAATCAGCCTTTCAGTATCCATCAAAGCTCGTTTTTGCTCTCAAATTTTGGCCCCTAAGATATAATCCATGCACTAAGGCCATGTGCTTCTGTAATCACGATCGGTTCCATGTTCAACATCCATCGAATCACTTCGATGCGCACGCACAGCTTCCGAGTTTTGGGTGCCAGGGTTGTTATTTTGTGACTTTTTGAAACTAGAATTACAAGTATTTTTTTATTTTTCACACTCCCAACTTGCATACTTTTCAATGTGACTCTTCCCGCCTGGGGATTAGCTTAAACAGCTTCTTCCTCTGACATGTTATCGTCACTATCCTCATCCTCATCTGCATCAAGGTAGTCTTCCTCTTCATTCCCCATTTCCGAATCAAAGTCGTCGTCACTTTCGACAAGTTTTTGCTGTGCCATGCTCTGTCTTTTGGATGGTGAGGCGTCCTTCGCCTTTGTTACACTACCCGGTTCGACTTTCGAGAAAAACGGATGGGCTTCATTCAAAGGTTTACCCTGACACACATAACCCATCGGTGTATGCGTAAATTCTTGACCTCTGCGCTTTATACTCAGCCAATCTTGTAGAAAGGCCAAGGGCCTGGCAGTAAAACTTTGCACCCGTTGCATGCCTTCGCTGACCTTCAACACATCAGTTGCGTGCCCGCCCAAATTGGGTGTGTTTGGAGATGTTGGCGTCATCGGATCGTCCAGCGATACGTATCGTCAGGACCATCGGTAGAGTCACCAATACCCAAACATTTGCGTAGCGGCTGGTACTCATCAATTTCAAAGTAAACTCGTCCTGAAAGGATACCCAGCTCTATAGTGAGCCAACTCGGCGGCTTCCAGCTGACGGGCAAGGTGGGCATTGAGTAGTAACTCAAGCTGTTGAAATGTAACATCTTCCGCGTTACTGGCGCCGCATAAGTGAGCGATTGGATGTGGCGAGTTGTCGATTGTTGGAGCATGGGAATCAAACATTCTGCCTCCTCGGGAATCACTACCATAGCCGCCTCCGACTCAAAGCTCCATATCAGCTAGTTGACAGGACGCTGCCAGAATATATGTTAGTTCTTCATCTTCCATGTCATCACACGCTCCAAATACTTATAAGGAAATTGTCATTTCTGCGTCCCAAGGGTAATTTGATAGTTTTCATGAACTCTTTAGACACAAACAGTTTTGACGATGCAGCTTGCGGACTGATCCCATGCTTTTGCCCCAGAGCTGTGTCTTTCAAGGCGACAAATGCCTGCTGAAACCCCGCGTACCCAGCAAGTTTGCCAGTTGTTGCAAAATGTAAAACATCTGGATGGAGGCCAGGAAACGAATGGGGTGCATAGTAAATTGGCTTTTGAACTTCACGACGGCTTCAACTTCGAATGCAACTTCTCTCTCTTGTTCCACTTCTTGCAATGCTGACCCGTGCACTGCACCTCCAAAATCCTGAAAGCCCTTCCGCCGTCGCTTCAGTCCTTTGACAAATTTCGCAATCTCAGGTGCATACGAGATAACGGATATTGCAAGCTGGGGTTTCGAGGCTGGTTTGTAAAGCTGCTCTAAAGTCTGTTTTTCGTTTTGCTGTAGGACATTGCAATATGCTCGCTGCTGTTCGACATCATAAAGAAATCGAGGATTATCCAAGCTGGCCTGAATACGGCGGCAGAAGTCCATGCTTTGGGAGTAGTACAACGGTTGAATTTGTTCGATTCCCAAACAGGTTTGCTTCAACAACCAACAGACTACGTCGTTTGAGTCAATTTTGTCGCCATTCTGCTTTCCCTGCAAATCTAATATACTTTGATGGACCTCAGGCGGCGCAAAAAAGATAACAGATTGTGTGGTAGCGAGCTGGCGCAATCTCATGGCAGCTGTATTTACACGTTAGCTGTAAGCTAAACATAAACAAATCTGGCAAAGCCCCAGCTTACCCTGTACCGTATGATCCTTGGTTTGCCCTAAGCCAAGTGTCAATGCCCCAGTAGTTCCACAAGGCATTTTTAGATCGGTTCCCGGGGTATGGGCTTCATCCAAGTAGACAAGACAATCTCCAAGGTCATCGGCATATGGAGATGCTAAAAGTGGCGTCTTGCTACCATTTCGATAGAGAATGAACGGCTTATTATCAGAATCAAAATACAGCACAGCTGGAGCATTATAGGCAATTCGCAACCATTCCTTTGCCAGGCTTTGATTGTCCATCTCTAAAATTTGGGCCCCAGCATCGATTAGCATATTGATGCCTCGTGCAAAAAGCATATCAAGTAGCCCTTCTTCGGACAATCGTCTTCCAGTTGAATCCGCAGCGACGACATATTCACGATTGCGAGGTTGCAGAAGATAGGTCAAGACTTCAGCATTGGTATGTGAAAGCGCAGGAAGATCTCGCTGTTCAATATTTAAGGGAAGCAAGGAACGGTTATCATTAGTTCCGCTGAAGCCTGTAGTCAGAGTCAAACTTTGGCTTCCAGGCAAAAACAGTGGAATATCCCATCCAGATGCTTGGAGTTTCACCTGAAACTGTTTTGCGTGCTTGGGAAATACAAAATGATTCAAAAAGTAATCGATGACGACAATCTGATACCGGAGATACTGCCAAAGCTCTCTCAGCTGTGCCCCATCGTCGACTTCAATCGCGCTCCATTCGCGGAGAACATTCGGCAAATCATCCGCGGAGTGCGTCCATCGTTCATATTCGCTTGGTGGGTCATCCGATTTAACCAAATGCTCAATACTTTGCCGCAACTGAATTTGAGTAAGTCCACCAAAGTAAAAGGCCAGGCATGTGAAGAGGATAGCGACATCCGGGTGTCCCCACTCTGCTTGATCTGAGGGAACTCCTTTAGCAGTGAAGGGAACCGCAATAAAATCTCTGTTAGGATGCAGTCCATACTGCACATTCCATCGCTTCTTCAGGCTTAAAAGAAGGATTCGATGTACCAACAAGCCCCTTAGGAGGTATATGTTTTGCTTTGCAGCTAAATTGTCAGGTAAAATTCTGCTGATGGCTTCCATGATTGGCGGGGTGACATGAGTATTGGATATGAATGACTTGATAGCCATGCGATCCTGTGAAGTACAGTCTCTGACGGGTAGAATAGACGTCTGGCCCCGGGTAATGTCCCTTATTAGACGCATAATCAGTTCGTCTTCTGCATCTTTGCGTAGAAAAAAGACGACTGGAAATCCTCCACTTGGTCTTGGAATGACTTCAATACTCTGCGGGAAATCTCTTTGTGAATTCCACAGATGTCCGTTAACCAATCGAAGCAATTCCTGGGCTGTTTCCCATCGATAGGGATGTCCGTCTACCGCGCTTTGTGAGCCAGATGGGTAAATGAGTTGTGTCCTCGTAGCAAGCGTAAAATCACATTCATCCAAGATATCATGACACCACTTTTGCATCCAACTGTGTATCCTAATCATTGCTTTCGCTTCGCCGAGATGGGAATCCGATAGTTTTTGGAGTCCACTTAGTTTGAAAGACAGAATATGTTCTGGAAGGGTGACAATAACGCCCGACGCTTTCCGTATGTGTTTGTGAATATCAAAATACTTTTTAGCCATTTCCAACTGGGTTGGGGTCTTTCGTGAGAATGGCACATGTCTAACTTCGCGGCCAACTAAGCCTCCGAGCCTTGTTTGAAGGAGCTGGGCCGTCTGGGTAAGTAACGCTTTGGGAACGACGAGTCTCACAAGCCTTGTCGAATCAGCTAGCTCAGCAGCGACCATCGGCATGATACAGGACGTTTTACCTGTTTAAGTAGAAGTTAGTCTGCAATCCTAAATGGTAAAATCGTAGAAAGTTCATGGCATGGAAGTTATCTTGTCCCATATTCATTTGCAGGACCGAGTTCGCCCCAGACGAGGGCGATATTGTGGCGCGTGCGACATCCACTTGATCCCGGCGAATGGAAATATCTACCTCAATCTCAAGTTGTACCCAATCAGGGTGCTCCAAGGGGTCCCAATTTACATGAGGAATATTTGTTTTTTCGCTTAGGAGTCGTTGGCTGTTGTTATTAAGATGGGCGTCTTCCATTCTGAGGACACGTTGAAGTGACACAATAGACACAGCATACGCAGTCAAAATTTCCTTCATATGACCTCCAAATGCCACTCCAGAAGAAGATCGTAAGTGTTCAAGTAGTGACACTGGCGTGAGACATGGCCAAAGGCCGGCTTCCTTCAGCCAGCGCGAGCGGGGATCCAATCTTTCCAAAGCGCGGTTGATCATATTGAATCGCTCCTGTACCTCTTCCGTAGCCAAATCAATCTGAAATGATGTGGTCTCTGTGATGCTTTCATTATTGTGTGACCCTGAAATCCGGAGTTGCTCTAGAGCCTGGATGCTCTCCATCATATCAGAGCAGTATTGTGTTTGTACCACAGAATCTGAATTTGCGAACTGTTTGACAATATCTCTGAGTTCGCCGACCTCTCGAGGCGGCAACCCCAAGCTCTCGGTAGGCTCCTTTGCGGGAAGATCGTTGCTGTTCTCTTGAATTTGCCGGGCCTCCCAAGAGATGGCGTTGACCGCCTCGATCTCATTCTTTTGATATAGTATTCGAAGGTCGCACTCTGACACATTCTGGAAAACCCGGCAGAAAAGATCGTACGAAAGCGTTGGCAATGCTGGGCCCCGGTCCTTCGGCTCGATCAATTGGCGAGCACATTGGTACTCATCACAAGGCCGAGTTTCTTGTAACGAACAATGAACGTCTAAAATAGGTTGGACTTTCGTCACGTAGTCGGAGAGTTCCATGTTTTGAAACAAACGAAGCCACTCTGGCTGGATAATGTTCGTGGCCTGAGGAACATTAACGAGGATTGAAGTATCTTCCATATCGGTTCTAGGACAGGCCCATTGCGCCAGGAGATGTTTAATTAGTTTGGTGCAATCGTTTTCCGCCTTGAGATCATGAGAAACTTGGTTTGCTTCGAGTCGTCGTCGTGTTTTATAACTAACTTGGAACAAGCTCCGTGCGTCCCCCTCGTACTGAACGCAAAACGGTTTAATCAACTGTTTAAGTTGTGGAACATTTGGAAGCTGATTGAACCGATAGTTGACATGTGCCGGCCATTTTGGAGGTTCAATTTCCTTCAGACCTTTAATGATTGCAAAGGCAAGGAGTGTTCGAATAATGGACATGTCAGCATTGGCCCTGAACGACATAATGCTGAACATGAACATTAATTGGTATTTCCCGTCTGGATCAGTGGAACGACAAACGTTGACGAGGGGTCCCCAAAATGTATCAAATTCAATTTCAAGTAAATCCGAAAGCAAAAATTTGTTAAAGGGAGAGTCAAACCCTCCAATTTGAGGCCATTTTTGAAACATGGCAGCCAGGTTGATAGGCGCACATATATCTGGTGACCACAGTTTTACCAGCGCGGCGCATTCAAAAACATTCAAACGTGCTTGGCCCGGCATGAACTGATCGCGCGCTTCATATTTTAGATCACAAGGCGGATCTAGCTGCGGGAAACCAGAGTTAGGGCGCTGATAAAGGTTTCGTCTCCAGTAAGCACGCTGCAAAAGAAACCCGTCGCTTGGCGGCTCGATATTCGTTAATTCGTCGTCCCCTTTAAGTGCAAACGAAGATAGAATTCTCGCTTTTTCGATGATATCCTCGATTGCAGACCAGAGACCATCGTGCTGGATGAATGAGGTCAGGTCTTAATCCCATGTTACATGTTGCATGGTCTTCAGCCCACTTGGGTAGTAGGTCCTTCTTGGGACTAATTTTGAAATCGCTCTCAAGGTACGGATTGGACCTAGATTAAGGACCGTCCAAGGCTGACAATAAGCAGAACGCAGACAGTGGATAGCTTCCTCAGTGCCAGTGCGCCCAGTAACCCGTACCACGTCCCGGCATCCTGGTTGGGATCAATTTCTGCACGCAATTCGTTGCACTGAAGCAGCCCCCTGGAGTTCACCTCAAAAGAGAGTTCTAGTCGGCGCAATTCAACGGAAAGAGAACGCGAGGGAGGCTGGAATACAGTTACGCCATTGTGATATTCAAAGTGCTCAAAGATTCGCGTAATGAGCTTGAATAAACGGCAATGAGGATCGATGAGCACACTCCCCCGGCTCCAGCCCCCTGCTAGTTTCTTTTGATTCCGCTGTGCTTTGCGGGTATAGAAATTGATGCGCCAGTGACTGCCTTTCCGTTTCCATATGTCTGGTCGCCGTCTAATCTCCATTACTCCGGTGTCCAGATTCAACCAATGCACACAGCTCATCACAAGTGAAGCGGGTAGGTCGAAGTTTGTTGGACTACCGAAAATTTCGGGAGGTATATACTCGAGGATCGAGTTCCGTACACGTGCTTGAACCACCAGGTTTCCATTCCGAAATCCAAAATGGATTTGATGATCGTTTATTGGAAGTGTAAGCATGTATGTCATGCCATGAAGGGAGGATGGATAAATGAGCAATCTCTGTTTTCCAAACAACTGCTCAAATACTGCAAGCTTTCTGTGCTTAGCAGGTAATTTGCCCAGAGGTTGACCATCCACAATCAAATGGCCCTCCAAAAGATGATAATGTATTATCTGCTGCCTTGTTAATGCCGTGGGGGCGACTATTACTCGAACCCATTCAGGACAAGAGTCTAAAAACTCTACATCGAGATAACTTCTAACCACATCATCTTCATGCTGGTGCCAAAGGGTATCTATTGCGGAGCACAGGGCTTGGGGCGTCTGGGAGAGGGATTCGCGAAGCAGAAACCGTAACTGATGTACCATTTTCAGGTCTCTAATGAGCGCATTTTTTGTCGATAACGGGAGTTGGGCGAGGTCGCTAGGGGCATTGTCTTGTAGCGTAATCGAAGCTTCAATGAAACAACGAATTTCACCGGCTCCCAGAAACTTGACTCTAACGTCATCAACATAAACAAAGAAGGTCATTCTGCAAAGTAGTGCGGCCAAAAATGCATATCCAGCGAACCTTTCTGCGGTAGCAGCATCGGTGGATTGGTACATTTCTTTTCGTAGCTGCGAAATCCAGTTGAACGTAATTGCACGAGACTTTTCAAGCATAGCCATAATGTCTTTATTGATAGAGGAAGGCCCAATGGAACATAACCTAAGCATGAGGGCCAAGAGCATATCCATGCAGTTAGTTTCTCTCCAATTGGAGGATATGTTATCTAGACGTTGAGATAATTGTTCCATTAACTTGCGACAGAAAGTCTTGTCCCGGAAAATCTTGTGGGCGATACGTAGATGATTATTTTCGTCTGCAGGGCCAGCTTGAATTGCTAACTGGGAGACAAGGGAGGTAGTAGCCTCTGTGCTTAAATTCAAATTGGCGGATCCAAGTTCAACGAGAATTGAAGGCCAGCGTCTGCTATTGCCGGCAAATAACCCTTTGTACGCCACATATTCATGTAAACCCAGTCTTGACGGACACTGCGTCTGGCTTGCTATGACTTCATAGGAAGACGGAGCGCTCGAACCAACTGCAAGTCCAATAGATGAAAACGGCGAAGTCGATGGTAAGTTCATTTGAAAATGATGAACTAGGGTTGGTGCCCGAAACTGCATGCTAATCCATTGCTTAGATAAAGTATCGTAATACGATAAATTTAAGCCATTGGGGAGACATATGGCTTCTATGGTAACAGGAAACCGCATTCCATTATAATGCGTAAGCAAGAAGGATTTGGTTGCAGATGCTAGAGAGACATCTTTCGAAATTCCACCTGCATAGCCCCGAAGCTCAGAATATCCTTGAAGTAACAACCGAGGTTCTTGGGTTTGTATAGGGTGAGGGCACATCAAAGTGTACAGTAGCCTCCAAGTCGCGTTGCGATAGGCTTTAAAAGAGTCGGGACAAGCAAGTTCAAATATAACTGCTTTTGCTTCTGAGGCACTTGAAGGGAGAGGATATTCATGGATACCGATTCTCATCCGCCTAGAGACGCGCTGAAGATAGCATTTCCGGCAATGTTTATCGTCGTGTACAAGCTCTCCAAGGTCGTTCGTCGTGAGCGCGCAGTGACTGTTAGCAATTTTCCTCTCTAAAGTTTCGAACTCAGCGCTTAACCTCCGCCACTCGTCCTCTTTTTCCTGCAAGGCAATCTGGGCTTTGGCTTCAATTTCCGAATGAAGTGCGCGTAATCTTTCAGAATCATCCGACTCGTCGTAGTACCTTTCTGCGAAGCAACCTTCCACCGGTTCATCAAAAATTGTCCTGCAAGAAGCCTGGTGGCATCGTCTTTGGAGGTATGTTTGGACATTCTGTAAATGCACCATATCCAAAGACGTGGGTATTTGCAGGATGTTCAAAATCTCTGGAGTTATTCCCGGGTGGAAATCCCCCAAAAAGCCCAATTGGGAGTTTGCATGTCGATCAAGAGTCACCCACAGCCGCATAGCGCTAAGAATCATGACACTTTTCTCTGTTGTATTATTATCATAGGCATCTGAGACGGCGTTAAGATATGCTTCAATTCTCGCCGAAAGTTTCATGCACCGAGATGGTTGTGATTCTTGCCGTTCCTCCGAAGGGGCAAGGCATGCTTTCCCATTCGACACCTCGAGATCCGATAGTTTGTAATACAGACTAGCAAATGTCCCGAAGTGGTTATCCACAGGTATGGCCAATCCGCGGGGATTAGCGGGAAGCTCGTCTTGTTGGTGATATCTAGTTTCCTTCAAGAATTGATGGTGTGACAAAGCTTGTTCTAAATATTTAGCACTGTTGCGAAGCGAGAGGGTGCTTGAGCTCCTATTTGTGCGTAGCGGAAGGGTTTGGATTGGCCGTATGCTACGGCTCTTCACGTCCGACCAGTGACTTTCAATGCGTTCGACAGCAGTGCGAATGGATTTTCGAAAGCGGGGGAATATTCCCGCCAACAGTTGCTCGTATAGATCTTGAGACTCCGACGGCAACTTGTCCTGATCCATCTGCAACTTGGAAAGCCGCCGTGCTAGCTTTCCCTTAAGTAGTACCAAAAGCTGAGGGTCAACACGATTAAGCGAGTCGTCTATAAGGCGAGAAATAAGGGTACAAAGCAAAACTTTATAGTGAGCTCTCCCTATCTCTACGCCGCAGACCGAGCATAAGTATCTTTCAATGCTGACCCGGATGACCTGCCAAAAAGCAGGACGTCGCCACGGCTTCTCTGCGCCGACATTCCAACATACATCGTCCCGAATTCGTTTCCTTAATATTGGAGGGTAAATGCGACTCCCGTTTGCTTCAAGTAGTGTCATCAGCATCTGTGTGACCAAGTCGGGGTTGACGGTGTCTCGACATTCGATTGGGGAGGAGCCGGCTTTGGCAGCACGGGCAGTAAATCGCTTGATGGACTCGGTGCTAGCCTGCTCGAGAAACCCAGCAAGGCTATCTTGGAATTGTTTATTGGAAAATTCTCCATAGGGAATAGCAATTGCTTCACCAGGGAAGTCCCATAGCAATGCATTTTCTGAAGCAAGCACCTTCTCGGAAACAGCGGACGCCTCGAAAGATTCGAAAACCACTAGATCATCCTGGCCACTTAGCCAGCAGCCTCATCAGTTACAATCCTCCAGCAAACATATCAAGGGTTAACTTACTGCAGCTGGCGCCAAACAACGAGCCCGGCATTCTGCTCTGTAACGTGCAGGATAAGAGGAATGTCGCGCTGGAGTCTTTCGAATTCAACCAATAGACGCGTTTTGTCCAACTTCCTCCGGGCATTTGAGCTTTTACAAATTTTGAGCACGAGACGCACACGATCCCAGTGATCGCCCAGGCCTTCACCAAATAAGTCCCGTAGCACGCGAGCCGCATCCTGGAGGCGCATAAGGAGATCTTGCTCAATTTGCATCAGATTCTCCTCCTGCTTTCCTGGGAGTCGTGGCGGAAGCGCAACATGATTGATCAGACACTCCAGTAAATTGGACGAAGGCCGAGAAGAGGGGGCCTTCTCCATGACGGATGTTGACCTTCAGTCGCGTCTATATCAGGATCTCAATTTATTAAAAAGAGGAAAAGACATGACTAATTGCGAGAAAAAGAGAAAAAGAGAAAAAGAGAAAAAGAGAAAAAGAGAAAAAAAGAAAAAGAGAGAGGAGTAAGTCGGGGACACGCAGCAAGTAAACATAAACAAAAAACAGCGGCACTTTCCAGTCATGTTTTGAAAAATAGGCCGGAGATTGCCAGCACAACTTCTCAGCAACAGCATCCTTCTGACACGCATCAATGTTCCCAAAGACAACACAGTTTCATGCCATCTTAAGCCCTGCTTGGGGAAAATGGAAAAGGAAGATATCACCAGCCTGTGGTTCTACTGTCGGTTTCAGAAAGGAGGCAGCAAAGGACACATTGTCTTCCCTATGGCAACTTCTGGCCACAAACATTTCCTTATGAGAACTGTTTGGTTCCTGCTATACAGGCACATGGGATGACAGCAATGGCTCTGGGTGATGATGAGAATGGCAATGAGAATGAAGTTCTCTGTCATGGAACCTGACGTGACGTGACGTGCAACGTTCGCGTCGACCTCAAGAAAGTGAACGAGTTTGGGCGACGTTCTGTTGGAGGATGTAGGTGTTTATGTAATCGAGAAGATGGGATGAGAGTGGCGGTGAGTATGGAGCGATGTGATTGGCCAATTTTGCCAAGGTCAGGGGGTGGAAGGTTGAAATCTCTGTAATTAGGAAATCCCCGGCAACGGGCCAGACAACACGAAGAGACAGACAGGCAGATTTCAACAGAGTTATTTCAACACGTTCCGCCTTCACGTGACTGACAACCCAGACCTCACCTCAGGAAAAATAATCAGGCCTCATCCTCTCCCACTGTCTCGTTTCTTCATGTCATTCTTTGCAATTGCGGCAAAGTTACGTTTGATGTTTAAACTACTATGGGCGGTTTTCAATTCAACAGGCGCTCGCCGCCCAAAATGCCGGAGTGATTTCGGCGCTCCCTGAGATTGACTTTGACAACTGCACTCTTAACTCCAAACTCCGCTCATCCCTTCCGACCGATCACACCGCCCGCCTCTTTCAAGATGATACATTGGTAGCCAGAGGCTTTTCGGTCTCTCGATGCCCTTTTGTGCCCGGATATATCCCGATATCGCCTGTGGTTGCGTGATCCGTGGTTCAAGGACCAAAGCATGAAACAACTGGACGAGCATAGCCAGAATTGTTTTGGCTGGTTGGGTATTGAGATGGGCTCCTGGTGAACAATGCATGGACGTACTTGAGGTTTTCCTTTTGCGAAATGTTGCGAACATTCATGGCAACATCGTCGTCCGTATCTCAATGGTGACCTGCCCGAACCCATCCATTGGGCTCCATTTCTAGGACCCTTCACGTTTTGCTAAGGCGCTGATCTTGAAACAAACTGGATTTTAATGCCGTTTGACTGTGTGGATTTCTGATTGAGAAAATACGAGCCACCCGCTGCTAGACCGAGGTCCAATAGGCGGTGTTGAAGGAAGATTGAGCATTTTGACCGATTACTTCGGAAACGACTTATGCTTTTATGTTGAGTTCGTGCAGCCTGTCGTTAAATGGCAGACAAAGGTCGACGCAGAGGGCATTCAAAACAAAAGATAATGAAAGATAATGAAAATGGCCACATGGATGGTGGTTGCGATAAATACTAGCACACAGTTAGGTGTGTTACTACTCGGTTAATCAGGCCATCTCTCATCGATGACAGTGAGATCCCTCAGATCATCAAATGCATCTGGTATCATGATGACAAAGATTTAGAAAAGATCAATCATGCAGGGATCTGCAAGAGGCGTCGCAGCGGCTGAACCACGCACCCCGCAACGGATAAATTCCCCGATCACAACTCGTGTCACTTCTTGCATGCCTACGATGAGAGACCAAGTGTGGAAGAATAACCTCAAATACAGGACGGCGTACTACTGGATCCCGCATCAAGATGACGAGACTCAATGGTGATGGATAACGTCGAGATTATCTTCTCGTCTCTGCTCGGGGCTGTCGGCGAAGACCTTCGCGTTGTCTTGACAATGTGGAAAAAGCAGCATCCGATGATCAGGATGCTATCACACATTACCCCGTAATAGATATGACCATTGCCGGTATTTACCCCAAATCATTTAACCTATGTCCCACTTCTCTCGCATTTTCGTTAGGCCGATATGTCAGACGGGGAAGCCCTCCGTTTGACGCATTGCTCTGCACTTTGACACTTCTGTATTTTGACACTTCTTCCCTATTGTGAAGACCTTTTTCCCCGGGACGACGTCTAGAAAAATCGTCAAAAATTCAATGCAAACACAGGTCTAGGGCTCTGTAAAGATAACAGAAAATTAGCCCAAGTTTTGTCTCGGCGAATTTGGTGAACTGTTTTGGGGTTACGAGGTATTCCTCAGAGGAGCTAAACAACACCTTTCCTCATTCTTACCTAATCGAGCTCTGAAAAGGCCATGAGATTTTAAACCGGACTGGGCGCTGATGGCATGAGTGCAGAGCTCTGAAGCCACTGAGTCGTACATAAATATCCATCCGAGAACATTTGCTATTGAATTGTATGCCAAGAAGGGCATTAGGGCGGGTCCCGGGACTATCAGCTGGTTAAGTCTTTTGACGCGTTTCGTTGACCTCCAGAAAAGGCCTAAAGGCGTCAGTTCAAGGGGTTGACGACGAACCCAATCTGGCCGCCCTCACACAAGAATCTTCGTGATTGGCTTTGGGTCTTCTGCTTAACGAACGTTCGTGTTAAGACGGTGGCAGAATGGCTGTCAAGATGTCATTCGTACTCTGGACAATATATCCACGAACATGTATTTGCGTCAGCATCTGAACTTCTCCTCGCTTACGCCAGTCCCATCGGCGAAATGCGTTCTCTTTCCTTTTTCTTTTCTCCAGTTTTCTATTCCTAGCTGGGGATCCCAATAATCTCCGAGGCTCATTCCCATTTCAGCAAATCCACTCCGTATCTCATGGACCACGTCCCTGAGAAGATGGGAGAGTGCGATAAGAGCTTTGGCTATGTCTGTTATACATATCCACAGGGTGGACCATGGCTCGACGGCCACAATCTGGCTCTCGTCGCTGCGAGCACGGCAGGAAAGAATATAAATAAGCCCGCCCTACCATTTCCAGGAAGGTGGAAGTAGCGCGATCAGCTTCAGCAGCTGAGGACTGAAATCAGTTTGTCGCGCTATCAAGATGAAACTCCTTAAAAATTGGTTCATGGCTCTTTATAAGTCACTCTTCTTTCTTACCTTGTGGGCCGGCCATGGCTCTGCCGCATCTCTCCCGGGTGCCCCGATTTTCTATCCTCCGCCGAACACAGATAGTCCGAATAACGTCATTCGGTGCTCTTACCCGAACATGAACGGTTGGGTGCACGATGAAACAGACAAACGCGAATGGCTCAAATGGGTTGGCCCAGGACCAGCGCCGGAGCCGGTTGAATATAACATCACCACCGACTATGAGAAGTATACTCCCAAAGGTATCATCCGAAGGGTTGGCTCCCCCAACTCCATGCGGTAGAATTGTATGTTGAGGTCTCTATGCATAGCACTTTTTGGAAATCAAGGAGGGCACCGTTAACCTCGACGGGGTAGAGTTCAGCAATGCAAAGCTCTACAATGGTGTATACCCAGGCCCCTGGCTTCGTAAGTCCTTGCTTTATCATTTGTCTCGCTCCTGCAGATAGTACTAACAGGTGGCACGCTCCAGAGGCCTGCTGGGGAGATGAAATTGGTCAGTCAACCTTTTAGCATGATCATGGTTTGGGGGCAACTTTGGCTGACGTTACCTAGAAATCACCGTGAGGAATAAGCTCAGGTATAATGGAACTGCAGTCCACATGCACGGTCTTCGAATGCTTGGAACCAATCTACACGATGGTGTCCCAGGAATCACACAATGCCCAATTGCTCCAGGTGATATCTTCACCTACAGATTCAAGGCTATTCAATACGGATCAACTTGGTACCACAGTCACTACTCTCTGCAGTACTCCGACGGCCTTATTGGCCCATTAACCATCCACGGACCATCAAGCGCCGACTATGACCAATCAATCGATCCCCTGTTGATGAGTGACCATATCCATCGCAGCGCCTTTCAGGAGTACTATCAAGAACAAAAGGGGAGACCACCTAAAATGCACAGCGTCCTGTTGAACGGAATAGGTCAAAATCCGAATATCCCCAGAATATCAGTGCTCGAAACTAACATGAAATGCCAGGTAGCTATTCTGGTCTTGGTGCACAGGCTCCAACGAAGAAGTATAGTACCCTGGTACAAAAAGGAAAGAAGTATCTCCTTCGTCTGATCAACACCTCTACTGAGGCCACGTTCATCTTCTCGATTGATAACCATAATTTCACCGTCGTTGGCGCGGACTTTGTCCCAATGACACCGTACGATACCGATCACCTTGTGGTTGGAATAGGTGAGTCGACAAGTGGTGTGGAGGTAACATGGTGTCACGTTGCTAAGTTTATATCCAGGCCAGCGATACCATGTTATTCTTAACACACTCCCAAGCCCCGAAGCCGCGTACTGGATCCGCTTGAGTCCAGCTGTTGGATGTGCCAATTTTGAGGATGCTAACCCCCCGGACGAGAGAGTGGGTATACTTCACTATGAACACAGAAAAGCGGCGTTGCCAACCACCACCCGAGGGTCATTCCTACTTGGATGTCGAGATGAGCCCTATGAGCGATTGAAGCCTTATCATCCATGGCAGGTCCCAGATCCTCAGCTCGCACCTGACATGTTCAGGAATAGCAGCGATGTTGGACGTGGACAATGGCGTTTGCCTGGAAGTCCAAACGCCTCAAGCGAGATTAATTTCTGGGCCATTGGGCCTTCGCCAATGTACCTGAATTATTCAAATCCCATGGTCAAGAACTTGGACAAGACCGACTGGGACGATACCTGGGTTGTGTACCCAGCGGAAGATTATACCCGTAACGACTGGGTTTATCTTCTGATAACTGGGCTAACTAGTATGCCGAACAACGCTATCATCCAGTCAGCGATTGCTCACCCTGTAAGTTTGAAATCACTTATGAAAAATATTTTCCGCGGGACAATTGAGGGAATGCTTTCTAACTGTGTCACTAATACCAAGATGCATCTTCACGGTCATGATTTTGCTTTGCTACAGCAATCTTCAAGTCCCTGGAATCCCAACAGTCTTAATCTAAAGCTTGATAATCCGCCCCGTCGAGACGTCGTCTTGCTTCCGGCGGGTGGCTTCGTGGTCATTGCATTTAGAGCTGATAACCCAGGATCCTGGGTCATGCATTGTCACATCGCGTGGCATGCATCTGCGGGTTTAGCGCTTCAGATCCTTGAGCATCAGAATGACTTCAAGGCAGCTTTGCAAAATAATCCGTATGATGTTTCGGAGATGGAGCGAGTTTGTCACAACTGGGATAATTGGTACAAGGACCCGAATAATCACTGGGATCCGGACGAACGTTTTCAGGACGATTCTGGTATCTAGGGAGGGGGCGAGGCTGGGGTTGGCCAAGACTGGCGTTGCAACGGGATGTTCTTGACAAGAGCATCCAGAAATGCGAAAGAACTTCTTGAGGCCTTTTTCTTCTTCGCTTGCTGTTGCAGCATGCCGTCTGGTCATTAGTTGGGACAATTCGGGTCTTATGATTCGCTAGCTTCGTCGAAAAAGCAATGTGTTGTGGGGATATGTCCTTGTTCACCATTCCAAATACTAATAAAATCTGCTCGCCACCGCTCTCGTTGCCAAAACCGTCCAGGGTCTGCATCGAATAACTCTTCAAACATATCATGTTTGGCGAGATCGTGTCACGATGTCCTAGTAATGTTCAGGTTCCTGAAAACTGGAACGGTTGATATTCATAGTTCCCGTCGCGGAAATCCGTGCTGGGGCCATCCGGAAGCAAACCATGACAAACTATCCTCTTGTAGAAAAAAGCGACGAATACGATGTCGGGCCACCGTTCCAGCGGTTGACCCCGGAAAGATCAGCTTTGCCGGGGACATGGTCTGGGGAAATCTGTCGGGGAGGGAGCATGATATGCATGTCCATACCACCTCACATATATCGAGGAGTTAAGCGACTTTAGTTGGCATGTCAAGTCCCGACGGAGCAGGATGTAAGACACCCGAGATCCCTCATCCTTGCTGCATTTCTCGCAACGGTGGGCCGGGCCTAAGAATAATCAGTTCATCAGCAGAGCGTTCGTGAATAAATGATTGCGAGACGGGTTCCCAGTAATGCCAACCCCTGAATCCGCGTTGCATAGTCTGTACAGCATGAGCGTCCCGGACAGGGTATGTATCTAGGACGCCGTAGGGAGTACAAAGCAAATCTCAGAGCAGAAAGTCTCGTTGCCAGATACAATAACCCAGGTTGATACCCTTTACCATCGTCCTGAGACTAGGCAGGCCAAATGGCCAGGTCAGCCAGCGCGTACGGAGTAAAGGCGCAAATATTCCGTAATCTGATATCTTTCCTGGGCCATTGCAACGGTTCATTCGAGAGTCGACCAAACGAAGTCGGTGAGGAGACCAGAATAGCAGCACTAATCCCCAAATGCGAGATATCCTTGCCCGAGGCACGGCGCTGATTGATCCTCGTCAACCCCTCTCGAAATACTAAGGACAAAAACCCAACCCCATGGTTCGGTTGAAGAAATCCTTGTTCGTCGATCATCTCGACGTCCGTACAACTGGATAGCATATTTATTCTATCCTGCTGGCCACGTTTTCCGGCTGTGAACTGAGCGTTCGTCTGTTTCATCCTTCACCATCCTTCTGTCTCGTTAATCAGGCTGGGGTTGTCGTCAAGGTTGCCAAGACCTGGAGCTTTGACAGCAGATCAACCGCAACGGTCATCCTCGACAGCGTCCCACTACCACCACCACCAACTATACCACTGCTCTCTCCGCCATGTTGTTTTGAATGACACTCCAGAGTGTCGCTGGCGGCCTATGCGCCATCTACAATGACGGCTCCGCATACGGTGGAATCCTCGAATACGCCGTCTGCACTCATCTCCTTGCGCGCCGCAGATCTACTCGCCCTCGGAAAACCGTTCGTTAAGTTCCCGCGATACTCTATCCTTGACCTCCAGCAGAACATTGGGACTCGTTCGACCCCTGATGGCTTTGTGCACCCCAATGGCCGGACTGATTATGGCTCCGCTGGCGCTGGACAAGCTAGTTTCGCAGACTGGCTGTCGAAAAGGCTGCAGATCGGACACCCGTTTGTGATCCAGGATTTTGAGAAGTTGCCTCAGTGGGACACGAGGGTATTCTCAATTGAAGGGCTGATTGAGCATTCTACAAAGAAAAGTACGGGTCACAGACTTCTTTCTATTTATTCTTTGTCCTAGTCGCTCTCCTGCAGCATCCTCGCTCGCGTCTACTTGGTCGCAGCTGGAGGGATGGCTATCGCAGTTGTCGCGGAAAGCTCTTAACATTCGATTCCTCTGACCAAAGTGATGCATTTAGATATTCCAATTCGAAATTGTAGCACCAGCAGAGACTTGAGTTTCACCCTAAGAAAGTTCGCAGACGCTGCTCGACAGTCATATAGAGAATTCAAAAATCTCTATGCCCGCGATTTGCAGTGTCCAGAGGCTTGGCTGGAGCTATGTCGGAGGTTACTCCCACCGGAGGTGCAGTGGGCGGGCCGTCTGGATCTTTTCCAATGGCTTCCGCCCTGCGCAAGGAGCGAAGTAATGATGGCCTATGTCGGCTCAGAAGGATCTTCGTTCGTAACCTCCGCTCTCTTCTTTACTAGCTTTGCGTTAATGCGTGTATAGGTCAGGTTTCCATCGATGCTTTTCTTCCACCGTTGCGTTGAATCTTCTGGTCGAAGGAAGTAGTAAGTGTAACCCGTCACCTAGTTTAGTATAGATCAAAGGCTCATTTCGATTCAGATCGACCGGTTCTCTGTTTTGGAACCGATTTTGAATCCCAACCAAAATATGACGCATTTATGGCGTCTCGTGGAGCCTCTCCCCATGTTGACTGGCTGAATCTTAGCCCAGAAGAGTTGAATCAGGCTGATTTTCCATTGTACGTTTGTGAGCAGCAGCCAGGCGATTTGGTGGTTTTTCCACCAGCCACTGCTCACCAGGTTTGGAATCTTGGTTCCATCTCCACCAAAATTGTGTGGAATATCTTGCATCCTCTGTCACTTGAGGCTGGACTCATTTATGTGCAGCCGCCGTTTAACCGGCTCTGCCATCCAGACGTCGCACAGTCAAACCTCTCGCTTGCATGTGCTATGTTAAGCTTGTTACGCGATGATCCCAAAGCCCCTACTCCACCAAATTTGCAGCTTCTCACCCGTCTTTTTCGTCAGATGGTCGAGGAAGAGAAAATCGCAGATCAGCCTGTCACGCCAATCACACTCGTCCGTTTACCAGAAACGGCCATCGTGACATGTGATTTTTGCAGTACAGCTATCTGGAACCGTCATTTGCGATGCAGCGAGTGTGAGGATTTTGACCTTTGTCTGCACTGCTTTTTGAATGGCCGCAGTTGCGAACATATTCGAAGTTACTCTTGGGCCGAAATTGTCCCGGAAGAAACGTGTGCACGGGTACTCGGTCGCGCTCAACAGATTTTGGGCTTCAAAATCGATGACAGCCGTGGGCCAGAGCGCCGTAAACCTTTGGGCACGGCTGTGAATGATTTAATGCGAGCAAAACAAAATAGTCTGGGCAGGTTATGTCATCTTTGCCGTATTGATCATTTAGAGTGGAAAGGACGGCGGTGTGATCGCTGTTCCGCATTTTTCTGCTTTCGTGGACTTTATCGCCATTTCGATATGAACTCTGCAGATGTTATGCGACATTCTGGGCTTTGGGTTTGTCCCAAATGTCTAGAAATTTGCAATTGTCGGGTAAGTCTTGTTCATGACATCCCTTTTGTAATGTCTTTGATGTGTTCCAATGTGGTATACTATTTCATCTTTGGAAAGCACAAGCTCTTTGCTAATTCTCGTGTTTTTTAGTGCTGCCATTTCTCGTCAGCGTATGTGAAGGCAGAGAAGCCAGCGTCGAAGCGGAGAGTAAAGCCGGCCGACGCACGAGGGAAAACTATGGGCTTCACTGACAATGTGTTCGATCAGAAGAGGGTTCGTCGCTTTTCCTATTTCTTTCGTTGGAGACCAACTTGCTAACCGCCTTGCCCCGATGAATAGAGGAACATGTCTGCATCCTCGGGGAACTGCAATGCAACAGTTCTTACAAAAGGCCAAAAGAGGCCGTTGTCTGCGACACCCTCGATGAATGGCCCCTTGCAGGGGATATCTGAATATTCAATCACCAATTCTAGCACTGTGAATCCTTCAAACTGTGCCTCTGACTACATTTCTTGCAAACACGCAAACGATACAGCTTTCTCTTCACAGACGGAGAATGAGCAGCGGCGTGCGAAGGTACCGAGATTCTCGCATAGAACCCCTACAGTTAGTCCGCCAACAAGAGACGACAGCAGAATTTTGCACAGCATAGACTTTATAACCCGAATGCCATCACCCGCGGCTGATCATGTTTCGTTGCCGCCTCTCAAATCCAGATGCAGTCCAGAATCCATGAGTGACCCGGCTTCTTCCCCGTCGATGAAACAGTCGTCCACCGACATGGTCGTCTTTGGATGTATAAACGGTATCAACAGCATTGCTTCTCCCGCGCAGCACGGCAGAGAAAGCGACCGCGAATTCAAACATGACATCCACCATAGCTCCACCACAGCACAAACAACACCTCCCATGACAAGGAATTGCCAACTACCACAACCAATATCCCAAACCCATACGACAACAGTCACAAATGCCCTCTCACTCTCCAATCATCCTCCCCCCAATCACTCAATTACCGCTCTCCCGAATCAGTTCCGCCCCACAACTACCAGCACTGTCACATCAACCTCGACAGCCACGATACCCACCTCCCTAACCTCAACCTCGACATCAACCTCACCCCCCAGCCCGTCATCCCTCGCCAATATAGAATCTCAACTTCACCGCCTCCGCCAATACTCAGATGAACTCCTCGCGCTGTCATTGCACGACTCCCACCGCCTCTTGCAACAAGAGATCCGTCACGTGGAAGAAACCCTACATCTCGCCAAGAGAGAACGAAGCGAGCGGTTGATCAGAGCCTTTGAAGCGGAGTTTCCGGGTTTGATTGAGGTCAGAGAAGGTGTAAAAAGAGAAGGCGCTAGATTAGGATATTTTTGATGGAGTTTGGAATATCCTTTAAATATCGTCCTCTTTTTCGTTCCAACTTTCCTCTCCTCTTATTCAGTGATGGCCTTTTGTTTTTGGGAAATACCCTGTTCTTTATCTGAGTTTTTTTCCTTTTTTTTATTCTTCGACGAAAGATATGCGGTGATTAGACTCGTTCTTATGGCCTTTTGTTTCAAAAGGGGGAAAATGGGCGATGGGAAACGGAAACGGAAACGGAAATGGAAACGGACAACGGATTACGCTGGGTATTGATAGGACAGGAGCCCTGGGACAGGTCAGTCAGTATAAACTTGTATACTTTTTACGCACTGGGGGTGTTTCTTTACCTGACCTCTATATATTTTGTTTTCTTGTCATGTCGTCTCCTGAATGCTTTATATGTGTGCCCTGGATGGGAAGATTTTGATCATTTGATTGTCTGTTAGATAACAGGATTCAAGCTCCTTCATGATGGGTTCGGTATTGCGTGCGTTTGGTTCGGGGTGTGAACGTGTCACTACTTATATGGTTCCTTGAATGCCACTGGGTTTGCTTTTCGCGTTTCGGCATACCGTGCTTTCCGAGCAACGCTTCATTCGAAGCGTATTCGAAGCGTTTTGAAAGTGCCAACCTCCGCAGAGTTCAAGATTCTGAAGGCCTGGAATGTTCTTCATTGAATAGCGTGGCAGAGTGTATGCTGCTTTCTTCCAGTCCATGTTCTTGCTCTCAAAGAAGTCAAAGCGCGCATCTGTACGAACATATCATGTAATATGTTGCTCACGATATCCAAAAAGACCGATAGACACTCCAAAGAACACGCTTACGGCATCACATTCAAACGAGAATATACCGCTCTAGCCGATAGATAGCAGCGAGCACAAAACGGACCGCCAATGCAGAAGTCTCTGAGCTTCGAAATTGGGAAACCAAACTTTCGCGAATGCAAATGATTCTGTCGCGCAGCAAATCCAGCGCTCATTGAAGATAGAAAGAAAACAGAGCTAATCCGACAACAGGAGCCAACTCCACCCAAAGTGACTTGAAAATAGCCCGCCACAACGCCAATCCAATAACCCAAGTCTCTAATAACATAAATCCGCTTCCATCTCGTCCTTATTTCTTCTCTCGTCCGAACATTCGAAAGCCAATTTGGTCGACATAGCGACCCGATTAGAAGTTAGAAAATTGTACATATATACAACAGAAATTAAGGTCAGTGGTTCGCTTATTGGCCTTTATCGTAATTCCATACTCGATGCATTTCTTTTTTCCACCAACGAGTAACCTGGTCGGCTTCGACGAGCCAGTCAGCGGCTTCTTCACCCCATTTGTGTTTAAGCGTTTTCGTAAGGTCAGATATCGCCCAGCCCTCAACAGGGTCAAGTTCGTTGGGGTCGGTTTCTAGATTTGTGAAGCGGTATGAAAAGTCTTGCTTTAGAGGGACAACGACTCGCCATGGTTTGCCTGCAGACTGCACAGACACCATGTCGCTACCAGCGTTGATAATGCCAATGTTCCAGGCATATCTCCCTTTATGTTCGTTTTTAAACGGTCGCATTAAAGATTGACCTTCGTAGTCATGAACAAAATCGGATGCTGCGGTGGTATCAAAAGCGTTCAGGGATTTGCTGTGAATTAGGAGATCGAGGATAGTTGGTAAGATAGCCATAGATGTTGCATTGGCCTCAACTTTGATTCGTGGAAGGTCTGGATGTCGGAAGACGATGGGAACACGGAAGTTGCTAATGTGACCATTCTTGTATGTCCCTGTCATGTGGGAATCTTCTTCGAATGCTTGTCCACTGTTGGAAAAACCAGATTAGTAAAGAGCACAATATTTTTGGATTGTATCAAGGGGTTCCGTACTGGTCGCCAACAAAGACCACCAATGTTTCATTTGCAATACCGGCTTCATCAAGCATTCCAAGAACTTCGCCCATCCAGAGATCGACGTAACGAATAGTGTTTAAGTAGCTGTTCATATTCTTGTGCGCTTGGGAGCCCATGTAATCAGTCTTGTTGTAAAAATCAGGCACTTTCCAAGGATGATGGGTGGTGCTCGTGAAATGTGAGAGGAAAAGCCGTGACTTTCCCTCCGCAGCCTCCCTAATCATATCCCGTACTGGGGCTCTAACATCGGTATCGGGAAAACTGTAAAGAATCCATGTTAGCTCCAAGGAAAGCACACGGTTTGTTGTTGAAGGGAAATACATACCCAAAGTAGTTCACCTCTGGAGACGGTGGAGGATAATACTTCGAGGTTTTGTCCTTAAGCGTCTCCTTCACAATGATCTCATGAATGCCCATTTTCTCATTCATAACATTCTGACGGTCGTAGCGATCCGTGATCGCTTGGATAAAAACTGATTTCCACGGCCTCGAGTGCACCTCAGCTCGAAGAGGATCCTTCTCAGCTCTCTGTTCGAGGTGAGCCAACGTAGTCTTATTTTCCTCCTTGGCATTATTGAACAGTTGCAAGATTTGCGGTATGCACGGTTGGTAAACGTCAGTTGTGACTTCCTCTAAGAAATCCACTGGCAGTGGGTAAACGCCGCAGTGGCTGCCCAGGAAGCTCTTGAAGGAAAGACTGCTACCGGTGAGAGCACCCACAACATTGATACCGCCCATACCAGCAGCTGCGGTATCTCGCCACACCCCCTTCGCAAAGTCGAGATCCGGCTTTCCCTGCGGGTCCTTCCAGAAGTTTTCTCCCGTAACCTGTTCGGCGACAGGGGTCAACTGTCGCAGTTTCTTATTGATTTCTTCCCTGGCCTTCTCGTCATGGGTCTCCAGAATCTTATCGTGAAGATGAGACCCCTCTTTGATAGGGAACAAGTCCTTTCGATGACTTTCCATCGTGACCAAAATGACATTGGAGATTAGGACGGATGATAGGGCGGCCTCGAGAGACTCGTACATGGCCATATCCAGGTTAGTGATGCGGAGAGGATCTGCCACGGGGTTATAATAGTGTGGCCCATTGTAGTCGAGGCATTTGTCTGCAGGGTCTTTCGAGGTCACGGTAGAGTTGGTAATATTCGAGGGTATTGGGAGTTCGGGCGGCGGTGATGCAGACCATCGTTGGAAACCAGAAGGCATGTTGTTTAGAAGCCATTCAGGTTTCCGTTCCCTGTACTTGTTGATAAACATGTTGTTTGTACCCGGCGCCCATCCCTTGAAATTCCCTCGCGGCATCTCCCAGTTCTTCTCTGCGATCAATTCGGGCAAGGGGAAAGGATCTGCGTGAAGCATCGAGCCGATGGCGCATTTATTCTCCGAATGGGAAGGGCTGTGGAAAATGCGGAGCAATGCGACGGGTAGGGTGATAGAGATATGATTATATGGTTTGGAAGGGCGGAGGCAGAGTAGCGTGACCAAAGCAAGGACTCCAGTGAGCAGGCAGAAGGGCCAGATGCGAATTACCCTCTGATGCGACTGATCGGCCCTCGTGCGTACGGTGGGAAGCAGCATGTCCCAGTTTCCGGGGGTCATTAGCTTCCACACAGCCGCCAGCCAGAATCCAACCTTGTTGTATAGCCATGGTGTGCAAAAGAAGGCCAGCACAATCAAAATCATGCCCGAGACCATCACCTCCATAATTCCACTCATCACTAGCCGGATCGCTGCTGGGTCCCCTGCAACATTTGATGCGGCGTCGAATTGCATTTCAGCTCCTGTGATGTAGTAGAATCCAAGTTGACCAGCAGTGGTTCCAAGCGTCACAAGCCTATCATGGGAGGATGATTCAATCAGTCTCTTCCTGTCCAAGCCGGGGGTGCGAGGCTGCAAGACTTACGCAAGGAATCCTCCCAAAATGAGTCCTACAACGGACAGCGCTCCGCTGCCGCCATGCAGCAGGAGTCTACCCGCAATCGACACGATGACATCTTGCACGAAGAACGTGGGGAAGTAGAGAATAAATCTCAGCGGCGGAATGGTGTGAGCATGCTGAAAAAGGTGAAGGAACTTGGACGCAAAGACAGAGACGACGAGCAGCGAGAAGAGAAAAGGACGCGAGAGACGGAACGAAGGAATATTCATTGCAAGAGATCAATGTCTGCTGGCGGCAGACCCCATCTCTTGGTTAAACGAGAGTCGGGGAACGAAAGGAAGCGAGATCGCAAGGGCGATCCGGGAGAAGGGAGATATAGGAAGACGGAAAGTGAAGGGCAGAAGGACGAGGGCGAGAGAAGAAGTGAAGACGAGAGGAAGCGAGGGAGGTGAAGAAGAGAAGAAGAGAAGAAGAAGAGGAAACGAAGGCGGGCGAGGCGGGAATCAAGCCAAAATGAACGATTCTATGCAGTCGCGGAAGGTGCAGTTCAGGAGAGCCAGCAGAAGGAAGGAATGAAACTTCGCCCAAAATACATTACCGAAACGCCGTTTACTGTATGTATCGAAACACCACAAACGCCAAGGGCGGAGGTCAGGTCCATAAACGTTATTTACTCCACAGCTAAAGTACTGATCGCGCGGCGGATTGCGGCAAAGTGACTTTGGGGAACTTGTTTGTTCTGCGTCAATGCTATTTATTATTTTTGATGCGGCTGAGCCCTCGGTGGATTCTCCCCCATTTTTCTCTCCAGTCCGCACAGAAATTTTCCGTTATTTTTTGAGGGGACCGCCGGAGATCCTGGAATTTCAGCATTATTCTCCGCTCCTGTTTCTTGTTTTCTGCTTGATCGCCAGCACCGGCTCGATAACTCATGGAGGCGACTTCGCTACAGTTCCCGCAATCCATTCGTCCACGAAACCAACAGGGAATCTGGCCATGCGCCCGATATCCACAAACAGCTAGACTGAAAAGCTTAGCCTCTCTGTTGTGCAAATAAGGCCCTGGTATCAATACTAGCCTTGAGCTTAGCCGATAAACTGGTGTTCTCAAGCCTGGTAGCTTTACGGAATACGAAAGTTACCGCCTCCAGCCTGAGACACGGTAAATACAGCCCACGCGACACTCTGTATTTGGTTCGACCGCCGAAGACCACCTCAGGAGGGCCGTCAACATCCTTACGCCTGTGAATAATTATTCTTGAAGATGCCGGCCTGCAGAGACAATCATAAGGTCCTCTCCTACATTAGGGCTGCTGGGGTAGCTCATGGCTTGATTCAGCTCACACCGACGATCTGTTCGAGTCTTCCTCGGCAGGCTTGGGCCAGGCCAGCACGCGTGCGATTCCCAATTTAGGGACAGCCAGGCGGGATTATGACGATATCATACAGGTACGGTACCGCCAGCGTATTAGGGCAGGGATTTTCCTAGTTTCGAGGGTCTCAAGTTCCGTTGGATTCCCCTCATGATTGGTCGTACTATTATCGGCCGCCCCTCTTCAACTTCAATGCGTGTAATGGCGGTGTATTGCTCCTTACCGCCGCACCGGACGACGATTTCGTTCTGCCTTGTGAAAAGGAAAACCTTATCAGGCGGAATCGATATCAAAGTGTCGATGCTAGAGATTCACCTCTCATATTATCTTCATCTTGGTGATCTTGTTCATGGATCTTTTCGCGCTCATCTTGCTCGACGGCCATCAGACTTGTTTCCAAGGGCTCGGTTCGCGGCGGGCAGGGAGGCTGGGATTGGCATTTATTGGCCCCCTTTTCGAAACGCCCGCGATTCCGACGCTTCCAGCCCCGCGCCACCCAAGCATTTTCTTCACTCTGAGCACCAACATCAAGCATTGAACAGCCGAGGAGGCGGGCAAGAATCACGCCCACCCTCCAAGCGGATTGGAAAGACGAGACGAGATGCGAGGAGACATATTTCGTCTGGTTGATCCCAACAAGAACTCACACTCCTCCAAAGAGCAGAATCACAGCATCTGAGAAACGATCCAAAAGGATTGTGAGATGACTTGTTACACAAGAACCCCTCGGGCGTACAAAACCAGGAGACAAGCAATAATGACCTCTTGGCCAAGCATCCTTGAGAAGTCTTGATCCCGCCGGTGTCGAGTCCCGTCAAAAACGACAATGACATCTCAGGGTCGGGACCTGAACCAAATTACTCCGCTGGCCAAGTCAATTCTTTTGATTTAGCGTCCCAATAATGCTCACCGACTTCAACGCGCGTGGTGGCGACAACACGCGACTCCAAATCTCCCAAATCAACTCCTAAACTCTCAAGTTCTCGAGAAAACAAAATCTAAATGCAATTTATCATCTCGATGCCAATCTGGTCAGCAGGGGCAGTGTTGGTCACCAAGACTCTATAAACTCCCTTGTTCAAAAAAAAGAAGAGCAGGGTATAGTTCGCGATATTGATCCTTCGCGATGGTACAGTTTCATCCAAGAACCCTGCTCCCGTCACCCGCAATATGGACTGGTGTCGTGAGGGCCATTTCTGAAACGTGAGATAACTATACATAGAACACAGTATTCAGGCGAGAGCACTTTTTATATCAATGCCATCTCGGCGTTCATGCAGAGATCGCATTTTTTTACGTACGTGATAACGTATATATCTGTGCTTGGACCATCTTCTATCGGAAACAAACCACTGCTAAGGCTTGAGTGTTTTTGCTTGTGGAATTGATTCTTATGCTCTTGTTTCGACTCGTCCTATTTTTGGAGGACACAGGTGACGCTTTTTTTCAGCAAGCTGCACGGAGAGACGCCGACTGAGGCATTTTGGATGGAGAAAGAGTCTGCATTGAGCTGGGCCTCATAATCAAATGAGTTATTACGCCGCGTCATTTACTCGTACAAGGTGCATACTCAACTCTTTGAGCATCTTAGAGGACAGTTCTTGATCTCGAGTGGTATCGTGGGCATCGTGGGCATCGGGCCAATCAACATATATCGTGCTGTTTCGTTACGCTTAATAGGCAGACACCTTCGAGATATCGGACAAAGGGCAGCCTGTCGCATGCACGAATTGCATGCTTAAACATTGCTCATTGTTGGAAACTCGGGCATGTTTAGTCCAGTAATTGATGCAAGGTGGAAGTTTCAATTGACTGTGGGTTGTTTTGTCCTAATGAGCATAGCACCTGATGTTTCCAAAGTCGAGAGACCTGTTGATGATGTCGGTTGGAGGATACAAGCAAATTGGGCACCAAACAGAAGAGGAAACAATGGAAAAATCATTTGGATGAGGGTCTAATGTCATCTTGTTTCTATGTAAGAAAATTAAGTACAAAAGAGGAAATGATCAAATTCGTAACATATCATGCAAATAAGGTGTATTCAACAATGAACAAATATCTGGCAGGCATTAGTAATGGAAATTGTAAAAGGGTATATGGGCATAGGGTGAATGTATGTGGTGTGCGTGTTATTTGAAACGTGTTCACCGACGTGCAAATAGGGGTGATGCTAATAGGAGCTGTGTGCAACCAGGAGGGACAAACCCCAAGGCATAAAAAGGGGCCAAAGAGCAGCTGAACTGGAACGCTTCTTTTGTATCAGAGCCTGACACCGCCTCCGTTCAACTTGTTCCACTCTTTCTTCCCAAAAGGCATGTATGTTCCGCCCTTCAGCCAGTACAATCGATCACTGTTCTTGCTGGTCTCCAAGAGCGCTGGATTAACGCCTTCTGCCCGCAGGACGTTCTTCTGCTGCTTATTGTTGCCTGTGGACTGCATCGAAGCAGTGATACGGAGGAACAGAGGGACCGCGTACTTTGGTAGATTGGCAGTCGCATGGGCGGCCAACGACCGCAAGATCTCTTCAGAAGGCTCGAGAAGGGAGGTAGGATCGGAGCTTTGAGCCTGGTCCCTGAAAATGACGGTGGCACAGCCGGCTCTACCGTCGTGGTGTGGTATCTCGACTCCATACACGTTCGCCTCGTGGACGTCGGGATGTTTGCCCAAGATCTCGCTGACCTCGCTGGTCGACACGTTTTCACTGCGCCAGCGAAAGGTGTCGCCAATTCGGTCGGAGAAATACCAGAGTCCGTTCGGATACCAGCGGATCATATCTCCTGTGCGGAACCAGGCGTCTCCTTTCTTGCGAACGTCTCGAATGATTTTCTTAGAGTTCGCTTCCTGATTGTTCAGATACCCTGGAAATTTCTCTTCGACATTATCTGCATCAACTGCGAATAACAACTCCCCAGGTTCACCTCTCACGGCCTGCACACAGAGACCTGACATTGGATCACGACGAGGAAGCTCCGTGATGGGATCTAACTCAATAATAGCAGCCGATATCGACAGAATGAAGTTCCCTAGGCTGCCATTGCGGCCGATAGCACCAGTTGAATAGTCGTTTCGCGATACGTTCAAAGTAAGTGACAGTCCTTCTGTAGCGCCATACAGCTCTGCGACGGTCTCAATTCCAAATCTCTCTTTGAATTTGTTCCATACGTCTGGTCGAAGTCCATTTCCATAGGCCATTCGAACATTGTGATTCTTGTCGATGATCTCTCCGGTGACTGGGTCAGTTTGAGGAGGTGTGGCCAGTAAATATCGGAGTGTCTCGCCAACATATTGCACCACGGTGGCGTCGTTCTCGCGTACTTCATTGAAGAAGTTCCTAGCTGAAAACCTCCGGCCGATAGCTAGACTGCTGCTGTTGAGCAAACAGGAAAGATATCCGAGGATCGCGGCGGTCGAATGGTAGAGCGGCATACACTAAATTTGATTAACTCATGCTGCAGTGCAACAGAAGGATAAGACAGCACAAACCGTGTACACGCGGTCCTTTTGTCGTAGACCTAGGGCAATATGCATAAAGCTTGCAGCAGTTATGGCCTTGTTCCATGTGAGGATGGCGGCTTTGGGAAGGCCAGTTGTGCCACTGGTGTATATAAACATGCAGGTCGAGTTTCCGTCTTGACCACCGCGATCGGCGTCCGGAGCTCGTACAGGCTCGATCTTCATAATCTCTGCCTCTAACGCGTCGTCATAAAATAGCACCTCAACAGGGCCTCCGCTTCTCCTGAAATCAGGCGCATTGAAAACGGCCAGCTGCTCCGGCGGAAAGTGCTCACGTAATTCTCCGTCAACCACGAGCAACTTTGCATCGCATATTCGAACACAATGCTCCAGCGGCGCTTTTGTCAGGTTGTAATTGATCATCGAGGGAATTGCGCCAATGCTCCATAGTCCCATCCACAAAAATATGTACGTTGGCGAGTTCATGAAGTCGATCGCAACCGCGTCACCTGGCTTGACACCGTGTACCTGTCTCAACCACGCGCCATGTCGTAGGACAATATCGTACGTCTCTTTGAATGTCCAGATCTTGCCTTGATAGACTAGAAACGGCTGCGCAGCCAGTTTTGGGCTCAATGCATGCTGCTCGAAGATATAGAAGAGATTCGAACGGCCGTTTCGAGTCCAGAGAGCACGGCGGAGGACGGCTCTCGCGATGGAGTTTATTAATTTGGCATCGTAAAAGAGTGACCACTTCGCGTTCAGGTATGCGAGAAGGGTGGTGGCCGCCGGGACCGTAATTGAGAGAGGGAGCGTCGAAACTATGTCGACGACTGGAGAATGTCAGCAGGAGGTCCAGAGAAAAAGCGGATTTATTTCTGAACGGAAAGAAAAGGCTCACTCGACATTGCAACGACGGACGTTCACTTATCAGCGAGAAATCCGCGTGATGCCAGAATAGTAAACGTGCCCAGGTAGGACGTGGTAATCTGCATGCCTTGTTCAAATGAGGTCAGTGTTGCACGGCGGCCGACTGAGCGATGAACCAGGCTGCAATTCCGATTTCTCAGAGACGGGGTCCAAAGTGTCTAGGGAACGAACAGGCGCAGTCTGAGCGGATTACAGAAGTGATTAATCTCACCACTCTGGCCTTTGCCCAAGCCATTCTGACCCCAGTTTGGATGCTCTTGGGAGCCAACCTCGGTTCGACCCCATCTCACAGGATATGCCTTGTGAAGTCTTCAAGACGAAGAAGAGGTGATCTTTGGCCAATGATCGGCTTGCAAGGGACTCGGTGCTCTAGCATTTGTGGTCCAGTTTGATATCGGATGCTTGTCCATTATTGCGGGGAGGCTAGTTACGCTTCGCTGTTGACGGGAATGATGTGGTCTCTGACTCCTGAACACGACAACACAACCTCTCCTTGGACGTGTCGTGTAGTTATTCCTCTCACCGTTCCAGGACGCATATCCCCGATAAAAACGAATGCAAGCAACTCGAAGCGTTCGCGTAACTAAGACTATCTTGCACGGAATTGAATCCGTTGACATTGAAACCCAACTCATGTGGCATGTGAGAGACTATCGAATTATATACGAGAAGTTGCGAAACATTCCGTGCAGCACAAGTACAAAGCAATGGCATCATCTTAGCGGCAACTTTCGGCCGGCCAAAGGCACATTCTCAAACTCCTCTTCCATGAATTCTCTGAGCGCTTTCAGACCTGCCTCCATGGTCTCCGGGTTCATGGCATGTCCTATACGCACATATCCCTTGAAATCCTCTCCATTCCCAAACCCATAGCTTCCTGGGATCAACAGGACGCCTTTCTTATCCTGCAGCTGTCTGCAGAACTCCACGTCATCTACTGGCTTGCCCATCTTGGAGAATTTCACAAATGCGACCGTCCCTGCAACGGGCCGGACCCATTCACATGCCCACCGGTGTCGTTCGATAAACGATTCCAAGGTTGTGATATTGCGTCTGGCAAGATCCAAGTTGCGCTTCAGCAGGCTGTGCAGACAATTGCTGTCAAGTGCAAAAGAGGCAACAGCCTCGTCCAGGTGGCTGACGAAGATTGTGGAGTACGAACGATAATTCAGGCAACTTGCGATATAGTCGCGATTTCGAGAAGCCAGCCAGCCCACACGGATTCCTGGGAGGGAATAGCATTTTGACAAAGAACCGGACACCAGCACGTTATCATATCCTAGAGAAAGGACTGACGAAGGAAAGTCTTCATCTATCGGCGTGATCGAATGGAAAAGCGGTCTATAAACTTCGTCGCTGAACACGATGAGGGAATGCTCCTTTGCGGTATCGATAATCGCTTGAAGTTGGGATTGCGGAATTATTGCTCCCGTTGGATTCCCTGGGTTTCTAATAGATACAAGGGTGGTCATTAGGATGTCAGGATGTCCGGGGGGGGAATATTGTCAGGTATACTCACGTCAGGACAATCATCTTGGTGTTCGGTTTGATCAAACCCTTCAATTCCTCCGAATCAAGTTTCCATTTATCTTCCTCCTTACTTTTCCACAAACTAACCTCGATACCAATCGACTCCGGCAGGGAGTACAGTTGCTGGTAGTTAGGATATTGAACAATGATATGATCTCCAGGGCTGCATAGTGCTTGGAAGACGAGAAGATTAGCTAACGAGGCGCCGGGTGTAATCAAGACATTATCGGCAGGCAGCGGATTTGGGGTCTTCACGGAATAGAGGTTCGCTAGAGTCGTTCGAAGCGTTTCTGAGCCTTGAAAGCCCTCGCCGTACCCCAATGGCATGGAGAAGAGTGACGCAGGAAGCGGCCCATTTCCCTCCCTTGTGTTCTCCGCAAGGGATTCGAGGTCTTTAATTGAGAGAGGCGCGGCGCCGGACGACGAAAGATCATACTTTGGTGAGCGCGATTCGGTGTCAACCCACTGGGGAAGATTGAGTCAGTAACGTGTAACCTATGAAATGCCGGTGACATTGAAAGCCCAAGCTTCGCCAATGCGAGGGGCCGACGGGTATGCACCTACTCACCCGCTGTGCGGCAAAAGATTCGATTTTGACCATATTGGTCAATTTGGCAATGCAGATTTAAAAGGATGCTCTGTGCGGAGAATTCTGAATCGAATAATAGTAATTGCGTTATGTCAGGCAGCACGCCGATTTGCTCGGTTGCTTGCTTGCACCGTTGTGACATTGCGGGGGCGGGGAGCCTGAGCTTCAAAGAGAGCTCCGACAAAGTTCCCGAACAAGAGCCTGGAGCCCTTTCAATTTGTTAACCTAACGCCTTCAAGCCGAGAATGCGGTTTGATATAGGATGGGTACATACAAGCAACACGGGTGCGGCCATCACATAACGACGTCAATCTGTGCTGTTCACACATATCCCCCCGTGTATCACCACACCGTTCCACTCTTGCGGGCAAACGGCGCCTCGAGGAACCAGCAAAAAAGTGAATGACCAAAAAATGAACCGATCTCGACGCGACTCGAACGCGCAACCTTCGGTGCCGAAAACCGACGCCCTACCATTGGGCCACGAGACCTAGTGGGTTTGTAACCTTAAGGTT
The DNA here is from genome assembly GCA_029850275.1 of Chrysosporium keratinophilum. Lineage (NCBI taxonomy): Eukaryota > Fungi > Ascomycota > Eurotiomycetes > Onygenales > Onygenaceae > Chrysosporium > Chrysosporium keratinophilum. The sequence continues at coordinate 1,897,133 of JARBIX010000012.1, forward strand.
GGTCTTTCTCCATTATTAAAGAAGATGGTTTTCAGAGTTACTTGCGGGTGTTGCATTGACTGGAGATGAGCTCAATAAACAAAGAAGTGAGCGGTGTTCATCCTAAGTTGGACAAGCGTATCCATATCATCAGATGAAATAACCTCTAGGTAACTAGCTACGCGATGCTGCGCGGAACTCCAAAACTCCAGCCATATCTTCGGCTGACAGGGAAGATCAAAGTAGGACTCCGCCGCTCCCGTTCAGCTGTACGTCTTTTGGCTTTATATCTCGCGTCTAGATCTTTATGGAAGTCTCTCAATGCACACTATCAGCAAGTCATCCCACTCCGCAATTCCCATAATTTCTCTGATGGGTTCCAAGTATGGTAGTACAGTAGTTATATACGTAGCTAAAGCGGCACCAGGTATGCTGACATAATCCCGCGGCTAGGCGTCACTCCGCATCCCAACGTCCACCCATACGTAATGATCTCCATCACTCAAGTCAACTCAACGTCTCCTCCTTGCCGACGTCTTCCATCGCGTTGTTGGCCTCTTATCGTTGGACCTCGTCACACTCTCCTTCTAATTTATCGTCCTACTTCATACTATCCGTTGCCCCCTCTCTAACCTGTCGATTATCATTCTCCGCGTGCAGCTCCTTTACAGAGGGCTCTTATCACCACACTCCGGAAGTGCAAGTCCAGATGTTAATCTCAAGATTTTGCTAGGATTCTTTGGTATGCGACCCATTATAGAATTATGTTGATCTGATGTCTAATATACTGGCATGTCGACAGTCGCTCGAGCACCTTTTGACCCGTTCCGCACATATCCGCCCGCTGAGTCCTTCGTTCGCCTGGCTCGATGCGGCTTTCGTACTCTACCCAGCTCCTCGCATTTCTTTCCACCTCCGCACTAACATGGCGCGCCTCTGCCTACGACAATTACACATCGTCCGCCCTTATCTCGACGCGTTTCGCGCTACAAGATGACAGGCCCCCAAACTGCCCTCCGTGTTTTAACTGCCAGCTCGATGCATTCCAGTGCCATCAGTTCGCTAAATGCAACAAGTACAATGGAAAATGCTCATGTCCTTCTGGCTTTGGTGGGGATGATTGCACCGAGCCCGTGTGCGGATCTTTGCCGGAAGGAAGGAATAGAGAGCCGCGCAAGGACAAATACTGCAAGTGTAAAGATGGCTGGTCGGGGATTAACTGCAATGTCTGCGAGACGGATGATGCCTGCAATGCTATGATGCCAGAACGCGAGGGCGGCGTGTGCTATAAGGGACCCTTGGTCGTCAAGGAAAATTATCAGATGTGCGACGTCACAAACCGAAAGATACTTGACTTGTTGAAGGAGAAGAAGCCGCAAGTAACCTTCTCGTGTGCGGCTGAAGATGATACATGCAACTTCCAGTGTGAGTCTAGCGTGTGCGCACCCCGAGGGTACTTACTTCACTAACACATTCTCGATAGTCTGGGTCGATCAGAAGGAATCATTTTATTGCGCCCTAGATACATGCAACTGGGGAATGGACGTTGGGTACGACAAAAATGAGACCACCTATAAATGCGAAAATATTCAATGCAGGTGCATCCCTGACCGGATGCTCTGCGGCGCGGAGAACTCCGTTGATTTAACCGAGTTTCTCAAACTGAGCATTAAGGGTCCAGCTTCATTTTCAACACTCACAACGCGAGGAGGTAGCAGCCAAGATGGAAGCAAGTTCCAAGAACCAGCTATGGATGATTTGATTAAAAATATATTTGGCGACCCAAGCATTTATCTCCAGTGCCGTGCTGGAGAGTGTCTCTATAAGACGGAGGTACCAGGTTATAAGGTCCCTGTCAAAACGATCAACACCCCTCTGATTGCCGGCATCATTGCCGGCTGCGCATTGTTCATTGTTGCGGTTATCATGTTCATCTGGTATCTCTCAAGGAGAAGCGCCTACAACTATGCAGCTATTCAACTCTCTGATGATTCGGATGACGAAAGTGGGAAGCTTATGACTGACCACAAACCTGCGGCTTTGCATTTTGATCGTGTCTCTTACTACCTCAATGGCAGGCAGATTCTTTCGGACATCAGGGGAGTGGCTCGACCCGGCCAAGTTACCGCCATCATGGGCGCTTCTGGGGCCGGAAAAACAACATTTCTTGATATCCTTGCAAGAAAGAACAAACGGGGTGTTGTTCAAGGCGAATTTTACGTGAATGGAGAAAAGGTGGATGACAATGAATATCGAAATGTGATAGGCTTTGTTGACCAGGAAGATACAATGCTTCCAACTCTTACCGTGCATGAGACTATCCTGATCAGTGCTCTTCTGAGACTTCCGAAGGGCATGAGCAACTCCGTAAAAGAACAGAGGGTGTTTGAGGTGGAGAAACAACTTGGGATCTATCACATCAAGGATCAGATTATTGGCTCTGCCGAAGGAAAGGGCCGCGGTATATCGGGAGGAGAGAAGAAACGAGTTAGCATTGCATGCGAGCTTGTTACAAGCCCTAGCATATTGTTTGTGGATGAGCCAACCAGCGGTCTAGTAAGTACTCCGGCTTTCTTGTGCTGGGTAACTCTGACAACAACTAGGACGCATTCAATGCATTCAACGTGATTGAGTGTCTTGTCACCCTGGCAAGAACGTATAATCGAACCGTCGTATTTACTATCCATCAACCAAGATCCAACATTGTCGCTTTGTTCGATCAACTGATTCTATTGGCAAAAGGGAGGACTGTTTACTCGGGATCATTCTCGGGTTGTCAACCGTATTTCGACCAGATCGGATATACATGCCCTCCGGGCTTCAATATTGCCGATTACTTGGTGGATCTTACCATGCACGCCAGTACCACGCGTTCACCAGAAGAGCCTACTCTCAACGTCGATGCTCAGACAGGCCATTTTAGAACACCGTCAAGCAGCTTACGGGCGGTGAAGTCCGTTGCCAGTGCTTCGAACGCAAGCTTTGAAAACAGCACAGGAGAAAGTGCGCAGGATTCTTTAACACCAAGGCCAAAACGTCGACAGTCTCTTAGACAACGACAGGAGAGACAGCTGTACACGAGAAAGAAGACCTCTGGTGCAGATTCGCCTTCCACGTCTCGAACAGATGATGAAGATAATGCTCTTGGAAGCATCACTGATAATAGCCAACAGTGGCTTCGGCTCTCTCGTCAGCCGGGTAGCGTACCTCCTCAAGTGCTTGAAGACCCTGATCATCTGCCTCCCATCGCCTCTGGGTATATTACGGACCTTGACATTATTATCTCGAGCTATGCGTCATCTAACATGGCTGTTTCAATCCGGGATGAAATCGCGTCTGCAGTGGAAAACGCTCGACAGGCGAATGGTACTGCTGACCCCACCGTCCAGCAAGGTTCTGGCGTTTCCAGTAATTCTATGAGTGGATACGCGCGAGTCGGGTTACTTCGCCAATTTGTTATTCTTTCGCAACGGACATGGAAGAATCTATACCGCAATCCCATGCTCATGCTTACTCATTATGCTACCGCCATCTTACTTGCCGTCCTCTCTGGGTACCTCTTTTACGGGCTTACAGATGATATCAAGGGTTTCCAGAACCGACTTGGGCTCTTTTTCTTCCTTTTGGCCCTGTTTGGTTTCAGCACCCTCACCAGCTTAACGGTCTTCTCCTCTGAACGCCTGCTCTTTATGCGTGAGCGTGCCAATGGATATTACTCCCCTATTACGTACTTTGCGGCTAAAGTCGTCTTCGACATCGTTCCCTTAAGATTGATTCCACCAATCATCATGGGTGTCATTGTCTATCCAATGGTCGGACTGATTCCTGATTGGCCAGAATTCCTGAAATTCATGTTGATTCTTGTGCTATTCAATCTAGCGGCCGCTGGTATCTGTTTGTTCATCGGGATTGTTTTCCGCGATGGAGGAGTGGCCAACTTGATTGGCAGTCTGGTCATGCTATTCAGTCTGCTATTTGCAGGACTGCTCCTTAATCATGATGCGATCCCCAAGTCAGCATTGTGGTTGCAATCTGTAAGTTTGTCTCGCAAGAATCTTCGTGCCTGGTTTCCTAACTTTATTCCCTAGCTGTCGATATTCCATTACGGTTTTGAAGCTCTGATTGTGAATGAGGTGACCTATCTCACTCTCATTGATCACAAATACGGACTTGACATTGAAGTACCTGGAGCTTCTATTCTCAGTGCTTTTGGTTTCGATACCCTCGCACTCTGGAGCGATGTAGTCGGACTAGCCGTGATCTCGGGTGCCTTTATCATAATCGCTTACGGCGCCATGCACTTCCTGCTCGTTGAAAAAAGATAATCGGCCAGTTTATTTTCGAGTTGCCGTTTCCACGCTAGCCCGTGTTTCTGTGTCAGTTGTGTGGATTTGGTACCCTGGATGTTTGCGCTGCAATAGAGAACGCGCTCTATACCTGCCGGCCTGGGATCAGTATCAATGTATGTATATCTAGCGTGTGTAATCCGAGCAGGATCAGACGTTTGTTTTTCGAGCAAACTTTTGAGCTATCATTTTCGATTTTTTTCGATCCTTTTCTTATTCGATAGATATTTTTGTCTAGTGGTCCGCTTTTTCAGTTTTTCGTTTGCCTTTGAAGGCCCTCTAGATGTCAAGATCTTTCTGGTTATGTGGTATCTGTTGGGCGTCAACTTTTGGACTATGGGTTTGTGTGAAATTGATGGATTTTGTATAATGTGTTGTGTGATCTTAATTGATACTGCGAACATGATATTATCCGGCATGCTTATTTCCATAATGATATGCAGAATATCGTTTTGAATTTTTTGAAGGAATGGTCATTCTTCTATCCACTAGTGGTGGTAACTGAGGGTTATCAATATTATAAAGAGTGTCATGCGCGAGCATATCCGTACCCCGCTCCAAAGCGACTTGAAATGACGGTATTTTCCCCTTAGTACTCTTTGCTGAATGTTGATCGCTGACCACAGGGATAATAGCGACACCGTTCAATGGCACAATACTTCGTCATGGCAATCAAAAAGCGGACAAACCTCCCAGGGCCCAGTAAGCGCAAAGCTGGAAAGACCAGTTGGTAAGGTGGTTTTAGGTTGTATGTATGTACATATAAATTTCGCGACAGTTTGTTACTCCCGTCTCCCGCATCCCGCATGTAGGTGGATTGCGATAGAGTTCCCGTTCCACAAGCTCCCGACCCATACGGGCCATTGGAAAAGGTCGAGGAGGACTTTTGATACTGAACAAACATGTACTTGAATCACGAGTGCTCACATTGTATGCTGTTTCAACTCGAAGACATCAATGAATGAAATTATGAGGATGATTAAAAGATTTTGTACAGTACTCTACATAGATACATAAGTCCAGACGAAATGACGAGACCGGGGTTAAAAATTGATATGGATAGTTTCTACCACCCTCCCTTTGCGTTTGCAGCAGTTTTTGAAACATGTAGGATTTCTGCCATCCTTCCAGCAGTGATAATTGCTGAGACGGGTGCTATAGTTCTTTCTATGACATTTCTTTCCACAGTCATAGGTTGGAGCGTATGAGCCGACCCTATTCTTGATTCCACAGTAATGGCAATCATACCCGGCAAGCGCCTCGAGGGGGAGGAGCAGGAGGACCGCCGCGGCCAAAGTGCTTGACAGTTTCATTCTTTTTTTCGGGGATTTGTTCCTGCTGGACGGTTAGAATTGAGCAATACCATTATGCGGGACATGCAAAGATAGGATATTCTTCTTGAAACGTGTTACTGACCTTCACGGCGTGGGCTCAATCGAGGCACCAGATCGGCTGATGTGTATATGATATGGTATGGTATCTCGACTTCGAAGCTTGATTCAGCGGGTTGTCTAAGAGAGCAATTAGAATTTGATCGTGAACGACGCAGATTGACTCTCTTACCTTTTCTCGCTAGATGAAGACTATTGCAGAAAATAAAAACAGACCACACTCCTCAACGCCGCTCTTTATATATCTCTTGCTGATTGTTTTTAGGAGTCGACTGACTCAGGACCCGAGCATTGAATACGAAGGATCAACTATGCGGCTCTGCTAGCAAACGATCACATTGGAGCAATAAAAGGCCATAATTTCCGGAACGATGTTTCGAGTCAATACCGATCCACTCTCATATGTTAGTTGTGTCTTCGATTCGTTCTCTATATTTAGGAATTGCTACTACGAACGCGGGAACGGACGCGTCGGCAGCTGTCAGGGAGAAGAAGCGGTCCGTCAGGAACCAGAACAGAATGGCAATAACAGCTTCATCGCTCAGAATGCCTCGATAGCAAATGGTGTTTCATGGAATCCAGAAACAAGGAGATATCGAGGAGGTCGTTCAATGCACAGAATCCCCGAAACTTTCGCAGTTCAGTCCACGTCCAACGAATGACTTGGCAATGCTCGAAAGAGAAAAACCGAGCAGCAGAACATGCTCCGTTGGACCGTCGCAACCCACCGAGACCGCTTCCCGCCCGGTCGTGCCCCTTTTTCCCCTTGACTCGGGCCCTGAGCATCGCATCTAGCTTCGTTAGCTACAGTAGCTTATCGGACAGCTTTAACTAGCGCTTGCCGCCCAATGAGACGAGCCCACGACCAGGCCTATGCAGAGATGTCAAACGAGACAAGATATGGTATGTACGAGGTCTCCCGCTCATCGTCTTATTATTTCCCTGAAGAGGATAGTATACGCATCTTCTCACTAATAGTGGGCTTTAACCGTCTTCTTTGCATCATGCTATCCAGACAGTCAATAAACCATCCGCCAGCTCCCTTCGAATCTCCTGCAATCTCACATTCGGAATCGCGTCCGTTTGTCCATCACGGAAGTTGTCGTGCTGGACGTGCGTTGGATTTTCTCACAGCTCATCAATCAACCACGAGATCGGTTTCAGTCTTTCACGTCCACGCAACGCCTCGAGACACCCTCTGGATTTAGTGGTGCCCGGGGAAAAAAATCTAACCTTGCAGACTAAAATGAAGTGGTTGCAAGCGATATGTTTTCATCTCCGTTCACAAAGGCGTTGCTGACAAGAGAGCCCTCGCCAAGCAAGGCCCAGAATACTTGGCGAATTCGACCTAATTAATCGCTTGATATCCTTGAAAAGAAGCTCTGTACTCCGTACCTTTACCGCATTGACTGTTGCAGCGATGACTCTCTAATGACTACCCACTACAAGTTGACAGCAGGTCAAATGCTTTACACCGTGCATAGAATTTGAGGGAAACCTGATCATCAATACAGAGATAGCAGCACGAGTCCCAGGCCCTTCCCCTTGGCCACAAAAACAGCAACCGGCAAGCAGTCACGGGCTGCTTCTTCAATCAAGGTGCATGAGCCTTTATATTTCTACCAATATGTGGTATACCCTCAAAAACACAAAATGCTTTTCTAGATGCAATGCCGAGATTCTATATCGTATTCAACCTCGTTATTCGTAACGCCTTAGGAAACCAACCTCTCCAGTTTTCATGTCTACCAGGACAGCAAATGTATTGCTGCTCAGCTCTCTTCACGTACAGCTGTAGCCCCTTGTACGTTAATACAACACAGGGCCACAGCAACAAAAACGTGGATCACACCCGTCCCCAGAAAGGGTAAACCGGACCATCCGGACCCAAGACTGAGACCCCAATCAAATAACACGGCCAAGAATGGACCTCCAACAAGTGCGCCGGCCATTGACACGAGAGAGACAATGGCGTACAGGCGTGCGGCGTGTCTGGGTTCGACGAGCGTTGATATCAAGCTGAGGCAGAGCGGGATGAAGCCGCATCCGAGAGTGTAGATGATGAGACCGATCAGCATGGTAGCGATTGTGGGTGAGAGGCCGAGCGCGAAGCAGCCGAGTGTGAGGAGGATGATGCTCATTTTGGAGAGGGCGAGGTCCTTGGCGTTGCTGGAGAAATGAAGGGTCTTGGTGAGATAGCGGGAGGTGAGCGGTAAGAGGATCAGGAGAAGGAAGATGTTGCCGCCGGCGAAGACGGAAAGAGTGAATGCCGCGTCGGAGATGGGTATTGAAAATTTGGTGGAGACGTAGAGAAGGAGGATGTCGATTTGCTTGCGGCCGATGACGGAGAGGAAGAATGATGAGAGGATGAGGACGATGGTACGGTTTTGGAAGATAAATTTGGAGGAATCCCATATGTCGTGGAAGAGCTTCTTTGGGTAGTAGAAGCGTGAGGATTGGTTAAGCCACTCCGCCTCTTCGATGGGCCTATCTTCGATCTCAATGGATTGTCGAACGTCGGTGGCTGGAGGACGCAACTGAATCGTCTCTGGCAAAAGCAGTACGAGTGGGCAGCTCATGGTGACGATGAGCATCCCTAGCAGGAATGGCAGCCATGGGCCTTTTAAGGACATCAAACCAGACGCAACAGAGGGCGCTATAAGTTGGGCCACAACCACCGACAACGTGGTCTTGAAAAACGCACCAGCTCTGAGCGACACGCAGTATTAGCCTGCGGTTCTCTAAGGGCCCATAACCTTCAAGGGCGAGGCGACTGATGCACTTACCGATCGGCTGGCTCAACAACATCGGTCATCATGGTCATCATCATGGCATTGGTTACCCCCAATCCTCCGCCAATAAAACTAAACAGACATCCAAACCATATCGCACGCAGTGGGAGGATTCGAGAAAACACGCAGACAATTACGTTCCAGTAAGAATTGAACAGCAACCCGAGAATGCTCATCAACAGTATCGTTTTTCGGCCAAACCTGGGATTATCTGCCAGGCGACCATAAGGAATCAAGAGAATAATGCCTGTCAATCGTCAGCACATGGATCAAATCAAAATTCCCAACTCTCCAAGTTTGCTGCGTGAATTTATTCTATCGTCGTTGAAGCGAAAAAGAATAACCTACTGGGAATGGCCTCAAAACTCGACATCATCCCCTGAACAAAGGCCACTTCGGCCTGCACAGGCTTGATCTTGCATTGATCCTCCGGAATGTCGCCAGGCGCAAATCGGCCAGGCTCATGTTTATCATAGTAATTTCTGCACACGATACCTTCAAAAATGCGGGTTTGTGGTGCGATGTTCAAGTAAGCGCCGAAATCGAATGCAAACACCATGAGTACACAGAGTGCAACGAAGACTGTCGGGTTATGTCTTCCGGTCTTCTTCCGCGGTGGAAGAGGGAAAGCGTCTTCAAAAGACGGGGATTCACTGTCTATCGGACTTGGGAGTTCAGAGTCCGCAAGGAGTGGACGATTGTCTTCGTCGCCATCGCGGTAGTTTGCAAACATCCTGGACAGCGGATGGCGGGTTGCGGGAGCTGTCGAGGTTCTCCTCCGCGAAGATATTAATATTTCGGCCTCGAGTGTCTTCGACAAACAGATCGGAAAATTTAAGAATGCAAGAACCGAACTGCCTGACCCATTACGCCTGTGAGAAAGTGGGATTTGCGACAGACGTTGTTCCAGGCATCACAATAATAGAGCTCTGGGCTGCAGGGGGGCGGGGATCAACTGTTTATTTTTGGCTCTGGAATACTGTAACACGAAGCGCTGGCCTCAACAATGCGTCACAGCGTCATCGTGTTTGCATTTCTTTTCTCGACTTTTCGGTGCAGAAAAAAAGGTTTCGCATCCCTTCATTGGTTTTGATGCGTGTTGTTGTGCAACTTGAAAACTTCAGATCGTGATGATCTCTGTTCGCTCCACAATGGAATGGAACGGCCCGACGACTTCGTGTTTCATCCGAATCACCCGCTGTTGAAAAGTTCGGGTTTGATTCTCGATTCATGAACAGTCACCAGGAAACACTGATTTTTGAATATGTGATTTTGACCGGTTTCAAAACTGGGCCAAATGTGATGACACCCTCGATGCCAGACTGCCCTCCTCGTTCTCGGGTTGGTATCGAGGTTGTTGATCCGGATGAAGGGAATATGAGAATCTTCCTTGCCTTCGATAATTATCCTTGAAAGTCATTCAAGGTCGGGGAGGCTCACATATGCAGTCATAAATGGACGCGGGCAAACCGCTTACGCCCAATGTGACTGGGAATCGTTGGGGATCTCACTCTAAGATCTCTTACCATCGAACAGTGATAGAACTCCGCTCAGCGAACACAATCGAATAATGTGGAACTAATCGCACGACTGCCAGAGACCAAACATTCAAGAGGCAGTGCGGGACGGCCGAATTAACAGAAGAGGAATGGGAGATCTCACAGCTTCGACTTCAAAAGCGAAACAGGAATCCTGACGATTCCGGGCTCGATTTCCTACCTGTGTACGGATTAAAGCCACGTTCTCCTCTGTGCTTAATTGTACCTTTTCTTGAGGTATCGCGCCCACACAGCAACGGCATCTTCAAGAAGCTTGCCCGCCTGGGTTCTATCGGCGGCGGACTTTTGGCGACCACTGTTATCTGCATCCTTCTATCCGGGGTCGTCGTGGAAAACTATTGTTTTCATTGTCCTCGGATAGTCGGACATGACTCTTCTCATCAGTCCTTTGAAAGCTGCGCTCGGGGCTCCGCAAGGAATTTGATTTTTACGTGATATCTTAGGGATCTTCCGATCTCTCGGATCATTCTCGGTGCTACCCCAGGGGTGGTCTTTTCATATACTCTGTCACCTTTCCAGGCCCTCTTTTAGAGGCTGATACGGCCACTGTCACTGCGACTACAACATGGCCTATACGCGTATCCATCTTCAAGTTCGTGAGGACCATATTAGACGACAAGATCGAATCTCTTATGCACAGACAGCCAACGAAGCCTTGCCGAATCGGACCGAACAGAATTATTGGTAGCGATGGTTGGACTATGGTGAAGTCCTGCGGGTTTTCTTATTATTAGCAATGCCTCTTTCTAGTCTGCTTTCCAATCCGCCACTTTTGACACGGCGCTTCGACCTCTCGCAGAATAATCCTAGCATAACTGTACCGGCTGGATAGCTCAATTAGCACTGAAGGAGCGAGCTGTGGAAAGATCATAAGGAATAGTATGCCAAAATATAGACCGGACCTCTGCTTCAGTTCATGCTTCCACCCTAAGATAGATACATATAGACGTTGATAAACACCACAGTGTTATAGTCAATCAATCACCGCTGCCTCATGGTGTCAGGCATCACATGTAAAGGTACCTGTAAGTGTCATCATTGGTGCCATGACAGGTCAGTGGTGAAAACGTGCATCACCAAACATAGGCCTAATTAGTGCTAGTTAGTCGGTTGTCCAACTGCTTCGCGAGACAGCGACAAGGAAGACAAGTATTTCGTAACTGGTGGAGTATCCTCCCATATGCCTTGGGCACCATATTTGCATTGCAAAGAACACTTTGTTCAAAATCCTGCAATCTACATACTTTGGATGCTTGGAGTGGTTGGCGTTAGCGCACCTGAACTAGCTTTCTGCGGCTTCACCAAGTTAGCTCACCACTTCCCACCACCATCATCATCAATCACATCAACACATCCAAAATCACCTCTTCTCCCAACTTCATTCGGCGTGATTAGTAGCTGTTCCTGCTACTGCTATAGTCTGTTGTTGCGTCCCGACTTTTCTTCCTTGGTCTGCACTCCAAGCAAAGCAGTCGCTCCGTTTTCCGGCGGTCGCACACTTCCTGATAACCCGAATTCCCAGCCCGAGAAACCGACACGCCCGCCCACCACAGAGCTTGTTCAGGAGCTGCTTGTGCTCAACATCTTACAGAACTCCTGTCCTCGATTTACTAAAGCTTGGCTATAGCAAGGCAGCACATTCACAATGTCTGGAGAAGCGTGGCTATACCTGCTGGCGGTGTTGATTAACGCCGTCAACCTTTTCCTCCAAGTCTTTTTCACAATCATGTACAGCGATCTAGAATGGTACGTGTGACTTCTCGAGAATAGGATCGCATTCCCTGCGGTGGTGCTGCGAAATCCAGCGCCAACGCGCTTTGTCACCTGAGAGCTGCAAAATTTTACCTCTCACGGAGGCCTTTGGTGAAAATGGCTTTGGACTCTTCTCGCTGACGTTTTGATATCTATACAGTGACTACATTAATCCCATCGACCTCTGCAACCGTCTCAATGCCTACATTATCCCAGAAGCCGCCGTTCACGCTTTCTTGACCTTCCTTTTCGTCATTAATGGATATTGGCTGGCTATTCTGCTCAACCTGCCTTTGTTGGCTTTTAACGCAAAGAAGTACGTTGCTGTGGCCGTTCGGATTAGGCCTACAATTGTCTTTGAACTCCTTGCTTACGAGTTATGCAACAACAGGATTTTCGACAATCAACATCTTTTGGATGCGACTGAGATCTTCCGAAAACTCAACGTGCACAAGAAGGCAAGGATGGGACACTTATGGTTTTGACCTTGCGCTAACTTCTTCGTAGGAATCGTTTATCAAGCTTGGGTTCCACTTGGTTATGTTCTTCTTCTATCTTTATAGCATGATCGTGGCTCTCATCCGGGACGAATCGCATTGACTGCGCGAGAAAACGAGTTATGCAATGAAGCACGGTCGACCTGTCGGATACTGAACGCACCATAATAACCAGCCAAACAACCTTTCGCCGCCTACTTTTCAGCACAGATAAACCTCAATCTGGCCTCTGGCTTCTAAGAAGGAAAAAACTAGGAACCTAGTCCGATCTTTGTAAACAACCCCGGAACTAGAACCGCGAACCTATTCGGCCGAAGAATGTACGATAGTGCCTTCAGCTGCTCTACGACTCCGTTGAGACCTCCCTGTTCCTTATCTTGAGTTAGCGAAGCGTGGGGAATACTCCCAGTGTGATTCTAGTCGGTGTATTGCTTTATACAGGGATGGGGATTGTATTCATTATAACACAGGATTTCTCACTTGTTTTTTCTCATTCCCTTATTGTCTATATATATTATGCTGCCATGTGGGTAATGAAAATTTTATGAGAATGACGTTGAAAATTGATCTCCCTTTAGGTTCCGCTGCCCCCCGGTTGATCTGCCCATGATACTGAAGCTGGGCGAATATGTGCCATCCACGCCTCGCCAGTATCCGTTATGGACTGCTAATAATCGAATGAGAGGAGTATTGATGAGTCGATACCTCGTTAAAGCCACAATCTTCGCATAAGCTGGAGCCTCGATGACCTCATGAGGTGATGTGCCCCCAAATCTCAATATCTTTGTTTACAGTGTTGCTCCTTGGACCTTGGTTCAGACGACTCTGTGACTCATTTTCCATGATCCAAATTTATACCCCGTTTTGCCGGATTCTGAGATCAGAAAAATAACCTTCCACCCATCACACCCGTTATAAATATTTGAAATCCTTTTTCTTTTCTCACTACTACCCTATCCATCAATATCCAGAATACTGAATCAGCCTTATCATATTCAACGACATTATCAATTATTTTACATAGACGATGACCATGGCCAAATTTCGACGAATCGGTGCTGGTTTCTGTGGCACAGTTTGGACTCCGCTCTCAGAAGAAAGCTCCTATTTTGGCTACGCTTTCAAGCGTGAAGACGGTGGCCCAGGAAGGTCACTTCTCAACGATTCCCTGATGCACCAGGGTCTTCGCAAAGCCCGCGGATCGACACCGGCTCAAATCCATGTCCCTCGATTCGAGAGGTTTATCACACCAGACGACGGGTGGTGGGAAGATAACTTGGATTCCTTTCCTTCTGGCCACGCCCCGTGCAACACAATCATGTCCGAGCGCATCCCAAGCCTATCCCAGGCCGCCAGGGAATTCCTCATCGACCGATACTGCCCTGCTGAGTTTGTAGCGGAAATTAAATGCAGCGAGGCGAATCAGGATTGCCTCGTTCGGCCGTACTTGGGGAGACGCAGATTTCATAGCAGGACCTCACGGTTCAAGGCCTTCTCTCTGAGAAACTACCCGTTGCATTTGGATCAAATGGAAGAACTTGGACTAGATGCAGATCTCCCACTCTACGCTGAGATCATGGCCGAAGCGCTTGCACTGATGCATTGGTGTGCTGGAAGCGATGCCAATGACGTTGAATTTGTACTTGCGCCGCCGGCCTCCAAGGAAGAAAAGCACTCGGTCATATCGAACTGCCTTGGCGAACACATTATGTGGATCTTGGACTTTGACTGTTGCAAGACGATGAATTTTGATGCCGATGGGGTGGATCAGGCAGTGACGGCATTTTTCAAAGACGACCCCTTTTATCCCCGACCGAATCAAACACTGTGGGGGACCTTCCGGCAAAAGTATCTCGAGACCAGTACCAGGATACTTCAGAGCGGCCTGGTTACAAGTGGAAACAAGGATACTCAAGCGTTACCGGGAGCCTTTATTCAAGGAGTTGAAGAACGGGTTGCGAACCAGTCTCAAGCCGTACAGTCTTGAAGCTAGTAACGGCGAACGCGGATGTTCTGAGCGGGTATTCTCAATAAACCCCTACCTTCGGTTTCGAACGGAACTGTTGAAGAAAACCCGGAGAGCTGCCTGGGCCCTTGGGGTATATGCTCTCCTTCGACAAATGAAATACCCCCCGTACTTGTCCATACAAGTGTTACTCTTCTCTTCTATATGTAGTGATTGATGTTCACTACTTTCCCAAGGCCATTACAAAACTTACGTTCTAAGAGGGACTCGGCGATGGGGAGACAGATGTCTAAGAGTTGGATAAGGATCGACCAATATCGGCATTCAGGATCAAGGGAAGCTCTCATCACAGACCTCGATGTAACTAGATACTACCAAGGATAACTCAGTTTTACAAGTTGAGCGTCGGCCCAGCTCAAGAGTATTTATATCCAAGCTGTGCATATGGAACATTTCTTTGTACGTTAGAGATCATCTCAAACTTATATAATTACATGACAAATGGAACCTGGCTTCATTTCTCTCCGTGATCTCATTGCATCGGCTTTCGAAGCGTTTAGAAGCAAGCAAACATAGCAAACGCGCCAAGTCTAACAAAGTGTGGCTTCCAGCTGGCCTCAGCCACAGAGCAAGAACTTATGTAACTTATATTTCGAGGTTCGACGTCCAAGAGCCAGAGCTTGATAGCAATTGCGGATGAGCTCAAAGTTGAAAAGAGCGCAAATCAACATGTCTTCTCTCTTAGGTGGTGGCTACGATTCCTCGAGTGATGACAATCTAAAGGCGACCACGGCAAGTGCGACTAGCGCAACGATTATCGCTGCTCCTGAAGTGTCAATAGAGGTTTGGTGCCCAGTGTGCCCCAAGCAGGCTTGAATTTACGCTCTAACACCCTTTTACAGGATGCCAACCACCTGCAGCTCGCCCTCCCAAAGCCCACTGATACCGCCCTCACATATAATGTGACTTATGACGACTTAACGCGACCGGTGGCTGGCCCTACCAATCCATTCGCTTCCAGCTATGGCGTGAAGAGGAAAAACGTTCTAACGGGACACGCCGAAGAAGCTGCGATTAGTGATGCAACCTTTACCGCACAGCATCGCACATTTCAGAGTTTGGGATATACAAAGGACCCGAGTGTTGCCGGCGCCTATGTGGGCAATATGGAAAACGTTGCACGGTTTGGGGGAAGAGATGTGGTTCAGATGCGCCCTTCAAAGGAGGCGAGCGCGGCGTTGAGGAGAAAGAGACAAAAGAAAGGTGATTCGAGTATTGTGGAAGGAGAAGGTGCATATTTGGGTCCGTGGGCAAAGTACCAGGATGAGGAGCAGTTGTACGAGGAGGACATGGCGTTGGCGGACCAGGAGCTTGCCAGCGATGAAGAATATGTCGACGAAGCAATCGTGCCGTCCAATATGCTGGCAATGGACAAAAGGGCTACGGCGTACCAGGAGGATCGATCAGAGACAGAAACGACGGAATTTCACGGATCAGAGCAGTTCGATTACCAGGGACGGACGTATATGCATGTTCCGCGAGATTTGGATGTCGATCTGCAGAAGGAGGTGGGAAGCGTCAAGAACTATATACCAAAGAAGTTGGTCCACACATGGAAATCACATACGAAACCGATCACGTCCATACGTTTCTTTCCGACGTCCGGCCATCTGTTACTGTCCTCCTCCGCTGATTCGAAGGTTAAAATCTGGGATGTGTATCATTCTCGAGAACTTCTTCGAACATACTCTGGACATACCAGCTCCGTCTCTGACACTACTTTTCACCCGTCAGGGACGACCTTTCTTTCGGCTTCGTACGATCGTCAAATCAAGCTCTGGGACACCGAATATGGCAAATGCATTGGTCGATTCTCGACTGGGAAGACGCCTCATGTTGTTCGATTTAACCCAGATCCTAGTCATTCACATGAATTCCTGGCTGGCATGTCGGACAAGAAAATCGTCCAATTTGATACACGGTCAGGGGAAATCACTCAAGAATACGACCATCATCTTGCTGCAATCAATACTCTTACTTTTGTTGATAACAATCGTCGATTCATTTCCACCTCAGACGACAAATCCTTACGCGCCTGGGAGTACAACATTCCCGTCCCTATCAAATTCATCGCCGAGCCATATTTATATGCGCTTGTCCGTGCCGCTCCACATCCTAACGGAAAGTATGTTGCCTTCCAGTCCGGAGATAATCAGATCGTGGTATACGCGTCGACAGACAAATTTCGACAGAACCGAAAGAAGAATTTCCGTGGTCATAACAACGCAGGATACGCGATTGATGTTGCGATCAGCCCTGATGGTCAGTTTGTCACTTCTGGAGACAGCGGCGGCTATGTGTGTTTCTGGGATTGGAAAACGGGCAAGATGTGGCATAAAATTCAGGCTGGCGGCAAAGAAGGCTCTGCGATCACCTGCGTGGACTGGCATCCGCAGGAGACTAGCAAGATTGCGACCGCAGGTTTAGAAGGAGTCATCAAATACTGGGATTAAGCAATTATCTGGAATGCGGAATATGGGGTCTCTACGAGTCTGTTTGCAATCATGGTCTTTACTGGGAAATGATTTTCTAGGCTATGAATTACGGCGCTTCTGGGATGCGATTTAGAAATTGGGGACAGGGAGGGCTCTCTAATGTATGTACCCTGAACAATTCTGATTATCCTTTTCAAACATTCCATATTGTCCCGCTGGGTGTCTTGGTGACATACCCTCCGAAGCGTACGTTTGCCAATTGAGAATATTGACCGGATCGCATGTTTGCTGTGTTTGCTGTGTTTGTTAGTGCTTGTTTGTGCTTGCTGGTGTTAGTTAATTTGGTTAAGTTTGTTCAGTTTGCATGGCGACCACCTCGAGCATGTTCATCCAACTGGCTGCTGGAGTCTCGAGTGACAAGTCTGAATAATTGGTCTTGCAGAACCCTGTTTACATCCATGGTTATCGAAGAAGTTTTGGCTCTAATCGACCTTGGCTTTGCTTAGATTCTTGGAAACAAACGGGTCATGATGTCAGGCTAGCATGTCGATGCGTTAACTAGATGGCGCAACGCATACATCATCTCAATGCCTGCAATGTGGGGTAGAAAATGCTACATCAACCCATATTTACCTTTTTCACAATGCCCATTGCTGCATCGAATTCTTCATACTAGACGATATTGCGCGGACACTGATCACGATGACAGAGATTGAGAAGCCTCATCGGACCGCGCCGACGTACCATCCGGGCTCATCAAAGGCGGATATAGAAAACGAGCCAGACTGGGGGAAAGTACCCCATCATCGTGTCGGCTTTCGAGACAAAAATGGGAGAGTTGCTGGCGTCTCACACCCCCAAGATGACCCGGATAAAGATAAGGAGTTCCTCGAGCATGCGAGGCAATTGGCCGATCAGTTGCGTCAGAAGAAGGAGAGAGGCGATCTTTTGACCGTTGTTGACTACATGAGAAATCAAGAAGTACGACGTTCTCACTCAGAATCAATTGAAATGTATCCTTTGAGTTGATTCCCCAGCAGTTAACTAGTTGACAGAATTACCATTTACGTATGCCATCGAAACACCCTGACGGCTGGCGCTATGTGCTTCATACCACAGAAAATTTTATCAAAAACGATGAGAAGTGGCCGGTAAATCTTCAGAAAAAGGAGAAGGAGCAGAAGGAGCAACAGAAGGAAGAAGAACAGGTCAAAAAAGAACATGAGTGGAGAAGAGAGCGCGGTGAGATGACAACACATAACGAGGCCTATAGTACTAAGCGTCCGGACGAAGAAAAGGAACCGAAGGAAACTGAAGCTGAAAAGCAAGAGAAGACCAAGGAATTGGAGTTGTCCGACAAGTACTCCCCACAAGAACTAGCATTTTTGCGGGCCCTAAAACGTGAAAATGATTATATCCACGGGCTTGAAGTTGATTCCGGCAAACGAATCTCTCCGAAGGCGCACGAGTCCTTGATAACAACCATTGACGAAGCTGATCAATTTACCCCAGACAATTGGATTCCACGAGACCCGTCGCTTACCCGCCTAACTGGCAAGCATCCGCTAAATGCTGAACCGAATCTCTCGGTCCTGCTTGAGGCTGGACTGATCACTCCAAGTAACTTGCACTACGTTCGAAACCACAGCGCTGTGCCTCACATCCTATGGGAAACCCATAAGATAAATATAAATAATGGCCAAAAGATTTTTACAATGGATGAACTAGCAAAATTCGATGCCATTAACATCCCTATAGCGATGGCCTGTGACGGTAACAGAAGAAAGGAACTCAACATGATTCGACGTTCAAAAGGGTTCAATTGGGGCCCTGGTGGTGTTAGCTGCTCGTTTTGGAAAGGTCCCCTTCTCCGAGATGTTTTACTTGCAGCAGGGGTCGAGCCAACATCTGCGCATTCTCCCACCCGCCGTTGGGTGAACTTCGAAGGAGCCGACCACCCCAGCGAAGGCAGATATTCTACGTGTATTCCGTTAGAATACGCGATGGATGCTACTAACGACGTCATTCTCGCCTACGAGATGAATAATAATCCATTACCTCCTGATCACGGATACCCTGTTCGAGTGATGATTCCGGGTTTTGTTGGCGGTAGGTGCGTCAAGTGGTTGTCTAGGATCTGGATATCCGACAAAGAAAATACAAGCTACTATCACATTTACGACAATCGAGTACTTCCAAGCTTTATTATCGAGAAGGATTCTGAGTTCGCAAAGACCATGTTCCACCATCCAAGCACCGCGTGCAATGAACAGAATTTAAATTCGATAATTGCCAGGCCGGCTCAAAATGAAAGGATTGAGCTTAAAAACGTCAAACCTGGTCAGACATATAGAATTCGGGGGCTTGCTTATGATGGTGGCGGGTGTGAAGTGCAGAGGGTTGAGGTCAGTTTGGATGAGGGGAAGACGTGGCTATATTGTACTCGCAAGGTAAGCGATCACAGCCGTATTTTGGGTGCCGGTATCGCTGACGAGAGTGCAGTTTCCCGAAGCCCCAATCAGACATGGAAGGAAATTCTGGACGTGGCTTTTCTGGCATGTTGATGTCGAAATTTCTCATCTTGTTAGCACAAAAAGTATTGCAGTCCGATGCTTCAACGTATTCAAAAACACTCAGCCTGAAAAACCAGTTTGGAATCTTGAGGGGTATGCTGCGTTCCTTATATCTCTTTGCTGGCCATCTGCTAATGGAGACAAGTATGATGAACAACTGTTGGTACATTGTAAGGTCGCAAACCGTTGGCGATGAGAAAAGCGACGGGCTTTGCTTGACCTTTCAACACCCAGTTGAGCCTGGAACGGGAACAGGTGGATGGATGAAGCCATCTACTGAAATGCAAATAGAAAATATCAAGCACGAGGTATCCGCGCCACAAAAGCAATTCACACGTGAGGAGATAGAAAAGCATAACAAGGAGGGTGACTGCTGGCTTGTTATCAACAACAGGGTATACGATGCTACGAGTGTCATGAGTTGGCATCCAGGAGGAAAATCTCCTCTCCTGGCGCACGCCGGGAAGGCTCATGCCGATACTACAGAAGAGTTTGAAAGTATCCACGACGATTATGCCGTAAAGAAACTTAGCGGTATGTTGTACCAAAAGCGCCCATATGTTGTAGGGTTATCAATTGCTGACTTTCACAGAATGTGTTATTGGAGTGGTCACAGATAAGGCTAAAGCCTTTATCCAGAAGCAAAAGGAACAGGCGATCAAGGATGCGGAAGCATCATTTGAGACACCTTCGCACCTCGCATTGAATCGAAAGAGGTATAACTCAGCTGACTTCCGGTTGAAAATGAATCTAGTACTAACTGCACTACTTTAGATGGATCCCTGTGAAGCTCATCAAAAAGGAAAATCTTTCTGAAGATACCCAACGCTACAAATTCGCGTTACCTCAAGGAACCAAAAGCTTAGGTCTCGAAACAGGCGAACACATCCAAATTGGGTTTCATTTCCTCGACCGAATGGTCACCCGTTCATATACGCCAGTCAGGCCAATCCTTGAAGAAGAAAAGGACGGCACATTTGATCTCATCATCAAATCTTATTTCCCCAGTAAAGACATGCCTGGTGGAACCATCAGCAACATTCTCCACGAGCTTCGCCTGGGTGAAGAGGTTGAAGTCAAAGGCCCCATGGGCGAAATTCGCTACCTTGGACACGGTAAATTCAGAGTCGACAGCAAGGACCTCCAGTTTGAGAACATATCCCTTGTTCTCGGTGGCTCCGCAATCACGCCGGGCTGGCAATTGATCAAGGCTATCCTCAAATCCAAAGATCCACACGATGATACAAAAATTGCACTTGTTGACGCAAACAAGACGGAAAACGACATCCTGTTGAGGGAAGAGATGCAGAACCTCATGAGAGAGCATCCGGATCAATTCAAGATTGAGCATGTTCTGTCTCACGCAGGGCCTAACTGGCAGGGTGAAAGGGGCTTTGTGGATCTGGATCACTTGAAGAAGCATTGTTACCCTCCTGAAAAGAAGAACATTGCTTTGATTTGTGGGCCACCTGCAATGGTTGCAAGCGTATTGCCAGCTCTGAAAGAGTGGGGATATAAGGAAGAAGAGAATCTTTTTGGATTCTAGGAAGTTTGTGAGGGGTGCTAATCATAATGTCATCGATTCATTCATTCCAAGACTTTGAATATGGTTCGAGACACGAGCCATATGGATTGTGTCGGATTAATAAGTATAATACATGGTATTTCATATGAAATGTTCCCTGCAATGACAACAATTCTTCTTCACTTCGACCTCCGTTGTATGTAGGAATCTTGTTACGTCCAACCACTCTTAGAAACTGATCATATCAATCCAACTGCCCACGAATCCCAACCGTTTGCCCCGTTCACCTTGCATCCGCACCGCAAACTCCTCGAAATTCAACTTGGCGCCCGTTCCACCCCGCTCCTTGGCTTCCTTCTCAACCTGGTTCAAGCGGTACCAGCGAGCAAGCGTTTTTGGGGACGGAGGAGCCGGCGGAGATGGCGGAGGAATGGCTTGTTTTGCGGAGTGGGATGAAGAGGAAGAAGTGGTAGAGGAAGATGATGGATTGACTATTTGGCTGGTGTGCGACGATGGCGGCCGATGGTGCGGCTGCTGGAAGCGGAGGCGGAGCGGAAGGGCGGAATTCGGGTGTTGTCGGGCTTGGCGGGACGGGTCGGTCCCGGAGGCGGAAGTAGAGGCTGATGCAGATTCGTAGATGGGGGAATAGGTATGCGCGATAGAACGGTTGGCGAGGGTGTTGGAGGCGGTGATATCGTTTATTTGCAACGTTTCATGGAAATCAGGGGAGTCTTCTGAGTCTGGTCGGAATTGAGGGAGGGTGGGATCGGGCCGAGGCGACATATCAGGAACGCTCTCAGCCTCTTCTTCTTCAATTTCGAAAGGCATATCTTCAGGGGCAGGTGGAAACGGCTCCATGCCGGTGTCGTTGGGCCTATTTTGTGGCAGCATCGGGTCGGACGGAAAATACATTGGATAGTTGAAGTCGTGGTCTTCCGTAGTTTCAGCGGAGTCAGGCCCCGTTGGTTCAGACACCAGTGAATAGCCGGATTCGTCCAGGAGCTGTTGGAGAGGCTTTTCTCTAGGTGGAACATTATCCAACTCCGCTCCAATGTCTTCCACAGTGAGTCCCGATTCTGATTTGTTCCCATCTAATACCACTGGGCGACGAGAATGTGCCATGGCAAAGCTCTCAATTTCCTTGGCCCAACGCTTCCTTTCTGCACGAGTGCGCTGTGCTTCCATCAATAGGTCTTCCTTTGGTTTAAATATCATGTCTAATAACTCATTCAGGCCCTGCTGCGTGACTTGGTATAGAATCTCCTTTCCAACGTCTCTTTCATTTTCCGGGATCTCGAAGCCACCCCATCTTTCACCAACGGGGATGCTACGTGATGATGTCGATGGATTTGACCGGGTTTCGTATTCGTTATCTGTGACATCGTCCTGGAAGCGAACCTTGGAGGACGACCGTGATCTGGGGGATGGAACATGAGATTCTGTCTCTTCCGTTTCTTCGAGGGCTTCTTCATCTTCATCGTGATAATCCGGAGGAGAAGTAGCACCATCTTCCTCATCGATGTAGAAATGTCTTCGTCTCCATCTGTCCTCAATACCTGCATGCCTCACATCCTCGATATGTTCCTGGTCTTCGGCCTGAATTCGTTCTGCGATGCATGTCCCTATGCGTGCCCTATCAACATGATCGGTGATCTCCTCGTAGGGAACATAAGCACCCAGCGCGTTCACAATATCCCGGGACAGGACATCTTCAGTAGGTGGCCATTCTGAATTATCCACCGAGAATTCCGACGACGTATTGCTTCTATCATCGTCTTCGTCCTGCCCATCGTTCCCATAAAACCCTTGAGGTCGCAAATGTGAGGTTGGTCGTAGCCATGCGGGTCGTGATCGACCGTATGTATTCCTTACGGCAGCGTCTCCGATTACAACATGTCTATCACACCCTTCCTCTCCGTCATCCCGCAGAACCCCTTGGTTATCAACAAGCTCCAGATCGCCATGCAAGTTCATCTGCTTGCCTTCACCTACCCTCGATGGGTCACCTGAGGGGATCGTACCAGGGAACGCAGAACTGATGGGTTGGCTACCTAGGATGACATCTCTTGTGCCACCTTCGAGGAAATCGTCCTCCATTCCTGCTACTAAATCCCTTGTCACCTCCCTGCTGAGCGTATAATATGCTCTGAATATCCTCAAAAAGTCTTTTCTTTCCACATAACCATCTCTGTCGATGTCATATCCAAGGAAAATTCGTTTCAGTCGCTCATGCGTGCTTTTATTGTTGAAGCTTGCCAGCCCTTTCAGAAATTCTTCGAACCCAATCAGATTATCCCCATTAGTGTCGTAGAACGAAAACATTCGATCGTAGATAAGACTGGGAGGGGGGGGACGGATAGATGTGTTTGGCACGAAACATCGATCAAACGTTTTGCGATCGATAGCCATGTTAAGCTTATTCGGATCATTCGGCCACTCCACATTCGCCAAACATCTAAATTGGTCCCAAAGAGCATCCAACTCGGTATTCTCAAAATTCGTTTCTTTCATAAGTCGCTTCGCCAGAGGTCTGGGAAGATTACGAGGAAGCATCATTGGTTTTCCTGGGTACCACACCGGCTGAGACTGTCGAGGGTTTCCAAGGAACGGCGCGGGTATTCTCACCTTGTAGAATAAATGGGTTTTGATGTGTCCTTGCATTGCTTCGCATGTTTCGCACAGGTCATAATCGATGCAGTTCGCACAGCGATATCGAATCCCTTGTATTGGCATAATTCCACAGCTATTGCAGGTGACACCACGGTGGATATACCCATCTCGCCTCGCTTGATCTTCTGCAATATGATACAAAAGATTCAAGAGATTTTGTCCTTCCCTAGACGGTGCAGTATCATCACTGCCGTCGCGCCACGAGAATATACTCTGGTCATCAGCGGTGGTCTCAGCCTCGTCTCCAGCGTTCTCGCGCCGCGAAGCTCGGTTGATCTCCACCCCGATTCGTTCGCCATTATCTCTTCTCCGACGCAAGTCTTCACCAAAATTCGGATTCTCGTTGAACCGGTTAATGGCACGAATGACGCTTTCCTCAGACAAGTCCCAGGTCAGCAAGTTCTCTATCAAGTACTGGCATTCACCGGTTGACTGTAAGATAACATGAGACGGAGGATATTCAAAAGCAAAGAAGCTGTCGAGAAATGCATTCTCCATCATCGTGCGCATCGTCCCCGCGTCGTCTTGGTCCATCCAAAATACCCGTTGTAACTGCTGAATAGTTGGGAAATCTGATGGCAGAAGTCTGTACAATAATGTCTCGCCAGCTTCTACCTCAACCCTGAACATGCCATAAGGGCATTCTTCGGCCCCGAACTGTCGAAGCCTTTGTATCGCCTGAACCGATATGGACAAATCGGTGCTATCATCGGACGTTGATGGCGGGTCGCCTCGTCTGCGTCGACGGAGTGCATTTCGTCGGTGAAGACCAGTATAGGAGGAAGGAGAAGGATAGAAATGCCGATGGATAAGGAGAATTGCGTAGGCTGCTGCGAGCCCGGTAAAAACGTAGAGCGCAGGGCGGTAACGGCCAAGCGTCGCGCGCGTGGATGGGCTGCTGAGTGGCATCATCATCGGGGAAAGCGTCAGCAGAGGCCTCCGCAAGGGTGGTAAGGAGTCATGGTCTGTAGCGTTCAAACAAGCCTGCTCAGGTTAATCGAGAAGCGGTATTCTCAGTTAGCTTAGTTCGGTTTTGGTCAATGGACGTTGAAGAATGAAGCTGTTGAAGCTGCCCAGCTCCAAATAAAGTTTCCCGCCGTGAAGGTTAAGTTATCATTTCTTGGCATTTCGCTCAATGATCTCTGAATACATCTGAACTTCGTCCATGCTGGCGTGATAACATAGCACTGACTACTCTACAACTACATATATTAGCGAACAGGCTATATCTAAATAAGTTCTTGCTTCATATCATGCAATATCCACTAAAACATTGAAGCAAATCCACAAACATGAGACGAGAATACTAAATATTATCGATACCCTTCCAAGACGGATAACTCGTCCGCAAAATAAATGGCAGTCACTTGCTGAAGCTCTAACACAGAACCTATGATGGATCTCACAGGGTAGCTTGCAGAACCACTTTCGCGGAGCGGAGCCCATCTCATAGCACCATAGTATGTACTTTCGAGGCGCTTGAGATTTACTAATATCACTGGACTTCTATATTCAAGCAGTTCTATTATATACATCATTATGGATGCTTTTTGAGTGCAAAATCTCCAGGCGTAGGTTACAATCACTGCCTTTATACCACTCGACAACAATCCCCCCATGAGTGTAAACGTAGAATAGTACTTTTGAAAAAGGTCCTTAATCGCTGACAAGAGCCAAAAAGCCTAGGACTGTCACCCCAACTGACATATTCGTCAATGGCTCAGCTTCTGTTCACGGATAAAGGCGGCTCCTAGAAGTGCAAAGAAAGAAACCGCAATCATAATTCCAAAACCGTTACTGATAGCATGGCCGTAACATTCTCGCACAATGCACCGGGTATGAGGATCAAGGGTTTTCAGGTAATCAAGACTCTGTCGCACACCAGCGACAATCTTATCAACATCTCTGTTATCCCGCAAAGCCAGCCGAAGACTAGAACGGAGGGTCTGCTGAACAACGCCGGAGGCGACCGAAACTCCAATCACGGATCCCAGTGATCGGAACAAATACGAGCAAGCTGTAGCAACTGCTTGGTCATCAGGGGATGCATTCGCAACTGTTGCAAACTGTTAGTGAATCTACCAAGGGATTCTGTAGGAGCATATGACCAACTTACGTAGAGCAATTAGGGTCGTTGTAACCCCTACTCCATTCCCAAATCCACACATCATGGTACCTATTATAATCGCATAGGTCTTGTTGGAAATTGCACCGGAAAACAGAAAGATTACAACCAAGCCGGCGATCAACAGGGCATATGACCAAACTGTCATCCAGAAATATCGGCCAGTTCTTTTCATGATGATCCCGCCAAGCAGAGAACCACTCACACCCGCCAGTATAGTGGGAAGCAACCTGAGGCCCGCTCCTGTAGCGGACATGCCGTCACGGGCCTGGAAAAATAGTGGAAGATAGAAGATGCCCGAGAGCCATGCAGCAAAGCTAAAGAAATTAGCAAAGTAGCAAGCAAGCAGGCTCCGCTCAAAAATGATATGACCGGGAGCGAATGGGTCTGAAGCAACCCATATTTCTATGCAAAGAAACGCCACAAATAAAGCAGTCGATACAGTCAGTGATACTATCGTGAGCGGAAGAGTCCAGGAGACGTTGGTTCCACGATCAAATCCGAGTAAAAACCCGAAAACAGCAACTACCAAGACGATTGCTCCTAGAAAGTCGACGCGTTTCAGCTTCTCCCGCCAGTGTGATTCATCGGTATGCGGTAGTTCCAAAGCCAGCACGACAGCAATAAAGGCCAGAAGACAGATTGGCCCCTGAGCAAGAAAAGCCCTACATGCGAAGACGCTATCAATATCAAATTCGCAAAAACCGTTTGTCAATTCCGGAATCCGCCACTTACCAACGCCAGCCAATAGAGTCGGCCAAGAACCCTCCTAGAATAAATCAGCAACATGCGATGAAGAGCCTCGATTAGGCATGAACTCAGCATACCCAGCGGTGCACCCAGGCCGGACCCAGTCGCATATATAATGTTAATGATGCCTTGCCAAACACCGCGGTCTCGGAGAGGAATAATATCGCTCATAAGTATGCTTACGACCGTCGTCATCCCTCCACCTCCAATGCCTTGGAAAATCTGCGATATTCTTTAGTAACCGCGGGAAAAAATATACGGGTATTTGTAGCGTCAAAATGGCATACTCTCGCGGCAATCAACTCATTGATGTCCCTGGCCAGCCCGCAGAAGACACAACCAAGCCCGAATACCGTATACCCAAACAGTAGGCATGCCTTACGGCCGAAAATATCGCTGAGACGTCCATATAGCGGCTGGAACGAAGTCAGGGATAAGAAATAGGATGTGGCAATCCAATTGGTGAGATTTAGAGCTTTCAGATCACTTCCAATCTTGCCATAGCTTGCGACGATGATTGTCTGGTCCGCAGCAGACAAAAATACCTACCCGTCAGGTGTCAGCCTTGTCGTCGTCCAGGTTGAGAAATGAGAGCGGGCCGGCGTAGCATGCTTACACCAATGGCCACGGCTGGGACGATGTATCTAAGTTTCTTATGAGCGTCAGGTAGACCTTGAAACTGCGCGGCTCTGGCAGCATCGAGATCATCTCCTTTCAATGTCTCTTCGTCCCTTCTTCCGGTCCCGTTCGTCGTGGCGAGTGCTCCATTCGATATGCTCTCGCGGGGGCTTCCATTTTCCTGAGAGATGAGGAGCGGCGTAGTCTCAGACGGTATCATATCCCCATGGTTATCGGCCATAATCAGTACCTCGCCGTGCTTACATCTACCCCCGATATTGCTGGGTTGTGAGGTCGTCTAACCGCCATGATCATGGCCCCGAAGATCTTAGACGGGTTTAAAATGCCGTTGGGGTTGGACAGTTCGTCACGTGCAACGACAGCCAATGACAATTTGACTCTGCAAACCCAAGAATTGAGCTCAGATGAAAACTGGATCGATTTGTTACTCGTGTTAAACCATCTGGAACAGGTCACAGGCGTCAGGCCTTCCTCAATATCTGTTCCGCAGTTCACGACTTAGCTTGAAGCTGCCAGACTACTGATTCCTCTTTCCACTGCCATCCAGAAAAAGTGGCTATAAAGTGTCAATAAGCTCCATGCCCTCTCGCCTGTCTTTTTCTTTCTGCTCCGAAGGCATTCCACGCTGGGACAACTCAAATCCTATCAAATATCACCTGAACTACGTCGTGCAGGAAGACATCGGAGGCATTGTAATGGATCTAGATATACCATCCAGGGCAAAAGTGCAGGCGTTGGCGCGCTCACTCAGACTTGACGCCGATTCTGCAGCACCCACTCGCCCCACAGACGAGCAAGACCCGCCGATCGCAGCGCACCCAAAGGTGTAGAGCCTCTCCAAAGGATCCAGCAGCAGCCGGGACGGTCCTCTATCAAGAGAAGATGAGAGTCAAAGGCCGATAGGAGCCTGACGAACATGCACCACGTTCCCCTCCAACATTGCAGATCCCTGAGCGGAGACAGGTTGCGGAATTGACTTGCAGGCCCCAATCAGGCTTGAAGGCCTGATGATGCCTTCCGGCGGCGATGCGCCTTCATCACGGTGCTGGTCCGCCTTCAAAGCCGGAAAGAATCCGGTCCCCGGGGTCGGCATGCACGCCGAATCTCTGTCACCTGAACAGAGCGCCCGACGGTCGCCAACCCCTGAGGCACCATTCAACGTTCCCCAAATCTTACAAGACCGCGAGCGTCCATTCTGTAGTCCCGCCATTCTTTGTTTGAGCTATGCAGAGGGGCTACCCAGCAGCTCAACCAATCAAATCAAAACACACTGCTGAACCGACGACTTTGTTTGGGAGAAAGTCTGCGGCCAGCGCTTGCCAATATCAGTCCTCTATTTACACAGCGAGGAGACTTAGACTTTGCGTCTCTGGGTAATCATCATCCCAAATGGAGGGTGCCTTTCGAAGGTGAGTGATCCATTGCAAGCCTGAACGATCTGAGATTAAGGCTCTTAGATATCCTTTCCCCCCCTTGTTCACCTTCACGGTTGATGCCCATAGGCAGGAAGTAACTGTGCATTCTTCTGCTTTGGCAGGACTCTCCCAAAGCTTGAACACTCGCGAAATGAAACGCGTTGCCTGGTCAGATGTCACTGTAGACACATTCACTCGGCTGCGTGAATTTGCCTATTTCCGGAACTACACACACCCCTGATCAGCGGCAAGACTCCTTCTGCGAGGGTCATAAAAACCGCGAGGATGTCGCTCCCTCCACTCTTTTTACCTCGGGGATATCAACGGCCATTCATCTACTCCCCCTTTGTCTTTTTGATAAGATTTCCCTGCTCGTCCACAAGCCCCTTCGCCTTCATCACCTTGATGGCATCGTGGAGCGGGTCCAGCGCGGGCTCCGGGGCACGATGCGAACCGAAATAAGTATCAGCCCAGGTGAAATACTGACCGTAGTTGACGGTGAAGTACATATGATGTAACGTGTGATGCGCGGGGCTGTTGATGAATTTCTCCGTCCAATGGCCGGAGATCATGTCGCCGTCGTGAATCAGGATAGTCCAGATCTGGACCGCAACGAAGAGGCCCAGGTACATGTATCGCTGCATGGGGCAAACGAAGACGAAGACACTTTGCAAAAATTAGAAAGGATGGGTAGAGAGGATGTCGGAGTTACACTCACTGGTATGGTAGAGACTGCACGTATCCATCCAGCGGGTGGAACGCCAGCGAAGCCCACGGCGTGGGAACTGTGAAGTTGTCAGCATGGACATGTTTCGGAAAAGTCCCTGGGGAAGACTGACCAATCCATTTGTGATGCGGCTTATGAATGTATTTGTATACGCGGGGGTGATGCTCCAGGCGATGGATCCAGTAGATCGCAATATCATTGAAGACCATGTACAGGATGGACGAGACCACCAGCCAAGTCCAGCCGTAGTCGCTCACCGAGGCATACAGCAAGCTCTTGCCGCGTACCTCTGCCAGGAACCACGGCAGGGTTAGAAGGTTGATAAAAGGAACGGCGACCAGTGACGACTTGATCTCCTGCCGGACTTGATTTGGCAAGAAGCGCGGATGATACTCGAGCCGTCGGTCAAAGATCCAGTAGTAGGAGAGAGCACTGAAGATGAAATACAGAGAAGTCACGCCGAGTTGCGTGGTGAGGAGAATTGAGACGGTTTGGCGGTAGATGTTGTCGCGAGGCCATCGCGATGTGAAAGGATGGTCGGAAGGCAACAGCCAGGCATAGGCCTTGTCCAGAATGAGCGGATCGAGGTATTCGAGAGGAACATCCATTCTCTATGGCGTGCCGTTTCCTATTTTGTTTATTTTCATCTTCAAATGAGGCAGTAGTGATGGAGAGAAGAATGAGCGCATCGCCGGAGATTACGTGCACTTGCTCCTTTTGCAATAAGATGATCGGATGATTGTCATCCGGACCCACTCACCCCTTTTTTTCTCTCTTTTCTCCTTTTCTCTTGTTGTTAGGCTTCTACATTATTTATTGACCCCTGTGTGAAATGCAAATTCATAGATTTGGAGGCTGGAAACGCTGGAAAAGAATTGAATAAATCTGTTCAGTCATCTATGAAACTCCTAGTTTGAACTTAGGTATGTGTGGAATTGGCGCTTCGATAAATTTTTCCCGAAATATCATGCTTTGGCCTCCCCATTCACCGAAGGCATTGGAACTGGCCCGCCTGGCGAGTCTGGTAACCTCGCAGTAAGAATCTCAACACCAGTTTCTGTAACCAGTAAAGTATGTTCAAACTGCGCCGATTTCTTTCCATCTATCGTGACACTGGTCCAATTGTCAGGCCAGGTCTTGTCCCTATAAGATCCCAGATTGATCATGGGTTCGATGGTGAAGCACATGCCCGGCTTTGCAGTCCCGACAGTCTTGCTCTTTGCATAATGGGGAATGCTTGGGGCCGTGTGGAAGAGCTGGTTGATGCCATGGCCACAATAAGTTCTCACCACACTGCAATCCCGAGCTTTCGCATGTTTCTCGATGACATTTCCCGGTTCGCGGAATAGCATTCCCGGTTTGACATTCTCAATGGCCTTGTCTAGACACTCTCTGGCAGTTTCCACCACTCGAACTGTGTCCGGATCCGCGAGTGCCTTGTCTCCGACGTAGTAGGTCTCGTTTAAGTCTGCATGGAATCCACCATGGTATATTGAAATGTCGAGATTGACGATATCACCATCCTCTAACGGGCGCTGGTCTGGAATACCATGGCAGATAACTTCGTTAACGGAAGTACATACTGATTTGGGGAAGTTCATATAATTCAAGGGCGATGGGTAGGCCTACATATCTCTGGTTAGCTTCGACCATCTCATGACCTCAACCGTATGCTCACCTTGCGCTCCATGCACGCCTGATAGACCACCTTGTCAATGTGGTCGGTTGTGACACCCGGTTTTACCTCGCGAGCCGCTATATCCAGTACTTCTCTTCCCATCCGGCACACTTTTCTCATCGCATCTTGCTCCTTTTCAGTCAGAATTTTAATATTATTCCGCCCAAAAATTTTCTGCTCGGAGCGTGGAATTCCATCTTTAGCATAGTCCGTCTGAACTATATCGGCTGGAACGGTGTTCTGTGGAGACAAAGGATACACGGGCCGCAGCTTGCCAGTGTACACGAAGGTTGGGAAAGGGTCGTACGTTGCTAAAACCAAACAACATTAGATCGGTGTACAAAAAAGGAAAAAGGAGCAGAATAGGGGTAGGTAGCTCACATTTGGACTTGTGGATGGCTTTATGTTCAGTCTGTCGAGAAATCAGCGTTGTTCAACAGCAATCTGATCGGCCCCAGCACCTTGCGAGACGGTATGGAAGCGTACCCAGCTACGCTTAAAGCAATCTTGGGAGCAGAAAAAACTTTCTATCCCGATTTTCAGACATGTTGGACATCGCAAACCCCCCGCTGGGTTGCTGCAATCAGGCCCTGTGCATTTTTGTGTGTCGGGCTCGCCCATTTTTCTTTGACACGGTTCTTCGTAAGTCTGCGAATGGACCCTTGACTTCTGTCAAATCGAGAGTTGATTTAAAAAGTCTAGAGAGTTTTGATCAACGTTTTTATTCCACCACTGCATATATCCTCCACGGGAACCTCGTCGTCTCTGTTGAAGTGGGACAGTGAGTTTGCATCAGAACCGATCGTCACAGGAGAAAGTTGCGGATAAGCGCCACAATCGCACTAGCCGCGGATAGATCACGTGAAACCTAGCGCTAAAGTGGCGTGGCCGCGGGTAACTCTTGCTGCGAGATAAAACTGAGATGAAAACCCCGCCAGAAAATTTGACTCACCAGTTGTTAGAAGACGAAAAGAACAACTGTGCACAGGATGCCGGGCATTTCGAAGTCGCAAAAAGTTGTGATTGTGGGTGCAGGGCCAGTAGGGTCCCTAGCAGCACTCTATGCTGCGGCCCGAGGCGATGATGTCGAGCTCTATGAGCTTCGTGGAGGTATGTCACGCGACAGGAAATTCTTCCTGCAATTCTTTTTTGATGATAGTCATACAGCCTTGAGATGAGCATTTGAGATCCCTTTTCATATATATATTGCCAGCTACTGTGACTTGAAGTCCGTTTCTGCTGTTTTTGTTTGCTGGAGATATTTCCTGCCCCGCATTGAACCGCTTTGGCCTTCTTGACTTCGGTGGAGATCTCTTGATACTCCATGCCTGGGCCGAAATCGCATGCCCTTCGGACGTGTACTTGAAAGAGCTTCGATTACTCAGTGGAATTGGTTTTTTTTTGCTGCTTTTCAAGATTGGATTTCCACGTTTCTATGAATCTTTTCAATGGCGGGGCACATATTCACTGTTGTTGGTAGATCTTCGCGATCCTTCGACTGTGCCGTTGAACTTCACCAAGTCGATCAATCTGGCAATTTCCGAGCGTGGAATCCATTCCATGCAGTTGGCGAACCGCCCGGAATTCGTACAGCAAATTCTGAAAGAGGCTATTCCCATGCATGGGCGCATGATCCATGGGCGTGCTATCAATGGAGCGCTCTGGGAAGAGGCACAGGCATATGATGTGCACGGACGAGTCAGTCATACTTGAAAGCTTTCCTCGTAGCTAACGAGGCCAAAATTTGCTTATTTGGACGACAGTATATCAATGCGATAGATCGCGGAACGCTCAATACAATCCTCTTGAATGAGCTTGAGAAGACGCCCAACGTCAAGCTCTTCTTTGACCACAAACTGACAGGAGCAGACTTCAAAAACAGCAAGGCGTGGTTCGAGCGGAGGGATCCTCATGATCCCTTTGGGACTTTTAAAGCGGCTTCGAACCAGGACGACAAATCAATCAATGTCACAAGAGCTCCAGAGCTCGAGGTCCCCTTTGATCTCTTAATAGGCGCAGACGGGGCGCATTCGGCCACCAGATTTCATCTGATGAAATTTGCGCGCATGGACTATCAGCAGGAATACATCGACACTCTATGGTGCGAGTTTCAGATCAAGCCAACTGAGGACAACGACTTCCGCATCTCCCCCAACCACCTGCACATATGGCCAGGACGCGAATTCATGTTCATCGCTTTGCCATCCCCCGACAGATCCTTTACTTGCACCCTTTTCGCCCCATCGGCGCACTATGCCGCACTCGAAAAGTCTCCGGACAAACTCCCGGAATTTTTCGATATTCATTTCCCCGGAGTTTCAGAGCTCATTCCCCTAGAGGCTCTCAGAGAACAATTCATGGACAATCCGCATCTACCGCTGATCAGCATCAAATGCTCTCCCCATCACTTCAACTCCAGCGTGGTCATCCTGGGCGACGCATCTCACGCTGTGCTCCCATTCTATGGGCAGGGTCTGAACGCCGGCCTGGAAGATGTCCGCATCCTCTTCGAACTCTTTGACGAGCACGGTGTACACTCCCCCCAGAATGCCAACAACCCCACTCGTGTCAAACAACTGCGTGAAGCGGCTCTCGAGGCATACACCCGCCAGCGCGTCCCCGATGCACACGCAATCAACGATCTCTCCCGTCGCAACTATATCGAAATGCGTTGGGGTGTCAAATCACACACGTACCGAATCCGCAAGGCCATCGAAGAAGCGTTGTACCAATATGCGCCTGGTCTCGGCTGGTCAACCCAGTATGCGCGCGTCAGTTTTGGAAACCAGCGGTATTCAGAGATCGAGAAGGCCACTGCCCGCCAAAGTAAAGTGCTGATTCGAACGCTGGGTGCGATGCTTTTTTCGGCTGTTGGCTTAGTGGGTATTTGGATGTGGAGATGGCGTCGCGTGAGGTCGTTGGCAACGGCCGTCATCTATGGAGGACATTGGATCAGCGGAGGTGAATAACGAGCCGAGAGCGAACCGTGAGCTTTGAAAACAATTGTTAGGGTATATATAGAGCTTGATGTTTTGGTCTCTTTTGCGAAATCCTGTTTGGATAATCCCCTCTGTATACACCGCGGATCTTGCACGAATATAGTATCCAAAAGCATATTGGCAAATAATTAGCCCAAAAAATAGAAGAGCATTCTGTGACGGGTCACCATGTGGGAATTGTTGTTCCTCACATAAATCTCTGAACCCGATTCACTGGAAACTGAGCTAAAAAGAAGCAAAACCCGCATTATAAACAACCAGGAACTCCAACGTCTCTCCTTCCAAGATGCATAGATCAGACACCAAGTCGTTCTAATCTAGGCAACATATACAAGCAAAGTTGTAGGACAGTGAATGTCGTCTTCAGCTGAACAGCAGACGCCTACATGTTATCCAAGAAATAACCCAAGATAAACACCCAAGAATTTCAAACATATTGAGTTGCCGGTCCATCATTTCTGGTTCAATAAATGCAGTAGCATACCCAGTACCAGAAAATAGTAGGAAAAAAAAGGAAAGATAAATCAAAACGCTAACATCTGGGGGAATCGAACGGTAAAGGAATGAAGCAGAGTTGAAGTCACAACAAAACATGCCCTATTTGGGCGGATCTAAAAGCCGGATGTGTCCACGGGGCCCAGAACACAAGTAGTAGGCGTCTCAGCAGGGTCGTGGTTCTTCTCTAGGCTAGTCCTCAACGAACGACAAGGAATGTTTGCTACCCCGTAGGCGGCCGGCCTCGCTTCCCACGGTCCGCCTTCCATCCTGCGGAGAGAGCCAGCGCGAGGCGATCGCACACAGCTTCTAGCATCACATGAATATTAGCGATAGCGGAAAGAACCTATTGAGCTGTCGACTCCGGTAACAGTTCATTTCCTGGGTCGTGGAAGAAAGAAAAAAACACCCCAGGAAGCTAAGTGGGACAATGTAAACAAAAACGAATGTAGGCCTCTCCATTCAACGGACATTCTCAAAGGCAAACTTCTCCCGTTGCATTCGTCGTTCATGAATATATTGCTCCGTCTGGACGTATAACCAATTGAAATATTCCATGGCAGGGGCATCCTTAAGTATTTTGGCAACTTGTGTCCCGGCAGAAATAAATTGGAGGATATTCCGGTCATCTTTTAAGGGGCGGTTCTGGTTCCTAGCCACATGGCGCGTTTCCAAGGCATTCTCCAAGACTGTGACAAACTGTTTGATCTGCCCATCATAAAGCACCCTGGCTGGGATTCGCCGCTTCGTTGCAAGCCTCTTCAATAAGTAAACCCATTCTGTCCATTCGCGGTCTTGCGGGCCTCTGACATGTTTTTTATCCGTTTCCACGGGAATGGGAAACTGGTATTTCGCAATAAAATCGAAAGCACATTTTGACAAACGATTGTTGACATCATAAAGAATCTGATCTTGCTCTTGCACATCCAAAGTGGTGGGCAGAAGAGGAAGGTCTTCCTCCTGGGTTTCCAAGATTGCAGGCGCCGGCATATCCAACAATTGGGTTGGACCATCAAATTCATCCCGATTGCCTGGCCGTCGCTGTGAAAGATATCGTCCAGTGCTTCTGGTGCTGTCCGTATTTCGGCGTTTTAGGCGCTCTGGAAACAAAGTAGTTTCCCCTGAAATGATTGCTTTTGGGGTAAGGGTATCACTGCGCGCAGAAACAGGCATATCCCATCGACCATTACCCGGTGCTTGTGCCAGCTGTGCCCCAGTTGGGCGTGTCATGAGATGTGTTGGCGGATGAGAATGTTGGTCATAAGATAATGGAGACAAAGACACTCTGTTGTTATTGGCATAAAAGCTCCAGGCATCAGAAAAATCGTGACGCTCGGAGAAAGCAGTCGTCTCTCCATGCTTCTGGGGGAATTGGTCCTTTGCTGGAGATGATATTCTGGTTCAATAATTCAACCTCAGCGTCAGGACGAACAGTATATTTGCGGGAACAATTATACCTATTATTATACACCCTTGCTACATCGGACGCGTCCCAAGGCGGTGATAATCCAAGGTCTCGGTTTAACCCCGGGCTGGCAGTTCGTGAGCATGGTCCAATTTCCAGAGGAGGGATACATGAAAAGCCAACCGACCTTCGCGAAGAAAATGAAACCAAATCACCGGGTCCTGTATTAAAAGGCGAGTCTCTAAGACCGCCATGTCTTCCAAACGAGGAAAGGTTTGCATGATATGCCATATTCGGTTGAGGCAGCAATAAGGGCATCGGAGTGATGTGGGTACAAGTCTGCCGCGGTCAGAGGGAGGAGAGTGCTTTGTATGTTTTGATGTATAATATTTCAGGCGCGAAAGGAAGGATCGCCTAACCAAAGGGGAGAAAGAGCCTGCCCTCAATATAGGCAGCAAGATCCCGCGAGTGCGGGCGAACGAGGTGGATATTCCCAAAAGAAGAAGAGGCGTCTAAGAAGATATCGAGGCGGGGATATCGAAAAGGAAAGATCTTCAGCAAGTAGTCCAGAGAATTTGGGCTATGTTACCGGCGCAACTCGTCAAAAGTCCTGGTTTTGATCAGATCAAAGAGCGCGTGACAGGTTCTAATGACGCCAGCGGTTCAGTCGCGAGAACACGGCCCCCGATTTGCAATTCTCTGTATAATTTCTGGAAAATGAGCGGGCGTTAGCCCTTGTAAGTGGCTGCAAAATCAAATCAAAGGGCAAAAGGGTTGTCGCGACAGTGAATCTAGGAGTGTCAGCGGGAAGAGATTGAAGCGTAAGGGGGTGCCTCGGACACACTGAGCCAAAAGGATTGCAAGGAAACCAAGACTTTGGGCAGCAACGAAGCACAATGGGCTCTTTCTCCGGGATTATGTATATTTGGCAGTCGATTAGTAAAAGGAGACGGCCACTCATTAGTGTCAGCTGCAGGAACTCTGTCCTCCCTGCACGATCCCGCCGGCGAGTGGCTGGCTCGAGGTGTGAGATCTCAGTCCTGTCAGTCATCAAATTAACGGCATGGGAGCGGTGTGTAGATCGCACAGCCGTCGACGTAAAGTACCTGAACAGTCCTGGATTATTTCCCAGTGCTTGGATGTCCACTCCTCTCGTGCTGGCAAGGTTGATGCATTAGGTGGATACTGGGCTCGCGTCCTGTTTCATTGACCAGAAGAAAAGGCGATTCGGGCACCCGTCCCTCCTAGGGTATGAAACTCCAATAGGGATGGGGGTTGAGTAAAAAGCCGAGTTGCAAGAAAGGGTTTGTTCGATGTTGGGCAATTGGGCAGCGATGCACCGACGTTTCCGCCCAACGCGCAACACGACAGTGGTGAAAGAGGGGCAGACGAAGGAGTCCCAAAAGGAGAGAACTCTCGGAGTGGTCCGTTAGTTAGATCGCGGCTATCGAAGTCAATATGGCTGGTTGTTCGTCCGTCGAAGCCAGAGGAGTGAGAAGTTAGACAAGGGTTGTCGAAGCCTTGAGGCTGTCTCCTTGACGGCGAAACCTGGTGGGTCAGAAGATGAGATGACAGTCAGCCCCCATACACGGGTTGTCGGATGTCTTCCAAGGCTTGTTCGCAATCGAGTCCAAAGAACAAGCGCATATGGAAGAGCTGAAGTAGAGACGACCCTTGAAGCTTTGACAAAGGTCGGATATCAGAGTGGACGCATTGAAGTCGCTCCGCTAAGACATGTCATGTCGACCCACCACTAACTTAACGCCGGCAATTTGGGCGGAAGCGGAATCTGTCAGAGCTTCAGGCTGCTTCTCTTGAGCTGCCTCCAATGGGAACAGCTTGACGGCATTCAGTTTTACTCTATGAAACCATACCTGGAGATACTCTGCTGCTAACCATCCAGACGGCATGGAATTATCGGGAATCTCTTTGCATTGCAACGATATGCATAGTAACCTTTTCATGCTGGTTGCGATAAATATCTTTTCACGAATATTGGTGCTCACTTCAGTTATTCCCCATGATGCTCATGGTCAGTAGGTATGAGGTTTCATTATCCCTGGTCTCGCCAACACCATGTCAGTGTAGTCAGTTTTTTGAGGTTAGATAGGAGACCTGACGGCTTCTTTGTCTGGCGCAGCTATGCGTGTATAGAACGTCTTTGAAGAATAAAAAATTTTTGGTCCTTCTCTGCTGGTTGAAATCGGAAACCATAAGCGTACATGGGTCAAACTTCTCTAATATACAAAATGGCATTCCGCCAAAGGCATTTCCCGTCCGGGAGACGCTTTGAAAAAGAAGCAACAGCCCACAAACTCCATTTATCATGCGACAATAAGGCCATTAGATCACTCTGCACAACGCCAATCCCCCAATCTTTCTTTCCACACATTCTCGGGCCTCGAAAATGCCGTCCGATGTTGAAAGAAAGATGCATTCTCCGGGCGACCGTAATCCAAACACCGTATTGCTTGCGGAGCCCCTGACAATTTGCCGCAAATCTGGCAGACCAAGCGTGATACGTTTTGTGGGTTTGCTAATCAACGACATCTTCGAGATGACCGGCTCACTCTGCCAGTATTTCAGACCCAGCCATAATCGACGAGACGCAACGTTCTCTTTCGTGACAAGTTCGGACACTTTTACGTCGGTCATAGTCGGCTGATTTAAGAGAAAGTGAGATTCCGGCGCATTCGGTCCTCCGAGCACCACAGATGAAACGAAACCGGCATCGCGAAGGGCAAGGAGGAGGGAGCGGTGGAGGTTTGTATTTGGTACGGAGGTTATGGCCAATCGGGCTTTTGAGGCGTTTGATATGTGAGAGCAAACGTGGGCAAGGTTAACGAGGGACATTTTGAATAGATTTCCGAGATACAAAGGGCCCCGCGGGCCTCGAGACGCGATCGCTGCAGAATCGGCGGGAGGGAGGTATGAATTGCGAATTGATGCCCTGCGGAAACTGTCAATAACGGCACATTTTCCAGCGTGCTACGAATGGAGACTTACCTGAGCCTGAATACTCGCGATGCAATTAATTAATCCGCTGACAACCAAGGACCGTCAAATAATTCGTTGCTTTCTCGATGAACAGTTGTTTCTAATGCATCTGAAGATTCGAAAATGGACGGATAATCTCTTTTTCCGCGCAAAAAACAGTAAGCTGTATTATATCGTATTTCAATCTTTACGTTTTTCGGTTGGCTGAAAACTAAGCATACCTGTAATAAAGTGTAAGATATAAAAGTTTACTAGCCAATTAGCCAGCTTACATTTCAAAATGTATCCAATAAACGCCAAACGCGCTGTATCGAACCTGTCACGATAACACTAAGCGCCTGGGAGCCGCAAACAGATTCCATTCGTCAACATCCCCATGTCGCCCAACAGAGGTCTAGGCGTATTTCACCATGCATCTACGTATTAACCGCGGGGCTGCCTTCAGCCACGATGGGCGAAAGACGCCTGCGCTGGTCTTCTCCCCTTCGTTGCGCTCAAAATTCCCATTTCTTCTGAGCTGATAACCGTACCATATTAACCCGCTGCATAAGCCTCGGACCCGTCCTTTCATCTGATCTAGAAACAATCCTGACCGGGATGCCGCCATTACCTGGAGAAGAGCGTTTACTGACGGTGTGCGTGGTTATTCTTCCCTCATAGACTTAGCTGTTGGTCGTCTGTCTAACTGTTCTGCAGGTTTGCGGACGTTCACTATTACTTCACGCCCCCGTCCCCTCGGCCTCTTCTTCACCGATTCGATAAGGGATCGTACGTGTACATATACCACGATGCGGCCAAGCACAAGGCTAGGATTGAGATAGCAAATAATCCGGGTCTTCCTGAACAGGATGCCTTTGCTGGTTGTATGTATTCTCCTGGACCGTTTGAGATTCGACAACATATTCATTATGTCTTTCCCTAGCGCTGGGAACGGCCCTTTTGCGAAACTCGGATAAGTTTCCCGCGCTGTTCACTCTGACAGTAAATGTTCAGCGTCAAAGCATGTTAGGAGAGGCGCCTGGTCAAAGTGCTGACAGCGAATGGTCCCTGACGAGTGGCCACCCCCAGGATACAAGCGGGACCCTCCATAAACTCCACACGCTGGATATATATTTCTGGAATCTGGAGGACGCAAGGCTCTTTCTTACCACAGCGCAGCGGGTTCTAGAGCCGTCGCAGGTCGACGTTATTATGACGCAACCTCCAACACACACAGCCCCCGTGAGCACCGTTGTTCAGCAACTAGAACAGGTCGCTATATCGGACCCTGGGTATCAAGGCCACTACCCAAGTGGGATGTCGCAAACTCAGCCCACAAATTTGCCTCCACCTCCTCCTGGTTCTGCACCTTTTCAATCAACACCAACGCCGGTGTCCCAGTCTACCCAACCTTCGACCGGACGTGTCAGCCCCTTGGAAGAGGCCGAGAAACAGTTACCACCAAAGCCACAAGAACCAAAGACAGAGAATTATGCGCCCTTGTCTTATAATCCCGCTGCACCGGCTGCACCAGAACCTATTCAGCATCGTGAGAAAACTCCACCACCACCAGATGCTGGCACTGGAACCGGTCTAGCAGCTGCAGCAGCCCGAGAGCAGGGCGTCCCTTTTGCGTCAATACCACCACCGCCTGCGACAACGATGTCTATGCATGGAACTCATCATCAGGTCCATGGCTTCAGCCAGCCACCTGAAGGGCAGCCTCTGTACACTTCGCCTCCTGTTACCGCGGAGTTAGCGCAACCAACTGCGGTTTCGTCGCCGCTTCCGCACAGCAACAACCCTTCCTTTGGACCAACCGCTGGACCTGTGCTCACTGGTTCACCTTCGACTGCGCATTCAGGAACAACACCCTATCAGCCGCAGCCTCCACCTCAAGAGCCGAGCATGGGTATCTATCGACAACAGAGCTTCGGACCACCCCCGGTTTCTGGCTCTTACACAGCTCAACAGTTCCAGCAACAGCCCGTCGCTACTAGTTATACTCAACCGCAGCAAATGCAACCGCAGCCTGTGCCTGGTGCGTACGGCCAACCTCAGCCTTATCAGCAGCCACCGGCCCAACAGCCTCAAGTCCCAATGGGAGGATATTCAGAATATTCATATGGCCAACCCCAACAGACTATGACTAACCCTTACGATGTCCATAGTCAGGTATACAGACCCACAGAGCCTGAACATAAATTCCACCAAAGACGAGGATCGGGAAGCATCAGTACTGCTGGTGAAAGGAAACCGGGCAAGATCACAGAAAACGCGATGCGTGTTGAGAAGGGGATGAATAAGCTATTCAAGAGGTTGGAGAAGAAGCTATAAACGTACTGCCTGCCATTCGCTATTCTCTTGGTCATTTATGTTGAGGTGTATCATCTGCGATTTGCTAACACTTCCTTGAGCGCTCGGGTCTGTTCTCTAGCTTGATAGCCTTGAGTTGAATTATTGCCTTCTGTCCCTTTTCTGCCGTGACTCGTCAGTGATTATTAGCGATCTGGATTTGTCTCGTTTGATTGCATAACAATAGCGTGCATTGGGCATCACCACCTACCGTCTCGTGGGCTTGGACGCGCAAGAGAGTATGAAACACTTTGTATCTGGTATTTCAACTGGTGTAGTAGCATCGTACTCCGTACAAGTAGTGAAACTTCTAAGAAACTCGCTGTAAGGTCGAGCCCGGATGGCACCCGTCTAAGATCCTGCATAAGCAGAATGTCACACAGAAGACGAAGTGTGAAAATGGATTATAAGTTTTAAATTTTCCAAATTTATTCTCTTGCTTCCGTTCAAAAAAGGGTCGGCGGGCAGCCTGAATACAGTGTTGTATTGTTGGGGAATCAACAACAAAAAAATGCTCCCATTTCCGCTCCGCTCTGCTAATGAGTTTAAAGGTAAAAGACAAACAAGAAGGATATGTTGAGAACAGGATACAAACCCGGACATTCAGAGAAAATAATTGTGTTGCCAGAAATGGGAACCAGAACATGGCCCCAAAAAGCAAGATCGAAATGGAGAAAAATCTGCCGGAATTGAGTTAATTTCATTTAGCTTCATGAGAAGCGAAGAAGTAAGCCAGAAAAAATAAAAAGAAATGCCCTCAAAAGTTACAGTAAAAAGGCTGTAAGCCGAGATCGATTCCAAATTCAAAACCGCAAGCGACACCTATTGACGATATGACATTGAGGGGAGACAATTTAAATGTAGTTATCGAAGGGCCAGTCACGATTCAGCAGCTGCCGATTCCTTTACCTCAGGAGTGGTTTCAGCAGTCTTTAATTCCACAGCTTCAGCGGGAATCTCAGCAGCGTTGGATTCCTTTGTTTCATCAAGGACTTCAGTGGCTTCCGGTTCCTTGACTTCAGGCGTATTTTTAAGAGTCGCAGGTTCCGCAACCTCAGCGGGAGCTTCACTGGCTTCAGGTTCCTTGATTTCAGCAGAAGCAGAAGTT
Source organism: Chrysosporium keratinophilum (assembly GCA_029850275.1). Classification (NCBI taxonomy): domain Eukaryota; kingdom Fungi; phylum Ascomycota; class Eurotiomycetes; order Onygenales; family Onygenaceae; genus Chrysosporium; species Chrysosporium keratinophilum. Next base: position 1,939,350 of record JARBIX010000012.1, read on the forward strand.
TCCGTGGCTGGCTCCTCAACAGTAGCAGTAGTTTTAGTAACGGGTTCCTCCACTTTAGTAGGCGCTTCGACAGGGGCCTCAGCAACTGGTTTCTCAACCTCAGTGGCTTGTTGAGTAACTTCTGGTTCCTTGACCTCAGGGGCAACCTCGATAGGAGTCTCAGCAGCTGGAGCGGCAGGGGTATCTTCCACCGCAGGACGATCAGACTCCTGGGACGCTAGGGGTTCAACTGCAGTCTCCGCTTGAGACTCTGGCTCCTGGGGCTGTTGAGGAACACTCCCTTCATGAACAGGCTCATCCTTGGGAGCTTCTCGTGTCGGTGATTTTGGCGCTGGGGATTTGGCCTTTGTTGGATGATTTGGTTCAGCATGGTTGTTCTCCGATGGCTTACGTGCCGGTCGCGCTGCTCGACCAGATCTTGGCGGGCTCTTGGGTGGTTCAGTCTTATCCTGCACTTTGCTTGCTGAACTGGCAGTTGGTCGCATCATGCGTGCCAAAAAAGATTCATCTGGGGCTCGTGCATTGACATTGCTTGTGCGTGACTTTGGTCTGTCTTGCGTCGTGGTTTGTGGTGGAGCGAGTGATCCGCGAGAGGGTTGCTTACGCACTGTGGTGGATGGCGCAATTCCTCTGGAGGGGGCCATGGCTCGCTCGGACCGGATAGAGGTAGGCTTGCGCGCGGGCCTGCTTGAACTGATGCCGTTGCGGCTTGAAGGACGTGAAGAAGTATTGCTGGTCTTCGCTGTGGATGATGCGGTTGGGGCAGTCATCGAGATGGGCAGCCGAACAGGACGCGTTGGGGATCTTGTTCGCACCCTGTGATGGTCAGGAGAAGTGGTCTTCGAGCCGGGTCTCGAGGCATTTCGAGGGACAGGCTTGGTCCGGGCCACTGGGCTCAACGACGACCGACCAGGCCGTCTTGGAGTGTTCATTCGCGACTGAGATTTGGGTGCCTCCTTTGGAACGGCAAGACTGTTGACAGCATTTGTTTTGGCATTCTGTGATTCAGGAGTCACTGGTAGTCTCGGAGTGCGAGGGGCAGGTGGCGTTTTTGGCCCTTTGCCGGACGTGTGTCTGGGAGCTTGAGTCTTTGGCTCCTTCGAGATAACGAGTTTCGACGGACGAGGCGGAGCTGTTTTGGCTGTCGGCGCACTCGGTTTCTTTGGAGGTGCTGTCTCCTTTGGTGGGCTGCTTGGTTTGGTTTCCGGCACGGGTTTCTTTGGGTCAGGCACAGCTGAACCCAATTTCTGCGGGGGAGATCCGTTCTTCAACGAGTTGGTCCTCGAATCTTCAAACGGCGAACCCTTCAATATTGCACCCAGCCCCTGTATGACCTCTCCGGGAACATCGTGTGTTGTAGTATTCGACTTGTTGGCCGAGTCTTTTTTCTCGACCATCTGTGGTGGTGCCAGATTGCCCGAAAAGCTTCTGTGTACGGAGTCTGTGGGTGACAGCGGCGTAGATCGTTCAATGGGACCTCCAAACTCGTGCATCACAGAGGGCTTCGTGTTGATGGGAGAGTCGCCCGAATCTGTTCTTCTCAACCAACCCAGTGGAGATCCAGCATTACCGTTGCGGTCGACGGGGATGAAGCTTGCGCGAACTTTGGAGAGCGGACGAACGGTCCCTGAGCCATCAGTCCCAACAGGGGATCGGCCACGCGAAGGAGGAGATGTCGCGATGTTATTTTCGAACCTGGCCAGCAGGCTGCGGACACCTGTCTGGGCCGGTCTGTCCGACATTGCGTTCTGGAATTTTCGCAGCGATTGGGAGGTGGGGAGGAGTGTGTGCTAGGGAAAAGCAAGCATAGAGAGCTGGGCGAAGAGAACGTCAACGGTGTCGATTAAGAGAGAGGAAATAAGGCCAGTGACGGGGAGGTTATTATTGTGAAACAGTCGAAGGAGTCGAAGCGAAGTGGCCAGCAGGCGGGTTGCCAGGGAGTTTGACGACTGCAGCGCGTCGGAAACTAACGTGATTGTGTTACAACGCAGCAAAGTCTCGGGGACGGGCAGAAGCTGTGGTAAACAAGGTGAGCAGCAGGGATGAGAGGCCCAGATTAATGTTTTAAAGAAGCAAAATGGGCGTGATTCACGGCGGTTGTGTCAGTTGAAATGAGAGGAATCGAAGAGCAACGTTGTCGAAGTCGAGCCGGCGGTGATTCGACTGTTTTCTAGGGGAGCCCTTGGCGGCCGGCTGGCAAAAGGGGCTCACGCATCCACCACGCGACTCGGACGCCGTTGCAACGGATTCTTTGTTCCAGCACAGTCTCACTGATTGTTCAGAGCCAAACTAGAGATATAGATGTTCAACTGCGAGACTGTCTACTATTACTAGCTACTGACTGCAGCCGTCAGCCTTATCAGGACATCTCGAGCTGCAATGGATGTCACTCTTGTCAATCCGGGAGATGTCCGCACTCCCTCATGCTCTCTATCAAGCACACCCAGATGACTCAATCTGTCCAAATCAGCAGAGGATAACATCAGACTGCAACAGTAAATATCACTCTCTGAAATGAAGATATCGGCTTCGTGATCATCAAAGACACCGTGGAACAATATTTACCCGGGCCAGCGGCTTTGCACCGGTATCGCAATCTCATTCCAATCTGAAGAATCGAGCCATTCCCAGTTGCACCACCCAACACTCAGTCATGGCGGCGTCAAGAACACTCAGAATAGGTCAATTGCGTTCTCTCATCCATTTAGAATTCCATCTTTGCTAACTGATAGCACTATAGGTCTCATCCCTGGTGATGGCATTGGCCGCGAGGTCATTCCCGTAAGTACCAAATGAACCCCTCGCGGAGCTTCGCAATCCCACAGATCGGCCAAGTGACTGACATTCTTCTTGTGTGTAGGCCGGTCGTCGATTGCTCGAAGCTCTCCCAGCGTCATTAGGGCTGAAATTCTCCTTTGTCGACCTGGAAGCTGGATTTGATACCTTCAAACGGACCAAAACCGCTCTACCAGACAAGACGGTCGAAACCTTGAAGAAGGAATGCGATGGTGCCCTTTTTGGAGCTGTCAGGTAGAGCAATGTTATCTCATACATTTGTTGATGCTCCAGATGGATATGATTGTGCTAAAACCCAGTGTTCAATCAGCTCCCCATCCACCAAGGTTGCCGGGTACTCTTCTCCCATTGTCGCTCTCCGTAAACGCCTTGACCTCTATGCCAACGTCCGCCCTGTAAAGACCACTCCTGGCGCCAATGTTGCCGCCCCCATCGACCTTGTGATTGTCCGCGAGAATACAGAAGACCTCTATGTCAAGGAGGAAAAGACCTATGACACTCCGGACGGCAAGGTCGCGGAAGCTATCAAGAGAATCTCCGAACGTGCCTCCTTTCGGATTGCGACCATTGCCGGTGAGATTGCGCTTCGTCGCCAGAAGATTCGCGAGGCGGGACAGGCGTCCGCCCGATCAAGCCCCATGGTGACAATCACCCACAAGAGTAACGTGCTCAGCCAGACCGACGGCTTGTTCCGTGAAACTGCTCGTAGGGCGTTGGCCGTGGAGAAATTCTCAAGTGTCGAGATCGAAGAGCAGATCGTCGACTCCATGGTCTACAAGCTGTTCCGCCAGCCATCGTACTACGATGTGATCGTCGCACCCAATCTGTATGGAGACATCTTGTCTGACGGAGCCGCTGCCTTAGTTGGCAGCTTGGGCCTGGTACCTAGTGCCAACGTTGGTGACGGATTCGCGATTGGCGAGCCCTGCCACGGTAGCGCTCCCGATATCGAAGGCAAGGGAATCGCCAACCCAATTGCCACGCTGCGCAGTGCGGGGCTGATGCTCGAATTCTTGGGTGAAGAAAAGGCTGCAGCGAAAATTTACGCTGCTGTCGATGCGAATCTGGATGCGGGCAAATTCCTGTCTCCGGATTTGGGGGGTAAGGCTACGACGGAGGAAGTTCTTGAGGATGTTCTCAGACGTCTTTAAATACCTGCAAGATACCAAAACAGGCAGATATTAAACAGTGTGTATATTAAAGATTCCTAGTTGAAAAGGTTATTCCAGGCGCTGACACCTAGTTCTTCCTTTAAACCGCAATGTGCGCCTTTTGTAAACGCCTAATCCCCTTGTCATAAGCCGTGCAATGCGGTTTTAGTCTACCTCTGACTCTTCTATTGGTTGCTGCTGTTCATTGTCTTCCCTCTGTTCCTCATCTTCACTGCTCTCCGGGGTGTTGAGAAGCAGGGTGAAAACTACCACGAAGTAAACATCTCCAGTAGTCTTGTTCTTCAGCACATACCGCAACTCATGATTCTTCTGGTCAATATACTTCGCAATATTGAGGCTGAACCCAGGCAGTCGGAGCGAGAAATCTATTTCGACAACCCAAAGTTAGCCAAGTCTTTTCTCACAGCCTGAGATGTAGTACGAACCACTAAACCCCAAATACGGGTTCCCAAAGTCCGCTTTATATAACCGTCCAGCTTCAAATTCAAACATCTGACGATTGTTCTCGTCTAGAAAATGCTTCTTCCTAAGATGTGCATCATTGGGAATCTCCAAGCTCTCGCGGACTTGCTTGCCTGTGCCTTCACCGCCCTCTTCAATGACTTCCTCATGTAATTCGACCGTCGTAATCGACCCATTGTCACTCCCATCACCATCGTTTGGCTCACCAATACCCCCACCCTCACTCCCATTCAACAATGCCGACCCTCCAGCACCCGACGATCGCCGCCGCCGCCGCCGCCGCCGCCCCTCCCGCTCACAGATCCGAAAGTAATTCCAACTCGACAACGCCGCACCATACAGATACGGCTGGTCTGCATACGCATCACCCTCTAGCCCCGGATCGATCATCCACTTGACGATCTTGAGCGCATAGTTGGTTCCTGGCGGCAAACGGTCGCGAATAGGATGGTCAAAGTCATTGCCAAAGACGAGTTCGGAGCCGCGGATGGTGCGTTTGGGTACGAAGCCGACGGCGATGGAGTATTGGTCGTACTGGCGGGCTGGGTGGGAGAAGTAACGGCTTGTTCGTGGGGTGTTGGGTGGGAGGCCTGATGAGTTCGGAAGACGTTAGAATAAGTAGATAGGAGAAACCGATAGGATGAATTATTGACAGGAGGGAAAACGGGGGATATGGGCTAGGCACAGGTACGTACCGTTATAATCTCGAATGCGTACACAGAGCTTCACGGTGGTATGTTCGCTTTCAATCGTGAGCGTCTCGTCGGCGTTGACTGGCACGATCTGATGTGTTCTGGGATCATATGTAGGTCCTGCAGTGACCTTGAGGGTATACCGTTCAGACGAGTCTTCCGATGCCATGTTGGTATAAAGAATGAAGTGTGCATATCATAGTACTCGAGGGAATAGGAGGAATTGAAGGGATTGACTCAAGGAGCTTACTACTCAGGGCAGTGGAGTGGCGGAGGGTATATCCAGGCAGGGTTGATGGCGTGTGCGTCCATAAGACTGGATAAGCTCCGAAACCGGGCAGGTTTCAGGCACACAGAATCGACGACCTCATCTGTCGAAAGCAGTGGAAACCCGTACAACAGGACAGTGGAATTGAGCCTGGTTCAAAAAGATAGCCATAGCGCTTTTGGCATCGATTGCGACAGTTGGATTTCATCGTGATGTGGAATCTGATGTCACACCAGTGATGACGTCAGCATCTCGACGCGTCAGTGCGTTCACAAGAGCTTGGGTTAAAGCTGCGAGAGCCTCGTTTTTTGTACAGTAGGGCCTACATAACATCCCACTGCCCACGCGAAATACTGTCGAGCCTAGCCGTACTAGGCCTTAGTGTCTCTTGTTATTGATGAATGTGGCCGCATCCTCGCCGAGCCCTTCCGGAATTAACGAGGAGAACTGACACGGTTCATCTCAGGAAGCGTGCCCTTGTAGCAGCCGTTTTTATGGCTTCAGCAGTTCTGAATAGGTTCATTGCATCATCCTATGTACTCTAGACTTATATTGACATATACAAGAGAGACCCGTACTATATTCAACCAGTATCATGAGCGCACGAGTGCCATTTACTCTGCGAGCTTTGGCAGCAACTCCTTTGTGTACTGCCAAAGAAGCGCCGAGTTGTGGGCGTGGAACGCGGCCCCAGTATAGTAGGTGCTGCGTTTCCCTTGCAGGGAATAGAGTTGATTATAGAAACCCGAGGCAATGGCCTTTGCCGAGACAGTTGCTCCAAATGGGGCATGGTTAGCCCATGCCACAAACTTGGGATCTTCCGAGTTCGGTGCTTGGAACGCCTTCATCTTCTTGATGATATCGGCTTGAACGTCTTGGTCGCGGAGAAGACGGGGACTGCCGTACTTGACGTCGTACACATCGGGCATGACGGTAGGCGTAACCCAGTATATATCTGGAAGCTCTGGCAAATGGTATGGGCCATCCGGGTTGTAATTGGTCATGCTGTCGAACTTTGGCAAGCCCGGGATACGGATCAATGAAGTATAATAACCGCTCACTTTGAACTGGCGGAAGAGGGATCTCTCCTTATCACTCAAATCGAAGTTCTTGAGGTTTTTCAAAGTTGGTGGGATTGAGATAAGTAGCTTTTTGGCACGTATTTTCCGGCGCCCGTGGGGTGTCTTCACGACGACGATAACATGATTGCAATTGCGTTCCACATATTCCACTCGACTTTTGAGCAAGACGTCGGACTTGATGAGCTCAAAGGCTTTGTCATAAACCTCGTGATTGTCATTGCTCACGGGAATCAAATATCCATTCTGGAGATCGTTGAGAACAGTGAGATCGAACGTTTTCAGCACATAGACAGTAAGACGTTCGAGAAGGTTGCCAAACCCCTGGCAGAAAGTGTAAATCACTTCAAGTGCATCTCCGATATCGTATTTCTCGACGAATTTGCCAAAAGGCAAGAGCAAATCTTTCGGTACCGGGTCGGAGAAAATGAATCCCTTGGTCAATTCAGGATATTTAATAGCTTGCTGGGCATAATTGATCATTGCTCTCGTCATGTTCGGAGGTTTGTAGTCAGGAATGAGTTTGCCTCGTTCGAAGTCAGCGTAGATTTTGACCCCTTCATTCGTGTCGATGAGCGTCGTCTTGAACTCAACCCCAAGGCGCTTGAAATATTCTCTAGACACCTCCAAATTGTCAAAGATCCTAACTCCATAATTGCTTGGTTGCATTGAAACCGGATCAATGTAAGTGTCTGTGTGGCCTCCAATTATATCGCGATGTTCAATGACCACCACTGATTTCCCCATATCTCGCAATCCAACTGCCGCATATGTACCAGAGGAGCCGCCTCCGATAATGGCGACGTCGCGGACGATCTCGCCATGTTTGCCGTAGTTAAATGGGCCAGCCTTTTCCGGAGAAGCAGCCGAAAGCCCGAGGAAACAGGAAATCGCAAAATTCAGAAGCCGAAAAGGAGGTGCCATTTTTCAAATGTACACCCGGTCCTAGAACATTAGCAATGGTAATAGGATATCAGAACGGATGCCTTACCGGGAAAAGCGCAATCAGATATAGCAGCAACGAATATATACACAGGTTGTTGTAGTATCTCAATAAATCACTTGCAATACGCAGGGGAGGGGAGTTATGTGTATACAGCCTGGAAAACATCCACCTTTTAAAGGGCGAGTATCTCGTCTAATAGCCGAGCACACATGCTGGGTGGTCATACGACCTCGACCTGTGAGCTCAATTATTTAGTCCTGGGCTGGCATCTACCGCTGATAGCGCTTGAAAAGTCGTCATTTCCTGAATTCTTGAATCCTTAAAAGGGCCGCTAATGTAAGGACGTAGTCAGAAGGGACTGCAATAGCCTGTCGTTGCAAAGCAAAAGCTGCAACAATCAGGAATGTGCGATACAAAGTCAGTCGGTACGGTTTTGCGCCTCTGCCACGTCTTTTGAGGCCGAAGAACCAGATCTACGACAACCATTTGTGTACGCCAAAGCTGACTAGCCAAGCCATGTCACACAATGACATCTTGCCGACGAGTTGGTTGTGTGATGCCGGGGCAATGGGGCGTCGATTCATGACGATAGCCAGGCCTTCTAGACGAATCCCCACAGAAGATAGGGGCATTTTTGTTCGGGTCGATAGCCCGTTGAAGGGTAGATACCATTGCACATTGGTCAAAGATCATGTATGCGTCGGCACGGCCAGCCCACACGTTCCGTACATCACAAGGCGCAATGCAGGCCATTGAGTGCTATTCAAGGACTCCCTCAGCCGTCGCCGATTGGAAGTTTGTTCCCTCTTGTCTGTGCTCCTGAAGATCTATATCCCCCACTTCGTTTATTCTCCGAACTGACGTATTCGGGTATGCCGAATATTTCGCCGGTGCTACCTTGATGGTACATTCACTTAGGTCTCGGATTCCGATTAAGGGTACTCCGTAGTCAATGTGCTCGTGGTCACCATGATGGAAATGGCCTGCGAGGCGGCAGAGTCGGTGCCTAGCTCCAGGTTCGCGTTCGACGCATGTGATCCCTTTTAGGAGGACCTCAGAGTCTCGAATTCCAACCAGGCCGCTTCTCCGTGTCGGTTGACGAATAAAACAAACGGTCGTTCACCACGGGAGGATGAACTGCAGTTCGAGGATGCGTGGATTTGATCAAGTTGAGCAAGCTGCGTTAGCTAGCCTTAGTTGCTCACTGGTTTGCATTGTTTGCACGCTGTGTCCGTGCTCGCAACAGCCCTGTCACAGGACTCACCACATACAGTCATTCTTCTGTGACAAGGCTCGGATGTGAAATGATTGCTTTCCGTCAGTCTTTGATTCGCGAATATATCTAGTAAATCAGCTAACTGTGTAAAAGAGGTGCTGCCGGGGACAGGTGTACAGTGCAGAAAAGGGAAACGCCGACAATGAGCGACAAAAAAGTCGAGCCGCCAAAAAAGAAAACATCACTGCCTCATGGGATTCAGGAAGATAGGATCAGATCAGGCTTCCAATGCATCACCATCTGACCACTCCTCCTGTTCACAGATCACCGCGTCCTGGGCGTTCCCGTTTCTCTTCCTTTTCTTTCCTCTTCCAACCTCCACGTTTCTGAACCGGGAGACAGTCGCCGGTGTAATTGGTTCACTCCCAATGGCACAGAAACTATATGCTTTCTCTGCCTCAACCTGCTCGTTGTGCGCAGTGTCATCCAGCACCTCGATGCCTCTTCGCCACTCCTCTAGCGCTTTTAGCGTTCCCTCCGCCTTCTCTTGCGCTGCTTGAATCCTATCCGAGGAGAAGAATTTCTGAAATTGCGCTAGACGGCGTTCTAGCAGTCCCTTTTGCTCATGCAGCTTCTCGCTTTCAGCTTTGGCGTTGCTAAGAGAAGTTGTTATCGACGAAAGGCGAACGTTTAGGCCTCCGACCTCTCTCTCGTGATGTTCTGACTGTTTTGCGTTTACTTCCTTTAGTGCAGAAACAACCTGCCCGTGCTCAATCTCGAGCTCTTCCATTCGTTGTCTGAGATTTGATATGTCGAGATTGCATTGATCTAGAGAGGCCTGCATTCGTTGGCGAAGGTTCTGCTCGTGGGACAGTTTCCTTTCTAGACTTGCAATTCTTGCCTTGGATAGCGCATCTCTCTCGTCCAATTTATTGTTTGCAATCTCTAGATCGACAACCTGCTCCCCTGAGACAGAAATTTCGTCGTCTAACTGTGCATTTAGTCTCTCTAACATCTTGATGTCATCTCGATACTTCTCCAAAGCACCTGTAAGTCGAGTCTTATCAGTGAGCTGGCTTTCAATCTCTTTCTCAAGGCTCTGCAGTTTCATTCTTGCGTTCAGCATGTCCTCGGCAATTGCCCCTGTGTACCTTTCCAGATTCTGGTTCTTCTTCGATGCCTCTTCAACCCGGAGTAACGCTGCGTCGAATTGCCGATGTAGCGCAGCTTCACGCTCTTTATATCCTCTGATTTGTTCCTGGGCCTTCTTGAGGTCGGCAACAAGCCGACTTATTCGTTCCACCAATGCATCAATTGTTCCACTCCAGTTGGACAAGTTTGCGTTGGCCGTTTCGCCGGGCACAGCCCGTTCAAGCTCGATTCTGGCATGTCGGAACCGAGTCCCGATATTAGTGATGACTTCCATGGCATCTATACCACTAAATCCATGACTAGACAGCTCCTTCTGCACTGCATCGACAGTATTGGCGGCCTCGGCAGCGCGAGAAGTTGCTTCGCGCAAACTGGCGATAACCTGGACTGTCAGATCTGGGGGCGGGGTCGAAAGTGGTGGCTCGACACCATTATTTCCTTCGTCGCTTGAGTTTGTGCATCGGATCACCCTTTGCCATTCTTGGAAGAGCTTCCGTTGTTCAGCCCGTTTTTGCTCAAGGTCGTCTTTCAACGACTGGAGTTCTCCACGACAGCTGTGGAACGACACTTGTGTGCCCACGTCCATAGCAACTGGAACGCACGGTGCACCGGGAGCAGGATCGTCAACCGGCCCGAACGCTTCGTAATCCTCATCGAGGCACGTTTCACCACCATCCGTGTCAAAGTTGAGAACCGTATCAGAGTCTAGCCCGTACCACGATTCGTCTTCGGTCATCTCAGTGATATCCTTCCTTGTTACTCTCCCGTTTGTCAGTCGATCCAATTCATCCCGCAACTTCTTCAATTCTTCATCTTTTTCCTGATCAAGCTTCTTTTGAATCCTCCTCATCTCCTCAATTTTATTGATCTCCTCACTGAAGCCCGAACGGCCAATGCGCCGTCTGGTCCTCGAATCGATTATATCGCAAAACGGTATGTATTGACATGACCGTACCTCTTTCGCTGGCGATGAAGGCAACCCCAGCTTCCGCTTTCTGATTCCAGACTGAGCATAAGGGCCGGTATGTCGACGCTGTGTCTTCCGCGCATCTCGTTTCGCAGCGCTCGCAGCGGTTGGTGCGATCGGACTAGAAGCGACCAGTCTCGTACGTAAAATGCGAGGCGTTAGCCCCGTAGAAAGATTCAAATTATCGTCTGCCATCGAGGATTCAGGTTCCAAATGTCGCAGTCTTTTCGAGGCGCGGGAGCCCGGCGTTTGCGGTGCATGATCCGCACCGGAGGATGGTGCGTTTGTCATTTTCAGGTCGAGCCGATGCTCGAGTTTCGAGAATAAGGATTGGTAGGTATTCAGTAGTTGGGGCCTGTAGGATACCCAGTCCGTGAGGGGATGTGTTAGCGATTTCTGCATGGACGGTAAATCGATCATTTTCAGTTGATTGGGTATCGCGCACATTCAATTGAAATCAAAGGGGAAAACGTATCAAAAGGAACCAAAATGGCTGCCCTTGATCCTTATATACTATCGCCAACGAGCTTCTAGCGGTGTGGCATACAGGGAGTGGAATACATCACTTACCAGGCAACACCAGACTCAATGCTTCAACCTATCCACCGATAACACTCCCTAAACGCGTCGGAGCCTGAAACCAACACGCGCCTTGTAGAAAACGGTTGTGTCGTTCCTACACATGCACCTCCCAACTCAACCACCCAACAAACCGTCTGACGCGACGTTGTTATGACCGGCAAGACGCGACTCAAACGAGATAAACAAAATTCCGAAAAAGGATTGAGACTTTGCGCGAAACCTTTGTCTAATTCTCTGCAATTTCTCTTTCCTCCATCCAAAAAAATAAGACGTCGCGTTGATGTCGCGTCCACGTTTTCACTTTGAACCAGCCCATCTCCAGGCTACCACACGTCAAATACCTATTTCCCCCTCCCCCCTGATCACCTTTTCCGCCCGAGCTTGGACGCGACGGCCGCGCGCCGTTAGGCAGCACTGATTGGTCAGAATATGGCCCACTTTGCCCAGACTTCCGGATGATACCAAATCGAGCTAGACCCAAAACGCTTTGCTTGCTTGTCGTGGACAGAGCCGCGGATTGCGCGAACGAGCCAATCGGAATGCTGGGCGCGAGCAGCGGAACGGCGGAGATGAGACTCCTCGCATGCTCCTCCCCACCCGCTGCGCTGACTCGGAGGCGGCGGTGAGAACTAAAATATGGCTATATGCCGATGGACAACTTGACGTAAAAAGGTTGGACAAGTGACCAACTACCATGCGGGCCGTGTCCCGGAGTTCCTCTAGAATTATATGTGGAGCGTTACCAATGGTCAATCATCAAATATCATCGTTATTGTGCACTACCTAGAAAATTTTATCCCCCAATGTTTGCAATCTCAAGACCTTATCCATGGAATGCCAGAAGTAGAAATCCAGAGCGCATTGGCTATCAAGAAACAAGATCGGTTTAAACAAAGAACCGTTAGCAAATTCCCTACCAAATGATCCCGCTCTAGTAGCCCACCAACTTAGCATGATTTAATCCCCTTCCGAAAGTAGCGTGAACAAGGCAATTGGTGTGAGTGATGTTTGTGTTTTTTTATTCCGCAAGGCCCAAGTTGGGCTCTGCAGGAACAACGCGAATGGTGTTGGTATGTCCTTGACCTCCACGCCATCCCTGGACGCAGACGACATAATCACCCTTTGAAATGATTTCGAGCTTCAAACCTTGAGCAATACCCCATTTGAGACGGCGGTCGACATCCTCTTGCCAAATCTTGATGTTGAAATCCGGTTTCTTCTCGGGGAAGTAGAAAGGATAAACGCCACGGTATAGGTGGGAGTACTAAAACAGTGTCAGTCGTGGGATTCTCAAATAAATCTGTCAGTATGACTTACCCTTGCAGCAGCCTCGCTACGAGTAACCATGATGATAGGGCAAACGGGACGGTACTTGGACAGAAGACGAGCAGTAAGTCCGCTAAAGGATGTCAATGTCAGTTCAAGTTACTTTTCAAAATCAAATCTAACCGGTTACCGAGGAGTAAATTTACCTGGTGGTCAAGACCAAGATGGCACCTGCGTTGAGTTCAAGACTGGCAGAGACGGCTGCCATGGAGATGGACTCAACAGTGCACGCAGGCCGTGGGCAGAGGTTACGCAATTCATCAAATACACTGAAGTAGGGAATGGCGACTTCGGCTTGAAGACACGTCTCATGCATCATAGCGACAGCTTCCTTTGGATAATTTCCTTTGGCGGTTTCACCAGACAACATCACACAGTCAGCGCCATCGAGAACAGCATTTGCGACGTCAGAGACTTCTGCGCGGGTTGGGCGAGGGTTGTAGGTCATCGACTCAAGCATCTGGGTTGCACAGATAACGGGCTTTCCCTTGATGTTGCACTTCGCGATCATCATCTTTTGGGCAATGAAAACCTTTGGTGCAGGGATCTCAATACCAAGGTCTCCTCGAGCGACCATGACACCGTCAGCCTCTCCTAGGATCTCGTCAAAGTTATTGACACCCTGCTGATTTTCGATTTTCGCAATGATCTGAATCTCTTGGTTGTCATCTCCTAGGACCTCGCGGATGCGCTTGATATCTTCACCGCGGCGGATAAACGAAGCAAAAATCATATCGACCTTGTTCTTCGCGCCAAACTCGATATCCTCGATATCCTTTTCAGAGAGAGCCGGGAGATCGACATCAGTACCGGGGAGATTGACGCCCTTCTTGGAGGAGATGGTTCCGTTGTTGAGACACTTGACGCGGAGCGTTTCGTCATCCACGACCTCGAGGACCTCAAATGAAAGAACGCCATCATCGACGTAGATGAGCTTGCCCTTTTGAATCACTTTGGTGATGTTTTTGTAATCAACAAATCTGCATCATGTTGGGTCAGCAGATGTAAAGATTGCAAACCACAGATAAAAAATAAACTAACAGGTTCTTGTTATCACTGCATGTTTCGTAATCCTCATTGGTGGTAATGTTCAGTTCAGTGCCAGCCGAGATTGGAATATCCTTGTTATCTGCGGTGAGTCCCGTTCGGATCTCAGGTCCTTTCTGTGAATTTCAGTGTTGTTAACGTGGTATTCCTGCAATGGGAAGTCACGCCGAGGTCCAGGAATAACGCCTTACAGTGTCTAATGCAATAGCGAGAGGGCGACCCGCTTGGATCTTCTCGGCTTGCTTTGCGTTATTGATGACGGATTGATGGTACTGCGAGCAAGAAGGTGAATCAGCTTAGGAACGCAACTGCATGAGCCAAGAACTTTCCGGAACATACCTCGTGAGTTCCATGAGAAAAGTTCATGCGAACAACATTGAGCCCCGCTATAGCCAAATGTTAGAACCGAAAGATGATTGAGCAAGAGTTCGCCGTCAAACCTTTGCGAAGGACATTGATGGTTTCCACAGAGTTCGTCTTAGGACCTGTGCAGTACAAATCGTTAGCCAGTACATTCTCTAGGCAGACAGCTTGGCTGTGGGCCTGTGGAATGAGTGTAAAATGCCAGTGTGCCTCCAGGGCATGAACCGGAAGATTCGGAGTTGAGAAATCAGCCAGGACCGGAGACAGGACGAGCTCACCAATGGTGCAAATGATGGAGGTACGGCGATAATTCTTTGCTGGCTGGTACTCAGTGCTGAGCTTGGAAGTCCACTCCAGCTTCATCCTGTTGGACAGGTGGCTCAATGAACTAGCCATGTATGAGGATTGATTGCCTTCTTGACGCGACATGGTGAGCAGCGAGGAAGAAGAAGCAGCCGTAGCTAAATAGACTTTGAGAAGAAGTGTGATGTGTTGCAGCTGACCCTGCTAATAGCTCGCTAATAATGCAGGAGTCGATGTGTGCAATGAATGGACCACGGGCAAAAAAGAAAAGAGACGTTTGGTTGATAAGCTGAGAGATAGTGAGAAGATCAGTCAATGATGTGTTCTGTTGGGAGGTGAGGGGACGGATGTGTTGGTAACTTGGCGTTTTTTTTCCCGCCTTTCTTTATCAGATCGAGCTCGCTCAAACCTGCAACGCAACACCCCTCGGACTTGAAACTGATGATTATTTCTTTGCTGCTAGCAATTACTTCCCAGGATCATGAGCAAATCAGCCTATACATGGAGCGATATTCTACTGCCTGAAGAGAAACCAGTGTTGGGCGTCAACAGGGTCCGTTGACAGGATACGTCACTGGAAGCTGAGGTTCAGCTGTAAAAACGTCATCTACAACCGATCAATACCTTACTTTTCCTCGCCCTCGGGGACGAATATCACCCCTCCTTGCAGCTTCAGCAATTGTGTTAATCCTTCAAATTCTATCCACCAGTCCAGCGCTGCCTCGAGGAAGAGAAAATCTTACAAAAAAGAAGCGGACAAACAACGAAACGCGCGATTTTTGGACAATTTTTATTTGTTTTCTGGGCTACAAAGCTGCCATGTTCTAGCTCTCTGATTGGCCTGGGAGCTAGCCGTTATCTTATCGATAGCGGGATCTTCTGTTTATCCGATAGCCAGGACAGGCGCTTCCTTGTGATTCGCTGCGGGGCCTTCCACACTTGGCTTAGCGTCTTATTTCTGACGCCGGATTCGCGGCCCTCGCCCACTCGGCAGCCCTGCACTAGGCTCTCTGTAGTTAGCGTTATATAAGCATCGCAGAGTAGCTCCACTAGACTGGAATAAGGTTAGTGGCTCACGATCCAGATTCAGCAGGCGCATCAAGGTCCCGGTCTAACGTAAAGCCGGTATGCCCGCGGAGTTGCTTTTACACCCAGAATCCATACAGAGTACAGTACTCCGTACCTCCTCTGCTGTATCTTCACTCGCAATCTCTGAGACTCAGAGCTCGTACGTGTCGGAGCACAACCAATATAGGTACTAAGACTCAAAAGTTGCGATCTTACAATGGTGCTTTCCTTGGACTGTGGGTTCGAAAAGCCAAGAGCGGATCGATAGCAATGAATACGGTTGCTCCGATATATTTGCCAAGTGAGCAAACCATAGTTGCACAGCATTATGACAACGATTGGCAAATTCAGAACAGCGCTTCCCAACTCCTGAGATATCGCTTTACAGGACAAGGGGCGGATTCAGCGGTGCGCTCGTCCATACATCGCGTCGCCTGAGGTCCTGGCATTGAGCAGCAGCCCGTGCACGGGACTCCGGAAAACGGACTTACTTGTTGCCGAAAGGGCTGACTAAACTGTCACATGCGCTGAGCTAACGTTATTTAACCAGTCCCCCGATACGGCTGGCGACAACTCCGCCTCCGCATCATTTGTCTCCAGAGCAACTCTGCTGTCCATCATCAGACAGCGGCCGTGAAACAACCTCGATTACGAACAACTGACGGGCCAAAAGACCCAAATCGCCTTTATACTTAGACTCCGCAAGATTACACTGTTTTTGCATATAGCCCTTTCTCTCATATCGCGTTCTCGTTCGTCACGATGGTGGTATGCCGCCTCCCCTCTCTTACCTGTGCTGCCACCTCGATGCTAACGAATGGCGGGTATTATTATAGCTCGGCCGCCTAACTCACTATGCTTTCGATGCTGTTTTAAGTACGTTGGCCTTCATTCCTCCATGCTGCTCACAGTGACATCTCGAAAACCCTCTCAGTCAAGGAGTGTAGGCAACGACAATCATACTAATCCGCGTCTAGTTTCCGCATTTCTCGCCGGAGTCAAACGCTCGACAGGCCTCACGTAAATACACTCCCCCTCTTGTCTCGAACCAAATGAAAACGAAAACAGCCGAGCTAACCACATCTACTTTACTTCCGCCTCCCCGCTCGCCCTAAGCCCATCGCCTTCCCTTTGAACGGGTGTCCCTAGCTCCGGGCGATGGTTGCGACTCCCTGGGTGGGCGGTGCAGGTGGAACTGCACATGTTCATTTAGCCCCAGCCTCAATTCAGACAAAATCTCTGATAACAAAGAAGTCAAACGATGGGTCGATAACTACTTGGGTGTCGGAGAGTGGGTGATGGATCAGAGCATCGCAGTGCTGGGATCGACCAGCTGGTTCGAGAGACGGCGTTAACGATCGGGGGCGTCGCCTTGTTTCTTTTTGCGGTTCTTGCGCGACTTGTTACGGGTTTATGATCATCAATTGTCCATTTGGAAAATGGCACGAGTATGCCAGCCTTTTATCGTGATGTTAGGGTGTTTGGGAGGAAGGCCCTTAGTGGACGAATGGCGAAAATCGCCGTTGACGGTTGACCTATTTTTGCTGTCTTTCTTCGATTTCTTGACTCCCTCAAGAGCCTGGCCCTTTGACGACCTTGGCCTCCCTCATCTCTATTGCCGCCCACCAACGTGTGTACATACTTATATACTTAGCCTCGGGGCGCTGTGAGCTTTTGCTTTACGAAATTATCCTCAGGCTATTGTGGTCACTGGTGTCGTCGCTTCTTACGTATATTTAGTTGGTAGATTAGCAGATCCCAGCTCGCGGCTGATTCTGATTGCGAGGCTGAATTTTCATACATCATAATTCAAAACTATAACCATTTCCAGGTCACAAACAAGGTTGTTTTACAATCGTGGCTTGCATTCTTTCCATCAGCGGTAGAAATTTGTACCCTCTTGACCCAAAGTTGAGTCTTTCCCGTCTTCCCCTGCGAACTGTGCAAAGCTCTTTGATATTCGACGTACATACCTACTGCATCAAGGATATCTTAAAACGGAGCCACCATATCTCCTTTCACTGTTTTATCAACTCATCAATGTTAATGCGTCGATAGTACGATATATGGCCCACCTGGTCTCCCCAGTAATGCGCCAAGCAGTCGTGGGAAAGGAGAAAGAGCTCTGTAGGTATGTATGCATCTAGTGGAGGAAAAGTGATCACTGGTTAGTCTCTGGTAACCTACAGAACAAAACCAGGTCGCGAGATCAAATATCAGAATGCAATTTTGAAATGAATGTTCTCTCACCTCTCATGAAATTTGTGCCAGCAATATGCCCGTAAGAAGGTACCACCCTTGCTCCGCGAAACATTTCTTCGTCCGCAAAACGAACGGTTCCGTTTGGGCCGATATCATCAGCCATGAACGAAATCTCGCCACGAGGGACATTTGGGTCGCCGGTTAATTTGATGGCCTTCAAACCTCCACGGGGTATATCCTCAGACGCGCCCTGCCTAGAATCATGGGACATTTGACTGCTTGAACCCGAAGCTTCTTTCTTTTGCGTAACTGCCTCGGCCTCAGAAACGGAAAATGGCTTAGAACCTCGCTGTATTACCAAAAGGAACTCGCATCCATGACCGGAATAGTCACCGACCCAGATTCCCTGATATGGCTTTTCCTTCGTTGCGGTATAAAGCTCCGGATTCACTGTCGCAAATGTGGAGATCCCGTCTACCATCGTGCCAGCATCAAAAGCAGCCATATTCGCACCAAACTGTATCCATCTCCTCAACCGAAACCCTGATTCTGACAACTCGCTTAGACGCAACGACGAGTTCATAAAATCAAACGTTTCGATGCTCGCATAGGCCACATCGACACGCTCGTCAGCCGGAATGATGCGCGGCGGCCACACCATCTTTGATGTATCCTCACTCTCATCCAACGACATCTTTTTGCAAAAGATAAACGAACTAAACACGTTCTGCGACTCCAAATCCATCGGCATCCTAATCTCCGCCCGTCGCGAACCGGCCTCGAAACTCGATGGCGACGCCATACCTCTCTCCAACACAATCACCGGATCATCAAGCCATAACGATACCTGCGGATTGAAAGAGTTGATAAGCACAGACGGATCCTTGGGCCATGTCTGAAGCTCACGAAACGACAGTCTCGCCACGATCCGGTATCCCTCAATGCGACCCCGCACCGCATTGTATCGCACAAGGATCACTTTTCCTGTATTCTTCACATCGGAGAACCATAATTTATGCCGCACGAGAAACCATAGCGGATGGTGGGCGATGTAGAGGGACCGGTAGGAATCGAACGGCGCGGGTGAGCGAAGCGGGGCGGGGAGATTGGAATTGATCAGAGAAGCCCAGAGTGGCTCGCTATTTGCATGTTCTCGGAGGAACTCGCATGTACCGGACACGGAGGCTAGATCTACACCTCGCAGATACGAAAAGATCTGGTAGAGAAGCTCTGATGGCAGAGAGAGCAAGGGAGGGACGCATATGGAGGCTTCCTCAGAGACGTTCTCAGGTTCAGCAGAGTTAACGATCCCGCTGGATTGGCCATTATCTGCTGTTAACGACATAGAGCATACTTCGGACTCCATTTCAGCCATATTGAGCTTCTAGTTCATTAAGAATTGCAACAATGTTGTACAGAGCATGATGTATTTTGATGAAGCAACTGAAGTTGTTGATTGATGTGACGTGAACTTTGGCTTCAGGCCGCTGACATCACCATCCCACCCGTGCCCCTGAACTAGGGGCAGTCACACCAAATACCAAATTGAAAATCCTCACAATAATATAAACAACTCCTGTCGCAATTTAAAGAAGAAGAGAAAGCCTTAATATGGCATTACCGATCGCAATTATTTCACTCTACCGAAGTACTAAAAGAATGGAAGGAAACACATGAAGGAATGGATATCATAACCCTAGACAACGCTCAAAAATGTTTCGCAGACATAACCTATCAAGCCGTCTTCTCATTATATCGTTATTGCGTCGAGTTCCTGCGGAAAGAAAATGTAGTGACAACTTGACTAAGCGAATCACGAGACGTTGCTATTGGGATTTGCATCACCTCGCTTTTCTCCCAGGTCATTCTCTTGTTTATCGAGAATGCTGGGCGCGGGTTTTCCCAGGTTAGGTATCTGAAACTGATGCCAGGGGCTACTCATACACAAGATTATGGTTAATCGTCTTTTCCATAGAGGTTTGATACCAAGTATGAAAAGAACCACTTACTTTGGTGCGTGGAGTACATATCTCGCCATCGCCTCTCGGAAACGATTCTTGTATTCTTTTGGACTTGTCACCGTTGGACGATTCTTGCCACCGCCTGCGAATCCACGGTCTTTGATCCATGATTCCAGTTTCTTATCCCACGTGTAAGTTCTTATGCAGTCGATAATCCCAACAACAAGCTCTTGACGGCTTTCATCAATTGCGATCATAAGAGAGTAGTCCATAACGTTTTGACGCTCAAGGAATAAGGTGTCATTCCAAACGCTTTGACTGAGGAGTTTCTTAGAGTGCTCGCGAGTGAACAGAGGGCTCTCGTAGATAAACTCGACCATGTTCTCATCCAGGAGTACTTCGTTCTGTTCTCCCGTGATCTCCACTTTTCGGTTCCTCATGGAGCCCTTCAAGTCAAATATGCGGGTAGGATTGCGGTCGTAAAACAAGTTTTCCATAAGAAGCAAAAACCAGTTGAATTCTACCCCAGTGGTCGGGTTCTTCATAATGACCTGATAAAACCCGAACATTTTGGCTATTGCAGAAGGGAGTTCGTGAAATAAAGCTTCGGACATAATCTGGAAATATGCCGGGGCGAATTTTAAGAATGCTTGAGTCTCAACGGTCGATAAAGATTTCAGAATGAACCTTTCGTCGAGTGTTTTAAGAAAGATAGACTTGGTCTTGCCACCTTTAGAATCCCATTTCATACAACGCGATAGGGATTCCACTATGCGCTCAGAAACACCGCATTTCCTGCGAAGGGCATCGAATTGCTCCGCATAGAAAATTTTGCAGACCATTTTTGCGCTACCTTCTTGGAACTGGTATTTAAGGTGAGTTCCAGTACTTCGTAGCAACGAATGTTCGACCTCTGGTTGAGTATCAGAAATCCCAGAGTCACTCGAAACGCCCAATTGCGCTTTCTCGTTAGTTTCTTGAATGCTGCGTAATTTGTGCTTATAGTCGCCCGAATCTAGAGCGAATGCGATCAGAGAACTAGGTTCGTCTTCCCGCACAATGATATCGCAATCAGCAAATACATGGTCCGAGTCGCTTAGTGGGTAATCAAGAGGTGCCCAGCCACTGGCAGAGCGCTCGGCCCAGAAATTAGCGAGCATTTTCACCAAGGAACTACGCTCATGCTTCGGCAGCTCCTTCAGTTCCAATGAAATTTCGTCGGGAGAAGCGTTGTTTGCATCTTCAGTCGATTGAAAATCTTCCAGTAGGCACTTCTCGCATTCACTTTGTTCACCGTCGCCGTCAACGTCACCGTCGGCTTCTGCTTCTGACGGCGCCAAGCTGCCTTCCCGTACAGACTCCTCAGATGGCCTTGTTTCAGAATCGGTGCTCGGCCCGGGTTCTTCGGTCCTTTGCGACTGTCCGACAGGAAGATCCCGCTTTCTTACGTCCTCAGTTAAGCTTGAAGATTCCTTCGATGACGCCACTGAAGGTAAATTTGACAAGAAATCCTCATCTGACGGGTCGACAGCATCCTTAACGCTTTTATAGACCTCCATGATAGGATTTGAGGATGCCATCGGATAGGCGCGAGACTGTTTCCCCTGAGCAGCACGCTGCTTTCTCTCTCTCTGGCGCTCTTTCTCAAATTCACGACTCAGCTGCTCAAAATGTCTCGCAAGTGAGGAAACCTTTGAATTGTATTTTGTGGGAATCGAACGCGGTATCAAGGAATGCCCTGAAGAGAGTTTACTAGATTTAAGAGATGACAGTCCGAGACGTTCAGAAAGTCGTTTCTCGCCTTTCGGCCTCGTCTCTTCATTTAGAGCGAATGTACTATCTTGCCGGACGGGGGTCCTGATCTGCTCCATATGCATGGGAGAGAGTCTCCCGCTGAAACTCTTTTCTTTCTGCATATGCACCGGTTGTGATTGGGTCCGAAGAAGCGGTGGCGATTTGGCTCGGAGCGTACGGCGAGCCGCCTTTTCAGTAAATAGGCGTGGAATGCCTGAAGGGCGAGGTCTGGCAACTGCTTGACCCAGAGATTCTTGTGTGTCGTCACGACCTTTCAACTCATCAGAAGCCTCGTTTGGGGACGAAGCTTGTTCAATTGTTGAAGACGACTCCTCTCGAGTTAAGTCAGAAAGAGGCACTGATGTGTCGTGGATATGTTCAGAAAGAGTGCTCAAATCAGGACCACCCCTTGGCGGGGAAAGTCGTTCGGCAATACTATTAGGAATAGCCAAGTCTAAATGTTGAACTGCTTCCTGAGAGATCGGATGTGTTTCAGGAAGGAGAGCAGCCCCTGCGTTGGGGGTGAGGGGCGGCGACAACTGCTTCTCTTCCTCTTGATGCTTGGCTGACTTGCCAGAGTGCTCTTCCACAACGGACGCAAGAACGCTTTTCGCTTGCTGCGGAGACAGGGTCATCCTCCGGGTTAAGGCCGGGGACGTCCCTGATTCTGCACCTGTCTCGTTTGGTTCTGAAGGTGTGGCCGCATTCTCATCGTTGGATGCAAGAGAGGTCACGGATACATCTTTGTCAAGGAAAATCCGTTTGAGCTGCAACGCAGCTAGACGTTTAATATCTGTTTCTGAAGGGAAATAATTGCGCTCAAAATCAGCGAAGGTCGCATCCCATTCTACTACCTTTTCTTGCATCGACAAAATCACACGATTCAAGGGTATGGTCTGCCAATATTTCGAGTTCATGTACATCTCCTGATGTTGTTTGATTAGAGCAGCATGTTCATCATTGGCTCGTTTCATGAGAGCCTCAACCTCATTCTGGCAGGATTGGGCCATTTCAGGAACAACGCTGTCCACATTAATGCCTTTGAGCCGTGCCTTCACTGAATTCATGAATCTCGTCAGTCGAAGTTCAGCTTTTGTAAAGATTTCATTTCGGAGCCGAAGATCTTTATCCACTTTCCACGTCACCCGCGGCCGGGGAACTATGATTTCAAGGAGAGTTATCGGATCATAATGAATGCGAAGCGCCACGTCCTTATAGCCAAAATATCTCAAGTGATCCCTATGTAGATCATGAGAACAAACGCCAGCTCGGACATGCAAGTCTGCGCTCGAAAACGATAATTCGAGATACTTCCCAAATGAATACTTCCAGGTGCTGTCTGACATCGGCATCGCAGGTGTTTCATTGCCACAGATTTTGCAAGAGCTCCACATCAAAATCGTGTCCTGCAAGCCACGAAGCTTTGATGGGTGCGGCTGAACAAAGATACTGACTTGGGCATCACCATGCACGTATTGCTGGTGATGATCAAACATTCGTTCTTCACAGCCATTTACCGTGCATACAGTATTTGCATTGTGGCATAAGTCTTCGACGTACTGACCCAGCGTACAATCGGCTTCAAAAATTCTATCGGAAACGTGGTCATTGTAGAAATCAAGCGCGAACAAATCTGGTCCGGAACAAGGTATAGACGTGGTTGTGCATACCAAGCTGTACAGCACAACAATATTCTGATGTGCGTATGGGTCGAAAAGGTTGATGTTGCCGGAAATATAAGTTTCCCACTGCCGTTTCTGTGTTTGATAATTGTACAGGGCCCTGTCGTATTCGGCATCATGGACTGCATGCAGGACTTCCTTCACCTTCTCTGAGGCACCAGAAGGTGACTGATGTATCATCTTGGGCGTAATGAGCACAAATTTTTGAGTTCTTCCGGCTTCGTCACCAGCAATATTTGAGGCAAAGTCTTGATCACGGAGACGTTTGAGATATGCGAGTTGCCTTTCGAGCTCTCTCGCACGCATCAAGAGATATGGTTGCTGGAACTGAACGAACGGCGAGGCAGAGAGAATCTTCGTTTGATGCTTTTCAACCATGTCTTCGTAAAAGGCAGGGGCTGGCGTATCCTGTGAAACATCGGCCGTCGCGTTTTCGGACTCCAGAGGTGAATCCTTCAAAAATTCCGTTACTTCATTTTGACGACTTTGCAAATGGCCTCCTTCATTGGAAGCATCCGTGTGGGCAGATTCCTTATTCTCAAGAAGACGAGCTTCGAGGTGGCTGGTAATGGAAACAGAGGGTCCATCTTTCGGTGGCGTGATGTCTTGAGACGACGTTGGGATCTTTGCAAATTCGTCCCTCATGAGACAGGTCTCCAGCTTGAGGTTATATACAACGTAAACCATGAATTCTGTAATCCTTTTGATTTTCACAAGGACATCGTTACTGGCGCCCCGCAGCACGATAGTGCATCCCAGCTCTTTCGGGCATCCAGAAATATACATATACGTCTTCTTTCGGCCATTGTAGAGGTATGTTTTGACATCAAAACTGCCGCATTGACCGGGGTATGAAGGTGCAGCAACCAATCTGTCCATTGAGTTGATAATTTTAGTCCTGGTGCACCGGGAGACAGCTTCGATAACGGACGCCTTGACATTGTAAACTGTGGCAATCTCTGCTTTTTCCAAGAGTTCCAAAGCTAAGCCAGACACGCTCTTCTCGACTAAAAGAACGTTGGGACGCAAAGCGGATATCCTTCCGACAAGATTTTCCAAAAATTCACGCTCTTGACGAATTACCGGTTCCAGGCTCATAAAATGTTGCTGCTGCCGTGCATACTCCAAGGGAAACGTAATGATGAGTATATTAGGTCGCGGAATACTTCTTGACATGCTCTTTAAGGCCAGGTTCTTTGTAAAGACTAAACCGGATACATAGGATGTATCCCCGGGACGTCCGCCAGGTATCTTCTTGAGCTTAACGTAGTGGCGAATATCCATGTCATCGCCATGCTGAACGTCTGGTTCGACGTCATCTGTGGCTTTCAAAAGAATGGGGAGTAGCGCTGTTTCCCAGCTGTGCGAGTGTGGCACAGATGCATCCTTTAAAAGTTGACGAAGCAGTTTCCTTACATGCTGAAGACTGGCACGATTCAACTCAATTGGAGGTGCACCAGCGCCTCGCATGGATGAGCTTCTGGTCATTTTGAATCCACCGGGCCCAGATGATGGAATCGCGGAGAGGTTAGGTGTGGTATTATCTTGGAAATAATGGACAATCGACGGGTTTTCTTTGGGAGACCTGGGTGATAGCCGCTGATGGATGCTGCTCGCTACACTTAGGTTCCGTCGTCTAGTTGAACGCCCCGGGTTCACGGCTCTAGAGCTAGTAACACTTCCATCATCGAGGTCTCGACCAGAGGATGCTCCCTGGCCGGACCTGTCACCGAAGCGAGAACGTCCCTTCTTCACTGCTGCGAGGAAACCTCCGAAGGTTGCCTTCTCGCCTTCGCCACCACTTTTAGTGACGGCGTTGTCTGAAACCACTGAAAATAAGCTAGGTTGCTCGTCTGCGCTTGACGCATCATCCGACAGGTATTGAGCGAGGTCTGGATCAATGATGTTATCTCGATGAAATGCATGGAGCCTTGTGCTGCTTTCTTCTCCCATTCGACGTTGAAATGGGGCCCTGTCCTCATGGTAGGATTTGAGACCGCGAACGTACTGAGCTCGGGAATGATGACGTTTGTGGGATATAGAGAGCGTTCGGCCATTTAATGATGATCGTAATGATCTAGATGATGTAGGCCTCGTAAGTGGGCGGTCCGATTCTATTTCGAGGATGGCAGAGCGACGATTGTTCCCATCGCCTGTACGCCGAGTCGCGGGGATTGCCATTGTTGGGGCTTTCAGAACCTGATCAACCGATTGCGACACGGCTGAAGATGTATCGTCGTCTTCCGTAGAAAGTCGAACTTTAGGCGTGTTTCCTACGCTTTCTGATGTGCGTGAATTCAAAATAACTGGGCTCAAGTCATCAGCACTGTAATCTGAAGAGTCAGATTCATGGGCATTGAGCACGGCCTCGCAAGCTTTGCACACCCGTATCGAGCCAGAGTGGCCGAAAGGAGCCCCTGATATGATGCACGTGCATTTTGAATCAAAGATTTGTCCGCAGGTACGACAGTGATGTTTCCTTCGGAATGTCGAGAAAGGCTCTCCGCATTGAAAACAATCCTTCGCATTTTCGTCTCGCATCCAATAATCCCTACTCAATAACTTTCGTTTAGGAGGTACAGCGTTGTTTCGTCGAGGACGACTCGAATCGCGTGAGATCCTCCCGCTGGTGTGAGCGATACGAACAGGTTTAGGGGTGTCAAATGAAACGTGGGGAAGAGCTGTAGTTGAATGAGCACCAGAAGAGTCCGACGACATCATACGTGATAGTCCATATCCTGGCAAGCGACTTTGACTAACTCTGGGTGTCAATCTTCCCCGTGGCTGTACAAGAGAGGTTTTAGACGAATGTCCCGACGAGGGTTCGCGGTCTGTCATAGATACTGATGTGGCAGCGGTAGCGGTCCTTGCGTCATTCATGGAACTCTCCATAGTAGACAATTTTGCAAGGCTATTTGTCATCGAAGTCTGAACTGGCGAGGCATCCACCGGGAAGGACGCGGTAGAACTGTCAGCTCTACCCTGGTTATCATGGAATATGTTATCAAGTTCTGTTAATTGACTGGGCGGATCAACCATGCTGATTTTGGTTGGCGATAGCCCGTTTTCATGAGGTAAAGCTCCCAGTGAATTGGGAGTGGCGGATACAGCACGATCTCGCCCCTCTTGGGCATGCGTGTCATGGCCAATGTTAGTCATCTGTTCTGGAGACCGAGAAGATGTACCGGTGCCTAGCTCCTGTGACGAATGAAGTGAGGATATTTGTGCAGACCCATCCCCGCGGTCAGAGATTGTGGAATCTGGGCGGGTAAGAATGCTCACTGACAAACTGCCAGAGTTGCTGGGGGTATGATGTGGAGTAGGTCTGACGGCGTTTGCGTTTATCTCGGTAACAGTAGGATCCGCCGCCACGGACGGGGAGACCTTTGTAAGTGGCGTAAGCGATGCCTTCAACGCTGTACTGGATGGTATTGAGCTTTTTGATGACACACTTGGCGCTTTAGAGGATATTTTGGAGCATCTGGGAGCAGAGAAACTAGTCATGCCTTCATTATGGGCCGCAAAAGTCCCTAATATCGGCGACTGGGCCTTGGACGCATGCGCAGAATGCGACGGGGATGGCTGACTATCAACAGATCCCAGCCCAGACAGACTTAACTGCGACGGCAAACCTTGCGGAGGTTTCGAAGATGCAGCTTCTGCAGACTGCGAATCAGCCGCTTTTGTTGAGCCTCCAACCATGTCCTTCATGCCCCCAACGGACGCTCTTAGAAGGCTATACAGTCCACTTAGACCGCCTTGCAAGTCTCCTACAACTCCGGGCTTATTGTCCGTGGCGGAGGACGGCACAGGGGGATTGGTAAATTCGTTGAAAACGGTGAGCGTATCTGAATGACAGGCTGCATTATGAATCTGGTCGAGAGCTTCGTTCAAGTTCTCTCTTTCGGTTTGCGTACTGTATGAGGCAAGAGAACCACGCCTGGATCGTCGACCAAGGGGGAGGAAAATGGACGAAGCGGAAGGGCTTGAAGTCCCTTGGGACTTCTGTGACGCCATCTCAAAGGAGCACAAGGGGGTTAGAAGGCCAATATAAGCATACTACCGCCAGTGCTCAACGTCTAGCAAATGGGGCCCATCGATAGGAGATCGACTTCAGCGGAAATCTTTTCGTCTTGCTTGGTTGACAAACATGAAGTCTCGCCTGGTCAACTTCAAAACAGATTCAGCAAATGCATTGAGACGATACCGATACAGTTGGCTGTCTGGCGCGAGAGACAGCCTGGGATATAAGAGAACGATGTCGTCCATTTCAGCCTGGCCAGAGATGCGATTGCCAGAAAAGAGTGCAGACACGCACTGCAATCCATGCGGCTCGTCAACAAGCGACGTCACAGCCCGAGTCACGCTCAGAGCGCTACCGACCAGTCATAACCCGCTTACCTAATTTATGATGAGTCATTCCTCTTCAACTACCAAGGCGGTGAAGACGCGTGCAACAACTTCTGACGCGTATAATTACACGCTAACCTTGATTCAGCATTATTGGAAAGTGTCGGGTTTGATACTGACGGAAAATAACCATCCCAATCAATCGCCGGAGCAGCAATCATGGAGCTTTAAAAGGTCATAGAAAGCCTTCTGAGTGACTGTACTCTTCCAATTAATAACGACTTTTGATATCAAAGCCACCAGGCCGGTCGGGATGCTCGAAGACTCGCCATGATGCCTTTGGCCGCGGACGTTGACAATGGATCTAATGAGAGAATGGATTCGTTCCTACATTCAAGCGGCCGTTTGTCTTTGTCTAGATGATTTACCGGAAGCAAACAGCCATCGAACCCGATCGAAGCTGGCAAGGCCTCAGAAAGAAGGAAACGGCTTTCGAATTAGAGTAGATGACCGGCAAACGGTTCAGGTGCTCAGAGTATGTCATGATATGTCCAGCCCCGTTACGTGCTGTACATCAACTAATAACCTGAATAATAGTGGCAGGACTCGGACTCCCCCATAGAGGCGATTCTCTCAGATTCCGTAGCGACTATTCAAGGTCGTTTTTCGAATGAATCAGTGAGAGAATACGCACGCAGAAAGAAAGCCGACATTCGATCAAATACAAAAGGAGCTGTCATGAAAATCACAGATTTTGACATCTTTTTAGGCCGAACCTCAGGGTCAAATTCCCGTATCGTGCTGTATATCCGAACCTTTGAGATTATGGGTTGTGAAGGCGCAGGGACCTTTTGCAGCCCCCGCCACATCTTAGACTTTCCATCGATTTCCGCTTTAGTCGGACAATGCCAAACCGCAGGAGGAATTGAGGGTATCATTGGACGACCAGATAAGTCAGAAACAGATCCTGAGCTGTCGGCGTCTGTCGCGACAGTTGAAGGACCTCGTTCAGCTGAAACACACCAATCGTCCCAAGCAACCATCTCGACACAGGTTGAAACGGAGAAAGTTTCCGACATATTGAAACGGCCTAAACCAATGCCTATGACATCTCCGACGAATTTGACCTCAAAAGACATTCTCGCCCATCTTCCCTCAAACGTGCAAAGTCACCGACCCCCTTCCAACCACAATATTCTCTCGCCCTCTCCGTCGCTGTCCAGTGAGAATGGTAACTATGACAATGGATCAATGCCGCCTCCACCAAGGCCCAACTCTAGAATATCGATAAAATCAAATGGGCCTTGCCTAAATTCTCCACGTCGTCCGGGACCAACGTTTCTACGGCCGAAAGAGACGAACAATAGAGAAAATGCGCCAAAGGCCGATGTCATTCAGTCTGTCTCTTCCAGGGCTTCTACGTCTAACGTGCATCAAAAACGGGACCAGAAGACACAATCTTCGCCGTCGGCACCGGCAGCCCCTCAGAATTGCCTAAATGATAACAATACTGCTGAAGTAAACAGTTATCCAAGTTCCGCGAAGCCAATTAGGCGACGGAGAGGCGTGACCATTGATGATGCTGATCCGTGGAAGAATTGGAAACGAATAACGCGACGAGATGTGTTCATTCCCAGGGATCAGCAGGAACTGATAGATAGCCCCGATTCCTGGGTTCCCCCTCCCGCGGGCCAAACTTTGGCTTCTGGGCGTGTTCCTATAAAGCTTTTGCAGAGTTGGAATGAGCTTCAAACAAAACTGCGTGAAGTGAAAATCGCACCTGAGAATCAAAGTGAAGAAAACCATCACCCCGAAGAACAAAGGGAACCGTCGATGACGCATGAATCGCTCAACTCCTCAGCGCGAAGTTCATCTTCCGCAAGCGAATTTGGTGAGGATGAATGGCCCTCGACGTCTCCCCCATCAGACAGTCATCGCCTGCCTCCTGATAGTAGCCCAATAAAGTTGGCTCCAAGACTCGAATCTCGGATTTATAAAAATAGGCGGACAGTTAAAAGTGTACGGGACCACACTGAAGAGCTTAATGACTTCGATGGTGGCGCAAATGACCCAAACATTCCCAGAGCTGACACTGCCCCGCTTGCACAGGTAATAGTTCCTGAATTAGAACACTCTGATGCTTCAGATATTGAAGTTTCTATGCCGAGAGGACTTGAAACCTCAACACAGGCAAACCAGGCGTGCTTAGAATTGACGCAGGAAGAGTCAATTAGTAGTTCTGGACCACCACTGCCTGCATCTAAAGGGGCATCATTTACACAAGTCAAACAATCTCCGGAAACTGCTCCTACCCGTGCAAAATCTCGGGTAGGAGTCATTCAACATCGAGATTGCGAAGGACAACTTGACCTACCTGTCGAAGGGACTAATGAGACATCGAAATACACTTCAGATATGGTTATTCCAGCGACATTTGGTAGTAATTATGCGGGGAAGCAGCCACAGGACGTTGATATGGCAGAAGAACTGGCTGAGGCATCTTCTTCATCAAGCGCGTCGAATGGCCTAGACAGTGATGGTGTTAACGCGGGTAATCAGTTGATTTCTGAATTAGGTGGTTTCATTCAGGAGGCTGCCTCTCGGCCGCAAAACCCTGGTTTTCATGACGCCGTTTCTACTATGAATACTGAGAATATAATAGACACTCCATGTCCCAATTCTCGTCGACCTGTTTCGCCCGGCTTTCATAAGAAGCGGAAACGGGACAGCAATGGTTCCGGCCGGTCATGGAGTCCCAAACGCAGGATTGTGGATGCCGAAGCCAGAACGAGCCAAATTATGCCTAGGACAAGAGAGAAATCAACGGAACAGTCCCCGATTCGCAGCCTCCGTCAGAGCTATTTCAGACAAGCGTCTCCATCTTCCGCCGTTGAAAAGATATATCTCAAATTCAAAGAAGCGTACTCCGCTTACAAAGGCGATATTCACACCTTCACGGACTCCTGTCTCAAAATTCAGACCCTGCGTTCGAGAGGCTCGCTTGCAAAATCGATTCTATGGGATGACTTTGTTTGTCGCGAGGTCACCCAATATCAGGATTACATCCAACGATGTCAGAACAGAAAGGAGGACCCTGAACCCTACCAGCAATACTTTTTCGCACGTGTCACTGTGCCATTTTATAAAAAACGAAATCTAACCGTGAAGAGCATCAATATCATTGACGCATGGGCCGAAGAGGCTCAAAGGCAGTCCGAAATCGAATCCGTGTCAGACACTGAATTGACAGCCGCCCAACGAGCAGAAGCTTTTGAGCTTGGGCTTCGAGAAAGAGACCGAAATAGCAGTAATAAATGCTCTGAAGTCGCTGGAGCACAGGGACTGAAAAGGCCATATCGGAAGAGAAACGACTCGATCTCTATACCTGACAGCGAAGAATGGCGTATGTATGAGACGCATGAGACTGCCAGCATTGAGCTAGGCGACACGGATGACTCTAGACTTCTTTCTGGCGCGCAAAAACGGAGTCTCCTGGAATATTCCGAAGTTGAGATGGACGATGAACCTATGGTTTCGGCGGGGGGTGAGAGCACTGCATCACTAGAAGACAGTATCGATGACCCTGTCTCTCCATCGCAACTTCGACAATCCCGCAGAGAAACTAAGCCGGTTCTGGAGAGGGAAAAGGAGATCGATAGCGATGAAAGCGAGATTGAAGAGCAACGCACGGGCGGGGATTCCAAAGGAAAACAACCTCAATATCTCATCGACAGCGAATCAGAACATGAAGCACCACAGGTATCGCCGGCAGATGATGAACGGTCCATGGATGAAGCGTTCTACACCACAGATTCCTTCTACCCCCCATATCGGCCGCCCAAGGAGGCCGCCGACAAGAAGGGTGGTGGCCACGACATCACAACAAATCAACGGGCTGAATCGCCGTCATCGAACTGGTGGAGGGATCCCAATACTCCATTCAAATCCTTCGCACGTGCATATACAAACCTGCGCAGTGAACTGGGTCGATATCGTCGCCAAGGGAATGCTGAAGCCGTTCCGGTGGATGAAAATGGTGTCATCCTTCCACAGAAGCTTCTCAATCCCGATAATCGGCCGGTAGAGGGGAGGATGAATAGCATGGGGTGGAAAATGTGATTTTACTATGATGGCCACTCGTAACCAACGATGTCATCCATTTCCGCGCATGTTTGTGAAGTGCTGAATGGGCATTTTTTAGATATAACTTCGAGCTTCACATTTACCTCTCCGGTGTGTTAGATATGAACGCAATATTGCTACAACACTAGTACTGCATTCTATGCCAGATTAGACTGCTCGTCGTCATCAGGATATGTGCCTCAAGTGGTACTCATAGATTGACGGGTATCTATGTAGAATGGAAAACAATCGCTAGTAACACAATCATTATCATTGGGAAGGCCAATCAAATCAGAAAACAAGTAATAAAAAGAACTCCCAGTTCTAGAGCCAGATATCATAATGCACAATCCTGTTCCAAAGGCATTCCCGAACACCGCATCCGCGGGAAGTAAAAGGGGCAGGTAGGTAATATATACAGAACATTGCAAATCGCGGCCCGATTAAACATTTCGTGATAAGTGGTCGTTATTTTCCGAAATACGTTTTTGACAGAGTTCTTCCATTCGACAAAATGGAGGGCCTAGGGAGATTTCGCATGAATGGGGTGCGGAATCGATTTTTTATTGATTTTGATATTTTTACCGATATTTAGACGTGGCGGTATGGTTCGTACGCGGCACCCTGCTGGGGAGGCATGTTGTTGAGCGGGACAGAGTTACCACCGATATTGTTACCACCGTATGGGCTCGCGACACGCTCATATGTGTAAGGAGTCTTCTCGGCGACGATGCCGCGTTTGCCCTTGCGATCTCTGTGGTCATATGGGGATCTCCCTGAGCAGCAGCAGACGCTCATAAGCCAGAAGAGTGCACCAGCGAAAGCGAATGCGCTAGCCAACCAGGTGATGCCGAACATGCGTCTTCCCACGCTCGCTTTGATGTTGAATGGCTCCAGGCCCTTGTTGATGGCGCCAGAAAGAATTGCGTACAGAGCGGTTGCCGTGGCTGACGCAAGGATTGTAAATAAAGCAGAAATCTATTACTTCATGTCAGCATGGGTAGGATGACGGCATGTTGTCGGAGAACTTACACCTGCAAAGATGGTGGTTGCAAAACTACCCCATCGACTGAATATGGCAGAGATCCCCACCACCAACTGGACAACGCTTGCTGCGATGGCAATCGCGTAGGCAACAAAAAGCCATTGTGCAACTTTCTTGTATGCGCTCAGACCCTTGGATAGCGTTTTGGGGTAATAGTCCTTCACTTTCTCGGGCAATTCCCACACATCGATAGGGTCGAACCAGTATTTCGCCTTCTTTTCTGAGCATTTGTACTCGCCGTTCTCTCCTTCTTTGTAGCAGTGGTTCCACAGACCGACGATGTAGTAGTCGTGCAGCTTTCCGCTCGCCTGGGCTTGTTGTAATCCCTGTGCAAGAGGGCGCAGCTTATCGTCGATGCCTATGGAATCGGTTTTTATATCTTTCAGGTTGGCCTACATCGTCAAGAGCAATCGCAGTTAGAACAAGAGGCAACCCAGAGACGCATCGCGAATGGAACTGACCTCAACAAAATATATGCTGTTCAGTGGACTGCTCGATTTCGTTGCGCCCAAAGCAACTAGTACAAGACACACTAACGCGGCAATTGAAAGTAAATATGGCGTGAATATACACGCTACCCTTCCTGCTTTGCCCATCTTGCGCGTTGAACAGTGAGGTTCGTGTTTGAGAGGGAGTGACGCGGCTCAGTTGCTCTTTGAAGCAGCGAGAGAGTAATCGGGATAGCACACGATCGGTTGCTGGCAATGACTTGAGTCTGTTGAGGTTCAGAATCAATTGACGCAGAGAGTGTTGAAGACAAAGAATGATTGAAAAACAAACAAATCAATCAATGGAGACGTAGATGAGATTCTGAGGTCATGACCAAGGCGGCCGAGTGCATTTTATAAACAGGCTGGGATTTCGCGTGCCAAGCCAAAGGATGATGTGGAGGATGGAGATGACGCGCTAAGAGGGCTTGACCGTGGCTGGAGTGGGCAGTTGGGCTGAACGAAGCTGACTCTGCGAGGGGCACGGCTGCGAGAACAAGTCACGCTTCCGCACGCTAGCCGACGGCCGGCCAACCAGAGCCGCGCTGACGGGGCCTCGCGAAGCTTAGCGCGGTCTATTTTTGCACGGCTCCACGCGCTAAGCCTTCCTGGGCGCTCGACGTGCGTGGCTGAGTTCCACAGAGCTTAACCGGATCGGGCAGTTTCCATCGTCCCGTTTGGGTCAACCGCTGCGCACACATGCTGAGGCTCTGGCAACGTTGTTCTCAATTCTCGAATGAACACGACGATGCTGGGCCCTGTGGTTTCACCTGGACCCGATATCGAGCTCTGCTCCATCCAACAGCTAGCAAGCTCGCTTCGCCGCACTGTCGAAGTCTCAATAATACCCGAAAGCCACCAACAGATTGTTTCTCCAGAGCCTGCGTTTCGTGCTTTTTGTTCTCGGCCTACACCTACATTCATCAGTCACTCGGGCTCGAGAGCAGCGCTTTTAAGCTTCTGCTTTCTTTTCCTTCACCGTCTATCGTTCGGCTGTTAGCGTAGTCCGGGACATCTGCGCAGTGACCTGTGAGTAGGCTTGTAGTCCAAGCCGAACCAACTCCGTCATGCACGAATGTGAAGCTCAAAATAAATGTCCCAGATTCTCCAAATGCCTGGATAATTGACGGGCTAGATTTGATGATTGCGGGATCCAACCTTATCCCCGCCTTTTGACTTTACAGAAACGGTCATTATTGAGTGTGTGAAGGAGGGAACAGCCTTCATTACATTTGACTCTTTGGCTTGAATACCGGTTCCTGGCTCTGCCACTGTGTCATCCCGAATGGAAACTTACATCTCATAGGTCAGTGGACCGCTCAACGTCTGCTGGTCTCTTACCGTACATACATCAGTGATTGCATCTGCATAGTTCGAGGTGCAGAGTGTACCGGACTCGACCTTTTCACGGGCTATCAAGTGGCATTATGCTATCGTATACTTCTCCAATCGGGATATACGCTCTTACGAATGGCGATCGCGGGAGAATCGAATTTGTCTGTTCGTTACGACTTATATCATGGGTATTGCCTGGACTTAGGGTCTTGGACAAAATATCAGACGAGAACATGTCTCCGGCCACACCCCCATAGAGTTGACTTTGTTGAATTTTGGAATCGAAATTTTTTGAGCCCAGCTTTTGGGTATTCCCTATGCACCGTCGACTCTCCACATATCCATACCTACACCGCAGACAACCAGATGTGTCCCTGTTTCCCCGTCGTCATCAGTAGTCAAAACGTCTACAGACGATATATCCGCAATGGCAGTATACGAGTTCCGCGTTAAGGTAACCGCCACGTCTTTATCACCTCCTTGTTGGCTAACATGAACAGACCATAGTTTTAACCGCTGATCGTTTCCTGAAGACGCGACGGTGACAGAGTAGCCCGTATCTTGATGCTTCACACCGCGGGTCACTGCGATCGCATTGATAGCCGATGCATGCGCATGTGGCAGCGAAGTAAAGGACAGTGACGGATTGCTTCGTGCGGAGCTAGTCGTAGGCAAAGCTATCCTTGAGACGGACAGTGCATTGTCGTCACCACCACAGAATACGAGTACCTCCGTTTCTGAAACTTGCAGCATTTCCATCGCTTTGATGCTGCTCTGGTGGATGGCATGGCGGCCTCCACATTCCAGTTCGAACGGCACAGCGGGAATTTCACGTTCCAACCGGTGCACAGCGTTGTCGTGAGCTTGGAAGACTGAGCCAAGCGAGTTTGTCAACTCCCAGGTTGCGAGATGTCCATCGGTCGAGGTAGTCAGTAGGTATAATCTTTGGCCTGAGACGACGAAACGAATATACGTGAGGCAGTTTGTAGAATATTGCCCCTGGGCAACGAGCTCAAAGGACCCTCCCGAAGAGTTTGGTTCGTAGTAAAATATCTGACTTGTTAGAACGAAGGAAGAATCAAAGGGGCTGGACTTTGTTAAGCTCACCGTGGTTGTCGAATTTGAATATGTCAATGCCAGCATAAAGGCATCCCGATTGCTCAGCCTCAGGACATCGAAATGTGTGATACGAAGGTCGGACACAGGCTTGCTCTTTGGGCACTCGCCGACAAGCACTACGCCGATGCCAAAGCCAGGGATCGACCTTATTCTCCAAATAAACAGTTCTTCGCACCCGGAGCTGCTGAGGAGGAATCTTCTACAGGGCGACCATTGAAGATGTTGGACACCTGCTGTATGCCTTTTCAACGTCTTTTGGCAGTTAAATTTATCGCCATCATGACCCGAGCCTTTTGGCCTAGGAAGGAAGAGGCGTATTGTCGTGTCTTCGGCTCCGGTGGCGAGGACTTGGATGTTTGCGCGCCCAGCATTCGATAACGGTCCGGAAAGACTGGCAGATTTGATCTCTCTTCCGTGTCCACCGGCCCTAATGATCCGATGGGATGGGCCTTGGCTTGAAAAAAGATTGAAGCGTGTGGCCTTGTTCCAGATAAACGCTCTTCGCCCTTGGTCGTCAGAGTTGTACGTCCATACTCGATGGCATCCTCCGCACTCAGCGGCCATGAGCTCCGTCTGTGACGATTCGTTCCAAACAATGAAGTGAGCACCCTTGAAACCATACAGCACTAGCTCCTTTGTTCTAGGATTCAGCGTTGCTCCTTCGATGTTCGGGCCAAAAGGCGGAGAGGCCTTGTGAATGGTTTCAACCGTGAGAGGCTGAGAATACCCGTCTAGATGCTCAATAGAGTGAAGCTGGTAGTATCCATCCCTTCCGGTGGTAATGACGTGATTCCTCGTCCCATTTTCCTCATCCAAACTAGTAATAGAGGTAACAGCATCGTTCGCGTGAATATGAGGAGCATAGAAAATAGGCTCGATTTGAGTTGAACCAGAAGCCGCACCGAGGGCATATACTGCAAGACCTCCATGTCTCGAACCCAGGACCAACCAGGACGTACGTTTTATAAACAAGGAAGCAGTAACCACAAAATCCGGTGGTAGAATCAGAACTATCTCTGAAACTGGTTCAACTCCAGGGTAATATTGGACAGTAAAGAAGATGGCCCTGGCTTTGTTCACGAATGTGGCAACAAAGAAAATATACCTGGATGCAGGAGCATGTAGATTTTCACTAGATCCATCGATCATGAAGATTTCCGACAAAGTCGATTCCGTTTGGATCAGTCTCACAACTGAACGCGTACGGTGCTGATATAACCACATGGCACCGTTTGGCACCCCGATTATTCCCACATGTTCCCACGGGTGTCCAGCAATCACGCCCGGCGATCCAAGACCCTCAATGGTGGTTATCATGCTCCAAGACACCAATGGGCTTGACAAGGCCTCAAGTCTTGAGTTCCCAGACGAAATTCGACCAAGAAGCACTTTCCCCTGAGACGTGGTTGCAATGAAGCTGTCGTCGGACACAAAAGCATAATACGCAAGCCTGCCTTCCTTCTTCATCTTCCCTGCAACAGGCTTGTCTTTGAGTCCCAAAAGACTGACCACCTCATCAGCTGAATAGCTCTCCATCCTTTCGCCTGAAGTCTGCACTGGGTAGCAGCGCCGGTCCAAAGTGAATGAAGCCAAGTTCCCGTCCGCACCACCAGAGTAGACATGGAAGGCATTGACATCTTTGCAAGTGGCGACGGACCAGACATTTTTGCCCGTGTGGTACCCATGAGTTGATATGTGGTCAATAGCAACATTCTTGGTAAACAGCTGATGGTTTTCCTGAGCGGGACCTTGCTGAAGCTTGAAGTTCCAAACTTGACAGGTTGTATCCTCGCCACGCGATAAAAGGTTGAAAACCAGGTCCTCCTGACACCGCGAGATATCCAGAAAGTAGACACCCCAAATTCTCGATACGTGGCCCATTGTCTTGGCTACAGATGCTTCTCGACCCAAGTCACCGGTATCATCGCCCGCACCAAAGCCGGTTGAGCGCAGCGCCCTACTTTTTGCTGGACAATCGGCCCCGTGGAAAATGGAAGAGCCACAGGCAGATATATCCCAGACTCGAATCGTTCTGTCATCACTGCAGCTGGCCAAAAATCGCCGCTTCAGTGATTCTTTCTCAAACTGGACTTCTTCGGAGATATCAACTCCAAAAATTGAGCCTTCATGGCCTGTAAAGAAGTGATGTATGGATATTGAGGGGTTCGCGAATACAGGATCCCCAGGAGCAGTCCCTAAGTCACACGTCCAAACAATGATCTCTCCGAATACAGTGCCTGCGGCAATTAGAATTTGGCTTGGTGAAGTCCAGATGATATCAGCGGAGTATAATATCGGCTTGAGGTCCGGCGCTATTTCATGCAGTTGAAACCCAATTTTTGCTGGCTCGCCGTTATCTACCAGCTCCAGGCCAAATATCACATTGTGTGCAGTAATCAAACATCCTTTGTAGCTTGACAGAGTATCAAGGTCACTTTTGGGAGAACCGCAAAAGGAAACATCCAAGACCCAGTCCGGGCACACAAACTCCAGGCTCAGGATGGATAAAGAAACCCGTTCTTCAGATCCGAATTCTTGGACGTGAATCTCCAGTAACCGGAGAGACTGCCCTCCCCAGATGAGAATCTTAGAATTGCATTTTGGCTCTGCAATTGTAGAATTCAAAACTTGGATCCCATGGACGTTGTTCCTCTGAAAAACCCGACGACGCTCGAGCACCTGATCTGTAGCATCGTCGTTTATAACAATATACGGGCCATGGCCACTCAGGATAAGCTTATGTCCAGATATATTGAGCACTTGAATCGCCGTTATTGGCAGACAAGTATCCAGGTTCTACCAAATCATTAGCGTCACCGTTTAGGATAGTTACATGTAGTCTCAGTAATCTAATTGACGGACCTCCAATACGCATGACATCGAAAAATGTCTCCTGAGCACGCCCAGCTCCGGGAATTCAGGGTACTTCGTCGAGGTCGTTTTGTTCGATGCGTCCCTCTTTTCACTCCGTTCACAAATTGTTGGCCGTATGGGGAAACCGGGGCACAACCCTCGGTACCACAGTTCTTCCGTTCCCGACACCATGGATCACGGGATGGACCCGACACACCATCTGACGGACACGACACCTTAGGAATGTGATAGCTGTTGGATACCATACTCACCTTTTGCTGATTCGTTCACTAAATTGGTTCCTCTCATATGTTCTGCCTGATTAACTACGCCCCGGGATGGCGGTGCGACCACCGTATGCCCAGAGACCGTTCTCCCATCGTCCATGCCAGCATGCCCTTTGATCATGCTGATGAGGCATCCCCCTATCCCCATTTCCTCCACCATTTGATGACCAAGCCGAGACCTTCTTTCTCTTCGCATCAGTCCGTGTGGCTGTCGTGAACATTGCCTGATGTGATAGCTTGTAGAAGTTGGTTCCGGAGTGGTGCGAATGCCCGAAATGGCATTATTCTGGCCTGGTTCTGGCTACCATTGATTGGTGGGAAGAGGGCTCAGATGACAGTGGATATGCCAGGGAGACCGATTTTATCAAAGAGTATGTCAATGATGAGTACGATGCTGGCCCTGAGGAAACAGGGGCGCTACAATGGTGACACACTCGATTCCTTGTTGTGCCCGTAGACGATCGGCCAAATAGCTTGCTGCTCAAGATCACGCATCTCCATGAGAAGGGAGATGATAGAAAACCAATGGTGTGAGTGGACTTCAGGTGCAAGCTGCACCTCTACTCCCTCGATGATGAGAACGCTAATGGCCTACTAGGAGAACATTTATCCCTGGCCCTCACGGCCTTCGACCTTCTCGGCCAACTGTTCTCGTTGGCCATCGCGGATGGGGCCTTTGCGGCCAATATTCGAAGCTTGAAAAATGTCCACCGCTACCCTGTTTGATAAGATCACTCTATCAAATTCATCGAATGTGAAAATCTACCTCTACAATACAGTAATAGTCGGACAGTATTCGAACTCCACGCAGTTGCCCGAGGCCAGGACACATCGACCGTTGCTCACCACTTGACCCTGAGGGCATTTGGCTCCGTTTTTCAGCACACAAGTCCCATTCTCAAATACAAGGCCGTCGTCACACTCGGGCTTCTTGTCCGCAACGCACTTGTTTTTGCCGTCAGGATGAAATCCCTCCTCGCAAGTTGGGGGGACATTAGCAACGCAATCCTCTCCG
Organism: Chrysosporium keratinophilum; assembly: GCA_029850275.1. Classification (NCBI taxonomy): domain Eukaryota; kingdom Fungi; phylum Ascomycota; class Eurotiomycetes; order Onygenales; family Onygenaceae; genus Chrysosporium; species Chrysosporium keratinophilum. Next base: position 1,979,042 of record JARBIX010000012.1, read on the forward strand.
TCGAATGTTCCTTGAGCGCACTGAGGTCCTTGACCCACACAAGCGTTACTTGTACTGTCCCACGTCGTCCCTTCGCCGCATTGGATTTTGTCATTGATTGAAACACACTCTCCACCACGAAGGGTAAAGCCTGCTTCACATCCGGATTCCTCCACGGAGACGCATTTGCCGCCTAGCCATTGATGATCAGAGGGACAAGTCGGTGGGCCCTCCGTGCTGACGCAGTGCTGCCCGTCCCAGAATTGGTGCTTTGGGCATTCTGGGTCGCCCACCACACACTGATCCCCGATGCGAACACCAGACTTGCACTTGGGCTTCTCGTTGCTGGCACACGTCCCATCAGCAGTCATCACCGTTCCACCAGGACATTCAGGTGTGGCAGACGAGACACATCGGCCGCCTTCCAAAACGAAAGGTTTTGGGCATCGTGGAGGGCGGCCAGTTACGCATTCTTCTCCATCAAATGTAGTTCCATCTACTTCGCATTTCGGGTGTTCTCCAGTAACACAGTGAGTGCCATCGAACTTCGCGCCGTCATCCTCACAGGTTGGCGGCAGAAGACTCACGCAAGTGTTACCCTCTAGTTTGGTATCTGGACCGCAAGTTGGGGGCTTTCTCAAAATACACTTGCCTGCTTCTAGGATCATTTCCTCAGGGCATTTTGGATTCTCCGAGGCAATGCAATGAGCACCTTCGTTCTCGAGGCCGGGAGGGCAGAGGGGAGGTTCCAAAGAAACACAATGCCCAGCAACCACTTTAAAGTCAGGAGGGCAGATTCCGGTGCCCTTATGCTGCGTTTGGCAGCGGTTACCGACCTGGAACTGCCCGGGAGGGCAGCCGTCAGGGCCGACTTGGGTGAAGCACACCTCGCCGTCCCAGGATAGACCAGACGGGCAACAGCGAGAAGATTTGGAGGAATGATCAGTGACAAAATCATAACCCATTTGACAAATTGGCTTCGTACGCAACACACACTTGTCTCCTTTTAATGCAGCCTCCGGCCCACAGTTTGGCGGATGAGACGAAACGCAGAGATTTGTTTTGGGATCAAATGCGGTTCCATCGGTTGAGCATTGAGGGCCTATGCTGGATACACAGATGCCACTCTTAGCCTCGCTATTCGGGGGACAAATGGGAGCGTGCAAGGAGAAACATTTTCCGGCCTTGGAGTCGAAGATCGTTGGCTCGATGCAAATTGGGTCCTTCTCGCTGACGCATTGGCTGTCTATAACCTTTAGACCGCTTTTGCAGACAGGTGGCTTCTTGCTCACACACACTTTCCCGTTGAACTTCGCCTCGGGATCCTGGCAAGTCGGTGGTTCTTTGGACTGGCATACTCCTCCACTCGATTCGAGGCCGTCCGGACACCGAGGCTTATCTTTGTGAGCGCATATTTTGCCTTTGAGAATTGTTTGACCTGGGCATACGGGAGATTCGGACGATACACAGAAGCTGCCCTTAAGTTTGCCGTGGGAACAGATGGGAGTTGATACACAATTGTCACCATCGAGTCGGGTGTGTTCTGGGCACTTGGGGACGGCTAAGACACATTTATCTCCGTCAAATGTCGTTCCTGTCGGACAGCACTTGACTTTATCTCCGGAAGGATCAGCGATAGGGATAATATCATCTAGCGTGTACCGAACATGACTTTTGGACCTCGAAACGAGGATTTCCTGAACCGAAGCCTGACAGGCTTGAAAGGCGAACAACAAAGGAAGCGTCGTTAGTAGTCGGCCCATGATAGTAGACTAGCTGACAGAATCAAAAATGGTTTTAGCAGGAGCATATTTGGGAAGAAGAGGGGAGTTATATGCAAAATATCATGTCTAGGTGTTGGGCCGCTTACACGTCCGTTCGAGCCATTGATGCGGTTGAAATGAACTCGTCAGTCCTTACTCCAAAAGGGGTCTCCATTCAAGTTCCCGTGAAGATCGACGGGCAGATCTCCCCGTCTCCTCTTTCCCCTTCTTAAATGAGGCGTTAAAGTTGCAAGCTGAACCGCACTTCAGCAACTCCCTTTGTGCCGGGATGCGAGAAGAAGGCCATTTTCGCTAGCAATTCAAGCTCTCTAGTTAGTATACAGTACTAACACAAAAGTCCTTCAGCCGCACCCATTCTCCACCGAAACCTACATGTTCTGAGAGAGGTGTTCTCAACAAATGTTTTGAGATCTACATCTGATAATCATCATCCATACATCAAAGGCAAGAGAGATACCCTGATATATCCCATTGCTATCCCCGCACTATGTATATTCCTTTGGACGTCTTTTACATATGACGCTTTGGATGATCGAGGGGTTGAAAATTTCTAGTTACCTACTTGTGTCTACGTTTCTTCAATCTGGGCACCGTTTCCGTCACTGGAATCCAAGATTCCACCTTCAAATCAACATATCTTTTAGACTTGTCCGCGGACATTTGTTGAAACTTGCTGACTGAAGGCCTTTTGCGGAGGAACTGATGGATCTACGTTACGAGGGCTTCATTTGCTCCGTCAGGCCCACACGTCTGCCGGCTTTGCGTGAGCTTTTCCTTGAATGTCGTAAACCATATCCAAATTGACTATTGTCATGACTTGTTATCCACAACAGAAAACACACCGCGCGCCGAATCTTGTTGTGGCAACGCCACAAGTGTGAGACGTTATTGAAGAAACGAGGTTGAATCGATTATCTCATTCTAAAGTATATACACCTTGCCCTTGGTCGTTTTCTCAATGCTAGTGCTTGATATGGTGTCGATGACCGCTGGATGAACGTACATGCAGACAGACACTTTATGGCCGAACAAGTTCTCCTTTCTCCGTACGCCGTACTTTATGGGCATTGGTCTTTGATGCGGGATGCTCCAGCCGCCTTGAAGACGACACATTGAGTGCTCTCAGGCGATCGCGGGAACAGCGGCGAGCTGAGAGCATCCTGCAAATCCCAGCAGAATGTGTGGATCAGAGGAACAGGATAGGATAATTAAACTATGACGATGACGATGACGACGCGAAGGATATGTGTTGGGAGAATCATAAGTAGGGAAAGATGTTTGCTCGTTGCAGAGCAAAACTACAATGCTACTTTCCCGCCAACTTGGCATTGACAGTGCTCGCTAACTCCTCCATTTACTTGCTGCTGCATGATTTGAACATTGCTTGACTCAGTGCTTTCTATCCCTTTTATTGTCTGGGTACGAACTACACAGAGCACCATGCTCTTTGGACCTCCGCTACTTCTCTCCATTCTTGGGTTGGCCACCGGATACGCGTCTGGTGCCAATGTGTGCCTCTCAGCCTCCAATCAACCAGGGACGGCGGGCTATAACACCTGCTGTGCAGGTGAAACCGGCGGTAAAGGATCCGTAAATGGCGCTGAATTCGAGTATACATGCACTACATTCGCCAGGAATCGCAATCAGCAAAAGGAAAAGGCTATAAATGCCCAGACGGCAAGGGACTGCGTCAAGGAGTGCAACAGCGATAGTGACTGCATTGTTGGCGTTTGGCAAAGTGCTGCGCAGAGATGTTACATTGTTACAGACCCCAACTTTCAGACGCGCAAGTTTGACAAGTACATGGTGCTCCGAAAGACCGGGAGAAAGGGCGAAGACGTGGATGCACAGGATTGCAAAGAGAAGGTTGCCACGGTGACCGAACAATGCAAGGAAGAAGAAGCTAAGAAATGCAAGACGCAAATGGATAAACTTGAAGACGCCATGCGGGCTGAATGTGCCAAGCAATCGGCGGGCAAATGCGACGAGCAGAAGATTCAGGATCAGTGTAAGAAGGAGTCTGAGGTGGTCTGTGATAGGGAGAAGGCGACGCTGAAAGATAACCTTGGCGAGAAATGCGAGCAGGAAAAGAAGGCTTTGACCAGTCAGTACACGGCAGATAAAGCGCAAGCGGCAGCACTTTGCAGTCAAGACAACGCAGACAGGTTGCGAGCATGCGATGATGCCAGGCGCACAGCCGAAATCGAAAAGGGTATCTGTCAGAAGGAGCTTGATGACACTAAGAAGAAGCTACAAAAGCTCGAAGGCTCAGCGGGCACGGGCTCAAAAACCCCACCTGTCAAGGAGTCGGAAGAAGACCAATTTCTGGATGAAATATCCAAATACAACTTCGTCAACATCTGTCCTCGATTCAACGGCAGAAAGTTCATCACAACGAACAAAGATGGCAAAAAGAATGAATGGGAAGTCCTTTGCGATCATTGGTGCAACCAGGGCACCTGGCACGACGCCATACAGTGGTCATGCTTCTCCAAGAATGTGGTCGAGATTGTTAAAGAGAAGCAGGAAATGAGGGACTACCACGGTGTCTGGATCAATGACAACGGCGCCTGCAACCAACAGGTCAAAAATCATTTCGCGACACCTGCTTGTTGGCCGCATCCAGGTAGTCGACACCACTGGATCCGGAGAACACGCGCATTCTTTTGATGAAGGGAAGTTTGTTGAGAGGTAGAACCCCATAGAGGTTATCTTCGGCCACGATACCAATTTATGGGAGATGACCTCAAGGAAATGTACCTTGATAAGCTCTGTCGAGGCTTCTGACTATAGCAACCTGGCCTGTCTTTCCGGTTTGATTTTGCATGGATATCAGTCATCCCAAGAACTCCCTTGTGCCTTCATAACTGCAGTAGTAGCAGATGCGTGCTGTTTGCCATCTCTGTGAACATCATGGTGATTGGAGATTCATGTAACACCTAATACAGTTTGTTCATCACTTGCTCACACACTGCTGCATGTGATATCAAACTCTCAAAGCTGACTTGCTTGGCTTCACTGTATGTGCAGTTTATGCACTCGTCTGTCAAAAAATGCCCTTTATAAGCTTTTATAACACTCCCCCATGTTTCACCGTATTTGAGCCATCTCAAAACACTCTGTGTTATACTCACTCAACCAATGAAATAGCTTTAATATGACACTAGTGTAAAAGCTTAAATGAAATAACTGGTCTGCCGTAGCTAATTAGCCACGTGCTTTCGGTGGTGCCCAAAGTCGTGATGGCGAACGTCAATCCATCCAGGCAGCACAGAAACAGCACACATGTTCATGAGTTCTGACTATCCTTCAATTTCGAAAGCCGGTCCTGGCTAAGCCTTGAGATGTGCTTCTTCTTTCTGTGTATCAGCACAGTTCAAGCGCCTTTGCACGCGGATCATGGGTGTTACAGGCCTGTGGACTGTGGTTAAGCCCTGCGCCAGGCCTATCAAGCTCGAAACCCTGAACAAAAAAAGACTCGCTGTTGATGCGTCCATATGGATTTATCATTTCTTAAAGGCAGTACGCGATAAAGAAGGCAATGCTTTGAGGAACGCTCATGTCGTCGGATTCTTTAGACGAATATGCAAGTTGCTTTACTTTGGGATCAAACCGGTTTTCGTTTTCGACGGAAGCGCCCCAGCCCTGAAACGTCAAACGATTGCTTCTAGGAAAAAGAGGAGAGAGGGAAGAAGAGAAGATGCTGCGAGGACTGCAAGCAAGCTGCTTGCCGTGCAGCTGCAGAAAAGGGCAGAGGAAGAAGAAATCAAGAGAAAAGATCAAGTTCCCCGTGAACGCGACGAAGAACCTTTACCGGAAGACCTAGTGTATGTAGACGAAATTTTGATGACTCCTAAAGAGAGGAAACAAAACCGCCAATTTCGCAAAAAGGATGCATACCACCTTCCTGACCTGGACGTCTCTCTCTCGGAGATGGGTGCTCCAAACGACCCCAGAATCATGTCTCATGAAGAACTGGAAGACTATGCGCGGCAGTTTCATTCTGGGGATAACATCAATCTATACGACTTCTCCAACATCGATTTCGATAGTCCTTTTTTCCTAAGTTTGCCTGCCAGTGATCGATATAATATTTTGAATGCGGCAAGGTTAAGGAGCAGGCTAAGAATGGGATATTCAAAAGATCAGTTGGATACCATGTTTCCAGATCGGATGGCGTTTTCAAGGTTCCAGATAGAGCGTGTCAAGGAACGCAATGATTTGACGCAGAGACTGATGCACATCAATGGCATGAATGCCGACGATCCGATCTATGGCTCAAGCTCGCGGATTGCCAGTGAGAGAAATAAGGAATACGTACTCGTAAAAGACAATGGAGTTGAAGGCGGGTGGGCCCTGGGAGTTCTTGGAAACCGCGAGGGCGAGAAACAAAGCAAGCCAATCGATCTAGAGGCGTACGGGAAACAACTTTTGCCGGAAGAGCACGTTGGTTCAGATGAATCAGATGTTGAATTTGAAGACGTACCCATTGAGGGCCTCAATCGGCTGCCAAAGCTTCCCATCTTTGAAAGCGGCGTTTTTGATGAATCCATTCGCCAGCACACCCTCGAAGCCGCACAGAAAAGACAAAGAGCTTTCGCCTCAAACCAACAGACAGCGGAATTCCCCCTTGAAACAGCAGAGAACGCTTCAACAATTGGGGAAGATGACCTGTTTGTTCCGGATGTGGCGTCCAATGTTGCTGCAGCTCGAGATCCATTATTCGACGAAATTGAGGACGAAGATCTCCGTTGTGCCATTCAAATGTCGCTGGATATCCCCAAGGATGCTAACACTGGTGGTGGTGACGACGCGGTTGACGCTTTGGCGGACGAAACCTCAAATCTACTAAATCCTCAACTTAAGATTCCCGTCGTTGAAACCGAAGATTTGGCCAATGCAGACGACGATGATACAGATCTATTCGCTGCTATCGCGAGATCAAAATCTACCAAACAGACTTTTAAGCCGCAACAGGCGGACCGTCCGTTTGGTGGATTATTGCCATTCAAGCCATTCAAAGTCACTAAAATCACCGGGACTGGAACCGCTCAGCTAGATGCGGTTGATGAGAATGCTGGTGGTTTTCAACGGAATGAGAAGAAGGCGCCAGAAACATCTGAACCACTACCCCCTTGGTTCGCAGGCAATACTCAAAGTCAAGATTTCATCGGGCGGGAGACTGATGATCAATATTCTGGAAAGGATCCGTACAAGCAGAGCACCCAATATAATGAGATCTTGGTCAATTCAAAGCCTATGGAAACCATTGATTTGGACGAAGACGAGACTGAAGAATTTATTCCAGTTGAGTCCACCCGTTCATCCTCACATATGTCAATCCAAATGACATCTCCCGAAACCGAAGCAGTCAACAGAACAAAGGTAAAGGCGCAATCCTTTGGGGCCACTGTCGCCAATGACGAGATAATCTCGGGGACCCCTCTACATTTGCCTGTCGTAACAGAAGCGGAGAAAAATAAACCGGCAACGGAAGACGATGCCAACATTGTGCAAAATTTGGAGGAGAAGTCACCAACCCCCGAATTTGAAGATGTGGATATTTTTGGAAGTAACAGACCAAATGAGAACATACAACCCGAACCCGATCTCAATTCACATATTATCGATACTCGTTTTGAAGAAGACGATTATTCCGACCCTGACGACGCCGAATTGATTCACCAACTTGCAGCGGAGACAGAAGAACATGCCAGATTCGCCTCTACGCTAAATTTCAAAAGCCAAGCCGAGAATGCATACGACTATGAACACGATTTGAAGCAGCTTCGTGCTCAGCAGAAAAAGGATAGAAGGGACGCCGACGAGGTGTCTCAAATCATGGTCTCTGAATGTCAACAACTACTCAAATTGTTCGGGTTACCCTACATCACTGCTCCCATGGAAGCAGAAGCCCAATGTGCCGAACTAGTGTCGCTTGGCCTTGTTGACGGTATTGTGACAGACGACAGCGATATCTTCCTCTTTGGGGGCACAAGGGTTTACAAGAATATGTTTAATCAGGCAAAGTTTGTCGAATGCTACCTTGCCAGTGATCTGGAAAAGGAATATGCTCTCGACCGCCAAAAGCTCATTAGCTTTGCCCATTTACTAGGCAGTGATTACACGGAAGGAATTCCCGGGATAGGGCCAGTCACTGCGCTAGAAATACTTACAGAATTTTCTACTCTTGACGAATTTAGGGACTGGTGGACTAAAGTGCAAATGGGCACCATAATCCTGGATGACGCCCATTCTAAATTTCGAAAGAAGTTCAAGAAAAATGCGGCAAAGCTGTTTTTGCCGCCTGCATTTCCTGACAAGCGCGTCGATCTAGCCTACTCGGAGCCTGAGGTAGATTCGGATCCATCAGCATTTCAGTGGGGAGTTCCAGACTTGGATGCACTTCGCCAGTTCTTAATGATCACCATTGGATGGTCTCCGGAACGCACCGATGAAGTTCTCGTGCCAGTTATTCGCGATGTGAATCGTCGGGAGCTTGAAGGCACGCAGGCTAACATCACACAATTCTTCGAGGGTTCTCAAGGTGCGGGAGCGTTTGCCCCACGACGACGTGCAGACGGGCAAAGTCGCATGGAGAAAGCGTTTAGCAGACTGAGACATGAGGCTGAAGCGCGGCAAAGAAACGATCATGTGAGGGGCACGCCGAATGCTACGGTTGATATCGAGACCGATGATGAGGAGTTCCAATCCACAATAGAACCAGGAAGAAGGAAGAGGCAAAAGAAGGTCCGAACGGCAACTGAGGTTGATGACGACTCTAGTCAGCCTGCTGGAAAAGGCCGGAAAAAGAGACGAAAGGCCGCCAATGGGTAAAAGAGTGACAATTGGTGATGTATGCATGTACATTCGGTTGCACATATATGTCGAATTTACTGACACATACCTGTATGGCTTTGGGGTAAATCAACCAGAATCTGAGCCACGAATAACCTGGTTAGAGGAAACGTTTACCAGCTTTCTTAATCCACTGATTGGTGCTCGAGCGTGTACTGACAAGTACCTTTTTGAAAAGCTGGCTGCTGAACCGGTAAAACCATCATATCAATTGAGCTCCGTAGCGGGTTTGCATGTGCCTTATCTGGTCTAGAGTTCGATGTATGTATACCTGGTTCCTTTACAATCCAACGGTCTACCAATGGCTGGGAGACTGCGTTTGCAATAGGTATTTATCGTTTGATCTATGACGTAGAAGTATTGATGGAGCTGGGAGAGCTTAGCAATTGCTTCCAGTTGTATTTACCAAGCACTGGGCTATTGTTGGAGCGTGTAATATGCTGGGCTGTTGGAGATGGCTCGAGGCTGCTATGGACGACAGGAATCGTTTCAAGACACCCTGCAACATCAGTCAGCTTGAAAATGCAGTGGCATACGGAGGTGATGCCAGACGTTGTCTCATGTATCTGTAACAGTTCACGAGCTGACTGAAGATTGAAGGTTGATAATAGAAGAATGGACCTTGGGGTTATCGCACATGAGGCTAAGATAAACTGCGGAAGTGACAGCCGGAAGTGGAGCAATGGTGACTGACATCACCACAAAGCTTGAGGCTTCCCCTCGCTCATCCGTCCACCAACTCAATCCAACAAATCCTCCTCTCGTCTCGTCTCACTCCCCCATCCCATTGCCAGTCTGACTATATAGCAATCTGATCTATCTTGCTCTCGCGGCCGTTTGCAGCTTCGTCAGCTTAGTTTTCTCCTAGGAAATTCACTTGGTTCTCCAGCCATCTTTGTTGTCGTTGTGTCCTTCAAACTTCCATATCAAGGCCACTGGGAACTGAGTGCTAGCCAGCAGCGATAAGCTTGAAAGAACGGCAATTGGCCGTATCTCTTCTCCTGTTTCTCATTAGCTCTTTCAGATCTAATTGACAACTGTATTCACCATGCATCGAACCTATTCCATGCGCCATTCCAGGGCGCCTACAGCGTCCCAGGTGGAGAATCCACCTCCGCCGCTGTCATCGACAAAAACAAGCAGAATCTTCGGCGGTGGGAGCTTAGGTGAGTCTTATACCATTTCTCTTCAGCCAGCGTCCTCGTTATCACTGCATCCCATATGTGAGACGGGCGATCAAGCCATTGCAAGGGCTGCGTCGACCTCACAGTTTACCAAGATTATCAAGGAGCTAGAATCTATTCACCGTCCCCAGAATATATTGTTCTTGTGCATTCCTACAGTAATGGTACGTTGCTAACTGGCATTCGATATTATCCGCAGGCCATGCCTTCCGCAAATCAGCCGCCGGAGCGTTCGGGCCCGACCTTGCAAAGAAGCTCTCTCAACTTGTCAAAATGGAAAAGAACGTCATGAGAAGCATGGAACTCGTCGGTAGAGAGCGAATGGAGGTTGCCGTAGGTGGTCATGGCGCAGTTCCGTTGTGATACCCAGAACTAACCGTTCTGTAGCAACAACTTTCAATCTGGGGAGAAGGTTGCGATGACGATGTTTCGGATATTACGGATAAACTAGGTGTCTTGATATATGAGATTGGCGAATTAGAGGACCAATTCGTGGATCGATATGACCAATACCGGGTTACGATTAAGAGCATTCGCAACATTGAAGCATCAGTCCAGCCTAGCAGGGACAGTATGGATCTCTCCCACTTTAAAACATGTAAAGGACAGCGTTGACTTGAGTGTTATTTAGGAAAGCAAAAAATTACCGATCAGATCGCTCAACTAAAGTACAAAGACCCCAATTCCCCCCGCCTGGTAGTTTTGGAGCAGGAATTGGTCAGAGCGGAAGCAGAGTCTCTTGTCGCAGAGGCACAGCTTTCCAACATCACTCGCGAGAAGGTGAAAGCTGCGTTTTCTTATCAATTCGACTCTCTTCGGGAACACTGCGAGAAACTGGCTATCATTGCCGGCTATGGAAAACATCTTCTCGAATTAATCGACGATACTCCGGTCACACCTGGTGAGACACGACCTGCCTACGATGGTTATGAGGCCAGCAAGGCGATTATCCAAGATTGTGAAGAGTCGTTGACCAACTGGGTCGCATCCAACGCTGCCGTAAATTCAAAACTGTCGACCCGGTCACGGACTCTTTCACAGAGACGCCGAAGCAATATTGCTAGATCTCGAGAAGGGGTGGATTTGGCCGGTCAAGATCAACCGATGAGAGGCGACAGAGATTCTTGGGTCCCGGCCCAGGAACATTCTGGGTATCCCCATTCTCACGGCGAAGAGGAAGAAGAGGAGTTTGATGCCGATGAAGGAATCCAAAACGGAGTTACGGAAACCCGAGCAGAGGAGAGAATTGCAGAATAAATCGCTGCAGGAGGCCTTTTCTATCTGTTGGTCCCTTTCCGTTGCTGCTCAGTAATATTCAATACCCCAACAAGCTTCCATGCTCTACAGTTTCGCATGGTCTCAGATCATGCGGAATTCTGCAATGGCGCTGCTCGTGGGAACCATACCTTACATTCCCATCCGTGGTATGCATATTGTACGCTTTTTTTGCAACTTCGTACTCTGTGCTCCCTCGCATTTATCTCATAACGTTACTTAAAAAGGTCCCCACAGCAATTTCTTAAGCTTCGTACTTTTGATGTTCTGCTCGATTGCGGTTTCTCTCTTTTCTATCGTTATCGGAGAATGGGTGGCGTGAGGATATGATAAGAAATCGTCGTCGTTTCGGTTTGGTGTTTGGGGAATTTGTAGGATCAACTCCGGGCTGTTGTTGAGTGTCTGTCTGGCCAGCAGCCTCCTAATTACTTTATTAAGTAATATCTCGTTTCTCTTCGTTTCGATTCTCTGTAAATAGACGTTTAATATCGATCCCCTTTCCAAGTACGTTACGGGAGTTCGAAATATCTTTCTGCGTTATTAGGACGCTTTTACCTTCTGGGGCTGCAATGTCGGACGAGGCGACTGGGTTTGCTACAGCCTACACTCTTTTTCACAGACTTCAATTTATACTATTTTATATAACCCTATGCCCAAAAACACTCGGCATTACATTAGGTATTCGCCCTCCCCTCTCTCGCCAGCTTCTCCCGGTGCAGTCTCTTCTGCTGTTCATCCTGTATCGCCGCGACCATATTATATAAGAAAATTGATGAGAAAATAGCTACCACAACTCCCATAAAGAAAGCAACAATGACCATCGAAAAGATGACAAAGCCATATGTCGCATCCACAAACGCACCACTGTCCTGCAGCCCAGGCACATCCATGGCTACTTGCATCGCCGACAGCACGATGGAAAAATAAGCAAACACCACCAAGATCCAGCCGAAATTGCGCTCAAAAAACACCTCGTAACGGTTATATCCGTACAGATAGCCGCGGATGAAATGCGAGAAGAAAAACCGGATGCGGTAGATGGAGTTGATGCGCCCGAGCCGCAGTTCACCAAAGTGGTAACGTTTGTTGACGCCGTCGAGCGCGTTGACGTTGATGTGGTGGAATATGTCGTTGACAAGGGATTTCCACCATACCCATTCCAGGTCGGCGGGGAGTATGTTGAGTTCTTGGGCCATTTTCAGGTCGAGTGGGGAGCAGATGAGCCAGATGTAGGAGACTAACAATCCGCAGGCGGATTCGTGCAGTTCCTTGGACGTGCATAGATGTTCGATCCAGATGTTGTGGTTGAGGATATAGGCTGGGAGAGGTTTGACGAGCATGCGTTTTGAGAATTTGAGAAGATGCAGGTCAGCTTGCTCCGTGAGGACGATTTCACGGCCTAGCATCTTCTGTCGATGTAAAGGGCGGGCATTGATGGGACGGCCGGCCATCCAGAGGTATCTGTGTATTCTGTTGAGGCGGGCGAGATCCAGGTCCTGGTGGAGGTACTTGGCTATATCGGTTTCGGTAAGGAGTGCACCGTTGGTTGGCGTACGTGAGATTGTAGGGAGCAAGTCCATGACATTGGAGACAGAGTCAGGAATGCTGGCCCCGGTTTCTTGTGAGAAAGGGGGCTTGAGACATGTATCCTTCATGACGGCGGATTGCATCCCGTCTGGGGACTTGGATGAAGAGTCCATTCAAGAAAGCGTGGCTGGCCGCTGATTGACGTTTAATCGACGTTGTTCGATTAATGTATTTGGTTAACCAGCATACGAAGATATTAAGATATATTCTTCTCTCTAAGGAAAAGGGAATGCAGTCGAAGTGCAAGAAAGATGAAGCTGTCTAAGATTTGGGGTATCAATTAGAATCGTGACTTCAACCCTGCCAGCGGTTAACCAACGCCATTCACAGGCGTCCTCTCCAGGCCCATCATCTTGCAAAATTGCTGGTTGGCTAGTTAGTTACTCTATGACATTCAAATCTGTTGTCGGTGTTTTAGGGTTGGTCCGGTTGACATTGTCCCATGACGACGTCCGCTGTGCGGCTCGTGTGACTTGCTATCAAAAAGGTGATCGTTGATTTATCATCGTTGGGCGCGTTTCCTTATGATTTTACTTTTCATCTACATGGGAGCAACATAAGATATCCGCCATCAGTGCACGTAGCGTAATGGAGTAGTAATTCTCAAGAGTTCTACAAATAATGCGGACGGAGTTCGCCATAGAACCGCAAGGTGAGGCCAGTAAAAAGGAAAGTCAATATGAGGTATCATTTGCCCATCGCACAGGTAGGCCGTCATAACCACCCACAAAACGCCAACCAGAAGCCCAAAAAGAAAGCAAAAAAAAGGACCAGGTCAGCAAAACACTTTGCCCTCCAACTCCTTCACGGCATCTTTCCAAAGTCCCCTACCAAGATGCTTCCCTTTGCCATCCCCGCGCTGAATCAATCGCGTGAGAAATTCCCCAATCTGTCCCTCAGACATGCCTGAAGCACCATCGTCATCTGAGAAACCATAAACTTTACCAGCAGACACGTCGACATCCACATCGATATCGACGATACTAGCTCCGCTCTCCGTAACCACGGGCCGTGGTTTAATCATAAAATCAATATCCACCCTCGCCTTGGTTTGACCTGGAGCAACAGCAGCAGAAATTGGGCCAACTGGCCTAGATAGCGATTTTCTGTGTCGTTTGAGCTCGACGCGGGAACCGAGGAGAATGCATCGAACTTTGAGTAATGCCGGTTCACGGGGTTCGACTTCGATCGTCTTGGCCTTTGTGACGCCGCAGTATTCGAGAGTGCGGATTTCGTCGCGGATAGAGGAAATTGTGTCCCATGTCCGTGAGAAGCTGGAGAGCAAGGTCTTGGGGGACATCGAGGACTGTGAGAGGTGGGATATGCGCGTGCGCAGGGCGTGGAGGATCAGTGCCATCTCAGGGGTGGGATCAGAGTTGTGTGTGCGGGGTCCTCGAGTAGAATCAGGAGCATAACTTAATGTTATGGGTTGATCCTGATGCGAGCCTTGGATGTGTAGAGCTGCCGGGTGGAAGTCAAGCCTAAGCTCACCACGGTATCGCATAGACAGCGTAGGGCCGTATTGTGAACTCGATCCTTGGGTGACCGACAGGATTGACCAGCCTGTACTTTTCTCCAATTCTTGAACAGCCGCTGTTGAAGGTCAGTGACTAGCCATATTGATGAATATTGGGTATTAAGTTGCTTACCTTTGAGGCTACCAACCTCCTTCACACTCCATCCGCGACATTCCTCCAGCACACCTTCTGCTTCCTGAATCTCCATCAGCAGACGGGTCTTTTGCTCAGTTCCAGCTTTGATAACACTGGAATTTTCTTCCAGATTAGCCTGAGCTTCAAGCCAAGCGTTTTTCCGCTGAGCAATATCCTGCTCAACCATCGCTATTTTCTCCCTGGCCTGTCTGAGCTCTTCTTGGTCGCAACTCTCCATTTCCTCCACTACCTTCTGAAGATTATGCGCCTCGACTTGTAATTTTGCGTGCTTTTCAATCAATTCAGGCACCACGTCATCAAGCAATTCTTCTTTCTTTGATAGCACTCTAGCGTCACGAATCATCTCCTGGACATGACTATCCAAGCCTTGCTTCAAGCCTTCGAGAAGTTTCATGCGCCATTCATACCACATGGATTTGCTCAAAAGTCTAGCATGGGCTTTCACATTGCGAAACTGGTTATCCATCAACAGGCGAATATCGGGCGGAGCAGTGACATATTCTTGGAACAGAGGGGGGTTTTCAGCATAGGTTTCGGCTTCGATAGATCGAATGATTCGTCGACCTTCAGAGATATATGACTTGAGCTCGCGACAAGACTAAGATGAGTGGGTTAGTAAAATAATACAACACTCCAATCTAAGTGGTTTTGAAAAACTCACGTGCTGGTAGAGCTCAAGCATAGGAATGGTACAAAGTCCAGCAGTAACACAATCCTCAAGGCTTACTTCTTTTCCTGCCTCACCATCGTCATCCGCGAAACGTTTATTCTCCGTGTCAGCAGCTAGAGTCTGCCGCCGTTTTGTTGTAGTAAGCTCCATGAAATGAATATTTGTCATTTCCAGGAACTCAGAAAGCTGAAGGGGCTTGATTTCAACTGCATCAGGACCGACGGGTTCATGGGCAGACTCGGACTCGGACTCGATGGAGGCCTCCTGGCTTGTGTCATTTGAAGGGCCTTCAGGATCTACGCTTTTAAATCGGACGGGTTCTTTTGGAGTAGTACCAAGTGGTCTTCCAGGGGATTCTGTCGTGTTCGATAGGGATAGACGAGATAAATTTCCCACCGTTTCTGTCTTGGATGGAGGTGCTGGAAGCTTGACATTCTTCACCGGGCTGGCTTCTCTAGCCCTCAGCCTTTTTGGCGTAATATCTTCGTCGTCTTCTATATCGAGTTCGGCGGGCCGTTTCCCCAGAAGCCCTTTCGCAGCCCCAACATGTAAACTCTTGCGGCCTTTCAATTTGTTCTTCTTCGGGGTCAAGCTGGATATCATCTCCCTTATGTTTAGTGTAATATCCCGTTTTGCTTGTGGACTGCCCGTTAACGCAGCGTTATGCTGTCCCGGTTCCTGCCCCTCTTTTTTGAAGGCCTCATCTCTAAAATCCCGCGGCCCATCAAACCGAACTCCTCGTGGTTTTTGACTTGCTGGGGTAAATGTCTGAGCATCCTCCCCAATTGACCGCCTCCTATCCAAAATTTCGGCCACGCGAGGAGAGCCCAGGCCTTCTTTGTCAGCACCAAGCCCGGACGGTGACCTTCTGCGAGCCTGGAAAACAATTCTTGGAGTTGACAGGCCGTTTTCTTGATTATATTGAAAAAGAGGCCCTGAAGTCAATTCGGGCTGTTGGGGATGACTTTTGAGTTGCTTCCTGGGTGATGAATGGCCGCTGAGCGGAGGAGGCGTAGTTGTTGGAGTAGCGGGCGTCGTCGATCTTATTGGACGCGGGGACCTTTGCTTCGAAGGAGTGGGAGTTTTCTTGACTGGCGTTGCACGTTGAGAAGCAGACTTTGTGGGAGTTGTAGATAACCGAGCGCCGGAGGTTCGTGGTCGACCCGGCTTGAGGCGTATAATCGACAGCGTGGGACTTTCATCGGGGGATGGACGGGAAGCAATACGCAAAGGGGTTGTAGGTTTAGGTGGTGACGGTATGATATTCTCCTGGAAGGGCGAGCTAGCGGGCTCATCTTCAGAGCCGTCATCTTGCAAGACTCTGGCGGTGGGTCGGAGGGACGGCAGGATCTTGCCGATTGCATTGGTCATGTCCATTCCCATTGTTTCATCTTCCACTGGTTCAGTCCGTTCCTCTATGGGAGGAAGTATGCCCCCTACAGCCCCTGTCATCTCCATGTCCACCGCGGTTAAATCGGGGTAAAGCTCTTGATCCTGGTCATCAAGTTCTTCTGGCTGTTCATTGTCAAGAGTGGGAATATTTTGCCTCGGAATGATCTTGTTTAGGACACCGCCAAATACCGAAGTAAATTCCATTGTCATCTCCTCGTCCTCTGCCACATCACTCTCTCCAGAAAACTCTCTGGATGGAGAGAAGCTCTTATGAATGCCACCAACCACGTTGGTCAATTCCATGGTCTGGTCGCCCTGGTATGATGTCGCGCCAGAGATTCGTCGTGCCTTATCGGAACCGTACTCGGAAGGGGCCTGCCTTTGGTGCTTTGAAAGAATCCCCCCTATAGGTTTTGTTAGATCCATGCCTGTTTCATCGTTCTCGTCGCTGCCATCTTCGTTTTGAAGTTCCGTGTGCCCTGCTGATACTTTTTGGAACGGATTCACATTTTCTTGATCAAAGCGGGAACTCATATCTTCGGCGTCAAAGTCCGAACGGTTAGCCCCCTTCTTGATCCACGGCTTGAAAGCACCTGCGATTTCGTGATTGACATATTCCAAGGATAGATCCCCATTTTCATCGTAATCAATGCCGTTTGTACCTGCGATGCGTGCCGCTAGCCGCAGCGATCGGTCAAGCCGAGCACTGTCGGTTGTCGAGTCGTCAGAATGGGTCGACATAATAGAGCGCTCGGTTGCGTCTAAACTCATTGCCGTACTGTCGTTATCGATATCCGAATCAGAAAGATTATCATGGCTCTCTGGCACCAGAGATGCAACTCCAGTGTCATCGCCCTCTGCCCCTGAATCCCCGCTGAATGGACTGGAAGAAAATGCTTCGTCATTGTCAACATTGTCAAGTTCCGTTCGCGATACCCCCGAGCTTCGTCTATATTGACGATGTAAGCTTCCTTGATCTGCCGGTGAAAAGTGTTCGAGCGCATCATTCTCTTCCGCAGGAGAAGAAGGGTTGTTATGAGCGGAAGCCAACGCAGAAGCCCGTCGGGTGGGATTGGTTGAAGCAGATGATGCGGTTGAATCTTCCATCAACTCAACAACATTCCATGTATGCAGCGTGGCCTCTGGAGCAAAGGAGACCCGGCGATTCGCTGCATCCGTTGTTAGCAAGTAACATAGATCTAAGGAAAGGAGCAGATTTCATCACATACCGAGAGATTTTCTTCTTGCAGCACGTTGTTCAAGTGCAGCCTTCTTTTGACGTTCATGTTTTTCCCTGGCCTCTTTCTCTTTTTCCGCAATACGCTGTTCTTGCTCGGGTTGCCGTCCCGCATTACGAGCAGGCGTGGGGTTAAAAGTATCAAATGGGTTTGGTAGATGTTCTGTACCAACCACAGGTGCTGACGGAGGTGTTGAAAAGTCGATAAGAAGGCCATTGCTACCAGCAGGGTTGCCTGGCTTTTGCGGGCTGCGGGCTGGCGTCTTCCTGCGCGTCTCTTCGAAGGTGGGGATAGTCCGAATGGGGGAGACTGGAATCGCTGGCTTGAGGATCGATTTTAAAGGGCCGGACACAGTAGACTAAGAGTGATTCTGTGTTAGTAACACATAGAGATCCAGAATTCGACCAACACACTTACCTTGCGTCTGTTTCCACTCCCGGCTTTCAATGCATCCAGTCCGCCTGGCCCTAGGCTCTTGCTCCGGAGCCTTTTATCTTTCGCGGATTTCGTCTGAAGCGCAGGTCTCCGGTTCTGAGAGGTGTTTATGTCTGAGGTAAAGTTCTCTTTGTCAATGCCACTCCGGAGGGTCGTCTGGGGTATAGGTGCAATCGAACGCCGTGATCGAAGGCGGGAATCCCCTCTGGACGCCATTTGCGCGTCTCGGTAAATCCAAAAGGAGAAACAAGGACTAGCCCTAAAAAGCGGACAAGCACGGGGTATATATGGCAAAAGATCAAAATATCCAACGCGCCATTCCTAGCACCAAAAGGAGTTCATTATCACCATCGACCGCAGTCGTCAATGGGAGTTCGTCGTGACAACGCTCGATGCGCGCGGTCGCGTCACTGATGTCCGCTTTGGGTCTAACGCTGTAAACAAACCCAAAGCCCTAGCCGAGAGCCACTAGCGCCCGATCCGGCCTAGCGCACTTCTGGGGCTTCCCACATTGAATTTGGAGACTTTGCATCAAACCACACAAAAAACCCGACGACGGTCAATCGCCAAACGAAAACCAACGACTCATCCTCCAACAACCCCGCCCGCTCGAGAAACCCTTCCGAGTCAGTGTTGGAAGCCGATATACCGCAACCATGGCGACAGAGTTGACCGTTCAGTCGGAGCGCGCTTTCCAGAAGCAGCCCCATATCTTCCTCAACTCGAAGGTCAAGTCCAAGAGCAAGAAGGTCGGAAAGGGTGGCCGAAGATGGTATAAGGATGTTGGCCTGGGATTCAAGACCCCCAAGAATGCCATTGAGGGAAGCTATATCGGTATGGAGGGACCTCTTTTTGTGCCCCGGTTTGATACGTTGAAAGAGTCCCCCGCGAGGTGTTTAGGCGCTCCGCCATTTCCGTGGCATATCTGGGTGCTGGAAACAGCTGAAATCCATACTGCTCGGGATTTGTTTTTCACCCGATGTGAAAACGTTGCCCTGCCCTTTTATTACGCGCCGAAACACTTTGCTGGGGGCTGGTATCGAATCTGTCTGAAGACGGTTTTCATACATTGAGATGAATGGTCTAACATGTTCTCTGCTTTGTTATAGACAAGAAGTGCCCCTTCACCGGTCTCGTCTCCATCCGTGGCCGTATCTTGACCGGCACCGTTGTCTCGACCAAGATGCACCGTACCCTCATCATCCGCCGAGAATACCTCCACTACATCCCCAAGTACAACCGTTATGAGAAGCGACACAAGAACCTCGCCGCCCACGTTTCTCCCGCTTTCCGTGTCGAAGAGGGTGACCAGGTTACCGTTGGACAGTGCAGACCTTTGAGCAAGACTGTATGTGGACCCTTGTTTTCAGACACAGCTGCGGAATTTGAACAAGATGGCCCGTTTGCGAAATGAGGAATGATTTTTGCGGCTGGAGGATTCCCAACAATGGAAGCTAACTAGTGATTCTTTTACAGGTCCGATTCAACGTTCTCCGTGTCCTTCCCCGCACCGGCAAGGCCGTCAAGTCATTCAGCAAATTCTAAATGGTTCACGGTGGGGAGCTGTGTGATAATGACGGGTGACGGGTATACCAAGGAAGGCGGGTGCGGACGACTAGTGCTCCATATAAATGAAACCTCGAATAGAGAAGAAATATGGAAGAACAACTAGCTGTCTGGTTTCCTTCAATTTGGCACGACTAAGCACTAAAAAGGCTCATGGCTACCCTATGTTACTAGGCGGGTTTCAATTTTGTCTTTTTAAGGGATCTTTACTATTCCAACCTGATGATGGAGTTCTAGCTGCCAATGTCATAGGGAAATTCAAGTTTTCGTTTCTGTTCCCTGGTCTGATTTGACGGGCATAACTTGCAAAGCTATTCGGAGACAAGGAAAGCAGGAAAGCCATGGCCCATTTGCAATTCATGCGACCACGGATTTGATAAACCTGTGGATCACTCACATACTCCAAAGCAAGGCATCGAGATTGAGAACATACCAAGCACACTAAACATTTCATGACCGCCTCGCGTCCTACAATACTCCCGTGTAGGCGGTGTCTAATCCATCAGCTGACCGGTCGTTTGCGTTTCCAATGCAAATATGAATGGAGGAAGATCAAGGGTATACAAGGTCGCGCCACGGATCAACATGCTCGAGATATCGACAACCCGTCCATTTCTCCTTCAAAGGCCCTCCGCCCCTGTGACCCCCCAAATTACGGACGCGCCGCAGCAACGTCTCACTCGGACGCCAGTCACCAACCCGCCACTCAACAAGCGGAGATCCACCATCCTTTGGGAGGTGATACCTCAGGCCCCATATGTATTCGGTTTCTTCTACATCGTAGCCCTGCTCCAGGTCTTCTCGAGGGCAGTAGTTCAAAAAAGTAAACAGGTCAACACTTTCTAGACATGGCATATTCTCCAATGCTTTCGCAAACGCCTCCAGGAACGGTTCCATGACTTCATCATTGGGCGCAATTCGGAACATGTTGGGAGTATATGTGTCAAAGCGGCCACCCTCCCAATTGTATGTATCATCCCACTGCTCATCGTCTGCGTTTTTTTCTACTGGAGGGTAGTGATTTTGGGTGACTTCATACCCCGTCGCATCTTGCCCCTCTCCCCGTGAACCATTAAAGTACCATATCCCTGAAGGAGACCAAGGGCGGAACTCGACGCGGAGTTGTTTTAGATATGGCCAAGACGGCGGCTCTATTTTTGTATCACCATCAGGAGCTGGCCAGAAGAGAGTGCTGTCGACACATGCGCGTATCTGCAGGTTGACCACGCGTTGTGAGAAAACGCGAAGGCCTGAGCTAAGCGGGTCGTGGGACAAAGGCTTGACCAAGTTAGGCAGCGGTTGGCTTTGGTTTGTGTAATAATTAAGTGTACTTTGACCGAACGCGAGGTTGGCATTACTGAGCTTGGTGGGTAAGGCGGTTGCATTCAACATTATATCACCAAAGGCATGCCTGGTGTCGTGCCAAGGGCCTTCCCAGGGCCGCGTGAAGTGTGAAACTGTGACGTCTTCATAAGCCTCTGGGGGGTTTTCAAGAAGATATGGACAATCCAAAATATCCAAATTGGGGAACTTGGAAACGAGCGCCGATACGAAGCCAAAATCCAAGGGCCGTATGCTTCGATTGTGCGCCATTTTGGCCTGCCCAATGCGAAATGTTCGGATAGACGAGAGGGTAGGTAGATCGTCTGGGTTGAGCAGGCGAAGTCGCCAGCTATGAAATCTGCGATGAAAGCAGAACTTGCGATTATCGTCCGCCTGGTGGGGAGTTCTGATGAACAGCTCAATGCCTGTGGGTCGATTGTGCGGGAGCTCTCGATCTTCTAAGGATTTAAGTGCGGCTAATAAGCCCGCGATGAGACGCGTGAAGCGTTCATTGTGGGCTTGGAGCTCCTCAGCGGTCTCACGGCACTCGATTGGGGTTTCCTTGGTCGGTCTAAGATACGGAAAAGGGACATACACGCCAATGTAACGGAGGTACCGGCAGCGGGCGCCGCGATAATTGTCGAGAAAATCCTGGATATTCTTAGTAGTATCGTGACGGTAGCCTCTCCATTTACGCCGCTCAACCGCAGATTGGAAGTTGCGGGAGACTGTGAGCAATTGGCTGCACTCGTCGGTGTCGACAAACCCCACAATGAGCTCGATGATTTCCAGCGGAAACAAAACCATAACGAAACAGCGCGGAGCCGAAGGGCCAACGAAGTTGAGGTGACGGTCTTGAAGAGCCAAACCCTAGAGAAGCGGCGGTGACTCGCAACGAGATTCACCTTCTTGAAGCCAAAGTGCAAACGTGAAGTTTGCTCGACGGGAGGCTCGAGACTAAACCCAATTGGACGTAGTAACAACGCGTCTTTCCATCACTCTAACAAGATCATGGAGATGTGCTCCGAAGAGAGTGGAAGTGCCGTACTCCGTACCTGCGCCGTATTCATCAGGATTGAATCCCATCGAGGAGTTCTTTGTTACATTAAGTAGAACTGGCATCCGTATGAGATGTTGCCTGGTCGAGGCTTTTGATACCTACACACCTACATTTGATGTAGACGCAGAAAGCAATTCTCAAAGGCTTGAGGCTCGCTTGACGTTGAAGAAGCCCCGGAGCTAAGCGGACTTCAGTACACCCCGCCCCGGCTGTTCCACGTGACGTGGCTTGGCATCGCGCGGGCGAGCTGCGAAGAGAGTCAACAGAATCAAGAGAACAACGCTCGGAAACATCACGGATACAGCTGTGGAAATGGAGGACTCTCAGGCAGCGGAGTATCTTGAGTCGCTACTCAACAAAACAATCCGGCTGCACACTTCGGATACTCGCCTCTTTGTGGGCCTCTTCAAATGCACCGACAATGTGAGTTCTCGTGTGGTCATTCAAACTCAACTCTCAACTCCCAATCTCGTTCTCACAACAGACATTCCCCCTCGACTAGGATCGAAATATCATTCTCGCCAATACTTATGAATATCGTCACCCAACTCCTGCTGCTCTCCGCGAGGCCACCGTGCAACACAGTCCCGAGAATGAAGGAGTCGTCAAGGCCAAGATGACAAGCCGTTTTATCGGCCTGGTCGTGGTCCCCGGGCGGCACATCACGAAAATCGAACTCGAGGAGCCCGCCAAATAATAAACTCTCTGGTCGTCGGGCTGATCACCGGGAAAACTGTCATTGGGTACCGAATCTTCCGTCCGGCCATGGCCCTGCACGATAAGCCCGTCCGATCAAAACCATAAAGGCTTCACAGCATCTTAAAAACGTCGGGCTGTCACGAGGTCGCACGAAA
The DNA here is from genome assembly GCA_029850275.1 of Chrysosporium keratinophilum. Taxonomy (NCBI): domain Eukaryota; kingdom Fungi; phylum Ascomycota; class Eurotiomycetes; order Onygenales; family Onygenaceae; genus Chrysosporium; species Chrysosporium keratinophilum. The sequence continues at coordinate 2,001,920 of JARBIX010000012.1, forward strand.
AATCCACTAGAGCCGCGGAGCTTCCCACCTGTGGCTGCTTGGCGGTAATGGGTATGGGGGAACGGAGGGCGAGCGGAGGTTGTTATTGTTATGGCGATGACACGCCACGTTTGGCGGTTGCATGGCGGTCGTTGGACTCTGAACGCAGGTCTGAGTCTTGGCTATATTGTTAAGAAGGTGGCAGCTCGTCTCCGAGACTTGCTCATATTCAAAGCTTTTGTGCTTGCGACTGTTAAATGTTTTACGTTCCGGGACTTCCGCCTTACACGTTAGCTGCGGGAGAAGTGTGAGGGAAGTGGTCCGTCATGGAAGCTCTCGAGGTTGCTTCCCGTTGTTCTGCAGGGTCTTGTATTAGCTAGTTTTCTTTGTTGCGTTCATTTGGGTTGCCACGCATGAGTCGCCGAGAGAGACCGGCTGGGTTTCCAGAGGGTTGGGCGTTGACTGCGAGTCTTAGATCTGAAGTTGAAGTACTGGCTGTTTTCGCGTGTTGGATCGGTCAGGGAGTCGGAACCTGAACAGCAGACTGCGTCCGCCATGGCTAGATTTCTGTTGTGGACAAGCGACAAGACTCGCCGATCGACACTGCGAGAGTCCTGACGCGGCGCCATGCCTCTCCCGCCGGCCATGCGATTGGCGAGCGGTGACCAGCAGCCCGAGCCAAACGGAGTGCAGAGCGAGAAAACCAAGGAGACTGGGGAGTAGAGAGCGAGGACCACGTATCGCCCCAGTTGCGATTCCTACCGGGGAGGATTGAAGCTCGACTGCAATAGCAATTATCTATCTTGCCATCTTGTCTCCAGTGACGGAGCGTGTCTGCACTGCGCTGCCACTTAAAACATCCATTGTTGCCATCGTGACGCCACTGTGCCTCCTCATACTGCTGCTGTCAGACTCTAATATCTGGGCATGCATGCACGCTTTTCGCAGTGCCGGTGCAGCGAGACGTGCTCTGTGAGACGGCGCCAAAGGCTTGTCCGCAAACGTGCCACAGGTTCAAATTCCCTCTTGTACTCGTGCTCGTGCTTTGTGGGATGGGCGGTGTTGTCATTGCGCTTTTCGTTATCAGAAGAGAGACAAATGGCATGCGAGCAAAGACCGTAGTTGACCCGACACGAACCCAAACCCAGTGATTCAGCTGGTGAAGCTAGTAAATATAAATGGATTTTGCTGCTTTTTATAGACATGCTCTCGGGGCTTTCTCCAGGTGAGCTTGTCGTTGCTGGTGAGCTCGTTAGTTGTTAGTGAGTACATCGTGCTGGCCCAGACGAGACTGGGAGTCTAGACGCAAAACTGCAAAATCATCCACCGGCTGCGATTGTCCATCCATCATCACTGACCGCGTGTCTTCATCGGAATCCATCACACTCGACCAACTCGATTCTCGCTGCTCTACCTGTACAGACTCGCCGTCTGAGTGAATCCTTCTCGTACCTGCGTATGTCTAAATGGACGGTGGTGGCCCATGGCTGGTTCATCGCCACTCGTCCTCCCCGTCTGTCTCTTCGTCGTCTCTAGCTCAAGCACATCGCATCTATCCTGATTATCACGCACTTCTCTACACACACACACTCCCTGTCGTCTTCCGCAACTAATGTGTCGCCACAGACCGCTTCTTGATAGTTCCTCGCTGTAACTCGCCCACCCCATGTGAGAGAAAGTAGAGTTTCCCACGAACAGGTCGCTCTCCTCCCGCAACTCTCTCTCTCCCTCTCCCTCTCGATTGCTGTGCTCGCCAACGAGCAGGCGAAAATCATCGAACCTGGAGCCACTTCGCCGTGACCGTCGTGTGCCCTTCATTCCCTTCCCGCACGACAACTACGATCGTCGGCTGATCGCTTCCATCACCAAATCCTCAAAGAAGTTGGCGCGATCGACCTTTGTTGTTGAAGCTAGTTTCCTCTGCTTCATTTCTACCCTCTTCGAACCACCCTAATTGGGGGTTAGAGCGTCTAACCCGACTCATACATACACCTCTACTTGCATCATCACACACACACACACACACACACAAGTCTCTGACTGCTCCCTCACCGCCACCCCCTCTTGTTCGTGTATCATGGGCCAGCAGCAATCCAAAGGCAGCGGCGGCTCACGGATACCAGGGGTTGGCTCTTCAGATAAAGGCGGGTCGGATGGCCTCCAGTCTTATCCTTCGTTCTCTCGATCCGACACCAAAGACTCCAGCCGGTCGATTCGCGGCTCCATCCGCTCCAAGATCCCCGGGAGCAGCAAGGGCGACAAGTTCGACAGCCCCAAAGCTTCCAATGGGAATCTATCGCGTGGGGAGAACGGAAGTGGTGACCGGACGGATGCTGCATCGGTCAAATCCACTCCCTCGCGCTCTACCCGAGCTACCTCGAATGCTTCGATTCTCACAGATCAGTCTGCAGTTTCTCAAGAGGAGGATGAGCCACAGTCACCAACCATACCGGAACCTCCACCGTCGCCGCCTCAGTCGGCCTCCCTAGGCCGTGGCCATGATAATGTCAATGCTGCGCAGAGATCTGGAGAAGTGGACAACGTTTCGGAGGCCCCTCCCACTGGTGCTGGGCAGTCGATAATCTCTCAGAAACCGGGAGATTCAATCCTCGTCAAGAGAGATAACATGATCAACCCTGTGCTACTGGACCTCAATGGCTCCGATAGCGCGCTGAATGGCTCTCCCGGGATGGGAATTGGGTCGCTCAAGTCCATCGACCTTGACGACATGATTTCTCGTCTTCTGGACGCAGGCTATTCAGCCAAGGTCACCAAAGCCGTGTGCCTCAAGAACGCTGAAATCATCGCCATTTGCGCTGCCGCACGCGAGGTTCTTCTCTCACAACCGGCCCTCATCGAACTGTCTGCGCCTGTTAAGATCGTTGGCGACGTTCACGGCCAATACACAGACTTGCTCCGGCTTTTTGAGATGTGTGGCTTCCCGCCCGCCTCCAACTATCTGTTCTTGGGCGACTATGTCGATCGCGGCAAACAGAGTTTGGAGACGATCCTCCTTCTGCTGTGCTACAAGTTGAAATACCCAGAAAACTTCTTCCTGCTCCGTGGCAATCATGAGTGCGCCAACGTGACGCGTGTTTATGGGTTTTACGACGAATGCAAACGCAGATGCAATATCAAAATCTGGAAGACCTTTGTTGATACTTTCAATTGCCTCCCCATTGCCTCGATTGTCGCCGGGAAGATCTTTTGCGTTCACGGCGGCTTGTCCCCAAGCCTGTCGCATATGGACGATATTCGCGGCATCGCGCGACCTACCGATGTGCCTGATTACGGATTACTCAATGATCTGCTGTGGAGTGATCCAGCAGATATGGAGGAAGATTGGGAGCCCAATGAAAGGGGCGTAAGCTACTGTTTTGGTAAAAAGGTGATCATGGAGTTTTTGCAACGGCATGACTTTGACCTTGTTTGTCGAGCGCACATGGTGGTGGAAGATGGGTACGAGTTTTTCAATGATCGAATCTTGGTTACTGTGTTTTCTGCTCCCAACGTAAGTCAATTGTCTCTTCTTTAAAATCCCAGGATGATCGCTAACTTCATGTTTATTCAGTACTGCGGTGAATTCGACAACTGGGGTGCCATTATGTCCGTTTCTTCAGATCTACTTTGCAGCTTCGAGCTTCTTAAGCCACTCGACTCGAGCGCGCTGAAGAGCCACATCAAGAAGGGCAGGAATAAGCGGAATAGCATTTTGAACAGTCCGGTAAGTTTGGCTCGTCGCTTTCACGGTTTTCAGGTCAATATCTTGTCTTTGAAAATGTACTAACACATCATCTAGCCGGCACTGGTTTCTGCCCAGAGTTATTAGCTTCCGTCACGCTGATTCTCACGATTCTCCCGTCATATAATCGAATTCTCGGTTGTCCCAAGCTTGAGGTGCTGTGCATTGCCATCCCAATTCGTCCTCGAGGGATCTTGAGCTCTCTCATCCCTGTCGGACTCCTTTCCAACTTTGACCTAGGGTGCTGGCTCTTTCTCAATTTGGCGACGAGTGATGGCGTCTTCTTTCGTCTGCTGGGCGGCAATGCAGACTCCGTTTTGGGCCCTTCTTTGCATGTGCTCTACCTTGCACTTAGACACACTGTCTCGAGACGATTCTTGCTACTTCAGATCTCCCACATCGACGTGCCCAGGTACCTTTCCACCTCCTAAGACACCGCATCGCATCGGATTGCGTCTTGAAGTTCAGGCAAGGCCCACGAGTACCAAATGCAACTGGTTGTGCCCATCCTACAGGTCCACCACAAGCCACGGGACAGATTACGAAATGAACAATATGGGATATCGCCTTTCTTCCTCCTTCTCCACCATTCTTGCCATCTAATATTCGCATTTTTGCTCCCGTATGGCTTTATCCCGGGACGCGGGTACTTCAGCCTTACTTCTCCCGATGTGACATAATTAGGTTTTTACATGAAGGCGTGTTTTGACTTGGGGGACTCAATTTTCTATGTTTCGGAGTAATTCGCGTTGATAGCCAACACTTAACTTTTGTGTGCGTGCTTGCTAGGATGCTTGACTGTGCAAGCTGAAGGGCTTTTTCTTCCTTTTTTTTTCTCTCTATTTTTGCTACTATTTCCCATAGCAAGGTCCTGGTCCGAATGCCTTGTGCCCTTCTAAGTTCCCCGCCCCAGCTTATTATACTATCTGTTTTCCTGTTTTCCTGTTTCCCAGTTCTGAGTTGCCGTATTATGGAAGCTTGTACCAGGCTTGCTTGTGTCTTCTCGTTGATAATTATCCCTGTTCTTTTTCTTTTCCCTTTTTTTTTTTTTTTTGCAAAAGAAGAGGAAACGGAATTTCATAATGTTGACGCTTTGCAAGGGGGATATCGGGCTTTTGGTCTCTTTTTCTCTTTTTTCTTTTCCCTCTTTTGCTCCTATGGTTCCAGCCTGTTTCTCCCCTCCATCCTCACCAGCGCATCTTTCTTCCTCTCTTCCTTTAGAGAATGGGGTCGGAGATAGTATTTTCAGATACAAAAAAAAAATAGTAACCTGCCGCCGAGGTCAAGTCAATAAATTGACGAGATTCTTTACAACGCTTTCCTGCAACTCGTGTGAGCGTTTTATTCACATTTCAAGCCTAGTGTTGCGGATGATCAAAGATATGAGAAAGTACAGTACAGAAAGATCCTCGAGGTGCTTGCACTGGGTAACAAATTCAGGATAATAAAATAAAGACACGAATAAAGTGAAATGCCTTGCGTACATGGGGTGCGGAACTCAGTAGTGATGATGATACTAGTGTCTGGTGACCGTATAACTGAAACAAAACAGCAAATAGCCCAGCTGAGATCTGAACGGTTTGCAGACGCCATAACCACCAACGATGAAAGCAGGTAGTAGTCAATCTCAGAGCTAGCAGGGAAGAAATAAAAAAAAAAAGTCCCCTTGGAGGTTGGTAACAGATAATGGAGACAAATCAAGACGGACACAAGCTGGGGTAAATATCAGTTAACCACACTGCATTATCAAAAATACATCAGCAACCCAAAGAAAGAAAATGCAGGTATCATCCTATCCTATCCTATCCTACTACTCCCCTATCCTGGCACTCGAAAGGAACATTTGAGTAAAAGGATTCGTGTGTCATATTGCAGGGAATGTGCGAGCGTCGATGTCATCCAGAAGGCTTGTCACCGCCCACGTCCGGGCCTTTCGCCGAGTTTTCTCCGGCAGAAATCAACGTTGGTGCAATTCGCTTTCTTTTCGGCGCCCGAGTCTCAGCCCCGTCTTTCTCCACTTCCTGCGTAGAAGCACCTTTCTCTTTTTCTTTAGATTCCTCTTTGTCCGACTCGCTGATGGCACCTAGATCTCTTTTGCCAAGCACGCTACCGCTGACTGAGCTTCTTGCGCTGTGCGAGACAGCTGTCATCGGGGTTTGAGGTGGCGTTGTAAATGCAAGGGGCGGAACTGGGCCGGAATTGGTCGCTGTGACTGAAGGAACGGAACTAAGTGTTGGGGTGGGATTGTTCATACCACCGGAGCTGGAAGGTGGCATGCTGGAACCAGAGTGTAATGAAGTTGTCGCTGCTGAGCTAACAGGGCTTGCAGGACCAGGTAAAATCGGTGTCGATTTTGCGAGGCCAGGGGATGTGGCCAAAGTTGGGGTCTGCAAGGGGGGTGTGGTTGTAGCTGGAGCGGTTGTGGAAACGTGATGATATTGTTTATCAAAGGCGTAAACCTGACCTAGCTCTCCAGGTGAGAATGCAAGAGTTGAGCAGAAACCGTCAGAGGAACTCATAATCAGAGTAAGCCCATCTTGTGACCTAGTGAAATGTCAGCGATGCCAATTATAGGGCAAAGACTGAGATACAACCACTTACCAGGTTATGTCCGTGAAAGTCGCAAAATGTAGGTTGCTCACAACACACAATGGGGTTTGCTGCTGAGTATCATACACGAGAACAGCATCCTGCGTGGCTACCGCATACACTATCCTATAAGGAAGCGAGAATGCAGGAAGTACAGGCTGGCTTGGAGTGCTAGTCTCTGATCCTTGGGGTTTGGGTGATGGCAAAGGACGCGAAGTCTCGCTCGTGACCGACGATGCAGTTAGAGGTGGTGGGTCCATGGATGTAGTGGTAGGACCTGGTATATTGGAAGAGATCATGGAATCGGGCAGTGACGCGAAGGAATCATCGCCAGATGATGTATCAAGAGTAATATGGCGAGTGGGCTTCAATCCTTGCCGCAAAGTGTAGAATACTGGAGAGCATTTGACCGCAACGGACGGTTTTTTGTGTCCTGGAAGGTGTGCAACTGGCGGCTTGTTGAACCCAGCGCGCGTATAGATGTATACCGTATTCATAACGTCTTCTGCGGTTTTGGATGGGTCACCTTGGCTAGGGAGCTTATACTGCCCGGCAGGTGTGAAAAGTAAACTTCCGTCAGGGGCGAAAGTTAGCCGTCGAAAGAAAGAAGTGAATGTTTCATTGGCATAAAGACTAGCATTCTTCACGCCAAGTCCACCAAGGAAGCTCGGAGAGGGGATGTCGAGTGGTTTGACAGCTGGCAGTGGCATTGACGGCGCGGGAGATGCGGATCTCCGGATTGAAGGGGAGGAACCGAAAGACGAGCGACGACTTAGCGAGACAGGAGGTGGATCCATGGGCAACAAGCCAGTCATCGGAGTTCCAGGTGTTGAAGGTCCCGGAGACGATACTGCAACAGAATTGCTGGTTGTGGATTGGCCCCGAAGTCCCATTTCTGGCGGCGCAGGGCTATTCGACGAGATCCGCCTTGCGGGCAAGTCCATTTTGTGAAATTTTCCGTGTGAAGTCAAGGTGAATTGCCCATCTTTGGTCTTCAATGTGTAAATATGTACTGATCGATCAGAAGATTGCGTTGCGACGTATTCGTTTAGCGGATCCCAAGCGACCCCCTGTACGTAGTGTGAGTGCTCTGCAATCTGCCGCACCATTTGGCCTGAAAGTATGGTTAGCTGGGAGTGTATAGATACCGGTGCGATGTATCATACCAGTTTGAGCATTGTAGATTCGTGCAACATTATCCATGCTGCCAGTTATGAAAAACACCCCATCCGGTGACCAGGCCAAGTCGTAGATTTCGGCGCCAGAAGATCGACACATATGCTTCACTCGCCACGTTTCTTTATCATCGGATCGATCCTCACCCAGCCTTTGCTGAGTCTGTAGCTCAGACGGTACCCAGAGCAGCACATTTCCATCATCTCCAGCAGATGCCAGCATCTCGCCTGGTTATATTCTTAGCGGCTTGAAACTCGCGGGAGGAGTACTGATTGAACGCACCTTTGGGACTGAAGCGTACAACGTTGACGGCTTGTGTATGCTTTATCAGAGTGCTTAGATATGTGATCTTTCGTTCCTCTCCAGTGGCTTCAACTTTCCAAAGCTATCCTCATGTCAGGTAATTCGCTCGAGGGAGTATTAGGGGGATGCGGGTGGGAGTCACATACGCGAACATTGTTGTCACTAAACATCACCATTAGTAACCACCCAGTAGACAGATTCACGCTAGATAGAGGACATCACATACTTGCCAGCTGTTGCCAGCCTGCCCTTCCCATTGGGATCAAAGTGAACAGAGTAAATAGGCGCGTTGTCGTCGTGCCAGGCGATAAGAAGAGGGGTGGCCTTCATGATGGCGGGTGAGAAGGCAGTGATGACGCCAAAAGGCCCGGAAGAGACTGGGTATTGGTTCAGTAGCTGAAGGAACTGTTCCGGAATGCGTCACGGTTGTTCTTTATCCAAAGGCTGAGGAGTGCCTTTATCTGTGTTGCATTGAGTGATCAGTAGTCCATTGGTCCTGAGCCCGATGGAACAGAGACGCCTCAATTGATCACGACACTGCGATAGAACAGAACAATAAAGGCTTGCATTGGGAATAAATACTAAAGAAGGGGTGAATAGCAAATGAAAACAGACTTGATGCTGTTGAAGTTGTGGTCCGGGGTGAGGTTGTGATGATGGTTGCTGAGACCAAAAACGAACTTCACTCGCGATGTTTTGACTCTAATCACAACGGAAGTCAACACAAACCTCCGAAGAAGCAACTCTATAACTAATCAAGTGACAGCTCGCAACAATCAGTTTCACGGTTTTTCAGGATGAGCTCATGAATATCACTACCTCTACTCAGTTCGCATCAAACTCGCGTTATCTTCAAGTTCTGGCAAGCTACACGATGCGCTTGATACGGCGGTCGCCCGGAAATACAGATTACTTCTCTTGGAAGATTGGATTATATTTACATACAAATACAGTTGATTGAACTCACATTGACCTGACCAAGGACCAGAACGCCCATGCCAACTCCCTCTCAGTGGTGAGAATCATTTTGGTAACCCTTGAACTCCAGTATACGGGACCCTCAAGTCGCACTGCTGCTGATGTATGCTGGGGCATCAAGGCATTTTCCTCATAAGCCTGTTGAAACAAAATTGATTGTTTCAGCATCAGTTTCAACATAAACAGTGCTTGATGGCCGCCTTTCCTGAAGCGGAGAGAACAGTTTTTTTCCCATTGTTTCATCATGGTTTGGTGAGACCTCATTGTGTTCAGCTCCAGGCTGATTGCGTATAGGTTGTTTGGAAGAGATATCAGATTTCACGCCAACCACTTCCCAACCGTCTCACCAAACCAGTTGGTAAACGTAGCACGCCGCTTTGCTTTTGCTTCTTCGTCAGCTTTCACCAGCGGCGCAACCTCGGCCATATACATATCTCGCTGTACAGCTTGTTGCCGGAGTGCCATGACCTCCAATTCTCGTTCATGGGGCGTCAGATCCTGCAGTGGTTTTGCCGTTTTCATCCCCTCTGGTATTTGATGCCCTCCCGGAACGAAAACAGACCCATCCGGCCTAGCTTTATCTCCTTCCGATGGTGTTGGTGTCGGTGCCGCTTTGGGATTGAATAAAGACTTCAGAGGAGGAGGCTCAGTACCAGCTGCTTTCGCTTCTGCTACTCGAGCTTCGTAATCCAGCATCTGGTGATAAAGCGTATCTGCATGCATCTGTATCCTTTCTTCCTTCTCAGGGTCCCACTCGAAATTCGAACCGTAGCCGAGAGCCTGTAAGAATTTCTAGAGAGAGATATTAGCCACCAAAGCCTTTCCGTGTGTTTATCGAAGCCCTCGAATTCCAGGATATCTTACAGCCTGCATTGTATAACACCTCGAAAACTCCTTGTTCTGTTTCGAGCACATGGTCATTCGAGCCCACATTCTCTGTTGCACATCTCCATCTTTGAAACAATTCGAGAGCCCAATGTGTTCCTCCGCGCAGTTTTCCAACGCCGCACGATTCAAGACGTCCTTTCTTTTCTTAAACTGATCAACAACCTTCGCGGCCGGGGCCGTATCAGGCCCTTCCATTCGATCCATGGGCGTGTACGTCTTCCACAGGTGAGCATATCTGCCGTCTGGATAGAGGGAGGCGGAGGGGACAGACGCCTGGCTTTCATCGGTTCCATTCGTAGGCCTCGAAGCTGGCAGCTGTTCTGTGGCGGTCGCAGTCGGCCTGGACAATGGTACGTCTCTCGGTACATATGATGACGGGGTTTCTTTCTCCAGATACTCTCGTAGTCCAGGATCTAACTTCTTCGTCGGATCGTCGTCGCCAGACGAATCGCCCCAGAACCATCCCATTGTAGTGGAGCCAGGTATATGCGGAGTAAAGGGACAGGATTTCCAGGCTGTGTTGCAGATGACTAGCAGTGCGATGGTCAAGTATGTAATTGCTTCCGGACTGCAGGACAGTCTATGGTCGTGTTTTGTCAACGTCTCCATGATAGATTGAACCCAAAAAACCCGCAGCCACGATTACTCAGCATCGTCACCGCGCAGACATGTGTGTGCTGTGATGAACATGCGATTTCAAAAACGACCTGGGATCAGTCTGATTGTGTACAGTGCTCCGTATGGGCGTGAGTTTCTAGAGGACTAAAATGGCAGACGGCAATTCTTCCAGCTTCTACATAATCTCCTCTCTACGCTACGATCCAGTCCTCACCACTCTCCCGCCACCACATAATTGCGGTTACTACCTCCTCCCCTACCACTATGACCGGCTGCTGGCTGCTGCAACTGACTTCCAATGGGCCGGAGCTGTCTCTCTCCTGAAAGAGCGCGGACAGGCCTGTCTATCCGAGCACTTGGACCAGAACATCCCATCCCGATCCCAGCCATGGCGGATCCGCATCTTGTTGGATCGAATGGGAGAGATTGCATGTGAATTCTCTGCAATGGCGCCCTCACCCTCAGATATACTGCTTCTCCCTACCGTCAATGGCACATCTCACTCTTTCTCTTCCTCTGCGCAAGCACATTCGCCGCATCCTTGGGTTCTGCGTCTCGATTCCCAGCCCACAACTCCGTCATTGTTCACTCGCCATAAAACCACCAATCGTGAGATATACAACGCGGCGCGAAAGCGTGCAGGGATCGAATCGTTCCAGGACCCGATGGAGGTGCTAATATACAACCCGTCTGGAGAAGTGATGGAGGGGAGTATCACGACGGTGTATTTTAAACGAAGTCGCAGACCATTGCATGAGCAGCCAGGAGAGACAGGACTAGAGGATGTATGGGTTACACCGCCATTGACAAGCGGCGGGAATGCTGGGACTAGCCGGCGCCATGCTCTTGCTTTGGGGCTCTGTGTTGAAGATGTCGTTGGGGTTGATGATCTGGTCGACGGCGAGGATGTGTGGTTAAGTAACGGGGTGAGGGGATTCGTAAAAGCTGTCTTGCAGGTTCAATGAGCGAGTCTGCGCTGGCGTCATCAATTAGTTTTCAGATCTAGTACTAAGTAGCATTGTTCCATCGTTTCGAATGCACAAACAGTGTCTTTTGCAGCGCGTTCGGGAGTGTCTTCTATGGCGGAGAACGGAGTTTGTTGAGTTGCAGTTTGCCAAGCACTCTGACGTTCTCCACGGTTCACTCATCTCAATTGAAGCTTCAAGCAGCAACGCGTCAACGCGCCAGCACGGTAATCGTCGCAACCATCAGGATGTCGATTGCTACAAGTAAGATCTGTGTTGCTATCCTGGATACATACAGTCTCTAACTATTGACTTAGATCGGGCAGAGCGCCAGCAGATGCGCCAGCGCGGAGCCGCGTACGTCCTACCCTCATACACGCGACGACATCCCCGAAATACGGGCAGATGAGCTGATAGCCTATTTCTAGGAATCGCAAGGTCAAAGACGTTGACTTCGGCTTCTCGTTTGGCTCCCCTCAGCTTCCTACAAACCAGCAAGCTCAAGCATCGCCTCCTCCCGCACCCAGCCCGCAGCCCATTCCCGCCGCTCTACCGAGAGTGTTGACACCGAATAAAAAGCTCTCACGGCCCTCGACCCCATTGTCGCAACGCAGGTCGACAAAGCAGGCAGGTGATACGCCCAACAGAAGAGCCCCGGGAAGCTCTTCTAGGACCTCAATACCGTCCCCTCCCTCAGTCTACGATATACCCCCTGAAGTTGAACCGGAACAAAGGAGTCCTAAGCGTCGACGGATAAGTAAGTCTACCGGAGTGAGCTTTACTGCTCAATGTTTCTTATATGGTTTCTTTTAGCTCCTTTCGAAACTATTGACGAAAATGCTCCCCTCAATTCGAACGATTCCCAGAGCAATTCGCGTGCCGTGGAGACCATTACGGAAACTATCACGACGACAGTTTCCGAGCAACAAGATCAGATAACAACAGCGCTCCCTGAGCCAATTCAACCAGTCAACGACACGATTGTGCCATTGGAGGAATCGCCAGGCACCGCATCCGTTCAATCGCAGGCTTCTGCATCGGTTGAGAGCGGGCAAGAAAATGCGTTAGTTGAAGAAAATAATCAGCGGGAAGAAGATAAAGATCTTCAGAAACGGCCCGTACGGGGTATGCAACGTAAGAAGAGGAAGGCAAAATCCAAACTGTTAGGGAAAAAGAAAAAACCACACATTCCGCCACGAACAGAACCAGAAAGTGAGGGTTTCGACAGAACTGCCAGTGACGGACAGAAACCAAATGAAATACATGAGGAAGCCGGAGAATCTATTGGACAACGCCCATTATCTTCCGAAGCGGACGTGCAGTCAGGCTTGGGCGCGATATCACCGTCCTTGCAGCAGGAGGAAAAGGAGAATGAGCCGCCAAAAAGCCCAGAGCCCGAAGGGGAACACGAGCAAAGCGTGACGAGCAAGTTGGATGCAGTTGAAGAGAATACTGATATTCAAGCTAAAAAGAGGGGACAGCAAGAACCCACTCCAGAGTTGTCTAAACATTCCAAAGCGGTTGGGCGGAGGAGAAAAGGGAGACCACAACGTGCAGTCGAACGACAGGCGGAAGATCACGAAACTGTCCAAGCCATTGACGAGCAATTTGAGATCACGCAGTCTGAACAGCCCGAAGCCACACAAACGAGCGAGCCACAGCAGAAACGCAAAAGAAGGAAACGCGCGTCATCTCAAGACGAGGGAGAGGATGTTGAAGGTAGAGGTGCCTCGAGAAGAAAAACTATTCCCGTTACCGTTCACCGTCTTTCAAACGTATCTGCTCTCGAAGCCGCACCATTGGACGACCTGGACCTCTCTGATCACGACCACCCGGCACCTCAAAAGCCCACCCATAAATACTTGAATCGCAGTGGCATCAACGCCGCTGACGTGCTTAGCCAAATATGTAACGAGTCGCTGGACAAGACCATTTCTACCCTCCAGTCCAATATTGACCAAGAGCAGAATGTTTCGCGCCGCAACGAATGGAAACGGAAGTGTAAAGTCGTGCAGGAATTTGGATCCGAGTTGGAGAACTCCTTGTTTGACACGAGTGAGCTTCTGGAGAGCAATTTTACGCTGGCTGCACGGCTGAAGACAGAGAAGAGGGAGCTACATCAGTTAAGGCATCGGTTGCTGAGCTTACGGAAAGAGAGAGAGGAGATTGCTCTTCGCATTGACGAAGTACGGAGGAAGCATGTGGACAATGAGAGCGAAAGAATGGTATGTCTGATGATATAATGCCCTTTATTGCATTTCCTCTTTGGCTGACTCCCTGCTAGAAACATGAATCTCTCAACAACTCCCTCCACGATCTCCAACTGGCTCTCGATCGAAGTCAGAAACGCAAAAATACGACAGACGCCAGCCCATTTGCTGGTCTTGAATTTCTGCTTCGGACGGTTGCTCAAGATGTCAGTTCCACTGCTCCCGACGCACGGGGAGGTCTTTTGAACCAGGTCCGACAGTTCAATGGCCAACTCGAGAAAGCCGCCGCCTTGTTGGAAGAGAAGCGATAGTGATAGGTATACTGAGTACTCCGTATCCTTAGGAGTCACTGATGAATTTGCAATTCTGGTTTAGCGTTCCTGTTCGGACATTTATAGCGTGGCGCGTCGGCCGACTCAGTCATATGCCGGTGCTTCATACCCCTTTTCTTTCATATTTAATCTCTTTCAGCTTCTCTCTTGAGTCTTTTGTTACTCAGTGCTGCCCTTCTGAGCTTTCAAAACGAGATTTGCTTCATCATTTTTATGTCCCAAGGGGACACATTGTTAGTGCCTCACTTGAGTATGTGCAAACCCGGGTGCCATTGATGGGAAGTTATGTACATATTAGTGCATGCCGCGGAGCCGGATTTGCGTAATATTTTCTGCGGAAAGTAGACTCCAATGCCTCCTCCTGGGAATTGCAGGTGAAGATGTGTCAAAGTATCATCTAGTTGTCCCAATTCAGAGGCAATCTACGACTTTTATACATTCCTGGGACGCATTAATACAGTTCGGTGAGAGACCCGCTTCCTTTGTCCGACATCCGGCGACTAGTTGCTTTCATCGGCTAATACTGTTATTATTTAATGTATAGAGTCCTCATACTCACCGGTTTGACATACCCTGAGGATCTCGGTTGTTACATCAGACACCAGGTGTTTCGGCATCCCCAGACCTTCTGTTCGGCGCACGTACCGTCTCAGATCGAGCGCAGGTCGGCACTGCTACCCGCTACCCGTGGAGAATGACTTCAGCCACCCGAATTGTAACGTGTTGTTCTCCGTCACCGTGGCTGATGCCCCTTGGCCTCTCACTACCTTGCACTTCCAGGCGATCAAAGTCCTATAAAGTGAGCTGTCTGGCACACCTCACACTCTCTCTATATTCCACATCGATCGTTTTTCCTCGGTCGCCTCTTTTTTTCTTCTTCTTTGCTTATTTCAGAATTTTGGAGTAAGGATGTTGACCGTCCGCCCGTCATTCTCTGCCCTGGTGGCACTTTTTTTGGCCGTTTTTGTCACTTTCGGAGTAATTGTCGAGGCAGCACCCCAAAGGCAGAACGGCAATAATAGAAACGGTACCCAGGAATTGACTGCCCAGGAACGGGCTGCTCAGACTCCCCAGGGCATTTCTAGAGCCACCGATGGCTCCACGATTCTTGACACCACTGTCACCGTGAAGTAGGTCTCGGCATATATTTCTCATCAAATGCTAGCTAACACATACCTTCCTTGGCAGTGGTCTCCCACTCCGTTTCAAGATTAGCGGTCCCGCCGACCAATTCACCACTACCTCTGGCGTTCCTGGAGGTAGACAAGCCCCCGGAACTCGAGGTACTCTCGGCCTCAACGTTCTCCTGCACGGAGACGGCGGCCAATCCTTCTTCGACTTCCCCAACCAAGCGATTCAGCAGAACCTCGCCGGTGTCGTCGTCCTCGCTCCCGACCCAAACCTCTTCTGGGGCGGCGGCCGTGGCCTCAACCGTGTCAACGGTGTTGCACACGCTCAAGCCGTCAACGACCTCATCCTCAACGAACTGTCTCGATTCATGGCCTTTAACCGATCAAACGTTTTCTTCACTGGAGTATCGGGTGGCGCCCTCCTTCTATCCGGCTTCTTCATCCCTCAATTCATGAACAACTTCCTAGGCGGTGGCGTGCTGTTAAATTGCGCTGCCCTGGCGCCCCAGGTCAACTTCGTCAATGGAAATGCAGTCGCTCGATCGACTCGCATCCATTTCCAGAGCACCAAGAGAGAACTTAAGAACCTTCAGGGCTCTATCCCCGAGGCCATTCTTGCTTTCGAGAGGCTAGCGTCTAGCGCTGGTCTGAACAACGCTCAGATCAATAGATTGCAGACCGTCGATAACTCACCCGATGGTGGACACTGCGCGTTTGACGGGAAAGGGTTCGTCAGTGGAATCCAGCTCATGGCGGATAACTTTGCAAACATTATACAGGGAGGAAATGGTAACGTGAACGGCATTGGAAATGTGTTGAACGGTGTTGTCGGGAACGAACAATTGGTATTTGCCTGAAAATTGGGAAACCAGGCCACGGGTTAGTTACTATTTGTAGCTACCTTTAATGATAGTAACTAGGAGATTATCTCGAAATAGCTCGATTTGAACGGGCGTACTAGAGGTAGCAGCAGAATCCGAAAAAAGCTGGTATGCGATGTTGTTGACCTCAGACCTGACCTCAGTCTACTCGTAGTAGTTGTTCCGCTCCGCTCATACCGTGAAGTCGGGAATCGCGGAGTCGGGAGCCGTCCGTTATCCACACATTTAATGTCCGATTCCGCGCCACTTGCGTGATCGACCCCCACGCATCTTGGCGGGCTCTGCGGCGCGCAGATCTTCCCTTGGCGCCGCCCAGCGGGGTTCAGCCTCAGCGCGTTGGTGGAAAAACGAGGGCTCCACTCCGCCGGCGTCACGCTTGGCATTGCCTTCCACTGTGAGTGTCTTTGATGTCGTCGATCCAATTTGGAAGAAAGAATGGAAGATTTGCTTCTATACATCAAGAAAAGATCTGCAGAAACTGTTTCTATGTGGTGCCTATGTATACGGTACTTGGCCTTCTCCGTCCTTTAAAGATTTTGGGATCATGAACAAAAGGCCATGTTTGCTTTGCGTGTTCATAGACATGATACGCGCCCTTATGCGTACACATGTATCCGCACCAGGCGAGCAACAACTTGCCGGCTCGGAGAATTTCGATGAAGTACTTCGTAGCTCCGGAGTAGACAGTAAATCGCACCCTGTGGGGAACAGCCAAGGGCCTGAGCATCCAGTAGAATACGAAGCACCTTAGATAATGTCTCTCAAAAACAACGCGGTTTTGACTATCACTTCTTGTCATGACGCAATGACTGCGGAGGACTGGACAGGAAACAATGCTCCTCCTCGACCCAACATAGACAGAATTCAAAAGCATCAAAATGATACGATGGATGACCACAAAAGGGGGTGCCGTAATTACTACGCAGTAGTACAGTACTCCGTACGGTGGAGCCAATTCCCGAACCTTTCAGATATTAAACCTCCCCATAAGCATGCGGGAGGAGGCAAAATGCGGAGGGCTCCCACCCTCCTAAAAGGATAGGCTCAGTGGACCCTATCATACAAAGTATGGGGCTGAAGTCATCGAATACATACTAGCGTATGTATTTGACTATACTGCGCGGCATTATTTGAGATCGTCGCTCCTTATCGTGGAGGAGTATATCTGGGTCCATCGCCCCGAATCGACATTACTGGCTTTCCTTTTCCTTCTTCATCCTTTCCCATGCACGGAGTGCTCAACCAGCTTTGACTGGAGAGAAACATTTTAAAAACCCACGTTTAAGGGAAGGATATCGTGATGGGCGAGAAGCAGCACGATCCAGAGGTCTCCATGGCCAACGATGCGCACGGCTCAAACTCCTCCTTGTCCACTAGCAAGCAGGAATGTCTGCGTGACGAGACGGTACAAGCCTGGGTGAAAGATGGGCAGGAAAAGAGCCAAATAAACAACAAGCTCCGGAATCCGCTATCCGACTTGACCAGGGAGGAGCTTTTCAGGGATGTCGAGAACTTCGCCGCAGAAAAGGACCTGACGCATATTCTTGACGATTTGAAGAAGGGTGCCCTGATCGCCCGGGATCCAAGATCCTTTGAGTCGCTGGAGGACTTGTCCGAAGAAGAAAAAGAGGTGCTCCGCCGTGAGAAGACGCACAGATGGCATCAGCCATTCATGATGTATTTCATGACTAGTATGTTAATATTTTGAAAAAGCCCACGACTAGGTAGTTAACATGTCTCTAGTTCTCTGTGCCGGTTCCGCCATCGTCCAGGGCATGGACCAGACTGCAGTCAACGGTGCTCAAGAGTATGTTGCAAAATCTAAAGTCCAACAATCGCCGCGTCCTCTAAAGAACATGGTATAGATTCTATTTCGAAGAATTCGGCGTCACAAATGTCTGGCAGCAAGGGTTACTCAACGGGGCACCCTATCTCTGCTCCGCATTGATTGGATGCTGGACGACTGCACCTCTCAACCGCTGGTTTGGCCGCCGTGGGTGCATCTTCATCTCGTGCCTTGTCTCGTTTGCCAGCTCTTTCTGGATGGCTGCTGCACATACCTGGTGGAATCTCCTTCTTGCTCGCTTCTTACTGGGCTTTGCTGTTGGCGCAAAATCCACAACCACGCCTGTCTATGGAGCCGAATGTGCGCCGGCGAATATTCGCGGGGCTCTCGTAATGATGTGGCAGATGTGGACGGCGTTTGGAATCATGTTGGGCTACATCGCCTCCGTTGCGTTCATGGATGTTCGCGTCCCTTCTCTTACTGGCTTTAACTGGAGGTTAATGCTTGGATCCACGGCAATTCCGTAAGTTGTCCAGGTTCGGTCCACTTAGCCCAGAGTCCTAACCTTCGCTTGGTGCAGCCCCTTTTTCGTATGTATTCAGGTCTATTTGTGCCCTGAATCTCCTAGGTGGTACATGATGCGAGACCGTTATCAGAGTGCTTATAACGCCCTCTGCAAGCTGCGACCTTCACCCCTTCAAGCTGCAAGAGATTTGTACTATATTCATGCATCACTGAGGATTGAACAGAAGCTTCGCGAGGGCAAAAGTCTCTGGCGCGAGATGTTCGGCATTCCGCGCAACCGACGGGCTGCGCAGTCATCTTTTTTCGTAATGTTCATGCAGCAGGTATGTTATCATCCTGTTTTTCTATAATTCGTCAGCTAAGTGCGGATGAAATACAGTTCTGCGGTGTCAACGCAATCATGTATTATTCTTCCTCGATGTTTAGAACCGCAGGGTTTTCGCAGCGTGAGGCCCTGCTAGTATCCCTCGGCTGCGGGATCACTAACTGGATCTTCGCACTGCCGGCAGTGTATACTATCGACACTTTCGGCCGTCGAAACTTGCTTCTTACCACGTTTCCGCTCATGTCAATATTCCTGTTGTTCACCGGATTTTCTTTCTCGATTCCAAATTTGCAAGCACGGACTGCCTGCGTAGCCACCGGCATATATTTGTATATGATTGTGTATTCGCCCGGTGAAGGTCCTGTGCCTTTTACCTACTCCGCTGAGGCATTTGTAAGTCCAGAAAAGCTTTCCATGTCCCTCCTGGGAAACCTATAGGCTGACGGCGTCAATTTCTAGCCCCTGTATATCCGCGATATTGGGATGTCGTTCGCGACAGCCACCACTTGGGGGTTCAACTTCATTATTTCTCTCACTTGGCCGGCATTGGAAGAATCTTTCAAACCTCAAGGTGCTTTTGGATGGTATGCTGCGTGGAACCTCTTCGGATGGGTGTTTTGCTATTTCTGTTTGCCAGAAACGAAAGCCCTGTCACTGGAGGAACTGGACCAGGTCTTTTCTGTTCCGACACGGACACATATGCGCCACTATCGTGCCATGTTGCCATGGTATTTCAGGAAATACATCCTCAGAGCAGATGTTGCGCCACAGAAGCAGCTTTATGAATACGAGTGATGTGTGTTTCGTGAAAGGGAAGAGGCGACCAGTTAGAATAAGGCTTGGAATACAGGAAGCTTGGCATCCAAGGAATGGGTGCGAGATATCAGCGGGTTGAGGCATAAGTTGAGAGTATTGAATACTCATTCAGTGACCCTAAAATCAATGTCCGGCTTGCTCATGCGCACATAATATAACTTTAAAGTAGAAATTTATTATTGAAGTTTCAAGAGTCCATACATACCTTGACAGGGATTTCCCAAAAGGTTTGGCGTGTTTGAGTTACTTTCGGCGAAGGTGACACGGCGTGACAATGACATTCCCCTCGTGGCATCATGGTAATTTATGGGTCAAAGGTTCGTAGGACCACACGAGCTTCCGAAGCTTGGTTTCCAGCAATGTCTGTATAAAATTAGGTGGTTTTAAAGGTGTTACCCCATAGTATAATACCGTTGTACCGTCCTCGTCCGCGTCACACAGTGACAACGGATATTGGAGTTTCCAGTCCAGCCCAATTCGACCCAGAAGCAGAGCTGTCTTACCTTCTGCTGAGAGGGTTCAAATATTGACTTAGAGTGTAAATGTAGCCTTAAGCCATCGCCAAACCCAATCTATAGACAACGTGCATCTGCGTTCCCACAGACAAACCATTTATCGGTCATGTACTTGCTGCTGATATCACCATCATATTTCGTAAAAAGACTGTGTCAAAACCAGGAGTATGTCGTATCATTAATAGACAAACCAGTGCAGCAGGAGCTGCCCAATAATACACAAAGGATTTCGCGATCTAAATTCGGTCCAATCTTCAGTAGTTCATTGTTCTTGAGTTCAAGAGCACAAAAGGGCCACGAGACAAACTTGCAGCCGGTTTTGTCCAGGCGTTTCTTTGTTCATTTCGAGATCGTGGGCCCGTGTTAGCTCGTTGACAATGCAACAGTATGTCATTCTTGGATTGGTGTGCGGAGCGTATGTACAGTACACAACTCCCAGATGGGAAATCACCGCGGCTCCCATGTTTGGCCACGGGTGTCGCGAATTGTGCTCCCAAATGGATGTAGTCCACGGACGAGGTTCGATCTTTAACATTGCCATAACAGGTCGAAACAAGATCTCCAGGACGGAAGCAAGACAAATCTGGAGAGTTATCGCAAGGGCCTGAACGGTGGTTATTCTGCGGTTGCATTAAACTGGGGGCCCCCGGTGTCCCAAAACGCGGGGCAGGGGCTCACAATCGTTATCCATATGCAATATTCCACGCAGACTGGAGCAAACGAGAACAGTGGCCATAGAGTCGGGGAGTCTAAATGAATAAGTCACCCACCGTGGAGCCGATTGTGCTTCAATGCGATATCTGTGCCTCGGGCGTTCTGTAGGGCGAGCCTGTCTTCACGCCATGTGTTGCTGAGACGGCACTAGATAAAGAGGCATTCAAGGGTTTGAGTTTGCGGAAGGTAATCTAGAAAGGCTCATGTCGAGACATCCCTTGCGCTCTTGCAGTTCTCGTTTTGTTTAATTTCCCAGGCGGATAGACCGCTGGGAGGATTAATAGCCATAACGTAATTTGCGGTGGCGTTTGCCTCGCCAGAACTCAATCGGGAAGCCCGCCCGTGCCAAAAGGATATGGGAGAGGAGTCTCCGCCTCGTGGACGTGGCACATTCGGTTCATCACGAGATGTACATATGCGTAGACGAGGTAAGGTTCGACGGAGTTGGCGTACTCAGTTATAGGAGTTGACGGGCCGATTGATACGGGTGGCATAGAAACCGGTTGTGCCGATCGATTGAGGCATCGGCTTCGTAGAACTGGAGGCTAGAAAGAACAAAGACGCTCATGCGTATTCAGTGTAAAACTTTCCCAAGGCACGATTTGGCTGAAAGCCAGAAACGACTCTTTGATGCCCGTTGAGCAAAATAAGTGTGTTAACAACCCAGTGCGGCTGTTGAGAGATAGGACCAGAATATTGCAAATTCACGTCGGATGTCAGGTCTGGCTACCGGGAATCTGCATGTATTCCGCGTTTAGAAGCATGGATAGGGGATTCGGGACATGGTACACGAGTTGATATCTCTACCACAGAGCTTTTTGTTAGAGAGATGAAGAGGGAGGTCAAGCATTGTCGCTCTTCAGTGCCGCGCGTGGATTTGGATTAGTAAGCTGAAAACTAAGTAGGTTGAGTTATAGCAGCTATTCTCATTGACTCTAGCATCGTGACATCTTTGCTTTGCTCCCCAACCCTCTCCATATATCAACGGTTAGAATCCTATCGCTGAACTGCCACCTAATCTTACATATTCTCCCTTTTAATTCCGCACAAAGAAGCCCTCCTGGCCACATCTGACTCCGGGCATTAAAGTTCCGTATCACCAGCAAGGACGGGGAAAAAGATGACTTCGGCTCCCCACTCCCGTTTATTGGGCGGACTTGGTGTCACCCTGAACGGCCTGCTCGCCCTGCATGTTCCAGTGCGCTTATGGATATACATGTAATATTGACACGGGCCTTCTTGACAGGCAGAAACGCTGTCGCAAAATCAGTTTCCGATTAAGCAGTTTTTCCGGATGAGGACAATCCAGCTCCGCCAGATACCAGCCTCCGTTTTGCACCGCAGGGAGAATGCAGAATGGAACTTTGAACTTTGGTAGCGCAGGGTTGCGCTTCCTTAACCTTCAATTCGAGCTTCCGTGGTCTATCGGCCTTTCTCAGAGATGATCGCCGCTTCCCGTCCTCTTGCAGAGGTTCATCACACCCTTCCTGGAACTGCTGTCTGCGGCGATGGGATGGCTCCGTGCAACACAGCACGGCTGATTGAGCTCTTGGAAAAATGCGGGAGGGTCAATTGGCCTGGATCTTTGATATTGCTGAATGCTGGATCTGGATGTGTCCAGGGGTCTGTGGCATGTCAAGGGCTCCACGTCCAGGGAACAGTGCCGCAGCTATTCGGCAATATCAAACTGTCTCTCAGAGAAGAAGGGCTCTCCCGCTTCTATAAATTCGGTTTCTGCATTTTTGACATATTGCTTTTGTGCTCGTCACGCTCAGGTTTTCAGCATACTTCACCTCGTTCCAATCACACCTGGAAATTCCCTTTCTGCGTGCTGTCGCGCATGCCGAGCAGTTAATAGCTCGGCCCTGCTTGTTCTTCTATTGTAACCTGACTGTCCCTTTGCGTTGTGATGTTAATTATTCTCATATGATGAATGACTTTTGAGCAACCAAAAGAATCAAGTATTGCCACCTTTTGTGACAGGATTATCACTTCTCTCTTGTTTTGCCAGTTGTCTTCTCCTTCCTTATCTCCTTCACTGCT
Source organism: Chrysosporium keratinophilum (assembly GCA_029850275.1). Classification (NCBI taxonomy): domain Eukaryota; kingdom Fungi; phylum Ascomycota; class Eurotiomycetes; order Onygenales; family Onygenaceae; genus Chrysosporium; species Chrysosporium keratinophilum. The sequence goes on from JARBIX010000012.1 coordinate 2,024,435, forward strand.
GCTGAGTTCCTCTTTCACTTTTGTGCCCATCTCGGGTTTGGCCATTGGTTCGACTCGGACTCTTCCTCCCAACCTATCATAAAGAGCCCCTATTTCTCTTTCATCACCCTGTTCACTCCAAGGCAACCTTAGAGCTCAGTGACATCTCAAGATCTATGCCCTTTCACATTTTTAATTCCCCTTCTTAGGACTATTTCTAGACCGCTTTGAGCTGCCCCAATTCCTGGAGTTTTCAACCATCTATGCTTGATAAACAAAAGAGCCATTCTCTCGAATAACATTGAGCAGCACTGAACATTATTATCTCTTTCTTCTACATCCTTCGATATAAACTTACTCACAGCGTACTCGCGAGATGTCTTTGGAAGCCGATAAGGACGTCGTCTACAACACGACCAGCAAGTCGTCAATTCCCAGCGAGGACGACCCGCATGCCATGTCCAAGGAAGAACGAGATGTAGCCGAAGCGGCAGCGCGCTACGGCTATGGCCCAATGGCTCCAGAAAACAGGCAGCAGCTCAACACCTTTGCCAATTCTTTCCACCCCGGCATGTTTCAAGCTCCAGCGCCGCGCCAATTCGCCAATCCCGCTCCCCTGGGCCTCTGCGCTTTTGCCCTCACGACCTTCGTCCTTAGCCTTATCAACATGGAAGCGCGCGGAACTCATGCCCCCAATCTCGTTGTCGCGTCCGCTTTTGGCTACGGCGGACTTGTTCAGTTGTTGGCAGGCATGTGGTAAGTGATTTCTTTTGCCGACTGATTACTGCCAATGGCTGTTTTGTTTTGTATGCCCAGGCTGATTTGCAATGTGGTACCTAGGGAAATGGCTGTCGGTAACACGTTTGGTGCTACCGCACTCTCGTCGTACGGAGGTTTCTGGATCTCCTACGCCATCATTTTTACCCCTGGTGGTTTCGAAATTTTGTCGAATATCACCCAAGTTGACGGCGCATCTGGACTGAACAGCACTGTTGGCTTTTGGCTTACCGTTAGTATACCTCGACGATATATTGTGACATTCTTTGGTACTAATCTAGAATCTTTTCTTGACTGCTAGGGATGGTTTATTTTTACCACGATCATGTTCCTCTTGACGATAAAAACCAACTGGGCCTTTTTCTTGCTCTTTTTCTTCCTTGACATGGCCTTCCTTGTGCTCGCCGTGGGCCACTTCGAAGAACCTGAGCCAGGAAAAATCAACGTACCGCTGATCAAAGCGGGTGGTTTCTTTGGGTTGCTTGCGGCGTTCCTGGCGTGGTATAATGCCGTCGCGGGAATTGCGAATGAGACCAACAGTTTCTTTAGATACCCCCTTGGCCCGCTACCGTGGGCGGATGCGGGACGTCCAAAAACCGACCGGGAGATGGTCTGAGGTTGTCCCTTTTCAGGGGAGAGGTCTCAATTCCCTTGGGCCGCGCGCTTATTGTATTGCGCAAAACAAGTCTTTTTCTCATAGGTTGATGTTCTCTGAGGGTCTGTTGGCAAATCTACGATTCCCTTTTTGATTTATGGTTTGGAGTTTTGGATTCGTAGAGATATCCTTATTAGCTACCTTTGGACTACACTTGGCTTTTAAAAGATTGTTTTGAAATGGTATTGATTTCGATTTCGAGAGTGTTTGAAACAAGTCGCTTGCCGACCGCGAGTCGATTTCCGAAGTAATAATAACTTCAGTGTAAAAGTGAATAGGATAGAACGAAGTTTACTTCGATGTATCATGTGCCCTTCACTCCCTACATAGATTCAACAAGTAACAGCAATATCACGATTCGAATGTTCGTGACCTGGATTTGGATCTACGGTTCCAGTCATGTACTGTAGTATGTAAATACGTGCTAGGCTCGCTCACGAATCGAGGACAAATTTGCCTTGATCCAATTCGTGTTGCGAACGAAGCGTTGCATACTCCGTACATGGTTCAATGACGGAACAAGCTGCGCATTTTATCACCATTCCAGATAAACACAAGCCTCCCGGAAATAGAGTCAGTAGTTAAGTCTAGGGGGAAATGGAAAAAGGGGACGAGGAAAAGTTTCGCTGGCTTGAGCTAGGTAAATAAAGTTTCTGGAATAAGGGAAAAAAGAAAAAGGAGGCAGAGCCGCAAAATTCACAGGCGAGAGGAAGGGTTAAAAATGAATGCAAAACGCCAGCCGGTTTGCGAGGATGGATGATTGCCTGGAGAGAGGTCTAATGATACCAGTGGTTAAGAAAGACAAGTAGACTACGGGTTGGTTGAAACTTGAGTGTGACCCAAGGATGGAAATTGTGGGTAATGAGAAATATGATGAGAGAGAACAATGGAGAAAAGAAGAAGTGATTAAGGTAGTCGCCAGGACGATTGAGTATGAGTTGGGGAAGAAGTATAGATATGATCACAAAAGGGGGGTCATCCCTAAAGCTGAGTCGGTATAGCTATACGCTCCATTTGGGTGAAACTGATTAAGAAAAGAAAATGGACAGAGACTTCAGGTCGTCTGGCCCGGTCGTGGGAATATAGGAACGGTAGGAAGACTCTCAAGACCCCCCATCGTCCCCTGCGACGCACCAACTTGCCAGGGCTGGCCTGTTTGCTGGTTGATAAATGCACTTTGACGGAAAGGGTTCGTGCTTCCTGTTGGGTTGGGCCGGAGCGCTGCCGCTGCAGGTACTTGCAGACTCGGATTCGGTGATGGTGTGTTACGCGCAAATGGATTGGTTCCTGTTCGTTGTGGACGGAGAGCTTGAGGCTGCATCTGATCCTGGGAGTGTTGGAGGCCTGGTGAGGTGGACGGGCGTGAGACATCCCCGTTAAAGGGCATCTGTGAAAGGCGATGCTTTGCAAATGGGTTTGTGGGCTGGCGGGCCAAAGGAGTGGCGGCAGGTTGGGATAGTGAATCAAAAGGGGATGGGTTGGAAGAAGGGAGATTGCTGGGAGGGAGCATTGATTGCCGAAATGGATTCGTTGGTCGTGGTGATCCGCTGTGCATGGGTTGCTGGAATGCGGGCACTCCATTTTGAGGTATGCTTGATAACGATGGTTGGAAATTGTTCATCTGAGGTTGAGCTTGGACTTGCAGCTGCGGTTGCGGCTGCGGTTGCGGAGTATATCCCCCAAATCCAGCACCTGTATGATTTGGTTGTAGTGGTTGTAACTGCTGTTGGGGCTGTGGTGTAAACTGTGCAAATGGGTTGCTACTTTGTAAAGCCGGATTGATCGCTGGATTCTGTTGCTGGAAACCGAACCCTGTAGGGGCAGCTTGTTGGAACCCTGTTTGCTGTGAAGCGAATCCCACTTGCTGTTGCGGAAACCCAGCTGGTTGGAATTGCTGCATCTGTGCGTTTTGCATATTGAACTGCTGTGCGGTAGGTTGGTAATTCATTGGCTGCTGATTTTGCTCAATAGAGTCGAAAAAGTCGATTAAATCAGGAGCGGGAGCTTTGCTCTCTGGCTTGGAAACAGATTGCGGTTGACTATTGATCGTGGCTGGTTTCGTTTGCTGGATGCGAACGGTCTTCTTTTCATCGTCTTGGTCTTCTTTTTTACCATATTTCTGGGCACGGTATTCTTTGCGTCTCAGCGCAAAATCGGGATCCTTCAAGTCATCTTCCAGCAGCTTCGCAAGGTCCGTCGAAGCGTGTTTTAAGCTCGGGATTTCCAAGCGAGTTGCATTCTCATATTGTCTGGCCACCCGCAGAAACCTCACCACATCTTCAGTTAAAGCGCTAAATGCTTTATAAAGGAGTAGAGAACGTTCACTATCCGGCCTCGACATTTCGAAGTAATGCTCTAGAGATATATCGTAAGCCACTCGTGTCCATGCGGTTGGAATAGGCATCACCAACCTAACACATTGATCGTTCCTTCGTTCATAACGGAATATAAAGCCAATATATCTAGTGTCACCAGCCGAAACGCGGTTAGAGATACCTCATTTTCAGGCTCGTCCGTCAAAAACTGTTTGGCCGAGAGTTAGCCCAAAACCTCGCGATTTGTGGCACTGGGACCTAGCATACGTCGCATCTCAATAGCGCCCTGATTTGCTTCTGGACGATTTCAGTCTCTCTCAAAAGTCCCTTCTCCACTGTCAATTTCTTCAATCGCCCTTGTCCGTTGCGAACATAATCGGTCTTGGTCTCCGAGTAGGCTAGGGAGCGCGCGATGAGGTATTCTGAGTATCGCCAGATGTTTCCGCCTTGAATTTGTCCTGTGTTGACAAAACGGAGTCAGCATGGTCGTTTTTCATCAAAAGGGTTGGGGGTGAATTCTGCTCAGTCCCCTCCGCTCAGTATTCGCGGGGAACTTTGACACCACTGACCGTCGGATATACTGGTAATTGCGATATTTCGAGAATGTTGCGAGAGGTATTTCAGCGCCACTCCAGGCTGTCCTTCGCGTATCATCATATGTATCACGATCAGCGACTTGAAAACCACGGTCCATGCTGAATCCCGCAGACGGAGGGATAGGGTCCGAAAGATTTCGGCCACGCCGGCATCGCTGCGGGTGGCTGAGAGGATGGTCTCAATGTACTTGGATTTGGGCGCGGCAAGCTATCACATACAAATTCAGCAAGTCAGTCATGTTCTGTTGATCAATTGGAACCGGAGAATCCTGAAGGAAATGTCCGCTGACCTTGGGTTTTGTGGCGCCCTTGACGGCCTTTTCAAAGTTGTTGCTCGGCATTGTGGCACGAGGATGAGGATCTCGGAATCATGTAATTGGAAGAGAAGGAATAGAAGGTCGAACTTTTCACAGCAGAGACGTATTGTGGTGGCTGTGGAGGAGGATTGTCTTTGTTCGTTTGTGTCCTATGCGGTTTGCGGCAGTGCGGTCATGGTGGCCCAAGGTTCGTCGATGCGCAGGGTGTTTGTAGGTGAGGGTGGCAGGATCTTATTTCACAGCGGGTAGATTCGTGAGGAATGCGGGTTTGATGTTGGAAAACCGTGTATCTTGTTCCCCGCGATTGATAGAGGCATTGGGGAGAGGGAGCTCAGCTCAGGGACGAGTTGTTCAAATCTCACGTTCTCCAGGAACTTAACTTTAGGGGGATCGTGGCATCCGCCCAACCCAATCTCGATTGTCATTCGACTTCCCTTGCGATACATCACGCTCCCCCGTCAATCGAGGTGCCATTTGAGAACACAATGATCTATACGTGCTCTACGCTTAACTAGAGGTTTCTAATGGACGGCCGATGTGACCTTTCAGATTCTCAAAATGCTGCACAGCGAAACGCATTCCAGCCCGCCAAGGCCCGTTTCAGCCATGTCGTCATTCACTCACCATCACCAGGACCGTTAGTGATTCAGAGAGACATGGTGTTTGTGTGAGCAAGATCTGTTATTACATGCTGATAGCTCACTGCGAACTTTGGGTTCTGTGGGTACACGATGTCTCGCAACAGCCCTAGGAATACGCTCGCAAAAGGAAAAGGAAATCCAATAAAAAAATACACGCTGCAAATCGAAATGCGAAGGAGCCAGAACGCCGGCTGAAACTGGCTATGAAGGGGAATCCGATCATGGGGATCTTCTGCACTCTGTCCAGCTGCACACCAGGGCATCCTCCGTCCCTGTTTTACAAATGCAACCTTGCCCTGGACATACACCGCCGTCGAAAATGAGGCAGGGGAAATCAAGTGGCCAGGCACACACTCGGCCTAACCACGCCAAAACGCCGTGAAACAACTGCCCCCGGTACAAGCCGAAAACGGGCCCAAGGAAAACAATGTACACCAGTCGTCTCACATCCAGCCGAGTCCTCCAACCCATTGCTTTTCGCAGGAGGGTGTGGAAACTGCAGAGTCCGTGCCAGAGTCGATGTCCATATCGATGTCCATATTCATTGGCATGACCATAGTGGCATTGGCATCGGACATGCTCGCGTCCATCGACGTCACAGACCGCATGGCACTTGATTGAGACACGAAGCCTGGCGTTGATGCGTTGTTGTACATGCACTGCGGTGGCACGCTGGAAGAACGCTGGACGGGTTGGAAGAACCTCCGCAATGACTGCTGGTTTGGGTCTGGGATGGAGGATGGAGGAGACGCGTTGTCGAGGGAGGTTTCGCGTGGTGCAGGTGCCAATGGCTTTTCCTGGTGACGCAGTTTCTTCTGGGCCGAGAACAGCCAACTGAGGGTTTTATCTATGGGTGCCAGAAAAGCAAATGTCAGTCAAGGAGCATTGATACGTGCTATCGAAGACGCTTACCGTATATAGACTGCTCGTCTGGGCGATCCTGCTTGAAGCGTTTTCGCGTTCGGCTGTGCAAGTGCCGTGGGGTTTCGTCCGTGATTATAGTATCCCCAAGCACGCCGGACATGGGCGATGTGGGATTATAGTATCGTGGCGGGTTTCGGGGAGACGTGATGGTGGTAAAGGAAGCTTTGCGTTTTAGGGTCATTGTTGCGGACTGATTGCCTCAATTGCTCAATACTGTATCCAGAAAGAAAGATTATATTAGTTTAAATATCCAAGGGCAAATAGAGCAAAAATAACGGGTATGCTGATAGTGGAAGATGATGCGTAGAGGATTGCAACGAGCAGAGACGACATCCCCAAACAGCTAAAATGGTGCGCCGACGCGTGTTGAACGCGACGATACAAATTGGCGTAATAAATGATAATTGGTCAATTTTTATTAACTAAAAAGTGCGGGTTTGTGTACTTGGGTACGGTCTAAGCTTAAGTCGGTCTAGCTTTTGTAAATTACGGTATGAGCGTGAGGGAGACAGAGCGACGCGCGCAGATACGCGATGTCTGTCGTGACTTTGCTGGAGAGCGTCATGTATCAGGGAGGGAGCACAACACTATACCTCTATGTAGTCCAACCTGTCTATTTCGTCTGATCTTATTCGCAAGTTCCGTATATTCGCAAAATCACCAAAGCCTGTCATGACTAAGCTTCGGCATGCCGAAGCCCGGCGCTAACTCCGGCATGCCGAACCCACTAACTACCCCGCCAACCTCCACCTGAAATAGAGTTGGCAGAAGTGACGCTGCTGAGCTCACCAAGTTCCCTCCGCAACCTTAACAAACCGCATATAAACCCTCACGCAGACACGGCCACAACCTCAAATAGTAGCTATCCAATCCTCTTCGAGTCACGATAGTCATGGCCGTCCGGGAAGCCACCCATGCAGGCTCGTGGTACTCCAACAACCAGGCAACCTTGACCCGCCAGCTCGACGAATGGATGGACCGTGTGCCAAACGAGATCAAGGGGATTGGAAGCCTACCAGTTGCTGGAGCTAGGGTTATCATTGCTCCGTCAGTATCACCCCAATCTCCAACGCGGAAGTGCGATTGCTGATGCATCCCTAGCCATGCCGGTTACGCCTATTCTGGCAAATGTGCTGCCTTTGCCTACAAGTGTCTTGATCTGTCCAAGGCGTAAGTATCAACTGATAGTTTCTATCTCGAACCATCCCTGCTCACTCCCGAGGTTGCTGTCTAGAAAACGCATCTTCCTCATAGGGCCCTCCCACCACCACCCGTTCTCCAAGATTGCCTTGTCGCAAGCGTCTTTTTACTCGACCCCGCTTTCCTCGGAGCCCCTCCCTCTCGACAGAGAGCTCCTCGATGAGCTGTTGGCTCGGACAGAAGAACCCAATGTCCGCTTCACCGCCATGAATCTGGACATCGACGAGGCAGAGCACAGCCTGGAGCTTCACCTCCCGTATATTCACTACCTCCTGCAGCGGCTGTACCCCAATGAACCAGCCGCAGGTTATCCGAAGCTCGTGCCCATGATGGTCGGGTCCACATCAGCCGGAACAGAGCAAGCCTTTGGCAAGATTCTCGCTCCATACCTCGCAAACCCTGAAAATGCTTTTATCATCTCCTCCGATTTCTGCCACTGGGGGCTCCGGTTCGCATATGCGTACTATATTCCCGATGCACCTACACCCGGACCCGCACTCCCCATGTCATACGATGCTCTACCTCAGCCCTCTGAGGAGTTAAAGCTGGGCTCTGCTCGTCGTCAGATTGCTGCAGTGTCGAACGGTCGCTACTTGCGTGCTGGTGACCAACTCCGCAAGCATGCAAATTCTCCTACCATCCACGAAAGTATCTCTGCCTGCGATATCGTCTGCATATCCGCCATTGCGTCAGGCCACACCCAGACATTCCTGGACGCACTCAAGGCCACGAAGAACACCATCTGCGGCAGGCACCCGATTGGAGTCATCATGGCGGCGTTCGAGTATGTCATGGGCAAAGATAAGGAGAACAGCAGGGATCTCGAGATGAAGATCGAGGATAGCACTGAGACCCATTTGATGCGTGGTGCTTTCAATTTCGTCCGATATGAAAGGAGCTCCGATTGTGTCTCTGTTGCGGATAGCTCTGTCAGTTATGTCTCTGCGTTTGCAGTCCTGTGAGTCTGATCCTCCCGTGCATTTCGGCATTTACGCTGCAGCGGGTAAGTTTCTCCAAAGAAAAGAAAAGGGCAGAGGCCAGGCCCCCGAAAATACATTACAGTACGTTTTATAATGATTGCGTCAGTCATGAGTCTAGTAATGTTTCTGCGTTTGATGAAGCGGTAGTTTGTAGTCTAAGAGCATGTAACCGCGGGTTGGTATCAAATACTAGTCGGCAAATAACTAGCTAAAGCACTTGAGTAGCCTACACCAGCTGTCTACTGGCTATTTGTCGCACCCGCGTCAACACACGAAAATCAACTCATCATAACGTAATTACGTACATAGCTGTTGTTTAAAACAGCTACAGCAAACCCGCTCATTTTCAGCCTTTATTGAGACCCATTCGACTCGCTGAAATTATTCTTCCTGCAGCTCCGGTTTCTTGGGATCCGAGAAAACACTATTTGTTCAATACAACCTCGGGGCAAAAGAAGATAAGAGCGAAGCTCTCTTTTGAAATCCCGCTGAAGGGAGTACTGATGAAACCTCCAAATGAAGTTGTTTGAGTTCGACATATAAAAAGTCTGGTATTCAACATCTTCAGTAACCTCCAGGAAAACACCCTCCGCAGAAAACCTCATATGCAGAGGCCGGCAAATTCACCAAGGTCGCAATATTGTGGTTTAAAACTTGCATTGTGCCATTAGAGACACCAGAGACACCAGAAGGAACCGAGGTATTAGCTACCGAGCTGGTAGCACGACGCTTTTTCGAACTCGACTTCGAAGGATGCAGACGTTCCCACGCTTCAACTGTTTCTGTTTCACGAGCGCCTCTTGTTCCTGTCTACATTCATGATCGTTGAACTCTGACATTTAATAACGTTCTCGCTGATAGCGAGCAGCGTCTGTCGGAAATCACGCCGTTCTCCATCTAGGTCAAACTATTTGACATTCCGATCATGGTTCTAGTGAGGTTTGACCAAGTTAGCTAGACTCTAACGAGTAATCGACGATCAAGAGGTCTCGGTATATGCACCCAATCATTCTGTCTATGGTTTTTGCATATCAAGATAAAATACTCTCAGCCCGTGTGGAAAGCCATGCGAGGCTGCGATGCTGCCGCCATGGATTTGTTTTGCCTATTGGTCCTTTCACAAGGATCCCTGCAGTCGCTCAGAAATTCCTCTTCGGAACTAAGTCTAACCCCTAGGCGTAAAACTGTGTATTCAGAATCACCACAGACATTCTTTTGAGGTTCCTTGATCCCAGGGTGGTCTTTCGGGCGACCCATCTCGCTTTCGAACATGTAATAGCATGGCCAGGTTGATACGATGATCTCTCCCAAGGGTAACCAGGTTTTGTGACGGTATGTAGAGTGACCTCAAACGTCGTGAAGTATTTAGAAACATCACTTTCGATCGACGGAAGAATTTCTTGAATTCGAGACGCGAGAGCTTCATTTGGCGGCGGAGAAGTAAAGCTGCTGGGGGGGTGGGAAGCGTAACGAAGACATCACCAGTATAGAGTCCAAGGCTTGTAAAGAGACGGTAAACCAGAAAGGAATAAATTTAAAGTAGCAAAGAGCGGTCGTTAGTAGCTTGGTGACTGTCAGCTAGTTGATTTTATAACGATCCCTGGGTATCCACAGAAAAAAGGTGTGCGCGAGGGAGGAGAGAAGTTAGAAGGAAGAGGAATCACGCGGGGCCGCTGTCATATCCGTGTCCTTTTTTAAGGACAACGACAACAGAATTCTTCCCATACTGGATTTCAGTGACCTCAGTGCAATCCTCTGCAAAGGGTACATACTCCTTGATAAGCTCACACACCCGATGCCTCCTGGCAGAATCATCTCGGCAGTCAAGGTCCTCATGGAGCCGGATACGATAGGCCCCGAAGAGTTTGATCCTTTTGTAACTTTCTATTACCTCGAGAACTTTCGAGCGTGCTAGGATAATCCCTCACTTTCCTGATCCGTTATATCGAACATCTGTTCAGTGACAGCAGCTAGGCCATCGCCGTTGAAGTGGACGAAATACATCCATCTTATAGCTTTTTAAAGTTTCTTTCTAGCTTTCCATCGCCGTCCCTGTCGTCGTGCGTTGTCTGCCTCCGAGCTGATGGTATCGCCCAGCCTTTTGGACGGATGTTCTAGGCAGATTTTCACAGCCTAATTGAAACTCCTGGATTGTTCGTCGACATTGAGGACCGCATCAACAATGCACCCGGCCTAAACAACTTCGCGCAAATTTGCCGCTGATTTCCACCGCGATTTTGAGAGAAAACCGCCGCACAAACAAGATCGAAACGGCGGGTCATATACTCAACAAGTTGTTGAAAAAGAGGCCCCAGCGAGAAACACTTGGCATCTTCCTGGCCGTCTCTGCCACGAGAACATGCCATTAAATAAAACGAATTTGCAGTCGTGTAAACCCTTCATCACGTATCCACCGAGAGGGTAATCTGATATTTAGCGCCCCACCTATTAAGTAAATTAGACACAAAGGATGAACGAACATTCATCTAATGGGTTAGTGATATCTCCCAGGAGCATCTAGGATGTTTGTATGGTTCGGACTGATAATTTGGGTATAAGCTCATAGAGTGTTAGGATTTGCTATGTTCATTTCGTCATGTACAGCAAACTGTTGCCGGTGTCGCAAAGGTTAGCCTTTGTTCAGTGATATTGACTAAATAAAGGAGAATCCGGCGACTCAAGAATGTGAAGATTGCGTGAGCATGTAGCCCAGGCTATACCTGTCGTCAATCGGTTTTTGAACCATGGGAAGAGGGTTTAGTAGGGTCCTCTTGGCCTCGCTGACCATAATCTCTAAGTATGAAAGAAAAGAAAAGAAAAAAATGGAGAATTATAGATTTTCCTGCCCGTTCGCAGATATAGCTTCCAGGAAGGACCTGGTCATACTGATGTCTGGAAGGAACGGGTTTAGAAATGGAATGCCGGCAAGATGCTTATAGGCGTGACTGAAACTCGGAGTACCCATGTGGTGGGTGTTATCACCAAATCCGTCTAGAATGCGTGCTGCAGGCCTTTGGCACCAGACAGGTATCCATAAACTTCCGGTCGTATCATACCATGAATTGCGAGGATCGGTGGGCCAGTGGGAGATGGAGCAAGCCTTCGACTGTCGTGCGCCTCAGCGCCCTTGGCAAAGGCAGGTTTTGCAAGCTGGGTGACGAAAAACCGCGTGTAGAACCCGGATTGAAGTATTCAGTTCCGCTCGGCTGGCATGCTCCCTGTAGAGCGAATTGTGACCTTTTTATCAGTTGGATACCGGACAGCCGCCCACCAGCATCGGCATCAGCATCAGCATTTTATATCTCAGCGCTTCATTAAATGTGAGACTGGTGAGTTTGATATTTTGCAACTGTGATGCCAGGTGAGTGCTCTGCGATAGAAGGCCGACAAGTAATTCGTGGATTGAGGTCCTGAATAGTGAATAGGCAAAATCTGTCAGCTGCTTATCGCACATATATGAGCCATCATTCATAATGGTTCCCTCCAGTAGGTGAGAGATATAGAGCCTTTGGTAAAAGTAGCTCTGTTATGTTTTGTTTATCTGCGTTTGGGACACTTGTGGTGTGCTTCTCAAGATGAAGCATGACCAGCAGCTAATATAGCATTCAGCTGTTGGTTAATGAACCTCAATAAGGGCTATTAACTCTAGACAGGAAGTGAAGAAGTAGCGCTGAAGTGATAACTTCAAGTGAGTGAAGTGTGAAAGGAGGAATGAAAAGCGAGTGAAGGAGGTCGTGATGTAACAAGATTTTGGCACCGTTACCGCTAGCCTCAAAAGACTCTAGCGCAGGGTTATTTTCAGAGCGATCACCAATTAGCGGCGAACCGGAGCCACGTAATCGCGGCTCTGGAGGCTTAGTCTGACCGGCAAACACAAATTCAACTCGTTGGAATCTGAACCCTCGAGTCCGGGCCAAGAGATGGTGGAAATTGACAGACAGGAGAATGTGGTTACGGAGGATACTCGGGCGAACGAAAACAGTCCAGTATAGCTCGATTGGTCCAAGTTTCGTTTCTCTTCTCAGGGCCTGATGAGTAGACTGACTTTTATATGGATGCTCACCTTGAAGAGACCAGACGAGTTCTTTATCCTGTCGTGCAAGAAACATGTTTCGCAAAGAGGGTGGAAGTGATACAAAGTTACATTCATACAGGGTACAAAGCCCATACACCTTCCATGGAAAGAATCTGCGGAGCTGCCAGCTGCACAAAATCCAGCCAAAGTTTGGGGATATCCAGAGTTCGGAGTGCTCCGGACGTGACTGTCGAGGATTGGTACTCAGCATGGAGATCTTGATATGCTGCTGCCATTAACAAGCTGCTGCAGTCACACGCGACCGGCGCCATGAGTGGCAAGATGAAAATCCATCTGATGCCGTTTTGATCGGTCTGCTTTGCTGGCCGCGTAGTGCTGCGTCAGCAGATCTCCCAACACCAGGCTGTTGTCCATGGCCGACAAACGAGAGCGTCGCATCATGAAGGGGCATCTTTTTGCCTACCTCCAAACTCTGTATATCATCAACTGCTCAACTTGCGTATGTACTGTACGGAGTACGTACGCCGGAGAGATACGTCTTGTTGCAAAGCAGCTGATCTCCGAAGTTTGCAAAATCCCCATCCTAGCATGGGGAACCAGTGCGATCCTCGGGTCAAAGATGGGTGAGATCGCGCGGGTACTGTAAGTATCTTTTCTCCTGCGGTAGTGACCGATGCCCGTGGTACTGTAGTGTATACATCGACATTGTTGGAGCGTGGTGCAGCATTGTCACTGCACGTTGGCATCCATGTGGGCATGATCAACACCATCAACGGCCTGTGTTTTGATGGATTGGCGGTTAAACAAGAAATGAGAGATGGGTATGAACAGGTCTTATCGAGTCTGCGTCCTGGTCTTGACGTCCTCTCCCTCTTTCTCTCTATCTGTCCAGACTCGGAAGAAAGCCAGGCAGGATCGCAGCAACTGTGATGGTCCAGACGGACCTGCTCCAGGCTCGACAGGGTCAAAGAGTTGCGCTGGTCGCCTGGAACGGGGGCAACAAGGGAGACGATCGCCCGGGCGTTATTGGCGGACGAAGCGAAATGTATGACAAAGAGGCTGACGACGCAACGCACGCAATGTCCTTTCCTGTTTGGACCTAGCGCCTGCTGGGGACTCGTCACTCCCGGTGTTTTCTTACGCACCTGCCAGTCTTTTACTATTGGTAATACCGCCGTATCAATGTGTGCGTAGCACTGCAGCCAGGCGGGTATTTGCTGGTAATGCTGTGACGGAATGACAGCTTGGCGCACGTATTCCGGTTACAAACACCCTTGGCGTGTTCTAGCTAGGCCCGAAAGGCGGATTCTGCGGCGTGGGAGCCAACCAGAAGCGTCCCCAAATGAAGGGAGGACGTGTAATGTATTGCGGTCATCCGTATGTAATTAATTATCGTCGTCAACCTTTGACGCTGCAGGCGAACCGCACCCGTGTTCTTCTCCTCTCCTCCTCCTCCTCGCCCGCCCCCAATCCTCTCGTCTGCTTCCCAACGCACGTCTCAACTTCACCATCTGCCTGCTCGGCTTCGTCTGCTTCGTCTGTTCTGCCATCTATCCAGTCTCTCCTTTGAGCGTCCCATTATTTGATCTTCACCGTGCCCATGTCTTCTCCCATCCTACTCTCCTTTCCGTAACACTAAGCCACTAGCGCCAATCTGCCAGTTGGCTGTGCATCCCGACTTGCGACTGCGCATTCTTCAGACATATCACGGAGGCATTTCAGTCAGATCAAGGGCGTCTATCTCATCACACATTGTCCTAACCTCGACGATCTCTTGTCTATCGCGTTTGCCATCGACGACGCCGAACCCTTCCTTGAGAACCGACACTCGAGACGAGAACGATCACCAAACCGCTCCGTCAAGACCACCACACTTTTGATCAGAGGGAAACGGGAAGAAAGACACACTCATACCGGCGGTTGCAGACTGATCGGTACTGAGAGTCATCTAATTCGATTGTCGAGCCGTCCGTTTCTTTTGCAATGGCGGATCGCTTCTATCCGCGGCCTCCCCAAGGGCCCTCGCCCAATTCGTCGTCCATCGACGCTGGCGATCTCACAAAACAGTTTGAACAGTTATTACGGACGAGAAGGTTGAATACCCTTCATGAACGGTCCCGATCTCGAACCTCCTCCCCCGCACCGTCACATTTCGCTGCACAGTCATCATCGTTTCATCCTCAACAGCCATCTTCTCCGCCTGCCCCTCAGCAACACCAACCGCCGTCCTATTCCAGCGTTCGAAGCTATCCTATCGTTCCATCGCCGCCACAAGATCCCACATCTATCAAATTTCGAAATCTCCTCCATGTCCTATCGGTTACTCCAGTGAAATATGAGAATCCTGGCCTCCTCGACGAGGCCCTTGCCCTCGTCCCACTTGATCGTCTTTACGCAGAAGCAGAGGAGGAGTCGCAAATATTGCAGGCCGAGGCTGCAAGCATGGGTGGGAATATTAAACCCGCTTGGGGATATCAGGATTGCGTTATCAGGGCGCTTCTAAGGTATGTTTTACATTCCATTCATCTTACTCTACAACTTGCTGACTGGTGGCTCGCATCGCAGGTGGTTCAAGCGCTCATTTTTTCAATTCGTTAACAATCCGCCCTGTTCCACATGCTACAGCCCAACAATTGCCCAAGGGATGACACCGCCCACGCCCGACGAAACGGCCCGGGGGGCGACTCGCGTTGAGTTATATGGTTGCTCAAAACCGAATTGCGGAACACATGAACGGTTTCCACGCTATTCGGATGTCTGGGCCCTGTTACACTCGCGAAGAGGACGGGTTGGCGAATGGGCCAATTGTTTCAGCATGCTCTGCAGAGCAGTAGGCGGCCGTGTAAGATGGGTTTGGAATTCGGAAGATTACGTCTGGACAGAGGTGTATTCCGAGCACCAGCGACGATGGATTCACGTGGATGTTTGTGAAGAAGCGTGGGATAATCCTCGTCTTTACACAGAAGGTATGTCACTTTGATTGAAGCAAACCCTTGGATTCTCGTTAACGCTTTGACAACTAGGCTGGAATCGGAAAATGGCGTACTGTATTGCGTTCTCAAACGATGGAGCGACCGACGTCACTCGACGATATGTACGCAACCCGGCTAAGCACGGCAAGAGCAGAACACGAGCTCCCGAGGAAGTTTTGCTCTGGATTATACATGAAATCCGACGAATGCGGCGGGAGAACATTTCCAAAGAAGAACGACAAAAATTGATGAAGGAAGACGAACGTGAGGAGCGGGAGCTGCGCAACTACATGGTCCAAGCCCTCACCGCCGAGATCAGCAATCTTCTCCCGAACGGCACGTTGCTTCCTCAATCCGACGAGGTCAAAGTCCCTGTTACGGCAGCTGATGGCACGATTGAATGGGTTAGTCCGGCGGGTCAGACAGGCCAACCAAATCCCGACATGTCGAGGGGGCGCCGATAACATAATCTCTTATAATTCACCTTTCACGACCTAACTATTGCTATGCTTTTCAAACGGTTATCCTATGATACCTACGACTGCCATGGGGTATCTTTTTTTTTCCAGGCTTACCGTCGATATTCACACATAATGTTTCTTACATCGACGAATTCTCATTCTTGCTGTCCTCTGGAATCTGAAATATTCCCCAGTTACGTTTTTAAACGTCTTTCTTGTTACTCTGTTTTCCTTTTACATTTCCACTGGCGTTGATGGCATTGTCCATCCATTTGAAGGAATCAAAATACCAGGCGTTCGAAGTGGAGTTAGTATCATGCTGGATGCATTTTCAGACTTGGTTTTTGATATACATGTTTAGTGACCTCCTTTTCCTCAAAATCCAGACCGTCACCTGTTTATCTAACTACATTAACTGCTGCATATATCTCTTTTGTCATTATTAATACACTCTTACGTTCAAGACGGCGATTCTGGGATAATAACAGCTCTTGGACCTCTTGTCATAAGAGTTGGAAAGGCAGCGGCCTTCTAGATTCCAATTTCTGATAATCACGTCTATGCCATGGCCTTCTTTTCTTCTCGCATCTCCCCTTTCCCGTTTATCGTTTTCTATTCCGTTCTCCCTGGACCTCGATATCCTTCTGACCTAAGCTTTTATCTTATTTCATGTCTCTTTCCGTGTACCCATGGATCGTTACTTCATATGCTATGAGTCATATATACAACTTACAAGTATTGCATTTTTGTTATGCAAGAAACGAGATTTCTAGTACTGTCTCTTCTTTGCACGACATATAGTACAGTACCTTAGGTTGCTATCCCAAGCTCTCCTTGGAGACAATCGTCCTAAAGTAACAGAATTTTTGCAATTCCTGCAATTTATATCCTAGCCTGCAGCTCTGGCCATGAATGAGGTTGTGTGGGTTCAAGATTCGCAACTGATTGTCATTTTCCAATCTCGTTTCCCTGTTCCACGATCAATCTCCCTCGCGCATACGTGTTTACTATAAGTAGTTGCTCTTGGACAGGTTCTGAGAGGTGAGAAAAGGGGAGGAAAAGGTGCGAAAGGATTTTTATATCTCACAGCTTCCTTCCCTCGTCATTTGCAGAGGGTACTGCTGGGAACCTAGCTACTATTTTGTATGCTATCCAAGTTGCGGCTCCACTGTGTAGATGGGGGCTTCTGGAGTGTTTTCTTACGAGTGGCTTGGGTGAAGTGAAGGATTCAGCTGGTATGCTCCGGATACTATGGAGCACAGACAGGGATTCAACCGTGCGGGGGGGTTGCCAGAGGCTGGTTTGTCTTTACTATTACCTTGATTATCCTGACAGCGGCAACAAATTGGCAAATGAAATGGAGCGGAACGAATGGGCCTAATCAACTATTGATCTTATCAGACTCAAGTCGATTTGGCCGGAGAAGTATACACATCCACAAAGTATACGTACTAATACACCGTAGTTGGGAAGAGTCAATGACAGACCATGTCCGACTCCTACATTGCCTCCTCTTATTCTGGAAAGCTTCCAATATCAAAAAATATCTATTCTTTAAAAAGTCCAATGCCTTCAGAAAAAGGATAATAGATGCAACGCTCTTCTCATCAAACGAATTCTTTTGTTTCCAACAACACCCAAGGGACACCCGATGAGGACGAAAATATACAACACAAAAAGGCACACACGGATAGGTGAGCACAGACATCGATCGAGTCTCTGATAGAAACGCCGCGCGCGGTGGGATCTTGGGAAAAGCAAAGAACATGGTTTATTTCGACTTCCCACCCCCTTTCTTTCTCTTGAAAGACCATCATTCAGACAACGCGAGTCCGTTTGATAAAACCCCCTTTCCAATCCTCTCTCCCCCCCCCCCCCCCCCCTCCCCCTTTTCGTCATCGAACATCACCAACCCGTCTACTCATAATCCCTAACATACCGTCCCGGCAACGCAACATCCCACATCGGCCTCTCCACCACCGCAACCTCCAACCCACACGATACGCCATCTACCTCCTCCTCACCTGCACTCAACGGCACCATGCCAAGTATCTCACGATACTTGAACGTATGCCACCATTGACGGCCCGCCGTATCACGTTTCGTCGTCTTCTTCTTCTTCGTCGTTGTTGCATCGTCATCCCCCTCCTCTTCCTCCTCCTCCTCGTCATCAAGCAGTTTCTGCACTTGCAAGCCAGCTTCTTCATTTTCTTCTTCTTCGACATCGTCGTCTAGACCTGCGCGATGGACGTGGGAGGGTTCTTGATGATGAGCAGAGATAGATTTAGCTTGGGTCTCGGTGGGGATGACGACGGCAAACGCGACTTGGGATGGGGTCGTACCGTTGGAGGTAGTAGTGCTAGAAGCAGATGGAGGAATGGGTTTGATAGAGGAAGATGATGGGGATGGTTTCCCTTGTTCGTCTTCTGCTGGGTCGTCTGAATCCTCGTCGTCGTTGTCGTCGCGATCTACCTGGGACTCTTCGCGGCGATATCTGGCTAGAGTGGATTTTGAAGGCGAGTCGTAGTGATCGATGTAGTCGTCGCCGTCATCGTCGTCTAATTGGGAGGGGTCGATGGGTTTTGGCTGTTCGAGGGGGATCCATTGGGCGGTTGAGCCGTCTTCGCCTGTGACTTTGCGCATTTTTCTTCCGAGGCCGATGTCGGTTTGTGACAGAGGTATTCTGTCTCCAGCACCAGTGTTTGGTTGATTGATCTTGTCCTCAAGGTGCTCTCTTCTCTTTCGTTTCTTCGAAGGCGATTGTTCTTTAGCGGCACTGTTGTCTAGAGTAGCAGCAACCGCTTTGTCTTGATCCTCGGGTTCTAGGGGAGCAGGGAAGTCTCGAGACAAGTCAAACATCCATAACCAATTTGGACCGTATAGCCATATACGTTCCTTGCCGCGTCCTACGTCCCAGAGAGCGCCCATAGCCCTGTCCTTCATGACAGTAAACTCTTTGGGGAGATATGCTTTCGGGTTTCTTCGAGACCAATCTGTCAGTGTTCCCTGTAGCAAGTTGAATTCGAATAGGTGATGTTCTGAGGTCAAAGCAACTAGTCTATCGTCGCTGGGGGAAAGGTGATGTGAGGTTGAGTTTTTGGCAACGCCGTTGGTGAGTGGTTTGTGCTGCCGCGACACAGACGAAGGACGGAAAGATATTAATAGAATCCCCGATTTGAGTCGGGGCATGGGAGAATCAAGACCAGGTCGGACCCAGCGTGGGCGCTGGGAACTGCTACTCACATCCTCGTCATCAGAGGAGTCATCGTCTGACGGTTCCGCCACGGCTGCTTTCTCGCTATCAGACTGCTTGTTAGTCAGTAACGCGGTGTCGTCTTTTAACACCCAGGAGTCGATGAAGCCTGCAAGATCGCCACACGCAAGGATTTTACTGTCGCTGGAAAAGGCGAGACATCGGATCGTTCTATCGTATGTTCCCAGCGTGCCGTGATGCAGTTTGCCGCGCGACAAGTGTCTTTGCACACGATGTAATTTTCTTACCCGTGAAAGTATCCGCGGGCGGTCAGGGGTATCTGGGTCGTTGTCGATTCCGACAATGCAAACGACGTTGTCCGGGCGTACAAGGCAGAGCCACTTGTTATTTGGCGAAATGGCCATCTCTTTAGCTCCGTGTTTTGAAACTTGAGAGGGGACTTCAAGTTTGTTCACTTGTAATAGGGATCTATCTCCGTCCTCGCGGGTGGTCAGAGTGAAGGCCTTGACTTCAGACACGGACGCTGCCACGAGAATCTTTCCGTCGGATGAGAGTGCCGCTGATGTTAGGTTCTCTTCGCCCTGGAATATGGTCAGCATTCTATTATGTTATTCCATTATTTTCAGACACTTACTTGGAATAAAACCTTCGCGACGAGTCGACGTTGTTGGGGCTCGTTGGTCCCAGAAGGAGAAGCGGACGGACTAGATACGCGCCAAATATTGACTTCGCGATCCCACCAGCTCATCAGCAAGCGCGAAGAGGGAGATGATGATAATTGTGGCGATTGGGGAAGGCTTGATAATTTTCGATGGAGCTCTTTGCCATGTTGTCGCAAGGGAACTACAACTGGTACGGTGTCCAGACCTAATAGACAATGTCAGTTTGGAAATTATAAAATAAGGAGGTTGAGTTAGGGAATGCTGACCTCCGGAAACAAAGACGCTTATATCCTTTGTCTCGTATACCGCAAGTGCCTTGACATCATGGGTGTGGTATCGACGATGTGCAACTTCGGCCCAGCGTCTCGTTTTTGCTCCCTTCTCAGGAGCCTTTAGCTTGTAAATCGCCGTCCGTTGGTCGGCACCGGTACTGATGACTGATTCCCCATCTGCACCGACACCAATATCAAGCACGTCTGCTTGGTGGCTTTGTATCCGCTGGACAAGGGAGTAATTCTTCGCGTCCCAGAAGCGTATTTCGCCCATCGAGTCGCCTGATACAAGTGTACCATCTGGCAGGCACTTCACCGACCAAACGAGGAGCTCTTTTGCAGCTTTGTTCGGCCCCCTGCCTAGCGTGACGGTGCGCAGCAGTTTCCCACTGCGAATATCAAATACTCGAATAGAACTGTCCGCATATCCCGCAACAATGGTATGTCGATTCTGAAACGTTATATTGAGCACACGCGACCTCTTCGTCGAAGGTCTCATCGTCCGAACGTATTTCAAATCGCCGTCCGCCGTCGACAAAATCACGATCGCACCATCCGCACACCCCATCGCAAGATGTTGCCCCGTATACTCCCCCTCCGCCGCAGGCAGCACCTTGCCATCCTTACCCTTCAGCGTCGCCCTCCATCTCGGCTGCGCCGCCAAGCACCAAATCTCACCATAACTCCCGCTCGAATGCCGCGCAGGACGACCCTGTTCCAGATCCCATTCCGTCACCACACTCGAATATCCAATGCTAAACAGCCGCAAGCGGCCAGGAAGCTCGTTGCCTTCAAAGTCCCTTTCACTCGGATCCAGCGTCCACACGAGACCCTCGATACTGCGATCTTTCCCACCGCGCAGGATCGTCTCTTGGAACCAGGCGCCCTTGAGCGGGTTCCAGATCTCAATGTCCCCGTTTGCGCGACCGATGGCGAGTCGGAGGGTGGGCACGCCGCGGCCTTGGATCTCTGCGGAGGGTGGGTGCGAGAATGCGAGTGCGTTGATTGCCTGCGGGTTATATGGCACGAAGCGACACCGGTGAATGTCCATGGTGAGCTGGAGGAAGCGGATGAGGGTGTCAGATGGCGTTTTCAATCAGTATTTCAGAGATAAGCTTACCTCTTGATCAAGGCCCTAAGCAGCCATTGGTGCTGTTATCCTTTTGCTGCGCGGGGGATATACTAGCTACGCTGCCTTTCAGCGTTTCGTCTTCGGATTATTTTTTTTCGTTTTCGCTGTTGATGCTGGAGCTCCCAAAAGGGAAGTTTTTCCCGGGCTTAAAAGTCACTGGATCTCGGCAACACTTTCCTCGTATTATGTCAGCACATCGACTCGAGCCGAGATGCGGCTGGGATATTATCTCCAGGAACAGTTTCTACAATTCACTTGACAAGGCCATAGGGCAAGACGATATCAATTATATTTACAAGCAAAGAACAAAACTGTCAATAAAGAGCAGAATGATTTCACTCGGGAAGCTATAAAACCCGGACAGTACGTCCTCGTCGCGGTTCGAACCCAGGACCCGTGCGTGGCCTATTTGTCGTGACTGAAAGTCAGAGAACAGCTCTAGGGGAACCTACTTGTGTGCCCTGGGCTGCGTTCGTGAAACTGGAAACGGGTTGAGGAGGCATAAGCTTGCATCTTGCTATGCCGGGCCATATCCTGTTGCATTCCATACACAATATCTCCCTCCATTCTCATGAAATGAAACGGGAACGGAATGGAAGCAGCTTCCAAACAGAGGTAAAAACTCATGGATAGGGATTTTGAATGTTTTCAACGAAGAACCTTTGGCAGTAGATATGTAGCATCGCCGCTAGGATTGTCCGCCGCTGTCAAGGATAAATTCCGGATATATTCCAGAAAAGAAAGCTCTCTTCCAGGGACGCCCATGTCAACGTGGTTTGTGATTGTCTTACACACAAAAACAGAGATCCTAGCTCAACCAAGCACTGCTCTTAAACAGCTATTCCGTAATTGCGGCGGCGCACCGCACCGTGAACCCCGATAACGTGGGTTCCATGGACAAAATAACAACGTGGTTGTGACGATGAAAGTTATCCAAATACTCAAAAAGCCGGGAATGAGAATGGGGCAGACCAAGGATCATATATCACAGTCGGCGGCGATGGTTCCGTTACTGGCACGGGAACAGATAATTGCAAGCGGAGAGATGATACGATGCAGCGAATATCCGGATGAGCGACCCATGTGTACTAAGGATTGCAACAGGATCAAGTAGCAAACTACCTTTTCTTGTGTACTCCGTCGCTTGTGCGACGTGGAAACGGACACCTGGGCGCTGGGAGCATCCATGGTGTCGTGCCGCAGAGTGATCAGTGTCCCGGGATGGATTGTTGAAGGCAACTATCATGAGGCGCGGGAAACAACGCAACGAAGGTTGATAACCTCGGGTCAAGACTCACGATGAGGAGCAACACGAGAACCGCGTCCCTTTTTCCACAACGGGACCCAAAAACACGTCCACATGTATAGAATTGGAGGGCAAGATGTCTCATCCAAACAAGGAAATCAATTTGGGCGTAAAAGTGTGGGGTTAGCAGAGTTAGCCTTATGAAGCGAAGTCCGCAATACCATCATCGTGCATCGCTAGAGGTCCCGCACGTTGGCGCCCTAGACATCCGATTTATCCATATCAGCTCGTCCTGGAGTCAGAGTAGTGTGAGTAGTAAGTGGCTGAGAATCCACCGAGAGAAATCGCCACTGCGCAGCATCCAGGGCACTCTTATCGACCTGTCAGTGGCTCCAATATCATTTATCGACGATGATTTTGAACTCCTGAGTCGGGATGTTTGCCGTCCGTCTCGTGCTGGCAGGCCTTTGTCCACAGACGCATGGTGATAGAAATGCCCCCTCCAACATGCATCGTTCATCATTTGGTCGGGTCCAGTCAGAAGTGTCAACAGGGTATGTCTCTTCATCTGCCACCGCATTAGCTGCGCAAGGGAGAAGCAGGGAAGTTGAAAAGTGTTATGCAATCAATGCAGCGCAGCGCAGCGTTACAGGGTCAAGACAAAATAAGTGAATGCCTTAGTCCCTTTTCCGCGTGTCCAAGGCTGAGAACGAGATCGCGGGGTTTTGGCGGTTTATTGGCCTCAGGGCAAGCTAGGATTGCCACGTCAGAGGGAGGGAGCTTCAGGGGGGGGCCGGAGGCGGGGGGTAACTGTGGGATGATGGGAGAGGGACAATCCCAAGGTTGGAGTGCAGCAGCTAGCCGAGCATATTCTGTTCTCCTCTTAGTTTGGCCAACGACCCCCGTACTATACATACACTCAGGTCCACCGCCTGGATCTGTGGTCAGGATGCGTGGAAATGGATGTTGTCAGTTACATGACTGCACAACGGAGCCGCAGTCTCTATGTACGGAGTATGTCAGGATGATAGTCGCGATTGGCTGCGGTGATGGACGCGGCTCACACGGCGATTGGCGATGATGCGCAGATGCAGAGATCATATTCAAGCACGCCCAATGATAAAAGATAATATGCCTTCAATTGCTCCTGGCATCGAGAGTTACACCGGGACATCCCGTCCCGTACGAACCTGGCATTTATCAGGAAGAAAAAGGGGGCAAAATACTTCGTGGTCAACGCACAGGCGACGACTGGTGATGGGACAGATATGCCAGCTCGAAACACACACGCAATGATAGCCTCAGGACCATCTTTATCCAAAGTCTGGGTGCTCCTGTGAATGCATATCTCCCCAAATAGCTCCGTCAAAAGTTGAAACACTGAGCAGAAAGCTTGCTCTTGACGCCAGCGTTCTGTCTGCGAGAGCTGAGGTCCCCTTGAAAGAAGTTTGAAACAAGCCAAGCAGTCACGCTCATGGTTGGTTCTAAAATAAATCACCAAACTGCCACTTCCGACGGACGGACAGAGACACACAGGCTTGACAGGACAGGACAGGACAGGGAGCTATGTTTGGACGCAACGTTGAACTCCGACGAAGACGTAACTTAACGCAAATTTACCTTCCCTCTTTGAACGGCGGTGGTGGTGGTGGTGGCAGACGCGGAGACCACCGCCCATCGTCATCCATTGCACTTTACGCGACTTTCGGCTTGATTATTGACTATTTTCAAGTCGTTCGTTCGTGGTCAAACAAGCTTGATGCATGCTCGGTTCAATAGTGTGTCGCTGTTATTATAATTAATTTTTTTGTCTCGGTTCACGTCCAGGATTCATGTTGTTTTTTCGACAAGATCGCGGCTTGACACGCTTCGCGACCTTTCTTTTGCTCTTGAGGCTCCGTGACTGCTGTATTGACCACGACCCAAAGGCCAGGATCAAACAGAAAAGAACGCAAGCCACGATAAGCTAAATGGAGAGGTCAAGTCTTGCTATCCAACTGCGCGTCTTCATGCTCAAAATATGACACGGAGAGAATGCGGTAAAGAACTCACCGTCGCCAAAAAGGCTAGTTGCGCGGTGGAAAAGTCTCGAAGATCTGGCGGAATGGAGATCAATCAGCTCTCGTCGTCCGTAACAGACCATACATACATAGGTTACCATACACTCTTACAAACTTACCATACAGAATACGATACACATACAGGATATGGTCACAAAGAGAGCAGCGTAACAATCGTCTCTGAAATGCGGTAACCAAAAAGGCAGCGAGGCCAGACCTGTTCCTCCTGCGTAACAGGATCGACAGAATAGACGCGATGGGACAGTCGGCGATTAATCCAATCAGTACGCGTCGAAACACGTGGTTCTGGTAGGCCAAGCATGCTGACGGGCAAGGGTCGCGTGTCTTATTGGACTCTGGGATGGGAAAAAGAGCGATCTGTGGATGGAAATGTCCCACCACCCCCTCACAATCGCTCAGGAGCTCTGCCGGGTGTAAGCATCATCGATCGGGGAACGGGAGGTCAAAGCGAGGATGTCCTATCATTTAGGATAAGTGAGCATGAAGCCCGTTGGACGTGTACATACATGCAGTCGATCAAAAGTAGTGTGGAAGTCAATAGGACAAGCTGTCATCGTTGATCTGAAAGCAAAAAAAATAAACAAAAATGGTCCTTATGCCCCAACGCGGGATTGAACCGCGGACCTCTTGATTACAAGTCAAGCGCTACTACCACTGAGCTATCAGGGCTGACTCATATAGCAAATGATGTCATGTCTGTCAACAGCGACAGACCCTTGCTGCGCTTCTTGGCACAAGCACGTGATACATTCTCCCGCTTTTCCCCCTGACGACTTTCACAGCGGAGGTGGCAGCGTTTGCAGCAAGGAGTAGGTATAGTTTATTTTGGTGAAAGACGACATTCAACTGCTCTTCGGTATGCTGCGTCTTCAGATTTCAATGCCTCTGATGCCAGCGATAGCTTTCTTAGGTTTCTCGTAAAACACACCGCCGAACCTGACACATCTGCGACGGGTCCAAGCCCCCCATCAACCCAGTGTTTCATCGCACCGGGCGCGGCTTTTTGGCGTGAACTTGTCGTTATGGGCTGGCATTCGTTTCAGTAGAGCCAGGAAGCGAATATGTCATCGTCCCATGCAGCTCCCTTCTTTGAGCTTTGGAGTAAAACGCAGGCGTTGACGCTTGTCTCTCTTTACCTAGCTGGGGGAGGACAGAAGCCCACCTTGTTAGATTGAAGAGAAGTCGACTGACCTTTCTCGCTGGCTGCTGTGTGAAACTGTCTCCGATGTATGCAAGCCCCTGGTAACAAAGATACTTATTCTCAGGCTCGCGACTGCTGTAATTCTTCGTCGTAATACTTGTAACGGCCACGAACCACCTGTTCTTTGTTGGAGGTTCCGCGGCAGAGAACCGCAACCGCGTTTGCCGCTTAGCCATCCAAAACGAAGGAAATATCTGTTGGGTCCGAACTTCGCGCGTTGTCTGGAGCTGGATACCTTTTCTCACCATCACCAGGGATATGGTATGACCAGCTTGACGGAATGATGCGCCACTGGCATGTCCCGTGAGAAGAAAGCTCTTTTTAGGTTGGATCTCCGGGGAAACTTTTGGTTGCTGGGACGTTTGTACTGTACGCCTTCCGTTGTCCGAGCCACTGTCCAGTTGTGCTGAAGTATGCTCTGTTTGACTGTTTCTGGGAAAAGGCTCGAAGAATCAAACGCAGCACTGCTACGGAGTACGTACTCCGTAGGCTCGAGTCGTCAAAGAAAATTCGATCAGGGGGCGGGAATAGGTGGCTTTATTTTGCAAAAGGGATAGGATTATCGACCGTATAAGGAGTGGATGCCGTAATCGATGATAATGTGGATGGCGATCAGAAGTGCTTTTCTGGCGAACATCCAACACCACTTTCATGCAGGATCGTCGGGGAAGTCACAAGGCTGAGGACTCGTATGTATGGCGTCGTAAAATACATTTCGATTGGCGAGTTTATTCATGAGAGCATTGATTGGACGGAAGCAAAAAAGAGGCGCTTATTGGCAAATCAGATGCGAGTATGGTAGCCAAGAAGGGAAATATAACCTTACACTGTAAGTTCGTAACAGGACAGAAACGCGGCGTCAAGACGCGAGATTACTCCTAGACATAAGCTGCAGACGCCTCTCTGGAGAACTGCTGCACCCCTTTTATCAGAAATGACTGGGAGTATGTTGCTTCACGAACATTGCTCAACAGACCCGGCTGCTCCATTACTCTCTTACAGGCTGTTGGCACTGATGCATCCTCTTCTTTTCGATGGAGATGCAGTCAGCGGGATATTTTGACAACCAAATCCTTGATGGTCTAGTGGTTATGATTTCCGCTTGTCAAATCCCTTGGGTTAACAAGCGCGGGAGACCGGGGTTCGATTCGTAAGTCCGCCTTTCCACGCCCCTCAAAAAAGGGGAATTTTCAATCGCATCGAGCACATCGACTAACTTATGTAAAAGCCCGTCGGGGAGACACAAAATCATTCTTTTTTTTGAGATGCATCGCCGGAAAATGGGCTTGGTGGTCAAAGAGTCGGTTCTCTGTCGCTCTCGTCTTTCCCACCACTTTTTTCCTTTTTTTTTGCCTGACAGGGAGAATCCCTCCAAGCAAAAATGCTTAGGAAGGCTCTTATTCCCAAGGAAATCAACTAATTGAAGCGACGAAATATGCGTCTCTTTGGAAATTGGGGAGAATTACTGGGAACCGTGTACCCTTCTTCTTTTTTGTCCCATGGATACTCCGTACTATTCTTTTCCCGTACCCGAGCGACGCACCCGGCGTTCCCGTTTGTTAGCAAAATGTGGATGACAATGTGACGCTTCCATCCCAATTCTGCCCCAGCGACCCTGAATCAGTGAAGAGAAAAAATTCGTTGGATGGGGACGGGCAATACAGGATGAGGTTACGTGAATACTCATACCTCATCCAATTCTTGCTCTTCTATTCAAAACTGGTGCAAAAGACATATCCCTAGCAACACGTCTATTTTCTTTAATTCGGAATAATGACAAACGCGCTCTGTCTTTTCGTGAGATCTCGTTGTATGTGTCTGTAGCAAACCGTGAGGAACAGTATGAGTGTGTATTCTGTCTGTATGTATTGTACTGTACTGTTACTTCAGAATACTCTGTATTCGGCGGACATTATATACAGTACAGATATACAGCAGGCTTCTGTATGTTGAAATCTGCTTGTATTTGTTTACAATACAATATTGGTGAAGCTCAGCTTTGCTTCTTCGGAAGACAAGAAGACCGAAGAGTAAAAGAACTGGAGGGAGAAGTATCATGGAATAGCTTCGATCTGCTTCTGATACGAAAGATATATGGCGTAAAGCAAGGGCACATTCACTTGCCTCTTTGTTGACTGAGCAGTTACACCTGGGATACTCCGTCTGTATAAAAGAAAACCCGGAGCACAGCAGCATGCGATTTTGGGCCTTTCCGCGGGCCTTTGATCGCTGGAGTGGAGGCACGCAATCAGTTCCAACAAAAGCAGGGTTCAGCGCCACAGGATCTGTTGAGTTGCTGATACATGTGCGGCAGGTACGGAGTAACATCAGTTTTCCTCTCCCCGAGCACACAGATACGAGGAGCACCTTGAGAAGAGAGAAAACGATGGCCGTACCACTCCATACATACCAAGCATCCAGGAACGCTGAGTGGTCCCGGTGCGTCAACTTCGTCTTTGGAAATTGGTATTCTCTAGGCACTGCCAGGATTTGCGTACGATTACGGTACAGCCACGGTCAGGGACATACGCTACATCCACGATACCGCGCCGTTTCCGTCCGATCTCTCATTTTTTGCTGCTGACTTTGGAAACAAAAAACTCGAGAGGTCGTAATGGGACGGATCCGATCTTGCTGATACAAAGAAAAAAGGCATCGGGAACAGTGAGATAAAGTATGTGCATACATATGTAATTCAGTTGGAGTCAAGGACGCTGCATCAAAACGAGGTCAGACAAGCAGTTGAAGACCTGAGACAATCGTCATCCAGGCCGAATAGGAGCTGCAAAACCGAGCTTCTTGGCTGATGGAAGCCCTATGTCTGGAGCTGCTGCCCCAACTGCCCCCCCCAGCCAGCGTCCCGGAGCGCGACGGGCGAGTGAGGAGCGTGTGAGAGCAATACGCGGCGGGCAGTCGAAACTTACCTTACAGCCGTATGCCTGGTACCAATGAATCCGGGATCGGTCAGCCCCTTACGCTAGGGAAGCTCTTGCCAGCTGGACCCAAAACCGGTGTGTAATGGGCGTCAGCCAATCAGTCGGCCAGCCCACTTGTAGAACAAAACCAAAGGGGAGCCTCCAACCCCATTTGGCCAAACTGGGAATGGTAGCCTTTGAACCTTCGTTCATCCTTCACGCTCCCTTCTTTTCCTCTTCCTCTTCTTCTTCTCTTCTTCCCCCAACCCTTCAGGAGAGAGAATTCCTCCTTCGCCCTTTTCTCTCCTTCTCTCTCTCCAACTCGATCTCCTCCTCTTCTCTCCTCTTCCGCCTCTCATCACATCCCCCCTACCGGAGAGCACGGGTGCATTGGTCTCGTGGAAGAGCTGTCGTCAACCATATATCTTCGGACGTGGTTGACTCTCGTCTCCCACCCATTTAAAATCCTTTTCGTTTCTCTTATCCTCCTCAAGTCGAGCCCGTGTGCAATCCCTCCTCCATTCGACTTCGTCTCGCCGTGTTCCTTTCACCTCAATCGCTCCTCATTCGTCTCTCCCCCCTTTCCAACGGAGACCCGAATCCCCCCCCCCCATTCTGTGACTTCGACAGTGTACCCTATACTTCGAAATCTAGAACGAGAAAAGGATAGACGAGAATCCTCGACCTGCCCGGTTCCCAATTGGTGCTTGTGCTAGAAGAGGTGAGATTTTTGCTACTTGCACATATTTTGCCCTTCAATTGCCCGATTTGTCACTTTGCCTTCACTATACGGCTCGTGGGTGAAGAAAACACGCGTGTCGCGCTGGATATGACTTGAGGACTCGTCTGGGCTGCCGCCTGCTTAAGATCTTCACTGTGGACCGTACCTGCCAAGGACTCTTAAAGCTGGTTCAAATCTGAGAGAAAAATGCAATTGCAGATACAAGAAGCAAAGTATGCTTATGATTACTTGATATCGTACCAACTTTCATGAACAGCTCTCGGATTCGGGACCTGCTCTTCAAAGACGTACTCGCTGCATCACTTCCATCACCTCCGCCTTACTCTCCAAGACCTTTCACAAGTGTTGGATTTTTCCCAGGCGGAGATAATTTTTTGCTCTCCACAGCCAAATTCCGCTTTAAACTTCCTTTTTTGATAACCATGCTGATTACTAGTCCGTCAATGTAGACTTACTTTTCCAAACCACGAAGCCCCAAAATTCGGATAAACCCGGTTTTCATTCACCGCAGAGCAATCTTCGAGTCGAAACGTGCGTACCCACCGCCTCATCTCGTGAATACTACCTCGAAGCGTGTTGTTCAAGTCGTCTAACACCAATTAGGACCAAGTGGACTGCTCTTTCAACTCAGCTTCGCAATTGCTTTTGTGGTCACAAAGGTGGAGACGTTAACTCGTCGTTTACCTGCAACAGAACTACGGCCTCGACTTTGCATCTAAGCCGAATTTCGAGACTTGCATGCCTTGATCGCTGTTACTGAACGGTCGAAAATTTGCTCCCATTAGCCGCCAAACTGGGTAGGTTTTCCTATATACCTCAATTTTGTTCCAGTACAAAGCATCATATCATTGCCCCCATACAGTACTTCCGAAAACTTATACTAACAGAGATGACAGCTTCGTGTCAAACGAATCTATCGGTCGTTCGATCATCACAAAGTGGCGCAGATTATTGTCTGCACCATTTCATCTCTCTTTAATATTTATTCCAACTAATCTTCACTCTTTACATTGATTAATTGTGGCAGCTGTCTCTCTCTTGTACCCCTTGCCACTGCATTAATTCTTCAACGTCATTCATTTCGAAGCCACGCGGAGCGTCTTCGTATGAGAAATTCGATCGGGTCGGTCACATATCCAAGACAAGATGGCGTACCAACGGTACTCGACATCAACATTCCAGCCTTGTGATTCGTACTTTGTGGAGACCTATGATAACGACTATCAACCACCTCGTCTCGGTGCAAAGGAACATGCCAAGTTGATTGCTCGTGAGCGCCAGTATGCGATGGGAGATGAAATGTCAAAAGCTGTGCGCGAGGAATATCAGGATGATATCCTCGCACATATGCATATGATGGATGTTAGTTCTACCTGCGATGGTTTGGGGTGTGGTAATATATGCTGACTTGCCCCTTAATAGTCAGCTACATTGCCAGACGTCGATTCCATCGATATCCAAACCGAGATTCAGTGGTTCATGAGGCCGTACCTACTTGACTTCTTGATTGAAGCGCATGCCGCCTTCCAGCTACTTCCAGCGACATTGTTTGCAACAGTCAACCTTCTCGATAGGTATTGCTCTAAGCGAGTGGTCTACAAAAGACACTTCCAGCTTGTAGGATGTGCTGCGTTGCTTATTGCTGCAAAGTACGGCGACAAGAAGGAACGTGTTCCTACCATCAAGGAACTGAAGTCCATGTGCTGCTCTCTCTATGATGACGACATGTTCGTTCAAATGGAGTGGCATGTGCTCCAAACCCTTGGTTGGTCTATTGGTCACCCCACCGTTGACAGCTTCCTTCAAGTCGCAGTCATCGATATGCCATATGATCCCGAGGTGGAACATCTCGCTCTGTACGTTTTGGAAATTGCTCTCTTCCATAGAGACTTTGTTTCCAAACTCTCTGCAGACCTCGCACGAGCCGCCTTGGCGCTCTCAAGATGCATCCTCAACCGCCCACAGGCCTCGCACAACGATTGGGCATCGAACTATGATTCCCTCACGTTGGTCAACCTGTCGCAGCATTTGTTTCAGCCTTCGCATGTCTTGTCCAGAAAATACTCATCTGCCCACTACTCGCGTGTCTCGAAGATTCTGGAACAGTTTTTGGCCCGTCAATCATCCGTCTCCAAAGTCTATACCCCGCCGACGCCACCCACAGACCGTGTCGAAGACCCCAAGCCTTATGATGGCGAGATCGGCCTTGCTACTCCTCAGAAACCCCAGTGCCCCCGGACTATGACGAATGGCTATATCACTCCGCCAATAACTCCAGAGAACGACGCATTTTCGGCTGCAAACAACTCAAACTCCTCAAAAGATGCTTCCAGTCTCGTGTACATCTGTCCCGCCTCTCCAACCCCTCAGCAAGCAATGCATTATGGTCAGGCACATCTTTATAAGCTCCCGGAAACAGACTCATATGTTCAGCATCAACGGTTCCCGCAGCCACCTGTCAGCTACAACCCTGTGTTTTAAACACTAAAAGCAGAGGGCGAGGAACCACGAATTGGGCTTGCTCATTAGTTAACAAACGAATGATTTGTCTCGCTCTCAATGTTTGCTTACCGTTGTCGCCAGTGGCACTGGCTTTGACGGTCTGCACTCATTTGCGCTTTCTAACCCGAAACTAACCTCGGGAAAACGAAGCAGTATTGCCCATATTCAATAATCATGTTCGATTCTACATATCCCCTTTATCTGGCATTTATTCTTTCCTATGTCATGTCTGTACCTGCATCTCCTTCATCTGGCATTGCAAGCGCGAGTCGTTTTCTGAGCTTCGGATCTATTTTCCCGAGTCACCCATATCTGTGCAGCGTTCCACAGCTATTCTCATCAAGTTATCTGCTAATTTTTAACCATGTTTTCATGTAATCGGTTCGGTTCGTGTCATTTTACAACATACTGTGAGAGTACGAATGCGAGAGATCCCTAATCGGTTTTCTCGTAACATAATATTGTTTTTTTTGTTTTCCTTTTGTTGTCACTCTTGTATAACCCTTATACCCCTTTTTCGATCCATGTTTCCAATACCCCATGATGAAGTTATCGGAGGGGATTTATGGTGAGGAGAAGGTGATGGAGAAAAGAGCGTTTTTGGGGCATATCAAAAGGCCCTCGCATCTTAAACATGTTTTGAGTCTTGGAACGGAGGAAGATGGGATGAGGAAGAGAAACCTTTTCAAAAAAAAAGTGCTTCATTTGTTTCTGCTTTACCAGGGCATGTTGCCCCGTGGCATCTGTGTCATGCACTGGCAGATTGTCACTTTGATTGCGCCCTTTTGCGTTGAAGCGGAAGAGTGCACCGTCTTCGGATGTATTTTTTTCCTTATCTCTGGTCGATAGGCAAATAGAGGTAATAGTTACCAATCAACAAGATTGCCTGATCTATCAAACGAAGACGTCAAAGTCTGGCCATTTCTAAACCCATTGCTTTGTATTTGTGTCCTGTCCACTTCTTCCTTTGCAGCGTCAAAGCGGCGTAATCACTCGTCTGCAACCGTGTATGCATTTGATGCATACCAATCACTAGCTCTTCAAGAGTACTGAGACCATCCCGGGTGTGTATTCCCCTCTGCGCTTGCACATCGATCTCGATACTCCGTCTTCAAATTGAGCAGAAGAGGGCCAGGAACAAGGTTGAGCTTCCGCTCCGTGGTCTTGGCAGATAATGTTCCACGGCGGAGCATGGTTTCACATGGTAACGGTAAGATATTGCGGGTCCTTCCCCCTGCAAGGCACCAGC
This sequence comes from Chrysosporium keratinophilum, assembly GCA_029850275.1. NCBI lineage: Eukaryota > Fungi > Ascomycota > Eurotiomycetes > Onygenales > Onygenaceae > Chrysosporium > Chrysosporium keratinophilum. Next base: position 2,057,504 of record JARBIX010000012.1, read on the forward strand.
TGCTGATTGGCCAAACGGTCTGTTTACCCCGGCTTCTGCAACAGCTTTTCATTGGTTTGGCACTTAACGGCGTCTTGGCACACGCCTCGGCTCACTCTCCCACCACTAACCGGCCAAAAGCGGTCTTGGCAACTCCATGTGCACAATCAGGCCAAACACGCCGGGACGGCGCTCACTTAGATCTTTTGCGGTGTGTTATGCTAGAACCTCGCCCGATTCAAGCTCCACCTGGACCCCCACCCGATTGAACTCCACTTTGACACGGCCCCGCTTGGCTGCGCGTTCGGTGGAGATCGACTCCGCTTTCCTGTCTCCTTTTCCGTCTGATGGCTTGAGCACAAGTCATGTCGTCCGATCTTCTCCCCTCTCGCGCTGACTTGGCTTCTTCTTCATCCTCTCTCCGTGACATCTATCGAGATACCATATTCGCTTTTGATTTTTGGCGAAGCTGTCGTCCATCACACTCCTTTACATCGTTCGGGCCTCGAACCGTCTGGTATGATTCTGGCCAATAATTTGGAAGCAAAAGGTCGATAAAAAAAAGAAATTTGGCACGCACGCGACACACGACACACACTCGTTTCTGCCCCCCTCCCCTCCCTCAAGGGCCGTCAGTCGATATCTCAACGGTCATTACGGAGGATTACTTACTATTAAATGCAATATCAAACCCTTGGAGTTGTTGTCGTTGTTGTTGTTGCTGTTGACTTCTGCCGATGCCACTCCGACTGTCCTTCTTAGGTTCTCTGTACAAAAGACGTGCTATGAAGCTTGGGGGTTCGATCGATTCTACAAATGACAACAGGCGGAGCGTGAAATGGGTGGACGTGAGTGCAAGTTCAACACGGGCATCAGTATACTCAGCACGGACTACTTCTACTGCCCTTTTATATTCCTCCTAGTCGCATACATTTCCTTTGCATTTATCTCCCCTCCTCCATATCGACTTTCACAACTTTATACTGCTATTCCTTTTTCTTTTTCTGTCAAAAGGTCTTTTGACTATATTCTTCTTTTTTAACAACTCAAAAATAGGGGCTACGTGGAATCGCATCCTTCCTGGTACTCCTCACCCACCTGTCCCGCGCATTTGACTATGAACTATTCAACACCCGCACCGGCGAAAATGGACCCATACGATTACTCCAACAGCCCATCCTGCGCATCCCCTGGCAGGGACGGCTGGGCGTCACCATCTTCGCCTTTCTCACCGGGTACGTGTGCGCGCTGAAGCCGTTGAAGCTCGCGCGCTCGGGACAGCACAGTGCTGCGTTCTCGTCGATTGCGAAGAGCGCGTTTCGTCGGCCGGCGCGGTTGATGTTGCCGGCGACGATTGCGATGATGTTGGCGTGGTTGGTTGCGCAGTTTGGTGCGTTTGCGGTGGCTAGACGGTGTGATTCGGATTGGTTGCGGGATTCGAGTGTCGTTGTGGGGGATTCGTTGGTGGGTGAGGTGGTGCGGTTGTGGCGTGTATTTCTAGCGACGTGGACGAATGGACATATGGACTATGATGATCACCAGTGGGCGCTATTGCCGTTGCTGAAGGGCTCGATGATTGTCTACGTGACGTTGGTTGCGACCATGTATGTGCAGTATCGGTATCGGGTGCTGGTGTACATTGGCATGTACGTGTATTTCTGGCAGAATCCCGCCCCGGAGACAGGTAAGAAAGACCCCCATCAATTGGACTACGTTCTTAGTATCTTCATAACTAACAACCCCCTGATTCCTGCATCTACATAGAAACCTTCGGCCAGCAATTCTTCTACGGCATGCTCCTCTGCGACATGGCCGACAACTCCACCACCCAGTCCTTCATCTCCTCCCACCGCTGGGCCCGACGCATCTTCGCCTGCCTCGCCGCCTCCATCGGCCTCTTCGTCGCCTCCTACCCAGCCCACAACCCCGAATGGTGCAGCTGGTCCAACTTCCTCCTCCACCTCTCCGCCCACATCTTCCCGCCCAACATCAACCTGGGCAAACGCTACTCGGCGCTGGGCGTCGACCTCGTCATCCTGGCTCTGTACCTGTCGCCCACCGCGAAATCGATCCTGTCAAATCGGTTCTTCCTCTGGCTGGGCCGGAATAGTTTCGCCGTGTACTTGACGCACGGCACGTTGTTGCGCACGGTGCTGGTGTGGATGATCTACGGTGTGTCTGGCCAGCCGTGGGAGGAATGGGAGAATGAGAAGGGGGAGATGGAGCATTCGGCGTGGCTGCACCGTGGCTCGATGGGGACGTTTCTGCTCAGTATCCCGACGTGGTTTGTGCTGGTCTATGCCGTGGCGCATTACTGGACCACATATGTGGACACGTTCTGTGCGCGCTTGACGCAAAAATTGGAGATCCGTGTTTTTGAACAGATGGAGAAACCGGCGATGAATGGCGGTGGTGGTCTACCACGGTAAGAGTAATGCGATGAGTTTGATCAGTACAGTACTTCATAGAGACGAGACTTTGGTTTCAACAAACGTCGGCGCGGTTAGGTGTAGGATACTCGTCTAGGTTCAAACCAACATGAAATCTTGGAGTATAAAACTAGGGACCGCATACTCCGTGCCGAGACGTTCCTTACTGAATAGGACCATAACTTAGCACAGTGTAACCGTGACGAAGGTTGAAGTCTGTGGCAAAACAAATCGAACTATTACGCTCAGGCATCAGCTCGCTGTCAGGAAGGTCGAAGCCCATGGGGCAAAATCAAGAGATCAAAGTGACAGTAAAAAAGTCGACAAAGATGGCCGCTGAGTCAGGACGATGCGCATGTTAATGGGGCGGATGGATGATGCTTGATATTGGAGCTATCTAGGCGATCGGACCTCTAATATGTGCGTGGGTCACGTGGAGGGTAGCCGGATTACCTAACACATGTTATAGTGCTACGTAATCCAGCTAACTATCTACACGTGACCAGCCCACGCCTCAGTTTAGATAGTTGCAGCTTGATCCTCTAGATCCAATAAACAACTAATTAGCTTCACTAATCACAACGCAATGAACATGTATCAAAACATATTGTAAAGTACATTCTACACAAACAATATATACAGACAATAATGATAACTACAGGCTCGCGCCTGTTTCCCCCCCCCCCCGGCCCCTCCCAGAGTCTCGCGACTCTGCACCCGTCCCTTCCTCTTGGCCTTCTTGTCATTTTCTTGCAGGCCTGGAGCTTCTTCAATTCCTTTGCGATATCCTTCTGAGTGGCCGCCTTTTTGCTGGTTTCATGGTAGAACCGCACCATCCGTTTCCATACATCGATCTTCCCACTTTGGCCCTCCGGTAGAACTGTGGGCAGTTCATCGAGATCCCGAGCGATGACCTTGGACAGCCTGCCCAGATCGCTCGCAACCTCGTGACTTCCCACCTCCGAATGGCAGGCCAAATTCCTATCACCATAGGCGTATATGGCAAGCTCGAGCATTTCCAGGTCCACCGGTGGCCTAAGCGATGAGAGGTGTTTGGCGGTATCCTCCAACTGCCAATGGAAGCTTTGACTCCCAAGGTCGTTGTCGGGATCTTCTCCCCTCAGCTTAGCCGCCAAGTTCGCAACCCGTTCCTCCTTGAAGAGGGGATTATCTGGCAACGCGGCCCGCGCATGATTCCAGATCCGACCGGCGTAATCGCCGTACCGTAACAAGAAGGCCAGCCGTTTGTGGTCGGCTAAACCTTGACCCACACTGGTCTCCAGCTTCTCAGCGGTGGCTGGAGACCGTTTCCGACACGTCTGTGGGCGCTGGACGTGCCGGCTATCTATGAGTGTATTATCATCCATTCTGAAAGAGAGTTATGGGTGAGAGAAGTGAACGTTACCGTAATTGGATGAAGATACTAATGATATAGAGCCAATGCCTAGATGCAGTCAGTTAGATATACCAAGAAGCTGGGGTTACTTGGATCACATACCGTTTGCGTAATGAAAGCTGGCTGGAGAGAAGAAGAAGAAGAAGAAGAAAAGAAAAGCGGAAAAAGAGTGCAGGGAGAGCGTGTTTATATGCCTCCCCAGGTGGAAGCGGAAAGTGCAGCACCAGGACGGATTTGGAATGTGCGGCATAGAAATCAGGATGTTGTATGCGTCCATCTGCAGGAACGGTCGAGTCATCTGAATATAGAAGCAGCAACGAACATTGAGTTGTGAGCTACGCTATACTAACTACACTCGCAGGCACTGCCCTGGATACTAACTAGTGATATCAATGGGTGCCTCGTCTAGCACCAAGCCTGGAGAAACCAGCTATAACGCAGTCAAATAATGACAATGATTCAAGGAATACGTTGGGCACCGCGTGCAAGCACCGGGTGCTGGAGGGGCATTCACTTCTCGTGACCCATGATATCCCGAAAATCAGCGGTTGTTTTCAGAGTATGGTTCGTTATGGTTTCCGAGTTATAGATATGACTAGCCCATGGAGCACTTGACGTAACTGTAGTATATACTATTACGGTGAACACTAATACGGCAAATGTCTACTATTATCTACATACCACATCTATTCCCAGTGCGGTCGATGAATGTTGAGATTACGGCGAGTCTCAGGAATAGGATGAATGGCCGCTCAGCCGCCCGTTCTTTACGAGAGAATAAGATGTTTTGCCATTGGATATTTAGGTACAGAGTAATCCATCACAGATCTAGTACAACCCATCTAGAAACCCTATAAAGTTATTCCGTGCCCCGCAATATCCCTCTTTGGTAACTGTGTGGATTCCTGGAGGCGGACTTTGTTCTTGCTGGTATCCACCGTGCCGTGCTCGTTCGCATGTACTTGGGTATAACTGTTGACCCCAAATATCAATTTGTTGATTTTGCAAGTCATTTTCTGTGCCGACAATTCGAATATCAAGATAACTTTAAGTCCATGACCGCGTTGTAGCTCTCTGATACTGTCGTTGTTGTGGGTGTGTTGGTTCTCGAAGGTCTCCAACTTGTAACTACTCAAGCCATATATCTCCCCAGGGTGTCGAGATCCGTTTCCATCTAATTGAAACAGTTAGCCGTGTCAGGCACTTCTCAAGGGAAATCGCACAATCTTTGAGAATGGTTGGTAGTGTACGGGGCACACATACTATGTATGAATGTACAGTGTTGTACATACATATGTACATAGGTCGTAAAGATGAAGCCAGCAGTAGGTATGTAGGAGCGGCGTAGGTGCGTTTGCGCCCTGTCTTCCTGGTTATTTATCAATTGCAAGGCAGAGGGATCAGGCTAGGCTGCAATGAAGCTAACCATGTAAACCAGAAATACGCGCAATCCTCGTTATTCTTGCCGATAATGTCTAATCCACGGTAACACCTGTTTCGTTTCGACGGAGGTTCCACTCGCGGATTATAGCCCTCATTCCGTCAAATTTGGGGCTATTGTTGAGGTATTTCTCGTATCTACCTCTGTTCGTCAAGGCGAGGATATCCTTGTTATGGCGAAGTCCCTTGTAAGTGAAGGCCGGGAGATCTTCGACATACAAGCATCGATTCCAGTCGGTGATAACATGTCTCATCTCAGAGGCATAGTTATAGGTGGAGTCCCAGAGCCCATCCATAGGGTAGTCTCCATAAAAGATACATTGTCGCCGGTGATACAGGTTTACCAGAACCATAAGCATCGACCGTAGTATGCCCATATCACAATCGAATGCCTCAATGATTTCCGGATAGGCGTCCATGATATGGCGGATGCGGGTCTCAAACTCAGAGTAGCCGCTGTCTCCCTCAACGAACCACTGTTGGAGGATATTCCTGCGCATAAATCCCGCAGTCCTGCCAGCGCCGAGGCGCCAGATACTTATATGCATCCATAGATAGTCAGCGGCGACTCTCCGGTCCACGTCATATTCGGTCATTTCTCTAGCATTATAATTTGTCGAGATGCATTGATTCCAACTTCTGCTCTCCAAAATATCCATCCCCCACATCAGGACCGTCCAGTCAAGGCTGTCCTCGAGGGCATCGGAATGGGTTTCCACGTCCATCCACTCGACGTTTCGCAATGTACAGAACGGGAGAGCGACCAAATCGTGATCATATCCGGAACTTTGGTATACGTTGCCCCAGTCGTGGGATTCGTGCTGTTCAAGGCGAATAGTGAGGTAGCGAATTTTAGAGGCAGCAGCTTGAAAATATTCCACCAACTCGGTGGCCGTTTGCCAGAGCTCGAAAAGTTGCCCATCGTCCTCCGGATCTGGCGCCAACATCTTCACGACCACTTCGTCATATTTATGGAATGGGACATCGTACCACCCACGAGCTTTGGCGTTTTCTAAACTCCGGAGCGTCCAGACGATAGACGGCCGTGAACCTTTAGGCTCACCGTTGACCGTGGAACTGCCGTGTGTTGTCGTGACAGAGCTCCATATGTTGTGACGACGACGAAGACCGGAGATGGTAAACTCTAGACAAGGACCTCGCCGGTGAAACACTTCTGTGATTTCATCATGTAAGTAGCGGCTGGCACGGAGGATGCTGAGATCTGCTTTCGGGGCCCGTCGTGGTCTATCGCGGCCCCGTGGTGCGAGTTCCTCCCAGATGAGTTCTCGAATCTCGTAAGGTAGCTTGGAGAAACGTCCCAGTGAGGGATGCACTTCTTGTTGCATATTGGCGGGAATGTACAGGCTGTATTTGGATTGGTTTGTAGTCTGTATTTATATGTGACGAGCGAGAATATCGGCGAGCACAGATCAGCTCTTAGGGTAGATGAAAGAAGAAAGAAGAAAGGAACAATAAAGCAAAGGATTTGCAAAGACAGATAATATGTCCATCTCTAGACTGAGCATGACTCATCGTTGACTCACATAAAAATGCATCCGTGGATTCCTAAGCTTCGAACAATTAATGTGATGGCTTGACCAAGGTACGCCCTAAAAAGGGAACAACACCATGTCGAAGACAAAATGATGGTAATATTGGTTCATAAGTCTAAACGTCTCCAACATTATGGAGATTGTTTGCCGGATCGGAGCTTGGGTGTAGGATATATTGATTTTAACCCCAGAGAAGATTTCAGATACGAGAACCTCCAATTTCATGATATCGAGTAGCTCAGAGCAACAGATACAGAATTTGGCACAAGTCTAGAAGCCTTGTGCGGGCAGCAGGACTGGTTATTTTGATATCGTGGCTCGTGGTGGCCACGAATGTCAGTGCTTTTGCACCCTAACCCACGACGAAAAGCAGTAAAGTGCTGAGTGACAGAGATGATATGGGAGGAAACGAGGTCTAAGCAATGCTGCAGAATATAGTAAGTAAGAGGAGAGGCACGGCTACGGGCTTCGATCAAGTGAATCAGCAAGCCAGCAATAGGGATAGCCAGAGGTCTATTAGTCGGATTCAAGACCTTTGAGTAGATAGCATCCTCGGTGAATCCGTTCCCACGAAGCCTTTCTTCTCTGTCGTTGTTGGTGCGATCTTGCATGCACGTTCAGTTGCTTTGTTCGGTGGTCAAGACATACATCACGTGGAGCAGACAATCGTGAATCGATGAAGCTATTTGGTTTGAGATCCATGATAATGACAGCAGCAGAGGACAATCCTCGTTGTCTCTGCCTTACTCTCTACTGTGAACCCTGCTAGCCATGGGCTGGCTCGCATACGGGGCTTTGGCCGTCTCCGCCTCGTACATCCTATACAACCACCCTCCGTACCCGTGGGCCTTTGGATCATGGCGCTGTTCTCGTGAACCGGAGCTTTCGCTGCCACAGAACGGACTCGCGGGCCCTGTCTCCTCGAAAGCAGAAAAGAGACTCACAGATCGAGATTTACCGAGCGACGGTGATGAGTCCCTTCAAACCACCCCGAAAGCGACCCCGACTGCAACCCCGCCGCGCCTGAACATTCCGGTGTTGAATCTGAACGAACCATCCACGGGGACGGTTGCAGAGCCCTCAGTGGAGTTTCCAGTCTCACTTTCACCTCCTACGCCCACTCCTCCTCCGCCGTCCGTCGCCAGTCTGATGCTCCCTCCGCCCCGACCCTCCGCAGCCTCATCTCTCCGCGCACCTCCTCCCCGCGCACCCGTAGCTAGCAGGCTCACCAGCAGCACCCTCTCACCCCTCAGCCTCGCCGGCAAACCACAAAAGTCCTCACGGCAAGTCATCCTCGAACCGGGCCATTCGCCTCTTGACTGGGCCGTCCTGACGTCCGATCCACGGAACAATCTTCGCGGCAAAGATGTGCCTCCGACGGGACTGGTCCGGGTGACGCCATCAATGCTCAAGTTGCACGATGGGCGGAAGGGTCGCGATGCGTGGACGTCGTACCAGGGGAAAGTATACAACATCACTCCATACCTACCTTTTCATCCTGGAGGAAAAGGGGAGCTTTTGAGAGGGGCGGGGAAGGATTCGGGAAAGCTATTCTTAGAAGTGCATCCTTGGGTCAATTGGGATGGGATGCTGGGGGAGTGTATGGTGGGCATTTTGGTTAGCGAGCATGAACCGGTACAGCGGCCAGGGGCATGGGATGAGATGGATTGATAGATGGGGTGGTTGTGCATTTTGCGTTATCCTGCATTTAGACGGTGCGGGCTATGATACCCAAATTTTTGCTCACTTTTCGAGTACATTGGAGATAACAATAAAGGGTCTCATATATGTGCAACCTGTTTATGAGTTCACATATTTTACTCTAGCATTGGGTGTCTACTCATCTCAATTCCTACGATCGCATCAGGCATATAGTCATCACAGCCATTGAATTCTACATTCGGGTATATGCCTTTATCAAGGGGCTGCGCCAGTCCATTAGATCATCATACACAGCTCATAGCTCATCCTTCGACACACCATCAATGCCCATCAGCTCAGTCTCAAAGATCAACGTCGACTTCGCCGGAATTGGTCCCATCGCCCGATCTCCATACGCCATCTCCGGTGGAATCGTCAATTTCCTCTTCTCTCCAACGCACATGTCGAGCAGACCCTCATCCCACCTATACACACGTCAAAAACATGAATTAGCAATTGATCATACATCGAACAACGGAACCACAACAAAACCATCATTTGGTAGGGGAATCAAACTTACCCCTTAATCACCATCCCCGCCCCAACCGTGAATCCTAGCGGCTGCCCCCGATCGTAGCTTGCATCGAATTGCTTCCCGCTATCTGCGAGTGTGCCACGGTAGTGGACTTTGATGCCATCGCCCTTGACGGTGCGCCGCTTGCATTCGACGGCGTGGGTGGTTTCGATTTTCAAACCGTTGTCGGTGGTGGCGACGGTGAAGGAGGCGAGGGAGAGGGTGAGGGAGAGGATGGAGAGGGCGGATGGGAGATGCATTGTTGCCTGTTGATCGTGAGTGGGTGAGTGGGTGAGTGAGGTGAATTGGGAGAAGATTGCTGGTGATTGATGGAGAGACGGAGAGGACAGAGAGGGCTGGATGAATGTTTGGAGGATGAGGTTGTTGAGAGCTCTTGCGGCCAGGTTGAGTTAAGCTTAACTAACGGCGTTAACTCTCCGCTTGCTACTAGTTAGCTTCGACAGGGGGTGGTCCTCGCGTTTCTCAAAATGACTTCTTCAAACGACTCTCCCTGAAGAGATCGATCTGGTGTCATACAATAAATACAACCAATCTCCTACGATACTTCTGATAGGACCGAGAGCTCCGTGCCAGTCGAAGGTCTCTGCAAGTTCCCCGAGCCCTGCCACCAAAATGAAAAACTAAGAGCCTCGCATCGAAACCCCATTATTGAAGAATCTCAGTTCAAAGTGCCAGCAGATGCAAACGGTTCATGGAATCATGAATTGTATGTAGCAAAAGAGAAGACACACTTCCACCAAAGTCTTCCGAAGGTACTCTACAGGTACATATACAAAATATAAAATATATTCAAGAAGCAAAAAGAGGTTCACACCACCATCGCCAGTGCTTCTCAAAGGCTACACTGGCGACGGGGGTGCTACGTCCTCACGATCCGCCAACGGAGTGTTTTTTTATCTTTGGCCTCCGTGGGGATCGAACCCGTGAGCGCTCCTTGGTTGCCTAGCCGCATTGCCCACTAGGCCACCAAAGGGCGCTCGGTTATACAGAAGGATCTTTCAATCGGTTATGACCTTTGTTTACAATTGTGTTATATAGGGAGGAGCTGGAGAGGAGGCGTGCAGGTGGCACCTGAGCAAGAACTACCCAACCCTTTGGCCTTGCCACTGGCGCAGAGCTATTTGATATCAACCATCTCATTCTGTGGTGCTAGGAGTCCAGCTAAGAGACAACCCCTCTGTGTTTCACAGTGTAGCGAACATTTTAAAAGCATCTCGAAGAGCTTACTATTTGCGAACAAGTCCTTGATACAACATAGCGAGAACAGATCAAGAGTATCGGGGTCAAACCAGCTTCGAGAGCCTGCGAAAACTTCAGTGTAAAGGCAACGATCAACTTTCTTGCTGATAGGAAATATCGGTTTGTGTCAAAAGCGCCTGTTGTGAGATATCAACTGTTCTTATTGGCTCTCGTTTCTTTCAGGGCTTTTTTTCTCACGAGTTGGAGGAGAGCAACATGTCCCCGTCCCTTCTTATAAAAAGCAAATCCCAACTTTTGATACCTCCACGGCAATTATATATACATCGTTTGGCCAATGGGATTACCACGCTCGATTTTTATTCCACCCATCGGAGGCTGAACACACTCTCTCCACCCCGAGAGAGTGCGACCTCCACGCTACCGTCCTCGTGTTTGATGGTTTTAGGAATGGCCTCGTCTTTCCGTTCAAGGATGATCTTCACGCCTTGCTCCTCAGGCAGCTTGTAAAATTTCCGGCCAAATCGGCTTAGGAAGTTTTCCAGTCGTTCCTGAGTGACATCGTCTTCGTTAATAATGCCGTTCTCCATTGCATCCTCGAGGGCTTTCAAGACATATTGAGTGGCAAAGGACTGGGTGTAAACACCGGCTGCTGGTGCAGTACCCTGCTTGGAGCTGGTTGGATGTGGGGCGCTGTCACTCCCACTATAGAAAACTGAATTAACATTGCGGCCATATAGCAAAGAAGCTTCAACGTGAGACTGACAAGAAGAACTTTGGATTTCCGCTGCATGCAGCTTTCAGCAGGGCATTTCTGTCTTCAGGCGTCTTTGCAATGGGTTTGCAGAAGGCCAATGGGTTGACAGTATCATCAATCGTCAAGTACAGGTGATGCGCAGTGATCGTCGCTATTGACTTTGTTAGCACTTTCAGAGGGCCCTTCCTCCACGCGACGAGAGCTACTGACCAGCCACTGACGGTCCACAAGAGCGCACTGCCTCCACTGCAGCAGCGGTGGAGCAATGCTCCAAGATGATCCTCAGATTGGGGAAATTCTCGTGGATTCTCTTTAGCGTCGGCAAGAATGCTTCCTCGGCATTCATAACATTAACATCGGGAACCTCTCCATGAATATTGAGCACAAGATCGTGCTTCTGCATGGCTTCAAAGACTGAGAAAAAGTCATCCAGGTTTGCTACTCCCGAAGCGGAATTTGTGGTGACACCTAGCACAAATGTCAACTCGGTCTCAGCACAATGAGGCACCTCAGCTTGGCATAGCATCTGGTCATACCTTGAGGATACACCTTAATACCAGCAATTCCTGCAGCGGCCGCTTCAGCGACGACCTCAGGGGTGACTGAAGGGTAAACCTTGATCCCGTTAGCTTACTCTTTTACTCGACCAAGGATAGGAGGTTGACGGGGCGGGAACTTATATGAAGGTATAAAGACATAAGATAATTGACGTTGGGCTCAATAGTCTGCAAGCGACTCCGGTACTCCAGCGCCCGCGCGACTGTCGTAATTGGAGGTACCAGGTTTGGCTACTGGCATATTAGCGGGTGATATGACAATTTTACCGGACGAATTTTTACTCCTTCTCACCATGACGAAGACAGTATCCACGCCACCTCTTCGAATTTGCGGTGTAATCAGTTCCATCATCGGACCGTCACGCAGATGGACGTGCATATCCGCCGTCGGGGGCAATTCTAAGTGATTGACCTCCTTGAGACGCATGTTTGCTAGAACAGAGGAGGTGCTAAACAGAGACCTGTGTAACTGGCACTGAGGCTGGAGATAATTTCCTCTGGAAAGACTTTTATGCAGATTTTTACCAATTCTGATCAAGTGTCGAGAAAACGACATCTCAAGTATGCGACGGGCGACAGAATTGATATTGATCCCCTCACATCCCACTTCCCACTCACCGCGGCGGTCGGAAAAACCCCATCCCGCCGGATAAACTTCACATCAAAATGCTCCCAACGTCACACTTCACTGTCACTTCTGGACATTGAGGAGTTCTGTCAAACAACGGGATTTTACGGAGTACATCTCTTACGCTGCTTTACCGAGGAACCTGAAAACCAATATCGTAGTCAGCGATTTCGAAAGGAAGCTCTGAGCCCCGACAGACGGTGGAGATTGGTTTCACTCTGGGCCCCTTGAAACGGCTGACCGACTTGAGACAATCTGGGCCAGCTCACGCGCGTCAAGCACACATCCGTCACATATCTGGAGATCCGTCTCACCGCTCAGGCAAGCAAACATGAGAACTGCGCTGATTGATGGTGGTTGCGACACATGGCGCCAACCACAACGGGATACTTGCTTATATAATAGTTCACTGTTTCATATCACAGGCCTATCTGATCACGACGAAGGCCCATACAGTCTCCTTCTCCAGACGTGGATTTGGGAACCAAAAAGGAAAACGAGGTACTTTGGACTGTGTCACTGTCTTGGGCACATTTTCCATTTGCGAGCACCGTTCGACCCGGCCCTGAAACCTTTTGATCACCTTGTCAGTGTTTCCAAAGAACTCCGCTTGTGGGCCTATCAGGACCGTAGGGAACTATTCTCCGAATCTTTGCGTATAGCATTCTTGCAGGCCGCATGAACAGGCCCTGCTTCTTCAAGCAATTTCATGATATGCACGGTAGGGTTGTCCGTCCATTTTGGTAGGAAGATACAGTACACACACCGCCTATCTAGGTGCTTGGTATCTAGAGTTTAGATGCACCGTAATGTCACTCGCTGCCACAGTATATCTGATGTGATGTGCTTTGCTGCAGCTCAGATGGTATGCTCCTGTACCTTGAAGTGGTCATCTTGAATGAACTGGAATCCCACCCAAGCTGCCCTGCCAGTTAGCTGAAAAACTGAATTTCAAAATGGGTGCCCCTCCCGGCCAAACGACGACCCGGAGTGGTCACAATTAGTTCGTACTAGTTCTGCGCGCCCTGAGAGATTTTGTGCCGGTCATAAGGGGGCAATGAGGTAATCTATCCGTGAAGCCGTGAAATCACTCCCAAGCCTCACCTAGGGGCTGAGGCCCTGACAAAAATGGGTGCCAGACTGCTTCGCCTCAAGAACAGAAACGATGCCAGTAAATATCAAGCCACGATGATAACAAGCGTCCGTGCGTCGGGCGTATGCTGACATAATTAAAGAGGTGACGTCAGCTCAAAGCTGTCATGTGACCACGCTGTGAAGGCAGCCAATTGCAGCCGAGAAAAGAAGGAGGCTGCCGCTATTCCCGTTCCAGACTAGAGCAAGCTCGGGGCTCCCCGTGTTACGTCTCTCTCCCAACCGCCATCCACTCCCACCACCCAACCTCACCTCACCCCTCGTCATCCTGTCTCTCCCTTCGCATCCTCATCCCATCCATCCATCGTCCATCTTCCATCCCACTGACGAATTGAGACTTGGTGCCTGGCATCGGTCACACAGACACCTAACCGTACGAGTATTCCAATACCCAATGGAAAAGGGACAATCAATGCTTTATCCCTGAAAGGTTCCCCCAACCACCGCTTTCTTGCACCTCCTCAGCCCAATTGGCTTTGACAGCCTGTCTCGCTCCCTGAAGCCCCTGCAGCAGCGCAGAGCTGTCAAATGAGCACCGTGACACCGTTTGACTCTCTCCGATTCCTCTCTCGTCGTCCCTCGCCCGTATAAATAGCACACTCCCAATAGGGTACCGGCCCACTCATCCAGCCATTCACCCAAGGCGCAACAGCACTTGTTTCTGATTTTTAGGGTCATTCTAGATTCTGCCCTTACTGCCTGGATTACTAGGGTTCTTGTTTCCGTTTTGTTTCTCTGGCTGATGAAATCATCGCCATAGCCCGTCTACGGTCAAAGTCATTTGACAAAGGACGCTTTGCCTCTTTCATCTCCTCCTTCTACTTGGTGCCTTGCAACCATCTCTCTTCTGCTTCGCTGCCTGGCTTGATTTTCCTCTGATCCCTTCGTCTTCCTCTCTTATTCCAGAGCGCTGCGGCAAAAGCTTCGCTATTAGCCGCTTTATTGCTCTCATTGCTGTTTTGATAAACTGTTTGCCTGCTTGCGCACTTCTTGGCCCAAGGCAGCACACTACACTCCGTTCTCTCTAAGGAAAGACCCGGTCTTTCTCCTCTTAAGCTGTGTTTTCTTTACTCAATTCCTGTGTCGCACTTCTCAATCCAGTCGCAATATAAAAGGAAGACAACCCCTCTGTCTTGCTTATCGTTTTTTTCTTGATAAGACAACAACCTGCTCACTGAAAATACTGCGCTTTCCATCTCTTCAGCACTTTCATCGAAAGTCGAATCTCGCATTCTCTACACCTCTCCTCGTCTTACTTCAGCCTACCAGCTACCACTGGTACTTGAACGTCAATTTGCAGGTGTCGCAACCTACAACTCTACGCTTCTTTTCAACTTCTTCAGTCAAACATCAACCACCATGCCTCACTCATATACCTCAAGTACTTCCCAAGGAAGCACAACCAGCACACACACCTCGTCAGACCCTCGCAGTTCAAATGGTATGTTGTATTTCCTCTATTCAAACAATTACTACCAGTCCAGTTGGGCTGTAAAACTTGCCTTTGATCACTTGTTAACTCGGTTTTGAACTTTTGCAGGGTCGAGTCAAAATTCCTCAAGACCTAAATCGCAAAAACCATTTATTCACAACAGCGGAGGCTCTGCCCTAGACGAGAAGAGACGGTCCGATTGGGACGGTAGCCGCTGGAAGTAATCGGCCAATCAACCTTGCACCAACGGCAACAAATAACCCGAGCCAGAGAGTATCTCCGTGCTGATTCAACGGATAACGCAACCATCGTCGCGGCCTCTGCTCCATCCTCAGCAAACAAACACGATGCCTGGAAGTGAGGCGAGAAATTTTCCTTTGAGCCACATGACGTTGTGAGACGAATACCTCAAAGTTTCGGTTTCCTTCAACGGCCGGTTTAGCGATCACAGCACCTCTTCCCTGCCTTTTTTCGACCGAATGGGTCGATTGCAACACGACCATGTACCACCACTTTGGGGTACATCGACTCTGGAACCAGTGTGCTGATTTTACCCCGTCCTTTGTATTACTTTGGATTGTACATTACTACCGTCTTTATCGAGTACGCCTCGTCGAAACCCTTTGCCACACGCCCTCTACACAAGATGGAGTCATGAGTAACAGAGCGTGGCTTTTACCCTTGAAAGAGCTAGGATCGCGACAAGGCTGAATTTCCTTGTTATTGGTCAGGGCACTTGGTTAAAGGCTCATGGCAGCCCACGAGGCTGTCGGGCGACGCGAGCGATCCCATTTTTCTTTTTTACTGTCATTTCTTTGGTTTTGTACGACTACCACTATGTTTGAACCATGTATATTATTATTTAAAGCTATCGGCTTCGTGGCTTTCCATTTCGAGAAATGACCAAGCTAGCTTGCCCCAAGATTACTGAACTTGTCAAATCTTTCTTGCCTTGAATTGCGGTACATACATGCATACTGGGCATACTATCATGAGCTACTCTTAAGCTCGTTTTGGCCTCTTGGGATATTTGAATCACAACTGCTCAGCCTTACCAGCCAAAACCTGCTTTCTCGAACGGATGATCCATGAAGCAGCGAACCGCGAACATGTTTGCGTCAACATTGGATTTCTTTGCGTGATCGAGCTTTTGACGATTGTATGGATGCACTGGACATACGGAGTAGTTGTTGAGTTCTTGATCGTCAGCCTCCTGGATCAGACTAACGAGGGCCAGTCTGCGCGCCAGAATTCTTTAAAGTGACCCGGAACGACACCCACTGTAAGCGACCCCCTAACCCTGTCTGTGATTAGTGACGCCCGGAGCTGGCTAGGGTAGTTGGATGTGGTAAGATTCTTATTCTGGCTTTCCGTAACTAATCGATAACGAAGTTGGATTTCGGGTTTTGGTAGACTGGTCACTGGCGTCTCTAGTCTGCCGTATTTATTCGACCTCAGGCCTCATTTCTAGAGCCTTTCCATCCCTCACGACCTTGTCTATTAGATTGACTACGTCTTCATATTCATCATCCAGCGTTTCATTGTTTCTAGCCGAGATCACTGAGGTTCGCTCACTTGATACTGAACTACTCATGAGTCTGTTCACAGGATGAAGACAAGCACTTACTGGTCCAGGACGTCTGAATGATAGATACCAATCGTTGCTTGACAACCTCATGTCCTAATTCCAATCACGACCAACCGTCCTTGGCGTCTTGTCGCATTCAGAGCTATGACTCTCAGGGGAACAAGGCTGGCTTCTACCATTTATCGATCTTATAACTCCTTCATTGCTATTTTTCTCACGACGACTTTTGGCTAAGGAATGACTATACCATGCTTTCTCTCCGCTTTTCCTTGACTGTCCTTACGCTATTCACCTCTGTCGTACATTGTTTTTCACTATTCAGGCGTAATGATGGCTTAAAGGTCCTATCGCCGGGTCGTGGCGACAGGTTCAGCACGGGCATCGATGTTGTGATACGATGGGAGGTGTCTGACGAGAGCAATGTGAAACTGGAGGTCCGGAAGGGAATTCCCGAGAACCTAACCACAATTCACATCATTACGCGTATGTGTGCAAGAGAATGCAGACTAGGACTTGCTCAGCCCTACTGCTTCTAGATCTTTTCCGCCTTTGCCGTCTGAATTTTTGCTCTCTCAATACTAGCCAGCCCTACGTAAACTAGACCCTAGGGCCGGTTATGATCGAAGTCTGGAGGAAGAGCTAATCTATCCAATTTCTCAGAGAACACACCCAACAATGGCTCCTACGAATGGCGCAGCCGTGACGATTCGTTTCTGAGAGGCGGTGGATCGTCACGGCTTCCATATGCTCCACCGAGTGGCTGCGACTATGCCATTGCCGTGCGCGATACCCATACGACGGCAAATTCAGATTACTTCTCTATCGTCAATGTTCGCGACGACGGCATACCGAAAGATGTTGCCTGCCCGGACGTCGCGCCAGATCCTCAGAGCAGTAACAGTCCTACGGGTGGAACAGAAGGCTCCGGTAAATTTCCTCTCGATCAACACAATCCAAGTACAATACATAGTATCGATTAAGTTATCTCATACCCCCTTTCTAGGAAACGGACGCCAAGCGTCGAATACCAACCAAGCTACAACGGCAATGCTGGGAGGAGCAGTGGCCGGGACAGCCGGTGGTCTGATACTCGGGTTCACGGTCATACTACTTCTTGGCAGGTCGCGAGGCTGGTTCGTCAGTGACGAATATGTGCGCAACATTGTTGCCGGGCAACTCCCCCATATCATGCACGCGCCAGGCCAGGAACTAGGTTCAGCTCCGGTATATCAGATGCCAGGGAGGCCAGAAGAGAAATAGCCGGTCGACCAATTGGTTATTTGAAATGCTGACTTGATTTCAGGATGTGTTTTCTGGGATCGAAGGAGACCATTTTCGATCATGTGCTCGCGATCCCAAGATTCTTAGGAGTCCTAGGTATCTAAGAGCACTGCTTGCCACGTGTTCCACTTTATGTCTGTTATTGGCAAAGGCCATTGGCACTTTTGTCCACGATCTTGGAGATCGTGAGCAATTTGTCTTGGCCACATATATTACATAGATATCTCGTTAATAATGATACTTACTGCACAGAGAACGGATAATAGAATCAGAATATCCCCGGACGGATACATTGTGAACGTCCCAGGCTTCCTGCCCTAACCAGTGGTAACCACCAAGGGCACAGGCCATCTAATCTCCGTAACCGATCTATCAACAGTCTTATCCTTGTGTCATCATCATTACTCACGCGCCAGCCAAGCCTGCTGAGATAAGATTGAAAAAAAGGATCTTGCGCCTCGTGGTTCAACGATTCACCGTAGTAGTATCTCGAAAATGGCTATTAGTACTACACACCACGAACCACGAGATCAATATATGTGGTGCTATGTGGCCATGGCGGTGAATGACAGCGGCCAGGCTTGCACGGTCAGGTCAATATAGCCAGGAAAGTAGAGAATGCGTGTGGTCGGTGAAGGATGGATCAATGTGGGAGAAGGTCACTACCCGTGGTGGCTAGTTCGTCGACAGATATACCCGTTGATGGTCCTACATATCTGCACGTTGGAAGGTCCTACTTGATCAAAGTGTTGCATATGTACATACTATGCTGTACTGTTCATACATATAGACGTACACATGAAAGTGGGTAAATCGCGTCAATGAGAATATACAGAGTATGTCCATCCAAAACTTCATATCATGCAGGGAGAGATAGTCAGAAATCAGGAAAAAAAAAACGCCAAAATATTTTAATCCTGCCCAAATACATATTATTGTGCTCTGTTCAGGAACCCCGCAAACGCCGATTGATGCAAGGATATACGTATGTTTCGCCCAGTGCGCCAAGTCGATTAATGAAACATTGCACAAAGATAAGAAAAAGCCTGCACTTTTATTTGATTCATGCCCATTTGCCCAACAAGGCCATCAATGCCGCACCCATGCACAGCAGACCAAAGGCCGCAAGCACTGTGCGAATCGGTGCTCGCCGCATGGAGGTACTAAACATGAACTCATGTGCCATCAATTCGACTAGGGAGGTGTAGACGAGGATTCCCGCGGAAATCGAGTCAAAGACACCGTTGACGATTAGCGTCGTACGGCCTTCGGGCGGGTAGCTGTTGCGCACGCCAAGACCGATGGCGATGGCGATGGGGGTAGATAGACCGAATGCAATGGCGAGAATGTACGGTGTGAGTCGTTTCGACTGGGGCCATGGAATCGTCGCGAGGCGGGAGCCGAGACCGAGGCCTTCAAAGGTTTGATGGAAGAGTAGGACCACGTAGAGGGTTTTGAATTCTGCGCCGGCGACGGCGAGTGTGAGACCGATGAAGATGGAGTGGAAGATGATGCCGAATTCGAGAATAAAGACAGATGTAAGCTGAGCGCTGTAGTCCTCGAGCAACGCGGTGTGAGCACCGTCGACAGGGTTGGAGCCAACATCGGAAGGGTGGTCTTGGGAGTGATCGAGGTGATCATGTCCATGGACGTGTGGCTGCTGCGGCTTGTCGGTCGTGGTGGTAAGAGTCGCGCCAGCTTCAGATTGGGCGTCTGGGGAAACGGTGCCGTGTTCGTGGCCAAAGCGTGCATATCGTATCACCATGAGTTCGACAAAAAATAAGATAATAATTGTCATTAACATGATTCCCTCGACCCATGGGTATTCTGTGATCGCGCCAGTGAGACACGGATGGTCGATTGCTTCATGGGCAGGGGCCATGAGGTGAATAAACGCCGTGGCCACGATGACACCCGAGCCGAAGAACTTTGCGACAAAAAAGACCCAAGATGGAACTCGAGGTCGCCGTCTGTCCGGAGAGTGTGGATCCTGCCGTACAACGATGGGCAAGACGGCACCGAGAAGAGAGCCGACTAAGATCACAAACACTGCAGAGATGCGCAGCCCCATCTGGCCGTCGAACTCGTTGCCTGATTCACAAAGAGGAGCAACATCCTCTGCTTCGGCCTCGCGCCGAATGAGCGTCGTTAAAAGTTGATCCATGGTATCAAGGTGCCAGACAGTCATCCAAGGGCAATGTTTCGTTTCTTCGATAGTAAGATGTTGCAAGCCACTTGAGAGACAGGAGAGAAGGCAACGCAGGAAAATCAAGGTCGAGGAACGAAGATGCAGGACAGCGAGGGATATATAAGCCCAGCAGAAAACAAAAGGTCGGGCCACGGCAGGCAATTCTTCTCCCGTGCGAGGGTGTATAATGTTAATTTTGTCCCTTGGGTGATCAGCCGTAATTATGCTGATAGGATGCTGTTTTGTATCGTAAGAGATAAGAATATGCTTTGTAGTCAAAAGGCCTCAAATAGACCCCTGTCACCCGAAGTACTGCGCTAACATTACTGGCCCTCACAGAAGAAGCAACGATTACGGAGTACAGGTATAAATACAGGTAGTCCTCGTGCTCTCATGGACGGGATCTGATATCAAAGCGTCAAGGATATGCAGGGTTTTGTCCCTGTGCAATGGCGAGAATATCCCGAGATGCAGGGTGGGATTGCAATCAGACGGGACTGATAGATGCCCCCCGCAGCAATTCGCGATCTAAGACTTGTTGATTCGCCGACAAGCTCAAATGGCGTCTCGCTTGACGGAGCTTATATATGCAGAAACGTGGGAGCGTGCCAGTCGAGTGGACAGTCCCAATGGCACGGCGTTGGGCACGGATATTGGAGGCGAGCAAGGTCAGGGTGGTGTCAGAATTCTCCGTGCTCGTATATCCCTCGTGGCCTGGATATTTGCTTTTTGAAACACGGCAGCACACCCAATCCTGCGAAAGGGCGGACAAGGGATGAGCAGCAGCAGCAGCAGCGGGCGGAGAGGAGCGTCGAGACTCGCGATGACCAGCACGACTCCTTGCAGTGCGATAGGGCTGGGGACGTGGGCTTCGGGGGCGTGTTCGGGGAGTGTTCGGGGGCGCGTTCGGGGAGGAGAGACCGCTGCTGTTTAAGTAGCGAAGAGAGCGATCGCGAAGAAATCGCACAAAACGGGCAGCGAGGGGACCTTGGTGGATGCCCGCGAGTTGCGGCTTAGATAAGCGCAATCACATCATCGGCGGGGACCTTGGGGGTGAGATTCCGGGCTGCTGGTTGGCTGGAGCCGCTGAGTAAGCGCAGTCCCGCCAATCACACGCAGCGAAAACCCGAAATCGCGCTGAGGACCTTGGTGGCCGTCGCCAAGCTTCGGTGAGCCGTCCCGGTGCTCTGGTTGGCTGGGGCTGCAGGATTGCAAGCATCCCGCCTTTGGTAGGAAGCGGCGGGAGAAAACAAAGAAAGAAGGAGCAGGAGAAGAAGAAGATCCAAAACGGGTAGGGGCTGCTATGATGATAGTCCCAAAAAGGATCCGGCTTCGCCAAAACTGGAAGTGGACTGAGCCTCTTGGGACTCGGATCCGGCCGTGCTGGAGTCTCCCTCGTCCGTGTCATATTGCACCGACACCAGCCCGACCTTCACAATGTAGAATACAAACATCCCGATCCCGAAAACCACCGTTGCTGCCGATGTCAAGGCTTCCCGCTTATGCACGTCCGCCAGAGCCGTCACCTGCTGCGAGTCAAGTGACGTGTCTTGGCTCATCTGCCGCAGCCGTCTGCTCAAGCGAATATCTTTCACCACCGGCATCGAGTCCGCAATTCCTTCAACAATGCGAAGCCCGATGCCTGCGAGACTGATTCTCTGAGGGACCTGCCACGGTAAGCGTGAGGCCACTCCAGAGGGAGTTTCTGATAGCAACGCCGTCGAGTCTATAGGGTCACCAAAACATCTGTGCCCGAGCTTCCTCACATATCCAGCTAGCCGTGGTGCCTGCGCCATGATATCATCTTTCAGCCAGGGGAATGGTAGCTCTGGAACAAGGGCCAGAGACAAGTACCCCAGGGCCAGGCAGTCCAGACTCGATGGAATATCATCGGACAACAGGTATCCCTTCTTTTCTAAAAGCTCCTGTAACGGCTCCACGAACGCTCCCGTTAAGCCTTGCAATCGGATCCGGGATTTCTGCGACGTTTGACCCAAGAGTCCACTGACGGTCTGCCGCGGCTTGGTCACTAGGCTTTTTGGAATCTGGCTTGCTGCCACTGCGTTTGCATCCCTTCCCTGTTTTCGCTCTTCTTCAACAGCATCCAAATCCAACGACGACAAACCAAGGTGCTCCGTTCTCTTCTTCGCCTTGGACCGTACCCGTGGCGGAATAATCCATTGGTTCGGCCACTGCAACAGAGCGGCATACGCACGCGACGTTGTGGTATTATAGTTCTCGCTCGACACATAGAGGGAAAGATCAATGAGAGATTGACCATGGGATTCGAGGAAGGAGGAGAATCTGCATTTCAATTCATCATATCAGCATTCACGTTTCGACAAGGGACGATCTGGGGGCCGTCCTGTAAACATGCAAAACCTACGCAACAAGATCAGCTCGCTCCTTTGGGCTCATCCACTGATCCAAATCCCATTCTCCGTCTGAATATTGCTTCAGAAACTCCACGATGTTTCGAAACCCGCTAATCCACCGGGAACCCGTCCACACTGCAGGCAGTTCGTCTGCGAGGTCACAGTCAGTCAAGTTAGCGTAGCCCTCCCATGACCAGTACCGCGATGTGATGGTTGTACGTACTTGTTGGAACTATCGTCGGGTCACTGTCAGGTATCAACACCCACTCCTGCGAGCCGTCATGAGGCAGAGCGAGTGCAAAGTAAGCAATGGCCGCGAGGCATTGTGCGTCGATCGACGGTAGACCAAATGCTGGGCCCCAGGTATGAAGCTCCAGTACCATTCTGATCTAGCGTGCTTCCAACCTCGAAAAATCTCGTAACTTAGGTTGCCAATGCCTTGATCGAGGGTTGTTTGCAGATTACAGACGTAGCAGATTGACAGGCAATGGCAGAGCTGGGTAATATGAGCTGCCTTCTGATGATGTTGCGATGGTTGCAACAATCAAATTTGATATCACGTGGTGCGCTAACTTGGAACTATTTATTGAACGTCGACCTCACTTGCGCTCAACAACGAAGCATCACCAGAGTGTCTGCGCTCCAGTGCTTTGTGCCCTTGATGTGCTTTCACTTTTGATTATGATCAGAGTACTCACAGCTTTGTTGAAGATGACAATCTCGACGTGATGTCGGCAGCTCAAGTATTTACAAGATGTGCAAGCATCTTGAGGACCTCTGTTTATGAGGCTTCAAAAGGCCTTCTGATGAAGGCTCACGAGATGGCGAAGCGGAAGATGGACATCTTGTGGATGGATGGATAAGGATTACATCTAGGGAGCATGGTGAAGCTACAAATACCCTGTCGGATTGGAAACACTGCCTATTAGCTGGGCTAGAGTCTATGCTATAGAGACGGTCTTTATGGGCAAGACGTGAGAAGACAAAGCTGTTCTTGAGAGGTTAGCTCACGCCTGTTGTTGCACGTTATGGAAAAGGGCTCCCATCGCCATGGTGATGCCCTCAGCTGGCAGAACACGTTTCGTTTTGCCCATAACAGGCACGCATGCCTTGTTTCGAGAGGAACTCGCCAGCTTTTACAGCAAACACTAGAGCTGTGCTTGTTTTTGAAGCCTGTGGGTGCGTGTTTTTTCCCATCTTCTTCTGCCCAAAACAACACATCTTGTTGTCAAGACCAAGCTCTGTGATATCAAGTCTCAGACCTAATTGATTGCGAACATTGACGTGTTGAGCTTTTTTCTCTTTCTGAACCTCTTAAAATAAGAAGCAAGATATTTATTTGATTCTTCTCCTCCTTGATCCTTCGTGGTGCCAACTCGCATACTCGAGAATCGTCCGCAGATCATTTCCAGTGTCAAGATGGCCTGCGCTCCTCACCAGATCAACTCCCAGAAGGAAAAAGCTGACCCATCAAAGGAGCACTTTCTGGAGAATGTGGCAAGGTATGTTATTCTTCCCCCGTTTCATCTTCCTGCTATACCCTAGAGCTGAGCGACGAGTTCTTTCGTGGCACTGTGCTGACGATCATGTAGGTTCGGCAGACAGGAGTTCTCGGACGCCATTATTCGCTGCAGAGAGCGAATCTTTCATGTCCATAAAGTGATCGTATCCTGCCATTCCGAATATTTCCACAAAGCTTTTGGCGGTAGCTGGCAGGTGCGAAATTCCCATGTTTTCTGGTCGTACCGCGTGTATAACCAGAATCAATCCCTTGACGACGCGCCCAGCAGAATGCTGATTATATCTAGGAGTCTCAGGAAAGCGCTATCGATCTGTCATCGGAAGATCAACGTGTCGTGGAAGCCCTGGTCGATTTCATGTATACCTTCGATTACACCGTTCCGGGCTACGACATCCTCTACTTCCACGTCAAAGTGTACATTGCAGCGGACAAATACGACATCCCTACACTTACAAACCTCGCACGCTCACGCATCAAGCAATTTGAAAGGAAGGATTTGAAATTTCCGGATATATCAAAAGCAGTTTCCGAGATCTATGCCATGGGCAGATTGCCACGGTTCAGGGAACTCCGGCATGCCGTTTTGGAAATTATCTGTCTGAATATCGAGATGCTGGACGGCGATATTGAGTGTTTAAAGAGCTTCCAGGACGTCCCCGAGTTTGCGCGAGATGTGATTACGACGATGAAGGACGCATATATGAGCCGTGTGTGCTTCAGCTGTTATCGTGAGGATGTGACGTACGCCATTGGCACTTATTCTGAGAGGAATGACAATCAAGATGGGGATACGGAGATGAACGCAGAAGCGGATGCGAATGCCGAGGATGACACGGAGAATAATTGTGCGGGCTGCGTCGATTTATCATGGGTGGCAGGATGGTGCTGAGGAATGTCAGGAGGAGCAGGACGAGGATTCAGAGTCCGATGAGTAGGAGTCTTTTTGCATTGTTACCGACATCCCCTTCTGCTGGTTCAGTATGCAAATGTGCTTGAGACTTGGCATCCTTTTTTGTTTCTTGATATTCTTGAGAGTGTTGGAACTCGTCTTTGTAACGTCTGCATAATTTTACTCTGCATTGCTATTATCCGTGAACCAAATGCAAGCTGGGATCTTTGACTCTGCACATCTTCCCTAGTATTAGTCCGTGGCCGTTTCACTTCTCTTTCTCTCTACATACCCCGGTCTAAACGGGTTCGAATGAATAACCAATGCTGCAAGAACGGGTCTGTAAGGATACATATTCCTAAAGCGTCAAAATAGACAAGGCTACCCTTACCTTAATTACCCCCTTCCGGTAACCTCTATATCCCCAGGTTGAAGGACTCCCTCCCATGAACCTTACTATCATTCAAATCACCACCGTAGTAGTTTGGCAAAGGACGAACGAACCGTTAGTCCAAGAAGGCGTCCTTCGCTTTGGCATAAACCAGGCCAGTAGTTTACTTATGCCAATTCAAGGAACTTCCCAGTCGAGAAAGGGTCGAAGGAATATGGAATATGGATTGTTTCGTTTCAGAAGAGAGATAGGTAATATTACTTATAATAAGAACTTATCGGATTAATTATCCTTTCTCTAGATTTGTTTCATACTGCATTAAACCATATGCGAAAACGGGCTTTTATGGCATATTATTACATTAACATTATTTTGAAAATCCCCGTCTCAAAAAAAGAAAAGGACAAAACAGGAAAAAAAAAGAGCAGGCATCAAGGAAGTAAAAATCAGCATGAGCACGCATAAACGACGCAAAAAGGACCAAGATAAAACAAGGAGCAATCCTAGCCCAGAGAGTTCCTCAGTTGTGTTGGGAAGAGAGGGGGGTATGTAAAAAAATTTGATAATTAAGACATGGGTGAGAAAGAATCGACACCGGAACAAGAAAAGAAAAACCAGTAATAAGAGATTAAAACAAAGTCTAAAACCCTCTAGAGAAAGGGGGGGTTAATGCAGAATCTTGAAAAGCAAGTAAGCAGGCCAAAATGCTCTGCCAGGAGGCAGGGATCAAAATAATGAGCACACCAGGAAGATCTCTTTTGACAGCAACGGAACGGAAACGCGATGCTTGCAGGAGACATGGCGGAACCGGGAAAAGATTTGCCGGCCAGGGGACAGGAAGAAAACTTTTTTTTCTTTTCGAAGCATGCAAGGCTTTTACGCTGAAGTCAAGTTGCCGGATGGATGGGTGGTGCCAGGTGGCGGAGAGACGAGCGAGAATGATTCATGGGATCAGAAGAGCTGCAGTAAGACGGCGGGGGGCTTCGTTCAGATCAGAAGGCTGAAGCAGCATCGGCCGGGGACAAGGCTTGTGTGCGGGACAAGGATTAAGCGGAAGCAGGTCCACCAGGTCCAGAATGGGGTTTGCGGGAAGGGCGTCCGTCATGCAGTGAACGGGTACCTTTTTTAGGTTTGTTCGGGGGCCAGATATATAGAAACACTGTTGAAGTGGCCTTCTTTCTGGTTCTGTGCCGGCTCGAATTGATATCCGCTGCTATTAGCAATTGTAGTGACGTATCCAAAAATGAGTGATGTAGCAATGTTATCCCCTGTCGACGCCGTTGATGCCGGAATATTGACGGCCAGTTTCCTTTGCCCAAGTGCAACCAAAAGCCCTGAGGGTTGCTGAACGAGCACGGCGCATCGCTACTCTGGTGTCGACGCTTCGCAGTGTGAAGTCCAGGGCAGAAACGACAGCAGGGGTCAGGTCGCAAGTCATCTGATGCCAGGTCGTACCTGGATCGTGTGCCCCGCCGCCAAGGGGTGTATCACATCGCAAAGTGGATTTCAGCGCGATAATAAGATCAACAGGGAGCGGAGTGGAAATCTTAAAAGAAAGAAAAAAAAAGAAATTTTTTTCTCTCTCTCCCCTTCCCCGACGACACCGCTAAAATGTCCCAAATAACCGTTCGGTGGAAGATTTCGCCGGAGCTGGCTGCTAGAAAATAAAAAAAGTCGTCTGATGTACGGATGCCGTGCATAGCATGAACCGATGCTACTTCGTCCCACTCAGCACGAGGAGAAAAGCGCCTGTGGGACGTTCTGCGCCCCAGCTTGCATATGTGGGAAGCCGCTCTTTGTGCTTCAGATTTTGATTCCGTCCGACGAGGAGGGTTGGATGCGGAGAAAATGGTCCAAAAAGTAATACTGAAAGTAAGGGTATCAAGAAAAAAGGATGCAACAAAGTTCTTTTTGGAAGGTGTGAAAAGATGCAGGCCAGCTGCTAGGTTGTTGACTGCAAACCCGGAAAAGGAGAGACGAGGATATGCTGCTGTCGTGACCGAAAGAATTGCTGCAAGGGAAAGACGTGAACATGATGGCCGTCGGAGTTCATGGATTGGGGGACAGCTGTCCGTTCGTTCTCGTTTATTTCGGGATTGGCGGAAGAGGGCCCTTTGGAGGCGGACCAGGGCATGGAGGATATTGAGAGGAGTAGGAAGGCATTGTGAAGGTCTGTGAATTGGTCTCTGCGGAATCGAAACAGATAAGCGTGAGGAGAGGACTGGTTGTGTTGAGTCTAGGAGGTCGTGGGAGCAAAGCACGAGTGGTCGAGATATCTTGGTTAATAAGTAAATGAGGGTGGACTGCTGAAGGATATGCTGGTATGCAGGTCTGGAATCAACGGGAGAAGCTTCGCTTGAATGAAAGAAATGATGAACAAAGGAAGAAGAAGAGAAAGAAGAAGATTTCAAGTCTGAGACTCGAGGGAGAAGCAGGCGAGATATATAGGATTAGTCTCCCGGCTCCACCGCCCATGACGGCTGCGCGTAGGCATCATCGGTAGGGCTTAACAGCAAGACTAAGCAGAATAATACCAACTTGTTTCACAGCCTTTTGGCCCTGGCGGCCTAGCTCGTCATCCGTGGAGACGCTCTTTAATTGCTTTCTTCTTATTTTTGCCCGCTGTGTGTTGGGGGGGGAAAGGGATCCGGGTCCCAATTCCCACTTAGTCTGGCGCCCGTGCAAGCCATCCCAGGGCTCAAGCCCCGAATTCTGGGAAACTTGACGCCGTCGGCTTAGCGGCAGCAATTTACCTGCGTGTCGTGTCTTTCTTCTCTCTCTCGCGTTTCCCTTTCTTTCTGATGTCTTTCTGTAACCTCCCCTTCCCTTCTGCCCCCGTATCCCCCCCCCCCCCGTAAATATCAAAACAGTAGTGCTAGGGGGGGTGGATTTGCAGGTCTGTATTATTATTATCATCGATTTCGTCACATGAGCTTTACATCCTGGTCTTTGAGCTCTTTTGCGCAGACCGTATTCTTCTTCTCTGATCGCAGACGCCCGAACGTGCGTGGAATGATGCCTCTACACTGGCTGCCTCTGGTTGCCCTCACTCTCGGACTCCGTTGTCTCGTATTTGCTTTCCAGACACAGGCAGTCGTAGGCTGCGGCGCTTTGCTCCAGCTTCCCCTCCCTCCCCGCTCGTCTCTCTCACAATCCATGGCGGAGAGGCGGAATGCTCCATCTGTTCCTCGCTGACAGAGACGTATGTATGTAAACATGTCTGCTCTGTTTCGTCTGTGTAACAGCAACCCCATGCCTTTAAAACCTGCATAGAGCTGAATGGGGCAAGGGCTTATGAACGGTCGCAGCAGCAGAGCAATGCTTCCTTGGTTCCCTGGTACCGTTTTCGTCAAAGTCGGAGAGCTGACTTGGAAGACCGCGACATCCGGAGTTACAATGATGATAATACGGTCAGTCCCTGCTGCTTTGCTGCTGCTTTGCTGCTGCTTTGCTGCTGCTTTGCTGCTGCGCATCGCTGGATTCTTCCCGAGCAGCATGCAGCTATCCACTCGCGAGCGCATCCATCCAGCTCACTTTCCTGTCACCAACCATGGCGTCGTCGATTTGGAGATCAGGAAGGAAAAAAATTGCGCCTGGATGAAAATGATGAATCATCTGCCCCCGTCCTCCACCGTCTACTCGTCTCCAGGGCTTTCAAGGAGGATCACGAGGCTGATCCTCGTTGGTTCGCCCCTGTCTCACTAAATTAGTCTGATGCAGGGGCTTGACTTTTGGGAAACAAACGTGGTGGATGCGATGCAAAATTTGTCAGCCACATTATTCTTTGAGCAAGACAGATCACCGTCTTTTCCCCTTTCCCGCGGTCAGCTCGGAGCGATCCTCGAATCTTTTTTTGGATCCGGATTGTCGGGATCATCCTGCGTGATTCAAGCAGCTAACTGCACGCTTTTGTAGAAGAGACGATAAGGAGGTAGCAGTCTCAAGGAGACAGAGCTCTCTCTTCATCACCCCACGAATGTGATAACCTTTTTGAGTCGCGATTTCTCGGCTCCATTCGTTCCAGAAAGACGCTTTCAACAGACTAGAAATTCGCCTGCGGGCTCGGGGGGCAACAAAGCTGGTTGGTCGACAATTGGAGATTTCCTTTGACCCGCCGATCTAAAGCAGTCTAGCGACCACCGATATGCATGATCTTAGAATTATTAGTTCACGGCCGTTAAGACGGTCCCCGCTGCCCCTGACTCGGTTCCCTCGCATGGAAGTGGCGCAGTTCGCACCATGGATGATTGATGGGATTTGATGAGTGGCCGTGGTTCTCTCTTTTCTGCGGATAGATGACTCTTTCATCGGGATCACGACTTTTGGATTTGGCCAAAGCAATCTGTTTATGGCGAAGGGCATTGGTACTGTACATTGGAAGCAACCCTACCGCCGTCCCTGTCAAATGATGTAATCGTATGAGCCGCATTACCAAGGGGCATAAGGGGTCCTCCAGTGATATCTCGAGCAGAGATCTTTGGGTGAGGCTCCGTTCCAAGCACCATGCGTGAATGTTCGTACACCGTATGGGAGGAACGGACAAGCACCCCGCCTTTTCCCATCCTTGCGATAGAAGCCAACGAGCATGTATCCCATGTGTGGCATGCATGTTCGATTACTCACCCCCCGGCCTTCACGGACTCACTCTGAAATCCAACATCTAACACGACCTGGTGCTCACACAGTGCACACAAAATAATAGTAAATTGTTGAATGCTACCGTTCGATGATAATCATGCCAGGATGCGGCATCTGCTTTTGCAGATGAGGTCATGATCGGCCTTCCTGACTCTCTCGCCACGAGGCAATTCCAAAACTCCCGGTTTGACCGAGAGGCGTTTCAGATTTCACAGCATCCAGAGCCATCCGCCGAGCTTATTTGCCAGAAATCTGAAATTTCAACGTCGTGTCACCTTTTTACCGAACATCGGCTTGGCCTTTGGTCTCTGCTTTGTGAAATTCACGTCGCATCTAGCTTTCCGGATGTGAAATTACACACGTATGGAGAACCTTGTAAGCTGAGCAAGTGTTGATACACTACACAGGACAGTACTGCTTGACATCGTTCCACCGGGCAAGTTGTGTTCCCTTGGCGGACTGGCTGTGTCCCACATGTTTGCCGCTGCGGTTATCGCATATTCATACCAAGGGCGGAGTGCATCTGTGTATTGCACTCGCATGCGCATCTTCCTTGTTTTAGTCTTGGGCAATTCTCCAATGCCCGTATGGTAATAGGAGCATGGCCCGACGAACCAGGCAGCCTTTGTGGTAGCTAACGTCTCAGATTCTGTGCCGAACCGGAGATCGATTCCGTAATCTGCATGTTTGGGAGATTGCACCCATACATACTGCGTATCTTGCATGCGACAAAGCTGGCCACGGCGAAGCGCGGGATATGGGAAAGTATGCATGTAGTATGTACAGTAGTAGTGATAGGTCTCATTACTTGCGCCAGTCCGATGCAAACACATACAGACATCGAAAAGACCACCCGGACGGCCGAGTTCCGCGATCGAAATCATCATCACGCGCTGCAAAGCAAAGGCCCGTAAATCGGCGTTAGCCGCCCTCCTTGCTCCTGTGATGGACCGCGAAAGGGAACGTGATGATGAAAAAAATTCTTTGGTGCTGTGGATCCCCATGGGGCCATGAAGCAGGCACAGAGACCCGCAAAAAACGTGGTAATTCGGGCTTGGAGCTCGCTTTCGGACTTAGGATCCAGTGTACTTCCGTATCTTGTTTGTATGTAGTCCGCAAAAACGCACTTTTTCCCTGATCTCGTTGAATTGGTTTGCCATGGCTGACTACGACTTGGACCTTGGTATCATCTTTCGTCTCGTCCCCAGAGGGCCCGTATATCCTGGTTTCTTTCAGAGGTCGCTCTCATCGCTCCATTTTCATATGCATGTACTGGATGCACGGTGCTGCATTTGAAACATGCAAACACATCAGCCCTACTTCAAAGAGTAAAGGAAGAGAGTACATATGTAGTAATGCCTGCTGCTGGCTTGCTGCCCGCTAACAAGGTGGCGGCATGGCATGATCCTGAGGACCTGAGATCAGTCCCGACAAGCGTGCAAAAGAAACTTTTGTTCTGCGGCTGCGGTCCGCGAGATTGTTCGCCTTATCGCCGAGGAAAGGCTAAAGTAGAAAATGACGAAGCGGGCTGCAATTATTTTGTTTTCGCGATTATTTGACTGAGTTCGGCGCCACGTCCGTGTCCCAGAAATATTTTGTTGCTTTGAAACTGCTTCTTGGAAAAGCTCGTTGATTCGACACTGAGTTTCGCCATAATCTGGACTATCCTTGGGCATTGCTATGCAAAGAACGTTTTCTCAGTCAACCTACGGAATACTCCGTATGATCATTTCCCTTTGCGTGGACGGAAATCAGCTAGCATTCTCTGTCGTTTGAAAAAACCTGGGGCACGGGCGTCGATCTGAAAACGATCGAGGCGGGCCTTCTTTAGGTTCGCGGTCCAGCACACTCGCATAGATGTGCTCCGTACCCAATCAAGAGAGATAAAACGAGCCCCGCGCCGGCGGGAGTGCAATGCACTGGCGCAGAGGCCGAAGCGCTCGCCAATAATAAATGGCCATGGATGCGCCAAACTCGACAGCTCTGATCCAGGACTGGATACGGGGAACGAGAAAGAGGAGAGACGAAAAGCCATGCGGCTGCAACTGCTGTGTGCGGGTTGGACAGACGCCTGTTTCCTCGTTTCCCACAAGATGTGTTTCAGCTGAAGCGCCCTTTTATGCGGGAGGATCGCTCGTGCGCCCTGGCAGGATGCGGGGTTGGTTGCTAGCAACGAAGCGATGAATTTCTTCATCTCTTCTGCCGATGATAGTGTGATTCTTCACGCTAGCTGACTCGGCGGATATGGCACTATCAATGACTTGCATTAGTTAGTTAGCCTGATCCCAATGGTCGTTTGAGAGTTAGACGGAGGAGAGGGTCACAGAAGAGCCCGCTCGCACACACAGGCCGTCTTGAACTCCCGTCAATCATCCAGATCTTGCGGGTCTAGACTCATGGTTGACGGTACACGGACTGACAAGGCATTGAACAATACCCCAGAAAGGGAATGATGATCCTGGAACGGGGTTCATGCGCAGTCGGAAACGAGTTGACGTTGATGTTGAGCTTGAAGTTGGCGTTCTGCACCCCCGCATGTTCTGAGCAGAATGAACACGCGAGGCAGCTCACCGATTCGGCAGAAACAGCATCATCAAACCCGGTGTTTGTCGTGAATCTGGTTTTGGAGCTCTGGTACTCGAAAGGACCTTGTTTTGAGACGGCTACCGCCTTGGAGCCCGCATGGTCGACTGGGATAGCTGTGAGGCCTATCTGTTGGCGACCACTGGCCCGCCTCTCCGCAACCTCTGTGGCATCTTTCTACAATCGACTCGAGCTGCCCTCCTCCAGCACCGCTATAGATCCAAGGCCTGAGCGTTAAGAACAGGGACAGGCCCTTGCTTGGAGCCGATTGGCATTAACAGGACGCCTGCCAGGGTGCCACGCGCCTTTCCGCATCGGCAATTCCATTCCTTGCCGTATCGACTGGCGATATTATTAGGAGGCCGACATGGATATAGACTATATACGGAGTCTACAACCCGAAATGATGGAAAGGGAGAATGCATGTCTTGCATGCAGACAACGTGGAAGCCTCAGCGATTCGGCTCATGGGCCTGAGACTACTCTACATACATACGAGAGCCTATACATAGTCCATCCGTCATCGCAAGGCTCGTCAACCTCGTGTCTTGCGATAAATATAACTGACCGGACGCCAGGATCAACCGAAGCTTTCGTTTTCTACAAATTTCATGCGCTCCATGCAAGGGAGCCATGTTTCGCTTGATCCCTGCTCCGCGAGACCCGCGTGTTTGAGGCTGGGAAAAGGCTTGCTTGATAGTAGTGCCACTGTGTTCCCTGATGATGGCTTTCACAATTACAAATTGAACCCCGTTGCTGAGAGAATTAGTTCGCGAGATTAACAGGCGGCAACTTTGATATAGGAAATGTCCCATTTGACCGATCCGCCCAGGCTCAGTGTGATTCGCCTGAATTTTGGGACATCGTGGAAACACAGAAGGAGACCTATCCCTTTCAGCGAATCTCGTTTCCGTTTGCCATGGACGGGACGCAAAGACCAGTATTTTGGCGGGGCCTCAAGGCGGAGGGGGCGCTACCCAAAGGCCAACGCATGGTTATGGGGCATTCTCAGCCAGCCCGAGTTTTGGGCACAAAAGTTGTTTATCCACCATACCCCCGTGGCCACCTCTTGACGAGGCCGGGGGAAAGGGGTGGCCAGAATACCTGAAAGTGCGAGGGAAATAGCTCTTGTGGACCCCGGTCCATGTTGTCTATCTCAAAGGTATTTTGTATTTTCTCAGAGCATAGTAAAGCCCTGGGTGCAGCGTTCAACATCTGACATATGAAAACCGAGAGAGATAAACTCTTCAAAATCTTCACCAGTGAATTGAACATATCAAACGCCTTGATTCCCCGTTTATCTTTGACAATAAACTCCCAGAATCGAATGCTGAGTGCTATGTGTATGCCATTCCCAGGTTTATGTATCGTGTAATGCTTCCCAGTGTCTCGCTGATGCGACCTTGAGGTCAGTTTTCGAATCATGAAAACATATTGACTGAACAACTCGGATTATTGAAGAAACGGTGGGTAAAGTAAATTTGTAAGAGGCAAGCCTGTCGTCAAGGTGGATGAAATACGATCAAGTCCACAGTCAGGAGTTCCTTCGGCCATTTCTTGCTTCCGTCTGTAAGAGAACTCTTCAACTTTGACAAGATCTTAGCCAGTTCAATCAATCATCACGTTGCCGTGCCTTCAGTAGTCAATAGCGGCACTGATGGTTCCCCAGGTCGATATGCCGCCATTGTGGCGCGAGCACGCGAACTCCCTTGCGACTGAGCTGGCTGGACCACGGGCACCTTTCTTACAAAAGAGAATCGGTAGCCAGCCCACTGTTATACCTACAAGCCCCCAAGTCAGCGAACGAGCCATGGAACAGAAATTAAGGCTGAAGACCAATTTGAGCCCCATGATTCATCTACATACTATACATGCAGTACCCCCATGCGCTCATGGCTCTTCGGGCGCCTGCGTAGAGATCCACTCTTCCATCAAAGCTTGACCTGAAAGCTCTCCACCAGTCCTTGACGGATTGGACTTATCTCGTCGTGTAATAAGGAGACAAAGTATCCAGCCCCATATGTTGAACCCTTCATATGTCGTGGTCATGCCGAGCTTCTTTTCATCTTCTGCATTCGCAGCCGCAACCACTTTGGCCGGCGTTCCACCCTTATTGCGTTTTGTAGGGCGTGAAGGTGTTTCGTCCTCTTCTTCGATAGACACGGCTCGACGCCGTCGACGGCGACGACGGGAGGGTCCTTCGCCCTCTGCGTCGTCCGACTCGGCCTCGGGAATGTCATGTAGATTGATGGATGCGTCTTCCTCCTCTACCGGCGGCTGCATTGGCAGCTCACCGTCATCGTCAGCAATGTGAATCGGGGCATCGTTGTTTCCGGTTAGCCTGCTAGAATTGCTGCTAATCCTGCCGCTGTCTTGGAACGACTTGTGGCGCGTCACGATGGAGTGACGAGTGCCTGTTTCTCGAAGAAAGATTGATACTTCAAACTCATCTATCTAACTCGTCAGCACACAGCTCATTATCAGGCCTCATACATAATAATCTATCAAACCTTCGACCAGAACGTCCTTGACCGGTTTGCTCTTCTTCTTCGCCCTCGCCCGTTCGTTTTCCTCCCTTAATTTTGGAAGAACCAGCGGCTGAATCCGCTTAAACACACGCGCGAGAACGGGATCTCGCCCATCAAGGAGCCAGCGTGAATCACTCGGATTTTCAAGGTAGATCCGGCATTCTAGCACTGAGTATTTGCTGATTCGGAGATACCGCCGGATGGGCGCCATTGTCGTCGTTTATGGCTATACACCCGTCAATAGTACTCCGTATCCTTCAGGAACTGTATCTTGAAAACAGCCCCAGCTTCACTTTCAGCCTGCATGGCAAAGTGACAGCGTGGATATGAAGTGACTCGGGGAATTACACCTAGGTCAAGGCTGCTAGTGGTGGCGTCAAAGTCGAGTCTGAAGGGGATTGTGATCACTAAAGAAGTTCATCAGTTTCACTTCCCAGTTGGCCTCTCTTCAATGACAGTCGAGCAGGAATGGCGAAAGCGGTCTTGAAAGCCGTTCAAAGTGATGCGTCGAGGCCTGGCAGTCGAGTTTGTACTGTTTGCACTTGAAATGTCTACAAACCGTGCAAACAACAGGCAACCTGCTACACCTTATGTCATACTTGTGTCTCCGATGTGGGGAGATTTTTCCTCTGTGGCGCGGGGTTTGGGATGTGCTATCTATATGATCAACCACCAGCTGTCGAGACGGGCTAATAAGGCATATTCCATCTGACTCCTGTGCTGCCCAGCGACGCTTCTCAACAAACTGGATTGCAGTGGCACAATCCCTGCCAGTCCGCCGTCCACGAAGAAACAAACATGGGGTCCGATAACCGATCCCTCCCCGAGGGAGTATTCTCAATGCTTGACACGGATTTGTATAAACTGACGATGCAATGTGCTGTTCTGAAATATTTCCCAGATTCTGGTGCGAGATCTGCTTTCCGTGTTTGCGCGTTGTGCATTTGATTCTTGGAGTGGTGACTCACATGTTCAAACTGTTTGATAGAAGTTACCTATTCCTATACGAACCGCACCAAGGATATGAAATTTACGAGAGAGGCATATAGATGGTTAAAGGCACAAATAGATAGTAGGTACCTGACACCCTTCTCAGTGCTAAATTGGTGGTTTCAAGGATGATCTAGCTTAGAAAGGGGCTAACTCATGCTGTTTCCACCCAGAACTTGCAAATCTTTCACTATCGCCAGACGAACTTGAGTTTCTCAAGACGAACTGCGCATACCTCAATCCTGCCTACCTGCGATACCTAAAAGACTTTCGCTTCAAGCCATCTGAACAAATAGATGTCTCCTTCGTACCTATTAGCGACACTGGCGCCGATTCAGATCTCGGAGATGTCACAATGTCGATTAAAGGTCTTTGGGTTGAGACCATCCTCTATGAGATCCCGCTCCTTGCGATAATCAGTGAAGCATATTTCAAATGGTGCGACCGAGATTGGGATTATCATCGCCAGGAGGACAAAGCTTTTCGGAAGGGATGCACGCTTCTAGAGCACGGCTGTGATTTTTCCGAATTCGGAAGTAGAAGGAGACGGGATTATCACACACAAGACCTCGTCATGCGCGGGCTGTGTCGTGCTGCGGAGAAAGCTCGCGAGGAGGGATGGGAAGGGTCGTTTTCTGGCACGAGCAATGTTCATTTTGCTATGAGATACGGCGTGCCACCAGTGGGTACTGTCGCCCATGAATGGTACATGGGAATAGCCGCTATCACGGATAATTACGAGAATGCGAACGAGCTCTCATTGAGATATTGGCTTGGCTGCTTCGGCGAAGGAGTAAGTCGATTGGATCATACCAACGTCGACAGCGTTCGCCCAGTTATCATAAGGGTGAATTGAAACTGATAGACGTGCTAGGTTCTCGGAGTCGCCCTCACCGACACATTCGGGACACCTGTCTTCCTCGATGCTTTTAGCAAGCCTATACCGATGTACACAACTGCTGCGGAAGGACCAGTAAGTGCTATGCCCTCATCAACGGGGTTCTCAAGCGAGACCGGCAGTTTGGCCGAAACAAAACCACCCATCGCTGCTCCAATCAAAGACGGTGGCCAGCAGCCCACAAAAACATATGCAGAAGTCTTCACAGGGGTGCGACAAGATTCGGGCGACCCGGTGTACTTTGTTAAGATGGTGAAGGACTTCTATGATAAGCAGGGGATCAAGGACAAAAAGACCATCGTGTTTTCTGATTCCCTGAATATCCAACTGTGTTTGGACTATAAAGTCGTCGCGGAAGAAGCGGGTTTTAGGCCCGTCTTCGGGGTTGGAACGTTCCTGACCAGTAAGTGTGCCGCTCTCCGATAGCTCCGCATATAGCTTTCTGTCACAGCAACGCCCGACACTATAACTGACACACATGCAGATGATTTCTCGAATTTATCCGACGGTAAAAAATCGGTACCACTCAACATTGTGATCAAAGTGTCAAGCGCTGGAGGAAGGCCTGCGGTTAAGCTGAGTGATAATCTTGGTAAAAACACCGGCGATACGCATACGGTCGTTGAGGTCAAGAAGCGGTTGGGTTATGTAGAGCATGACTGGGAAGCCGGGGACGAGACTCGGCGCTGGGGAAAGAAGGGGGATTAAACATGTTTGGCCTGCCTCAGGTGTAGACACGTCTTGATACGCGAGCTTTGCGTTTTTCTCCGACTGCATGCTCCGATATATCAGATAGGCTGTAGTCGCTTTCCTTTGGATAGCCAGTTCTGTGGTCTCTAGATCCTGCTGTACCTCAAAATATATCTTGACCGCATAGAGAGAGAAAGAAAGCAGGAGTGTCTCAATTGGAAGGAGGCACAGGATGAACAGGTGTCCCACCAGGGCCTGAATCTCTAAGCCGTATCACATGAAGCATTGCTGAAAACTCCTCCTTATACTGGCAGGGGAGAGCCGAACGAAGATGCTCTGCATAATCCGGCATCTGCCTCTTCCCCGGGAGGTCCAAAAACATCCGGACAACGTCCCAGTATTCTGGAAACCACCCTGCCCACTCCCAGTCAAGAATCGCCGTGATATGGCCGCTTTTGTCGACCAGAATATTTCTGGGACTTAGATCGCCATGGGCAAAGTGGATGGCATGATTGTCAACAAATTGATGCTGAACGCCCTGAGCCAGAAAGCTGTGGAATTCCCTCTCGCTGTTGAAGGGACCACCCCAGCGGGATTGGTATAAAGGCCAACTCTGACAGCGGCACTGTTTACTGCCTCTATTCGTTCGCCTCTTAATTTTCGGAGCTGGGCGAGATATTCGACAAGTTGAACACAGGCGAAGACTCTCTGATCATGGGTCAGGTTCTTCCAGGCTTTGTCCAGTGGTTCGTCAGGAATATATTCCATCACGATGTAGAAAGTATCCTTTTCCTGGTCGAATTTAGTGTCATAGATCTTCGGCACGGGAATGGATGTGTTGGCCGCAATGAATTGCGTTGTATCGGTTTCCTGGCGACCTTTACGGCTTTTCTTTAACGCTCGGTGCTCATCCAGACGAATGATATGAGGGACGCCGGTTAGTGCAGAATTCCCAAGATCTTGACCGTAGCCGGCTAAGGATCAAGATTAGTTCAAATATCAAGAAGACGATATCTTAGAGATCGTCACGAGAGGGAGCGATATACCTTTGGGTGTGAAGGCGCCCATTGTGTGGATGTCTCAACGTCCACCTGCAGCGTGATGCGGAAGAGAAGCCATGAGAGGAACGATCTCAGCATAGTCTCTAAAAGCAGGCGTGGTACTTCATTGCTTATAGAATGACTATATTATCAATCTGGCTCTGAATGTCCATTATTGATGCATTTGGCAGCTTGTCTCGACTTCTAAGTGTAGTGAGTTTCCTCATACGACCAGGTGTTTTCCTGGAGGAAACGCAACCAACGTCTTGTCTTGGCCGACGCATAGGCGCCTGATTGCAATGCGAGAAACCAATGCTGATTTGCAGTCAACAGCGTTCCGCAGACTTGCAGGAAAATGATACTTGACAGGCCCTTGGACGGACTGGTGTTTTGATCATTTATTTCGCATCTTTTGGCCTATGTACGCGCTGGGCCTCCGGGTAGTTTCAAACATTCAGCCACCAATCTGTTTCATACTAAGGTCGGGCTCTTCCAGGCCACTAATCTCTAGGAATAATGCGTATCCGTTGAGTC
Source organism: Chrysosporium keratinophilum (assembly GCA_029850275.1). NCBI lineage: Eukaryota > Fungi > Ascomycota > Eurotiomycetes > Onygenales > Onygenaceae > Chrysosporium > Chrysosporium keratinophilum. Next base: position 2,096,395 of record JARBIX010000012.1, read on the forward strand.
CTGGTTAAGGCTTTAAGCGCCGTGAGATGCCTGTAGATGCCTAACTTCCTAATCTTGAACTCTTCACAGGCTAAACGGCAACCCATACTTCTGCCGTTCGTGTTATCACTCTAAGGGATAAAAGGAGGCCTTGCTTCCCTCCTGTAGAGAAAGGTTCCCAACGTGAAGCATCCTTATAAATCTTTAACAGTTTCCCGCATAGATTCAGTGTATTCCAGCATAATATTACCAAACACCGTCTCTTCCTATTGCATACAACCCTCTAAGACTTGACCCCAAAGTCGAACCCTCCTTGCGCCAATCCATTCGTTCGTGGCGCCTCCCGGCTTTCCAACGACGATGTCCAGCACTTCTATCCATATTATTGTGTGGCGAGGGCTCCCGAACGAGGACTTCAAGACTAGCCGCCGCGCTGCATTGTTCTTCAACGAGGAAGGAGATGACTCTGGGGACGCTGTTCATGCATCGGGCACCAGCCAAAACTACCAGCTGATGAGGATCGTCGGCTACAAACCTGCGATTGGCGACCGCCTGGCCGGGGCAGTGCAAGTTGCTGTGACCTCACTGGGCCGCGAGGCGATTCGTACCATCGCCGAGCAAGTCCCTCTCAACAACCACGACAACGGATGGAATAGCCAAGACTGGGTCGCCGACGCATTGAACGCATATATGAGTAGACATCTGATAACCGAGGCGGAGAAAACAGAAGCTCTTGACAAGACGGCTGATGTCCTTCGCGAAAGTGAAAATGATCAGCCCCAAGCGACGATGCGTTACTCGATACTCGGATACTTGACACGAAGTCCTGGGATTCTGGTCGCTTCCGTTCTGTTTTCGCTTTTGTTTATCGCTGGTCTTTTGAAGCAGAGTTAAGAGAAGGAGTCCGTTCTTGTTTGGTTTGAAGATATTAGAATATGCGAATTGAGATAATGTAAGCCTGCGTGCGACGTTTTACCCAAATAGAAATCCTATTTTGAAAAAGGAAAGTTGGCTTTTTTCAGATTAAACGGATTGTATAGCTTGAAACGCAACAGCGCACCGCCAGTCTTTTCTTGAAAAGACGACTCGGTTTCGGAGTCATTTCTTCTGGCTGTGAGGACTTTACGGAGTAGAAGTCATCCAAACTCCCGTAGGCAAAGTAACGCCCCTGCTTGGCGACCAAACGCGGGGCCAGCAAATAGATCGCCGCTTCCGGGAGCATGCAGATTGCCAATGTACAATTCGCAATGAGAGTCCCTGCTTCAACGTTAGCCCTCTCATCCACCTCTGCCAATTGGGTAAGACGTGAAGTCCGGGCAAACGCAGGCCGGGGTCGAAGAGGACCTTAGAACATTGCAACGATAACCTGTATTGATTTTGATTGAACCAAGATTGCGAACACTGTGACCACGAGGCTCAGTATGAGCCATCGACCAACAGCAAGGGAGGAAGCGTACAATCTTGCTTCGAGGGCGGTGCAAGCGCCGTTTGCCACGATTGCTCTTGAGTCGCCTGTATGTTGAGGGCCCGTGTAGATCCAGACCTGAGAATACTTAGCAGGACAGTCCAAACCATTACTCAAACATGACTCGGACAAGAAAGTGAAGAGGATGATCTCACTTCATTCGACGCCGCGGGAACCGAATCTGGGGACGCTCGGATGGCTAGAGAGACGTGGACAGCCACCAGGCTCAAAGTGATTAGTTTGTAGACATAGAACATGGCTGCTTGATCCCACGCTCGACGGCGCTTAGAGAGATGGAGCGAACTTTATGCTGCTGCTAGGGTCCAATGCGCAGCACTCAGGGCTAATGTGTGTGTTGTTAAAAGAGCGGATATTCAGAACATTGCCGCTCTATTGCCGACTCAACGTCGTGCGGATGAATGCTGGTGCAACATTGGGTAACATCAGTTCCAATTGAAATATTATTGCAAAACTGGTGGAGGGATCGATGCACATGTCCCAGAATGGCACTTTCGTTGGAGCCGACGCTGCTTTTGCCCTTCAGTAGTGATTCCAACGAGAGTCGATGTTGTCGGCGGCGTGACTGGCGATGTGATGAACACCCACGCACTCAGTTGTCTCCTGTCAATGACATAAGCCACCCCACTCCCGCCTTACCTGATCTGTACTAGCCGCTAAAACTTTGCCGCGTGCTGGCTGACTAACAGCAATCCACTAGTCTTAAAGAGCCCTAGCGGCCGAGCCTAACTGGACGTCTCAATTTTGCTCCGGCTCTTCTCGCGTCCCTCTTTTGCTTCTTGTCGGATCGCTTTCGTGTTGGCTCCATGGCCGTTAGCATCATGGCGCGGTGCATCATGCATCAACCACGGACTATATCTCATGATATCAATTAGTGTCCTTGCATGGCGTCTCGACACCCTGGTGATCCTTTGGCCTATGACATCTGGATTTTCAAGCTGCTCCCACACTGGCATTGGCATGGCCTCTTGGAGCGAAAGCCATCCATCCCGATTGTGCCCATCGACGAGCTCGCGGGATCTCTGTCCTTGCCGTCACAAAGTCGATGCTATCTTTGGCCCTGTCCTTTGCGCGTTGGCGAGAATGGATGGACCTCCCGCTTTCATCAGCTTTTTCTCAGAGCCTGTCCTGTGTCTCTTGACGGAATTCTGATAAACATCCTTGTCACGTTCCTGGAATGCCGATGTCTAGCAGGAACGACTCCGCAGTTTCGCCCCGATCATAACACCTTACCGTGGTTCCTAAAACACCCCTTGACTATTTTACGTCAATCAGCGCATCAACAACGGAAACACCCTGTTGAAGTCGCAGATAGAAATTTTGTTACTGCAAGAAAACTAAGAGATCTTCAAACTTTGCTGATCGAGAGTCTTCTGTGCAGAATGCTTAATCACAGGTGATCAGCTGAACTTACGGCGGAGCCGCTCGAAGCCACCAGTTCCTTTCTCACAACGGCCGTCCTCGGTCCTTCCACGGATGCCGGTTCTGCTGCTTTGAACGAACGCTACAGTGTTCTGTGGCCATTAGTCTCGAGAAAAGAAGCGGGAAACTCGATGAAGTGATTTGTCTGTCGGAGCAGTCTGTTTCAGGGATTGTAGTCGAGCCATCAACGGCCCCACCACACCAGGTTTTCTTTGGAACCCTTGCTTCGCTGGATGGCATCTGGACCGACGAAAATCGATAAGAATTGCAGAGCCTGGGGGCACATGGTTTAAAATCGACTACTCACCACTCTGCGCCGTTATGCCTTGGGTGTGGGGAGACACGCCATGGAAACACCTTTAAACCTCCCATTATGTCACCTCCCGTCAGCCCATATTCCAATTGGTCGTCTTAACGAAACAGTCAGTGAACTCGTGAACTAGGTGAGTACTTGATATGAAGTACCCTGAGCCATTTTTGGAGGGCATAGAAATTTGACGAATAGGGGCTGCCACAAATGTCTTGTGATCGCTGTGGGTGGTTCACTCCGGGGATTGAAGTGGAAATTGCCTATTGATCTTTCTCCCCGGTCTGTTGGATCCAGCGTCCAAATAGCAGAGCCAGCAACTGAATTCTTGACATCAAACGGGTCTAGGAACTCCGTAGATCCGTTTGCACGGAGGCCTGCTATGGTTACACTAAACTATTAGTGCTGAAAATGCAGGGCCCTCTCCTATTAGTAAATACTATACGGAGTATTTATCTGTGAAATTTGGACCCGCCTTGCGGATGGACCAGAGACAACATTTTCTGGAGCGATAGCCCCCATTAAGATCTACCAACGCTTAACTGATCTCTGGCCACCAAACAGAACCCGGAATTTTTTTGGACTAATCGATCAGAAGACAAACCAAGAGCACCCACGTTAGTGCCATTTCCATCCTTCGACACTCGCAGATATTGCGTTTGCACCTGCAGCACCCTTAGTACATATAATGACATACTACCCTTTATGGAAATCCACGCGCTCACACCACCGCATAAGTCATGTAGCAACTCCTCGCTACGGAGCTCGCTACGGAGCTCGCCACGGATCTTCCCGCTTCCATAGCGTGGTCAGGGTTCGTGACGGAGATATATGCACGTCGAGCCGGCATTGCCAAGGTTGCCTTTGTGTGATATTGTCCACTGTGCTGGTAACAAATAAGAATGAGCAGATTATATCACCGGGGTTGTTTCTTCAAAGACAATCGTTTGATGGTTCGGTATCCCGTGGATGAGAGTAAACTTACTCTGCAGTAGGAGGAACTCGACGGCTGGCCTTGCCGGGATCGTACGGCATATCGTCGCAGAGTACTTAGATCATGATGCCCCCCCTCTTGCAAGCCTTTTTCCATTCTTTTGGTCATGTCACTTGAGTTTTGATTGCTCTTGAAAGTTAGAATGGCGTTCTTAGGGGTTGTTGTCGGGTTTATCACCCAGCAGCTGTACCTTGTGCTGGGCGTTCTCCTTATTTCTTCTCTATCCAGCCTTGTTGTGTATAGGCTGTATTTACACCCTCTTGCGAAATTTCCAGGCCCCAAACTGGCAGCAGCGACAATGTGGTACGAATTCTATTACGATGCGGTCAAACAGGGTCAATATACCTTTGAAATTCAGCGTATGCACGAAAAATATGGTGTGTTGGATGAGGCCTCCGACAACGTTTCTTCCGCTAATAGGGGCTCAGGACCAATTGTACGCATCAGTCCACACGAGCTTCACGTCAACGACCCTGCGTTCATCGACACTCTCTACGCTGGCCCAGGAAAGCGTAGGAACAAATATATCTTTTTTGCTGAACAGTTTGCGTGAGTACCTGACGTTATCCCGATCGTATGACGGCCCTGAATAACTAATCTATGGGCAGGCTTCCCGGAGTAAGTTTAATACCAACCATGACAGTAATTCGGGATAAAGAAACATGCCAACCCTGTTTTGTCCGGCATAGAGCCTTTTCGGGACTTGGGAGCATGACCACCATCGTAAACGCCGTTCCGCCCTGAGTCGATTCTTCTCCAAAGCCTCTATCACCCAACTAGAGCCGAGCATTAGCAGCAAGATCCAGCAGTTATGCGGTCTGATTCAGGCACACGCAGGGTCCGGCAAACCTATCACCTTATCGAATGCCTATAGCTGCATGTCGAGCGACGTTGCGACCTCATATGCCTTTGGACGAAGCACTAATTTTGTCTCTCCCAAAAATCCAGACTTTGAAGAGAACTTTCGCCGTCCCATCTTGCTGATCACATTTGTGGGCATATATTTGAAGCAGTTTACGTGGCTGCACCCTATTTTTAATATGATCCCGGTGTATGTTGATTGAAGAGCATGTCGTTTTCTATCCTAGTCTGCGTGATCTAAAGGGTGTCATAGGTCAGTTACGAGTATTCTCGACAAGGACGCGGCGAGTATCGCGAGATTCCGGGATGTGAGCGTTTACACCTCTTCCATTTGACTTTGGTGAGGTCGTGTACTGACATGTATCAGAGCATATTCCAACAGGTTAGGGATATACAAGACGGGGTGAAGTATTGGAGGGAAAAGGGGGATAGGACCATTTTCCACGCACTTCTCGCGGGAAATTTGCCGCCTCGGGACAAGACTACTCTTCGTCTCTCACAGGAAGGCCAGTTGATCGTTGGCGCGGGGACTGAAACAGTCGGATGGAGTAAGTTATGATGCTCGTCAACATGAGATGACTGCTCGCTTGTTCGCTATTGAGTCCGGTCCCCTAATTCGAATCGTAGCACTTTCCGTGACGACGTTTTACCTCCTATCCCAACGAGAAACGTTGACGAAATTGATGAGGGAACTCGAGCAAGCTATATCAGATCCTTCGAGGCTCCCATCAGTAACGACGCTGGAGCAGCTTCCGTACTTGATAAGTACACCAAATTTCTTTTTTCTGTTCTACCTACCTCCCAGCGAGCTGACTGTTCCATCCACAATGCAGTCATCACCGAGGGTCTACGACTCTCCTACGGCGTCGTTACCCGCTCACAGCGCATCTCGCCCGACGAACCACTCATGTTCAAACCATCAACATTGGCAGTCGTCGGCGGCAGCGGCAGCGGCAGCGGCAGCCAGCAACACCCCGCTGTATATGAGATTCCCGCCGGTACTCCCGTGGGCATGACGTCGTACATGACGCATCACAACCCGGTGCTGTTTCACGAGTCGAAAAGATTCATTCCCGAGCGGTGGCTTGACCATGAAGGGAAGCGTCACCGACATTTGGACCCTTATTTGATGTCGTTCTCGAAGGGATCTCGGCAATGCCTTGGCATTAAGTAAGATTAAACCCCTTTTGTCAGTTTACAGGTGTTGCTATTGAAGCTCTTGACTGACATCTATCCCCCCTTGACACAGTCTGGCATACGCAGAATTACATTTGGGACTCGCTGCGATAATTCGAACATTTGGAGATCGAATGGAGCTGTTCGATACCACAATGCGGGATATAGATGTGAAATATGATTTCTTTGTACCTCTTCCCGAAACAAAGAAGGGCGTACAGGTCTTAGTGCGAGGAAGGTGATATGAGTAGGATGTTGCGGGCTTGTCATGGATGATGGCATGTTGAATCTAACAAGACGGGAGTTTAATTCTTCTTGTTCTTTTGCGGGGTACATACATTGGGTGTCGCAACGATGTGAGGATAATATATTGCGGATGTGCTGTACAGAGATCATATATGCATGTAAATTCGATAGCAGTTCAGCCCCTCGCACTTCAAGACAGGATATTAAGTGTCAGCTACAAAACAGTTCATTTCGTAAAAGGTCATGCATATACTCCGTACCCCTCCATCAAACAGTCGATTTGACGGACGGAGTCGCGGGGTAACGTCGCAGGGAGCCTCCCTTGACGCCGGAGGCCCAAGCCTTACTGCACCGACCTCCAAACGAGACGCCAACAGCTCCGCGGCGCCTAATAGCTATTGTTAAGTACAGGCAACCTTGATATTAATAGAGTCGGACATTTAATACGTAGAAGCCTAATAAGTAGCTCGCTAGTCAGTAAGGTTCCCCACAGATGTCAAAGTGTGGATGGGCTGTATCGCAGAAGGCGTCGGGTGCAGTTCACAGGTTCGTCTGGATGATAATCTAATCCGAGGGCTTAGACAAGAAAAGGTTGGCTTTTGCGGAATGATGGATTTTAACTCGTCCACCCGTGAACCAGACTGGCAATGTCAATTCTGTTGAGGGGCGAGAACCAGAATTTTCATATATTCCATCAGCCAGAGCACAGCTCAGCGGCAATAACTACATAAGCATGATGGCGCAGGCGGGCAGTAGTGGAAAGGCTGCATATCTTTTTGGCGGGCGGATAGTTATGGTGCGGACCCCACCAAGAACCAGAGGACGACATGCGGTTCTAGAAGTGAGAAAAGTAATGCGGGCAAAGCAGTGTGGTGCGCTGTTTGATGGGAGAGCAGATGACCAGGCCGCTTGAACGAGAGAGATGAAGAGATAGAGATCGAGAGCGGGAGTGAGAATTGAAGGCCAAATGATGTTGCCTGGTGTGTTTGAGCTGTTCGTCTGAGACACCGCATGCTTAGGTAATCTGCACGCACAGCCCTATCCACCCGCCCTTGTCAACAGCCGGCTAGTCTTCTTCCGGCTAGCGGCCAGTCAGATCTTTTTTGTACGCGACCCGCCTGCTTGGCCACTAAGCCGCATTGGGCATGCTGAATCAAGCTGAAGTGGTAACGGTTCCGTAACTGTGTATTTTTCACGCTGTTTTTGCCGTTTGACGCTAGTAAGACTCGCCGAATCTCCTTTTCCAACCTCTTGTCTCGCTCTCTCCCATCTCCCCCCCAGACCTCCCATCCAGCACCGCCAGACCACTCGCCTGTTGGTCGTCTTCCCTTTCTATCATCTTTCTTCTTCTTCTTCTTCTGCTTCTTCTTCTACTCAACTGGCCGCTGCCTGTATCACTTGAAGGATAGGCTGCTACTTTTGCAGATCTTGTTTTAACGTTTCAATTCCCGCCGTCCTTCGACCTTCCGACTTTCACTCGCTTCTTCAGCTTCTTCTTTTCGACTTGCTTCGACGACACGGTTAATTCTATACATCCTTCAATTCAGGACATTCGGTTCTTTCGAATCGGAAGATTCCTCTCGGCTCCGGTCCCCGTAACACCGGTTCCATTACCCATTTAGATATCTCTTCCCCTTTCAGATACTCAGCCTCACCATGAGTGTAAGTCCCCGACTCTTTCACGGACGACCAGAACTGGTTGCTATGTCTGAATTGGCGCGTTTTGCACGCAGGATGCTAACATGGCAGCTTTAGCGACCAGGTTATAATAACGAGGGCTATGGCTACGGCCAGTACGACCCGTACTCGGCGCGTCAAGATACATACAACCAGGGAGGTTATGAGAGCCAATCCAATTATGGTATGTAACGACTCCCGTCGAATTGTTAACCTCTCCACTTTCTAGGCTTCCGATGTTCTAATATAATATTTCTATAGAGATGAGCCCTATGCCGACCAACCCAGGTCAATACAACGCTCCCGATCCCAATGCCATCTTGAACCAATGCCGCGACATCGACAATGGCATTAATACGGTTGAAAGCTACATTTCGGAAATCGATACACTTCACAGACGTTTGCTCAGCGATGTCGACCCAGCACGTGAAAATGTTATTCGCGCCGAGGCGGATGAAATGGCGACCCAAACCAAGAACCTGTACCGCAACCTCATTGAACGCATGAAGACCATCAAACGGATGCCCGATGCCGGAAGCCCGCGCAACGCCCCGCAAATTGGAAAAGTTGAGCGACGATTGAAGGCGGCTGTCGAGCAATACCAACAAGTGCAGACTTCATTCAGAAAGGAGTCTGAAACGCAGATGGCCAGACAGTATAGAATAGTCAGACCCGATGCGACAGATGCAGAGGTTCAGGAGGCCGTCCGGGACAGTTCGAACCAGCAGATCTTTAGCCAAGCTGTAAGTTCCTAAAGTGGAGATCAGCGCTGTAGGCGGGACTTTACTAATGTCATTTGCTAGTTGATACAAAGCGACAGACGAGGAGATGCACAGAAGGTGTCGCAGATGGTGCGCGCCAGACACGAGGAGATTCAAAAGATTGAAAGAGACTTCGTTGAGCTGGCTCAAATGTTCCAGGATCTCGATGCGTTGGTTGTGCAGCAAGAAGCAGCTGTCACGCAGATTGACGAAGCCGGCGAGGAAGTTCTTACCAACGTGAACAAGGCCAACGAAGAAATCGGTGGAGCCATTGAAAAGGCCCGATCTCGCAACCGAAAGAAGTGGTGGTGTCTCCTCATTTGTCGTAAGTATTCGAATCTTTTTGACAAATGGCATCTCGTAGCTAACATTGGATGCAATAGTTCTCATCATCATCATTATCGTGGTTGCGGTCGTCGTCGCTGTTGTCGTGACCAAGAAGTAGTCATCTTTTGCACCTGGTTTACCCTCCCATTTGCACATATTGGTCTTCTTTATTTTATTCTGGGCCTGTTTGGAAAAGGTGATTTGGAAAACCATGGATATTTGCATCTTTTTGGGAGGTCGCTTGCTCTTACGCCGGAAATACCGACTCGCACCCCCCTGCCCTTGAACAACAGCTCTCGCCTTTCCAATCCCTCAACATCTTCCCCATCCTCGTTTATACCCGTGCAACGTCTTTTCGAATAGAATTTAATACTACCATCAACATCGATCTCTCATTTTACTATCTCCTATTGGACCCTCAATTCAGCTCTGGTCTGCTCCAACTGTTGCAGTCGTCTTTTCCTACTCCCTGTTTTCTTCCACCTGCGAGTCTGTTCTATTAGCCTGGCTTCTGTTCTCTTTCTACTAGGGCCTGTATCTGCTCTTCACCTTGTAATGGTGTTTCTCTGTCCATTTCCTGTGTTTCTTACCTTCCTCTTTTTGTTGTATCAAAATTGCATTTCGTTGTCTGGGTCTTTGGTTTGGATGTTCGTTTTATAGTGTACTAATCAAATTCAAACGAATCTTGCTCAATGTCGCAATGGTATGCATGGATTGGGCTCGCGAAAAGTCCGAGATCCCTTCATTCCATGCCTGGTACCCATAGCATATTCTGCCCATCATCTATCCTTCTATCTGAACAAATTTCCCCTAACTCGTCTCTACTGGCTCTGCGTCTGCGTCTGCGCCCCGCTAACCCTCTCCTCCTCTTCCGGCGTCCTCGTCTTCAACTGCAGCGCATGAATCCCTTCCTCCTGCGCCAATTCATCTTTCAGTATACCATAGACCATCCTGTGCCGTGCAGGTTGCGGTTTGGACGCGAATGCGGAGGAAATGATTGTGACGCTGTTGATCAAGGACAAGATGATGTGTTAGCCGACTGAGACACTCATCGGGCCTCAATATATTATAATTGCAATTGTAACTGTAGTAGGAGAAACGTGTATTACTTGAAATGTGTTTCTTTGGACGTCACACCGCGCATTGGTGCGTGATGGGAGTGTAGGTGTGAGTCGTTGCGGATTGTGAGGGTTGTGGGGGAGAAGGCGGCTTGGAGCTGTTTTTGGCAAGAATTAGCATACATAGATAGTTATGTGTGCAAATTCCCACTTCTTTGTGTTGGGAAAGGGTTTTGTTTGTACCTTTGCGCGGATGGCGTCTGTCAGGGGAGTGGTGGAAGTCGCAGCTGTGCCGGCGGAGGTTGCGGGCGGAGCGGACATGTTGGAGACGGAGCGGAGGAGCGGCAGGCGGTGCTGGCGGAGGATGGTGAGAGGGCGGAGCATTTGGGAGAGTAGATAGAGAGGGATGAGGAGATGAAAGGTATGTAGACGTGAGCTGTTGGTTTTGGTCTGAACCTGTTGCGAGGTGAATGCGGAGGGTTTGGGGCCTCGGACGGCCTGGACTGATTTAATTCCGGCTCTGGTGGTTCGATTCGCCCTTTTTTGAACTTCATCGGTTGATGTTGACTGTCATCCCCAACTTCACGCTCCATCGAACGATTAATTACGGGATAAACTTGCAGTTCAGGTATGAGATAACTCATCTTCTTCAATTCCCACTGTTCTAGTTACTTGCAAGCAGTTCCAAATCGCACCATGACCTTACCATAGCCCAGCACCCGTATTTACCGTCCACCATGCTGAGCCATCCTCTCCGCCCAGCGTCTTTCCTGACGCACTTCCGCCAATGCCAGTCAAAGTCGATTCTCTACTCCACAAAGCCAATCCGTTCCCCTGCTGTCTATTCGCGACGACAGATTTCGACATTACCTGACCTTCCTCTGTTCCGAGCCCTAGCCTCCCACGACCCCGACTCCACCGCGATCATCCACAGCGTCTCAGGTCGTACATTCAACTATGGCAGCCTTCTCGGTGACTCTGTGCGTGCGCAACAAAAGCTGTCAGGACTCGCTGCGCAAGGCTCAGGTGGTGCGGGAGGCGTGCAGGGCCGGCCGGTAGCGTTTTTGGCGGAGAATGGCTATGACTACGTAGGTATTGTTTAGCCGTCCTGTCTCGACCTTTTTGTTGGATAGTTGCCCCGAAGATTGTAGGATCAACATGCTAATGAAACTTTTTGGCTGGACAGTGACTTTACTTTCAATCCTCGCGTCGGACGGAATTGCTCTACCGCTTTCCCCTGCTTTTCCGGTTGGTGAGTTGAGATATATTTTGGACAACTCGCAGGCCGGAATACTACTAGCTACGGAGAAGTATGCGTCGAAAGCACAGCAGGCCGTTGCGGGTGGCTTGGAGAATGTTCCCGTCCTAGAAACGATTGAGAAGATAAAGACCGGCGGAGACCCCGTTTCGAATTTGACGTTCGAGAGTGGGAAACAGCAGGGCGGGATGATGCTGTATACGTCTGGTACGACGAACAGACCGGTATGTACATACACCCATTTTTCACGTCCAAGCATCAAGTTAAACTAAGTGGCCCCTTTTTAGAAAGGAGTTTTACTGCCCCATTCGGCGCTCATGGCGCAAACCAAGTCTTTGTTGGAGGCATGGGAATACTCTCCCAAGGACCGGCTCCTCCATCTCCTTCCGCTGCATCACATTCACGGCACTGTGAACGCAATCATGGCACCACTCCTCGCCGGATCGTCAACAGAATTCATGTACCCATTCAACCCAACCGCCGTTTGGAACAGATTCGCAGCCCCATTTCTCCCCTCCCAGCGAACCCCCCAAGCCACCAACACCACGCGTATAACATTCTTCACCGCCGTACCTACCATCTACAACCGTCTCCTCTCCACCCACGCCACCCTCCCACTAGAAACTCAGGGGGCCGCCAAAACCGCCATATCCCCCCAGCATCTCCGCCTCAACATCTCTGGCTCGGCTGCCCTCCCCACCCCCACAAAGGCAGCCTGGACGAACCTCAGCAGCGGCAATGTTCTCCTCGAACGGTACGGCATGACCGAAGTTGGCATGGCACTCAGCTGCGGTCTCGACTTTGCCGATCGCGTCGACGGGAGCGTTGGATGGCCCCTGCCCTCCGTACAAGTCAGACTTGTCGACACAGACACCAACGAGGTCATACAGCCAGGCGAAGAGCTCGACGAGCATGGCCGCGAGAGGGTGGGAGAGATCCAGCTCCGCGGGCCGACGGTGTTTCGGGAATATTGGCGCAATGACAAGGCGACGATAGAGGAGTTTGTGTCTGATTCGGATGGAAAGGGTGTTAAATGGTTCAAGACTGGCGATGTGGCTGTTCGACGGGTTGTGGAAGGGTCGGGAACAAGCGCACTGCAGGCGTGGGCGCGCGGACCGATGTATTTTATACAGGGACGCAAGAGTGTGGATATCATCAAGACTGGAGGCGAGAAAGTCAGCGCATTGGAGGTTGAGAGAGAGTTGTTGTCCCTGTAAGTCTTTCGCCTTCCCCGATCCCTGTCCATCTTTATTCCCGTTCGATCCTCTTATCTAGTCTGAAATGCTCTTTTGCTAACCACGCCCCCGTTAGCCCGCAAATCGCTGAAGCTGCCGTTGTCGGCCTACCCTCTGAACAATGGGGTCAGAAAGTCGCTGCCGTCCTTGTTCTCGATCCAAACCACTCATCGTCGTCATTGCCATCCGGTGGAAAAACCAACAGCATAAAGAAGAAAAAGTTTAGCGTGCTTGACATGCGTCGCGCGCTAAAGGACAAGCTCGCAGCGTACAAAATTCCACAAGAGATGCGGATTTTGGAAGATGGGCTGCCCCGAAACGCGATGGGTAAAGTCAATAAAAAGGTGCTTGTGAAGGACGTGTTTGGTGATCTGTAATAACATTCGATTGACAGATGATATGGCTGGTATCAAGGTCTATTTGGTGACGTGTATAGACAAACACCGTGTATTGTATATGCCTCGCGGGCAAAGTACCAGTGGGCGTTCACAGACATGACCCATGTCCCAAAATACGTTTCTTAGTCTCTCTTCAACCCATGTTTCCCGGCACCATCCCCTCTGGAATCTGCATGGGTTGCGTGGCCTGTGGCGTGAACTGTGGCATATTCTGGGGTGCAACTTGACGTATCTGTTGTTGTTGCTGTTGTTGTGGCTGCTGCTGCTGCGATGCCCCTTTCGATGCTCCCACAAACAAGTCACTCAGCTGCGCGTACGCGGCATTCAGACTGGGCATACTGGGCGGTGGAGTCATGATCGCCGGTGCCGACGGTGGAGCCACGCCCGTCTTTTTCGCTCGATCCGCCACGGTGGCTAGGTAGGCCAAGTTGGCTTGCAAACGACGCATGCATTCGACGTACTCTTGCGGAGATCTGATCGTGGGTTTTGCAGCGGGTGCGCCGCCACTCTGCGATGGAGTGCCTTGTGAGTCGGCGGGTGAGTTGTTACCAGAGTCTTGACCGGTGGGTTGGTTCGAGGGTGTAGTCTTGCCGACGGACTGCATGTTGACGACCTCTTGGAGCAGGGCGGAATTGATCTCGAGCAACACCGAAACGCGGGCCCGTTCTCGTACCGCGGCAGCAGCAGCCTGTGCAGCCTGGGGGGTGTGAGGTGCATGAGGAGACGGGGAGGACTGGAGGTGCGACGGGGTCGGGGTGTGCGATTGAGGCTGGACGGGGAGATGGGCGGGACGGGTGGGCGTGGTGAAGATGGGCCTCGACGCACCGGTTGTGGTGATGGCCTGAGGCTGCATGAAGTTTGCCGCGCCGTTGTTGTGGTGAGGAGTTTGTGGGAGGGAAGTTTGACCCAGTCCGGCTGGGACACCTGGATGGGAGAATGGTTGCTGGGGATAGCCTGGGTGGTGCACTGCGTGCGACGGCGAGAACGCGACGCCATGTCAGTGAGTGTCAATATCTAGAGCAGACGATCGCCCACAACCGGATCATAATGCACAGTGCTGGACTTACGATTAGCAGGAGGATGAGACATCATCATGGGTCCACCAGGCCCGGCATGTGGTGGAACAGCGCCGACAACCTGGCCATGCGCGAAGGGATGCTGTTGTTGCTGTTGCAGATGTTGTTGCTGGTGCTGTTGCTGTTGCTGTTGCTGGTGCTGGTGCTGTTGCTGGTGCTGGTGCTGTTGCTGTTGCTGGTGCTGTTGCTGAAGATGCTGATGCTGTTGCTGTTGTTGAAGTTGCGGCTGGTGGAGCTGGGGCGGGACGGACTCTTGGGGATACAGACTGGGATTCGGATAAAAGGGCATTGGCTGGCCAGCCGCGGCCTGCTGAAGGTGTTGTTGATGTTGATGCTGATGCTGATGCTGTTGCGATTGCTGGTGGTGAATGGCATAGGCTGCAGAGCCGGCGGGGAGCTGGTGCTGGAGCGGGAAGGGCTGGTGCTGCTGCTGCGGATACGGGCTCGGTGGCTGATTCATGGTGGAAGAGAGTCTCTTCTTCAGCCAGCGTGTAGCTGATCGACGTCTGCCTGTCTGCCTGTCTGCCTGTCTGATTGATCTGGAGTGAAGCGGTGTTCGCGATCTGTTGCGCGCAGTCTCTGAAACGAGCACGCGGTAATTACGGTGACAGTTCTTAGGTAATCACGGTATTGTATCGTGCTGATTTGACAGATGGCGTATCTTATACAATATCGGTAATCCCGTCCATCTCGAGTCAACAGCACGACGAGAACAGCAAAACATCTCTCATCGCATCCCAGGATCAAGGTAGAATGGTCGACTCACCATGGACTCGACGCAGTGGGCTCTGGCTCGGTCTCGTCGTCTTGTCGTCTATAATACGTCACCTCACTCGCGCTTTATCAGTACACTACATATGTACTTTACTGTACTGCACATACGAACAGGTTGACAATGCATCGTGTTGAGATAATAATTTCACTTGCTATGCGCAAACGTAGCAGGAAAAAAAACCTATGTTCGAGCAGTTTCGGAGAAGAAGCTCAGTATCCACAAAGTCATCAACACGCCAGATTCAGTGCACATTAAAGCAAACGGGGCTGATTATGAACGGAGTCCAGCATACTTGCGAGGATCCTATATTTCGCATCGTAAGATACATAACTCATCCCTGGTAAACCATGTATCCCCTGTGTCATGAGAATAGCCGATGAAGAGAAAAACATAATATCCTCCCCAGAAATGAAGCTCTCTTCTCCGTGTTTCTCTCCGGGTGTTAAAAGCGAATCGGGGTCATAACGTCGTTCATTCAAACCACAAACTTCGCTTTAGCCCTGGTGCTTCCAGCGGCAGCACTCTCCGTGTGACCAGAAAACTCCAACTGGTCTGCATCCTTCAATCTCAGGACCTCCTTGAACCGCTTGCCAATGGCCCTCAAAACCTCCTGCCCCTTTTCGGCGGAACGGCCTTCAGAGCCAGGAATAGTTTTGCCAACAGTTCTAGTCCAGAGACCGATACGATAGAAACCTTTGCGAACATTGACCACGACACCCATCACTTCGTTATCGCCATCGTTCTCGAGAGTCTCGCCAATGGCAGCGAGTTGGGAATGGAGCCAAAGCTCATCGATGGGGACACTGCGTTTATCTCTGAACTGGAAGGACCATTTGCCACCGTGCTTGTTCTGTTGATCTTCCCACTCTGGTCGGACGCCCTTTTTGAAGAGGTGGTAATCTGCTTTAAGGCCGAGCTCGGAGGTGGGTGTGATGTTGTTCTAACAAGAAGATTAGTGTCTTAGGACGAGGCAAGCCAGGGGGAAGATGGTGGAAATATAACTCACATAGATTCCCCAAAATTCTTCGACAGAGTTAAATGTGACGACTTCCTTCAAAAGATCATTCCAGTTGTCACCCTAAGAGCAAAGCAAAAAGCACCAGGTCAGCCCATAACGCCCAACATATCTGAGAGGTTTTCTCAGCCTGATCAACCCCATACCTTGCCACTTGGAGGTTTCGTGAACCACAGCGTCCATTCGTGCATAAGCGGATGCTTGACGTTGAAGTTGTTCGGGTCATGGAAAACTGTGACCTCCTCGCCATCCTTGACTTGAGATTCGCTGGGACGGGCGTTCTCATCGGCGACAGGGGCAACCACGTTTCCTGCGACTGCGGCAGCCATATTGTGTGTATGATCACTCGAGATCGTTCGTTTCAGGAGTAGTGAGGAATGAAAAAGTATTGGATCGCGCGATCAGGATAGAAGCGTCGAGAGCAGGTGAGGGGGACAGGGAGTAAATCGAGGTTGAGGTGAGGTCAAGGGCGTCGTTTTTGACGGTGAAGCGAGATACGTTGGAAGGCTCGATGCGAAACGGCCTCGATGCGGTTTTGAAGTCACTGAGGAAAGAGGATGATAGAGGAGGCGGTCGAGAAAACAGGAAATCTCTGCTCCAGGCAGAACACAGGATTATCGATTAAAGCGATTGCTTTGACTGAGCAACTGAAGTCAACAAGGACGATTTTTTTTTCCGCTCGTTTGGAGGTTCTGGAGCCGCGAGAGCAACTCAATCAGTGTTTGCGCTGTTTGCCTCGCAGCTTATGTAATCGCGCGAAATCTGGGGAATTTGGATGGCAGAGAGACAGAGAGGGAGCATGGGGTGTTCAATGTCATCTATTATACTAATACATCGCGGTGCGCACCGGGGAATAAATCTATTCTAGGGTATAGAGCTGTATCCCATAACATTTCTTACCAAATCCCCCAAACCCAATAATCCCTGTCTAGTCTATGAACGCAACTGAAAATCGACGCTGAAAACGAGGGCGAAAAGAAATACGCGGGTGCAAACACAGTATTTGGAGAATTACCTCAAAGTGTTTGTGGCTGTCTCTTGCTGTTGATTATACTAAGGACGCAATTCCATCCTGCCCATGCGTCAGTGTCAACTGGACTCGGCGGCTCTCGACGTAAACATACCTAGGCTCACAACATTCACGACGAGCACACGATGCTCCAGAGGTACAAAGGCAAAGTTTGCGGCCTGTACCCATGGCCACAGCATCAAGTTCGCTTTGTATGCGGGCAAGAAACTTGTGCGCAGCTTCTCAATCGGATCCCTGCCTTCCAGCACGGCCATCGAGGACAGGAATGCAAAAAGGTGTGTCGGAGTAAACACAAGTTGATCGCAGCACACTCTGGCGACCAATGTGACTGTGCGACCTTGGAGTGCTACATTTCGTGCAAGGAATTTGTACCAGGTCACGGCCGCAGGGCCAAAAATGGCTGTAGGTAGAAGTCATTAGTCTCTGGTTAGGGTTGTTCTTGGGGAAGTGCATTCCATACCTCCGCCGTAGAGTGCCATTCGTCCCGTGCGAGCATAGTTGTGATTCTCAATGCCAACCCGGTCGACAAGCTGCTGTGCTAGGATATCTCCGGCCCCGAAAAGCACCTGTATGATCAACCAGGAAAAGGTTAGCCCGCGACTGAACGCTCCTTAGGGCGAGAGCGAGAGCCCAGGTCAAAGGCATTGACTTACCGCACTTCCTATGCTTTGCGTGAGCAATGGGCGTCGGGCCAATCGAGCTTGGTACCTGGTCGGGAGTCAGTTGAGCACTGGTTCTTTGGCCCTACTTGAAAGCAGCTTACCAGCGTAGCAGCAGCATCTTCAATAATATGTATTCACGGGGATCAATGAGTCAAACTCAGTTGGCCATTGCTGAAAGACGAACGTGCCAGCGCTTTAAAAGCGCAGATGGACTGGAGCTCCTGACCGAAATCCCAGTTGTTCTAGTGATGCGCGGTCGGACGTCAGCGTCGCGCCGATCAGGGACTTCGCGTTATCGACACGCTCTGATAGCGTTATCATCACAGCCCTTATTCCTAATTGGATAGTTAGGGCTTAGGTCTCGCGCGTAGGGTTTCTCCAATCACCCTCGCTTAGCCCTGTCTTACGTAATGCTCCACCACCCCCAAGCGACCGTCAAACCAAAGCAAGCGGGTAAATTTCGCAGCGACAGGTCGAAGACGACGAACAATCAGCCAACCCTTCTCGACACACGCCAGTCCTCCTCTCGACGCCGTCCCTGTCCCTCTTCCATCCACCAATTCTCGTATTCGAATATGGCTGACGCTCCCCGTGGAGGTGCCCGTGGAGGCTTTGGTTCGCGCGGTGACCGTGGCCGTGGCCGTGGACGCCGTGGACGTCGTGGACCCAAGAGCGAGGAGAAGGAATGGCAGCCTGTGACCAAGCTCGGTCGTCTCGTTAAGGCCGGAAAGATCACCAGCATCGAGCAGATCTACTTGCACAGCTTGCCCATCAAGGAGTTTCAGATTGTTGATTTCTTCTTGCCCAAGCTCAAGGATGAGGTTATGAAGGTACATACACCGATCTTACAATCCACGCGCTGCAGGGGAATGATTTTGGACCACGGGAGTCAAAAAAAGGCGGAGTTGTGGATTTTTGGGCCTTTGCAAGGAGTTATATACTGGTGCTAATACGTGAGGCTTGATCTAGATCAAACCCGTCCAGAAACAGACCCGTGCCGGTCAGCGCACTCGCTTCAAGGCCATTGTTGTCATTGGAGACTCCGAGGGCCACGTCGGTCTCGGTATCAAGACCTCCAAGGAAGTCGCAACTGCTATCCGCGCCGCCATCATCATCGCCAAGCTCAGCGTTCTTCCCGTCCGCAGAGGTTACTGGGGTTCCAACCTCGGTGAGCCACATTCGCTGCCCACCAAGGAGAGTGGAAAGTGTGGTTCCGTTACTGTTCGCGTATGTTGAAACCAGCGAGATCACTTCATGATTGACTAGGATTATGGGTGTGCTAACATACAAATCAGTTGATTCCCGCTCCCCGCGGTACTGGTCTCGTCGCTTCCCCTGCCGTTAAGCGTCTGCTCCAATTGGCCGGTGTCCACGACATCTACACATCCTCCTCCGGATCCACCAAGACCCTCGAGAACACACTGAAGGCCACCTTCGTCGCTGTCGCCAACACATACGGTTTCTTGACGCCCAACTTGTGGAAGGATACCAAGTTGGTTCGCAGCCCACTGGAAGAATTCGGCGACGTCCTCCGGGAGGGAAAGAGATACTAAAAAGAATATGTTTATGTTAATTCTTGTCTCTTCTTCTGCCATGTTTTCTTTCTAGCTAGGTTGAAAGGAGTCTATGCGAATGAGAAATGATCCTAGTTCCAGTCCATGGACTGCAGTGATACACACGGCTGATATTCTCGATCCTTTCCTTGATAGTCTTAGCAGTAGGACTATGGAAATCAATGTCGAGAGCCTATACCAATGCTACATGTAAAAATTGGGAACATTCCACCTTTTATTCTGCTCGTGTCCTCCAAAAGGCGGGTGACCACCAATCCGGCAGTAACCAAACGTGCACTTTGATGGGAGTAAAGGCCATAAAGCGCTGGACCCGATGTCTCACGTAGTAAGTACGAGGCCTGAATCGCTGCTCAAAAACATGAAGGAGTACTCCGTAGCAATATGCATAACATTTCCTACACAATGGGACACCGCCCGAGCCAGCCAACATCGCGTTCAAGGGCATAGTTACATGTAACATCACTCACCGCCTTAAGGGTCTCTTACACGGAGACCATTGTGTCGACATTCTCATTCTGCCCAGACAGCCGCGTCTTCGGGGGCGGCTCCCTAGGGACCTGAGGTTGAGCAAGGATTTGAAAGAGAAAAAATTAATGGGGGTTTTGGGTCGTATCACGGCGGCCGTTCATCGCCAATGGGGGCTACTTCTAGGATCCCCGTCTCCTACGAGCGGGGGGAGTGGAGGGGGGGCAGTTTGGGCTTAGGTACAGTAACTTGCTCACCGCGTCTGACAACGCCCCCAAGAAAATATGATGTTCAGCTGGTTCGTGGGAAGAAGGAAAAAAAAAAAAAAAGAGAAAGATGAAACACATGTGTCGAATATTCTTTGCATACAACGATGGCGTATTTTTAGAGGACATTTTTCGAGTCTTGCATTTGAAACAAATGTATGTGCAGGGAACAGCTGCGAGAGGCGCAGACCTGCAGAGAGCGAAAAATATATACTGTACTGTACATACAAAGAAGCTGTGGGCACTACATACTAGTACAGCTGACAATCATGTCGGGCCTTGCCGGAGAGGTCTTCATATATACAATGCATTGGGGTCCCTCCCTTCTCTCTCCAGTGCCCCAGATTTAGGGAATCTTTATCATCATTGTTATCTGTAGATTTCCGCTATACTCCGTCCAAGCACGAGGAGGGGGATTCACACAAAACTATGGCAAAGATAGAGATGCGAACAAGAAGGAGATGAAGTGCCCATGACTTGCTGGAAGACAGAAGACCAGCTTTTCCTCCATATCCCCCCCTAATCTAAGGACAAGTTCCGCCTGTTCTGCCCAGTTTCCCGTTCATAAACAAACAGCTTTTTTCTGCTCCCTAGCAACGCGAATTGCGCACGCAACACTTTTAGTCCTTCATGGAACACTATCATCACGACAACCCTCTCCTCCTGCTTCTCGGCAACGACATAATAATCTGCTCAACGCACACCTTAGTGCAGCAAACGCGCCAAACGCACACTCATGCCGAGAGCTGGCTTAGGAAAGATGTCTTGCCATGGCAGCAGAGCTTCTTTTCTCCAGTGCTCCACGGCTCTGGATAGTGACGACGAGATAAACAACAGCATCTCTGAGAAACAGCCAGGTGAGCTCATCCCAGCAGAGAAGACTGGGCTTCAGTGATCCCAGAGAGCTTCATTGTACGCGTGTTTGGGCTTATATATTGACAAAAAACAGGGGGAAATAGGAGACCGTTCACTCCTCTTCCAAGTCGACCAGCTTCGTCGCTCGCTTCGTCAATTCCAAACGCGTTTCGTCGAAGCATCTTCAAGAAACGACCTGTCAGCATGAGTGAAAGTCCACGTCGTGCTCTGCGCTTCAACAGCACCGAGATCAGCCGCATCTTCGACTTTGGGCGTAGCGCCAGAGCTCGCAGCGCGTCCATCAGCAGTGGCTATGGCCTCCTGCAGTCCCCCGAAGGAGGGGCAAGCAACGAAAGCAGCGACCTCTTCCGCGATGACGCGTGCTACGCCGACGGGTCATCCAAGCCCATCATGTCCTTCCGTGGAGGAGCTGCATGGCGCCATCTCGACAAGGAATGCGAGGAGCTTAACCTCGATCTATTCTGGGCCGACCACCAGAGAGAGAACCCCTTCCGTCCAGACATCATGCCGGTGGAGGACCTCAAGCCACTTTCCAACTTCCGCAATCTGCGGTTTCTCAAGTTGACTGGCATGCTCCAGTCTTATCAGCCGCTCATCTGGCAGGCGGTCTGGCTTAACCCGGCCTTGGAGGATCTGCACTTGGAGATGGCACTCGAGCCGTGCATCCGCCAGACCTTCGTTGCAAGCTGGCCAAAGATTAGAGGAAGCTGGTTCCCGCGAACTGCACCTGCAGTTCGAGGCCTCTACTAGTGAGTGCAAACTATTGAGAAAAACAAGACAGACTACTGCAATGTAGTCTGGTTACAGAAAAAAGGCTAACCATATTCTACGCACTATAGTGGCGAGAACGGACATGGTGAATTGCAGCGACGTGTCGGCTTTGGCGAATATCTCGACAAGCATGCAATGGCCATCGGAAAAGAAGCCGCCTCCACCATTGCCCCGACCCAAGACAAGCTGTCGGTCGTCAACCTGACACTCATGGGCTTCGTGGTCGACTCAGACCCGTTCTTCCTGTGGTTCAACCCCCACCGCCTCCGCAGCATTGATTTCAAGGACCACTGCGTCGACGCCGGGTTCGCGCTCCCCGTCAACATGAGCGAGCATGTCATCGTCTCCTGGCCCCGACAGGACGCCACTGGCGAGGCCATGTGGGCAAGAAGAGTCCGACCGGGGGAGATCAAGCTCATTGACTTGAGCTCGAAAAAGAAAGGTGCCGGGAACAAAGGAGGTGACAACAAGGGTAAGGGCAAAGGCAAGGCTGGTGGTGGTGGTGGTGCAACTGACCCAGGCGAGGGTTCTGCGGCAAAGGCTGGCGATAAAGCAGAATCGTCGTCTGTGAATGCGCCGCAAGGACAAACGACTGCTCGACGCATCGGAGGGCTGTTGAACATTGGTGGTCGTCGCTTTATCCGGAAGAGGAAATAGGCGTCGCCGCTGCAAAGGTGATGACTCAGCACACCTCCCAAGTTCGCATTCCGACTTCTTTGTCGACTTCGATCATGTCTTCTAACTCTTCAACTTGACTTTCTTCTTTTAAATTGTGAATTACTATTATGATGCTGCGAGGCTTTGATGTTGATGACCCCAGCAATGAATGTACATTACTAGCAGAGACTAATGACTGAAACTAATCACCTCGAGCTTTGACCTCGACTATTGCAAGTTCACACTTCACAAAAATGATCCCAAACCGAGAAGAATAGAGCATGAGCATCAAGAGAGTTATGGAAGAGAAGAAACCGTTAAAACAGAGTTGATTCCCAGCCTTAACTGACTCCAGACTACCTAATTCAGCTAGATTACCTTTCAACAGACAAGCCTATCCGTCCCTTGCAAATTGGTCGCCGATGCCTAGATATTACATGAACCTTCTCATATAGGTAATGAGACCCTGCACGAAAGAAAATACACGACCGGAATGACAAAAAATCACACGAACCAAGAAAAGCGCCGTGAAGTCAAGAGCCCAAGAGATACTCCGGCTTTGGAATTGCAAATTTGACTACCAAAACATTCAGACCAAGAATGCTTTTTGGGTTCAAACTGATGTTGAAACATTCTGCTGTACTGTAGCGGCATTGTTGATAAGAGGTTATCGTGGTTGTGGAATTGTGCTGTCGGACATTTGTGGACCGATTTGTGCAATTACGCTCCGTCGTCATCGCCAACACGAATGGCACCCTCGTTACCCACCCCGTTCGACCAGAACCCGTCGATGTTGAGTGTGCTGGTTGAAATAAACGTCAGCTTCCTTGCCATATGAGAATGGACGGTGTGGATTTGAGCCTACATTGACTGCATGCTATCATGCGAGACGAGGAGCCAGTATCCGAAGACACCCTGTGACAAGACGTCAAGAATGGCGTAGACGATGATTTCGGCATCGACGCTCATGCGGCGTGCGTTGGAAGAGGCAGCCCAAATACTATACGATTGTTAGCCAAAAGGTTAAACTCCACCTCCTGGGGAGTGACTTACATGGGGTAAATGAGGAGCAGGACGAGGAAATATCCGGCAATCGAAGAATAAAAGGCTCTGGTCTGGTTATCCTTTGCCTGAGTGGCCCTGCGTCCGTGGAATCCGATATGGTATAGGATCGTGAGGTACGACAAGCAGGAGATGGTGAACCAGGCCCATCTCGTGCCACCGTGACCACCAAACACACTGATCAGGCCAGTGACGAACATGATGATGTTGGCGGAGACAGCGATGAGGAGACTGGCTCCATTCAAACCTGCCAGCAGGGCCAAATTGACGAGAATGAGGGAGAAGGACAAGCCCCAGTTGAGCCAGCGAACCCAGAAGACCTGACGGAAGACTTGAACGATGGTATCGGGCTCCTTCTTGTGGTGATGGCGGACGGTAGCAATGTTGTAACCGATTCCTTCACCCGTGGCCATGGCGAAGTATGCGAGGAATGAGATGGTCGTTACGAGGGAGGACAACACATGGAAGAGTCGTTTTTGCTAAAGATACCCGCATCAGTGTCTTGACTTCTTCTGTTGATACTCGACGACTTCCGTCATGCACTCACCACTACTACTCTGGCCCCCAGAATATAGAAAATCAACGATGAGACGAGCATGAGAATCGCAACAACCCTATCGTTCGTCAGTTAACGATCTTCCTGCTGAGCTGTTGCCAATCGATCTTACCATAGCCCCCGGCGTCCAGTGTTTCCCAACTCCTGGAAGACAGGAGGATGCCCAATGGGCGGCACATGCGGGTTATCACCCATGATGCCCGGAGTCTTCAACATGGTGTCAAGCAGTAGACAGATTCCAATGTTCTTTATAGATTGAATGAGAATGTAATCTATAGCAGTGGTTCCTCAACAGCAGGCCACCAAAATCACAGTAATATTCAGGCACAGCTAATCAACAAGACACCTGCATTCCCCCCTCCCATATATATACAAACCTATTCCCCCGATGGCGAAACCCAACCTGCATCCGCACACCTCCCCCCTCACTTCACCCCCCGTCCAAGCAAGAATTGCACACAAGGGCTTACACAGTATGATGCACCAGGCGGCCAGATGCCAACCGTAAAAAGCACCTCCCCGGCACCTAAGTCGTCATCGGTTTGCCAACTCCAGTGGCGGCGGCCAATCGGGCGTGCTGGAGTGAGACCGGTTTGTGTTTTGCCAAAAACCCTGGAATTGTTGGAACAAATCGAGTTTAAAGCGCGTCTGCGTGGGAGGGCTTGGCTGACGGAGGGTTGAAGCAGGGATTAGTAAAGAATGTTCAAGTTAGTTGTGAGGTCAACGTAAAACGGTGCTGCCTGCGAGATGCTTACTACTAATCACATAGTCGCTTGCACTTGCATCGTGCATACAGAGTGGTACGGGGTGGTGTTGTGGTGCTGGCTAAGTTGTGACGATGGTATAGTAAATAGGGCTGAGCTGAGATGGAGATCATTGTGGTGCCATTGGATGAATTGCAGAGACGACGCGGTGCTGCGTACAACGCATGATATTGGAGTCGCCAATGGCCGAAGCTGCAGAAATAGAGCTTGAAGGTTGATGGATTGTCATATCACTTGTACTGACTGCAGCTGGTGGTGGTTCAGATCATCCAGTCAATGGTATCAAAACACGGAGCATCTCGCTGCGTGCACGGTCAGAAGAGATGAGAACCTGCAGTCGCAGAATGGAATATCCAAAGTCTATCTATCTATCGTACACACGACTAACTACATCCTCAACTTCAGATCTAAACGTACAAACATATCTTAGGAGCTCCCTACAGCTCCAGAGCACCCGGAAGCTTCTACTCCACCGTCTTCCAGTTCACCTACAACATCTTCACATCTCTGGCACAGCGGCTCCTTTTCTACCATCTTCTTCCAAGGAACAAGATATCTCCAACACCTTGGGCATTTAGGTTGTTCAGGGGCATACACCCACACATGACCGAAATCGCCGTTGGCCATTTCAAAACTGTTCTCATAACTCCACTCCAAACCCCGTTCCTCAGGATCAAACTCGGGGGCAAGCCTCCATTCATTATCACCCTCATGACACGCCGGAGCACGTTTTTGTACAACGGTCACAGAAGATACCACGAAGAAATCAGCTAGCTCAGCAGGATCCAGTTCGTGGAAGATATTCGCTAACTTCGAAACCTCTAGACGCACGTTTGACTGCAGGGACGAGCCCATTTGCTTCTTGACACGCGCGGTTTCTTGCAGCATCTTCACGGCGGTGTTTGCAGCCATCAACGCAGGATACCCTTGCTCTAAGAGCGGATTACACCATTCGGACCTGGGAGGAACCATGGTGCGGCGGAGGGGATGTTCGACGTTGGATTTGATGAGTTCAGGGGTGTGTTCCCATGTTTCTTCAACAAGAAGTGGGACCAGAGGACCAAGAATGCTTTGGAGGTGTGAGTAGATGTGGAACAGGGTGGTCTGCGCGGCCCGTCTGCTCAGTCCATTGGGTGCATCTGCGTACAGACGGTCCCTGATCGATTCGATATAGAATGCAGAAAAGTCAGCATTAGCCCATCGGTTGATGGCAGTCACTGCTTTGAAGAACTCCAACTCATCGAAGGCTTCCTGGCAATCCAACACAAGCCAGCGCAATTGAGATAGAGCAATTTTGTCCGTCGCGCGGAGAGATTTGTACGGAACCTGTTGCCTCGGGTCGAAATCCTGAAGCGCGCCGAGAATGAGCTTGAATGTCACTCGGTATTTGTGAAGACTTCCGTTGTTGGCCTTCAGGATTTGCTCCCCGATGACCACGTCCTTTGTATAATCGCTTCCCGCGGCCCACAGACGTAGAGCATCTGGTCCAAGTGCATCGTACACAGGAGCCGTTGGCTTCTCCTTCACGCCTTTGGCCTTTTTGATCTTCAAAGGAGGAAGAAGCGTACCATCCATGATCTGGTGCGGCTCTATTGTATTTCCAATAGACTTGCTCATTTTTCGACCTGCCTGGTCGAGCGTGAAGCCGTGGGTGACAAGGGTTTTGAACGGCGCCTTGAACGGACCGTTGGAGCCCTTCGACAGCTGATGTGCGATATGCGTCAGCAAGCTCGATTGAAACCATCCACGATGCTGATCTGTGCCTTCAAGGTATACATCAGACGTAGGGGTATCAGTGTCACTCTTTTTCATATGTGTCCAACTCGTTCCGCTGTCAAACCACACGTCCATAGTGTCGGTTCCTCTCGCGTAACCCGGACCAGCGGGATCGCAAAGAGAGGGGGATATCCAGGTAGGGTCATGTTCGTCGTCTGTCCACCAGGCATCAATCCCTCGTTCTTTGATAACGTTCATGATATGAGTGACACTTTCTTTCGTCAACACTGCTTCGCCAGTGCCTCGGTGGTAAAGGGCGGGAATCGGAACACCCCAGGCGCGTTGCCTTGAAATACACCACTCGCTTCTGTTTTTCACAAAAGCTTCCAACCTGGCCTTGCCAGAGGGAGGCACAAAACGGACGGTCTGCAGAGCACTGATAGCTTGCTGACGGATATCACCCACATCAGCAAACCATTGCTCCGTCGCACGGATAATAACTGGCAGCTTTGATCGCCAATCGTACGGATACTTGTGTTTGTATCTGTGCTTGTGCAGTAATCGGCCTTCTTTTTCTAGATATTTGACCACTGTCTTGTTGCCTTCGTCGAGTACAGATTTACCGCTTAACATTGACGGATTGGAAGGCATGGCAGCATCAGTAAACCGGCCTTCTCCATCCACAGGGGCGGATGCTGTAAGTCCGTGTTTTAGACAAACTTCGTAGTCGTCCATACCGTGCCCTGGAGCACAGTGGACTAAACCAGAGCCAGATTCATCGGTGACAAAGCCTGCTACAATCACTGGTTGGGAATCTGCATCTGTCCCTTTGAACAGGGGTCGATACGTAGTCCCCTCCAATAAGTCGGCGCCTGAAACGGAAACGAGAACTTTCAGATCGTCCTCGAGTAACTCTCCAACATACTTTCGTCGAGACTCCGCAATCAAAAGCTTCCCATGCTTTTCAGACTGCACAATCACATATTGAAGATCTTTGCTGACGGCAATCGCAGCGTTTGCCGGAAGTGTCCAAGGTGTCGTTGTCCAAATGACCGCATAAACCTCCTCTCCAGAGATGAGCGGATGCTTTTTAATCTCCTCAGGCATAGTAGCAAGCGGAAATTTCACCAAAGCAGCATGTGACACATGATCATCTCGATATTCCAGTTCCGCCTCCGCCAACGCCGTCCCCGTCGAAGGAGACCAGTAAACAGGCTTGTACCTCCGATATATCAGCCCCTTATCCACCATCTCCAGAAACACCTCCAACTGCCTCATCTCAAAATCCTTATCCATCGTCTTCCAGTGATTTTCCCAGTCGCCCATCACCGCCCACTCCCGAAACCCCTTCATCTGCTTCATCACTGTCTCCTCCGCCAATTGTCGCGCGATCGCACGGATATTCGCCGGACTCATGTCGCCCTTCCCTTTGCCCAGATCCGTTCTCGCATTCAACGCTTTCAATTCGATCGGTAGTCCATGACAATCCCAGCCAGGTACGTACTCCACCCTCTTCCCCTTCGCCAACTGCACGCGACAAATGATGTCCTTGAGAATCTTATTTAGCGCATGGCCAATATGCAAATCTCCATTCGCGTAGGGGGGACCATCGTGGAGCACGAATTGGGGAGAGGAATCGGCAGGTCGATGGCGACGCTGCCAGGCGTAGAGGTCATCGCTGCATCGCTGGAGGTACTTTGCTTGTTCGGCGGCGGCAATGCGGGCGGGGAAGGTGGATTTGGGGAGTTTGAGTGTCGATGACCAGGATCGAGCGAGGGATCGTGACAGGTCTGGCATACTCTCTCCCGCTATTGCATTGTGCCGTTGATGTCTGATGAGTGCTTTGAGCTGTGTCGGGAAGCAAAAGGTTTGGTAATTTTGCACTGATGGGGCTGATACTGGACGATACTTTGATTACGATGCGCAGGCAGCATTTCTTGGCATCAGATGGTAAGCCTTTGTAACAATACATCGTGTAATTAATATCAGTTGACCATGTCTATCTCCAATATCATGGGTACTCCGGATGAAATCTCACTCATCAACGCCGGTCCTAAAACGCCAGCGAGCATGGAATCAGTAGACTGTCAAGCAGCTGACAGCCCCATTCTTAACCACTTCAAAAAGCAGCCCCGGGAAGCCAGTCAGTTCCGTGTTACCAAGCGCTTGGGCTTCTTCCACCGCAGATTGCTCATCCTGTTTGGGGCTGGTGCTTTCTTCCCAACTTCCAAGGAGCTCGACGCTGTTGCCCGGGCTATTTTCCCCCCAGCCTCGATTGAGAACCATGGATCTCTGAAAAGCTGCTTCTTCCGCGGGGTTCGAATAATATTCTTTCCAAAGCTCCTTGAGCTTCGGCGATATTGTTCTAAACGGAGTCTCGGAGTCGAGAGTAGTGTCTCCATTGATGTCGAGAACCCAACGCATCCGCCTATGCCGATTGAATTGATATGACCCAGGGACGTTGCCGTGTAGCAATAATTTGGTGGCAGTGAGTTGCGTAGGGGACGCTGTCGGAGACGGCGGTGAATCGGATGAGCCCGGGAACGGAGGTCCAGTGGTAGCCGGGTTAGAAATATAGATATCAAACCCGTGGTTAAAATAGTTATAAAAACATTCTCCTGTTATAAAAGCATTGTCCTGTTCTCCAGATGAGGACGAGTCTTCGTCAGAATCCTCTATTGCACTATTGTCAGGGGTATGATCAAAATCCGCAGTATCGGTTGGGGCTCGAGTGGGTGAAGGACTGGTACCGAGATTGGCAGGATTGTCTGGAGATCCTCCCTCGTGGATCGTGATGCGGTGATCATTCTTCCGGTATATCGCATCCGGCGGACCTAGCTCCGCGATCAAATCCTGAGGTGTTGTTTCAGACAAGACAACTAGAAAAGGAGTGCTAGCCTTTCGGATGAATTCGACCTTGCCGTCCCCAAGGACCCTGGCTAAGTCTATTTCATCCGCAAGGTATTCTTTATTCTTGCCAGCCAACGCTGCTAAGCGTGGATACATCGGAGGGCGTGTAAAAAGATCCGATCGTGCATCAGCCCAAGATTCCCCAAGAAATACGGCCATGGATATCGCCGGTTCTGCAGCGTTGGACGACATCAGGGAAACAAAGTCACGGTCGGGCAACCAGGATGAATGCAGGACTGGAAACGAGAACGCAACGCCCGGATAGGACAAAATGTAAGTCCCGTGAATTTCGTTTGCAGACGGAGGCACATACTCGCCGGGATACGAGGGACCAAACAGCCGGTTGTAGACATGTCGAAATTTCGGACCGCTTAATTCTTGTGGTGCATCCGGTGACCCTGCCTTCAAAATATCGTTGCCTTTGTAGGTAAGGAGGCTTTTTGTAAAATCCACAACCTCGATCAACCGGAGTCTCTGATCGGGGCCGTCAAAACGCAGTCGTAAGCCATTTTCAGAGAGATTTATGATGACTGGCTCTTCAACAGGCTTTTCCGCAGAATAGGCCAAGTCAATACTTGGGTACGCTTGTGGGAGAGCTTTGAGACGAGTTAGGATGTTATGGAGGGAAGCGCCGAGAGCTAGATGTAAATAAAACGATCAGTAAAGCTTCAAGCTCCGTGTTCTATAAAGCTAAGTAGGACCCTAGACAGCTCAAAGACAAGCAACGTACTGAAAAGGCCGATCCCCCGGCCAGGGAGAATCTGGGCCGCGGGGTTAGTTGGAGGAGGTGTCGTCATGGCCTTTAGATCTGTAATGCCAGACGGTTCATCCTCAGGATCTTTATACAAGTGTCAGTGTAAGGCCCTCGCCAGGAGGAATCAAACATATATTCTGAGTGCATGCGACGGAAGACAGCGGGACATTGATATAGCTTAGAGAGGGCAGAACAGAGCAAACATGAGTCAATGACGCCAGGCAAACGGCAGGCGAAGACCGACCGCCTGACACGCGGGGGCTTATCTTATCAATCAATCGCGGGCATGTGACCGCGTCATTTAATGCTGACATAATCAATTATGCGCTGGGTGGAGCTATATCCAGCTTCGACCAACCAGAACGCTCCCAAGTGATTGTTTATCTTTTGCTGTTTTGGGCCATCTTATCTCATCCACGAAGCGACAACGTCGAGTCGAGCCATCATCGCCATATTGATAATTGATATCCGCGTTTTGACAATATTGCTTACGATATTTCTACAAGAATTGAATACTGGGTGGTGCTGCATGACGATAATCAACGTCTGTCTCTTGCAATTTCACAATGGCCGGACCTACACGGTCGCAGACCGCCAAAGACGTCAAAACGAGGGACCCCCCTAAACGAGCACCGCTTCGCGCACCCGTGAAAAAGCGACCGTCTACGATTCTTGATCGATCTGGTACACCTGCCACATTTACTAGACCGTCAGCTCCGAGCTCAGCGCGCGCAAACGCGTCTCCTGGAACGCATTCCAACCCAGCGTTGAAACGAAAGGATAGGGAGTTTGAACATGAGGTGCCCGGAGATACAAACATACACGTCGTTGTCCGATGTCGCGGGAGAAACAATAGGGAAGTCAAAGAGAACAGCGGCGTTGTCGTGTCCGCTGAGGGGATTAAAGGCACTACAGT
Source organism: Chrysosporium keratinophilum (assembly GCA_029850275.1). Classification (NCBI taxonomy): domain Eukaryota; kingdom Fungi; phylum Ascomycota; class Eurotiomycetes; order Onygenales; family Onygenaceae; genus Chrysosporium; species Chrysosporium keratinophilum. Next base: position 2,127,422 of record JARBIX010000012.1, read on the forward strand.
TGAACTGTCGATGGGACCAAATGCCCTGGGAAATAAGGCCTACAACTTTGACAAAGTTTTCTCTCCAGCAGCTGACCAAGCCATCGTGTTTGATGAAGTAGTTGTTCCCATATTGAACGAGGTATGCTCCTTTCATCTGATCATTGTGGACCACCGTGGGAACCGATCTGACGCATTACTAGATGCTTTCGGGCTACAATTGCACGATTTTTGCATACGGACAAACCGGGACAGGGAAGACGTATACAATGTCTGGTGACATGAATGATACTCTTGGCTTGCTGTCTGACGCTGCTGGAATTATCCCACGCGTCCTCTACGCGCTTTTCAAGAGACTCGAAGAGACGGAGAATTCGGTGAAATGCTCGTTTATAGAATTATACAACGAGGAGCTTAGAGATTTGCTATCGGCGGAAGATAACACGAAACTGAAACTTTATGAAGATGGGGCCAAGCAAGGGTACAACAGCACCATGGTGCAAGGGATGGGAGAATCATATATTCACTCTGCCTCGGATGGCATCAAATTGCTCCAAGAGGGCAGTCATCGCCGCCAGGTTGCTGCCACGAAGTGCAACGACCTCAGTTCGAGAAGTCATACAGTGTTCACAATCACAGCATATATCAAAAGGTCTACGGACAAAGGTGAAGAGTTCGTTAGTACCGGAAAGTTGAATCTGGTTGATTTGGCTGGAAGCGAAAATATCCAACGCAGTGGTGCAGTAAATAAGAGGGCAACTGAAGCTGGGCTGATAAACAAGAGCTTACTTACCTTGGGACGAGTAATCAACGCGTTGGTGGATAAGAGCCCACATATCCCCTACAGGTCAGTGAATGGTTCCGTCTCTCAAGCTACAAACAGACCTATTAACATGAATAACCTGTAGAGAATCGAAACTTACTCGACTGCTTCAAGATTCGCTGGGAGGCCGGACGAAAACATGCATCATTGCAACGATCTCACCATCTCGCAGCAACCTTGAGGAAACAATCTCTACATTGGATTATGCATTCCGCGCAAAGAATATTCGAAATAGACCGCAGATCAGCTCGTCCATGTCGAAGAAAACTCTTTTACGTGAATTCACGACTGAGATAGAGAAGCTTAAAAGTGACTTAATAGCCACGCGGCTGCGAAATGGAGTATACCTATCCGCAACCGCATACGAAGAAATGACCGTGGAGAGCGAGTCGCGGCGGATTCTGACAGAAGAGCAGAGAGCAAAGATCGAGAGCATGGAAGCAAACTTGAAAAACAAGGTACAAGAACTGTTTACGTTAACGAGCAACTTCAATACGGTGAAAAGAGACAACGAGGCCACGCAGGCGATGTTGGATGAGACGAGTGATATTTTGGAAAAGACTGAAATTGTCCTGCACAACACTGAACAAAGCTTAGAAGAAGAGGCTATGTTACGGAAAGCCCATGAGGCTACTGAATTTGAGCTGCACGAGATTGGTACAGATCTTAAAGCGCGGCTGGAAAAAACCGCTGTGGACGTTGACGGGTTACACTCAAAGTTGCGACGACGGTCTCAACTTCATCATCTTAACAAAGATACGTGGGAGTCGTCGACAAGCCATGTGCTTGACATCGCCAAAGTTGTCGACGACCGGATGACAGCCTTTCAGTCTGAGCACAAGGCGAGTCTTGAGAAGCTTTCTTCGCGGGTCGAAGGCTATGTCGCCGAGGAGCTGAAGACCATTGAGCTAGATCGTTCATTGATCAAACAGTCAGACACATCCTTGAAGACTATAGAAGGCGATGCGCAAATGAGAATGTCGTCGAATCGAGACGAGATGAACGACATACTGGAGGAGATTAAGGTCGTGAGGGACGATATTCAACAAAAGGTCGGCGAAGGATTGAATGGCCTATCTTCTGCTGCAGCTCGTATTTCCGGTGAAGTCATTCATGAACTTCAACAATTTCAAGGAGAAGTAAGTTGGCACCAGCAGTTGCCGTTTGGGACAAAAACTAACGACTACAGTTTCACGCAATGCACCAGTCTCTAAGTAATGACATCGCAATTTTATTTGGGACCATTACGCAGCACGTTCTACACCAAAAAGATTACGTTAACGACATTCGACGACAACTGCAAGAGGCCAACCAAAGGGCTCTAGAAGCTAGCGAACAAGCGGCATCAACATTGGAAACTCTGCTTGAAGAGGAAAAGCAGAATTCCGAGAGAGAGCGAATTGAGCTAATGTCACAAATACAATCTCTTTTGAGCACATCGGCGGAAAAGCAAGCTTCCAGACTTCGGAAGAATGTCAATGGTGTTAGGACTGGCATGCAGAATTCGAGAACTGCTCTGCAGCAAGCTGATGTGTCGTATGGGAGAGAGATGGACAACTGGGCTGAGAAGGAGAGTACTCTTCTGAAGAAGGTGCTCATGTCTGAGAAAGAGCTCAAGTTGAAGATGGCTGAAAACGTGAACGTACGTGAAAAACGAATAGTCGTGATGATGCTCAGTTGCTAATTGAAGTTTAGGTATTCTCGACGACGCATGCTTCGATCGAAAACAGCACCAGTGCGGTGCATGCAGAGACGGTGCGCATAGTAGACGACCAGAAAGAGGACATGCGGGTGCAGATGCAGGCACTTGATGGGTTTGTCACGCGTGCGAGGTCGCAGAATGATGAATATCACAACTCGAACCTACAGACATTGAATGAGTTTGCTACGAAAATCCGCGGAGCGCATGGCGAAATTGATGGGCATCTGGAGCGACTAGAATCTCGTGCCGAGGAGTTCCTTGTCGCGATGGACGTGGAACACGAGGACATGGGTAGTCTAGTCTCGGGCCTCACAACCGAAGTGAGGGAACCACTTTCTGAGCTTCAAAACAGCGTTCAAGATGCAGAGATGGCAGAATATTCCCCGACTGGCGATACCCCCGAAAAAGTGCAATACGACTTCTCCGTCAGGCTACCACAGACAGAGCCACACGACAAACTTATCCGACGCTTGCGAGGGCTGAAAAGCCCCGTGAAGAGCCCCATGAAAAGCCCGATCAAACGCGCACCCGTTCCCCTCGGACCGTTCACATCTCCTTTAGGACCTCGACCGTCCTCTCCGAGTAAAGGGTTAGTCTACCATGATCAAGACGGGTTGGTGGAATCCCCCAGCAAACCGTCCTGCTCGTCCTCCGGGCTAAGAGAAGTTGATGTTAATATTTCCCGTCTGCCGGATAGCAGCGTGACGTCTGAAGGTACCTATGTCGCGGACGAAAGTATCGGCGGCGGCATTGTCGGTGACAATCTGTGCAAAGATACTACCATGCTCCCACCACCATCGAAACGACGGATGTCGGCGAAGGCGAATCTGACGGGCGAGAGCCAGAAGATGATTCCTAGGCGGGTGACGAGGAGGAATGCGACGACTCTGGGAGCTGGTGCGGCGGCGGCAGCGGCGTTTGAGGATCGTGAGAATCTGTTACCGCTGGCGTTGGGGGGGAGTGGGTTGGCGCCTATGAGGAGGGTGAGGAGTGGGCTGCAGTGATGGGTGGTGACTTAGGATATGCGCGTTTTTTGGTTGTTGATATTCATATTTTCTTGGAATCGCGAGATGAACATTGGAAGGGACGGGTAACTTGGATCTTGTGGTGTTGGGGGTTGATATTGGGATGGTACTCCGTGGTAGTACTTGGTTTTTGGGAATACCAGCAGTCGTTTTCTTTTGTTATTCTTTTTTTGACTATGGGGCACTGTTGTAGACCCAGGCGTCTGCGGGCTTTGGATAATAGTTTTAAAGGGCATGACTAGATTCTAACTTATATGGTATGCGCTCTTCAAATTGTTACAGCTCTCTCTGAAGATGACATGGAGTCAATATCATAAAATTGGGAGCATTGCCGGGTTGCTCCCCGTGATCCCAAACGCCAAACAAACAGAACCCAGTCCAGACACCCAGCACTAATATACACCTACCTACCCAATCCTTTAGATCATCCATCTCGATCCTAAAAGGGTGAAGAGAGCTCCGTCCCCATCTCCCACTTTATAATCTTCATTCCGCCTCCTCCCTCTCTGCCTTCTTCGACTGTTCACTGTACATCTCACCCGCATCCACAACCCTCCTCAAGTCACCCATTCGCTTCTCAAATTGCTCCATCATCTCCTGCAGGGACTGAGTGTGTGTATCTCCAGCTCCATCTGCACCTGCACCTGCACCTGTACCTAAAGTTGCTTGTGCCCTCGTCCCGGCCCCAGTGCTCAGATCCGATGACCCCGGTGTGGCTTCAATTCTCAGCATGAGTCCCCCGCCGAGTGGGGAGGGTTCTGGGTGTGTTTCTGTGGTGGAGGTGGTGGCGGTGGTGGCGGTGGTGGTAGCAGCAACTGGGTTTAGAGAGGCGTCGAAGGTTGGTGCGGGACTGAGATGTGTGGTGAGGAGTTGCCAGGTTGGAGAGAGGGAGTGGGCGGAGGAGATTTTGTAGTGTGAAGGGAGTGCGAAGGGAGTTGTGCTGGGACTGGGACTGCTGAGGTTTGCGGTTGGGCTGGGCCCGGGGCCGGGGCCGGACGAGGAGGAGATGCTGGAGGGAGGTGCGGTGGGATCGGGGGGGTTGGTTGGTTCGATGTCGAGGATGATAAAGTGCTCTTGGGTGCCGGGGAGCGGCGGAGGTAGTTTGCCGGTGTAGAGATGGTCGTCGATGTCTCTGTCCGTCTGTCTGTTCGTGGATGTAGGTGCTTTCTGTTTGCCCTTGGTGGACGAAGGAGGATGCGGTGCGTGTTGTTGCTGGTGGTCCAGAGACCGCACGGCAGCCTCGGTGATCAGATCGGTGTCATCGTCGGAGAAGATGTAATGGACGGTTGGATGGTAGAATCTCGACGAGTTGGTATCTTCGATCAGCGTGAAGAAGGGTCGGAATGCAGCGGAGGCGGCGTCGTGGGCTGCGGGGGAGGGCTCGTGGCCTGGCCGGTCTGCTTCCCGTTGTTGTATCTGTTGGGGATGTGTCTGGGTGTGATGCTGGCCTTGCTGACAGCCCGGAGATGGGATGGCCGTCTGGGTTGACGCTTCGTGGTTGAGGGTTGAGGGTCTGGTTGCTGTCGAGGGCCTGGAGGTTGAGGATTGCGAGGCGGTTCGCTGCTTGGGGACGCTCATCTCCGTCGGTTGTGCGTGTTCGCGATGAAGTGCTGTGCACTACCGCATGTTTGTTGTTGCAATCTGTGAGGTTGAAGAGCAGCTGTGCTCAGTGTTGTTTCTGAATCCGAGGATTGTGTCCGGATGGTGATGAAGTGACGGATGATGAATCTACAGAGTCAAGACAACAAACTAACGCAAACCCATATCAACACACAGCGACAATGAATCACACAGCATTGATTGAATGTAGACTCTATCACACAGCATCGCATCCGGGGTATCATCTGTATCATCTGTGCTCATCAACGCCTCCGACTCCTGGCCCTCCGCCCAGTGCTTCACTCGGCTTCTTGCTTCCACTCGAACTCTACAGCATGTCAGCCGTTGGGAGAGGTTAGCAGTCAGCAAACGGCGCAACTTACTTTGGCGACACATTGGACACAGTCCCTTGGAAGATTCTTGCTGGATCCAAGTCAGGAGACAGTGCTGTTCGTCCGTTAGCTGTATACGAGTGATATCTCTGCTGAAGTGCTGTCTACCATATGAAACGAGTGTCCGCATTTCCCAATCACTGTGAGCAGTTGTGCCATCGTGAGCTGTCATGTTCGACGAAAAAGCAATGTGATAGAATAGACAACGGATCTGATCTCCCACTCACGCAGCGTGCAATCATCACCAGGATACTTGCAGGTCGGACAGGTGCCGTCAAACTGCACTCGACAGATGCCACAGACATCTTCCTCCGGCATGTCCCATCGCCATGTTGCCACGGCATTCCACTGCTTGATCGTGACCTTCATCGCGCCCGTTGTCCCAGCCGTGCACTCTAGCCAGCACCCGTCGCGGGATCTTCTAGCGAGAAAAGAAGCTTTTGGGCGAGGTTGACACGCTGCAGTGGAGAGTTTCGACGGGGGCTTTTGGCCGTGCTGTGCTCCCAATGATAGCGCTCGTCGGCGACAGGGAGCTTTGCCTCCCGAGGCAGAGAGCAGCTATAAAGTTGAGTCGAGACGTAAAGTCTATGATGCGCTGACCTGGTTCTCGTGATTGTGATTCTGCTGGAGACAAGCAGACGGGATTTGCCTCAGAAAGTGAGCTGAAGTGAATTGAAGTGAATTGTCGTGATAGTTGAAGAGAGTCAACACAGACGAGCGAACGCGACTTGAACCCCGCGGCCACAAGCACTCTCTCTCTGCACTGCACACTCCCTACAGCGTCGCTTGTCTCTTCTCTTCTCTCCGTCATGTAAGACCAGCCACCGTCTCACAACCCAGAGCCCTCTTCTCCGTTCCTCTAGAACAATAATGGCTCTTGTGGCTCTTCGACCCGTGAGTTTCTCACAGCGTTTGCTCTCCCCGTTTAGGTCTGCCACCGTCGCGGCCAGTCCGCTCTTCCACCAGCATCACCAACAGCAACAACGACGCTCCAATTTCAATTCCAGTTCCAATTCCTCGTACCTCGTCACTCCCAAGGAGCTGCACGAGGGCCTGAAGAAGAATGCGCGGACCAAGATTTCCACCGCGCCCCGCGTGATTCCCCTCTGCGCCGCCTGGTTTATGCCCAATGACCCCGAACGCCGCACCGGGATCGAAGCGTTCAAGAAGAAGCGCATCCCAGAAGCGCGGTTCTTCGATATCGATGAAGTCAAGGACCCCAGTTCGCCCTATCCGCACATGCTGCCGACCAAGGAGAGATTTGCAGAGTCCATGCAGGAATTAGGGATCCGTCGCGACGATGAGGTGGTGGTCTACGATACAGAAGAGCTGGGGTTGATGAGTGCTCCGCGTGTGGGCTGGACGCTGCGATACTTTGGCCATCCAAACGTGCGCATCTTGAACAACTTCAGACTGTGGGTGCAGGACGGATATCCCACCGAATCTGGTGAAATCACGGCCAATGAGAGATCAAGCTACCGCGTCGACACCTACTATCCAGAAATGGTGGTGGGCTTTGCAGAGATGAAGCAGATCGGCGAAGACTACGGCAAGGAGGGTGCGGACAGCGTTCAGATCCTGGATGCCCGTCCTGCTGCCCGTTGGACGGGCCAGAGTCCCGAGCCGCGTCCGGAGCTGCCATCCGGCCATATGCCCGGTTCGGTGAATGTGCCGTTTTCGGACCTGTTGGATCCTGAGACGAAGACGCTGCTGCCTGCGTCGGAGTTGCACAAGGTGTTTGAGGCCAAGGGGATTGATCCGTCCAGCTCGATCATCTCTAGCTGCGGATCGGGGGTCACGGCCGCGGTGGTTGATCTGGCGCTGAATGAGGCGGGTTATGGGGGCTCGGAATCGCGGCGATTGTATGATGGGAGCTGGTCGTAAGTACATACTTCTCTGATACCAGGGTGCGTTTACATTTTGCTGACTGATAAATAGGGAATGGGCTGCAAGGGTTGCGGAGTCCAGTGGATTGATCCGTAAGGGATGATGCAGATGCCATTATGGAAAGCCTTCGTAGTCTGAGCTGAGGAATATGTGATATCCTTATCAACTGTCTTTGACTTCTGCACTGAATGTTGTGTGCGATGACATTGATTGCTGGTCCGCAAGTATCTTATATTGCCTGTAAAGCGACAGTCATTAGCATTAACGCAACATGACTCATCTTCATTCTCCTCTGCATCCTCATCCTCCTCATCTTCATTCTTTACTATCAATATCACTCTTATTTATCTTCTCGTCATACACCCGCTTAGTCATCTCCCCACCCCCGGCATCTCGACGAGCGCAACTTCAGCGTCAATCCGCAAAAGATCAACTCGACAAACTCATCCCGTCCCATCGCTTCGAGAGTCGACTCTCGCCCATCGCAGCATCCGGATCTCCTATCGCCATCTCAGCCATACCGCCCAGCTCTGACTTCTCCCCGCCGTCTGTGGCGCTCTCCCCTCGACGCTCCCGCTCCCACCAGCCGCGCTCTGTGCCAGGCTCTCTTTCACCCGCAGATCCCAAAAATGCTGAACAAACCCATCTGCGGTGACCTTATTCATTATTGTGAGTCTATCACGATTTGTCACTCTTGTTCAACCCGGAACCTTCCACGGATTCCATCCTCTGTAACTGCGGCAAAAGACGATGCTTATCACTTCGCTGTTTGCCGTCTTCTTTTGACACGTTCTGTCTGCATCCTCGCACAAATCTGCTCGGCCATCTTCTTTGATTTATCTAACCCGCCTGCAGCGCATACCTTCGTACAGACGCCTTGATAGTTGATTCTTTTTTCCTGAGAATCTACTTCTATCCCATCCGGGATTTTCAGTGAGCGAAATATTTATAGTACTGGACGCATATCTCTATCCTTTTTTATTACAGCCATGTCGGCCGGTTGCAAGGTCTTCCACTGTGTCGTGGACGACACTGCGTTGGCCGCCAATATCGGCGATATCAAAAAATGGACGTCGCAGGGTGCCATCACCCTCATCGTCCCTCTCTACAGTACGTATCACAAAAGTCTCCCCTTGGCACAAACCCTCCGTCTTGAGTCACGACTCCTTATGCCTAACCCGTGCAGCCCTCGAGCGTCTTCGTGCTCTTCGAAAGGCTCCCTCCCAGACTGGTATGAACGCCCGCGAATCCGTCCGCTTCCTCGATCGTGTCACCTCCGGCAAGCACAGCATTCCCACGTCCAAGGTTACCCTGCAAGGTCCGATGGAACAGTTTGATAGTTGGGAGGAGGCGGAGAAATATCTGTTGCCGGAGTTCAAGGAGGAAGCCGTGGCAGTGCAGCCTCCGGCACCGGCGGCACTGGTGTCCGCCCCGGTTGCGGAGCCGGCGGAGAAGCCGCTTGAGATTGGAGTTGCGAAGCGCCTTGACGATTTGAATGCGATGTCGCAGATGTTGTTGAGCAAATTGAACTTTAGGAGGGAGGCGGATGTCGTGTCGGCAAACTCTGGGGGATCACCGAGCCTCCCGACGTCTCCTGCGACGACGAATTCGCATCCGAGCCCGGAATATGCTACTCGTCAACTGGAAGGATCGCAAGAGAATGGGACTACTTCGGATGATCAAGATGATGATAGATCTGAGACCGTGCTCGTGAACCCAATCGTTCCAGAGGAGATCAAGCCGCTTCTGAATGCTATTCTTTGGCGGCTTCATGCGCATCCGGACGCGTCCATCGCTGCTTCGGGATGCATTCTCGTCACCAATAACCGTTCCACGCAGAGCTGGGCTCAGAAGTTTGGCATTACAGTCAAGAATATTCCGCAGCTCCGGACTTCTATCATCTATGAAGAAAAAGAGTTCAAGAACCATTGCAAATATCTCGAAAAGAACCCTACTAATAATGAGCCAAAACCCCTCCTCTCGTACTCTGACGAAAGTGACGAGGACGTGCTTGTCTTTGTACCTCGCGGTCAGGCAAAGTCCGGGGCCGCTACTGAAGTCGGCAAACGAACTCCCAGCAAGCCAGTACCCAACAAGCCTATTCCCGTTGCACCTCGAATTGCAAACGGCCATGTCAATGGCAACAACAACAACGCAAGAGCCAAGGTCAACGCGACTTCGGATCCACCGGTCGAAGTCCCCTCCGTCCCGATCGACCCAGACTCGTTCAATCGCAATTTTGGCGTGACAAAACAGCCAGGGATGGCGGCCGCGGCGGCAGCCAATAACCTCAATCCCGTGAACAACGTGAACCGTGGGCCACCTGACCACCTCCCGCGACCAGGTGGCCGTCGAGGCGCCGCTCGTGGAGGCGGTGGAATGTTCCGAGGCACCGGCAGAGGTCGTGGAAAACTCTGGGTTCCTTGATTGCATGCGGATTTCCGACGACCCTTCCCAGCGTTTTAGTTTAGAACGACTAGGGCCGTTGGAAAGCGAACATGGCTTTACAAATGACTCCCTCCAGAATTCCTCATATGCATGATCAGATAACGAACTTCAATGCTGGATCGAATGATGGTGTTGATGAACGACAAGACACACAATACTTTCATAAAACGACGACGTCTTCACTTCGAAACCGCAGCTGTTGAAAGGAAATCTTGATTAACTTCTTTCCGAATAAAAAATGCGTCCGAGGATAAGAAATGCGCCTCTCCTCCTCTTTCCAACGTTTTTGCACTGCACGAAGTCGCGAAAAATTAAAAGGGTGATGTGATGTTGAGACCACTTTGTTGTTTCTGCAGTGCGGATTGCATGCAGAATGATAACATGGTCATGTGTTTTCTTTTTTTCCCTTGCGGTGCGTAACGGAAACGGCACTTTGACTCGTTGATATGGGACAGAGGGGATATTTTCTTCTCCGGACTTTGCCGTTTCGTTGGTGTGGCTTGTTTTTCTCTCTTTTTTCCCTTTTTTCCTCTTCTTTTCCATAGTTACGACACATTCTTGGGAATGGGGATCGTGGGATTGAAGATATTTTGGCGACGTTTTTTTTCTCTTCTGCGCTCTTTTCTTTTTGACTCTCTTTTTCCTTGACGAGTTCCGGTCGCTTTCTAATGTGGGTGCAGCGTAAAAGGGATAGAGAGTGTCTTTTAGAGGGAGCTGCTGCGTGTTAAAGCCCGTCGCTCTCCTACGATACGTGGCTGTCTGCCTGTTTGGGGTGTAATTATTCGTGGAGATGGAAGACATGATGATTTGGAGGATAATTTGTTTACAGGTATCATGAAACTTCATTCGTATGTGTTGGCTATGAGCTTGCGGGTGTGTTTTTATATTCTTTCTTTGCTCAAAATTGATGATGTGTTCTTCGTCATGTCTGCTACTTGGTGGTTTCGGGTTTTTGTGCCTGATATGCAGTCCATCTCCGTCAGTGGATTAGCAGTGGATCAGCTGCTAAATTGCTGCTCTGCAATCATTCGGTTCACCATTTGATTATGCATTGCGCCACTGCCATCTCAGTGGGTGTTGAAGAGTACTTAGGGTCTGATCTACAACTCGACGCCGCAGCAGGAACAGCATCAACGGCGAAGAACAAAGACAGAGAGGTCCCTAATATTGATGCAGAAGACAGCGTCTGTGAGCCTGATGCATAGAACATACATGATACCACAGCCAAGTTGTTGGAATTGGGAAGTGATTAGCGATCTTGTTTGGCAATTCCATTGTTACTATTGAAGCTCTCAAGAAGTGAAATGGAAATATAAATTGTCCCCATGGCCATGTCTCCTTTTGTTTGCTCTGTATCTACGTCCTTGGACGAAAACAACCAAGTCATCATTTCAAATATTTTGAATACTCAAAGACTCAACCTCAGCACCATGAAACTCATCTTCAGCCTGACCTCCTTCTTCCTTCTCGCAGCAACCGTGCTCGCATTTCCTCTCGACGGCGCGGATGAAGGCGACCTCGGTTTAGATGGGAGCAGACGGGTGGCATGTCGACGTTAGTATTACCCCCAGCGTCTCCTATCACCACTACATTCACTATTTACTCTCTCACCTTTTGTTCTTCATTCTGCCTGCCGACATTTTGATTTCCGGTCTAACTGTCTACACATCCGCAGCTGCAGGTGTATACTGTACTCACCACAATCAATGTTGCAAGAAAAGCTGCCTGCCTGCGGACGGCCTTTGCAATTGATATGGACTCTATTCCCGTGTGTCCAGTGGGCTGAGTGAGGGGAGACTGGGAGGATACTATCTGTTCAGGTTGATGGGAGTGTGAATATGTTCTTGTTAGTTTGAGTTGAGTGTTTGGCTCTAGTATTCTCCTGGTTGAATCAAGCTCGTACCAATGAACCCATCAGGGGTTAAAGGTTCCTTGATTGAAGAGTGAAGTGTCCGGTGAAGTTTGCAGTCGTGATAGATATCCCCAGCTTCAACCTGTTGCTGGAGTGACAGTAGTTCACGGGATGACGACGATGTGGCCCCGCGATAGCGTCACCGGCCAGATGCGGGGCGTCAACGCTTATCGTCACTCGCGCCATCTATAAACATCGCCAGTCCAGGCAACCCTGCAAGCTTGATACATCTCCCTTCACACTTCTTGACGCGAGACGCATCCTCCTTTCTTCTCCTTTCATCTCAACGGTCTGACTCTTACATCTGTATACCCAACGCTGTCGGTCCAAGTCTTTACGCAGCATACTCCATACAGCATACTCCATATACAACCTCTGTCCATACATCAACCGCCAATATGACCGACTCACCACTCATCGATGACTCTCCCCTCTCTCCCACCCTCGAGCGCCGCAACTCCCTAGAGAAATGTCTCCAACGACGACCAGACCCACAGGATCTCAAGGAACGGCACATTCTGCTCGACACAAACCTTGCTCCGTATGTGTTGATATAAGTACCCCAACCCCCCTTCAACTACTACGAGGGGTTGCTGCTATGATACCCCCAACACCCAATACCATACCAGAAACAAAAACCAATACTTATTATCCATACATGATTGCCCTTTAGATCCCTCCAAGCTGCACAGCATGATCTCGCCCGCCACCGTGCGATGGATAGCCTGAAGCGACATTTGGAAAAACGACCGGATAAGGATTCGTTGATTGAACGTACGCTATTCCCTCCTTTATTTACCATTCAATGGCTGGGAGCGTGGCTAAGCTAGATCACCTCTGCAGGAAACATCCTCCCATCCACCAACGCCGCCCCAGCCCTGCAGGCCCCGGCGAAGGAGCTGGAGAAGCACATGATCGCAGACTCGCTGGAGCATAAGATTCAGAATCGGCCAAAGCCGGAGGAGCTGGTCAAGGTTGGGATTTTGGATGAGAATGAGGATCCGACGAAGCTTTGAATATATGGGGGTGAGCACGTGGGAATTTCATGGGTGCGGTGCGGTATGATACCTGCGGATGAGTTATGGATTTGGGGGCGTTAATTGTGTTTATTGGGAGTTTGTTCTTGTTGTTATGTATGATGGTATGATTATTGCTTGGTGACGGGTCCATGATGATAGGAATGGACGAAAGCGTAACTCGAGCAATAAAGGGGGAGGCATTTCCTTGAAAGTAGCTCAATTGGTGACATCGGGATCTGGGCTGGTTTCGTTTCTTTCACCATGAGGCCGGCAGAAAGAGGAATCCCACGTGTAGAGTGATGAGAAAGTGAAGGAAAACTGATACAATTGAAATGCCAGTGAATATGCCTCATGAGTCATTGCTTGACATAGCTTCGAATTCATCAAGTTGATTCGCGTTACCACATTGGTCGGTTGGCTAGTCGAAACCCTTCGAGAACATCATACGCCGTTGAGCATCATATTCAACGTCGTTTGTGCTTTTCTGATGGTGACGAACGTGCGTGCGAATCCCGTCAAGAGTGCCCTATTCTTGGTTGTCACAGCGGCGTTTTCGCCCTCCGGCGCAGTGCGAATAATAAAGCGCAGTACGTGTAATTGTTCCCTATACAGATGGGACTCGTCAACGTAGTTATTAGCCATACAATAATCAACGACAGCCCGTCGGTCAATAGCTCTCCACTGCTGCCGTGCCTGACGGCAAGTCTGGCATCCATCCCTCTGGCCGTTCCCTCCCCCTCACCAGCAACCCATATGCAGCCCGCTCAACCTTCTCCACACTCGTTTGCATAACCTCCATCTTCCTGCCTAGTTCCTTTGTCAATGAATGATTCCGCGGAACATTTAGCTTCTCAAACATCGCCCGCAACTCCCGTAGATCAAACATGATCCCCTCTACCGCGGAGCCCCTGTCTGATAGCGGCTGTGGCGCATCACTCGGCCCATCCACATTCGCACTCGATAGCGTCTCCCGCGGTCGACTTTCTCCCATGCTCATCGCCGTGATCGCATATTTCATCATCTCTCCCGTCAAATCGAATAAGCCCAGCACATAATCCGTCTCCGTGACAAGAATCTCAGGCGGCAAGGAGCTTTTGATCTCATCGAGCGTAATGAGTTGTCGTTTCTCGACGTAATGTTGGAAGGCGAGGGCTTCAATGTATTCCTGGATGCCCCAAGTGATCTGGTACTGGTAGCGCCAGGCGTTCAGGCCGGAGACGTCGGGGACGATGGATTTGAAGAGGTTGTTGATGCGGGAGGAGAGGTCGGCGACTTCTTTGGTGACGGATTTAGGGACGGGGGCATTGAGGTTGCGAACTCTGGATATTGGTTAGCAACGGTCGTTGGCTGGGACGAAACCGCTGCAGAGTGTTTTCACCTTTGTAGAGAGAAAATGCTAGAACACGGTCGTCAGTTTGATTGTTCTCTTTCTGTCCAGTAAACAGTACTGGCCTGTGTACGTACATCTTCTTACTCAACGCTGTAATGTCGCGCGATGCCTTGACAACCCGTTCCCGACGATCATGGTGCTCGTCCAATTCGCCTCGAAAGAACGTAAATAAGGAGTGAACCGACGACTCTTGCTCCGGGCTTGTCATTTCTGTGTCTTCCAGTGGCCTTTCAATCACATTTCCTTCCCACGATCGTTTGCTTGCGGCCATCGTCTGCTCTGTCGTCTGATCTGTCGTGTGAGTGCGTGCTGGCGTGATGCGGCTCTGGCGCAGTTTGGCTGTTTTGGGCAGGCGCGCGCTATCGTCATGCCAAGAGATATTGGATCACGTGCAGTGACTGTGTTTGCATTGTTTGACTCTTTCCAGATCGGGAAATATCTCGCTGTCGTCCGACCTCACCTCTTCGTCTCTGCCATTCTCGACTTTACATCCTTTCAACATGATGTCGCTGGATGGATTCAGACCGAGTTCAGATTGCCATGAACAGCAGCATCGTGCCATCGTGATGATCCGGGAGGGCTCGTGCTTCGGCCTTGTTCCTTCAGACGTTGCCGAGGCCGAGTGGACCGTGGGCGTAACCTCTTTCAGCGCGGGATCTCAAGCCGTCGAGCTTCGTTGCTGGTCTTATTGGCCTAGGATTTGACCATTATCAACCAATCATGACACAATTTCGCACACGGTTCAAGAGGGCAGCCGCAAGGAATCTTTTGGAGCACGGAAAATGCGGAGTGTCTGGGGCGACTAGGAAGTCCCTCCGTGGTATAGATCAGGAGCATTATTGGCATCCATCTTCATCGCATCAGTACCGACAAGATACATATAAACCACTTTGCGCCTGGCCAGTTCCTCGAGAGTGTTTAACCTTGAAGATGTCCATGTTCCCGTCTTCTGGTGAAACTTCGACAGGCTAACTTTAGTTTCCCCCTCGCTTATCCTATCAATGCCGCAATCTTCTGGAGCTAATCAATTCGCCCCCTCTCGAATTTGGACGTCCTCTCAGTGCTTTTTCGGGGCTGAGATGATGGCCTCACAATTTTCCCATTTCGCAGGACTACACTTGCGAGCAAGTCTCGCGCCATTTCGTTGAGGGATACTTCGTACTCATTGACGACGGCATTGGATTATCGCTGTTTGTCTGGCTGTTAAACTATGACCAGAATGGTGTTTCTTCGCTCTCTTATTGACCCAGCTCGGTAACTACATCGCTCGACCCCTTATCGCATTTCAGGCTCAAGATTTCAGCCTCAAAAATCGGACTTGTCCAGCAGACGAATTTGCAGACCGCCCCAGATTTCCTGCGAGTCACAGGATCTTAGTTCTACTTGTAAATACGGTTATTGATCGCATCGATGTTCCACATATTCGAGGGGTTCGAGAATCCCGAGAAGGCTCGGAGTCAGAGCCGCGACGGTCGTGGTAAGGCTGGAAAGCGATCCTCAACATTACGCGCCTGCGAACAATGCCGTCGTCGCAAGATTCGCTGCGATGGGGAACAGCCATGCGAAGCGTGTCAGTGGTATAAAAAGACGGAACTGTGTCACTATTCGGATCCACGTCCCTCTAGAAGGTATCGTTCTTTTCTTTGTTTCTGGGGTGGGACTCGATCATGGTCTACTTGATATGATATCATCTTGAGACAGTTCATTTTATTGCGATTTGCAAGTCGTGCATTGTCTAACGAAATTTAACGATGTAAATAGACATGTCGAAAGATTGTCGTCAACCGTTGAAGAGTATCGTGTCGTTTTCGAGAGACTTTTCCCGTCGATCCCGTTACAATCCCTTTCCAACCTCTCGAGGGAACAACTCCTAGAACTGGCCACAAATGGCCACCCGCAAACCGAGACCTCCCCTCCTATCTCCGCATCGAAATTGCCACCTACTACTGATAATCATGCAGCCTCCTTTCCTCCAGGGGACGAGAATTTGGAGTCCCTTCAAACGATGCCTGATGATTCTGTTGGGACCTGCGAATCGCGTATCCCTGATCTTGTGGCGACAGTATCTGACGACGTGAATTCACTATCTCTATCGACGAAACGACCTTCGACATATCTAGGCATATCTTCTGTCAATGCAGTAATGCGGGTGATGATGTGGATTGATCCTGAAAGCTCTCATCACTTTTCAGCTAGCCCTGATCGGAATCCCCGTTTAAAGAGAGAAAAGCCGCTGCCTCCAGAGAGCTGTTCATGGTCCCTCAACACCCCGGCATCCGATACGAACCATGTGGAAGTAAATACCATGCAGCTTATCGACGCTTATTTTGCATATTTCCACCCATTCGCCCCTTTGATGGACGAGCAAATGTTTCGCGAAACCGTCTTGATTGGCAAGAGATCCGATCCACGCTGGCTAGCACTTCAGAACATAGTGTTTGCACTCGGGAGCATCGCCGCTTATACAGCAAATGACACATCCCACGAGTCTTATTATCTGAGAGCAAGGCATTATTTGAGCATGGACACCTTAGGTACTCCACACTTGGAAACCATCCAAACGCTCGCATTGATGGGAGGCAACTACCTACACTATATCAGCCAGCCAAACTTGGCGCATTCTCTCATGGGAGTCGCTTTGCGCATGGCCACCATGCTTGGTTTGCACAAAGAATTCACGGGCAATCAGGAACCATCGAGCCAAACCAATCAAAGAAAAAGCTCAGTCGAGTTGCGAAGGAGGATTTGGTGGTCTCTCTTCTGCCTAGATACCTGGGGCTATATGACGCTTGGTAGGCCGAGTATGGGACGATGGGGCCCTGGTATGACGGCCAAATTACCTCAATGTCATGGCAACGGCGTGCGTATGACCTTCCCTACTTTCTAATTAAACATTCACTGACAAAATGTTTTAGGAACTGGAATTTTGTGTTCTCTCGTTGGTTGAAAATGCCCGATTTTGCAAGATTGCTACCCAAGTGGGGGATGCTCTTGCGGCCTCTCCCATCGTCACTCACCCAGAAATGGTCAGTCTTGACAATCAGATGGTTGAGTGGTATAACAGCCTTCCCCCACTCCTGAAAGATCACGAACCATCTTCCGATGCCATTTCCACGACACGAACCGTGATGCGATGGCGGTATCAGAGTCAACGTATTCTTCTTCATCGTCCGGTTCTATTAAGTTATGCCATGCGCCGTATTCCCTACGTTGCCCTTCGGGCAGAGGAAAGATATGCCATTGACAGATGTCGGATGGTCGCCGACGAGACGGTCCGCGACGTCGCTGCTACGACTCGACTAAACCAAAAGACAGGGTGGAATGCCGTTTGGCTCCTCTTCCAAGCCACACTAGTCCCCCTTCTTGGACTTTTCATCGCGGATAACACCGCAATTCACGCACACGCCACGCTGGATAGTTGCAGAAACCAAGTAGAAACCGCCATGGCTGCACTTGAACGGTTAGAACCCTGGAGTCCAACCGCCAAGAGGACTCTAGAAGTAGTCTCCAAAATCCTGGACGCCAGCCAACGTGCCCGCAATACCACCGCTAGCAGCTTTACCTCTGGGAGTCAGGCGCGCACTCCCAGTGTCAGTTCCCAATCCATGACGCATTCGACAGGGTCGGCGAGCACGGCCCCTCTTATCCATACGATGAGTACACCAGCTGTTGCTCTTGGCAATACTGGCTTCGAGGGGTACCAGAACGTTGCCCCGTACATGGAACAGTCACCGCAACAGATGCTGGATTATATCACGTGGAGTGATGGTAGTATCTGGCCTGGTGTGCAGGAGGGATTCTACCCACCTCAGGCGGCTCCGGTGGCGGTGTTTGGGCAGGGCGAGGAATTCCTTAAGCCGCTTGACCACGGCACTGTGGTTGCTGGAGGTGGAGGGCAGATTTATAGTGCTGGTTATGTGGCACCTAACGTCGCGCAGTTTCAGTGAATGTACATATATACCACCAATGACAATTGAGAGCATTGAAAATGTATGCTTTCTTTCTTTAGATATTGAGATGAAGCACGAATGGGGTCGATCTCACATGATGCAATTGACATCTGGATCTCACCAAAACAGACTTAATATCATTCAGATCATTCATTCAAAGTCCCTAAAGGCAAATGACTGCAGGCCAGAAGGCCCAACCACTTGACCTTTATAGCTATGAGTTGAAACAGTGATGCCGAAGCGCAATATCAGAGAAACGAATGGAACTGCGGCAGCAAGACAAGAAAAATATTCATCTCTGATACCTCCCTACTCTTCACGCCGCAAAATGCATGCAGGAATGCCAAAGATGGCTCTCGTTCCCAAAAGGCCCACGTCTATTGGCCACTGCCGTTGTAAAGGAGCCTGTTCGTGGTACCAGCACCGGGATTCCTGATATAACCTCGCGACAACTGGATAAGGCGACCGCAGACAGCACCGGGAGCGATACGTTGGGAGGACATCATGGCAGCGCCGACGCCAGCGACGTGGGGTGCGGCCATGGAGGTTCCGGATAGGGTTCGAGTGCCGCCGCCGGGCGCGGTGGAGATGATGTTGGTGCCGGGAGCGTAGAGTTTGACTGTTTACGTCGTCAATGGGGGTTATGTATTCAAGGTACCTGATTGTGTGTTTGGCACAGGGGAGTGACAAGGGGAAAGGGAAACGGGCGTGAACATACTGATATTTCCCCAATTGGAGAAAGAGGCCTTGCCATCGTTTTCAGTGGAGGCGGCAATAGTGCAGACGCCTGGAGCAGAGGCCGGAGAGACGTTTGCAGCGTTTTGCTGTGAGATATGTTAGAGCATGCTTTATGTGGATAAGTGGCTGGAAAGCTTCTTCTTACGTTTTCATTCCCAGCTGCAACAGCAAGGAACATACCAGCCCTGACTGCGTTTGTGCAAGCTTGATTGGTAGCGCTTGATCTTCCACCGCCAATGGAGAGGTTCATGACAGCTCTTCCAAGAGCATTGGTCTGGCGCGCGTGGTTCACAGACCAGTTGATACCTTGGATGATACCACTGTTCGACCCGGAGCCTCGATCGCTGAGGACCTTGACTGAGACAATTCTGGCTCTCTTGGCAATACCAAACCTGGTCCCGGCAACTGTACCTGCGGTGTGCGTTCCGTGGCCGTTGCCGTCCGTGTTGGAGCCACCAACAACATTGATACCCCATATGGCACGGCCACTGAAATCAGGGTGTCGAATGTCAATTCCAGTATCAACTCCGTAGAAGGTGATACCTGCACCGGCAGTTTCATCGTAGACAAAGTCTCGGCTGCCTCTCTGACGATGAGAGACTCTGCCGAGGCCCCAGGAGGGGGCATTCCGTTGAACGGCGAATCCACTCAAATGAACCTCACGGTCATGCTCGACGTAATCGACCTAGCGCGTGGAATCCATCAACTTAGTCTTCGCTAGTGGAATGGGACGCTGGTGTCTAACTTACATTTTCATCTTTGAGGATTTCATCCAGGGTCTCGCGATCAAATGATCCACTGTAGCCATGCCATCCGTCAATCTTATATACATGCTTCAGACCGCCAGTGGTTGTAGATCCTCGCTTGCTCAGCTTCTCGTGGTGGACATTGGTGGCCCAGGTGACATGGGAGTCAAAGTCGAGAGACGAGACGGAATCCTTCATGACCACAATATATGAGTCTGGGATGATATCCTTCTCGTCACCGGCGCTCAGCAGTTGTGCAGCATCCACAACTGATAGAGCAACAAGTGCCGTCACGGCAAAGACCTTAACGAAGCCCATATTGAGAATAAATGATTGGAAATGATGTGGTCTGAAATCCCATTCACTGACCGACCTCAAGTGGCCAGAGTAACGGGGAAACAGACGCTTTTAAGAGCAACTGGAAGACTGCTGCATACTGGAGACCATACAAAGGCCAAGATCACCAGGGCTCACGGTCACGGTGCCTGAAAAAATGTGAAGGCCCCAAGATATGACATTGTAACCATTATGGCATGGCTGAACATGGCTGAATGCGATATACCCATCCGCCCCGACACGAGGCAGTGACACAATCGATAGTATTGCTACTGTGCACATATTGCGCATCTCCGTATTTCATAATAGCTGCTAGCAGAAAAAGGACCTTGGCAAAGGAAGTGCCGCGGAGAAAGAGAAAGTGAACAGCGTAGGCACCAGGGAATGAGGTGGGTATCACGGAGAAGTAGGAAGCAAGGAAGAAATTTAGAGTCTCTAGGATCTCGCACGCATACGAATAAATCCAGCGTTGCAATCGGTAGACTTGGGATCTCATGGTCCGTGGGGACAGTTGTGCTTGAAGCTATTCATTGGTGATAACATTTCGTTGCGTGCCTTTCGAGCACAGCGGGGTGGTGTGTTTTGTTCCCGAGAAGTGTCATCTCTCGCTCTCTGATGCTCCTCTTGGTTAGAAGCCACAGTTGTCAGGCTAGTGAGATACCCCTGTCCTTGTGTGCTTGTGCGCACTTGGCACGATTTGCGCCCCCTGATACAAATCCAAACATGGCAAACATCAATCTCATGTTTTCCGACCTTCACTGAAGGCTGCTCCGCGTCCTCTCCAAATTAAGAGTGATAATTTTTGGCGAGGGCTCAACGCTAAAAAAGCAGAAGAAATATATGTGACGCATGATTCATCGTCTTCAATTTGGGTGCAATTCCGTACAGCTTGGTTTAGAAAACCCGCAGCCCAGAACTACCAAGCCGCCCATGTCCATGTCATGAGAGAACGGAGGGCGCCGAAAGCATGTTTCTGGGCACAATCGGTCCGACCGGACAGGGTTGTTGGTTCTTTGCTTTGCCCTCTCCATTCCGAAAATGCAGTTTTCCGGATGCAGAGCCGGATTAACCCATGCAACAGGCTCCTGACCAACAGTGCTGACCCCCTGCTTGTATCCCCCAACCCTGCCTCCCTTGTCTCGGCGGAAGATCTCCCAGATCGTGGGAGACGGTTTATTCCATGTCTATCCAATCACACGAAACCCATACACGAAGGACCTGACTGCGTAGCATGGGTACTTCGAGATCAGTGACATTTACCTTGCCAGGTCCCAGGCAACCCGAAAGTGGGCGCTCTTAAACGGCATACTCCTCAGTGGGGGCTTCAATCATTGGAGCTCACCATGCTTTCCCCGCAGATCATTTCATCGCTTTTGTCTAAGCGTCTGTCATATGCCCGTCCCTCTGCTCAATTTGCTGGGGATTTCAGAGAATCTGTTAGCGGGGTTCGGGTGTAGACTTGGGCCGAGCTCCATTATTATTCTGAGATTTATAAGGTCAACTCAGAAAAAGTCAATATAACGCTCTTTCATGGGACCCACACACCTTCTCTAAGAATGGCCTCCCACACGCTTTCCAATCCTTCAAGCTTCGCCCTACGTTATCGTAACCACAAACCCAAAAGTCTGAGCAAAAACACACGGAGGCGGCCCGACCACATTGACCCAGAACGCAATGGCATGGCGGTGAGCTTATTATCATCAAAATGACTGACAATATGGCGTTCGTTAGCGAGTCCAGAAAAAGTCACTGGCCAACTTGACTAAAAAACCCTGGCTGCTATTTCGGTTATAAAACGGTCAAATGGGAACAGGCCACTCCGGTCGGTAGAGCAAGCCGATTTATTGAATAATTCCAAAAGATGCTTTTAGGCCCTTTCGAGAAGACCCTTGTCTGGTGCATGTAACCCTGAGGTTTTTGCGAGCTATTCTGATGATGCCTCAATCGTTCACTCGTGGACCTTCTCGTATAGGAAGTGCCTTGTCAGTGACAAGACATTATTCCTATGACGTGTATTTTGTGGCGGAAGCCCTCAGGATATGTCACAAATCCTGAGAACCCTCAGGCATTTTATTCTTCCGAACCGCCCTTGGGGTGCTCTTTATGCAAATTGCTGTTTCTTGTAGTAGTCCCAATCTTTCCGTCCACATCGTTGTCAGTTCGAACGGTCTCAGCTTCATGTAATTCCTCTCCATCTATGGGGGTTTGCGGCATCAACTTCATTGGCCCAGAGTGACCGAAAGGGATTGTACCTGACAAGCATGTACCGAGCCTCACAAATCTTAGGTTGCACTCAGTCACCAACCAGTCTTGTCAACACTGCCACATAGTGTCAGAGTACATCTTGGCCACATGTCAAGCAGTTGGTATGTATCCGCCGCTTGTAAGTATGACCAAGGGAAACAATGAGCCGTTTTTTCAATAGTAAGGGGCCCCTGGCCCAGCTTGAGTGGCATACGATGCTCGAAATTAGCAAAATGTGCCTGACAGGAGGATATTGGGATTAAAAAGGCCGATTTTCTTCCAACTCTTTTTCGACATCCCGTACTGCAAGGAGCAGCAAAATATAGAGGAAGAGGTAACAGGAGTGAAGAGACTCAAGAGGCGTGAACGAGGACCACACTTTTCCTCCAGCGCTTCTACAAATCAGTAACAACGAGCGCTCAAATCCATATTGAGTGTCCCTGTTCCCTTGTTCAATGGATATGGAGTGAAAACAAACCCCACTTATCTTTTGCGGCAGATGCAGGTGCAGGCTATATTAGGCCAATGGACCTTGGTAAATCTTGGACATTTGATGAAAAAGAAAGACTCGTGAGCATGTAACGTGGAAGGTCCACTGCTGATATCTTGACTTCTCGACGGAGCGGCATGATCTACATGGGTGTTGCGTCAGGATGCATCCCAAAGACGGACGAATCCGCACTTGATTAGCAATTCGTCCATCGCAAACCCAAAGCAGGAGTTGATAAAATGCACATTGCTGCCGCTAGCTCGTGCAGCAAGAATGCATGTGCTCAAAGTAACGACAAGAAGAAACGAAACGGATTTTGGAGAGTTACATGCTCCTCTTCATCTTTCATCCCCAGCGAGATCAAGCCAGCTGATGGCTGCACAATCCTATGGCCTCGTACTTTTCTTACTCGGGCCAGCTTCAAGGAAGATGAAGTGACTCAAAAAACGAAATGTTTGTTTCGGCCATACCGTTTGCCGTGCCATATTGCAGAGACGAGGTAGAGTGGACCGAAGCAATCGAGGGTATCAAAACAGTCTAACTAACCAGGTCAAAAGATCTGAGCAGTTTAGAAGCGTATCACGAAAGCGAAAACGACAATCACAGATGATGGTGAGTTGAGGCGTGAGGTTGATTGACAGTCGTCTTGATCCACGACGTCTTGTGCTTAGTCATCCAGGTCAAGGTGAATAACAAACTGAAATCTAACCTCATTTTTGCATTTGCGTTCCTTTTACTCGATTTTCGATGGTATAATTGCGGGTCATTGCACCGCCGTTATTAGTTCTTTTATCCATTTTCCCCCAAATTGAGATGGCGAGCAACCTGCGGGCTCAATGATTCTGGCCAGCCGCGCTGTGCGAAACTAGGGACAAGAAGGCAGAACTTCCGGTAGTTCTGAGCAAAAGACCTCCCTCGTTGACTTATAAATACCAGAAAAAGGAGATCAATATAACAGCTCCCACCATGGTACCGTCCTTCTTTTCCTCGTCTTCTCGGGTTTTCACTGCTGCAGTCGCATTGCGTGTTGTCCTTCTCTTCTACGGACTCTATCAAGATGCCCATTCTGCTATGAAATACACCGATATTGACTACTTTGTCTTCACCGATGCTGCAAGGTTTGTGTCCAAGGGCCAGTCGCCCTACGACAGGGCTACCTATAGGTACACTCCCCTGCTCGCTTGGCTACTTGTGCCAACTGCATGGACTGGTCCAGGCCTACTAAGCGGCATCTGGTTCTCGTTCGGCAAGGCATTGTTTGCGTTTTCGGATATCGTTGCCGGGTGGCTGATTATGCAAGTTCTGATAAAGCATCAGAACATGGATATGACTCGCGCATTGAAGTACGCAAGTATCTGGCTGTTGAACCCGATGGTGGCGACTATCAGCACGAGAGGAAGTTCTGAGGGATTGCTGGGAGTAATGGTGATGGCGCTGCTGTGGGCGGTCTTGCAGAGAAGGGTGCTACTAGCTGGATTTCTGCTAGGTCTCGGAGTTCACTTCAAGATCTATCCGTTTATCTATGGGCCGGCGATTATTTGGTATTTGGATGGCAGCAAAGATTACGAGAACCAGGCTGAAGGTGAAGGTGAAAACAAAGAGTCTGGCTGGTCCAAACGGATTTTGCGATTTGCTACGCTTGACCGGCTTGCTGTCACCTTGGCGGCGTTCATCGTGTTTTTGACGTTGAACTTGGGGATGTATCTGATTTACGGGTTCCCGTTCTTGCAACATACCTTTTTGCACCACCTCACTCGCGTGGATCATCGACATAACTTTTCGCCCTACAACATCTTGCTATATTTAGCTTCCTCGGATGCTGCGAAGGGTCTCCCGCGTAATAATCTCGAGTCGCTTGCGTTCATCCCACAGCTCAGTCTATCGGCAGTTTTGATTCCTCTTGTACTCGCAAAGAAGGATCTTGCAGGGAGCATGTTGGCCCAAACATTTGCGTTTGTTGCATTTAATAAAGTGTGCACTAGCCAGGTAAGCTATCTTCAATGCTATGATGATGGATTTGTTGTGCTGACGACCGTGTAGTACTTTTTATGGTATATAATATTTCTTCCGCTTTATCTTCCATATTCCTCCTTTGTGGAACGCCCTGTTTTTGGCCTTACCGCCGCCACTCTATGGGCTGTCGCGCAGGTATGTATTGCGAATTGGAGTCAGTCTCTCGTTCGACTTTACACCAAATTAACGTTGTATCTAGGCTCTTTGGCTCCAGCAAGGGTACAAGTTGGAGTTTCTTGGCATCTCAACCTTCGTGCCGGGCTTATTCCTCGCGTGCTTGGTATTTTTTGCGGTTAATGTGTGGATTCTGGGAGTTATCGTTTCTGACGTTGGAACCTATCGCTACCCTCAAAATGCTGGAAACGAACCGAAACCCATTATAGTTCATCAAAAGAAGAAGGATTGACGATGCGAATAAACCCACGGACAGTTAACAGTTCCAGATTTGCGCGCCGACTGAAATGACTATTGGCGTGTGGTCGCCTCCACTTGTAATATTTCCCATGGATCAAAGCCATATATGGCCTCTTCATTTTCTTGCCTTAATCAGCCGTAAATTATCTCCTTCGACTTCCATAATTCCTCCGTTTCCAGGGAGCGTGACTTACCTAAGCAATGTCCACGTGGAGAGCCCTACTGACCCACCGACTCCGCATTAGTCTAGCCCTACTGGGCTTAGTGCCCGCCTAACGCCCCGGCCTGCAGCCAACCAGAGCGCGTTCTCGGAATGTCTTGGATGTGTCGGCGGGGCGCTAGCGGACGGCATTCTAGACTCCACTGCAAAACTGAGACTGCGCGCCAAGGCTCCCCTCACACAGCCTTCGTCCTTCATCATCATCGCCCGTCGTCAATCACATCATCACTTCCCACACCCCTATTACTCACTCCCTGTCACTCGCCGCGACCTGCAAAAGCCTTCACTTCTCTGTTCCTATTCACTTGGACGTCATTCGTGCTACTTGGTTTCATTCACTGCCCTCACTTTCTGTGAGAACGCAGCCTCTTCATCTTTCCGTGTCGAGCCTCTCTTCTTTCACTCACCCGTTTGTCTCGTAAAGATACCCTTCGTACGCCTTGTTAAAATTTATTTCGTGACGCCTACTCTTTCCTCTTGGTGCTAGTAACTATCCTCCACGCCAGCATCTTTCAGTCGCGTAGAAAAGGTGAGTTGTGAGCCCAGACAAAGGGCTGCTGTTTGACCCTGCGCCCAAAAACGGATTTCAGAATCCATCCTCGATTAGGAAACTGATCGTGAGAGCTCAGGCCATGCTAATAATGGAATGAAACAGCTAGTATCGCCGACAAAAGTCTTCTCTCGCGACGTGGCCTGTTTGCCAGTTTGCGTTCAATGAGGTTTCCTTAGATGCCCAACGACCCAGCAAGGCTGAAATGATGCTCTCTGCTGTCCCGCCCTCCCTTGTTGCCGTCGACCCTCTCTCCAAACAATCCTCTTCTTCAACCCTCGACGCACATACTTCAGAGATATGTGCCTCCTTTCAACCACTGCTCAAAAGATCGTCAGATTCTTTCGTTTCGCAGGCAGTATCAGTTGAACTGGAGATGTCGGATGCAGGGTACTCGCCCTTGCAGCTAGACGATCTTCCAACTGAGATTCATGAAGCCGTGCTGGACCATTTGTTCGGTGTGAGAGGCGCTGCTCTCGCATCTGTTACCCCCACCTCGTCGACTGCCTCGAGTTGGAGTAAGACTCTGCGTCACCCACGTCGAAAAGCTTTGTCGGACCTGGCATTGGTCTCGCGTACTTGGCGACCCCTGGTGCAAGAAAGAATATACCGGCACAGTCAGTCAAACTTATCCCCCTTTTCTATGTTTATGTTTGTGGACTAACGCACGCACGCGCAGTTCAAATAAAAGGCACCACAGATGGACTGCAAGAAAGTGCAGAATGGTTCAGCTCCCACCCGCATTTAGGCCCATACGTCCGTCACATTGAGATCTGGGTTCCCGTTTGGGGTGACCGGCTCCCCAGGCCACACGGTTTACCACAAAATCGACGAGAGGCCTTTGGTTGGGAGAGTCAGCCGCCTGCTGATTCTGTCGCTTTACTTCAAGCTGTGACTGACGGCATAGAACATGGTCGCACAAATCACAATTTTAGATTCGCCAATCGCAATGCTACTTTACAGCAGATATTCTACCATGTCGCGTGCTTCTTCCCGGATGCCAAGATGCTTACCTTGGAGGGAGGGCACTGCAAGAAGCCACCAATGATCAGGCATTTCTGCGAGGATTCAAAAGATGAGCGCCTTTTAGAGCCGTTGCCTAACATTCAGACGTTCATCATGAGAGGTGCATGGAATATTATGCGAGAATATGAGCACTGGTGCAACATCGCGTCTGCACTCCCTAATATTCGCGAATGGAACTGCACTTATGCCAAACCAAAACGCGAGGCGCAAGCCACCATCTCGAAGATCCTGACAACCTTCCCTCGCGGCCTATCTCGACTTAACATTAGCCTTGAAGGGTTTTGCAGCAAAACGAATTCTCAATCGCGATGGTTGGGGGGACCTCAAGTAGAACGACACCTTTGTCGCTTGCTGGGAGATATCGCCCCGCAGCTTGAGTCTCTGACGTTTACTGGCAAAGTATGTGCAACGTTATTCACCGCCGCACGGACTGCCACGATCAAGAGCGAGATGAGATCGAGATTGAAGGCAATTGACCTTGTAGTCAAGGCTTGCTGCTGTGAACAAGCGAAGCCTGAGGGCAATCTAAATTTTGTCAGCGACCACTCTGGAATTACCAACATGACCTTTGTCAATGCTTTCGAAAAGTTGATCATTGCTGCGGTGAGGTCGCTAGACACTCTGACTGCCGTCCAGTTCATGAGAATCCGATACATCGATCTCGATTCCAACTGTGGTCTCCTCAATCCTTACTACCAGCTGGTTGGCAATAATTGCACGGGACTGTGGAGTGAGGAGATTCTGGAAACCCTTCACGCAGCCCGTCCGTCTGCTCAGTTTGAGGTACTGGACGACGGCATTCTCCCAGAATACGGATTTAACCCACACACAGGTGCGGCGGCTTATCCTCGCAGTCGACCTCGCAGTATGAGAGCCGGCGCGTACGAGGTCATTGCCGATAAAGCAAAGTCCTAGACAACTGGACTACTGACATGAGGGCGACATACATTGTCTTTCTCCCCCTTTTACATTGTGATTGAAGATTTCTTCCCACAGGTTTCATTGCAACTTGATTCAATACGAATATACCACTCTGTACTGATTAGCGAGCCATCTCATTTCCCTCTTTTTCTTTTTTCATCTCTCTCGTCATCTCTCGTTTCGGTGTGGTTTTCTCTGGCAGCATTTAATTGTAATACCGGTTGCAGTGGCGGTGAGCTGTTCAATCTTTGGGAGCGTTAGGGATAAACATCATTCCGATTTGCCCGTCAAATCTGAGACCAAGCACATTTCTCTTTTTTTTCCTTTTTCATTAAAGATCAAAAAAATCTTCATTATTTTTTAGAATCGAAGCAGAACATCTTATTATTCCATCTTAGATTCTTATCCAAACGAAAAGCAGGCAAATCTGATGGGCTTCCCGAGGCCCCGCTTACATAACTAACCAACGCCCGGAATGCCGAAACATCTCGGGCCTTTTGAACATGCAACCTTAGTAGTGCGGCAATGTGAGAAAACTACAGGGAAAAACACGCGAACACCGAACTGCCGAGATTCGGCGACGTTGAGGGTGCGTTGCAAGCTGGAGGGGAGAGCGCGGGCGCTTAGGCTGCTTGGCTTGGCCGTCGATGTTTTGATATGAATCCA
The DNA here is from genome assembly GCA_029850275.1 of Chrysosporium keratinophilum. Classification (NCBI taxonomy): domain Eukaryota; kingdom Fungi; phylum Ascomycota; class Eurotiomycetes; order Onygenales; family Onygenaceae; genus Chrysosporium; species Chrysosporium keratinophilum. The sequence goes on from JARBIX010000012.1 coordinate 2,155,912, forward strand.
AGGAGTTGGAGTTAAAGGATTAGGGAGAAGATACAGCCGCATATAACCTGGACCGCATACAGGAGAATATGTTTTGGAATATATTCTGAGCAAAGGTACCCCAATACCCACTTGAGGACAAAAGAGAGAGGAGCTGTATCAAGGGACGACTACTTCTCTGAACCCAGGCCAATTCTCTCGGTTGGGTGCTGCAGATATGGAGTTTGATCGAACTTCGTTTACTCCTCCCCACGAGGGAGATAATATTCTTCCCTTGTCGCCTTTCTTTTCTCGACTGGTTCGCCATGCGCACAGAAAACCTCCACGGTTGGCTATTAGAGATGTGAATCTGGGCATTGAAAGGTCTTACCTTCAGCTTGTGTCTGATTCCCTTGCGCTTAGGAATACGCTGCGCAAGAGCCTGGGGCAAAAGACTATGAGGGACTTGAAGGATGGGAAGGAAGTATATGTTGGATTGTTCGCAGCTGGGGGGTATGAGTACGCCGTTGGCTTCGTGGCTATTGTCGCGCTGGGGGCGGCTGTAGTACCGATGAGTGAGCACTCCCTTTCCAGGAGAAAAGGGCAAGGAAGCTAACGGGATAAACGCAGCACTCCTCCTACCAGTCCAGGAGGCGTCATATTTCATCCTCAAGGCGCGCTGTGTCGCTATTCTCGCCTCAGCTGCAGGCCAAAAATTCGGTAATTCACTGAGCCAGTTTATGAAAACCAGCCCTGAAAGAATCGATATACCCCGCATCTCCATCGCACAATCCCTCCAGGACTTCTCACCACTAGCCCCAGAAGACATCCACCTCTCCACCGACCGCTACCTCGACGACAACGCCGCCGGCGTCGTCATCTTCACCTCTGGCACGACCGGCCCTCCCAAAGGCGCCGTCATGAAACGCGCCTTCTTGCACGACTGCTCCGAAGAGATCAACGACCACTTCAGAATCACCGAGTCGGACGTGATCCTGCACGTGCTGCCTGTCCACCACGCCACGGGCGTGGGGATTAATTTTCTTCCATATATCTTCGCCGGTGCGTGCGTCGAGTTCCGAAGCGGGAGTTTGGACATTGCTTGGCTATGGGAGCGATGGAGACGGGGAGGTGTGACTGTGTTTTCGGGTGTGCCGACGATATACATGCGCATGATGCGGTACTACGAGCATACATTGGCATGTTTGCCCGAAAACGAGGCACAGAGCTACGTTGAGGGTGCGAGGCGGTTACGGATCCTACTCTGCGGCACGTCTGCGTTGCCAGAGCCAGTGGGCCAGTTCTGGAGCGGGATATTGGGACATGACGGTCGTGCGAAACGGCGTATCCTGACGCGATACGGGTCGACGGAGGCGGGCGCGATCTTTAGAACACCACTTGAGTGCGAGGGCGTTCCGGAAGGTAGTGTTGGTCATCCTGCACCGGGAGTCACTGTGAAATTGTCCAATGGTGATGAAGGTGAGATTCTCGTCAAGAGTCCCTGGATGTTTGCCAAATACCTGCACGACCCCGCTGCTACGGCTGCTGCACATGATGAAGATGGTTTCTTTCGAACGGGCGACATTGCTCGGCGAGAAGGCAGGAACTACTTTATCATGGGCCGGTCGTCGATTGATATTTTGAAATCGGGAGGGTATAAGATTTCTGCGCTGGATATTGAGCGGGAGATTCTCTCACTGCCGTATATCAACGAGGTCATGGTCGTTGGCGTCGCTGATGAAGAGTATGGTCAGCGCATTGCGGCAGTGGTGACACTGCGGGACGACCAGAAGATGTATCGATGTGTGGGCAATGATGGACAGGGAAAAGAACTGAGTATTTATGACTTGAGACACGATCTGAGAAGCAGACTGGCGGGGTATAAGATGCCTACAATCTTAAAGATTCTGGAGGGACAGCTGCCAAAAGGCGCGACAGGCAAGGTAATGAAGAAAGTGTTGGGTCCAGAGTGTTTTCCCAAGGATTATCGGAGCGATGCGACGGTGCAGGTTTGGGAGAAACAAACAGCACAAAATGGACAGAATCAGGCAAAATTGTAAACCGATAGTCATTATCAGGCTAATCTCGATATTATCAAAGACTAGAATTCTGTTATTGAATGGATTCATGATTATCGCAACTTGTCACATCCACGCTCCCCTGGCCCACTATAGTCACACCATCTTCAAAAACCACTCGACAAGACACAATGGCATACACAGACTATATCTTAACCTTCGCCGCAGTATTCGTCTGTCGACTATGCACATAACTTATCCGCTGAAACTTCACCATCGCTTCACCCCAAAGCTCAGCTCGCAAAACGCCATATACCCTGAATTACCCATTAGCACTCTAATCTCGAGCAACGAAACAGGGAAAAAAAACTCACCCCATCTTCGCCTTGGGCGCCCACTTCTCCGCCAACTCCATCGCTACATCAAACATCCTCTCCGGCTCCGCAACAGCATCCACAATCCCATCTTCCAACGCCTCCTTGCCCGTCCACCGATGCGCTTCGAGCAGCATTTTGCGCGCAATTTTGGGTCCCAGTTTAAGACGTGGTAATGCTCCAATGCCGTCAAAGTGCATGCCCAGGTTGACGGGTGGCATGGAGATGATTCCACGTTGGGAGTTCATGACGCGGTAATCGTGGGAGAGAGCGAAAGGGCAGGCGCCGCCGAAGGTGTGGCCGGTGAGAAGGGCGATAGTTGGGTATGGGAAGTCAAGGATGGTATGGAGCATCTTGAGGCATGATTAATTTAAGATCGGATGCAAGGCAATGGTCTGGTTTGTGGGTGGGTGTTGAGACATACGGGATAGAAACCGTCCGTATTTGCAAAGGGGTTTTCATCTTGCTCCTCTAGTTCAAGACCCTGCCAATACATGCAATAGTAATTAGAGACCCAGCATCTCCCAATTCATGATATGACGTTGGAACTAGCGTACGGTACACCAGAATTTCGCATCATTTCCTCTCGTGATGACTGCGCCCTCAGAATCAGGTCCCAATATCTGCTGCACCGTACGGAAGGCTCTGATGATTTCCTGGCAGTACCATGAGTTCAGCCTATTCTCCGGCGATTTTTGCATGGTAATGACAAAGACATCGCCATGTCGAGTGAGAAGAAGATTGCGGAACTCGGGGATATCCGTCATGGCCACGGTTTGGCAGCTTGGACGCAAATGATATCTATCAGTGCTGAAAGAGAGAACTCGAGTATCGTCCAGTCTGCAGCGCCAAAGAACGTTCGCTCTCCAGACAAAGCTCGAATGTTGTTGCTTGCTTGTCCCCCGCACGTCACACGCTCTCTTCACGGCACTTCCGCAGCTGTTTGCCTCCCTAGACCCCGGGCCGAAGGTGCTGAAGAGCCGAATAACCGGGACAGTCAAAGTGCCGAGACCCCACGTCTTGGCAGATTAGTCAGACGAGCCAAGGCCTGGATGGACCGTGCACTCGGCATGGGAATTCGTCCCAAAGCGGAAGGAGCCGAGATCACCACGAGATATCGTTGTTCCAGTCCCAGCCTCTGAGAAGCCAGTTGCCCATGCCCTCGTACTGATTGTATATCAGATCCTCTGTGGCTTCAGCCGCTTCACCGCCCATGGCTGCCTGCGTGTTATTATCAACGACGGTCGCCAATGGAAGATATTCATCCATCGCGGCTGCAGCGTCCATCGGCGTCTTCAGCTCCGCCAAAATACCCGCAGTCATCATGTCTGACACTGTTCGGGCATACTGGTCGTCTTCTGGTCGTCCCGAGTCTGCCAGTTCATGCGGATAATTAGCCAGCATCACGTCACCAAGACGACACAGATCTGTGCCAAATCCACTGAAACAGGCCTGTTGATCTGGCGTCAGCGGCGTTGGCTGTGGTCGGTCTGCTGGCCTCAGGACTTTGGGCGCATCTTCAAGCATGCTCTGCATAGCTTTCAAGCTGCCAATGGCCGAGGGCCACCGTTTCGCGAGTTCCTCTTGTGAGTTATAGATAATGCGGAGGTCCTGCTCTGCCCTCTCCCATAAATGCGTATACGGGAAACATGACAGAAGGCCTACTCCAGCGGCTAGCAGATAGAATGTAAAGATCGGCCCAAGAAATCGAATTTCATCGCGTGCCAGGAAGTCTTCAAAAATGCCCGCAACGAAAGACGATGCGAGAATGGCAGCTGCTGAGGGTAGATTGGACGGTGACGTGGGTCGATAAAGAATCGCGAGGGTGATAAAATATGGGACATGCAGTTGTCGAGCCTCGAAATTATAGGGCATCAATACAAGCCTGTGAGCGGGGACTGCCTCGTTTGGACTGTATCGCCGAAACAAGCGAAGAGGCTCCGGTAATTCTCGAGCCCATCGATAGAGAGCGTTCTCAATATGTATGCGCTTCTGACGAGATAGGCTCCGCCGACAGCAGTACTGCGTGAGTTCGCCTAAGAGGGCTGAAACCTCTACATAGGGAATGAATAGTTGCCCATTTGAACTGCTGCCGTAGAAATCTTCCGCTGTCAAAGGCTTCACGTCACTATCCTTTGGGTTGATGGCACGTGGTCGGCCGTGTCCTGCGGAAATCAAACAGTCTCGGGCCTTTAACAAAATGTCAGCTCGTGTAACTCAAAACGTAACAAGTACCAATAGTAATAAACAGAAAAAACTCACATATAGAGTCCACCACAATCTCCTCCGAAGTGGTGCTTCTCGGCCCGGCGGCGGCTCCTTGTGCAGCCCGATCTGATACGCCAACCCAACCCCGATCCGATTCCAGAACCCGCTGGTATTAATCGACACATGTTCCGGCCCTTCGGGGTTATACCAATGCAATATACAAACCGCAGTGATCACAGTAATCGTATTCTTCTCATACCCAGACCAGAACAGCGCCCTTGCCCGCCGATAAAACTCATTCGACGACGCATACGCCGTCACCGCCGGTGCCGAAGAGACTCTACTCGCAGCCAAAAACACAGCCTGAAGCAGCAAAATCGACGGCTGATTCCCATTGCGCTCTGTGAGCCAGCTTCTCTCGACAATAGGCATCCACGGCGAACACCGCTTCATAAAGGTATCTATGAGCCCCTCCCGGACCGCCCGAGGTGGCAAATCAAACGCGTGCTGCAGATGAAGAATCCTGAGATCATCTTCGGTGAGGGATTCCGTCGCTACGGCGGGATATCCCTTGGCTCGATCCTCGTTGAACGGAATGTACTCTGAGCGGCCTAGGAAGGTTGAGTTGGGCGTACTCGGGGCGTACGAACGTGATTCCTGCGCCGGATGCGAGGGCCGAGCAAACCCAGGCACTGCCGTCGTGGCAGCACTAGCAGCAGCAGCAGCGTTTGGATATAGTGACGGTCCATCAGACTCGTGGGCTGCCACAGACGTGGAGGGCGTTTGATTGTTATGTCCCGACGCGCCACCCACCCCGACCGACGATTCCGAGGGGGCGGACGGATGGCCGTCGGCGATGATGGAGCGGCGCTGGTCCCAGTGCAACAAGCCAGAATCCCAGTTTGAGCGTCTATGAGGCACGAGGCCAGGAGTGTCATGTCTTATTTCGGCTTTTGTGGGCGCTGTCGTGGCCGAAAGGCTGCCGTCGCGGTCAGTAACGACCTTGCGGCGTTTGCGCTTTCGTTCGCGGGGGCTATGGAGAAGGCAGGCGTCAGTGTTCATCCGCAAAATCAACAGGAGATCAAAGGTGATAAAAAAGGAGTTCTCTTACGAGCAAGTCCAGTGGTTCCTCACGCAGTTCAGACATTGTAAGCCTCCTTCGGGGTATATGCATCGTATCTATCCGACATCACCAAAATCAGTATCCGGCGAATCTCACAACCGCAAAACGCGCACACACATACCTTCTTCTTATTACACGCGACACACGCGGATGCTGCGCGCAGCCGTGGCGGACTTTCACCAGCCTTGTGAGCAGAAGACGTCGTGGTGGTGGACGACGCATTGTTAGGCACGGCAGCAGCATCTTCAGCAGCATCAGCAGCGGGGGCGGTTGTTGTGGGCGGCGCCGGCTGCGAGACTGAGGCCTCACTCATACGGATTACGCCTTTCTGATCGTGAAGTTCAAGAGCAGAAATCAATGATGCCGTGGAGATGATGATAGCGATAGAGAAAATTACCGGCCAGAGCTGAGAGTGTTCAGTACAAAAATGTAGTGTTCACCGGACGGCAAAAGAAGATCGGAGTTGGGGGGGCTCGGGGCGGCCGCTAACTTTGGGCCCAAGCCTAACTTGACCTCACCAACGCCCGTCGCTGCTTTCACTCCCCTGCCCGCCCGCTGCTGACCAGACAAACCAACCAGTCTGCGTGCGACGGGCATTTTGTTGACCTGGCTCATAGTTGGGTTTTTTAGCGAGCAGGGATTCTCACTTCCGGCCGGGAATTCAAAACTGAAACTCGACTGATCATGCCACGCCCACACCTGCGAGCCTGAACTTTTGTTCACTCTACGGACGGCTTGAAAATAGGCTACAGCACGATATCTCTCGACTTGAAAAAGAACTTCAATTCATTATCTCAATACTCGACTAAGTCTGGAAACCAAACGCAGACCTAAACGGCTACAAGTCCGAATTGCAGCCTCAGCTTCGCAATATTGCACCCAACAGGGTGCCGGCTATTGGATGCCCAACCATCCCACTCGCTTACAAGCAAGTCGAGACGAGAAATGTTTCCAGATCTTCAATAGATACACGCCATTCTGCAGCCAGCATAGCCGACAGCAGTGGGACGCGCATCCAGTACGTCCGGCAATACTTGTCACATATTTTGCAACAGCACTTGATCTCAGCACATCTTCGGCACAACCACAGCCATGGGAAAGACCGGATTGCAATTTGACATCAGTGCTGGTCGTTTCGTGAGAAACCAACACATATGGGAGAATGAGAGAACGGGAGACAAATAACATGGGTCGGCCATCGCATCGGATGGCGGTAAATCGTCGTATACATTAGTAATAATTGCCTGAGAATAAAAAAGGGCATCGGGGGCCCTTGGGGTAATTAAGATTAATACCATAATACCTGCCAGAACATGGCACTGCAGAATCGAAAATATTAAAAGGCCTGAACGAGATGCATCTACACCTCGTTCGAAGTTTACAGTTCCCCGTGAGTCAGGGTGTGCTGTGGCGGACGGAAATTTCCTTTCTTGATCTCTTGGAAGGCCAAGTCAAATCGTGCACCCATCATCCAAGCCGCGCCAAACTGCATCGCGGATGTTAGCAAACAGTGTTTGTAGGGAGGTGCATGGCGGAACAGTGTATTATACATACCATAACTGCAGAGAGAACCACCATTATGCCGACAAGCGACACGACAACAATCATGATATCTCGCGTATTTTCGGCCGCCTCTGCCGCTTTCTTCTTCTCTTCAACGGTCTTCTCATTGTTCACTCTGCGATTAGCATCTTCGGCAGACTGTGTTGGGAAGATGCCTTCGATGAATTTCTCAATCTGCGTGAATTTAGCAAAAAGACAACCATGGGAACGACGGATAAATTACTAACCCTTCCACAAGCCATGCTGACCTGGAGAAAATTAGGATCCTTTGGAGTATTCTTCTTGTGTATTGCTCGGGCATATTGACGGAAAACATCACAGATGATTCGAACGTTTTGCGTTGACTGCCACATCAACCGACAGGCCTCGCCCTTGGTGATTTTGACGTTACGGTCAAACATGGTGGAGTTTCGGAAACAAAGTTCCAATGTTGCAATCGCCATGGACTGAGGGATAGCAGCAAAATTAAACACGCTCTGTTCGGTTAAGCCCGCCAGGTAGAAGAGACAGTCCTCCACGTGACCAAGAGCGTTCAGCACCATGTCTGCGCTGCAGTTCAAGGCAGCCTCTCTATTTTCAGGCTTGAACAGGTCTTCCCACTTGTCGACATGCTTTGACCAAATTTCCTTTGGCCAAAAGCGACGATTATCGTCTTCATCTTCCCGTACATCACGAATGATGTTGGTCTTTTGAAGAAACAGTCCCATTGACTTGAAAAGCTCGGGACGTTCAAGAAGTTGAGGCCGGGCAAATCCAGCCTCGACAAACAATCTCGTCAAGCCCTCGCCAACGAGTCCGGCAACATACCAGCAGTACAGGTCGTATTCTTCGACTGTGTTGACATTTGCCTCATCAGACTCGGCTTTCTTGCAGTAGTCAGCCATACCATTGCCCATTCGGTCCGTGATATCCTTGATGATCTCTCTGTAAGCAGGCTTTATCTTCTTAAACTCAGTTATGACGTTGTGAAACTGGACCAGCAGTTCACGGTCTTTTTCCTCGGGACGGTTCCCATCAAACGTCCACCCATCGACCTCGAGGAAGTCTTTGAAGTCGCGGAGGAGGGGCTCCTTGACCTTGAGTGGTATGGAGGTATCATCTTCGATAGTGTCTAGCCCACGGAGAATGAGGTAAAAGAGACAGACGGGAAGAAGGAGTTCAGGATGCAGCTCCATGATCACCGCGCTGAAGCTGCGGCTTGTGAGCTTGAGGAAATGGTAGCATTGTTTCTCACTCTCTGTTTCATTTTGAGTGGTTCTAGAGTGTACAGGCTCATGCCATACTTTCCTAGGCGTTGTCAGTCCAAGAACAGTTCAGAGCAAGGCGGAGATGAAGTACCATTGGATGATTGATCTTAACTCTTGAGGATGACAGAGGAGATAGAGAGCTTGTGAGACGGATACCATTGTGTCGAGGATGGTTTAAAGAGGATTGAGGGTTGAAGAATTGAGGTGAGATGAGGTGAGGTTCAAGAACAGAAAAGGGGAATCATGAGAGTTGGATTAAACGAGGAGACAGAGGAATACAAAAGAAGAAAAAGCGAGTAGAATAAAAGTACAAGGTAGAAGACAGGATTCAAGCGGTCATAAAGAAAGCATTACGGAACATGGAGGAAGAGGAAGTTAACCGGGAGTTGCGGGAGGAGAAGAGAGAAAAAGAGCGAGGAAGTTGGGAAGTTGAGCCAGAAGATGAAATTTTGGAGCGAGATTGGGGCTTAACTCGGACTAAACCCAGCGCCGTTAGCGAGACGCGGCATCCGTGTTACTGGCGCAGGAACAACAAACTCTGTTAGTCATCACCCCCGTGACCTCCTTGCACCAGCCACACTACTTGAGCCCCAGCCACAAGACGTGGCGCAGCGAAACGGGCCCCACCTCCTGCTTAGTCACCTTTTGAGTGGTGGGGCCAATCAGCGCTGGCCGGCGGAAAAAAGAAATTTCGAGCAGCCGAGCATATGACGATGGAAGTGGACTGCGGTTGACTGCCTTCTGCGCGCTGCAAGAAATTCACAATCATCGCTGCCTACTGCAACAGTCCGCTTTCTCTGCCATTCTCTATATATTTCTGTTTTGCTGCTGTCCTGATTCTCACACGCTTTTGCACCTCATTGATTTTGGAATTGTTTTGGAACCCTGAGCCACTCTGCCTGACAACTACCCCACGTCCGCCCACGCGAACATGGTAGCAGACACAGCATACTACGACGTTCTGGGTGTGCCGGTCACGGCCACTGAGCTCGAAATCAAGAAGGCTTACCGGAAACTTGCCATCACGACCCATCCAGGTTTGTCTGCACGTATCACCTTACTGCTGATATTGGAGCTAACCGTAAAACTATAGATAAGAACCCAGACGACGAGACCGCTCATGAGAGATTCCAAGCTGTAATTAGCCCCTTTCCTTTGTGTTTTCTACTTCCTTTTGAGTAGGGGCCAATCTGACAGGCTGCGATTCCCAGATCGGTGAAGCATACCAGGTTCTGAGCGATGAAGAGCTGCGAAAGCAATATGACAAACATGGCAAGGAGATGGCGATACCGGGCGGTGGATTTGGTATGTTCTGTCGCATCGTAATGCATATGCATGGTAGGCCAACTAACATGAATTGACAGAGGATCCGGCCGAATTCTTCAGCATGATCTTTGGAGGCGAAGCCTTTGTCGATTTGATCGGGGAGATATCCTTAATGAAGGACCTGACACGGACGATGGACATTACAATGGAAGAAATGGAAGAGGAGGAACTGGCTGCCAGCGTGGAAGAGAAACTGCACATCCACGAGGAGAAGGAAAAACAGGCGCAAACAGTTCCGGACTCAGGTCAAGGGCCAAGCACGTCTCCCCCTCCACCACCATACGTGTCTCCTGATGTGAAGGAAAATGAAGAGGCCCACACTCCTGCGACAGGCCAACCAACAGAGCCTGAAACCGGTACTGGCACTCCTCGACGGATCTGGGGCCAGCAGGCAATCATGGACAAATCAGAAGAAGACGCCAGAATGGACGCTGCTGGGCTGACTCCAGAGGAGAAGGAACTGAGGAAGAAAGAGAAGAAAAAGGGCGGTCTCACGAAAGAGCAGAGAGAACGATTGGCCGCGTTTGAAGCAGAAAGAAAAAAGCAACGAGAAGAGCGCGTCGACACCCTTGCTCGAAAGCTAGTAAATCGTCTCAATATATGGACAGAGACGGACAAGGGCTCAGATGTCACAATCGCCTTTCAGGGAAAGATGCGATTAGAAGTCGAAAACCTCAAAATGGAGTCCTTCGGCCTCGAGATCCTGCACGCCATCGGCACAACGTACCTTCAAAAAGCCACTTCCTTTCTCAAATCGCAGAAATTCCTCGGCATTTCAGGATTCTTTTCTCGTCTAAAGGACAAGGGAACGTTGGCCAAAGAAACCTGGACCACCATCTCCACCGCCCTCGACGCACAGATGACCATGGAAGAGATGGCCAAGCTGGAGGAAAAGGGAGGCGAAGACTGGACCGACGAGAAACGAGCCGAGTATGAGAAGAAAGTCACCGGAAAGATATTGGCAGCTGCCTGGCGCGGAAGCAAGTTTGAGATTCAGAGCGTGCTGCGCGACGTGTGCGACCAAATACTCAACGACAAGACCGTTAAACTGGAGAAGCGGATAGAGCGTGCTCATGCTCTCGTCCTCTGTGGGAAAATATTCCAACACGTATGTCACTTCTCAATCGCGTTTTCTCCTTTGCCATTCACGCTGATGGGAAACAACTAACATCCTTTTCACTCTTCTCAGGCCGAGCGCGACCCCGATGAAGAGGGTGACTACATGGCCTTTGAACAACTAATGGCAGAAGGAATGTCGAAGAAGGGCAAAAATGAAAAGAAGGACACGAAGAAAGATACTAAGAAGACAAAGCCAGAATCAATCTCGGAGACGACTCCGTCATAGGCAAGAGACGAAGGGAATGAATGAGCCTATGTACGAGCGGAGCGACCGGCGCGCCCAACTTTGTTTTATTTAAGTTTTGATATGACTACTATGATGTGCATATCCCATGATAGAGATAATGATTTGGTTGACTTTTTGATATCTATGGTCATATACCCCGACCCGATCTTGGTACACGGCTTTCTACAAATAAAACGCGGTCACGGATGTTTCAACCCGGCATTTTGATACCTCGACAACATCTCACAATCTCATCAAGCAGTCCAAAGGCGAGTCATAACGCCAATGAATAACGACTAATAGAACCGCTTGTGTTGGCAAAACTGTCTGTTCTCTATTCCTTTATAAAAGCTTCTTTCATTCTAACATAGGAAAGGGTAAGGCCTATGCACGACTAAGGGTATCTTCTTTTGCAACGCACTGTAACTCACAGAAAGGGTGGCAGTAATAGTACAAAAAGAAACTAAGAAAGTAGTATCGTTGTCCCAGAAAGTGAATAGGGAAAAGCGGGAGCAGATTATCTGCGGCGTGTGACTCTTTGAGTTGAATGCAAATGCAAAGAAAGAAAGACCCTTTTTCCAACCGCATAAACCTGGAGAATCAACCGCGGTAGGATAGACCTAACGCCGGTTGCCGTTTAGAGTATAGAAAAAAAAGAAACCAAGGTATTTATCCTTATTGTGCGCCGTGCTGCCGACCGATGCAGAATGTCAACGAAATAAAAATGTAGGAAATTATATAACCCAAAAGAGGAATAATATTCCGCCCGAAGTCTTTGGTATCAAAAGAATGAAATGGACTTCAAGCCAACGAATTGGCGAAAACCATGGAAAATAAAAACTTAGCCTTTCTCTGGCGTACAAGCCCTGCTGTGTTCACCATCATCACCATCATCCGAGAAATCCATATTCGCCAGGATAGCCTCATCGGTGATGCAGTGCTCCTCTGGGAACCTGGGTATCTGCATACTTGGGCTCAGCAGACCTCTGCCGTTTTCCCATTCTTCATAAGAATCATCGGAAGCAAGCACACGGCCGCCAATTTCGATATCACTAATATGAACTTGAAATTCCAGCGCTTTTTTACCTTCCGTGATAAGACTCTCCGTCCAGCCGAGGCACCGCGTAATGCTTTGATTCAGCTTTTGGCCGTCGATAAGAAGTTGTTGGTGTTTAGCGAGATCGTCGAAAAAGGATTTTTCGTCCCGCAGGCGGTGGTGTCCGTCATTATCCATGCCATCGTTGGGGCCACTTGTTTCTTCATCGGATGATAAGTCATTTTCAGAGTCCGATTGTATGTCACTCAATGAATGAGAAGACTTTGCACTCATCGCATCATCGGTCTCACTAACCATAGATAGAGCACTGCCAGAAACCGACCGACGGGAGGACGCAATGGAGAGTCGGCCGGTCCTGCTTAACCGGCGATATCGCCGGAGTTCTGTGTTTTGTTTCCTCATTTCCCTTTCTAGTGCACGATTGATTGCCAAGAGTGAAGAGTTGCTGATTTCGAGGTCCAACACTTTGCGTTCCGTGCGCGCGTTGGCTGCTAGGTCGTTGAGCCTTTGCAAGTTGTTATTCGAGTCGTCCTTCGCAGGACTACCGATGCGTGGAAACGGAGGCAAAATGTCCCCAGAGGTAGAAGATCTGTTGCTATTGGGCAAGGGAGTTTGGTTTGGCGAGCTAGCGTTACTCTGAACGCCTGCAAGAAGCACCGGGTGGCTTGGAGAGCTCATAAGGGGTGGGCGAGTTTGACGAAAGCATTGTGAACCATCCACACTTGGGGATTTTATATGCGAATAGTGACGCCGGTCTTCGGGAGATGGAGGCGATACACGAGGTGCTTGTAGTACGACTTGCTCCTGTGGATGTACCGAATGCAGACTCGTCCGGCTTGGGTCACGGGAGGTTGGTAATGTTGGTTCTTTTGGTGATGAAAGTAGCGGTAGCGCATTTTGCAATCTTGGTGATACCACCGGAGACCTGGCTGGTGTCGCAGAATGTCCCGCAATCTGCTTTTTACCAGTTGTAGGTCCTGATTTGGGTGAGATATCGCTCGAACTATGAGGCTGTTCAATTATACCGTTAGCGTATAAGAAGCGCCGGGTGTTAGTTTGGACAACGTGGTGCTGTTTGCTGTCTAGGTCGTGTGATGAGACGGACGATCGGGCATCGTCGGCGTGGAAGAACATGGGGCTTCCCAAGGAGCTGCTGCACGAAGACACAGGACGAGATAGCGAGGCACTATGGAGTGCGCCGTTCACCATACTCCTCGGTCGCGAAGGACGCGAGACCACGCTGTTCATGTCGCGAGGAGTGAGAGCAGGCTCGGCGGGGGGACCTCCAGCGGGTTGGGGCAAGCGCGAGGAATGCGGTGCATGGGGCGAAGCACCAGACGGAGAGGAAGAGAGGCCATCTCGCCGTGTGTTTCTTGGACCCGATCGTGGTGTTATATTCGCGTTTAGTGTTGTGGGTGTCGGTGACGCATTCTCCGAGGAGCGAGGAGTGTGAGTAATAGGGGCATCGAGGTGAGGTTTGCGGTTGAGATGAGGGGAATTGTAGCCAGCGAGTTTGGGAGTCAAAGGAGATTTGGACGTTCGATTAAACGCGGCACTCATCGACGGAGTCAGAGGTTTGCTTGCAGGGTTGTTCTGTTTATCCAAAGGTCGCATTGTTGTTTCGACTGATATCGAGGTCAATATGGGGCACGATTGATCTCGCTGAACGGCATTGCGAGATTCTGGACAGGTCAAAAAACATGATGGCCAAAGCCGACAAGACTGGAATCGTTAGACTTGAGCTCCTGCGCCTGCAGAGAGATAGACAGGCCGAGCGAGAGAGCAGAAGAGTCGAAGTGGTGAAGCGAGACGATGGATGGTGAGAGAGCGAGACAACAACAATCTTTTGGGCTGCCGTCATTTCTCCCAAAACGGCTTAGCGGCACCACGCTCATTCACACCAGACAATCAGATAACCAACAACGATGATAGTATCCAAGGTATACGAGATATCTACTACGTACAGTTGCGCTGAGACTGCCATCTAGCCAAAAAATAGACGCTTCCTGGATTCTCGCGCAAAGAAACCTTCTGTCCCAGCCTTGCGTTTGGTGACCGACACCGCTGCTTTGTCTTCCAGGGTCCCGTCGACGGCCTCTTTGATCGTGCTTTTCGAAAGACAAAAGTCCACATGCTGGTTGAATGCTGCATCGTCTGCCGGCTGCGGGAATGAGCACACTGGACACATCCAAGTTTCGCCTGTCGTAGGTTGCTGTTCGTTGGTTGCGCGACGGCATGGTGGTTCATCGTAACTATCAGGCCCCTTTTCCCCCTGCTGTGGCGATTCCAGCGCTTGACTCAGCTTCTCCAAGTGTTCCATTTCGTCTATCCTTTCCTCGAGAGCTGCAGCTTCAAATTCCTCCTCAGTCGATGCCGCTGCTCCGGGGGTAGCGTCACCTGGCTGTCCATTTGATGCCTCGAGCGGGCTCGTCCCCTTTGAACCAAAGAAATTCACATCAGGCTTCTTCATGCTAACGAGATGGGTGCAACGAAGCCCCATGAGACGGATCTTCAGGTCCGGTGCCTCCTTGTGGATTTTAAGTAGCAAAGGTAGTGAGTATTTGTACAAGTCGTCTGCGAGATAGACCGGCTTCGGGGTCACTACCTGACGCGATATGACCTCGAATGTGTGCAGCTTTACTTTCAGAACGAGGGTTCTTCCTTTGAACTGCGTTTGACGCAAGTCCTTTTCGAGCTCCACCGCAGTCAACCGAAGTTTCTCTTGCAGATTGTCAAGGCCTCCCAAGTCTCGGAATGTGCGCTCAGTCCCAACGCTTTTGCGTTGGCGTTCTTCCGCAGGTGCAATGTTCGTCCTCCCAAGACCCAAATAACAATGCATCAGAAACTCGAATGCCTTTTGGCCAAACAGAGGGGCCAGTATACCCCGCAGTGGATAGATATCGCTACAGGTTTTGATTCCTATCGCATCGAGCTCCCGTTCAAATACCCGTCCTATACCGTTCACTTTCCGCACGGGTATCTGGGCCATAAAATCCATTATGGCTGCACGATCACTGGGAACGAAGAATTGACCATTTGGCTTATTCCAATTAGACGTGATCTTTGCAATCTTAGCGTTTGCTGCGATTCCTGCTGAAACTGTGACCTTGGTCTCGGCTGAAATTTCGTCTCGCAACTTCTGAACGACTTCCTGAGGGTCCATGTTGTTCGCCATACAGTAGTCCGTGATGTTTAGATACGCCTCGTCGATGCTGGCGCTCTCAAACCTAGGGTCATAGTTGGCAATGATGGCACGGATTTCCTTTGCTTTAGCCGTGTACTTTTCATAATTTTGGGGTAAGCAGATCAGCTCCGGACATAATCTTTTGGCCACGAAGCTCGCCATGCCACTCCGGCAGCCGTATTTCCTGGCAACATAATTGCAGGTTGTCAAGACACCCTTGCCCACAGCCATAGGAACATCCCGTAATTTTGGCCGGTCCAACTCCTCCACTGCCGCGAAGAACGCATCGCAATCAATGTGTACCACAGTCTGAGATAGATCACGGCTCAGTTCTAATTCCGCAATATATTCGTCCGCTCGACGGACGTATGCCGAAAGATCTTGCTTCGCGAGCTTTTCTTTCCGAGCTAGTATCCTTTGAATCTTCTCTGTCAGTGCTTGGTCACGCACTTTTTCATGATTGAAAAACTTGGATCCTTTGGATGCCTCGTATATGATCTCCGATACCTAGAAATTGCGCGTGTGAGCCCGGCGAGTTGCGCAACAGCCATCAATGGCAATGCAACGTACTTTTTGTTGGTCAACCTTGTCCTGACCGGCTTTTGTCAGGGATGGCCCCAAAAGATGGTATTTGAGTGTTTCGTCAGACTCGTTGATTTTGGAGTCTGCCTGTTGGAGTATTTCGGCCGCAGCGTCTCCATTTTCTGGCGCGTCCATCATGGATTGGATGCGAGGCCATTATCAATAATGTAGCGCGAAAAACGTAATGAGTTGGCAATCAAGGAGAACAATCATATCTCAGTTGCTTCCCAGTCTATTCCGTCAAGATTGATGACTGCACAATGGGAACAGCTTAAGGATTCTGAGCGTGAAAGTCGTGTTTAATGGGCTCATCCACGTGATCACGCGTCTCGGCGTGTCTCTCAGCTCGTTCGACGCCTCGAAACATCATTCCTCAATGAACTTCCCCTCAGTCAGCTAGAGTTGGTTGATGGTGGTGCCACCACATTGATTCCATTATGTGGATTCTGTCGTCTGACGGTGACTTTCTTCAAGGTGCGATTGAAACCTTTTCTTTTTCAGTCTCCTCCGGCTAATAAGACTATACTCACCATGCATAGGGAAACGGATATGGCTGAAACCTGGCAAACGATATTTATTTGGTCGTGTTTCGCAAAATGGGAGTACGTATCCTCATGTCAAGGTCTCCACTTGAGGCCATACTAACGGATTGTTTGCTGCCCGTAGCTGGTCACGCAATTGACTCCACGACCATCTCTCGACGCCATTTGGTGATAGAAGTCGGACGTGTACAAAGCGGAGATGGCGTAAGTGCTGGGAATAGAACTAGGGATCAGTGGTGCTAATGTTGACGCTTGCTAGGTGCATATTCACGCACGATCCAAACTTGTCCTTATCGATCAAAAATCGAAATGCGGTACCACCGTCGACGGAGAAAATATCAAAGGCAAAACCAAGGAGCTCGGCGCCAAGGATGAATATTCCGTCGTTCTAGGGCGCTATCAGCATCCGTTTAAGTACGTAGCAGATTGGTACGCTATCAAACGTACAAATGACTAATAGCATGATGTCCATAGGATACGGTGGTGTCCGGTAGTCCTGAGCTTCTCATCCACGTCCCAGGAAGACAAGGCAGAAGACTTGCTGGCACATGCCCGATCTTGTCTTGAGGATCTAGATATCAAAACGGTCATACCATATGTTGTTGGCAAAACGACACACGTCATCCAGAAAGTACGGAATACCACCAAGGGCCTACAGGCACTGATCAATGGAAAATACATCGTCGATCTTTCCTACATCGAGGAAATTGTTTACGCTGCAACCTCCACCGAGTTAGAGCGTGAAGAGGCCCTGTGCCCATTAGAACAAGACTTTGATGCTGCTTGGCCAAATCCTGTCCCAGACTTGCCACCCCGGGGAGATGAGACGACTACACTCCCAGATTCCGCCTATGAACCTCAACCGGACCGACTAAATGTATTCGAAGGCTACACTTTCGTGTTCTGCGATAGTGTACGATTTGAGGAATTGCAAGATCCTATCACCAACGGCCATGGCAAGGCGCTCTTGTGCAAGGTCGAGCCGGGGAAAACTACGGCTCAGAAGATAGTGGACTATGTGACCAATGCGTCCGGCAATAAAAGATTTGCCCGTGACGTTGAAGGCACTAGCGGCGTCTTGCTGGTACGATCCCGGAGAGAGAGGAATGCGGAATGGGTTGAACGTGTTGAAACCGAGGTTAGCCGCATTACGGGTCAGCAATTCGTGGACACAAGTGAATTTTTAGATGCAATCCTGCGGAATGATGCATCTACACTTTATAAACCGTATCGGCCGCTGCGTGAGGCAGCCCCAGTTGCTGAACCTCAGGATCAAGTAATGGATGACCCCGAAGAAGCACAGGCGTCAAATGTGCCACTACCGCAAGTCACTGTGGAACAGAACCAAAAGAGCTCTAGCTTATCTAAACGTTCACGGACGCAAACATATGTGCCCAAGTTTAAAGATTTCGATGATGGGTTTGATATGGATTCGATCCCGGCTTATACTTTGGAGACGGAACCTGTCCCTGCAGAGCCATCCCAGGTGTGTATCGAGTATATCGCCAGTGGGTGGTGATCAAATTTCCTATCTCTGCTAACATATTCTAGGTTGAATCGATACAGGACCCACCAGTACAAGAGCAGCAGGTATCGGATGAAGACGATGGCGTCTCAGAGCTTCTTCCTGGGGCCACAGCTATGAGACAGCATTTTAGTGGCCGAACCCGTCGTCCAGCCAGTCCACCACCAGAACCGCAACGGAGAGCGAAGAAGCCAAAGTTAGATGTGATTAAGGAGGCGCGCCAACACCGTGAAGCCGAAGATCGTGCTGCCATGGCACGACGGGAAGAGGAGGAAGCAGCAGCAATTATCGATGGCATGGATCTATCCCGTCTTCAGGATCTGGCCATTATCGAGGAAATGCCGGTCCTCGAAAGACCGAGGCAAGAACGATCGTCAAATGGCCATGGCGATAGATGGGACGAACGGTGGAATGGCCGAAAGAATTTCAAAAAGTTTCGTCGAAAGGGAGAAGGTGGTTTGCAGCACAGGATACAAGCTGTTATCGTCCCGCTTGAGGAGGCCAAGAAGAAGGATTTTGGCATTGGCGACGATCACTGGAGCTATAATAGCAGTGCAAGAACAGACCTCAACCAATCTGTCGTGCAGGAATCAAACGATACTATGTTGACGTCTCAGCCTGTATCACAAGTGCCTGCTTCAGCGACCACGACCACCACTGCCACTACCACCAATACCGCGAGATCAAGAGCGAGTAAACGATCGCGAACACGAGATTCGGACAGTGACGATGATGGGTTGAGGTTTCGTTTCCGGAGAAAGAAACAGAGGTGAACAATTAAGGTCACAGGAGCTCGAGGTTTCTATCAAAATAATCCATAATTTGTCTTTCTAATACCTATAGCGGTCGTCGTCATCGTTGTCTAGCTCGTTGAAATGACTTTACCCTGCGCGGCCGTTTGTGGATGAGCGGACGAACGCCATAAAATCTTTCAGGGGATGGATGAAAAGAAACAACAAAACACTGATGGGAAGGCTTGTGGAACGGTGGTACAGGAGCTTTTATTCGACAGAACCAGGATTAGCAGAGCCATCGCGGTGTGGTTTACATGCTCGACACACTTCTCCAGATTGCAACTTGCCGCGCCTGATTTGTCGTGATCCGGCCCCTAATCTTCAAACGTTACGATCACTTAGAATTCGAGTTTTTCTACCTGAACCACTACTCGAAATCGAACTAAAGGTGGAAACAGAATGGTGAAATGGCCTTTAGCCCATTATGATACTACGCGTCTATCGTGCAGCTCGCTAATATTATTGGGCCTTGCACCCGGCTTAAGGCTTGGGCTTCTACTCATAAGACAACCGGTTTGCGTCTGACATCCAACACGTCAATATCCTAAACACTTTCCTCTGGCTTTGCCGTAGCAGGCAAACCTGCCGTTTTAACCACGTCTACCGATATGAGTGTCGCTTCCAGCCTAGCCTTCTCTTCCTCTGTCGCTGCGGTAACATCGATGGCAACCTCCTCGCCGAAGTTCTTGGCTATTTCTTCCAAGCTGAGACGAGCGGTCTCAGGGAAGAAGAAGTAGATCACTAGGTACACCGAAAATGCGATTGTGAGCATACAGCAACATCGTAAAAAGGCACCAATAAAGATATGAGACTTCGCATACCTGGAATGAATAAGGCCGACCAAATGATCACCACGAGATAGTATTTCCATCCTATACGGGTGAAACCGATAGGGGCGGTTTGGAGGAGGATAATTGTTGCTAAATGACTTTGTTAGGCTCGACAATTTATCACTGGAGCGGTGATGCTTACATGCAAACTGGCCGAAAAGCGAGAAGCCCATTCCAATCGGGCGGATCTCAGTAGGGAAGATCTCAGAGACGTAAAGGTACATAGTTGTATCGCAAAATGTCCTAGCCACAATCGCATTAACGGAAAACAGTGAGAGTACGATACCTGAGGGAGCGAGACATACCCTTGGAAGGCTAGGTATAGGAAGATAAAGAATATACCAAATCCGTTACCCACACGATTCTTTGTGCCGGCAAATTCTGCAGTCATCGCAGCCAAACAGGAAGTAGTGATGACGATTCCCACGAAGCCGATAATGTACATCTTCCGACGGGAGTTTACTATGTCGTGAAGCCATGCTCCAAGAGGATTGTAGATCAAACCTAGCCTATGCATTAGCTACCAGCAAATGACGAAAATATGGGGATGCAACTTGACTATACTCGTACCTGCGGTGGTGAGCCACAAGGCGCTGAGAAGCAAAGGCATATGACCAGTCATTCCGAGGTTAGTATACAGGATCACAGCGTAATTATTCTAAAAGCAACCAAGTCGATTAGCAACACCGTTCCGACACCACATGCCCAACTCAGCCCAGCCCAGCTTCAAGAAAATGAACTCACAAAGATCAGCGGGCCTCCAAACTCGGCACCCCATTGCGTCAAAAACCCAATCATCATTCTCTTTCGATACGACTTCTTCTTGAACACTGCCATCCAGGCACTACGCCCCGTTGCTGCAAGTTTCTCCACCTCAAGTCTTACCTGCTCCTTACTCTGATAAAACTCCTCTTTCGCGACCAAATCCTGGGGATCATCTTTGGACTGTCTGAGCCGACGTAGAATCTCCCAGGCTTCATCAAATTTCCCTTTGGAGATCAACCATCTAGGCGATCGTGGTAGCCATGGCGAACCGGCCGACAGGAGCAGTGGGCTCAAGACCTGGAGGCAAAGGGGGAATCTCTACGTAAACGCCGGATTCGCAGATGTTGCAAAGTAGCAGGCGTAGCCAACCCAGCCGGACAGCATGTATCCAAACACGAGGAAGATGGCATGATGTCCGACAAGCCAGCCGCGAACAAAGGGGCTAGACATTTCGGCAAAATACATGGGGCAGACGGTGACGAGGATGCCGATGGAGGTACCGGAGATGAAACGACCGGCTTGGAACATCCTATTGATAGTTGTTAATTCAGCTCGCTGGAGTGCCCGTCATTGATAACACGGTCAAACGAAACCGATTGAAGGCATGGCATACGGTAAGTTCGCCGCTCCACCTTGCAAAGCACCGCCAACGATTGTGAGAAAAGAACCAAGCTGGATATTGACTTTGCGGCCCCATGCTTCACAGGACCACATCATGAACAACGACCCAACAGCGCCTCCGGCACTGAAAACGCCATTTGCAGTCGCAATCGCATTTGTAGTGACGGTATCATATCCTATTTCGCCCTGTGTAGGCAAGTTGAAAAAGGAATACCATCCTGGCTGACCGATTGTACTGCCAATCACCGAAGCACAGTAGCCATAAGTCTGAGGAAAATTCCACAGCTAGAAAATTTTGACAGGGACAAAAGACTCATTCACGAGACAAACTGGGAATATGTATGGTGTTACATACCAATGAGCCTAAAGCAACAAAAACAATAACGAGTCTGTTGTAGCGACTCGTTTGAGATCCAAAGTTGGCCATGATGGGCCGACTATCTAAGAGGTAATTCCAACTTTGATAGCGCTAGGGAACTGATAGCAAAAATAATAGGAAAAGGGGGTAGCTATCGCAGAGGATAGCAAGGGAATAAATATCCAGATCGTCGTACTCGACAATAAGGGAGTAAGGGTGGAGTAAACAAACCTTTATGCGTTAGAGTAACTACATAGAAGTCTGCTTTCGCGAGAAGCGTCACGGGAAAACGTGTCGCACAGATGCGGCGGGTTCAAACATACACGCTAAGCAGATATAGAGCCCAATGGATAATTTTAGGGTTCCGGCAAAAGGGACATCGACAAGTCATCCTTCTGGTGGCACAAGCAATCTGGGACAGTTGCTCTGTGCATGACTCGCATGATTAGTCCATGACTCAACAAAGCGTCTGACAGCTCTTGGACAGCCAGAGCACAAAGCACAAAGTGGTAGGACAAAGTTTTGTTGCATAGAAAAAGCCTCCAGCTCCGCAAATAAAGTAATTGGAGTTTCCGAGTTACTTGGTTTTCGTGCGTGTATGGCCTGTTCTTTTGGTGGAAGTCCTGCCGACCGGAAAACAAGACTCCTTATATAGGCCAATCCATCAAAAGAAGCATTGGCTGAAGCTTGAAGAATATGGGGAAAAAAAGGCGTCAAAAGGGTTGCACGCTCTTATTGATGCGCGATGTTTAGAAACCCAAATTTGACATATTCAGTCATGGACGGTGTGTTTGAGCGCATTGACATGAGTCAAGAAGTTATTCAGAAAAGAAAGTGACCGCTCGGAGACAAGGTGGATGAGTGCGATATGGACCTTTTTTGTTGCTTCTGTGTCGTTGAATATGCCCGGAGGAGTGTTATCGTCACCAAACGCAGTCGCTATATTTTAGTAATTGTCGTTCGCGAGTCAATTGACATCTAGAAGAAAGATTCAAGTGCATTTAAGCTGCTTATATCTGCCAATCGCAACGTGATGGCTTATTGTCTCCGCAACTGTCGTTTGTAGTCAAACCCTCCATTGGAGTGAGGTTAGAAGCAGCACAACAGCAAAAAAAGAAAGTCTTTGGAACTGACTTGCAAATCTTGACGTGCTCGCGGACTAAACTAGATTCCCGCGGGCGGTAAAGAACGCCAACCCTTTCTGGCTATCAGAACTTGTGTGTACTGATAGAAAGAAATGATGGTTATGCTCCCACACAGATTCGAACTGAGGACCTCGTCATTGCAAGTGAATACTAGTGACGCGCTCTACCAACTGAGCCATAGGAGCTGCTTAGTTATTGCCGCAACGTCCTTATGATAGAGAGATTCGGCATGGGGACTTGCGGTGGAAGTTAGGGTTGCATCCGATTCTGCCCCTGTTTGCCCTGTTTGTCTATCAACTCCCGAACCTCGGCTAAAAGGGAGCCTTGTAGAAACAACTGCAGAGCTCGAACAGGTCTGTCACTCTCCTTCATACGCAGTAGAAGGGATGCAATACAACTTAAATCTTGAAGACAATCAAACGCCAAACATCAGGTGCAATTTTGAAGCCAATCTTTGAGCCTCTGGGCACTGGCTATCGATTCGAGCCATGTCCATCCTTGGCTTCAGGACGCTGGATACTGTGCGGAGAGGCATCTATTGCCGTTGAACAAGTGTCAGTATAAGTCATGCGAGGCTTATCGATTGCCTAACAAATCATCAAGCTTTGAGCCACTTTATTATTGTTCACCATCATCAACATGCTTTCTCTATGTGCATCTTTATTAAGGACCGGTCTATCACAAGTGCCTAGCGTTGCATGCTATGTATTAAAATCTAATTCTTCGACTTCGTTTTCGGCTTTCTCGCCATGAGCGTCAACCGCACCCAATCTCCCTGCTCCGCACCTCGTCCAGTAAATTTGCCGACATCAAACTCCAAGAGCGCGGGCTTTCCGTCGGAAAACGTGGCATTCTCAAACCCGTACTTCGCGTAGAGGGGATAACCCTTTGCCGAAGCCTCTAGGAATGACTCTAATCCGTATTTATCAGCTAGCTCAAGACCGTACTCAAGAAGCAGCGTGCCAGCGCCGCAACCCTGACGTTCGGGATGGGTGCAGAGGACACCTAGCACTGAAGATCAAAAGAAGGATTAGCAATAAAGCTCGGAGAGTAGGCAAAGAAGATGAACCCACAGCAATGCTCCCTCCCATTCTCTCCAAACCACTTCTTCCTCGCATCAAGCATCTTGCCCACCGCATACCGATACCCCTCCTCATCCACGCCCTCCGGAATCTCCATCTCCGCACCTGTCCTCACACCCTCCCTCCATCGCCTCAGCGAATCCTCTCCTAAAAACACGTACCATTTCGCCACCGCAATAATCTCCCCTGTCTCATCGTCCACTGCGCCGATGAGATGAAGCGTAGGGTCTGACGCGACATCCTTTTGTAGACACGAGAGTAAGATGGCGTGTCGCTCTGCGGGTGGGAGATCGCGCGGGTTACCGTCTGGCACGCCACCAATCGTGCGGCAGAATGCGCTCTGCGCAAAAGTTGTGGATTGTACGTCGATCGCTCGAGAGAGGTCGTCGACGGTGGAGAGCCGGCGGATGGAGAGGGGCATTATTGCCGTTGTTTCCTTTGGGAGCGGGGGTTTGGCGTGAGGGTACCACGAATGCAAAGCTGTTAGGAACAATGAAAACAGTTGTTAAGTAGCTCTTGGAATTAGTCGTAAAAAACCGATTTATTATGGCGGGGTAGGCTGTCTGTATGTTTGTCGTGTTGAGTTGTTTGCGCAGCACGGCATTAAATATCGCGATTGAACTTCAAGTCGTCATTCTTGCCGACGGGTTTGTGCCCAATTCCTTGGGTCGCTTACATCATTACGGATAAGGTAGCTATGATACTATTTTTAGCCCGAGAAGGGGTGAAATATCGTCTCTAAAGCGACAAGCCATCATTATTGATTGCCAATT
Organism: Chrysosporium keratinophilum; assembly: GCA_029850275.1. Classification (NCBI taxonomy): domain Eukaryota; kingdom Fungi; phylum Ascomycota; class Eurotiomycetes; order Onygenales; family Onygenaceae; genus Chrysosporium; species Chrysosporium keratinophilum. The sequence continues at coordinate 2,180,332 of JARBIX010000012.1, forward strand.
TTCTTCCTCTTTCTTGGGGTTGCGACGAAGGATAAGCATCAAGGTGAGGATCCTTTTGTCGAGAACGATAGTGAATATTAGTAGTTCGGTGTGTTTTGGACGTTTCAAAGCTCTTGTTCTTATCTCACTATGTGCACTGGACCTTTTCACTCTCATTGACTGATCGATGTATATACTCTTGCTAATTTGAAAGCGGGCTTTAGGTCCATCGTGTACTAGGGCCACCCCCAAGCTGCTTCTTCGAATGGGACAGTCTACCTATCATGAGCTCGGAACATAGAGCATGAATTGCCATGGATTTGGCCTCGCCAAAGTGAGCACAGGTGCGGAAACCATCCTCCCTCAGATAATCCTTTTGCAGATATTTTCCCAACTATGTTGATATTGTACCTGGAGCAGTTTCTACAGCCAGCTGCACCGTCCTGTTATTTGCAAACGGAAAAGGTCGAAGCTGTATCGCGACATCACGAGCGTGTACCGTAAGGAAATCTTGGAGAATACTTGAGTTTCCAACAGGGTCAAATAGCAAACAAGCCAAAGCGTAAAGATCGGAACAAGAAAATGGCAGCCAGTTTCACAATGTCGGCTAGAGGAAATCAACCATTGGGCGATGACTGGCCGATACCAAACTGTCTTTATCACTCCCTGTTAAGCTACCTCGCCGGCTGTCAATCAGACAAAATGATAATAGCATAAGTATTGCTATTACTATGCGCTAAGCTTTGCGATCGGGATTCTACCTGTCCTTGGACAAGTATAAAGGTTTTGAGTTTCATCGTGATAGTTCGTGGAGTCGAATTCGTCAGACGGAGGGGAAGAAACGACCATATCCTGCAGGATCCGATGTAAGCAGCACCATTCCTCCTTTCCTGCAGGAAAAGGTCACTGTAAATGTCGGGAAATGGGTACAGTGAAAAGCTTCCGGAATTGCTTGCACTGACTGTCCATAAATAGTTCAGAAGAGCGGCATTGGAATGTAAAAGTGACCAAGCAAAGGGTCGGGGTATTGACAGCTTGAATGTAAAAGATCGACACATCATAGCTGGATTGTTGTCCTCTTCCATCCTGGTTATCAAATCTGAAGTTGACAAACAATTCGTCCAACGATGTTGATCGGATGAGGTTGGATTAGGGTTTCATTGTGGCTTGGATGCAGCTGGGCCCAGGCCCTTCATCTGACGTGCAGCATGTGGCGGTGCCGCTGTCCTGACGGTTTTCTGCCACTTCAAGCCAACGTCGAACTTCAAACAGGATTGCTGGCAGACTTCAAGGTCAAGCGTTCATCCTGTCCGACCCTTTTGATGAACCAACACTTTGATGGGATTGAGAGGAGGGACAAGCAAGGGTGCTGATGCAAATTTATGAAATTTGTGCAAGACAAACAGCGCTCTTACGACCTCCCACAGAGCCTCCCCTAACTTATTATACCACCTTCAAAGGAAGGCTTTTTCTCTATCAATGCATGAATACATAACTGCTTGAAACTAGCACAATCCCTATGGCCCCCTTTTCCGGTATTCCACGCCCTAAGCTCAGCATTATCCCGAAAATACATTCTCAGCGCAAGTGGGTAATAACAGAAAAACTTAACCGGCTTGATACACCGCTGGGCCCGCAACGATATGCGGGTTCAGTAGGCTCAAGTTGAACGGTGTGACAAACAAGTTCTCGTCCGTGATTGCCACGTACATAGTCCCATTGACTGCCGGGTCACCAGCATACGTGTCAAACTGCGGCTGCATCGTCTCCGCTGTTGACGAGTTGGTGCTGTTAACGCCCGTGAGGGGAGTGTACGTGATGTTCAACTGAGTCACCCACGCAAGGTATCTTGCTCCCTTGGCAGCAGTGTGAGTGATATAGCTGTTATTAGGACCGACACGCATTCCAGGTTGTTCCCAGGAAAGCCTGACCATCTGTCCTGGCTGCGAGAGGGGCTCGCTTCGGTTGCCTGAGATTCCTGGCGCGCAGGTCGAGTTCTGGCATATCTGGCCCGGCGGGATGGCGGAAATGTTTGCTGAATTGAGGCCAGGGCCCAGGGTCGTATTGGTACCCACTGTTGCGTTCGATGCAAACGGGTTTGGCTGGGTGATGACACCAAGAGCTGGATAGTTCTGCCACACAAGTCTTGGGTTGTTGCCAGGGCAGTAATTGATATACGGAGCAATTATCGTCCAAGCCCAAGACTGGGGGATACTGGTCGTGAACCAGATTGGCACCGGGAACAGGCCCTCAAATTGTCGGAAGATCATCTGTTGGCGGCCGGTGACTGCAACGGCCTGAAGGACCAACTGGGCCGTTGCACGCGCGTCGAGATGAGGTGCAAAACCATATGCTAGGGATTCAACCACTTTGCTGATCTTCTGCGTGAAATCAATAAATTCCCAGAAAGTCGTGAACGGGTAGCGGTAACTACATCGGGTCGGAGCCGAACGACCAAGGACGTTTGTCAACATGGTGACATGGCCTAGGACTTCTGTCCGCAAAAACTGGACGAGCTCGCGATCTCTGGCAGTGAGGCCTGCCTGGATAAAATCCTGTTCGGAGTATTGGGAGAGACCTGTGTCAAACAGATCCAGCTGGAGCCAGTCACAGTACAGCAGGAGCGCCTGAATGTTACGTCTTAGCACAACTGCACTTGAGATTGGAAAGGCCTTTCAAACTGATCACGGCACAAAGGTCAACCGGAAACATACAATCGACTGATAGTCATAATCGCTCTGCACATTATACACCGGGATTGTGCCATTGGTGCCCAATCCTCCTCCGGGGATGTATGGCGCTGGCTGTGTATCATGCAGCATCCCGTCGCTGGGATACCTCGTGGCCTCTGGCGGCGGTGGCCTTGCCGAAATAGCGGTCCCGCGGATCGAGCCCGTCACCGCACCCGTGGCAGTAGGCATGCCGGTGAATGGCCCCGTCCCGCGAGGCAAGCTGGAAAAGCTCACCACGGGCGGAGTGGCAGACTGGACGATGTTGCTCGCGTAGGTGATGTCTGCTGGCTTGCCATTGACTCCAGGGAGCAGCAGCAGGGGGCTAACGAGCCCGACAAGTAACGAATTGTAAAACATCCTCACAACGGCTTTTCAACGGCTTTCTTTCAACGTTTTGATGATTGCCAATTGGACGTTGAAGCTGATGATGTAGATAATATGGTATATAGTAGTCTCTAACTAGCTAAGTCTTGGGGGAGCAGGGCCAAAATATTCCAGCTCTTACAATTCCGAACCAACATCGGTGACGCAATCTTTCATTCCTGGAATTTCATCAGTACTGGTGAAAGAGGGCCTCCGGGAGATCCGTGTAGGTTTTCAATTGCCCGGTTAAATTCCGTCTCTTCGCTCGAGAACATCTATGTAGCTGCATAATGTAGCTATTGTCAATATATCACAAGCTGTAGTACAGTACATGGCTCTTTGTACTGTACACTGTTAAAGTCAATCCCAGTTAGCCATCTTGCTTATATAGAGACCAACCACGCGGCCTTTAAGGTTCGGAAGCTTGAGTCTGGATGCGAATTCCTCGACAAACTTGCGAGGAGATGAAGTCTGTCGTTGGCCAATCCACGTGATCTCACCGTTTGGTGCGGCTCAAGTTGGAAGCATGAATCTACAGCGGGCGTAGTATTGTGGTCATGCGAGCGAAACGAAGTTGATGACAAACCTGTCTTCAACTGGGCTCCTGGAATCAGAATATACATCGAAATTCTTTATTCTTTCTTGAACTCTATCAATCGGTATACCAGAAATAAACGGGTATCTTCAGCGTGTATCTGTAGCTGCTGCTATGCAGAGTAACTTTTGGTTACATCCGAGTCTATCGATTTCGTCATATCGTGCAAATGCTGAAAGATCGCTTTTTAAACAAAAAGAAAAAGGCAAACCGGGACGCCATATAAAATAAACCCAGCTAACAGCTCCGCAAAAATCAATCCGAAATGTCTTCAGAGCTCGAGGCTTGAGGAGGCGGTAGAGATTCCAGCCCTTCTTTTTTCAGACCGCTCAAATTCTCTTTCGCTAAAAGCATAGGACTTGTACGCTCAAAATATGACAACACGCTCGAATTTAGGAGGCCCTCGCTGAGGTCTCCATCATCGTACGGGCGCGGCTTTTCGTCGGCGTGCCGGGCAAGAGAAGCGAGCCATTCTTCTCGCATTTCCTGCACCTTCTGCTTGTAATCAAGCTCGGCATCATAGTATTTGCCAGCACCTCGTACGCGCTCCCAGAGAGACAGGTGAGATGGATGCACGGCTGGACCGTGATAGTCATGTTCACGATCGTTGCGTAGGTAAAACCATCGCCGTTCTTGCTCCTTTAAATCAAGGCCCGTTGTATCAGGGAGAAACAAAAAGGTGAGAACCATTCCAGCCAAGCCGAACCATGGTACGACGTGGAATTTCTGCGTGGTGGAAATGTAGTTGTACAGCACCGCGGCCACCAAAGCACCGAGCTTACCGATCGCAGCTGCAAAACCGTGTGCCGAGGCGCGGATGGGCGTCGGAAAAACCTCCGCCGCAACGAGAAAGGTGACAGAATTCGGGCCGAACTGGTTGAAGAAACTGCTCAGGAAGTACATGGTTTGAAACTCTTTGATGTGCTCGGGTGAGGTGTAGTATTCAAAATGATATGCCGGGATGATGAAGAAGATGAAGTCCATCAAGAAGCCAATGATCTGCATCCATTTACGGCCATACAGTTTGTTGTCGATGAAGAACGCTACAAACTGGTCAGTAAATTAATCTACCCATAAAAATAGTGGATAATAAGACTTACACGCCATGTAATACCCAACAAGAGATACACCCACATTGATGAGATTGTAGAGCCATCCCGGCATGATGGAGGTAGTTTCTGGGCTGATGACGGCAATGAATTCGCTTTGGAAAAGCTTGTTCCCGTAAAAGAAGACGTCGTTTGCGAACCATGTGCCAGCAGTGGCCAGAAGACGGAAACCGAAATATTTGAAGGTCAAGCGAAGAGATTTGGTGTCGTAGCCAGTAACGTGAGATTTTGCCTTTGCGATGGCAAGCTGCTTGCTAGCCGCTTTCATCTTATAAAATCGGTGATACACCAACCAAAGCGTACCCACAGCGGGAATGGCGAACGAAACGCGATACGTCCATTGTGCGGAAACCGTTGAATAAGGGGCATTTCCACTGCCATGATGGAAGATCAGTAGCAAAATGATCAAAAGTGCCTGGTTGAAGAACTGGCCCCAGCCTTGCATGAGGAATGCACTCGTGACCTTTCGGCCACGGTGTAATCGGTCTTCTTTGGTCGAAACTTTGCCCGAGCCGACGGCATTTTCCATGCCACTGGTGGCTGTCATTGGATATTCACCACCAACCCCGATTCCGTAGAAGAATAAGCACCAGACATAGCAAATGACCCATCCATTTTGGGTCACTCCCCATGCTGCTGTCAGCATGACAAGACCTAGAAACATGATGACGGCATCCTGTATCAAACCCCATCGTCGTCCAATCCTAGAATCCCTTGATTAGATTGAAGCAATTCACAAAAATGAGAACTTCGCACTGACCAGTCACCCAGAATTCCGACAAGGATTTGACCAACAATGATACCGCATATTTCAAGGTATTCGACAGCGGCAATCCATGTTGGATTGCAGATTTCCTTGGTCCCCCAGCACTCCGGAAACGATTTCTCAAAAAGCGGCTTGATGTTTCCGATGGAAAAAAGAACGTAACTAAAACATGCGTTTGTCAGGAAAGCAAAACAGCCGCAGTCTCAGACGCATCTTACCCTTCCAGACCAAGCCCTGCTCCCGGCAGAACCATGTTACTGAAGTACCAAGACACGGGCGCCAAGGGGTCGCCTTTGAACATCTTCCAGAACCCAGAAAATTCTCTGCGGGCCTCTTTCATGTCATACGAACTGATGAATTTTATTTTTTTCAGCAACGGGAGGTCCGCAAAATAGACGCCCTCCGGTGTATAACAGTCATCGGGACGAATCAAGCTGTCAAAGGCCTCCCTCTCGTTCAGATTCATGTCCTGCAAAGGCTCATGGGTGCCGGTCATATCAGGGCCATGCGGCGCCCGGGGCGCAAAGTCCGCCATTGTTCTCCCGCTGCCGAGTTTCAGGGGGTCGCTAAGACGAAATCAAGACCTGCCAAGGACGGAGTGGTCCCAGAAACGGCTTAATCGCGTGGATGCCAAGGGTGCCTGCCCTTATTGCTAGCGAACTACTGTACCCCAGATCAGCACTCCAGATCGAAACAGAGCATAACAGCGGCCAATGGCAAGCGTCAAAGGAGAAGACCCGTGAGTCTGGGTGCTGGGAGGAACGTTGGAGCCATGCGCCCAGCCGTTATGCCAATGCTGAGGCGGAAAGCCAAGTAGACGCCAGTAAGCCAGCCCCTTAACGCCCTGGGAGCACGTTCGCGCAGGAGCGACTCCCACTGGCTCGCGGGGAGGTCATTGACAAGACTCATGGCAAAGCTTGGTCCCGTCAAACATCCCTGGGCAGTGCACTAAAGGAAAGTTGAATACTCACTATGCGAGGGAAGCGCTGAGAAGGTGAGCCGTGAGCTCAGAGAGAATCCAGTACTACCGAATTGGGGGAATTTGAAGTCGGGACAAAAGAGAGAGGGAGAGAGGAGGGGAACTGGGAGGATTAAAGAGGGGACAAGCGAAGAGCTCGTGCGTGCCGTCCATCCTGCTGACTACCCGTTTCTTCTACTAGGAGGCGATGCCGATGATGCGCTTGGAGTCGAGTCGCGTTTTGCATAAATTCTTCGTTTTTTTCCTTCGGCGGATCCAGCTCGGGGTGGAACCCGTAACAAACAGATGCGTATCTCGGCCGTATCCAGTATTCATTACCAGCACATTTAGGTGGTGTGCCCATACAGACTTCCGTGTAACACGTCTGTATCTTCCCGCGAGACATTTTCGGGCGTTGGCGAAGAGAAGGTGCGCTACGGGGGTCGTCAGAGCCGGGAGCGGAGCCAATCAGCAGCCGCCAATGGCACACGTGTAACAAAGACGATCATCGGGTGGCAAGCGCCAAGACCGCGCCCCGGCTGCCCAAAGCCTTGGAATCTCTTATCTTATCGCCAAGACGACTTGGCACTGGAACATCCCCCTCCTCCGCACTTGGCCGCGCTTTTCTTTCATCCCATCTGCGCCTACAACTGCCTGCAAAAGTCACCGTGCAGAGCATCGCATGAATTGAAAGTTTGCTTGTTTTGTCGACTGCACCGCTTCACTGCTCGAGCGGACACTTTAGAGAACATCTGCAGCTTCTGCCAAATCCCTTTCGTCAGGAAAGTAGGTACACGACGCCGTCATGCTTGCCTGACACTGGTCACACGCCGAGCATTGGGATCTTCGTCCATCGTGCGTGTCTTGTCAGAATTCGGCATATAGCCAGTTTCGAGCAGCGTTTTAGCAAGGAACGATGTTGCCTATTCATATCCATTGCCAGCTGAACAGTCGTCAATATGTGTTTCGTTGCCAATGCAACTGCTACTTCTCCTGTTTCGAGTCAAATTCGGTTACTAGAATCTGATATTCTTCGCAAGCCACCAAGGAAAGATTGATTCGTCACACTCTTGCTGCAATTATCATTAATACCCTGTGTAATGAGTGGATGTTTGTTTTGACGGTCCCATACAGCTCACCGAAGGAGAATACTTTTAGACCAGCTCTCGACGGCCTCGACTGTGATATCGCAGTTTTTGCTAGCCAAGTCTGCTATGAGGAGCAAGAAATGCAGTTGACTGAATCTCTGCGAGTTGAACCTTTGATTGGGCCTTTGGTTTGCCGAAATTCCGAACGTCGGTTCTTCAATCAAGTTGCCTAGGGGATTTTCCCAGGAATATCCGTATGAAATCCTCGAATCCCCTTTCTCTGCCAAGCCGTTCTGATGGACACAGTCGCGGGAACGCGTGTAATACATACGTCGGTCCATCCCGCCTTGGCTGACGTTTCCCCCGATGGAAGATATGCCAAATTTATAGCGGGAATGGTTTTGCGGTGCCACCTTTTTATCCATCGCCTCCCACGGCCTTCCTGCACACTGCAAAACTACATTGTATTGAAGGTGTACCAACTCGAGAGGAGATTGGTCGGTTTGGCCACAACCCTCCTACACACTCGATGATGAAATCGATCTACATAGGAACTCTGAAGCGACACCCAGCCCAAAAGTGTGGCGTCCATCGATCTGGAGGGTTGCGTCAGCCACGCACTGCAAGTATTCTCCTGCGTGATTTTCAACCCGTGGTTTTTGATGTAACTAGCTACATACAACATTCTCGAAGCAGGTTGGATGCGCACCATAAGGCGATACGCAGCAGAGAACCAGGTCCTATCACTGAAGTCAGCTAGAAGAATCTCCCACTGGCCCAGCCAGACACCTCATCATAGTCAATTCAATATTGGCAGTGGCGTTCAAGCTGGTCACTCTAGAAGTCGAGATACTGTAATATGCAAGATAATACTAGCATAGTACACATGTACATATGTAGTAGTTCCACGGATGATGCGCACCAAGCCACCACGGTCAGCCGGCAGCAATTCCGAAATAGGAAGGTCGGCGCGCACGTTGATGAGAGTAACCGCACAATTCAACGACACCAAAGAAGACATGTTAAGTCAGAAAAGATGCGAAAATATCCCTCAGTAAGGGTATCCGAGAAGGTTTGGTTCTAGTTTGCAAAGCGGGATTTAAGGACGCATCCTCCCTTTTAATGGAAGGATGATCCTGTTGCATACTCCGTAAAACCTCGAAGATGGCAGAGATGAAAACAGTCGGGTGAAGATTACTAACAGCTGTTATGATATGACTGCACCAGTGGGCAGTCAGCGTTGCAGTTCCTTTTTGACACAAAACTGTGATCTCGAACAATGTTTGTGCTGAGAGGTCGTGTTGTTGATGACCCTAGAACGAGAGCGCCGTTACTCCGTACCATTCCATGACCCAGCCCCAATACGCAAATATTCTAATCGAGATGCTGGTGCTCAACCTTGCCTCCCATTTAGATATTTCTAAATTGGACTGTGAACGGACTCGATGCTCAGCCGGTTGTCCGCTCGCGGAAAAGGGTTGAGCTACGAAGTGCGTGGGAAGGAGGACGCTCGGCCAACCAAAGCAGTACCGCGCCTTCGGATATTAAACGAGACAAAAATTGGGAGCTGCCATCAGCTAAAAATCTTATTACACATGGCAGGTTTTCTCGTTTAGCTAGTACCAGTCCCATCTCAATACCATTCACAACGACGAGAGTTACAAACGCGACTTACCATTCAGACAGCCCACTTCAAAGCAACAGTGACACTCAATTCCTCGACAAGCAAATATAATACTGGCACTGGATCCCCTGAGCTCAAAAGATTTTGTATATCAATTCAAACCCCCTAATATGTGCAATCCGAGTCTGGCCTCGTGCGTTGAATCCTCGACATCTTGGTTTCCACGTGTATTATCCGGGCGCCACGTCGCATCAGCCGTGACCTGATTACGCCCAGTACTGTGGCCCTGCCAAACATTGTCTTCTCACTAGCAAACGGCGGGACTTTGGGATGACTCTGTTCGGAACAAAATGTTGCCTGGCACCCTTGCCTCCATCGTCTCTTGTTTCGCTGGCCCGGCCACTGACTTTTCCGTTTTCTATGCTGTAAGTACACATTTTGATGCGCTCTTGGGAAGTATTTTTCTCACTGACACCTCCACTTCTAGCGGCCTGCTCGGTATCGTGATTGACGGTGCTGCAGTTTTACTCTCACATGGTTTAAGTTCCAGCTTGAATTTTCGGGACGGGCCGCAGTGGAGCCGCTAACTTAACTAACATAAAATCTCGGGACCTCGGCCGGTTCCTGGTTCGGCGATTTTTACCTCTGCCTTCAATATGTCAGCTCATTTTCCACCTACATTACTTCAAATGTCTGCGCCATTGAAATTTGATGGCGATTGCCCCCACCCGTCCGCCCAAGCAACGACACACTTGCATTCGTCTATCGATTTCTCGCCTTCTACGAAAGATATGAGCAGCTGATCCAGGTAAACTTCAGGCCTATTCGCGCAAATGCGCTCAACTGTTGCACGCGTGATCAGTTGTATGATCGTATCAGTGATAAAGAGGTCACGGATCGACCTTTTGAGAGATTGCACTATAACTCACCTTACGTCGCGGTTGCATATCATTCCATACCGTCCCATGACTCAGAATACAGTTACTAAAATCTGGTCAGAGATTCCACTTATGGCCCTATCTGCAGGGTTTCCTCTCACTCCTTGCTACCGTTTTACTGACGTCAGACGTGATAGCAATAAACCAAAAGGGGATTGGATGGATTGTACGAAGATGTCCACCAAAAGTAATGGTCCCAGCCAAAATTATATTCATGTTTTCGGAATACCGCCCCGTACAAACCTTAGGGTTGCTTAAGGGAAGGCCAGGCCCCTTTCAGCTTTCAATAAGGGGGCTTATTCCTTAAACTTACCCCTAGCCTTCGGTACTCTCCCTCATTGTTGAAAGAAAAGATGGTTCTCAGCATGCAGACAATGAAATGACTGATAATAATCTTTCATGTATGCAGCGCTTGTCGTTGATTGTTGCAGCTAGCAGGGTTATTGTAAACATATTGGGCAGCCAGGAAGCAGAAGGGAGAGGCCGCGTCAAGAAAGAGACATCATCCGGCCATAACGCCTCATTCTGAAAATGGCGTGGACGGAAGGATGCTCTATTATTGCGCAGTGGATTGCGGAATAGGTGACGCCGAAGAGGACGAGGAGGAGGAGGAGGAGGAGGAGGAGGAGGCGGAAGAGGAGGAAGCAGCCGTTCATATTGCTTTATTCTTATGGCCCTGGATGGCCCGCGGGCGCGATGCTGCCGCAGAATTGGTCATTTCAAAGCGTGTGCCTCTGTTTGGAGATGGTCCCTGTTCTCGTATATAGCTGGCGGAGATTTGCTGTGATGCTGATAGATTCAGAACCAATATCCGAATGCCTTTTATAAAGGTAACTTTTAAGAGAAAAGACAAAGAAGGGACACGTATCCCTATAGCCGGACCAAATGGAATCAAGCCAGAGGTCCGCAATACATAGCCCCGTTTCAATGGTTTCTGCCCATTCCCCGCTGACGCTGACTAGCTGATAGCCGCAATCTTTGTGGTTAATATTGGGAGCTCCGCATGCAAATGAAGACGTTATCCGCCGAGGAAAAATGGGTATGTCTAATCCAAAATCTTCGAAGGTCACATCTTATGAACGGCGCGTTGAACAGTTTCATCAGTTTAGTGGTTTTGAGCCCCTATTGCAACGATGCTGTAATTGTTGTTCAGCTCCCTGGATATTTTTCAAGTCAGCAGTTGCCTTCTTTCTTTTCGCAAGCGTCGCTGGCAGTAACGTTTCGCTCTTCCGATCGTCGTCATCAGTACTGTTATTTTCGGTGAAATGCATAGCATCACACTGTATGAGGATGTTGCGGCTGGTATGAGAGGATGGGGTTTCCGCCAATGACTTTTGCCAGCCGGCCGGATTCAGAGATGGTCGGCTCTTTGGCAGTGCTTGGCTTTTCTCGCCTGGTTTTTCTTTAACATTTCTTCCCTCTGGCGTTGAGCAGCAGGAACTGCTCGAGCTCGGGTTGTTCCATCTCTCTCCAAGGCCTCATCTTGCCTTTTCCAGTAACTAGCACGTATGTCGGGAGGAGTCCGACGCCCGGGATAGTCTTCCGCGATTCGCTCACTGTACTTTCGCTTGCGCCAGCGTTGTTCTAAATCAAGTCGCCAAAACGCGTGTTTCAAGTCTTTTGGCTGTGTCGGAGGTCGTTGCCATCTGGTAAATAGCCGGAGTACGGAGAAACCGGATCTGCGATCTGGGTGACGGTCCGTCCCTGGTTCGGTAACTACCGTAAGTTAGTTACAGGACATTAGCTACAGTCATACGGCACCGAGAGGACCAGCTAAAACCCTTTCTTTTTCAACAATGGCGACCGAAGTGCTATCATCTCAGCAACCTCAGATTGTTGCCATTCAAGCCGTCCAGCGTTGCGGCCAAAGTCGCTTTTCACCAGGTTGCGGAAGTTTCCTTTACCCAGCGGAACCAATATGCCGATTTCATGCAAGTTGATTCTCAGAAAGGTTATGACGCTGAAGTCGCCAGAGCTCTTATGGTTCCTCGGGGGGACCTAGGTGATAGTGCCGCAGATCCCAGCTCTTCGACCGAAGAGCATCTTGCTCAAACAATGGCGACTTAGACAGGCCATTGTGTTTTCAACCTTTTCATTCCTCCCACAGACGTCACAGTTGGTTGGATGGCAGGCAAAGAGAACCCAAGCCCTAACGGTGCTACTACACCTGAGTTTATCCTTGCTCGCCCTAGTGAGAAAACTGTCCGAGTGCAGCATTCTCGTTTCAGCTACAATGTGAACACCGGCTTCCTCTGCGTTGGCCAGTCCACCTTCAAAACATGCTCTACATTTTAACTGCCGTATTAAAACAGAATATAGAAGATTAATCTCGCGAAAGGCTGCTTCTATGAATAGCCAGGCCAATGTTTTGTGACGAGGTTCTTTTTATTCACCTTTCCCATTGCGTTCCGTTCAATGGTGTCGACAATTTTTAGCACTGTCGGCACCTTATAATGGGCCATTTCCTCCTTGAGCTGCGCACGGAGAAACTGCAATTTGAGGGCCGGGGTCTAGTTACGGGTTAGACATCCGAAACAGATTCCCGCATAAATGAATTTAGAAATAACGGTATCTTACCCCAGGCCTTTGCTTTACGATGGCAGCAACACGCTGTCCCCATTCTTCGTCGGGCAATCCGACTACGGCGACTTCCTGAATAGCTCCCAAGGCTAACATTTTTCTTTCGACTTCCAAGGCAGATATCTTATACCCTCCAGACTTGATCAAATCCACGGACGCGCGCCCTTGGATAAAGTAAGCCCCGTTTGCATTTCTCTTCGCCACATCGCCCGTCTTGAACCATCCGTCAGGGGAAAACTCTTTCTCTGTAGCCTCTGGTCGCCTCCAATATTCTAGAAAGACATTATCTCCCTTGACTTCTATCATTCCATCTTCTTTGGAATTAGGTGGGAGAGTCTGCCCAGTCTCTCGATCCGTGAGCCGTACTTGCACTCCCGGTAGTGGCCAGCCCACGCTTCCGTCGATTCTCTGGTCGACATCTAGACCACAACTTAATCCCATTCCAATTTCTGTCATGCCATATCTTTCTAGCAACGTCTGTCCCGTAATCTCCAAAAACCGCTTCTTGATCGGAGTTGGCAGTGCAGCAGACCCACTGACCACCAAGCGCAATGACTTTGCGCCAGAAGCAGCAGTAGCCTCCAAATCGGTGGATTTGATGTGCGCATCAAAATAGTCTACCAACCGTGCATAAACCGTCGGGACGGCCATGAACATGGTTGACGAGCCTTTATTTGACCATCGCTTCCATATAACTGCGGGGTCAAATTTAGGGTACATTTCCACTGTGGCGCCACTCAGCAAACTGGCCGTCAGACCATTGATAACCCCGTGAATATGATGGAGTGGGAGAACGTGTATGAGGTGGTCGGAAGAGGTATATTTCCATGCGTCTATCAGACAAGTTGATTGGAACATGATATTTTTGTGAGTTGACACGCATCCCTTTGGATCCGCGGTGGTCCCAGAGGTGTAGATCATCAGTGCCCGCCTGGAAAGGTCGAATGGTGGGTGGAATGGTGGCATTTCTGGATCCAGTCCAGACGAAGCAAACGGTGCCAGGTCGAAGAGATTCACACTGGAATATTTCTCTGCCAGCGAGCTTTTTATAAGACCAAAAGACTGGTGTAGTATAACCAGAGATGGATCGGAGTCAGAAATTGTATAAAGGAGCTCCTTCACAGGGTGAGATGTGCCTATGCAAACAGGTTAGTTACTAGAACTTGCCCGTAGAATGCGATTGATCATGGCGACTGCTTACACAAGGGAACGCAAACGCCGCCAGCGGCCCATAATGCCCATTGACAAACGACATAATCATATCCAGCTGGTATAAGAAAAGCGATCCGGCGCTCGTCCAGGTCCGTCAATGAAACCGTCTCCAAGATCTGCTTTTTCAAAAAAGACACATCGGCGAGCAATTGGCCATAAGTAAAATTATCATTTCTAGATTTATCAATAATTGCAGGTTTATTACTGCGATCACTTTCTGCTTGCTTTTTGGCTGCGAGAAACAGCGGTAGAGATGGAAGTGATTCTGGGGGGACGGGGAGTGCTATCGTCATCGTCAAGGGGCCGAGGTCGCGGGGAGACGAGCCTTGACTCTAAATTCGAACAGGGCGTTATCTGTGGGAGCAATTGGCAATAGACAACATTGAGCTGAGTCGAGAACGGATCAACGACCGGGAGAAGATAGTTCGTTGAAGGGGGAGTGAAGTCTACTACGATTTGTGATTCTCATGCGGCATTCCTAGTCGGAGGTGGTTTGGGCGAGCATGTCAGCTTCTCGGAGGAGTGGGGAACCCCGATGCTGATGCCTGCAACGACAACCTTCAACGCGACGCGGTGCAACCGTGATGGCAACACGATCATGGCGCCATGCCGCAGGAAAGGCCTTCTAGATGGTATCAATGCCAGCCGCACCGACTGGGCCAACTGAGATTAGTCTAATATTCTTCAAGCTGGTGATCCAGGGACTCTCGACAACGGCGGCGAACATGAACGAGAGACAAGAACCTAGCTGAGCTCCAGCTTCCCCGCTTCTCCCAGGGATATCTACCTTTGCTTCGTGTAACTCGCAGCTCGTCATGTATGGCTGTAGCATCCGTGGATGGTTCCAGACAAGTCCAACAAGGCGCTGGAAGCTTGTTGGGTGTCTGTCGATCACGGCACGAACCCCGGCGAATAACGGCCTCGATACCAGCTCGCGCATTGTTCGACATGCATTTGATCTATCCCCTGCCTGGTTGTCTTGTGAGCATGGCATGCCATCCACACGTGCTTCACCGCTGAGTCGAACGCTTGAAAAGAGCTGTGCAACTGTCATTACTGACAGCGTTCTCTTTCCTTGAAGCTCGTTGCTGCAACTCTTCTTTAGGACTGCTCATTTGATCAAGTTGCCAGCCAAAGGAAAAGAGAGAGCGCCAATTCGAGGAATTCCAGGTCATCATGGTGGCGAGAGGCGAAAAACACCCATTGGGGGATCCCTTGGATCATCTCGAGATCACGGCGGACACAGTTTCCCATGAGAAAGATATCGCGCAGCAGAAGGACCGGGACTATGCTGGCGCGGTAGCAAAAACCGATCCTAAGGAGATCAAGCTCGTTAGGAAGCTTGACCTCCGTATCATGGTAATATGCGTCATCAATGATACCTTTCTGGCTTTATGCTCTTTGACGGCGACGGACTCGTGGCTGATTGTTGAAATAGCCCACATTATTTGCGATGTATTTTCTCAACTATGTGGACAGAAATACACTCGCGCAGGCTCGTCTCAATGGACTCGAGAAGGAACTGGGAATGCATGGGACTCAGTTCAATACCACAATCTCTATCCTTTTCGTGGGATACATCTTGACTCAAGTACCGAGCAACATGCTGATCACGAGAGTACCCCCAAGCATTTACATGAGCGCTTGGATGGTGATCTGGGCAGTTGTGTCAGGTAGGAAAGAGCTCGTCTGAATTGATGGCGCAGAATATAGATAGTCTCTGACAACTTGTTAAAAGCATGCACCTCGTTGGTGCAGTCGTACGCCGGAATGGTTGTTTGCCGATTTCTGTTGGGAATTACTGAGGCACCGGTGAGCAATTCTTATCCTTTGACCCAGCATAATTCATAGAAGCCGGTCGCTGATCTGACGACCTTTTAGTTTTATCCCGGGGCCACATATATTCTATCCATATTTTACACTCGAAAAGGTAGGACTCCTTTTACTTATTGCACGGCTCATAATTATTGATTGAATAATTTTTGACAGAGGTCGCCACTCGTATTGCCATTTTATATTGTGCACAAATTTTGGCTACCGGCGTTTCAGGCCTCATTGCCGCTGGGGTCTTTTACGGTCTCGACGGTGCAAAGGGCCTTTCCGGATGGAGATGGTAAAATGAATCCCTCAAAGAAGCCTGATTCGGATTGACTGATTGAACTATGTACCAGGCTTTTTATCATCGAGGGATGTACCACTGCTGTTGTGGGGGTTGCTGGATTCTGGCTATTACCAGATACACCCAGTACGACTCGCTGGCTGAAACCCGACGAACGCGAGCTCGCCCACGCCAGAATTGAAAAAGATAAAATGGGAGAGCCGGAAGAATCGTCGATGATGGAAGGTCTACGACAGGCTTGCAGAGACAAACGGACTTGGATCTTTTGTCTCATGCAAAATTTTCATTTATCTGCCTGCGGCTTCAACAGTTTCTTCCCTACGTATGTTTCCCCCTCAATGTCCGGATCTTCGCTGGGGCTAACATTGTCTGATAGTGTGGTCAAAACACTCGGCTTCAGCACAACAATCACACTGGTGCTCACATGCCCACCTTTCCTTTTCGCCGGTGCAGCGGGTATTCTTTTCGGATACAGTTCCGGCCGCTTCCATGAACGTACCTGGCACATCACTGCTGGTCTGGCAATCGCGATAGTCGGGTTCGTGATTGCGGCATGTACTCTTAACACAGCCGGGAGATATGTCGCGTGCTTTATCTTCCCAATTGGGGCATATTCCGTGAACTCTGTAATCATCGGTTGGGCGTCGTCTACCTTGTCGCAGACGAGAGAAAAGCGAGCGGTAATTCAACATCCCCATCTTCTTGCTCCCATATTTCTCTTCCGTTTCAAGTTCGGGACTGACTGATGGGTGTCTAGGTTATCCTTGCTATGACCAATGTAGGCGGGCAAATAGGCTACATCTACGGTGCATACGTGTGGCCAAATTACGATTCTCCACGATATGTCATCGGATTTAGCTCCTCGGCTGCATTCGCATTGTGCTCAATCTTTTGCGCTTGGTGGATGCGATACATGCTGAAAAAGGAGAACCAGAGGCTAAGACAAACAGAGGGGGCGGAATTGCTTAACTATTACGGATACTGAGAGACATCATGTTCCTTTTTTTCACGAAGATCTGTTCCTTTAGCTTGAGATGACGTTTGTTCATTCTGGCAACTCAATAAAACAGCTCAGCAGAAAAGACACAGCATAACTACGTCCGTTTAGACAAAGGCTACTCCGTACTATGTTCACTATGCAGTCTCCGTTTACACTGCCTCAGCCCATCCTTGGCCAACATTTTATAGTATGTATTTATGACCAATCGAGCCGCTGGCCTCCCCTTAGTCATAGATCTGCATACTCTTATATCCGTCGCATATCTAACATCCCTGCACTTTACCCAGCTGAGTCGTCGAATCGGTTTTATGAATTGAAGACCCGGAGATAAGGGGGGCGGTGTTAGGGCCTTAGCGGCGTTTGGGGATAAGCGTCGTACTGACCAACGCGAAGATCTCAGATCTAGAACGATTGAACATATAACATTTTGGTAAGCATTACGGAACTTTTTGAATGAATGCTGTCGAAGCCGTACACCTGTAGCCTTGCGCGGCCCCGATGGCTTTACCTCTACATATATATATATATGGGGCACCCTCACCTGGGCAGATCCTTGGTTGTCAATGATATCCCTATAGCTGCCAGTGAAGCAGAGCAGAGAACACATACAAAGCCAAGATGAACATGAGCCTTCCCGCAACCTTTAGACAGGCAACCTTCACGGAAGCGGGTGGCCCGCTGGTTGTTGAAGATGCACCACTGACCGCTCCAGGAAAAGGTGAGGTGCTGGTCAAAGTTCAAGCCTGTGGAGTGTGCTTTTCAGATACATATGCACAGCGTAACGCCATGGGAGGAGGACTGTAAGTGCTGCCCCCCTGTGCATTTGGATAGGAAAGACGGCAGAGCTGACGAGAGCTTCCATCTAGCCCTATCGTCCCTGGTCATGAGATCATCGGACACGTTGTTGCAATAGGTGAAGGGGTGGCTCAGTGGCACATCGGTGATCGGATTGGCGGAGCATGGCATGGCGGTCATGATGGTAAGTTCCATCAAGGGCAAGAGAGGTAGCTTTGGTTAACAACGATCGCCTTGGAATAGGGACCTGCAATGCATGTAGGAAGGGCTATTTCCAGATGTGCGATAGCAGTGTGGTCAATGGTATCACCAAAGGGGGAGGATGTACGTACAGTGCAGTACACCCCGTTGAGAGACTTGATCGATTAACCAAAGCGGCTGCACAACAGATGCCGAATACTGCAAACTGCGCGCCGAGGCTGGTGTACGGATTCCTACACACGTTGACGCGGCAGAATATGCACCGATTCTCTGCGCTGGCGTTACTGTTTTTAATTCAATGCGCCATATGAACATTTCCCCGGGTTCAACCGTCGCCATCCAGGGGCTCGGTGGGCTCGGGCATTTAGCCATTCAGTACGCGCGAAAATTCGGATACCGCGTTGTCGCTTTGTCGCGTGATTCTAAGAAGGAAAAATTTGCTAGAGAGCTGGGCGCCCATGAATATATCGACGCCAGCAAGGGCGGCGCAGGAGAGCAATTGCAGAGACTGGGAGGAATGTCGCTAATTGTTGCGACCGCACCAGCAAAGGACGCCATAGAGCCGCTTCTGAAGGGATTGGGTATTCTGGGAAAACTGCTCATCTTGTCGGGTAAGTTGCCCGGCCACGAATGATTCTCCTGCTGGTGCAGCTCCTGACCTGGTTGCCTCACAGTTCCTGGTAATATATCAATAAATACGGGTATTATGGTGAGTCAACCTCGTTTTGCAGCCGCTTTGCCCATATAAACTGACAAGTGAATATAACAGGTCCGCCGGGGGCTTTCAGTGCAGTCCTGGCCTAGTGGCCATTCCACTGACACAGAGGAAGCAATTGCGTTCACCGAGCTTGAGAACATTCACTGCATGGTTGAGAAATTCCCACTTGAAAGATCCAATGATGCCTTTGGTAAGTTCGACCACGATACGCATGCCTGTCGTCCATGGCTGACCTATCTTGCAGAGGCAATGGTGAATGGGACTGTTAGGTTCAGGGCCGTTATCACAATGGAATGAATGGGTCTCCTACTACTCCGTATGTCTCTAAGTAGTTTAGGGAGAGGAAGGATTCAATAGCGGTAACAGAGCTGTATGAAGTTGGACGCTCAGAGGTGTGCGACAACCCATGGTTAAGATATCAATGGTAAAACGGCCAGAAAAGGCCCAGGGCTGGTCGGAAAGTAGTCTCCTCTGTGGCATTTCGTCGAGCCATGGTGTCCGAGAAAAGGAGTCCTACTCTACTAGGTTAGCGAAGTTTCTGCTCATCAGCTGAATAATAATTTGCCGGTTTTGCCAATTCTCCTAGGTGATCGAAGCAAAAAAGCAGGATATACTTCAGATGAATTGGATTGCGAACGATATCCCATGGTTGTAGTCCTGCGTTGTCCGTGGGTTGAACCTCGGCGATGTGGAAACAACATGAAGCTTGATCTTCTGTCTCCTTGAATCGCCGACCAACACTCTTCCGCGGAACACAGCGGGCCAAACTTATTGATAAACAAGATCCAACGCCCGTCCAAGTCTATACCAAATCAACACAATGTCCTCAGAAGACATGGAGCTCGCTGTCAAACGCTTCTTTTCATGCCCGCGCTTTGCCGTGGCGGGTGCGAGCACCGATGCGAGCAAATATGGCTACAAGCGTACGTTGACCCTCGATCTTTCAAGAGACATGCGGATTGAACCAACTCATTGAGAGATATACAGTTCTCGCCTGGTACCACCAGCACTCATTGCCCGTCACCCCTCTCAACCCCAAGGCTCCTGAGATCAAGCTGCGCTCCAAAGCCTATGCCACCGTGAAATCACCCTCCGAACTCCCTTCTCCCACGCAGACAGCCCTGTCGATCGTTACCCCGCCAAAGGTGACACGGGAGATCCTGAAGGAAGCGCAGGCAATGAATATCCCAGCTGTGTGGCTGCAGCCAGGCACGTTTGACGACGAGATCCTAGAGTATGCGAAGAAGAACTTCAAGGCGGCGATTGGTGGTGCCGGAGGCAATGGAGATGAGGGCTGGTGTGTGCTAATGGACGGTGAAGACGGCCTACAGGCGGCCGGGGTGGACTGGACGCTGCAGAGGCTGTAGACAGTTAGTGGCCGGCTGGGTTGGCCTGCGGGTGTTGATCTCCTGTGATGAAGTTATGATGTACTCCGTAAATGTTGATCTTTTCTCCAGTGAATATGAGGTTTGTTGAGGTTTGTGATACGTTGTGACGGGAATTATTCTGCAAAGGCGATTGAAGTGAGGTTCTAGCACGAGACAGGGAATGGGGCTGTTTCGTTTCAACGCTGCCAACCTCTCAGAAAATAAATAACCTGCGGACAAAGCCGTTGAGCAGAACAAAATCCAACTCATCACTTGTCATGGCCTCAACCATCCTCTTCACCCAGAGGACTTCAGAGGACCACTGGCCAGACTTTGTTGTTGTTTAGTTCAGTTAAATATCTGCTTCAACATCGTCATATCGTGTTTTTTCTTTCTTGTCGTCAGTCTTCAAGCGTCTTGTTGCTGTTGCGTCGCCATGGTCTCCAGCCCCAACTAACCGCAACCAACAACGACGACTAACCTCACTGTGTCAAAATGACCATGTCGGGCGATTTCTTTCTAGATAGTCCTGTCGCTCCAAAGCTTGACCTTACCGGCGCTCGATCGCAGTTCTACCGTTCTCCACGCACTCCGTCCGCAGGCTCGTCTCTCTGCCGTTCGGTCACATCATCTGCCCATCCCGGGAGTCGCAAACGGGCAAGATATGGATACAATGATATCGATAGCCATCAGACGGTGGGCGGCTTCGACGATCGCGTTACATGGGGAGAAGGTCAGTCGACCCAGTTCAATGACCCGATGAGCCCTGCTCCGCTGGTAAATACAGACTATCGATTAGCAGGTGGAGGACTGGAACTACATAAAGTGTCCATGGGGGCTAGTACAGCTGTCCTTGAGCAGGATGATAATGGAGAGGTGGATTACAGGCCTAGCCGGTACTCTTCATACCCGTCCACACCTAGTGAAGGAAACAAGAGAAAACGTGAAAGGCCGCCTTCATCTGGCAATGACGCGGAGCACAATGACGAATTATCAATACCATCATCTTCTGGATGGGGCAGAGCCGTTATTAATCTGGTTGGAGGGGTAGCTGGAAAAGTATGGGACTTTTGTTGGACTGGTGCTTTTCGTGGGTTCTACGCTGGAGGAGGGAGAGGCTACGACGTGGACCCTCCTGCAACAAATGCATCTATGACTCCGTCCCTGGACCAAAGCGCATGGGAAAAGCTGCATCAACCCTCTGCTGAACCATCCGCTTTCACGTTTTCCACACCCAACGAGCCCTTTGGTTCTAAGAGGCAGCAAGCCGACAACGACTGGGTCCTTGTCAAGGATGAGAGAGAGCTCAGCACCCCTAGTCCGTCACAGATACCGCGCCGGATTCCGATTCCTCGACGAAGCGGCGCTACACCGCATACTACTCCCCGAAGACCAGCCGCTCGGCCCACCCCGAAACGGACCAGTTTGATCCCAGTCAGGCCTTCATCCTCATTGCCCCAACACTATCAGACCACTCAGACATTTACAACCAGCTCGCCGATTGCCGATAATCTCGCAAAAACGCCAAAGGATAGCAGCCCATTGGCCGCCGAAGCGCAGCGGTATGCTGCGAAGATTCGGCGTCGGGAAAAAGAAGAAGATGCCAGCATTCGACGACTGAATCAGCAGTTAAAGGCGATGATTCGAGAAGGAAAAGAAGCATTAGGAACAAAGATTGAAATTGATGACACCATGGATATGGACGACTATGAGTGAATTTCTGGTTCGGCTTTTCTCATTCCTCCTGCTTGTCATTTCGGTCTAAGCAAGCGTGTTATTGCTATTGTGTATTTTTTCTATCTTTCTATCTTGCTTTTTTCTTTCAGTGCTCTTTCCAGCCTTTCTAATGACGCATGGTAGTAGTCTGTATCCATTCCATAGCGCTTGTTTTCTTCTCATGTTCTTTTTAGGGCGTTTGCATGCAATATTTGATTCCCAGAACAGCCGTTCACTTTCTAATGAGGGACCATCGTGCTGTTTGCTGACTGAGAAGCGAGCAATCAGACCTACTGCGGAATACACTGATGCTCTTTGCGCACTAGGCGTGATGGATGGTCACGATCTGCATCTTCTCACGCCGAACATACCCTGATGCGCCCAGAACCTCCGTCTGGTTTTTGTCGCTTCCATTTAGAGCGGTGCTTTGCTTACCCAGTTCTTATGTACCCAGGCCCCATGCCACCCAATTTGCAAATGGATGCCCTGGCTTCGAGGCAGATAGAATGACTGTGAGCTGGATCCGGGAATGATCATGTTCAGGTGCTTGACACGGTTGCGTGTGTACCTATGTATTTAGCTTATGTATCACGAATAATGAATCACCGAATGGAAACTACAATGCTCGTGCTACCGCTTATGCCCGGTCAACTCCCTTTTTGGTTCAAGGTCATTTGACCGATGCAGTCCGGTGGAGTGCAGTTCACATTCAGCATTTCCCAACTAGCCAGCAAAGCAGCGGCTACTGGCTTTCATAAGAATCTAGAAACTGGGCCAGCCTCACAGATGCAAAAGATATCCACGGCTCAAGGAAGGCCATGAGAAAAGAAAACGAAGAACGGAAAAAACAAAAAAGATATAATGGCGACACCGATGGGATTCGAACCCACGCATCCGAAGATACGAGCTAGTCTGTATCGGGAGATAGCAGGCCCGCGCCTTAACCACTCGGCCACAGTGTCTTGGGTTGAAGGGGGCGATCGGGACTAGCTAATCACGTGGGTATCGCTCTGCCTAGGGTATCCCTCCACTTTTGCAAAGTCGAGATGGGAAAAACAACTGCTTTTCTCCTGGGTCGATAGGAATATCTTTGCTTTTGACGGTATATCTTTCAAACAATCGCCAATATTCCCTTTGGAGTGATGATATTTAATGGCAGTTGAAAATTTCTGCGGCTGGTAGCATGAGGAACACGCTTGAGACAAAGCGCGATTTCAGCCCTGGGCCGCGTCCATTCCAAGGTTGGATTGGAAAACTCAACCCAAGTGAGGAAAATCTAATCTTCCGGAAGAATTTAGGCTGGAGGGTCGTGAGGCCAGCCTGTTGGACACGATCTAAGGCGAGGAGATCTGATTCTGGGTAGTTGACGAGAAAAAAGCATTCTCTTAAGAGCGGTACATAACTACAGTACATCAAACATGCCACCGTTTGTGTCGCGAAACGCCCTGAGTGCGCGCGACTCCCCATCGAAACGTGGGTTATTACAGGCTCTTGACACTCCTCCCAAATCAGCGTCATTAGAGGAGCTCAAGACGCGTAAAATTGCGAAAGATTCAGATTCCTCGTCGCTATCTTCCATGTCAACCTCGGACTTGGCAGGTGACGACGGCACGGCAGAGCACGACACGACTGATGATGAAGATGGCGAGAATTGGGAGGATGCCTTTGCAGCAGCGCCATCTGGTGCCACCACGACCCCGGCCCCTGAATTGCGAGATTTGGACATTACTCTCGAAAGGAACCACAACACATTAACCGAGCCTCTGGGGTCCAAAAAGGGCCTTAGCAAGATTGAGCGGTTCATCAGGATACAAACGCATTGCATGCATGTCCAGTTTCTTTTGTTCCACAATGCTATTAGAAACTCTTGGATAAACGACTCCAAAATCCATGAAATGTTGCGCGAAAAATTACCCGAGGGTATTAAGAGAGAAATCCAGCGATGGAGAATTACAGCTGGTCTTGAGGTGCGAAAACCTGCGCCAACGCAAACGTCCAAGAAACGGAAGCGAGATCGTGACTGGAGCGAAGATTCAAGTCTTGCAGAGCCTAACCGGCCAGATCTTAGCAGAGGAGATCCCACCATTCACTTGCTTAAGGTATTGGCTGCTTACTGGAAGAAGAATTTCAAAATCACATCTCCGGGACTCAGAAAGCGAGGTTACAGGCCTATGGCGGCCCTGGAAGAAGAGCTGAGTGCATTTAACAACGGCGAGGAAGATGAAGATCGATTTGGTGAGAAGATTCAGGACCTCGACGAGTTTCGTGAGCGTACCCATCATTTGCATGGATCTCGCGATGTAGGTGCCCAACTATTTACGGCGCTGCTAAGGGGCTTAGGTCTCGAAGCAAGAATGGTGACAAGCTTGCAACCCATCGGGTTTGGATGGACGAAAGCTGAAATCCACTCTGCCGCAGACCAAATACCAACGGAATCTAAGGGGCCGACAGAGAGTGAAGAGAGCTCTTCAGAGGAGGAATCGGCAAGGAAATCAAAGGGTAAATTTAAGACCCTAGGTAAAAAGCAGCCGTCGATTGACCAAGGAATCCCATTTCCCATCTACTGGACGGAAGTAGTGTCCCCGGTGACTCAGGAGATTATACCCGTCGAGTCCTTGATTCTACCTAACTCCGTTGCGATGACCCCGGAACTCCTGGCAGCGTTTGAGCCAAAAGGGGTAAAAGCGGAGAAGGCAAAACAAGTGATTGCCTATGTTGTTGCATACTCTCCCGATGCAACGGCAAAAGATGTGACGATTAGGTATCTCAAACGACAATCGTGGCCTGGGAAAACAAAGGGGTTTCGAATACCGGCTGAAGCCCCTGTTGATATAGGTTTGAACACTGGGCCATATACATATGACTGGTTTAAAACTATAATGAGAGGCTATGTCCGCCCGAAAAATAAGCGAACAGCGGTTGATGAAAAGGAGGGCCTGAATCTGGTTGCTAAACAACTAGAGAAAAAGACACCTAAGGAAGGAGACACGCTACAGAGTTTAAAAGCATCCAGAGAATTTGTGTTGGAACGATTCTTACGTCGAGAAGAAGCTATTCGCCCCGGCGCTTCCCATGTGAGGACGTTTACATCTGGCAAAGGCGCGAAGCAAAAGGAAGAAAAGGTTTATCTACGCTCAGACGTCCAGAAGTGTCTATCCGCGGAGAGTTGGCACAAGGAGGGACGACGTGTCAAAATGGGAGAAGCACCGTTGAAACTCGTTCCCATCCGAGCCGTCACAGCGAACAGAAAGCGTGAAGTGGATGAAATAGCGCGAGAGACAGGTGAGAAACCGAAACAAGGTCTGTATGCTCTCTATCAAACAGAGTATATCATACCAGACCCGATAAAGGACGGGAAAATTCCAAAGAATGAATATGGGAATATCGACTGTTTTACTCCGTGGATGATCCCCAAGGGCGCGGCACATGTTCCCTTGCCGGCCACAGTTCGGATTTGCAAAAAGCTGGGCATTGATTACGCAGAGGCGGTCATTGGTTTCGAGTTTGGCAGCAAGATGGCGGTGCCCGTTATCCGAGGAGTGGTCGTGGCCGCTGAGAATGAAGGCGTCCTCAGAGATGCCTGGCGTGCGGAAGATGCCCAGAAACGGGAGAAGGAAAGGCTGAAGCAGGAGAAGCTTATTCTTTCGACTTGGAGAAAGTTCATCATGGGCCTGCGAATATCAGAACGGATTCAAGAAGAATACGGAGATATGAACGAGACAGAATCAGCAAACCCTTTTGTCAACCGGAGGAATCTACCATCAGCGAACAGGGGTCGCGTGCAAGGAGACGAGGCGGATATCCACGAGGGCGGTGGCTTTCTCGTACCTGGGCAAGATGAGGACGAACAGGGGGATCCCATTGTTCAAGATGAGCCTCGAGCAGTTGGGAGAAGTAGGGAATCGCCGATTACTCTTGACGGTGACACTTCCTCCGAGCTCAGTGACGCTGAATCGCTTGAATCTCCCCCTTGAAGTAGGGTTCCAATCAAACAACAACGCTCACTTCGTTTCTGGGTCAATATTTACGACTGCCTTTACAGATATTCCCGTAGCACCACAAGAATCACTCGCACATAAGTTCCCTCCATGATAGTAGTCTGTAGTACCTTTCTGTTTGTTGGGGTGGTTGAATGTTAGTATGGAGTAACTCCGTGGTTATGTATGACGGTTATCTTGCGTTGGATATCGACGTCTCGGCATCACTCGTTTCCCAAGGGCCTCCCAAAAGCTTCCGTCGCGGTTCAACGTCACATACTAACCCAGCAGCACAAAAGTTATTTCCTTCTCATACATAACTATGGCTTTAACGCTGAAGAACCCCGTTTACTTTGGGCCTTTTCTGGTGACCTCACAGGCAAGTAATACAACTTGACGCATCCTGCAGCGGTGCTCACCGTCCCTTGAATTAGGTGACCTCCGGCCTTCAGACAACAACCCCGTCTAACATATAGCCAATGTCAAAACCAGGTCTTTTACAAGACATCTCTAAGCTTCGCACTCGTAAATCTCAAACCCCTCCTCCCTGGCCACGTTCTCGTGTCCCCCCTCCGCAGCGTCCCCCGCGTCGCCGACCTCACTCCCGCAGAATCAACAGACCTCTTCCTCACCGTGCGCCGGGTAGGCCGCATGGTCGAACGCGTTTTCAAAGCCTCGAGTCTCAATATTGCAATCCAAGACGGCATAGATGCCGGTCAAAGCGTGCCGCACGTCCATTTTCATATAATTCCGCGGCGAAGGGCGGATTTGGATCACAAGGGCGGATCGGATGCGATTTACGGGATGCTGGATGGAGAGGAGGGTGATATTGCGAAACACATGTGGGAGAGGATGGAAGGGAGGACTCGTACGAAATTCCCGGCGGTGGATAATGACGGGAGAATGCCGAGGAGCGACGAGGAGATGATGGAGGAGGCAGAAATGCTGGCCAAGGAGATGGAGAACGAGCCGTTGGATTGAAACCGCATGGCGAACCTGCGTTACAAAGATATCGAAAGCTGAAAAAAAGAGCAGCTGTTTGGCTGCGGGCTTTCCTTTTCACGAAAGTACTGGAGACTACCCATAGACCAGACTGAACCGTCCCTAGAACGGATCAAATGTATGTACATACGTCTAACATTGTAAGTCATATTGGGATTAAGAAATCTAAACCTAACGAGCACGACAATCAAAGGCCATGACGTTGGAAACGCAAAACAAATGAACCTCCGAAAGATGCTTTCCCGTTGTCCCAATCCATCAGTAATACCCGTCGAGTTAATCCCGACTACCAGAAGAAACAGGAATGATTCCGTGGCATCGCTATCGCTTCATGCAACCGTAGGAAAAGCCAAAGGAGAATCGTTATATCATCGAGGTGGGTGTAGAGGCGGCGCACCGCCTTTGTCCGCCCAGAACGCCTCTCTATCCTTCATGACCGCGTCCGCCCACTCTTTGATTTCCGGCAGGTGAATGCGTCTCATGACACCATAAAATTCTGTCAGCTCGAGTTTCCCCTCATGCTTTCGTTCGTATTCTATCGTTTGCAACAGCAACTCCATTTTGTCAATATCGTGGACGAATTTCGCCTCCAAGGTCTCGTTATCCTCATATTCTTGGAATATCGATTTGAAATTTTCTCCCACTAAACCGCCATATACCCCGCCCAACAGGGTTTTGGAGATATACTCCATGACTTCAGCCTCTCGTCGTGCCTTTTCGACCTTTGTTACTGAGGTATCCACCGGCGTTATGTCTCCAACAACCGACTCGGCCATATCGTGAATCAGTGCCATTTTCGTGCAGTGTGGTATGTTGAGTTTTTGCGCCAGGGACGGTGGTGCAAACATGGTCATGATCGCCATGCGATACATATGGTCTGAAATAGATTCGCCATTGCCGATGCCAAAGCGGCGCCAGCCTTCACGCTTGGTGGTTTTTAACCGTTCGAGGAGATGGAAGAATGGGATTGGCGAGGAGCTTTTCTCAACCGGGGGATGAGGGAAGTCAGAAATCACTACGTCAAGAAGTCGGTTAGCAAGGCACTCCTCATGGGTTCGAAAGATTATGTAGAATCATGGCAAGGAGGGGTATTGGGATGAAAACGAACCTGATTGCGCATTCCAGGGCGCTCCATTTTCGGGCTGAGAACCCATGATCGTGGAGGGTAAAAAGAGGAAGTGGAAGAAGCTATCAAAATATATTTTACAGGAGAAAGGAAATGGATTTATATTCAACAGACACAAAGACGCTCAACCTCGAGAATCATGCTCTATCGCGCAAAGTGTCTCTCACAAGAGACGAAGACTCCCGAAGCAAACAAACAGAGCAAACACAGCTTCAGCCGGCCACTTCATTGACAATGCCGCCAACTGTCCATCGTCAACACACAATAAACATCATCCATTCAACAAGAATGAAGTGCTTTTTCTAGAAGACACAGGTTCCTGTCACAATCTGCGACTCTTTTTTTTGAAATAAGATCATGCATCGTGCTCAATGCAGCGCTCGTTTGCCCGTTCACCTACCAAGCCAAAGGTGGAAACATGGCCTGGCCCAACACCTCTCACTCTATTCCTCCGCAACCTGAAGCTGCTCCGCCTGGACAGCCGATCGGACTGGCCTGATATTACTCTTGAGACTCTATCCGGCTCTCAAAATAACCTCCGTCGACGGATCCAGGCGGTAGAATGGTCTTTATACCACCTGTTCCTGATCTGGGACAAGAATGAGACACACAATGTACGCTCCCTTGGGTCGCATTGCGGCCAGCCGTGATAAAATAATGGGAGCAAGGTTGATGATGATGAATTAGAAACTCCAACCTTTCTTTCCGCCACTTGAGCCCTTGCAGTCCGTCAATCTAAGAGCTGCGCTTTTCCGAACATTGTCGGATTTAAAGAAGAATGGCGCCTTGGGAAGGGAAGTGATAATTCGAAAGACCATGCTGGATGATTGCAAGGGTGAAAGATTTGAAGAAATTCTAGCCGCGTTTTCTACCACCGTATTACGAAAGTGTCTCGTTTCAGGCCACCCGCAAAGTCCAGCTATTGATTTGGCTACCGCACAGCAACTGACAGCTACGGAACAAAGAAATATACTTCCGCTGGTGCTTGCTTATCGGTCCTCCGTCACGGCTATCATAGACGAACGGAAGAGTCTTAGCGCTTTCTATGAAGATCTTAATCGTCATCTTCTTGCCAAAGCAGACGAGCTTTCGGCCCGTTCGGCCTCAGGCCACCCGCCCACACACGATGCAGATAGATTAAAACACACACGTTACAATGTCACCTCCGCATGGTACGGAAACGAAGTATGGGCAAAGGCAGTGCTAGATGGTGGCTTGCAGGTCGAATTGGATCCCTTACTGGAATTGGAATTCGCCCGACTGCGCACTTTGGCAAAGAAAAATGCTTTGGAATCCGTACGATCACAAGGGTCATCTGACCTTCTTGCGGATCTAGACAAACGAGTTGCGCGACAAAAGTCAAGGCTGCAAAAATGGCGAGAGTTTCGACGGTCATTGACTGAGGACAAAACCGGGACAGATAACGCCGAATCGAACACCCAGAAACGCACATTGGTCTTTCACGATCACCAGGCGCTAACAGTGGCATCGTTGGCCCAGATAGGCCAGCTCGCCCCCAAAGAACGCGCCCCAATTTCAGAATATCAGTCTCTTCTGACTGACTTCAGCGAGTCCCTCGCTAGTGTCAAAAGATCTGCCCCTAAGCCACAGAATTGGCGACGGAGGATATCGAGCCCTATACCCATGGACGACCTTGTCAGATTGGAGCAAGAACCTGAGGGTTTACGTCCTTCTGCTTATAGCTCGAATGTGCAAGTGCCCACGAAGAACTACGAGGAAACAAAGCCTAGGCCCAAACTCACCTCAACTAGTGCATCCAAAGATACTCTGAATCGCGCTACAAAATTGGCTACTGATTCATCAGTCGCCAGCAAAACTGGGACGAAGGGCTCCCATGATACTCAGGGCACAGAGCCAAGCCGACAGCATTCTACAGGCCCTGAACCCGAACGTCCTCCTCTCCCTGACCTCCAAGAACGTACGCGACAATCTATATCCTTCCTACCAGCTCGAGAATCTCGTTCCCGGCAGTCCTTGGCCCCACCAATGCGAGCGCGACATTCACAATCCTTTTCAGTGGACCAGTTCAAAACTCCAAATAAAAGCAAACAGCAGGACAGCCAAAAAACAGGTGCTACTACTCCTAAAGATGACCTCTTCAACGAAGATGCAGAGTATGCTAGCGTGTTTAAGAGCCGGCCGAAGATTGCTACGAGTCCAGTCAATTCTCCTGCCGTACACGTGCCGATATTTATGGATGGCGCCCAAGATGGGGTTTCGGATGTGGAATATGATGAAGGTGATAGCTATCTTGACCTTGCAGCGGAGAGTTCCCCTTCTATCAGGAGGAGGACGATGTATATGTGACGAGATGATGAATAATTGAAAATTCCTTACTTGGCTGGTATGCTTCCACTGGCGCTTTTCTTAACCATTGAGCCAGCAACTACTAGCTTTTCGAAGTATGTTCTCGCTTGTAAAACGTACTTAGGCGCTTGTAAAATAGGGCATGCCCCCGCGGCTCTTGGGAATGGCGGACTTTCTTGGCAAAGCGGGCGCCAAGAGCGGACACAACATCCCGCCCACACACCAGATAGGTGATTGCCAGCGGAAGTTATGTGGAGATGGGAAATTTTCCTTGCTGATGATTTATTCCCACGTTTCTTTGAAAAGGCGTACTATCAACATGAATTTCCGCTGCCATATACATAGGCAGTACAGTTGATCTTGACATTCCAATGAAAGCTCGGCCGGTGCTAAATGGTGGAACAAAATCTCATAGAACCAAAACTCTCTATGTCCAAATCAAATCGTCGGAATAATTGGCCGTATCTCCGTATTCGGAACCCTTCTGCAAGGACTGATGACTTTTATCATGAAACCAGGTCTTAATCGTGTTTCAACGGAGACCCCCATTTTATCCCTTGCCTTAAGCAACAACTGTCTTCGCATTCCCGAGTAGTGTCAGTAGGTTCTCTTGCCATATCGACGAATCTTTGCCTAACCCTCTACCAATCAAAACAAACTTAGACGCTTCAAAGGATGAAGGTTCTTGTCTTTCAGAGTCTGTGATCTCAAATATTTCTCGAACACCTTGGATGACTTTGACAGCTCCATCCGTTAAGCGAAGGATGGCTTTGAGGCGGTGGATCTCGAAATCAAGTGTGCTGTCTGGAGCTGGGTTAGACAAAGGTAGCGGAAGCTGGGATTCCCATAAAACTGAGCGGAGCCATTCATCAACGATGGACAATTTCGACTCCGGAATATCTGGAATGGTGAATGATATGGTGGAAATAGACTAGTAGTAGCATATGGTTAGATATAATGAAAAAGAGATGAAATATGCCAGGCACATACGGGATCGAGTTGACTCTGGCCCTTTTCACTAAAGTCAATTGTCGCAAATTTATCATACGCATGAAGCTCAAGCAGGGCTCCCTCAATTTGCGGGACTTTGCTGTGGTCAGTTACGTAAATGGTTGCTAGGCCATTGATCCCAGTGATCCGCCTTTTGACGTGTTCCAATTCTTCGGCAGAGACAAGGTCACTTTTATTCAAAATAATCACATCTGCGTGTGATATTTGCAAATGTGCAGTGGTCAGAATTGCATCACCGGGGCTCTCCTGGACCTCTTGCGGCGCGGGTTCGTCAAGAAGATGGCATATATTTTTGGCATCTACCAAGGTAACAATGCCATCAAGGTAAATGGAGCTCCCTAGACCGTCGTCAACCCAAAATAACGGGGCTATGTTCCCGGGATCAGCGAGACCGGTAGTCTCTAATAGTATATAATCGAATTTTCCCCGTCGACTCATGAGAGCTTCTATGGCGATCACGCCATTGTCCCTATTTTATGTGAGCCTTTGAGAGGACCGTAGCGTGCAAATCCGGGATACAAACCGCACCGAGCAGCACAGACAACCATTCGGCAATTCAAGCCATTCCTCAACTTGCTGACCCTCTTGACTGACAGTTAGGGACTTTTCAATGTCGACCGCTGGCTAACGCGTCAGCCCTGGTTCTTCATTGCAAGGAGGGGCCTGAAAGTTTACAGTCACCAAACTCTACACTCGACCCGTTAGCATGGAGAGCGGAATCTTGGAGGGTATTACTAGACAGAAGTTTACGAGCCATTTAATATAACCGCAATCTTCTTTCCGTGCCTTTCATTAAGGATATAGTTCAACAGCGTTGTTTTTCCAGCACCAAGGTAGCCTACAAATGTTCTTTAGCACATGCATACATCGAAACAGTTTTCTCTATAATTTATAGAGTCCCAATGCTCAACAGGTAGTGAGAGTGAATACCTGTTACGATGGTGATAGGGACCCGTGGGAGCTTGATGTCTGCGGGGGACTTTGGGCGTGCAGAGTCATCAGTCGTGTCAGGCTCCATGAAAACCAGCTCCGGCGGGCCATCATCGTCGAGATCATTGATATTCATCTTGACAAAAACTGAATCAATCAGCTGCTAAGTATTCAATTCCGGAGAATAGTCGATGAATGGCATTGATGTCGCATTCCTGCCCGCAACCATTTTGGGAAGTTAGGGCAAGGGCATTCTGCTTACATATCTGCCAAGAAGCTTAGTCAGTAATAAAAACACACGGAGCGTAACAACCTTTCTCCGTTTTGTTATCAGCTGCAGTTGTTGAACGTCATGATCGCGATGGTTGAGAGACTGAAGTTCAAAACTGTTCACAGCAAAAAGGTTTCTTCCTGTGAATCCACAATGACTGGTGTTGGAGCCTCGCCACTGAGCTCACCGCGTCTCCCCAGTCCGCCTCCGTTTACAGAAGTGCAGATTGGACCCAAATCCCCGACAGTCAACGATGATGGCTTGCCAGCAACCTCACCCGCGCAAGAAGACGCCTCCACGCGTCGCATTCGACCGGGTACCAAGGCCGTCGATATGGCTTCCGGGCCTCCTCTTATTCCGCTAGCACAAGTGTGTATATCCCAAATTTCAATCGTCCTAATTGTCCAGGACTAACCGGACCGATTTACTAGCTTGACTCTCCTTTTCAGCTCCAGGAGCACCTCAAAGCCTTACATTTTTACTACACACAACCTCATACCGAGTCTACTGTTACTCCAATAACTCGTGAAACTGCGAAACTACTTGCAGAGCCTCCAGAGGGCATCGAACGTACGCTCTGGCTTTACGAACTCTGTCGCTTCCTCACGATGAGAGTTAATAGCATCGTCATTGCATTCTTCTCTGAGAACCCACCTTGCTCGGCGCAAACGTGTCCTGAAATGCGCGCGTCCGAATGGCAGTACCTCTGTGCAGTACACAGTCCACCCAAAGCATGCTGTGCGATCGATTATTGCTGCCACACGCTGGATTGGGCTACAAACATTCTGACTTCGCCGAAGTTCTTCCCAAGTAGGTTAACACTGGGGAGTGAATCGGCAGGAGGAGCACAGACCAGTCTGAGACATTTAACGAATATCTTTCGGAGGGTGTATAGGATATTTGCGCACGCTTGGTTTCAACATCGGGATGTATTCTGGCAAGTTGAGGGTCTTGATGGGCTTTACGTTTTTTTCAAGACGGTGTGCGATGTGTATAACCTAATTCCAGAGGACAATTGGACCATCCCCCCTGAAGCAGAAGGAGAAGAGGCGCATACGAGTGAGCCCGAAGAGGGAGGTCAAAAAATGACGATTCTACGGAAAGAGGATAGACTCCATCCAGAGCCTGGGTCGGACCATGGCCCTCATTCTCTAGGTATGGGAGCTACGACAAGACGGCATCGCCACTCACCCTCAACTGGTGCAGCCGTTGGCACGATAACAGAAGCCGCTGAGGACGAAGATGCCGGTAGAAATGCGGGCAATGTCTCCGTCCTTGGACAAACCCAAGGTAAAAAGACACGGCGTGAACCAGAAAAGCAGACTGCTTTTGAAGAGGAGAAACCCGAAACCGCAGGTGCCTCCGAAAATGCTATCGCCCCGGCAAACGAGGCAACACCGGCATTGTCAGAGAGACTAAAAGATGAAGAAGGGCCCAAAATGGCCGATTCTCCCCATTCCGCACTGCCTTCTAGAGATGTTGCGGATACCATCCCTACGGGTCAGGAAGAAAAGGAAATGGACGAAACGGATGCAGCAGCCACAGAGAATGTTGAAGAGCAGCAGAAACAGGAGCAAGAGAAGGAGCTGAAGGAAGATATCGATGAACCCGAACAAATACAAGAAACTGAGGATGAACCCGAAGATGAACGCGAACATATACGAGAATCTGAAGAGCCACCCGAAGAAGAGCGGGAACACATACGAGAATCTGAAGAGCCGCCCGAGGAAGAACAGGAACATGTACAAGAATCCGAAGAACCACCCGAGGAAGAACGCGAACATTTACAAGAATCCCAAGAACCACCCGAGTACGAACCCGAACATGCAAGCGAAACCGAGCCCGAGTCCGAGCCTGAACCTACGCCTGAACCTGGGCATGAAGAAAAGCAGGAGCAAGAGGAAAATAAAAAAGACCAGGAGCAAGAACAAGAAGTGAAAACAAACCCATCTGAGGACTCGGCACTTAAATCAACCCCCGAAGACCACTCTGACGATTCCCCGACCGCGCCAGAGCCGATGAATCAACCAGCTCCAGAGTCCACCTCCGAAGAGACCATTGAAAATGCCCAAAAGGAAGAGAAAGGTCTGCAAGTTGTAGAGGAAGTGGAGTCTCACCCAGCTAGCGAATCCAAACCCCCTCCCGAAGCACAACAGGAGGAAGAGAAATCTGAGAAATCTGAGAAAACTGAAAAAACCTGATATGATTATACAGCACGGCCTGTCTCCTGCGATCCAGGGGACCATCACGAAACTACATGTCATTTTTCACGACTGATTCATTGACACTTATCTTTGCTTAACTCGAAAATAACTTTCTACAACTTCTTAGCTGCTAGTGTATAATTATTATTACTTTAATGGAATTAATTCTTAAGTCGTGTCTTGGTGGATGCAGAGGTGCAGAGATCATGGCTAATGAATGCTCGTCAGACTATGGGGATGTGCCATAGATTTGTCCACTTGAGAGATGGTCAGTTCAAGGGATAAATATCATCAGTTGCACTTCTAATCGATTAGCATAGATACTCCATTCCATCAAAGATCTAAAAACAAAATAAGCAACAGAAAAAGTGGACTTCCGCCCCAATCCCAAGAACTCTTGTAAATAATCGAGAAGAAAACATCCACCCTGTTGGCTTTAGGAAGACATGAGACAAGTATTAAAAAGGGTTGCCATAAAAAAAGTAAAACGAGGTCATATCCGAATCCAAAAGCACGCAGCCAGAAAAGAAATGCTATGAAAAAAAACATAATTGGAAGAACATGAAAAGGAAAAAGAAGACATGAGATGAAAATTTTCCACTTTTCCCCTCCTTCCAACCAATGCTCCACACAGGTGTGAATGCAACTGACAACCGCCAGAAGCCCACCAGTGTATGCTGCTCAATGGGAAAGAAAAACCCAGTGCAAGAAACCGAATGAGTTCGTTACTAAAAGAAGAACAAAAACAAAAACAAAAAGATTGCTCAAGCAGCCCCTAGAAAACTCCACCATGCCCATTTTGATATCCCGTGTGCTCATAAAAAGGAAAATGTTTAATCTCGAGAATGTCGATGTTCGTCGCCGAAGTAGAAATGTAGAAGCGCAGGTCAAATATCGCGAAAATCGGCTAGAGACAAAACCAGAAAAGGCGGGGGTGGAACAGACGACGCGAGCAGCCCGTATATTTGAATACATGATCGTGAAGGCGTAAAAGGTCGCCTGCCACTATCGGAAAAAGAAAGGAGCATGATTCAAAACACCGTAAATTATATTCACGGTGGACATGCTGGATTGAGTGGTAAATTTGACGTGAACAAATCGTCGTCGTCGGTGCGAGGAAGGTCGAAAGAACAGGGTTCTGATTCTAATTTAATACAGGGAGACGAAGACAGATCGGGTTCTGATTTGGTGATATTCATTGATTCGGGATTCGGAGGTAAAAGCGCACAGTGGGCCGGGTTGATTGGGAGTTGCGATATCAGCAAAACATCGTGCCTAAGTGAAGGAGGTTCTAGGTATCTTTCGTCGTCAATGGCCCGGCGCGGATTGATAGGTAGGTTGGATGTGAAAAGATCATTGCAATGTAACGCGTCTGTATCGACATGCAAGGGAAGACTGCACTCCTTTTTCGTGGAGGAGACTTGGGCGGGTATATCGTGGGTTTCCCCCGTGGTGGCACACACAAAAGCCGGATTAATGGGCAGTTCTGACAAGATCAGGTCATCAATGCCCTGAGAGGGCAACGTTTGCACAGGGGCATTGCAACCAGGACTACTGCCCAGCTTAGTGTCTTCAGCAGCAGCGGCAGCGTCTTCATAAACCCCAACAGGCTCAGCACCAGCCAGCAGATCGGTTTCGGACGGCATCTGCTGAGCTTTGGTTCTCCCATTATTGGGGAACAGAGAACTTTCTGTAAAAGAGTAGGAGACATGGTCACCAACCCCCGCAAGGTCCTCGGGAAGAACTGGGCTTCCAGGTTCCAGCGAGTCCAATGGCATATCCTGCGTCGCGGAAAGAGATCCGGAATTCAAGAACGGTTGGTAGAATTGCGGATTCCTGGGGTCACCAGGCCCGAAGCCGTATTGGGCCATGTCTTCCAAGACGGGATGGCTATCAGTGGGCTCTACTGAGAGGCTTACTTCCTCTAGGCGATATAGGTCGTCCGGAGGCAAGGACAAGGTGACGTTATGATGGAGTTCATCTTGTGACTGTGCATCGTGGGAATCAGGATGATGGGAGACAAAATGGGTCCTGCTTGAAATCTTGGACTGCACGGGTACCGTGCCGCTCTGTTCTCCATGATGATTTAAACTGCGATTCGAGTTGGCAAAGCTAGTGGCATAGATGCTGTCAGCACGCTGCTGCCCAAATTCATGAGGTTGGTGAGGGTGATGAAAATCTGGGTCCCTGATATCATGCTTTTGAGTGGTTGTGAAATTGCCAGAGTCCTGCTCGGGGTATTCATCCAGAAACTTGTCTGCAACATAGTTAGGAAGATCCTCTGGAAACAACGTCAGCAACTCTTTGGCAGAGAGACGATTTTGTGGCCTAGGACTCAAACAAATCCGGATAATGTTCCGGAAATATTCCGGTATTTCCAAGTCATCAGGGATGGTTAGGGGGCGATCATGTATTCCAGGCTCATCTTCTTCCATGACCATCGCCCAGAGGGTCATGCCTAGTTGAAAAATGTCGGATTTGACCCCAATGTACATTGAGATTCGTTGCTTGCTCTCAATTTTTTTCGTAAACTCTGGTGGTTCCCAGCCAATGGGACACCCACGCCGATTGATATCAATGATTTTCGCTTCATCGTTCTCGTCGACGACAATGTTCGATACTGTAAAGTCACCCTGGACGAACCCGGCCTCGTGGATATCCGCGAGACCCATGATGATCTGGCGCGCCCAACGCTCCCGTCTGGACCATTCTATGGTGCCCTTAAAGTCAAAAAACATGTCGGCTAGGGAGCCTTGGGAGGCATATTCAAGCAACAGTCCTTTGACCATAGTCATAGAGTCATCCACTAGGACGCCTCTGAACTTGATCACGCAGTCCGATTCCAGCAAGGCATGTAGAGCGTTAATTTCATAGAGAAACTCCTCCACCGTTTCTGGACCAGTGATCTCTTTTTTGACATAGTCCGTTCCGTTCAGCTTCACATGGTAAACAAACCCCGACATGTGGCTGTGGAAACCAACGTGGTTTTCTGGAATCAAAGGTGGGCTCAAGTGGGCGATGCTAGAAATGGGCGGATACGGGATGATCTCATTGACGTCTTCCGTGACGTGAACATGTAGACGTCCATCACGGGTCTGCAATCGCAGATTCGTAACCGTGTCATAAAATTCGATCTCGTCAACGGATTCTCGAATGGATTCGTATATCCGAGTATTCTTGTCCCGATGTAAACGCAGTTCCTTGAGATTTTGCTCGAGCGAATCTGGCTCTGCGTCCCGATAATCACAGGTCACCGTGACCCTCCGCCAGCGGTTTGGAGCCTCAGCATATGTAATAAAGAACTTCTCACGATCAGAATCGCGAAAACGCATGCATAGATTCAAAATCCATTTTCTATCCAAATCTGACTGCAACTCGCGCTCGTAATCTTCTCCGTAGGCAGACGCTGTATCAGTGTAGGTTGCTGTATCACAATTCTCAAGGCCAGGAGAGCACCCATTCTCAAAGCTCTCACGCGGAGCAGAGAAGTATGTCTCATCCCACTGGAGCTCCGGTACAGACGAGCGGGGCACGGAAAGAGCGTGGGGAGATCTCGTTCGGTGCAGGCTAAGAGGTCTTCGATGGTCTGCAGATATTGCCCGACGATGAAGCTTTTCGTTTGGGGTTAGAAGTTCTCTGCGGTCAGAGTGTTGTCTCTCAAAATTTGCATCTCGCGAAAAGCTTAGATCTATATTGTTCACAGATCTTTTCTGGGGAGGAGAGCGGCTGTATTTGCCGTTGGGGCTGCCCTTAACACCGCTATCTTCATAGCTAGGTCGATTAATGGGACGAGGAGGTTCAATGGGAGGTGGAGGCGCAGCCAGAGGGAGAGGAACAGGCGTCGGTGGCGGCACCGGAGAGGAGGGTTTGGAGGACGGTTGATTGCGATGGGGGTCCCTTGCCAGCCATTTTCGCAATCCTAATCGATGCAGAAAGCTCTGTTTGAATGGAGCGGACTTCTTGAGGTCAGGCATGGGTAAGATGGGGTCCAAAAACGGGCCGGAGGTGTCCGCGATTGAGATGGCCATGCAGCACGACTTGACGCGAGCGCTGGCTCGACAGCCGCGTTACAGCTGACCAGGACAACAACCGGCTCGACAGGATCGGTGTGTCCATAAGAAAGAAAACGGCGTCGAGTGGGGATCGATCGATGCGTGGTGCGCGTGTGTCTCTCTCTCTCCCCCCGGACGGTTAACGCTCGCGTGGTGAATGGAGAGAGGGCCGGGAGAACTGGGACAGGAAACGCCTGTCGCTCAGCGGAATTCGGTGGCTTCCGGCCGCATGAAGTCTTGCAGTATCTGAGAGGGGTATTCGCTTCTTTGGTGTAACCCGATCACACAAGCAGCGAAAAAAAAGGGCGTTTGAATATAGGCAGCTGTTTGGGCTTGTGCGAAAATCCCGGGCCGATTGGACCACAGCAGAGGCTGCAAGACTGACGCCGGGCAGCGGAGAGAAGACAAAAAAAGAACAGCACACCGAATCGACGAGATATCGAATGGACTGCGAGATCTGTATTTGCTCAGGTTGGCATCAATTGAGAGCAGTGAGGACGAACCGTGATCTGGTTCGGTGGGAGGACGAGGAGGCAGCAGCGCTTTGTTGTTCTCTGTGATCTTGTTGGCGGATAGATGGAGGATGGACAGTACATTCTATGGCAGCACTCGACAATGTAACTGTGGGTTGATGGTGATGCGAGTCGAGAGAGAGAGAGGTTGCAAGAAGCAGAGCAGCCAGCACCGGAATGAGGCGTCAGTGATGGTGGTGGTGATCTTTGCTTCGGCTTCTTGTTGTGTGCGTCAAAGAAAAAAAGATTTTTTTTTTATTTTTTTTCACAATCCCACAAGGTCTCACCGCCAACAGAAATTAAATGGTAAACCGATAATTACTCGAAAAAATCTTTAAAATAAACAACAGCAATAAACAAATAATACGGCTCGGATATCAGTTTCAATTGTGCTCGTTAGAAGGCGCGATAAAACGAGATCGCTTCGGCCAAGGTCGCAACACCACCGACAGACCCCAGGAGACCAGACACCACTCGGCACTCCAGCTCAGCTCCATCAGCAGAAGTGATGCGAAACAGCTCCAGGGGTCGCGAAAATCGAAAAGGTGCTCAAATCCCAAACGCAACGAGCATATGTACTCAACCCTCCTGCGTGATTTTTCTAGAAACTCCCGACGAGACTGCAGAGAGGCATCGTCCGGGATATACACTTCAGGGTCTCTGTGACATTGCCGATTTGTGGATCGACCACGGAGGAGATCTCTGCCTGGTCCCATGGATAACTAGAAAATAGCCTTCCGTGGCCGGGCGATGGGTCGCGCGCTCGCTATCCGTTTCCCCCCAAGTCCACTCGTTGCGGCCGTTCCCAACTCTGCTCTCTGCCCTTGTATCCACGCCCCGAAGGGAGCAGAACTTTCGACCCGGCATACTATACATACATACATACCGGATGTATGTTCACTGTTCACTGCAGTGTCGGAGTTCCTTCATCAGCAACGATGATTTGTCCGGATCCCTTCCCCCCAGCTCGAGAGTCAAAAGTGACTGAGAGAGCGAGAGTCCCAGGCATGGATCAAGGCCCATACAAAAACCGCACCGTCCAACATTTTCCTGATCTGTTGGGCATTGGCATTGGCAAGGCGTCCCTCAAATTTCAAGCCCACCGATGACTGCGTCTCTTCCTTTTTTGCCTTACATCTGGTCTCCATCTAGGCATGCAACCCGTTGCATTAGCGGCGAGTTTGGCTCTCGAAACAGATGCCCCCCTGCTGGTTTGCTGTCCAGGTTTTCGTGATTTTATTTTGGTTTGGTCTCTTAGGGCAAACAGCGAAACCCTACTCCCTCGACGCCAAACGTGCAAATGCATGAAGACTGCGTTGGCTCCAATTGAACCATCTGGATTTTGACCTGCGTGAAGGGAACCAGGCTGTGGAATGGGGCTCTGTTACCCCATACATGCCGTGTCGCTTTTCAATCATCATCATCATCATTATCGTCGCCATCATCGCTGTCGTTATCATGTGCTTCGATCTCTTGTCCACCGTCCCGGGGGACCAGGGCGTGTTCGCAGTCGAGTCGAATAGTTTTGACAGGTGGCCCCGTTTGAAAACCACCAGAGGGACTCCATTCTTCTCCCACGATCCCCCTTCAGACACTTATTAGCGCACCGGCTCCCCTCCCCTCCTTTTATATAATAATTCACATGCGCTTTAGCCTAGGGCTACAATTCCCTAACCATTGGATGGAAAACGAAGGATATCCCATGAGCGATGGGGGACTCAAGAGGGACCATGTGCTCTTCGATGCTCTGCCAATCCGCCCAAAAATGCTCTGATCGTTCCAAAATTACCGATAATAGACGGAGCACGGCAGTCTTCCTTCGCAATGGACACTTTCCGTAAGAGCGTCCGCCAGTTGGATTGTATACGTGACCGGTCACTCGCAGCTCTTCCCACTCTCTCCACATATATGTATGTACAAACATACAGTACATATACGCAGACCTATGTACTTTTAGACGGAGTACATATGTATCTGCACGCCGCAGAGTGCATGGACGTATGTACAGTAATACATGCATCAAGTGCGCTGCACAAGCAGCACTCCAGGAACTGCACTTTTGAACCAAGATCATCTCATCGTTATCAAACCCCAATGTCACTAAAATACTGTACATGGACGTCAATGCTTGCTAGAGGAAACAAACAGTGCCGCAAAAAAAGAAGAAAAAAAGGAAAAAAGCAAAGGCCCAGGGAACGAGTGGAGTCGTGGTCCGTTTTTGCCCTATGGAAGCTTTCCTCTTTGCTTCCACTGCATACGCCCGACATTCGTCAATAATCGAAGCGAAAGTCAGAAGACACAAATGAAGACCGGGCAGAAAGACAAGAAGCCAAAAAGGTTGACAAAAATCTATACATCATGCAAACAGCACAGTATACCCCAAGCGGCCCAAGTTCCTTTTTTTTCGGAGGAAAACCGGTAGTATCAATAACCAAAAGATGAAGTGGGTACTGTACAATTCATTATCCACAGCATCATCCAAACAAAAAAGCAGGAAAGAACTCCAAAACATGCAGAGGAGATGAGAGGGAGGTACATATATGTATATATTATGCCAGTCAACAAGAGAGACTAAAATGTGAGTATTCTCTCTAACATGCAGGAAGAGAACCCGAGGAGATCATTCAACTGCCGGTGTAACGTGCAGCCAGTGCGTCAATTCATTTCACTTCTTTTCGTCGGCCTTTTCTGGCTCAGTCAGTTGAGCTTTCCACACGTTGCTGGCTTCCGTACGGTCGAGGTCCTTGAATACAAGGTCAAAAACCTCCGAGTACCAGCTGACAGCATGACCGTCAATGCCTTCTTTGATATTCTACATTTTTTTAAACTGTTAGCCAATCTGTTCGTTTGGAAAAGATGCTAGTGGGGGATATAAGGGACGAGTGAAAACATACTTGTGGGAGTTCCAGCCAATCAGAAAGATTGTCCGCAGGGAAGATGATCATTTTGGCTCCTGCACGGCGGGCAGCGACGGTCTTCTCCCGCAGTCCACCGATTCGCAGCACTTTACCCGTGACGGTAAGCTCTCCCGTCATGGCAATAGTCGGATTAATGGGCTGGTTGAGCGCAAGCGACAGCAATGCGGTGGCCATGGTTATTCCAGCAGAGGGGCCTAGAACAGGAGATTTAAGTCAGCAGGTATTCAATTGCCAAAACCAGAAACTACGAGTTTGTCAAAAATACGTACCATCTTTTTGAACTGCACCCTCAGGGCAATGCAGATGAAGTTTGGCCTTCTCAAAGAATTTGTTCTCAGGGAAGTCCTTCGCTAACAGCGACTTCGCGAACGAATATGCAATAACGGTGGATTCTTTCATGACTGTCATCAAATTGCCTGTTTGCTCGAATCCGGGCTGCGACGAGGGTGTCAATGCGGACTGCAGAATCGATTCGACATACAACGCTGCACCGCCCATACTCGTCCATGCCAGACCCATCGCCACACCGGGAGGAGTAACTTCATAAAGCCGATCGGAGGTGAAGACAGGTGGGCCAACATAGTCCTTCAAATTGTCCTTTGTAATTTCGACATGGACATCCTCAGGAACCTTTGCTGGTAGCAGTGGTGTTTCCTGACTGAGGACGTCTGCCTCCTTTTCGTCTTTAGCAGATTCTTGTGCTGTCCTGACTTCTGCTCTCACGATGTCTTCCTCTGTAGGCTCCTCTTCGCGTAGATCCTGAATGATCTTCAAGGCCGCCTTTCGATAGACCTTCTCAATCTGCTTTTTCAAGTTTCGCACGCCACTCTCCCTGCAGTAAGATTTGATGAGCTCTTCGATGGCATTCTCAGCCAGTTTGACGTCGACGTCCTTTAAACCACTCATCTCCTTCGCTGCTGGGCCCAAGTATCGCTCAGCAATGGCCATCTTCTCATCGGCAACATAACCAGATAACTCAATGAGCTCCATACGATCTAAGAGGGGTCTGGGAATGGTGTCCGTCATATTTGCCGTGCAGACGAAAAGGACTTTTGATAGATCCACGGGAACGTCCATGTAGTGATCCAAGAACGACGAATTCTGCTCCGGGTCTAGAAGCTCTAGCAATGCCGAGGCCGGGTCTCCCTGGTGTCCGCGTCCGATCTTGTCTACCTCGTCGATTAAGATGAGGGGGTTCTCTGTCTGGCATTTCTTCAATGCCTGGATGATACGTCCCGGCAACGCGCCCACATACGTTCGTCGATGACCTTTGATTTCAGCGACGTCCGTCAACCCGCCAACGCTGAATCGATAATATTGCCTGTTGAGAGCGCGAGCGATCGATTTTCCGATACTGGTCTTGCCGACACCGGGCGGCCCAACGAAGCAGAGAATCTTTCCCTCAACGGTTCCACGGAGTTTGCCAACTGCAATGAATTCTAGAATCCGATCCTTGACATCTTTCAGTCCGTAATGATCCTCATCCAAGACTTTCATTGCGTTTTTGATTCCAAAATTTTCGGCGCTCCTCTTTCCCCACGGAATCTGTGTTATCCAGTCGAGATAATTTCGAGTCACGTTGAACTCCGACGCCGCTGGCTCCAAATGCGCCAACTTGTTCAATTCCTCATCGAAGACCTTTTTCACGGCTTCTGGCATCGCTAAACTTTCTGCCTTTTCCTTGAATTTCTCCACCAGTTTGTCCTTCCCATCAGACTCTATCCCAAGCTCCCTTCTGATACCTTTCATTTGCTCCATCAACCAGTACTCTCGCTGCCGCTTTTGAATTTTAGCTTCAACGTCTTTCGAGATCTTCGATTGTAGTTGGGCGTTCATCAATTCCTTCTTCAACACTACAAGAGCCTTCGATAAACGTTCTTCGATGTTCATGGTCTCCAAAACATCTTGAAGCTCTTTGATTTCCCCCGCGGACACGGCTGCAGCAAAATCGGCGAGTTTAGAAGGTTCCTCAATTACGTTTCCGGCAGACTGGCTCATGGAGAACGTTGAGATCTGGTCGCGAAACAACGGGTTCAAGTTCGCCACATCCTTGAAGACATTGACAATTTCACTTGTCACGGCCCTGATAACCGGACTTTTCTTGTCAACAGATTCCTCTGCTAGGTTATCGACATTGACAATGCTGACGGGGTACTTGCGTAGAAACGATGTTGGTTCATAATTGAGGGCATCCTTGGGAAGCTGTTCAACTGCGGCCTCTTCAAAGCTTGCAACAACATCGCCTTGTTTCTCCTGCACTGCTTCCTTTGGAGCCTGTGATTCGGGCTCCTCTTTGGATGCTGGGGTCTCCTGCGGGGGAATCAACGACGACATTTTAATCCTACGATGGGGGTACAGGACTGCTGTAAGACCGTTCTCATCGCCGTGAACTGGAAAGGCACTTGTTATTTGCGCAAAAACGCCAACGTCA
This sequence comes from Chrysosporium keratinophilum, assembly GCA_029850275.1. Taxonomy (NCBI): domain Eukaryota; kingdom Fungi; phylum Ascomycota; class Eurotiomycetes; order Onygenales; family Onygenaceae; genus Chrysosporium; species Chrysosporium keratinophilum. The sequence continues at coordinate 2,224,954 of JARBIX010000012.1, forward strand.
TGCACGTCGTCCATGCTCTCAATGACATCCTTGTCTGCATTTTCATCCTTGAGCAGGAACGCGCCGACGTAAGGCTGGCCTCTCTTCATCATTTCTTGAATCGCCGCAACGACGTTGGGGTCCTTTATTGTAATTGCCTTGTAGAATCCGGGGAACAGCGGCCTCCGTGCGATGGGAATCGCCATCACTTGCGGGTATACATCCGGAATCGACGGTTTTTGCAACGCTCGTTCAGCGGCACTTTTTCTCCCTCTTTTCCCTCCACTTTCTCCGCTTCCAGATGAGCCTGAGTTGCCTCCCGCGCCAGCACCACTTGGCCGTGACTCTGATGGCCCGCCTGATGGTGGTATCGGGGCCGGGCTATCTGAGGATTTGCCATCTTTCTCTGAAGTCTCTTCCGGCTTTTGTGGTCGCTCCTCACGGTCAACCTCCGTCTCAGATCCTTCATCACGGTCCTTCTTGGGTTGTGGAGGTGCTGGTTTCTCTTTTCGTCGGGCTGGAGTGGAGGAAAAGGACTGTGTGAGGGAGGGACAGGGTTTTGAGAGAATGGACGGACGGAGGTCTAAGGGTGTATGGGCCGTTGGCCTAAGTGAGCTAAAGGGAGAGCGGCATGGGATATTTCGAGGCGTCCGGCGTAATGCAGCCCTCCACGGAAGGCTTGAACTGCGCAGCATGCTCTGGTCGGAGACGGGTTAGGAGCTGGTGGGGACGGAGACGGTGACGGTGATTAGACGTGAAAAATGTTGTCAAGCCCTAGTATACACGTAAGACAGCAAGAAGACAAACAGAACAACAGTAGAATTGAGCAGAGAGCCGGCAATGCGGTGGTGAGGGTCTCGTCCTCTTGCGCGAGTGATTCGCTTCGTTTCGATCGAGCTCGCGGCGGATGTTCGGCGAAACGTAACGCCGAGGAAACTTTGCCTTCATGGAATCTTCACGATGCGAGTAGATTCGACGGTCAGTTTGTCCTTTTTCGTTCTGCTCTCTCCCCGTCATCGCATAAGCAGTGTTGTTTGATACCCGATATTCGTCTAACACATATCATTTGCTGCCAATTCTACCATAGCGGATAATCGGTGTGTGCACTTAAAACTCTTGCCGATGGCGGCCGCTGTCCCAACTCACATCCTCCGCTCTTCCCGCTGCTGCGCAAACCAATGCGCCGGAATATCTCGACAAGTACAATCGCGATCATTCCAGACGAATAGCAAATTATGTCCTGAGCGCAAATCATACATTCAATCGCCTGCAAGACGCCCTCATTCCCATACTAGGGTAAGCAACCATGCCCAATGGAGAACAGCTTTTACGGTTCCGCTAACACTTTCGCTCTATACGTCTAGCCGTTTCACTCGTCCGCTCCTACTCAAGCTACCGTCAAGGACCCCTACGGTGTACTGGGCGTAAACAAAAATGCCTCCGCCTCCGATATCAAGCGTGCGTACTACGGGCTAGCAAAGAAATACCACCCGGATACCAACAAGGACGCCGGTGCCAAAGACAAGTTTGCAGAAGCCCAGTCCGCCTACGAGCTACTCTCCGACCCGGAAAAGAAGAAAGCTTTTGATCAGTTTGGCACGGGAGCATTCGACCAGAATGGTGGTTTCAACCCTCATGCTGCTGGCGGAGGTCCATTCGGAGGCGCTGCATCCGGTGGCTTCCATGGCTTTGGCGGCTTTGGCGGCGACGTCAATTTCGAAGACTTGTTCGCACATGCATTTGGAGGCGCGGGCCGTCGTAGAACCGCAAGGGGTTCACCGTTCCAATCAACCGTATTGGTTGGCGAGGATATCGAAGTCCAAACAAACATCTCCTTCATGGATGCTGCGAAGGGAACAAAGAAGGATATTTTCATCACTCCACTCGTGAACTGTAAGACTTGCAAGGGGGAGGGTTTGAAACCCGGAAAAAAGCGATCCCAATGCACCTCTTGCGGCGGATCAGGAACCACAGTGCATATCATGGGAGGATTCCAAATGGCCAGCACCTGCGGAGCATGTGACGGTACGGGCAGCTCGATCCCTAGAGGCGCGGAATGCTCTAGCTGTCACGGAAACGGCGTGGTTCGAGAGCGACGAACAGTTCAAGTGGATGTCCCAGGCGGTGTGGAAGATGGTATGAGATTGCGCATTTCCGGAGAAGGCGATATCCCACCGGGTGAACCTGGTACCCGTAAACAACGAGGCGATCTTTTCGTCTTCATCAGAGTTGCACCCGATCAGCGATTTAGCAGAGCTGGTGCCGATGTCCTTTATTCTGCATCGATCCCATTTACGACGGCACTGTTGGGTGGTGAAGTCACAGTTCCCACCCTTGACGGAGAAGTAAAGGTCAAGGTGCCCACCGGAACAGGAACCGGGGATCAGATCACGCTATCGGGAATGGGAATGCGAAAGCTCGGTGGTCGACGCGGAGGTCACGGTGATCTCAAAGTTCAGTTCAAGGTTGCGATGCCCAAGTCCCTCACCGGGAACCAGCGGACCATCCTCGAAGTCCTTGCTGACGAAATGGGCGATAAAACTGCTAAGAGGATCATGAACCTCAAAGACGACAGGTAAACAACAGAGAAAGCTAGTGTGCCTCTACATTTCGCCAGGCTGACACTAATAGATTCACTCCCGGCGCAGCAGACTCAAAGTCTGAAAGCCCAGATGATCCTCATAAAGGCGAGGGCTTCCTCAAAGCTGCATGGCACCGACTGACAAACCAGCATCATGACCATAAGCCAGTCGATGATGCCAGTCAGAAGAAGGGCTCGGACTCGAAATCGAACCAAGATCATACCGACGGCGGTGATGAATCCAACAAAAAGGCTTCTGGCTCCGGGTGAAGCGCCCGTCGCTGCTAGTCTTCTCCAATCTGCTTTTATCATAGCGTTCTACGGCATTGTTTGAGGTTTCTTGCGTATATACTTTTGCTGAAAAGCTTTGTCCTCGGTTGGATTTTGCATATTGGGGAATACACCCGTTACTGAACATATAGACCTGGGGGGTTTTTTACGCTGTATTATTATCTGGCAAGCCCATCTCCACTTGCTCTGAGGTTGAAATAATGTTCTGATGTTTGCATTGACCCTTGCATCGGTGCATGCGCTTATGTATGCTCTACTGTGTTGAGTGGAAAAGCGATTTAGTTAGCAAATCATACTATGTAACAAATATTCACAAGATTTGAGACATTCTCAACTCATTTGCTCCGTATATCGAGTGGATGTGACGTTGGTGCAAAGGGTGATATCTGATTCCTAGCTTCTCCTGTGCGGCGTCATCGTCGGCGGGAATGGGAATCTGGAAGCCCCTCGCAATTCGTAACCTTGCATCAAGTCCAGACAAATCTTCCTTCAACAACCCCAACTCATGATTGCTGCTCTAATACTTATCTGACTGACGCTCATCCATTCGAACTCTTCGTTTCCTCAAACTGTATAAAGATACTGTCACCTGTTTAAACCGCCTCAGACCTGGGAACCACGGGCTAAACTCTCCGGATCAGTCCGTCGCCCAACTTGCGCGAAATCAGGCCGCCGTCGCAAGACCTCAGGCACATCTTCACTGCGAATTCTACTCATCTTCATTCGGCTCATACTGCGATCTTTTTGATACGATACAGAGGTAGTGCTACTGCTGTGCTCTGAGACAGCCAGCACTTCCGCGACTCGTCAGCCAACATGGTGCAGTCGCCGATGATATCATGCCCGCTCAAGCAGACAAACGAGATCGACTGGATCCAGCCATTGAAGTCGTATATCAGAAACACATACGGTGATGACCCTGAGCGGTATTCGGAAGAATGCGCGACGTTAAACAGACTCCGACAAGACATGCGAGGGGCGGGGAAGGACAGTGCCACGGGTCGTGATCTTCTGTATCGCTACTATGGACAGTTGGAGCTGCTGGACTTGCGGTTTCCAGTCGATGAAAATCATATCAAAATCTCATTTACATGGTACGTCTGTCTCCAGGCGAAAGTGGGCGAAGGACGTCGGGCTAACACATGCGTGGATTGGCTAGGTACGATGCTTTTACACATAAGGCGACTTCCCAATACTCCCTGGCGTACGAGAAGGCCTCCATAATATTCAATATATCCGCCGTTCTATCCTGCCACGCTGCCAACCAGAGTCGTGCCGACGATACGGGGCTGAAAACAGCATACCACTCCTTCCAGGCCTCCGCCGGCATGTTTACCTACATCAACGAAAACTTCCTCCACGCTCCATCCACCGATTTAAGCCGAGATACAGTAAAGACGTTGATAGCTATTACCCTAGCCCAAGCGCAAGAAGTCTTTCTTGAAAAGCAAATTCGCGACGAGAAGAAGCCAGGATTTCTAGCCAAGCTTGCGAGTCAAGCCGCCCACCTGTACTCTCAAGCGAGCGAAGGAGTGCAAGAGAATGTCACCAAAGGTACCTTTGAGAAAGTATGGGCGACATTGGTCTTAATAAAGGCGTCGCACCTGTCGTCGGTCACCGGGTACTATCAGGCCATAGCAGATGATGAAAGTGGAATCCACGGTGTCTCCATCGGCCGTCTAATATTGGCAGAAAAGCAGTCAAATGCTGCCCTTGGCTTGGCCAAATCTTTTCCGTCTTCTGTTCCAGCGGGATCCAATCTTACTTCGGACACAGGTCCGACGATGCTGGAAATCGTCCGGCGACATCTTGTCAATGTCCAAGAGAAACTGGCCTCGTTCACGAGGGACAATGATTTCATCTACCACCAACCTGTTCCATCAGAGGCTGCTTTGACCATGATTGCGAAGCTTCCTGCTGCCAAAGCCATCCCCGTTAGTGAGCTCTATCAAGGTCAAGACATCCAGAGAATTATAGGCCCAGACATCTTTCAGAAAATTGTACCAATGTCCGTCACGGAATCTGCAAGTTTGTATGATGAAGAAAAAGCAAAACTTATTCGCGCTGAAGTGGAAAAGGTGGAGGCCGCCAATGGAGAGATGGCTGCTGGTCTTGATTTTCTGAAACTACCAGGAAGTCTCAACATTCTAAAGGGAGGTATGGACCAGGAATTGACTTGCGATGGGGATTTTAGGTCGTGGTGCGAAGAAATCGCCGGCCATGATCCTTTTCGTGGGACGTTGGACGATTTACAAGAAGACAAGATCACGTTGCTGAGTACCTTGGAACAGTGCTCAAAGCAACTTGACATGGAAGAGAGTGTTTGTGAAAAGATGCGATCGAAATATGGGGCGGACTGGACTCAACAACCAAGTTCACGACTCACAGCTACATTGCGCAGCGACATCAGGACCTATCGCGAGACTATTGACGAAGCGAGCGCAAGCGATTCCCAACTATTGGTTACTTTGAGACAGTATGAGGCCGATTTCGAGGACATGCATGCCGCCGGTGCATCAGGTGAAGCAGATATCCTCTTTCAACAGGCCATGATCAAGGCTGGACCTAAACACGGCAAAAGTGGAGGTGGCAGTCCGTATACCAGTGCACCTGAAGGTAGCCTATTGGACGATGATTATGGCGAAGGGACTGCATCAGTATCAGAACAGATTGCACGAGTGGAGGAGATGTTGCGAAAGTTGAATCTTGTCAAGAGGGACCGCATGCAGACCCTGAAGGATCTAAAGGACAAGGTAAATACAAGTATCTTCAGTATTGCAGCAGGAGGTTAACCTTAAATGCAGGTTCATAACGACGACATCTCCAACGTCCTAATTCTGAATAAAAAGTCAATAGCCAATCAAGAAGATCAGTTATTCCAGGCGGAATTGGAAAAGTTCAGGCCGCACCAGAATCGACTACTTCAGGCAAACCACAAACAGACTGCTCTCATGAAAGAACTCGCCAGAGTGTACGGAGATTTACTGCAAGATAAACGAGTGAGGTCAGAGCAATCCAAATATGAGGTTCTATCGCGACAACGAAGCAGTGTGATTTCAAGATACCGGAAGGTCCACAAAGCGTTTAAGGAGTTACTGTCTGGACTTGACCAGGCGCAGGCGTTTTATATGCAAATGAAGGATACAGTCGACAATCTGAAGAAGAACGTCGACACCTTCTTGAACAATCGTCGATCTGAAGGAGCTCAACTCTTGAACCAAATCGAGCGTGACAAGAGTTCGTCTAGCCATGAAGATCGAGAACGAGAAAAACTCAAACAATTAATGGAGCGATTGTCGATGGAACCCGGCTCTTCGTCGCCGTCATCATCGAAACCTCGACCCAGTGTGATAAAGGTGTCCTCCCCGGCTACGAAATCATCGCCCATCTCACCCCGTCACAGCACCGCCGTCAGCATCGGCGGCCAAATACCAAGTCCAAACACCCAAAAGCCCTCGACTGTATCCTCCTACCCTAACTACCCATCCGGCAATGGTGCACCAGCCGAAATGTACAACACAGCCCAGCACTTCCAACAACCACAACCCGCAGCAGAAGTCTACAACCCCATGGCATACTTTTATCAAAACCCAACATCCCCACCAGCAACCCAACAATACTTCAACACCAACCCCTCTCCGTATGGTGGATACCCCGGCCAGCCACCATACATGCCCCAGGGGTACGTCCCTCCACCCCCTCCGCCGCGACCTCATAGGTCTCCAATGTCGTATAATGCTCCAGCCGGATCGTACCCGACAAACACTACTGGTACTTCTGGGTATCCACAGGGACCGGGACGGCCTCCTAGCCAACCGCAGGGTGGTCCACCCGGCGCCGCGCCTACGCAGAATGATCCGTGGAGCGGCTTGAATGCGTGGAAATGAGTATCCTTTGAACCGTATGATGAAATGCTTTGCGTGGGAGCATAGACCGTGGTCAGTGATAAAATATGGCCAGCCTTGCAGGGCTTTGCGGTTAATGGACGTCCTGTCTCGCTGGTAAGGTGAACAAGATCCAAACATGGAAATCTATTAAGTATCTGGGCGTTGGAATTGTTTCGATATTTAGAAACAAAATCAATTGCGACATGGCAGGTCGGGAATAGAATCGGATCGGGATATCATGTCAATTTCTTTGCAGGTCAAATAACATTTGTATCTATCAACTCAAATATAGGGTTATTTTTGTTACATAAACTGAGTAATATACTTCTAACTCTTACATCCACAGTAAAGTACATATCGATTCTATTCTCTATAAAATAACTAAATGCTAATATTCTTACTCGACCTTCGTTTATAACATAAAACTTATCGAAATGCCTACCAACTTCCTTCTCTGGTGACAGTTCTTCGCGCAGCAAATGTTCATCGGTATGCTCTTCGACCTAGCACGGTTTTAGTATTTTGCAGGATAATTTGAAGCACCTTTCTGGCCCACTCCAAATCGATAGCTTCCCGCTTCCACTTGTCTATCGTCTGCAGAGCAACCTCGACCTGCGTCCTCTTATCTTTTGTAATATAGGTGCTGTTTCCGTTAGAGGCCAGGATCAGCAGCGCGCAGCTGACAGAGCACCTCGCGATAAACCAAATGGCGTCGTGGCGTTGGTGATGAGAGCAGAGGTATATTATTGTAGAACAGGTCTTTACACACAATTCAGTGATCTCATATGCTGTATCGGAATGGGGGTCAGTTTTGGGTTGGTGGATGTAATAGTGTAGAAAGGGTCGTTGGATCCATTCAAGGCACATGTAATAGCGGCATTCGAGGGAGAGGATGAATTCATTGTCGGGGATTTCATCCTTGTCGTTGAACTGTAGCTGTGAAGGGACATGTTGGCGCCTGTTTTATCACCGGTCAGCGTGCAGTCGTTACAAATATGGGGATAATTTGACAGACCAGAGACTTAGCTCTTCTGAAAAGAATTTATGTCCTTCAAGTAGCTGTTCAAAATTATTGCTCGTCCACCACATCTCTCCCTTGGAGTAAAACTTTTCCAAGATGGAATCCATAATCCGTCTTAACAATATTTCTGCTAGATAATAAAGCCAGCTTTGCTGCTCCCGGACACTCAAAAACCGGTTCCCGATCATGAATGCACTGTGATACGAATTGCCAGATTTGGAGCCGTTTGCCGTTGGAGTAGGCTCCCGTGGCACTGACAAATCTGAGAACGAAACGGGGTATTCAAATTCAGGCATGCCATATCGGGGCAAGCAAAGTTCTGCTCGAGTATCACTGGTTACGGTTAGAAAAATGTCACATGGCGGCTCACGTCGTTTGTACCAACATACCATTCATTTTTCGCACAAACCCAGTACAGTCGCTGCTCAAAATGGCTAGTCTTTGTCTCAGCTTCAATACGTGAAATTATCGGAACATTCGCTCTTCTCCATATAGACATTTGGTATTGAATACGAGCGTGATGGAACAAAGGCCATGCTCGTCGGGGCTGGAGTACTGATAATCATATAGGCCTGCAAAGCAGTAGCACTGTATAGTAAGGATAGACTCCTTCAGGACGCCAATGCGCCTCCGTGCCGCGAGATAGTAGCAGCAGCGGCAGATCGGAAAGATGCTGTCTCGGGGGGTCATTCGTCCCTATATTCGGCGTCGAAGGTAGGCAGGCGAGTGCAGATGCGAGTAGCTATAAGTAGTAAATTTGTCATGTTCAAACATCGTGTCAAGGTTGAAAATACGGATAAGAGTCCTTACCACAAGGCACGTTTTGCCATCCCACCCAAATCCATGCTCTACAATATGGCGTGCGTAGCTCTTGAGCTCACCTCCATCCACGACCGGGTTCCTTTGGTATACGGTGTCAAGAAACTTTTGGCGGAGTCGTGGTGCGTCTTCTTCGTTTATTCCGCGAACGCTGAGAGTGTTACTGCATGCCTGTATATCGCTGTTCTGAGCGCCTACAGAAGCATTCAATTGCACTGAGCCGGAGTCGCCATCGGCCTGGAAGAAAGAAGACTTGATAGTTTGCAATGGCATTTTGTCGAAAACTGCCCATTTGAGAATTGACTCGCATGCAATGGAAGCAGCAGTAGATTCTGGGATATCAAGCTTGCCAAACCCCTTGCTAGTAGAATCACTTCTGCTGGCAAGCCCTATATCCTGAGATCCCTGGGACATGGTGGCTGCAGACCCAGACAAGCTGCTCGAAGATGGTTTGGTAGGACTGTTGTTAGACTCAGTTTGAGCTACCCGGGCCTCCAGCAGTGTGACCGCTTGATTCAGTCTCTCCACAAGAAGCTGCGTACGCGGTGAATCAATCGTCCTGATGGCTATCAACACCAAATTTCTTCAATGAGAGTGATAATCAGTGACCTACGCTGATTGCCAGCTGGAGTTGCTAACCCGCCTGTCTGTCGCGTAGACGCATGCCAGTCCATTTGAGACACAGTAGCTGCAAGGTGTCGCATTGTCGCATTCCTTTTTGCAGTCTTGACATGCTTGACATACGGCTGTTGCTCGCCTTTGTCGTTTCTCGGCCGGGCCCTCAGTGTCTTTAGCAGAGTTTGAGGCTGCTGGCCCGTCAGTTTCTCCTGGCCTGGATTGTGGAGCCTCTCCTTGATCAGGTTGGGTCACAAAAAGAGACGAGCAGGCTGAGACAACGGAGTCGTCCCGCAACAGGGTTTCATCTATCTCCGGCAAGGGGGAACGTCCCCGTTTTGTCGGTTTATGCTGGCAGAAACGAAAGCCTCGAGATGGCCGAGTATAGCTTGGATTGTTGGGAGTCAAGTTCTCGTTGACTGCAGACCCACCTCGACATATAGTCTGTTCAGGCTCGTTGTGACTTAGTTGAACTGGCTGGTCCTTACTCATCCCTTCATCTTGTTGAATGGAACGCTCATTCAGCCTACTCGGTCAAGGGATCAGTGAATTCGTATGGAAGGAAGCCGTTAAAAAGGCCGGCTCAGAGACCAATAGAAATACTCACCTCCTTAGAAGTCATTTTGAGCCGTTGTAAAGTTCTCCTGACAGTCTGACCGCTTACAGAAACGCCACTTTCCTCCTCTAAGAATATTCTACCCATTTCAATGATTGCAGTCCTATATTGCTTGAAGAAATCTTCTAGAGCAAGCTCCATTTCACGGGATAGCTTAGACCTTGCGTGTCTAGGTCTCTCTAATTCACGAGTCTCCTGTCTCTGCCCCAGATTTCGTCCGACTGCTGCATTGCCGCATTCGGTGCTGGATGGGCTTTGCTTGATGGCAACTCCATCTTCCGCAAGCTGTGCAGTTTGAATTTCCTTCTCACAAGGAGTTACACCAGACATGATCCTTGGACCAACTGCAGCAGCTAGAGGAGGAGATGAGATGCAAATGGAGGCGGAAAAGGGATGTTCGTGGTTTGGGGAATGATAGAAGGACGTGACCGGTTCTCAGGGAGCACGCCGTGCACGGGCCATCTGTGATGTCGACTCGATAATGTCTAGAGTCGAGCTAAGAGCTCGACCTCTCACAAGATGGAAAGCTATGTATATCGACAGCTTCAGCAAATTTGTCGATGATTAAAACCTTCTTAGATAGATACTTACTATAGGCTCAGCTCGAGATGGACTCCAAGCCCTCAATATGACCTTTCTCCCCCTAGTTACCTTGTACTGACCGGACCAATAGCCTGACCCGATTAGGGTGCAGTGGCAGGAGAAGTGTTTATCAGAATACTGTTTTAATTCTTTCTGTCTTCCCCGCACATTATTAGTATGATATCACACCAAAGACACCCAGATTCCATATTTCAGAAAACAAGCCATATTAGAAACCCCATATATATCCATAGCACCAGTACCCCGGTGCTCCCTGTTCACCATTTAACCCCCATAAAACCGGCTCCTAAGTTAAACCAAACCAATAGCAGCCCAAAATCTGCGTTCCTTTCGTTACGGCTGAAATCTCAAGCGAAACGCCCTTCCCTTTCTATCTTCGGACACCTTGTAGACAAATCTCGCGATCGAATCCTGCTCCGATATAGCCGTGTTATTAAAGTGTTTCCTGACCGCCGACGCCAAATGGTCCTTGGACACGCGCCCCTGCGCAGGACCATTAGCTATCGTATGATGCAGATTCAGTCCCTCATTATGGCCCTTGGACTGCGGTTTTCTAGCGGCCGAAGAAGAAGAGGGACGAGTGGGTGGAGATGGGGCAGAGAGAAGAGGAGCGGGTTGTTGGGATGCCGTTTTATGCTTGTCGGTGGATTTGCTAGCGGCGCGTTGTGCGTTGCGGATTGCGATGGCGGTGGGGGAGCGGAGACCATCGCCCTGGGAGAGGAGGATGGTATTGATTTGGGAGGAGAAAGAGCTTGGGCAGGGGAGGTTGTGGATGTAGCGGTACTGGTGGAGGACGGGTAGGGGCATGGTGGACCAGTTGATCTGGGTGCCGAGTAGTTCTGTTAGCTCCTGATTTTCTTTTCTTCTGATTTCTTCTCTCAAGGAGAAGTAATAAAACGAAACACGGATGGCATTGTGAAATAGCCCAGCACTCTCCCACAAATCTCACTGTCGTTTGAATAGAGATAGTATAAGACAACCTCTGGACATGAACACTCACTCCAGGATTTTCTCCAGCACCCTGCTCATCACCTGCAGCCGCCGCCGGTTGTGCTGACTTCACATCTTTGTTCGCTGCAGCCATCACTGCAGCATTTCCAAACCTGCGACCTTTAGCACCAGCAGCCTGTCGTTCTCGCGGGCCGCTTGAGGCCTCTGATCTGGAGTCGTCAATGTTGGTTCCACGCTGTCTTGGGGCTGCCATGGCGGGCGAGTGTGAAATGAACAAGCTGAGTTGTGCGTTGTTAGAGTGCAAAGCGCAGCTATCTTGTCCGGAAGAAGTGAGGGACCATTGTGTTAGTGGTGGCTAAATGACTGTGATAGTGAATAAAGTGTTGCGCGGAGTCACAGACAGCCGTTGAGGTCGTTGACGATGATTTGGACTGTGGATCGCCGTTATGTCACTGAATTTTTAGAAGATGATTTGATTGGCTGTAAATGTAAAGCTTAAAAGACAATCATAGCACGTGCCCTGATCAATTTCTTTATCTTATCTGATCCAATCACTGTATATGATATTGTATTCAATACGCATTTTTCGTATCAAAATAACCGCTTCAATCTCATCAACCCATCACCATCTCATCACCAAGAACGATCCCTTCCCCTTCCCCTGATCATCTCGATCCTTCAGATGTCGCAATCGCGCTTCCAGGGTCTTCCTCTCTGCACATCCCACCCACTGCCCTCGGTCTCCTTCTTAACCGAACATACACCCAAACCCCGATATGCGCGCTCAACCATGTGAATTCCGAGACTCACGACTCGGGTTCCAGCACCAGCTTTCCCTCCACTCAACAACCTCACACAGGGTCCATGACCCGCAGTTTCTCACAGGGTCATAATAACATGCATAGTAAAACCTCTGATATCCGATCGTTCGATCCCCAAAAACCACTGCCTGTTGCCCCCTACCGACAAGGCAAGGGCGACGAGAAATGGGTGTGCGTTGACTCTCTGCTATGGGCAGAGCATATGGGGATGAATGGTAAGGGAGAACGGGGGATACCTTGTCACCATCCCATCCATCCTGCAAGCCCGGAATCAAATAACATCCATCCATTCCAAGCCAAGCGGACTCTCCCCAGGAAATCCAGCGCTTCTAGAATGTCTGATCCCCCTTCAACCCCATAAGATCCTTGGTATAATGATCTGCCGTGCATGACCTCGTCAACTCGTACGAGTTCTGCATTCCGAAAGGAAAGGATGAAAAAAAAAACCCCAAGTTTCTCTGTTGCTATCGTTTTTTTCCTCTCTGCTTTCTGTATCCGTACTCCCATGCGCCTTCTTCTCCATGTTGGAATTCTTCTAGAATTTCCAAGTTGACGGGGCCTGTTTTACCTTATTTCTCGGCATCCTTCCTACCCTGGCGTTCACATACAAGCTTCGGACAGATTGCACCGACGAGGGAGCAAGGAAAGGAAAGAGAGGAGAGAGGAAAAAAGGGATATCTGATATCAAACATTTCGCCACCGTTGGTCCTTTTTTACACTTCCTTTCTGCCCACAACCGCTGCCACTTAATTATCAATTAAGTAAAAGGGACGTTTCGAAATAGAGAAGAAGTATTTGATCGCCGGTCCCATGTCGGAATGTGGCCCAGTCAATCAGTCAGTCTCCACCTTAAGGGGAGCAGAACAGCCTGTGTGCCAGGCATAATAGGTGGGGGGATAGAAAAGCGTCAGAACCTTAGAAGGAAGAGGACCCAGCGCACGCAGGGCAGGGGTAGGGTGGTGAAAGACTCAGAGACGGGGGGAGAAGGAGAGAGGAGAGAGAGAAAAGGAGGCTGGAAGCCACGGAGACTCGAAAGAATAGAGGGGAGGGGAGGGGGTTTTTTAGGCTTCTTCTCCAGCGCGGTTTAAAATGCGAATCGAATTCGCTCGCAGTTCGCCCATTGTTTCCAAGGCATAATTCGAGAATATCGGGACTGCATCAGACTCTGTTTCTCGCAGTAGGCTAAGACGATATTCGTTCCCGTCTGTCTCTCTGTTAATTATCGTGTAACGCACACCGCCCAACAAAATTTCAACTTTGAATTAAAGGGTACGAATCTAACGACATATAAAACCAAACGGGCAGCGAAGGAAATCTTTTTCAAACCAAGAATGCAACCTCTCAAACGATCGATCAGGACAGGGGGAGTGCGTAACGGCGACGGGCGGCCGATGCTCCCGAAAGGACACCCAACCAGCCACAGTCCACAGAAGAGAGAGAGGGAAGAAAAAGCCCAGCCCAGTCCCAATCCAACTATCCTGGTCCCTGTTAGAACCCCTGTCCCAGCAGCGGATGCGGAGTATTTCGGACGTCAGGGGGCTTGCTTCCCTGCATGTTCCTGTACGGTAACTAATATGGTGTCCTGTTCGCAGTTCGGTTCCTGGTTTGTAGTCGTAGTCGTACTCACCGGAGGTATGTAGACCTCTCTGAACCTGAACTATCATAGCATGCTAAAACCAGAGGTGAAGAGAGTGAAAGTAACCTGCAAACCCATGGCTTGTCGTGTATGTGCTTCGGCTGTTTTGCGTTTGCGGAGAACATCCGCCTTCTATCATTAATCCTTCGAGAACGGAACGTGCGTAGATGTATGTATACACACATTTCCCAAGTCCCTGCTGGCATCTTCATTCACATCGCCAGCCAGACCGTTACTGATTCAGTATGTATATGGAGTCATGAGCTACACCCTGTCCATCACCCCCCTTTGTGCCTACCCAGTCCCATCTAGCCAGATATCAGAACCCTGTTCATGTGTACATACGTAGCCTCCTCTATGCAGCACTGTATGTATGTACCGACCTACCTACTGTGTATGGCCAGCTTCCCACTCAAAACCCGCCATATACACACATGTCCCCCTCAATAAGGTTCGAAACATGATCACCACGCACTGACACATCCTCTGGCATATGTATGTATGCATAGTCCTCAGTAGTAGTGGAGCCCAAAACATCAAAGACAAGCAAAGAAACAAGAGGGGCGGGAAGAGAGACAGGCGAAAACCATGCATCATCAAACGCGCCGCGGCACCTGAACTCTCTTCGACAGAAAATCCTTCCCCATGAAACCGGAACTGTCCGGCCGTCCGGGGGGCGAGAAGAGGAAAGAGGGTAAAGTACTGTGTAATGCTAGTGGAAAACGGGGAGAGGCAAAGACTCATGATAGCTATGGCAGTCAGTCAAGTTCCGATCCTTTGCCAATAACCGTCAAATGCAAGGCTGACTGAACTGGCCCGGACTGGAACTGGAACTTGATGCCCCCTTGATATGCGGGATGCAGGCTAGATGATTGAAGCAACGTACTGGCAAGGAATCAATCCGAAAGCTTTCTAGCCTCTCTCCCCATGTGCACAATGCATGTGGGTATCTTGAGAGAGAGAGAGAGAGAGAGGGGAATGCTACCAAGTATCAAGTATTAGCCATCATGCTATCGGGTATCAACCGCCAAACCTCCAGGCTTCATTTGCTCAGGTTGAACTGGGATATCTCTATTCTTCCCTTGTATGTAGTAGATCTACCGCAGGAAATGCCTCGTACCACAGTATCAACTCTGTATGTAGTTACGTTGCAACGGTTCCGGTCAGTGCGCCGATACCAACTAATTACAACATGTATGTTGGTAGTTGGGCGGCCGCCAAGGCATGAATCATGATGGTTCGCTCCTTCTGTTCTCAAGTATGAGCTGGCAAAACGTAAGCAAATAAACAAGGGATATCAAACACCAGAACCGGGCCTTTATCATTCTTTTTTTTCTGCTTTTTTCTTTTCTCTAATAAGAGTGGCACACTACAAGGCAAGGAGAAACATACAATTTGTAGAAGGAAAAATAAAAAAAAAGTAAAAAAGGTAGAGTTGGAAATAGTGTTTTGATTAGAATATCATCCCGGTTGCCCGCTTGCTTTGGACTGCTTTGCCCGCTTCATAGCCCAGGTCTATCTTGGTTTCGTAATACAAACTGCTTTCTTTTTTGCGACAGGAGAGAAAAGAGACAAAAGAAAAATTTATCAGTAAAAGGACAGGCAGCTGCTGAGATAGAAAACCCCCAACAATTGATACATATGGAATAGGACACAGAACAGTGGTTTAAAAAGTTATTGATAAAGGTTCCGACAGGGCACTGCATTTCCCTTGACCAACCCCCAAAGAGAGATAAGAGTAGAGAGTTTGCAAGGCGGTTTGTAGAGCCAGAAGGAGGCTTGTAAAAGAAAAATATCAAAAGTGAAGAAGACAGAATGTTAGGAAATAATGGAAATTTTGCTTTTTGTGATGAAATACTCAAGCGCCCCAGGGAAAAAAGGTATCCTCCGTTCCGTCTATAGTTTTGAAAAAAAAAAAGAAGAACTCCGTGGAATTTCCGCTATGCTCGCCAAGCAATGCAGTTATGATCAACAAACTGTAGCAGATTCATGCGAATTCGAAAATGCCAGTCTTCTAGTAGCGTTCTGCAAGATCACCGCCAGCGATGGAGGAATTGCCGGACGAAATCTCGTGCACGGCAACCTTGGGTATTTGTGGCACAGGAAGTTTTCTCTGGGTACCGTCAGGGCGGGACATGATATCGCTGATCGAAGGTCCAACGTGCGGCTGAGGTAGAGGGTAGTGCGCCTGCGGTTCAGCAGCAGGTTCCATCGGAGCCAAGGCAGGAGTATGGTGGAGAGACAGATGCCGAAGAGCAGGAAGGTGCAGGTCATTGGCGATAAAGGGTCTCAACCGCGGCGAGTGTGCTGGCGTTGCAAGAGGAGTGTGATCAGGTGTGGGAGAAAGGGAGTTGTGTGAGAAGGTGGGTGACGATGGAGCCGTGGAGTTGGGAGAATTGGGTCTGGAACGCTTGACTCTGTGTCCGTAGTCGTCGTCCTCCTGGGAGTGGGATCTTGACATGGAATGGGAGAGCGCATAGGCGGACAAAGACGGAAGCCGGCTGCCAGGATGGAGAGAGTGATGTGGTGCAGGGCGAAGTCCACCGTTGAAGAGCGGTCGAGACGCAGCGCTGTTTGAGGAATAATGATAGGACACCAGATCGTCTCTCTCCACGTGATAGGCTGCGGTGGCAAGCATGTTCATATCCAGTGCTGTGTTTGGGCGCTCTCGAGCATACGGACCCAGATTCGACGGTAAATTTGTGGCGTATGTGATGTAGGTGTGTGGTGGTGACACGTTTGGAGAGGCCACTTGGGAAACGGGTGCTGACCTCGTCATAGGTTTGTTGGGTGGTGGCATCATGACAGCCGCATTGCCAGCTTCAACCATGTTGTTCATCGACGCAGCGGCAGCCAGCTGCTGGGCCTTGTTCCCTCTCCTGGAGTTTGGATTGTTGTGAATTCGAGAATGGCGAGTCAACTCGTCTGATCGACTGAACCGCTTGGAGCATCCGGGAAACTGGCACGCATGGGGCTTCTCTCCGGTATGGGTGCGAATGTGTCTTGTTTGATGTTCAAGACGGTGAAATGCACGATCGCAGAGAGGACATTTGTACGGACGAGGAAGCTCCTGACGAGGCTCGTCGCCGGTCGACCGTTGCCCCTTGTGGAGAGGCGGGAGGAGGTTCACGGAGGTGGACGACATGGTGACATTCGATTGAGCAGGCTGAACAGCAATGGAAGGCTGGTTCGGGGGAGGAGCTCTACCGTCACCAGACGACTGGGTCTGGGGGTTTAATAAGTTTGCGAAATCGACTGCTGACGTTGAGCGTGGCATTTACACACTGTGGAGGATCGCCGGGCGGTTAATGAAGGCTGTGGTGCACGGACAGGCGGAAGAACGAAGCAGGAGGTATGACGTGGTCTAGAATCCAGATGGATCGGAACGATTGATTTCGCGGCCAGGGTGACCGATTCTTCAGGCACGAGATAAGCGAGAGAGAGGGAGAGAGAGCAAGCTGAAGAAAGGCGGATGGAGTGTGATCCGTGTCACCTGAGTAGACAACGTGGGAGAAGGTCAAGACGAGGATTTCTGATGTGGTTTCGGATAGAATGCCGGTGAGCAGCAGAGAGAGAGGGATCGGACGAAAGGTGTGTCACAACGAAGAATGATTCAAGCAGAAATGTCACTGTATCTAAGGGGATGGATCAGGTCAGTTGAGAGGGAAGATAAGAGTAGTGTGAACGAGAGTGTGCGTGGGAGAAAGTGGTGAGTGTGTGTGTGTGTGGGGAAAAAGTCCGGCGTTCTGCTAATTAATTTTTGGTGCAGGCGGGAAAACGAAGGTGGGAAAGTGAAGAGAGAGTTGACAGGGCGGAGATCGGCTTATTAAGAAGGGAACTAGGGGGGGAAGAACGAGCGAAAGGGACGAGACGAGGGATCAGGCAGGGAGGGCAGAAAACACCGGGACCGCAGGGATGCGATGGAGGAGCAGAGTGGAGACGCACAGGATAAATTTAAGGAGAGGCAGACACAGAAGATCACAGGCAGGGTTTGGGAGCAAGGGAGTGATGGTGATATCGGTGATGTGATGCGATGATGGGCTGAGCGCCTGGGGTTCGTACCTTGGGAGAGATGCTGGTGGCCCGGTCTGGGGTAGTTTCATGAGCTGATGGTCTTCTCCGTATTTCGTGGTGGACGAGCGATGGCATGCAGGCGAGAAACCGGGGGAGAGAGAGAGAGGAACAGTAGTGAGGGAAGAAGATGAGAAAAAAAAAAGAAACAACCAACAAGAAAAACCGGGGAAATGGCTGAGTCAGTATCAACGGCGGAGGTAGGCTGACCGTTACGTATAAAAAGATTCTTCGTCGCTACGGTGTGTGAGTGAGGAGGGAAAAAGCAAAGAAAGAAAAGATTTTCAGATCATTCAGATGGAGCACGGTTGATGGATGATGTTGCTGGTGAAGGCTGATGTGATTGACGCCCGTGGGTGCGCGATGGTGGGATGTGGGGCACCGGGGAGCCCAGAGTACCAATACAGTGATGACGAGTCTTCTGCTCGCTGTAAGGCAGACCGGAACAACTCCCAACAGCAGCACTCATCCAGCGTCCATGGAGGACCTTGCGTGAACTGTCATGGGGCCGAAGACTTTCAGGATCTGTTACTACGATGTAGAGTACTGATAGCTATCCTCCGTCTCAAACGACAAGTCACCGATCAAGTACTCGCTGTCTGCTTCCGCCTGTATCAGTCCGGTCTCAACTCCGAAACTGTCATACTCGCTCCTATTAACCGGCGTGGCGCCTGCCTTTCAACTTTAAAATCACTCGCTCTTGCTCCGGATTTTCGTCTTATGCGCCAATATCATCAACAACAACATCAACACCAGGAGTCGCTCTTGCCCTGAAACCGGGCACCTTGTCGAATGGGCGCTTCCGTTTCGCTCGTTCCAGCTGACTGCTCAGATTAATACCACGATATTACCCCCCAAATCACATCACGTTGTCGAGTTCGTACTTATCTCGGCTGGGCCGAAGCATGCGCGTGTTGGTTGTCCTCTCATCCATCCCATCCCAACACATCACATCCATTCGTCCCCTTCTTGCCACCTCCATTGCTCCGCTCAGCAATGAACAAATCTTTAATGCAAATAATAAAATATTACAAAAACAAAAAAAATGCCCTCCAATCCTTCTCCAGACTCCAGGGCAAAACCCTAGCCCAGCCCCCCCTTTCCGCCCCAGCTCACACATTATTTGGGCCCCACGGCTCTCGGCACATCGACAGCCATACAAGAAACACACACCCCCAGAAAAAGAAGAAAAAAAGAATAATCGTCGAACCACAGAGCCCTGTTCTGAACTCTGATTGGAAGCATCATCCCTGGGTTTCATAAAATTTCCGGAGCAATAATAGAAAAATTAAAAGTAATAATAGCAGCCTCGAGCAACGTGCGCGATCGCAGGTCCAACACGAAATGATGGAATATGGGGCTCGGTCGACAGGGCTGCCCTCGTACTCTCCGTTGACACATGGGAAGGCTGAACATCATGATTTGCGTGTTACCGGTTAAAGCCATGGAAAGAGATGAATAATCACTGATCCTACCGAACAGAGACTTTCTTCCTTGTTAAATCATGTGGAGGTGGAGCAGTTGACCGTGGTAGGGCAGAGTCCTGACACAAACAGACAGACAGACGGACGGACGGCCACGAAAAGAAAGGTGGTATAGTTGCAGTAGGATCACCCGCCGGTTCCATGATTCGGCTCCGACCTCAGATCATGGGCAATGCGACGTCAGAATTTTCCTGTGTCTGTGTCTGTGTCTGTGTCTGTGTCTCTGTGCCTCTCTCCCCATGTCTTCCTCTGCTCAGCAACGTGTTGATACCCTCCCGAGTCGAGATGATGGCTGATAAGATAAAGAGATACACCCCTTCGCATGTGAGACCTATGACACCAGTACGCTGGACAGCGCGATGAGTCACAACCCGCGCGCGCATCGAAGTACCGGTACATCCATTGCCAAGATCAAGAGAATTTAAAGTAATGGGATAATGTGGGGTGGGAAAGAGTTAAATCGAGTGTATTTTGGCCACGACAGCTTTCCCGTCATAGCCGCTTCCCACAGCTAAAAGTTAACAGCTAACGACGGTGTGGCTAGGCGCTGGTCTCCCGGGTTTTGGCCCTGAATTCGATGCAAACAGTCATTTTATAAAGGAGTTCCCCCCAGGCTAGAACGTCCACAATTCCCGCGGCAAAGAAAAGAGATATACACACACGTATCACCTGCCCCGTCCCACCGACTCAACGAACCGCGGTGGAATTCCCCATCATCATAACGGTGCCGGATTCTGATGTTCTCTTCGAATCCCTCCACAAATTCTTCGACGGTCCCTTCAAAACTTCAATGTCTTCTCTCTCCATGTGAACCAGAAGTCTGCTTCCAAACCAGCGAGTGGTTAACTTAACCTCCTGGTAGTCAGACTTTCCACCCCAATAAATCGTCTTTTCCGCTACAATTCAGCCAATCATAGCCCAACGTTGGCGCCTGCCCGCGCCACCATCTCCACATTTGGGGAGAAATAAGTGCCAAGTGTGAAGCAGGTCCAGACACGAAAATGAGCCGGAAGAAGTAATAACTCAACGCCATTCTCCCGCGGGGATTGTCGGAAGGGAGTTCCATCATCCAGCCAGCTTTCATCTTCATGTTGTCTGGTTCGATATATTATTACGGAGCATTTCCTGGGATCAAATTGTATCTTGTTGCTGCTGAATTATTCCTGTTGAAGTGCAACGGCTTCTTCTCGGAGTTTATGAGCAGGTTTACAAGAGAAAGAATGTTGGAAGTTCTTCGCCTGCTCGTTGAATAACTTGACTACTCACCAAAGAGCGCTCCGTCAGCTCTCCGTATTTGATGATGAAATTTTCTGCACGGAAATCCTGGACTGCATCAGCTCCCCAGGCATATCGATCGCAGCATCAACATCATGCCATATATTGTTCTTCGGAAAATACTCGCACTCGTTGCAAAAATTGCCGTACAGTACAATCATACAATCTTGTAACGAACGGGTTTCGCCTTGTCCAACCAACACACCCCCCTCCCCTTCATCACCGCATCCAGGGACCTTGCGTGTTTGCGTTGACTGCCAGGTCCCCTCGCAGGCAGGTTTGTGGGGAACTCGGGGGATCCGCGCGCCAACGCAGGGAGCGCACGGAGTACGGAATATCATCATCATCGATCATCATACGGAGTAGTATGCATACTCCATATGAAGAGCAGATTTTTATATTTTTTATATTTTTGTCCTTTTCTCTTTCGGAGCCCCGCCAATTGGCCTAGGAATTTCACTGCAGTGGAATGTGGAGTAGCAGTAGTCGTCATGCTCCTTGATGAAATATCATGCCACTTCTTTTCGCAAGAAGCCTGCATATTGATGGGCGGGGGGAGCTCGAATCTCCGGCTCCAGCTCCATCTTTCACGGACCATGTCGCATCTTTCCCATAGTATTCCATCGTCGCATTGCATCGCATCTCATTTCGTTCTAAGTGCTTAAGAAGAAAGGAAAAAAAAAAAAAAAAACTCACCCCACACGAAGTCCTCAGCCCCGTTACGTCATATGAGGTCAAAAAAAAAAAGAAAAAACTCGAAATTTTTAGAATTTTTTACGGTTAGTGTCAACGGGGGAGACTTTCCGGTGGTGACGCCGTCTCGCGCTCGCCCTGTCCGGTTCCCACGGGAGTAACGGAGTAGTTTTACGGGCGTCGTGTCTCGACCGGTCCACGAGTCTACGAGCCTAGTAGTACGACACGGAGTACATAGATGATTGTTTTGTACGGAGTACTTCTTGCTTCCACCCCCCCACAAGCGTGGTCTGCCGAAGCACATTCATAGGCTGGAACTTTCTCCGGATTTTTTGATGGTGGTGGTGATGGTGTTGGTGGCCCCTGGAAGTTCATGCTGCCCATGTCATGGAGCCTGGAGGAGATGGTGGTGATGCTTCGTTATGCCGAACGGGATTTTTTTTTTTATGATGGAGGGGGCGGGGAGGACGATGGACTGACACGTGCTGATCGGTCCCTTGATCCGAATCTCATCAGATAACCAAAAATTTGATGCCCGAACAAAGGGAAAAAAGAATATATTGTTGATGATGAACGGGGTTTCTTTGAATCCTTCTCTTTCATCATCATCATCATCATCAGAAGACTTGCCTTGTCTAAGCGTGATCATTTTTGAATTTTTTCGAATTCTTTTTTTGATTAATAGCACCTCGTCCATCGCCAAGGCTGGAATAAGCGAATATATCGTTTCTGGCTTCACCGCTGGGAGATATGATTGACCTACCGCCAGGGCGCACTATACAGTACATGCTGTGCTTTTGAAACGGCCATATTGCATGTTTCAGGTGGCGAACATCCTTGGGCAGCGAGGCAGCAACAGCCAAAGAAAGAACATGGGGCGGCTGTTGTCACGGAGAAGGATGAATTCTTTTTTTTTTTTTTTTTTCTTTGATACCAATACGGCAACGCCATGTGTGCGCCTGAGCTAACACTTCAGCTATTGAAAATTGCTCGGTCCAGCACAGCATCAAGCAGTCGTCAATAATAATAGTAGAGTGTGTGTGGCTGCCTGCGACCGAGTCTTCTCTCTCAGCTATGTGGCCTGAATGCCTCGCGCGCGCTGTCTTCTCACCATTTGTCTTTTGCGCCCCTGTTCGTCTGTTCCTCGTTCGCGAGCGGTGTCGCTTTGCTATTATTACCTTGGCGCTACAACTGCCGAAGTTCCAGTTGTCCTCCCCCCTTTCTCTTTGAAGACGCAGTTTGTTGCTAATAGAAGAGATAACTACATACACATGATCCCGTGCACGATACTCCGTACAGGTGAGACTCTCGGCACCACTACAGTCACACCCTCCACATCACACGACACCATTCAGTCCGTTCTTTATCTTTTTCGACAGAGCGCCGACAACAACGCAGTTGCGACCGATACAATTTTACGGAGTATTGTACCTACAAGCGTTGTTGCCGATGATGATGGCGCAGTCATTCCTGCAGATGACGAGCAGCGTATCAGATCGCTGGACTGGGGGCGGACGTGCCACGCCCCCATGATGATAAGTCGACAGCACTCCGTGTGGAGTACCTAACCACGGGGTTGGAGGAAAAAAAGAAAGAAGAAAACAAGAAATGCATACACGTGCTGCTCGAATCTCGATGGCCACAGACGGAGGCGTGCTTCGTATAGATTAACCGATCTAAATTGCTATCTACCTTGGGAGAAGCAAAGATATCGATATCATGAGGATGAATGAGCACCTTTGGAGAACACAAATCATCAATCATGCTTCAAAGCAGAGACTCTTTTCTCTGTCCATCATCCATCCATCCACCCTCTTATCTCAAATAAACCCCCCTGCCCGTGCATCCCACACCCCAAGCTCTCGACCCCCAAGCTGATAAGCCGCTTCGTCTTGGATAACGCAGGAAAGCCATTGCTAACAACAATTTAAGCATTCATGCAGCTGTCAGATAACCTATCTCATCCATTGTCGATCTCGTCTCATCTTCGACCTCTCTACTCCGTACTTCGTATCACATTAGCACATGTATTTCTCCGGATATCAGACCATCTTAGCACCCGATTAACTCATAACTAGCCTCCACAGCTCATCCCCTTTATGGGAACGGTGGTCTTCCCCCGCATTTTATTCCCACTGCAACCCCGGATTTTCATCAAGACATCACCACTCTGTATTATACATAGTGGCGAGCTACCAACTATCAAACATGATGGTCTCTGAGCTCTAGAATATGTATGTACAGTACAGTTGTATTTCATCCGTCCCTGAAAGGTGTAACAGCGGGAGGCACCCCATCCATCCCATCCCACCCCCCATTCTTCCAGCAGCAGTGCTCCGTCCTACCCCCGTAGTTACCCTGTAGTTACACCCAGGAAAAAAAAAAAAAAGGATATACTGTAACTACCTCCCCCCCTCCCCCCTTCCCCATGCCAGTCAAAGATCTCAGATATATTAACAACCATGTCCTCCCGTATCCTCCGCGTCCCCCGTTCGTGTAGTTATCGGAAGGACTAGCTCGAATCGGCAATCGAGCGGACATGGGGTTGCTTGCTCATGTTCCTACATAGGAGACTAGTAGTTGATCGAAAATTGAAACCAACAGATAACTTGAAGTCAAGAAGTTAGTTAACTATTGGCCCAAGTTTGACGTGCCGGGGGGGGGGGGGGGGGGGGGGGGGGGGGGGTGGATGATGAGCTGATCCCAAGCTGTCTGGTCTGTCTCGTCTCTCGGTCGTCCCTTTTGTCTGGATCGGTGTGTAACCTCCCGGTGCTCCTGTGTGTTAAAGTTACATTTGCTATACAGTACAGTGCATTCTGCTCTGCCAACGACAATCATGAGATTCGTGGTTATCCCGGAGGAGTTTTGTCTGGTGTTTAGCTTAGATCACCTTGTTTCTTGTCTGTCGACCAATATCATATCCATCTGGGTTCGAATTTACCCCGAGCCTTGGGGGCCGACCCGTCCGAGAAGATTGTTTTTACGGGGTAGACTACGGGGTAACTGACTGCTCGTCTGATATCTGGCTTTTTCTCGGTTGATTAGTGATAATATTTTGGGGAAATCTAAAGCCGAGCTACGAGCTCTCTCGATGAGTCCATCAGAACGGACAACATACGGGGTAAGATTTAGCTCGTCGACTTTCTTTAGTCTAGTTATGTTCACTAGCAGGCCTCAAGGAACTTCCCCCACAATCGCCGATATTTCACCATCTCCTGCCAAAATTCTTAATTGCCATGGGAGGCATTAGGCTTCCCGGGTCTTGGAACCAGCGGTCGCAGGTAGGATGGCCGCGGTTGTCAGCGGTTTGCGACTGAATCATTTTTCTTGATCTTTTCGCGAGTTACATTGGCGATGTCAAAGATTTGATCCAATCCAATGATCAGTAGTAGTTGTGACAAGCCGAAAGGAGCAACGGGACACCTGATCAATTTCCCCAAGGAGACCCTGCGGTTGATGTGAATCTTTTGGCATGTGTGATCGTCCTGCGATTCTCTACGATCGGCCCTCACCGCCGGTAACTCTCCGCCTTTGGATAATTACAGGAATCCGGGGGGAAAGGTTTAATTATCACGGGCACTAAAATTTACTTCTCAGATAACATCGATCGCGGGGTTGCGACAAGACACGATAAGAGCGCCGGGATAACGCGGCACAGTGGAGAACCTTGACAGCTTCAATCGATCTTTCTTTCGGGTCTCATTCACGGTTATCTTTCATCTCCCTTTTTGCTTCCAAGTACTCCAAACAAGTGATAAGATAAATGAACGCAAATTGACTCATCTTGCTCTTTGTTAGCATGGATAGCCCAAAACCATGGTAGTCTGAGCTTTTTCTTTCTTTCTTTCCCATGAGGTTTTATCCTCCAAAACAATGAGTGTCTGGTCAGGGAGGTGTTAGGCACGTCCTCGAAAAGTCGCATGAGGAAATTCCTCGGCTACGATCACCTTTGGGAGGAGAAACTGAAGCTCGAATATCTGACATATATCCACAGGCAGCGCCTATTCAAAAACGTCTGATTGTTTGAACGTTTGCAAAGGCCATCAAACGGATTGAAGCTTTTCCAGATTGCATCTGGCCCATCTCTTGGTAGCCTTATATTTCCCAGCAATCTACCAGACTTGCATCCAGCGGACTCCAGCATACAGGTGGACCTGGGGGCTGTCTTTCCATATCTCTGGGAAAGACATGTAGCCAATCTCTTCTAGTCCCTGTCTGTGGGATATCTGGTCTTTAGACTCGTTGCAGTGCCAAGGGTCCCTAAGAATGCCTGCCTTTTCCCCTCCCCATTGACTGAACACTCTCGACTAGATTGCCGAAGGCATGGACGCTGGGAATCATAGCATGGGGTGGGGGCGCGGGGGGGCAAGGGAATTGAGGAAAAAAGAACCGAGACCATGCAATCTCAAGAACGTGGGTTGACTGCTTCTCGTGCAAAGTCGTCGTTACTCCATTCCCGTTGCTCAATGCCTATGGGGGTTGCGGCAAGAATAAAACGAGAAAGGAGAAAAGTCGAAATGCCATGCAGACGGGCAGTGTTTCAAATGCTCGCAAGGAGCGCGGAAGAAAACCCATCTCGGGAGAACCGTGTATGATGAGTGTGTCTATGTCATGTCGTCCTCAGCAAAATCCGAGAACGAAGATGCTGAGAAGGGAAGCCGCACAGGTCTCGACAGTGACAACACCAGAAATGGGAAAGAGCCTTGAGAAAGGGGAAGGTACGGCACGTTATGAGGGAAGGTTCGCGAGAGAGCGCAGCTTCCGGATGGATGTCGAATCTCCAGAACGTTGATTTCTAATCAGGCCTTCGCACTGAAATACACAACTTCCATTTCAATCCGTCTCCTTGAAGCCATGCATCACACAAAAATACCCATTCCCCAAATGGACTGTAAAACGACCTCATAAATATCAACTCCAAACCACAGGCCTGTGTGTCCTAGGATGTAATAATATAGTCTTGACAATCCAATTCAGCAATTGTATCCAAACATGTTGAGTAGACCAGAAAAAATATACTCCATACTTTGCTATGTACGGTTCATGTGTACTGTACTGTACATTTGCGTGCACTGCTCAAGCACACGAGACCGCACCGCACGAGCATCCTATTCTACTCCTTGATATAAAAGTGCTCTCCTCTCTCCAAAACCTCAACCTCATCTCCCACATGCAATCTGAATTCTGAAAGCAAAATGTCAGTAACCTCAAAACGTTCATACGCGCAAAAGCAAGAGACAATATGAGAAGCCAACCACTTACTTCTGATCGCAGGAACAAGCATCATGCCCAAGCACCCACCCTTCTCCGCCCCGGCGTCAATATTTCTCGTCGTCCTCAGCGTCTTATCCGGCTCAACCTGATGCCTCTCCCCCGTGTCCGGGTCAACATTCGGCAACCGACACCGTATTGTGCGACACGAGACAAAGATATCAACCCCCTTTCCACCCTCCGCAACCGCAGAGGACGAGTATGCCGGCGGAATCCTACTCGCCGGCCCAGGCACAATACGCATTTTCTTCCAATCATCCTCGTCAAACGCCTCTGCACCCTCCAGCACAATGTTGGGTCTGAACCTGCGAACCGAGAACCTGGGGATCGCGTAGTTGACCTTTTCCGCAACGTTTCTGATGCTGGCGAGATTCTGCATCTGGAGTGGATATTCGTCCGGAAAGCCCATCATCGGTTTGAAGCCGAGTTCGGTCTCCTTGGGGGCGTTGCCACGGACTGGACGGTGGTGCGCTGGATCGACGCGGAATAGTGAGAGACGTTTGGTGCTGCCTAAGAAGGTGGCCAGGGATGTGGGAAGATGTGCACCATAGTTGTACGCGTTGGTATTGTCTTTAAAAATGCGCATCGGGGTCAATGGATACTCGCCGTTGTTGGGCGGGTAGAGTGGGACCTGGAACGATTCGTCTCGTGCACAAAAGTTGAGTTTCATCGCGAATTTGACCAAGCGGTTGTTCGTCTCACGGGGATAGTTGATAACCAGCACGCCCTGAGACTGGGCTTCGGGAGCCTTTGGGGAATACGAAGATGACGAGGGATCCGGAACCCAGATTTCAGGCCGAATGAGAGCCATCTTGCTAAATTTGCCATCTCGAAGGGTGCGAAAATCCCAGCGGCCCGTCTGCCCATTCTGCCCAGAGGCACCATCTGCGGACTTGGCTGCCTCGACATACTCTGCAAAGCAAAATTGGCGATCGTACATCATCCCAGTATCCGTCGCGTCGGCAAAATTGAACTCCACACCGGCGCAGCTCTTGATCGGATACGCAATCAGCGCCTTGATCTTGATCTTTTTCTTCTGTGGTTTCGCATTCCTGGACACCTTGTGCACACCCTCCTGGGTATAATCATGTTCATCGGCCAAGTTGGAAAAAGCATTCAATCCTAACTTTCGACATCCTTTGGGTTCTCGCGCCCGAGCCCGGCGCTCTGCGAGCTCAGCATGGAGAAGTAGAAAAACCGGGACAAGACAGAAGAAGTAGACGAGGAGGAGGGACCAAGGAACCGAAAGGTCGAGACGGGGTATTAAACCCGTGAGTCGCAACATGGCTCGTTCTCAGGTCCTGTGAAGCGACTTTGATGGATGCAGGGATGGATTCTCGGGTTTGAGCGGAAAGCAACCAGACAAAAGATCTTCGAATGAAAAAAATAGAAAAATAAGAAAAATATTTTCTTCGACCGTTCCTCCAACGGCTTCTCTGCAAGGATCAGCTCGAAAGGTTTTTGCGCGCCAGTCAGGGCTCTTTCTGGTCTGCAAATCTTCGAATTATTGATATCCTTTGCGGCTGGGTTGGATGGGAGGAACCTCTTCACGTCCCTCAATTCTTGACTGAAGAGCAAAGAAAGGAAAATTCCGCGGAACAGGCGAGAGATGGGAAGTGTATTAGTAGTGCTGCCCCGGCCTTGTCGGCTTCATTATCCTTGCCTGCAGGATAGAATAAGGCGCTGGGGTTTGATTTTGTGATCAAATCCGTCAGCTTTGGGGTGTTGCTGCGTTCAGAGGTAGCAATCCGTGGAATTGATTCCAAAGCTACCGTCAGTGAAAAGAGGGAGAAGCTTTCAGCTGCAACCGGTCCAGGAGACGATTCCAAATGCGTGGAAAGAACTGGTTTTATTGAATCCTTTTCGGTGCGAAAGGGCGTGGTGTCGTTGTCAGAGTCGAACACGATCGATGCACGGGAAGAGACTGCAGTAATAGGCTCACGGATCCGAATTGCCTAGACTTTGAGAGGCAGGTCCTTGCGGGTTTGTCATACGAATAAGTTCAAGGATGTTCTTCTGTCTAAAAATAAGGATTTGGGATGACCAAGATGACGGCGGTCAAGCTGCTGTTCGGGTTGAGCAAGAGTTTGTTCGTGGAGAGACGAGAGAGAGGAAACTCAAACAATATCATCAACTTGTAACTTCGCCTGCTCTCTTCACGATGTAGACATTCAGACAAGTTGCAGTTCCACGGGTTTCGTGCGATATGGTAGTATATAAAGCCCCCTTTGAATAGCATAGAATCGCCTGGAGCGTGAACCAGGACAGATTATTCCATGTCTGGGACGACGCGACTCGTCGCGTCTAATGGTCACCCGCATCGTCCATGCCGATAAATAGACGATGACCGCAGAAGACACTGCCAAATTCTCCAGTCCTGAGAGCCGTACGTATATGCCACATTGTAATCCTGGGGATATTCTCTTCTATTGTCCAGAAATTGTCGCTTCATCGCCGCTAACTCCTTCACCAGCCCGTTCGCTACCTTCGCCAGCCAGGTTGGGAGGAGCAGCGCTTGCCGCCCTGCTTGGAAGCAACACCAGCAGCGGAGGTATCCCCACTGGCCTTCAGCGGTTGGATGCCGCGTTGGTCCCTCCCGCAGAGCTCTATCCATCGCCGTTGGGGCTTGGTTTGACCCAGTATGGGCTTCATGCGAGCGCGAACGGAAATGAGTGTTTAGCGGGGGTGCGACGCGGAGAGGTGACGGAGGTTGTGGGACCAAGGGGGACGGGGAAGACTGTGCTGGGGTGAGCTGCTCTTGTAAATTGCAGTTATGCTTGAGTCTTCTGGTTTGCCTGGCAGAGCTTATTTGGCTGATATTGGTCTACGTTCTTGCAGGATGAGCTTAGCTGCTGCGGTGTTGCGGGCGGGACAAAATGTTGTATGGATTGGTATGTTCTCTGTGCTTCCCGGTGCTCATCCCACAAGAACCGTTCACCTAGGCTTACGTTTGTTTGACAGATACTTCGGGCCCAATGTGCGTTTCTCGATTGAAGTCTTTACTCCGGGGTCAAACAGCAGCCAACCCGACCGAGGATGAACCCTCATCAGTCGACAAGGAGAAAGACCACCTCCAGGGACTATGTCACTTTCATCCCCCTTCTCTGGCACATCTCATGGCCTTGATCTCTTATCGACCTCACGGCTTCCCACCCCAAAATACGGGCTTAATCGTGATAGACACGATATCCCATCCATTCACAGAGTTTCCCCCACGTCCTCCAAAGCACCTCCGCGACAGACTAACGAACAAGCAAAAGGAGAAGCTAGACGACGAAAACAGAATCTACTGGAAGCACATCTCAACGCTGGTATCCAATTTACGCAAACTCGCTGTACATCACAACTGTGCTGTTGTCACAATCAACGACATGGGCACCGGGTTCAGAAAGACGGGCGAACCAATGCTTCGTGAATTGATATCGGGGTATACTTGGGATGAAGGTATTAGTACAAGTATCCTTTTATATTGGCACTGGCTACCGTGGGATCTGCGAAAGCAGATGGGGATGAAGAGCGTTAGAATTGCAGAGGTACGGAAGACTGGGGGGAAGGCGCCTCGTCAAAGGCTGCCAAAACATATTGTCCCCTTTATCATTGAAGATGTGAGTCCTACCCCTTCTGGCCTCACCTCATGAGGGATTAAACTGCATTTCCCCTTTTCTTTTGTTGACTGAATATTTAGACGGGTCTACGGCACTTCCTGGATGAAGACTCAATCTCCATAGCTCAGCCTACACCTAATACGGCACCAGAAAAACGAAAGCGTGACGAGACGACTAGCAGCCCCGACAGCCATCGACTTAAACTTGAACCGACAATTGAAATTACTGGCCCCGATGACGACGATGGTGAGATCCTAGATCCCCTGCCGGGTGCCGACGAGGAAGATTTCGAAATCCCCGACAGTGAAAGCGACTTTGCAGATGAAACTTTGTCGATCGACTCGAAACAATCGTTCGACCCGCTTGATCCGCCGGAGGAACTCTTGCTCGATGAGTATGTGGATGATGGGCGTTATTGACGAATGCAATATGTCTTGTATAAACCTTGAACATATCCGTCAATTTGATATTAAGGGATTGGGATAGCTGGGGGCAGGTCCTAGTCCCTTTTTCGACCAAAATGCGCGTGGACGGCATTTCTATGGGTTGTTTCGTCAAATGTCGATTCCACTTTGAAACCCCTGCTTCCAAACAACAATACAATCTACCGCGAAGGCTGCGGTTGCTGATACAGGAGGGGCCTGTATGCACGTTTGTATTATTATATTGGGCATAGCATGAAAGGGATACTGGTTAATTATAGCGATTGCTGACAATCACTCGCTGTTATCAAAGAGGATGGCTCCGAATCCTGATATCTGGTTGTGCTGACGCGTAGCATACAGGGAAATTTATAGGAAACAGTTGTCCCGCATCACCATTTGCTGGACTGCATTAATGTTTCAGGCCAAAATCCTTCTGTGTATACTCTGTACATCACGTCGATATCTCGCTTCGCCCCTTTTGCTGTCCTGTATAAATGGTTCAGGAACAGTTATTAGGGGCACACCTTGGGTATCAAACAGTCAAAGAGCGTTGGATATTGACGAATGAGCCAACATACATACATGCAATCAATTTCATTCCACATGGCGAGGCATGTGAAACGGGCTTGATGGATAAAAGGCGAGAAGATCAGCGACCCCTCTCGACACATCCAAGGCGCAAACAAGAACGATGATGAATCTCCAACAGTTCTTTGAAGATAGTGTCGATGCTGACATGCTGCCTTCACATCTTCTCAACAGCGCACTGGGAGGCGAATTATGCCTCGGCGCCATAAAATCCCGTCGCCCGCAGCCCTAAAATACCCGTCGTATTCGTATTTAACCGATTCAGCCCGAAATGCAAGCGCAGGTCCAATCAGCGCGCTCGAAATTGTCATAAAAAGAAAATCCTCAACCAGGGTAACTTTAACCTGCCGTGCAGAAGACCCACTAGTTTAATTAGACTGAGCCAATAAGCGCAGCGATATTAGTGGAGATTTGGAAATCTGTTGGGGAAGCTAAAAGCAACTTTCGGCCCTTGCGTTCTGCCCTGAACTGTGCGACTGGGGGGTATGAGAGGGCGGGTTTGTGAAAAGAGTCATTTCAGAGATGGCTGAACAGTCTAAGACCCGATGATAGCACTGAGATATCTGTGATGACATGATTGCCGATGGTCATGAATCATGAGGGCAAGCGTGCTTGATGTCTTCCACGGTCAGGCGAAAGCATCTTTCAGCGTCCATTGATGACATAAACTTGTTGGGGCCAGTGGTATTATCCTTACACAGTACCGTACTGATAACCACTCCGTCCATTCAACTATACAGTACATACATGTGGAATGCTCCATCAACGTGAGCACCATGTTGGTCCATCATTATAGGTAGCTTGTGTCAGGATATATGAGCTTGTATGTACCAACATCTCGTACGTCCAAATTGTCGTCTGCATACGACGGCAGGGGCAGGAGAGGAACATGCCGAGCACACGGTGAAAAGCTCAAGAACATCTCGGGAGATAAAATACCGGGAGCTAGTAACGCCGTAGCTCTCCTCCTCCCCAACAAGACAGAATTGGAACTCAAGTCTGACCTGCTGTGATGGCGTTGACGACCTTGCTGTATCCTTGTTTCGGGGTCAACCCAACATGGACAGGAATGCGCCGGAACACGCAGAAACACAAAAGTGACACCACTTCTGCCGGCATGTGCTTCCAGTCAACAAGTCCGCAGGCAATTTTCAACAATTCAGTCCAACAAGTAGTGGATCTCGCTGGTTGCCACAAGTCTGGTCGCGGCCATTATTTACCATCTGCCCGCCCATATCTTTCCTCACCACTCCGATAAAAAGAACTGACTTCCAACGTTGTTCTCTTCTTTCTCTCTTCCAATCTCTCACATCAACGTCCCTCCTCAACCTCCTCCCTCATCCTCATCTCTCACTATCCAAATTATCCATCAATATCGTTTGATCGCGTCGAACTCATCGAGGCGCTTCCTATAGTCATGGCTTCTCAAGGAGCCG
Organism: Chrysosporium keratinophilum; assembly: GCA_029850275.1. Taxonomy (NCBI): domain Eukaryota; kingdom Fungi; phylum Ascomycota; class Eurotiomycetes; order Onygenales; family Onygenaceae; genus Chrysosporium; species Chrysosporium keratinophilum. Next base: position 2,257,622 of record JARBIX010000012.1, read on the forward strand.
TGGCCTCCGAGGCCTCCAAGCCTCGCCCTGCAGGGAACGACACGAAGAAACCTCACATCACAGATACGCCGATTAACGTGTCGAACTGGCACAAGCATGTCAACTGGTTGAACGTCACTTTTATCCTCCTCGTCCCTCTCTATGGCTTAGTCCAGGCCCACTGGATTCCTCTCCAGCTCAAGACCGCCATCTGGGCTATTTCTTATTATTATATGACTGGTATCGGTATCACTGCCGGTAAGCTCATCCTCTGTCATGTTTTTTTCGTGAATATCTTTGCCTAACAAGGACCAGGGTATCATCGTCTGTGGGCTCATTCGTCCTACTCTGCCTCCCTTCCCTTGAGAATCTATCTTGCCGCAGTCGGAGGAGGTGCTGTTGAAGGCTCAATCAGGTGGTGGGCTCGCGACCACCGTGCTCACCACCGATATACCGACACCGACAAGGACCCTTACTCCGTTCGCAAGGGTCTCCTGTACTCTCACATTGGATGGATGGTCATGAAGCAAAACCCAAAGCGAATTGGCCGCACGGATATCAGTGACTTGAATGAGGATCCGGTTGTCGTCTGGCAACACAAGAACTTTATCAAGGTCGTGATTACCATGGGTTTGATCGTCCCTACAATTGTCAGCGGACTTGGCTGGGGAGACTGGTGGGGTGGCTTTATCTATGCTGGTATTCTTCGGATCTTCTTTGTTCAGCAGGCTACCTTCTGCGTGAACTCTTTGGCCCATTACCTGGGAGACCAGCCCTTCGACGACCGCAACTCGCCTCGTGACCACGTCCTTACCGCCTTGATCACCATGGGTGAAGGTTATCACAACTTCCATCACGAATTCCCATCTGACTACCGCAATGCCATCGAATGGCACCAGTATGACCCAACCAAATGGATGATCTGGGTATGGAAGCAGCTTGGTCTCGCATACGATTTGAAACAATTCCGTGCCAACGAAATCGAAAAGGGACGCCTTCAGCAACTCCAAAAGAAGATCGACCAGAGACGTGCTAAGCTCGACTGGGGTGTTCCTCTTGAGCAGCTGCCAGTCATGGAATGGGACGAATATGTCGAACAAGCCAAGAATGGCCGCGGCCTCATTGCCGTTGCAGGTGTTGTCCACGACGTCACCGATTTCATTAAGGACCACCCGGGTGGCAAGGCAATGATCAACTCCGGCATTGGCAAGGACGCAACCGCCATGTTCAACGGTGGCATCTATAACCACTCCAACGCGGCCCACAACTTGTTGTCAACGATGCGTGTGGGTGTCATCCGTGGTGGCTGCGAAGTCGAGATCTGGAAGCGTGCCCAGCGAGAGAACAAGGACGTCGAATCTGTTCGTGACGCTAATGGCCAGAGAATCATCCGTGCCGGCGACCAAGTCACGAAAGTCCCAGAGGCCGTCCCAAGTGCCGGTGCTGCTTAGTGGCTTTGCCTATTCTCTTTATACGTGCCCTTTATCGATCTGTTTGATTCTCAAAACCTTGACTTCTTGTAATGATGGCGACACGACACGGCCCGACAAACGGCTCCTGTACATTTATTCCCCTTCCTCACGCACATCCTTCTTGACCTTGATCCATACCCTCCTCACCTAATATCTCTCCCTAAAAATTCATCCAAAAAAGCGATTCTCAAGCTTGGTTCGGCGCGTGAAGGTCATTTTCCATACCTGAATTTGAAACGTCTCGATCAGTGTCTGGTGTATGCTCTACTCCATACCTTTTGTCAGATCGTCGGGTTCTTCCTCTTTCTCTCGTTTTGCGTTTGGAGTTTTGGCTTTACTTGGGGCGGGACTTGTGCATTGTGTTCGAGAATTGTGTTTTTCGAAGAGCCGTTTGATGGCCTCGAGTTATGTATCACTGGCAATGTGATTCCTTTTCAGAATATAAATTACTTTTTAAAAGATTCTCGAGACTCTTGCAAGCATAGAAGTCATAATAAATATGAGAAGCCTTGAAAACTGAAGAAGACATTTGATGTTTGAAGCTGGGTGAAAACTGGTGGCCGGAATGAGGTTGAGTTCGAGGAGCATGTGACTTCCATTTCCAACCAAGGTTTCACGCAACTTTGGACGTTGCTCTTAACATTCATACTGTACGCAAGAAGACAGATTGTCATTGATTTCGAGAAGACTCTACAGACTATCATAAACGGGTGATTCCTGACTGTCGAACCTGGCGAGCTCACGAAGGATGATAACGTCTGAAAGCCTCCAGATGTCTAATACTCTGATTCGGGAGGTATGAGCTAGATGTTTGATATCTGAGCGCCATAAGGCCTGATATTCTATAAGTCCACGTTGTTTGAAATGATTCACAGTTTGCGGTCACAGTGGACGTCAAACAGTTAGTTTGAACAGCAGCAAGACTCAGCAAAATACTATCATCTCTTTGTGCAAGGTTCCAACGCGTGGTGCAGTAGTTACCAAGTATCGAGGATGGCGGCAAGTTCCAGCGGATTATGTTCTCATCCATTTCGTTCCATCATTTATCATAAGATTCTACATGCTTTGTTAGCAAGAGAGTTGTACTGTACTCCGAGTTGAGCAGACTCGTCGCGGTGTTCTAGTTTCAGCGCAAGTCAGCTGATGACCGATGTGGACAACAATGGATCTGGCGTTTTCTCGGGGAAGAAGGTCAATTGTCCGGAGTGTCAACGAATTGCGAAGAACCGAGAGCAAGCAATTGTAGCAATATACCAAGACGGAGATATTCACATTTATAATTGCTCTGTATATCATTGTATTTCTTCACTCTTTTTGCTGAATATACCCGTTGCCAGTGTCACAGACAGAACCCGCCTGCCAGTCCCAACCATCCAAAGTGGCGCGAATCACCCGCTGCACCTGCTCCCCTCTCTGGCTCGCTCTGCCCCTCATTCTCGGAATCATCATCCTGGCTCCCTCAATCTACCTCCCCGCCCCCAGGCTTCTCATCAGCCATCTCCGCCCAAGACCAACAGTGACTACAGCTTGGTCCTCCATCCAGTCCTTCTTACCAGCAGCTACACGAATATCAACTGGTCGATTACCCCTCACCACCGCAACCATGGCGCCCTCCCACCTGCGTAACCCGCCCCAGGCCCCGCCATTGTTCACAGGGACGCCCTCGTCCATCGTGGCCGATACCAAACGGATCATCGAGCAGTCTCGAAAAGTGCAAGATGGCGTTGCTGGGAACGTTACTCTCGATGCGGCTACTTTCCAGAAGGTCTTGTTGCCGCTGGCACATGATGAGAATACCATGGCGTTGGAGTCACATATTCTGGGATTCTATCAGTCTGTCTCGACGGATGTGAAGCTCAGAGACGCGTCGACTGAAGCGGAGAGGTTGATGGATGATTTTGCCATTGAATCTGCGATGCGGGAGGATCTGTTCAAGCTGGTTGATTCTGTGTTGAAGAAGGGGGAAGAGCTAGATCCAGAGTCGAAGAGGTTGTTGGAGAAAGAACATAAAGATTATATTCGAAATGGATTGGGGTTGCCTGCTGGTCCGAAGAGAGACAGATTCAAGGAAATCAAGAAGAGACTGAGTCAGATTGGCATTGAGTTTCAGAAGAACTTGAATGAGGAGAAGGGTGGAGTGTGGTTGACGAGAGAGGAGCTGCACGGTGTGCCAGAGGATGTGGTATCCGGACTGAAGAAGGGTGAGGGGGAGAATGAAGGGAAATTGTTCCTGACATTCAAATACCCGGACCTCTTCCCGTTGACCAAGTATGCCACGAATTCGGAGGTGAGGAAGCGGGTTATGATTGCGAATGAGAACAAGTGCAATCAGAATGTGCCTCTTTTTAGAGAAGCCGTTATCCTCCGTGACGAAGCTGCGCGGTTGCTTGGATACCCAAATCATGCCACATTCCGCATCGAAGACAAGATGGCAAAGACCCCTGAGACAGTCAATAAGTTCTTAGGTGATCTTCGCTCCCGATTGAAGGACGGCGGTGCCAAAGAGATTGCGAAACTGAAGGAACTCAAGGCGAAGGACCTCAAGTCGCGAACCCCAAGCCAGGCGTCCGATGGACATTATTTCCTTTGGGACCACCGCTTTTACGACCGCATGATGTTGGAGCAAGATTACCAACTTGATCAGCAACAGATTGCGGAATTTTTCCCACTACAAACCACTATCCGCGGTATGCTCAAGATCTTCGAGGAGCTTTTCGGCCTCGAATTCGTGGAAATTGAAGGTGAGGAACGAAGCAAAATCTCCGAAACTGGGAAAGGAGGCGACATTGTGTGGCATGAAGAAGTTCAAGTTTTCAGCGTATGGAACGATGAAGGTGAAGGCAATGGGTTCGTTGGATATCTCTATCTCGATTTGTTCCCAAGAGAGGGTAAATACGGGCATGCAGCAAACTTCAATTTGCAGCCGGTATGTTAACCATTTTAGTAAATGGAATAAATGACTGACGACATCATTAGGGTTTTATCAACAAGGACGGAAAACGTCGATATCCAGCAACTGCTTTAGTGTGCAACTTCTCTAAACCTACGGCTAAGAAACCTAGTTTGCTCAAGCACGACGAGGTGGTGACGCTCTTCCACGAGTTGGGCCACGGTATCCATGACCTGGTCTCAAAGACCACTTATGCCCGCTTCCACGGAACAAACACTGTTCGCGACTTCGTCGAAGCCCCTAGCCAGATGCTGGAGAATTGGTGCTGGACACCTTCGCAGTTGAAGTCTCTCAGCAAGCATTACTCTTACCTCTCCACGGAGTACCATGAAGCTTGGAAGGAGCAGGCTGGTGACAAAGCCAGACCTTCAGAGGAGATCTCTGACGAGCTCATTTCAAACTTGATCAAGACGAAGCATGTCAACGACGCTCTGTTCAACCTGCGACAACTCCACTTTGGTATCTTCGACATGGCGGTTCACGAGCCCGCAGATCATGACGCCATTCAAAAGTTGGAGATTACAGAAAAGTACAACGGCCTTCGCCAGGAGATCACAGGTCTTGAAGGCCCTGAAGCCATTGGCCTTGGCTATGACTGGGGACACGGCCAAGCCACATTTGGCCACCTCATTGGAGGGTATGATGCTGGGTATTATGGATACCTTAGGTATGATTAAACTCGTTGTGTTCATCGCACAGTCAACATGCTAATCCCTCTCGCAGTTCCCAAGTGTATTCCACCGACATGTTCTATTCCGTGTTCAAGGAGAACCCAATGAACCAGAAGGAAGGACGAAGATACCGATACACCGTCCTCGAGAAGGGCGGTAGCCGGGAGGAGATGGATTCGTTGAAGGAGTTCCTTGGCCGTGATCCCAAGCCAGATGCTTTCTATAAGGAATTAGGCCTGGCTTAAGCTAGTATCGGAATCGACTGATCGTTATGGTTTTGGAAGCGTAGCTATGTTTCCAACCGTGGCGAGCTATCTCAGGCGATGCTCAAAAGGCCTTAGCTATTCGAATGCGCAGCTTATTTTTAGATACATTGAGCCGTGAATGGAAATTCACTCTTGAAGGATCTTTTATACTGTGATGCTGGTCTTTCGCGTAGAATCGTTTCTTAGGAGAAAGTGGAGTCCCCGTAGAGCAACGCGGTGAGGGACCATACCAGAAAAGGCGTTTCATACCGGATTTTCGTAGATCAAGCCTGTGATTTTGACGTGGGAGTAGAACCTGCGTTGGGCCTTTTATGGCTGAAAGCCCGACAGCTTTCCCACAGAGTCATTCAATCATTAAAAATATCTAGAGAAGGTAATAAGTACTTTGTATAATTATCAGACTTGACATATCACCATGGCTCACCCCCGTTACATGCCGTACAAAGTCTGACAGTAGTAGTCAAGCCGAAGGGAGTCCCATCAACTAGGACGGTGCACTTGTTATCAAATATCCGGCCACAAACACGACAATGATGTTTTCGTCTAAAAGGAGTGAAGCGGACCCCACAGTGAAAGCAGAGTGCTGCATACTTGTCATGAACCCAATATTCTCTATCTAATAATAGCCTTATTTTTGAAGGGGCCATCGAGGAAGCGTGATCGCTACCGCTATCGACATCACCGTCATTCGAGCTCAGACCAGATTCGGTGGTTTCAATAGGCATTAGATTACTGAAACTCATATACTTCGGTTGGATGGTGTTGGAAAAAGCCGTTGATTCGCTGCGGTGAGAGCGCTTTAAAAGTGACAAGTCGACCCAGGGGATCTTTTTAGGAACGAAAATGTCATATTGCGCACACCCATTTTGCGCAACACATAGTTGTACAAACTGAGAAGCCATATCCTGATAGTCCTTAGGACAGAGAGAGTAACTGTCCTCTTGTTTTGGATCGCCACCGGCTTTCACCAGTAGATCAACAACGCCTTCAGATTGAGCCGTCAAGGCAAAATGCATAGGTGTTTTCCCATCAAGCGTCTGGGAATTGGGTGAAGCGCCTCGCTGAAGGAGATCACTGACAGTTTCCTTATCCCCGAACATACAAGCTAAATGAAGCGGTGTGAGACCTTCATTGTCCTGAGTATCATCGCCGCTAAAGGTTTTGACGAGAAGCTTAATTATAAGTGCATCACCTGCACAAAGAGCTTGATGTAAAGGTATCCGGTTGTCTGCATTTTTTGCTTTTGCTGTATGAGGTATTCTGTATAGCACATGTCGTATGATAGCCATATCTGAAAAGGAAATCGCCAATTGTAGCAAGTTGCTTCCATCGAGGCTGATGAAATCATATGGAATTGCGCCACATTCTAGGAGTCGTACAAAAATGTCCGATGGGCACGACTTGAAGAGGGCCTCGATGAGTTTCTGACAATAATCGTGGCTGGGGTTTTGAAGTATACTATTCTGGGTATCGAATGGGATATCACTCAGTAGGTGGATGAGATCTAGCAACACGAACGCGGTGGTCTTGCCGCAGGGAATGGCACGCTTGATGCACCCTTCATGCTCGGGCATATATATATATGGAGCCCAGTTTCCCACCAGACGAGCAAAATACAGTATGACTGCAAGTCCGAGTGGTGAATACTTGAGCGGCTGCGTTTCTCGCAATTCAATAGAGAGCAACTGCTGTTTCAAAGCAGTAACAGTCCAGATAACGGAGCCATCATTCCCAATCATAGTTGTATGGACGTGAGGGATTTCGGATATTGTGGTCGCATCCGCTCCCCAAGATAGAAGTAGTTTCAAAACGTCAAGTCTTCCGTCCTTGACTGCCATTTGCAAAAGCGATCGGCCAACGTCATCGAATGCGTTTGGGGGGAGACCTGATTCCAATAGCACCTCCAACATAGTATAATCTCCAAAGTCAATGAGTTCAAAGGCGGATGTCAACAGAAGATTTTGAACATCCTCACTCTGAAGAATACTTTCCTCAAGGGCTGAAGCGAGGACACTGAAAACCGCTGCCTGACCCTTTTGCAAGGCTAGGCCCAAAGGTGTTGTGCCTCGACCGTTCTGCCTGAGGGGATCCGCGCCACTGGTACACAAAATATCAGCGCAAGCTGCTGAATTAGTGGAGGCTGCGACATGTAGAGCGGTATCACCAGACTTGTCGGTGAAATCCACGTCTATGAGGGGTAGAAGCTCAGTGATGACATCCGTTTTATGCAGTGCCGTCGCAAAATGAACTGGCAGTTGGTCAAAGTCGCATAGGGGGGAGATTAGTAAATTCAATGCTAACGTCTTGCATTCGACGCCGTTGAGTGCGAGCTTAAGTAAGGGAACGTGGCATGTCTCAACAGCAAATTGAAACATACGCCGGACATATCCCTCAGCCGTGAGCCTCTCATTAGCCCGCAGCCATGGCTGTATTGAGAAGCTATAGTTAGGGATTAGAGCAAGCTCGCGAAACTTATTCCAGTAAAGAGACTCTTCCATGAAAGATCTTGTGTGGTAAAGCCATGCTCTTTTTATGTAAGCCAGGATCGCGTAGTGATTGTCTTGATACGGATTCGCCTGGTTCATCCTCTGACGACCCGACGGAGCTGCGATTGTGACTGGTACTGGTTTTTTCGGCTGCGGTGATTTAATCAGACCGATGACCATTCCGACGAGAGGCCATTGCTGAAGGATCCCATTCGCCATGCGTTGCGCATCCCACTTGGTTGATGCCGTGAATCTATCCAGCACCAACCTAAAATCCGACAACGAAAGGTAACCCACGCAAAACTGACCACAGATCAGCCCGTCCTTTTCCAAGCACAGTGCGTAGCGCGAAAGTCTCTCCGGAACACTGGTCAGGAGAAATTGCTTCACTGAGGGATGCACAAAGTCCAGCGAACCATCAACTTCGTTTGCCTCTACCAAATTGGCGCAGCAATCCACAATTGAGATTCGCATCACGTTTGCATGACTCCACTTCTCCTTCATGTTACAGATTGAAATCGCTTCCTGAAGTTCAGATTCTCGTAGTGGTCGTTCAGCCAAAACAATCCATTTAAATATGTTTGGCACGAAGCGGCGGTGGATGTGATCGCAGTCAACCTGTTCCAAGCACCGAAGATAGACATCATCCAGTCCTTCCGGCAGAGAATGGAGTGCTCTGGTGATTTCTTGATCCGTAGAGCAATAACGCCAGATAGACATGATCTGGAGGTGGATCCATAGAAACCTATGTACATACAAGCCGTTAGCGGTATACTTGCTTCGCCGGGACTAATGATGGCTACAGACATTTTCTCTCCATTTTTCACCAGTGTCTGTTTAATCTGGGAGACCAGGTCGGCATCGGTAGAGATTGCACGTTCTCGACGCATCTTCTCCTCAACAGACCATTCCACAAAGGCAGCTATATCCCCGGCCAGACAGGTCAAGTCAAGACGGAGCTGAAATGTATTAGGAACAAGGTGTTGTAGGTCAATCCGACGGTTGACCGTATTCCGTGCGAATAGGATGGCCTTAGAATTAGACACATTCGACGCTCGACCCAGTCTTTCAATGAAGGCCGAAATCTTTTCCGCCTCCTCATCCGGGACCTCCTGCAGACCGTCGATGACGCAAATGATACTCTGCGCCCCTTCACACAAGCTGCAGAGAAGCTCGAACAAGTCCTCTTCATGAGGCATCCTATGATTACCGAAAATCCGTTCGAGCTCTGCCCGAATTAGGGGAAGGCGAGAACTTAAAATTGTGCCATGGTAGATGAGCAGTTGTTTAACGAGACTCCTCAGGAGCGAGGTTGCATTAAGGTGTCTTTCTCGGGCATGTTCGAAATAGTGATATATGACGATGGTATTGTTGTTTCTTCCATAGCTAAGAAGATAGTTGATTATCGCGGTCCTTTTGCTCCCGTTAACATAACTGTCCTTCGACGACCGTAGCGGGCAACATACGCAAGGATTGTCTTCCCAGAACCAACTTGAAGACGATCGTTAGCAGCAACTCTTACTGACCTGGTCTTAAGATCTTACCTATTCCAGTACACAGGAACAATGAGAATTGGGATTCGTGCATCCACGCCCGAAAGAGATGATGCTTCAAGATCCACTCTCCAGTGCCCAAAATTCTTTTTCTCGAAAAGATGGTATGGGCAAGAACATGATCGTAATCAGATATTCGTTCCAAGTAACGGTAGATCGCGTTATACTCCTCTAGTCAGCCATTCAGTCAGCCATTCAGTCAGCGCGGAGCAGAGACCTATTTCACAGATCCTCTATACCATTTACAGCCAACGACCACTGATCTCGGCGGAGCAGGGAGCGATGCATATCTAAGAAAAGATTCATTCAGCATGTTTGGCATTAGTATTCCGAGATTACATCTATGCAAAACTCAACGCACATTCATGTTTAGACAGATGTTGCACACACTTTTCCAAAGTTTCCAAAGTGTCCTGGGACGCCAAATAGTGCTTCGTAACGTTGATAATAAAAGCCAGCCGTTCAACCTCTTCCAGGGCAACCTCCTGTAAACCATTTGCTACGTTTAGGCGGATACATCGGCCGCTCTGGAAGAGGTGTGCGTGGTCGCGCTGGAAGGATTCAACGGTATCCTGGGTATCTGTAGAAATTTTCACCAGAGCTTCTCCTAGAGCTTTGAGGCTATCACCGAATGGTTCGATTGCAGGCACTCCCGTGCCTATTGAAATCAGACAGTCGATATTATCCTCTAATCTTTCCCCGCCTTTCATCCATACATCGGACGCTTCGCTCCACAGTTGGCGCACTGGATTATTGGCTCCCAGACCACCATCAATGTATGTTTCCGAGTAGTGTCCCATGGAGATCGTCACAGGATCAAAAAAAGTCGGTGCCGCGGAGGTCGCTCGAGCAGCTTGCCAGACTTGCACATGATCGAGGCGGTCGGAGTCGGTTCGTTTCGAGTGATAAGATGTGAGCAAAACAGTCTTATTGATATCCGCATTTCTGGTACAAACGAAACTTCAAATAACGTGTTAACGATGTGTCTGTCCCAGGCTTGCATTGGCGCCCTTACACTCTACACTTGGAATTTCCCGTATTTTTCAACAATTCGTCCTCCTGAAACCCGTTTCTGGTCAACACGGTTTTTATCGACGATTCAAGCCGTTTTGAGTCGAATCTCCCTTGGGTATTACCCTTCATTGTGATCGGCAGGAGATGTTTTCTGGCGAATACCTCACTCGATAGTTCGATATACGCGTTGATACAGGCATCGATAGTCAATCCTAACCGCCCAAGCAGAATGGCAATCAACCTCGACGAAGGTTATCATCAGCAAGGGCATGTAATACAATCCATCAGACATCACACACACCCGCCTGTGCTAGTTCCACCGATCATGTCGAAGAATTCGCACGGTTTGGGAGCAACATCCCAATCTGCCTCTCGTGCAACATTCTGCATCAGCTGTTTCAGGATAAACAGGCTGGAGAGTCCCCGTATACCACCGCCATCGAGGCATAGCAGATTGAGGCCTTTCCCAGGCATGGCTGATGTCCTAGCAGATGCTTGGGTGAAATGAGGTCACTTCAAGAAAAAGAGAGGAAGTGGTCGGCATAGAGCAGAGAGTTCTCCTCAACGAATAGTCAAAAAGACACCGGTACTATGCTTGCAGGTGCTGGGCAGTCCGCAGTATTTGCCTGATGACCGTGCAAGGTGGTGCGAATCGACAGTCATGCCATCAGGCTTGAGCCGCGCGCTTTGCGGGCGGGGTCGATTTGTAAATCGTCTGCTTGCTTACTAAATCAGCTCAAGTAGACCGTCGGCCTGGGTATGGTCGCGGGCGATTTCGCACAGAGAGTTGAGCAAGTCAGTGATAGGCTCTGCTAGTTAACTACAGGTGATTCCATCATTGGGGCTCGCATAACAACACCATCTCTGGCCATGCCTCTCGGTCCTCTATTGACGCAAAAGTCCAGGACTATTCCTATCAGTATCTGACTTTCTTTAACGATCTTCATTGACCCCGCGGCTTGCCCACTTTACCTACCTAATAAAAGCGCCTTCGACCATGATAAATGAGGTTTGAGGCTGAAATTCCGTGACTTTGCATCGAAGTCCAGCTGATGCGCCGCACCAAGACGCTAGGCCGTACTGGGGTGCAGTGATGGCTTACCTAACATACATTAGATTAGCGTCCTCGGTTTGCTTGTTGTTCCGCACCGGACTCGCCGCGAGGCCCATACTATTACTCGACGAGTTTGACAGCGTTGACATGTTCCAAGTTCCAACAGTTCAGACTCGAGTTCTAGTTAATAACCCCTCAACTAGCCTTTAAACGTGGATTTGCTAATGACCGTGGTGGTGCGGTGGGATCACGGTGCTTTGGGACCAAGCGGTTAGAGACTGAGCTAAAAATAACTAATTGAGCTGACGATCCCTCCCGCTGATCAATCCGACCCCGAAGCGGGCGAGTCTAGTAACTTGATACCAGCTGCTTAAGCACTTGTTTTGCAACCCCTTCTACGGAGTATACAAACCATTCTCCCCAGAAAAATGGCCTTTCCAACATCTTCAATCACGCCACCGACAATGCGTACACAAGACGGGCAACACCACCACTCCTCTGCTCCACCAACAACAGCAATGGGACCACCCTCTCGCAAACGAAAACCCATTCGAACCTACCATTGTGCATTTTGCAACCATCTCCTGCTCGCAAGCACTCGTGACATTCTCTCCCTTCCGCGCCGAAAGGCACCTGCGCTCGATCGAGCAATTATACTCGCACTACCCCCACCGGCTGCGTCTGCATCTGCATCGGGGATGGCGGAGTCTGAGTCTGAATCCGAATCTGCATCTGGATCTGATGAAGAAAAAGAAGTAGGAGAAGATGCAGCTGCAAAAGAGAAACTTGTTTTTAATCGGGAGGTGGGGGAGGAGGAGGGAGAGAGTGCGCAACATCAATCGCGACAAAGTGGCAGAAAACGCGCGTCACAACGACGCCAACGACAACGGGAGGAGGGAAATGAAGATGATGACGAGTATACAATTCTGCTAGCGACAACAACGCCCGACCGCAGGCCTGTGGTGATTCGTCGTGAAGACGGGTTCGAGAAGCGTTTGTTGATCAGGTGTGGGAGGTGTAGGGTTGTGGTGGCTTATTTCTTGGATGATATACATTTCTTGATGCAGAAGAAAAAGGAAGAAGGTGAAGAGGAGGGGAAGGGTGAGGATGCCAGTGCGAGAGGAGCAAAGGATGACCCCAAGGTGGTTTATGTGCTTCCTGGTGCGGTGGTGGAGACGAAGGATATGGATGGGAAAGAAATTGTGGTTGAAAAGGAGGAGTGGGGAGCATGGGAAGCGCTGGGCGCTGTAAAGGAGAAGCAATAATGCATAGCTTTGGGTGCCGTGCTTTTGGTGAACCTAGAGTATTTGGTGTGATGGAACGACCAAATGCTGGCGTCTGAATTTAGTCGATACCCGATGTCATTTGATAAAACTCCTACTGATGAAGTACTTCGTACGGGACCAAATCAACCATCACCATCGGACAATCGGTAGTCGAGCCAGCTAAATGAAAGTGCCGTGACATTAATTGCAAATGGATGCATTTCAATTGTTTCATACTACTCGTAACCGTTATCCCATAGAACCAGACCTATGATAGCCACTGTACACCATCCGCCGTGTCTCCGTTCAAAAGGGCAAATGCAAGTGACAAAAAAGAAATTAACCCCCTCAACATGCCAACCGACCGGATTTCTTCATTGTCAGTAATCAAGAACGAACTCAGCCGCGAATTTCCAGGTCACGAGGGTGCCTGACAAGAAGATAAGGGGTATCGAAAAGAACCATAAAATTTAAAGAAGCATGTCGCATCATAACCCATGAGAAATCAACGCCGTTCGAAGGCAATGTGGGTATTTAGTTGGCAAGAATCGTGCGGACGAGCTCTATATCAAAATCGCCTTGTTAGCCTTTGTATGCAGGGGTGTGTGGTTATTGGCACCGTACCAGTGTAGTTGATTTCGCCGGAGCTCGTATCAACCGCCTTGAGAAGCTCATCGACCTCCTCGTCGGTCATTTTCTCTCCAAGGTTTGTAAGGACTATCACAATTTCCAACTGTCAGCAGCTGATTCTTTCCACCATCCATTTAACACGGGCAAAGGCCATGTCCAAGACAGAATCCGGTAAATCTCACTGTATCTCAATTGACCAACACCAATAAACCCAGTCATATCTTTATCAAAGACCTGGAAGCCACGGCAATACTCCTCTGGTTCGCCAGGATCACGGAATCCACCAGGACGATTGAGGACCTTCTGGAAGGAGTCGAAGTCAACTGTTTCGTAACGATATTCCGTCAGCACAACCCCGTTCCCAAACATACCGCAACTCGAGTGAGTGTCCAAATCGAATCACGCTTACAATCTCCACCCATTCCCTTCTCCAACTCTCTAATCTCAGCAAGTGTAGGGTTCTGACCGCACGCGCGGAGCAAGTCGCCGAGGGATTCGAGAGAGACACGGCCGGTACCGCGCTTGTCGAACAGAGAGAACGCTTCTTTGTAGTTCGTGGAGGCCTGTTCGTCATCATAGTCATGTTTAGCTTCAGACTCTGGAGAGGCATGCTTGTGATGGGTGTGATTGCCACGGTTCTCGGGGTGCTGCGGGCGATGCTGGTGGTAGTGAGATGAGGATGCGTGCGATTGGGCACGTTTAGAAGGGGAACTCATAATCACGGTTCGAGACGAGGAGTCGAGATAAGAGTTGAGGGTATTGGGAGAGATGGAGAAATGATATGGGAAGCAAATGGAAACGCCAGAGAGAGGAAGAAAGGAAGCTGGTCAAGGAAAGAAGCGTGCAGAAGCTCAGTGACTGTTGTTTGCTGATGTCGCTGTTGTTGTCGTCAGGGTCGCCCGATTCACGCCGCTGATGGGATTCAAGTCATGCGCAAATCGTTCCCGCGGCGATGACAACAAGCAAACGGCAGACAGAGAACTGAATACTGGCAAGTTCCATAATCCATCTTCGTCTTCCCTCTCACGCCAACCATGGATGGCACCAGGTCGAAATGTACCTGGTTGGGCATTGCCACCGTAGAGTTAACTGCAAAGTAAAAGAGTACGCACCATTTTGGAGGTAATATGAATCTGTTTCTCAACACAGTTAATGTTTGTGAATTTCGTAGGATCCCAGGCAAGCAGCGAGCTTCTGGGGGTCAAGTTCGGGTTGGTGAAGATATTGAACAGGAGTGTTTCAAAGTCGTGATGGAGACGATCAACATCGAAATCTCGCCATCAACAACCGCGGGCTAGCAGGCTTGGTTGCCATGGGAAACAAACACTCCACCACCACACAACCACTTCTGCTCTATGCTTTTACAGACCATCAATATAGAAAAGGGCTCTTTATACAGGCTCTTACAAAAGTAATTCATAGATTTCTTGGCTTGTTCGACCATATATATTTATATGCAGGCCGAGCGAATATAAAGGAACCAGTTCGCCCGGCAATCCCACTATGTCCATGATCCCGATCTCTGATATCAAAAGGAAAAGATTACACGAGAAGACCTAACAATGAGTAAAATGGGGAGTATATGCGCGAAGGGATGATTTGGAATAAACCAGCAGCGATGCAACAATGTCGCATCAAGTTCGAAATTAAAGTATTGAAAGCCGTATATCGCGTCGTAATCGAGGCGGTATGTTCAGTCCTCAGAGAGGGGATGTCTATCGCAGACCAGCGGCCAATGCACCCTATATATCCAGAACAAGATCCCACAGAACCATGTCAAGAAGTCGCTGTTCCATTTGGCGACCCTTTGAGCTTCTCGATACAGCTCCCCAGGAGCTTCGCGGCTTCGTGGAGCAGTTCCCACCGCGTCTTCGAAAAGGTCTCTCGAAGCACCATCAACAAACCTAGGCACCGGTTTCTGTCACGGACTTTCTCAAGATCATCAGGACTATGAACGCCCCCTACTCGGTCTAGGAACGCGTACATATCCTGTTGCTGCTCCATGGGAGATACTGGCTCACGGATAGAAGGGCCGAGGGGACCATCCAGCGCGTATCCGTAACACCATACCACAAGGCCAGAAATATACAGGACCCAAGGTCGATTAAGAAGGAAATCATTGCGAGCAGAGTATTCGGCCGAGTTTACATAGGCGGAGTGGCTGCAACGAGGGGACTGGTTGCGATCTGGGATGAGCACCTGGGATAAAAATTTGAGAGCGTAGAATGTCGCATCTCGCGCTGATGCCTTTGTCGCCCAGCGATCAGTCATCTTTTCGCGTGCTGAACTGTAGTCTCTAGGCGTAATGGAACGACCAAGAAGCCGGCTGGCACCTGCAAAGATCTGACAGTCAACGACATCCACATGAGAGGCCATGTGAGCCAAGTGATGAAGAACCGTGCGCGATTCAAAGAAGACGTCTCCATCTACGCTGTACGGATTCCTATGCAGCGCATGGTTGGTTGGATTGGACGACACCAGCGCCTCGTCAAAGTCCTGTCTCCAGTTATCAAAGGCGCGAAGGAGTGCTGAACGCCATTTTTCTCTCCCTCCCAGTGCTGGAGGCACACCCAGAGAAGTTACTTGAAGATCTCGTTGGTTCATGTGCCAGCTCACGCTTAGCAACCCAGCCATTATAATCGTCCTGCCAAACGAATTCGTGCGCACTTTTTGCCCGTTCAGGGTCTTTTTCAAACTATCCAAGAACATCGTCGGCTTGACTCCATTTGATGTCAAGCTGCACTGCACCCTTGCAACCTCAGCTGCATTAGTTGCGGACCATAGCGCTTCATCGCAAGGGAGCGGCAGTCGAAGCTCGTGTGCCACCATTTTAGCAGAATGGCCAAACATCGTGGCGTGTATGGTGTCTAGCACGAATGCGGCGAATGCCACTCTGCGAGTAGCTTCCGTCTTCGCCCATCGAACCCATGATTCTTCCCCTGCTGCCGTTTCGACGGTGGAGTTTGTCCCGGAGCCAGATCCAGACCTATTCTGCCGTTCATCTCTGAGGCTGGGCGGCGAGTCAAACGCAGATCTGCCGATGAGAGAGCTTCCTCGACGCATCAACGTCAATGTCGTGTCATGATGGATGTGTGCGCGCTCATGCAAAGCTCGCGTGGAAAACATCTTCTCATATGTTTCGAGAAGTAACAGAGTCTGAAACACCCATAATTTAGCTGGCGGGCGGAAATCCGAATCTCTGAATATTTCCCAGCGAAGATGCCAAGCAACAAAATTGGCAAAATCTGCTGCTGCTTCTGTTGCTGTTTGGCCGTGTTCTTTCTCTAACGTGGCTGCTCCTAGAGCCATCACCGCCAAAAGGAGTAAATTTGGTGCCTTGTCGGGGCTAAATGTCGGTTTGTGTAGAATCGGCAGCTGGTCATGGTAGTGATACCAATATGAACCAACATAGGTCTGCATCATCTGAAGACCGAGGACATGGTTTTCCGCATTTACATTTCCTTCCATCAATGACTCTTTTTGCCTCTTTATTGATAGTTGGTCAGTTTCTTGAAAACGAACTTGAATCAAGTCCAAGATCTCGGACCGTTTCTCTTCAGATATCATCGACTGTGGTGGCACCGTGTCGAGAATACTGGTCACGCTCATCGGATGCTGTGGCTGAATCACGTTAGTGTAATAGCCGACAAATGGCGGATCCGCTGGGTAATAATGATTCTGAAGTTGGCCGGCGAATGGATCAGAAAGGTTCGAAGGCATGCCTGGCATAGATGATCCCATGCTGGAAGAATTGTGCTCGTTAAACAACCACGCCGTAAAATCGTCCGTCATGGCAAAAGGGGACCGATTCAGTGTTTCGCCTCCAAAAACTGGTAGTGCATATGAAGCAATTGAGTCGAGATCAGACATCGTTGAGCCAGAGGCTGGGTCAATGGCCCCCAGTCCGTTGGAAATGGCATTCGCTATGGAGGCTGTAGTAGCTGCTCCAAGATGCGTATCTGAATAACCGTGGGGAGATACAGGAGAAACCTGAAGGCTCCGGCGGGGAAGGTAGCCATTGGATGTTGGATTGATGTTGATGATGCTTGAGGGTGATAAGAACGAGTTCGAATGGGGATTGGCCCCAGGCAATGAAAAATGACGGGGTCGAACGTTGCCAGAGACATTGGAAGGCCCAGCTTCCAGCTCTGGAGCAGTGTGGGAAACAGTTTGATAAGAGGTGCTACCGTACGTTCCGTACGGATGACGGTGCGCAGGTTCATAAATGTGGACTGGCTGCCGATTGCCTGGCGTAGCGACTGCGAACAGACCGCTGGTGACATCCGAATGTTTTCTCTGAGGGTCTGAGGAAGCTCCATAGGCAGGTTCTAATGAGGTAGAGGACGATGACGGCGTGGAGTAATGGGGAGTATTGGTGAAGACAGGATTTGATATGCTCGTTGGGGACTGCGAAAACTGCGGATGTGATCTCCGTGGAGAGGTGGCACTGTCTGTGGATGCTGGCGTGACAGCCACCTGGCTGGGTATTATCTCGTCGCTTGAGACCAGAGGCACTCTCACGGAGTGCGCGGCAAAGGTATCACGCTTCTGTAGTTGCGATCCTTGCGTGTTGTGACGCTCCTGATGGCGAACACAGAGGTCTTGGCGGACGAAGGCACGGGTACAGTTGGGGAACTTGCAGCGATATATGTGCTTTGGGTTATCTGTATCGAGCCAGTCACACAGTCAGTAACTCGAGCATACAGGCCCAGCAGATTGTGACAGTATAGCGGAGAGAGAAGAAAGTCGCGAACTGGCAACCGTACGGTTCAGCTGATGGCGATACAAGTGCTCCGCTCTCGAGTAACTCTTCCCGCATCCCTCATGCCTGCACTCGAACTTTTTATCAGAATCTCCCTTCCTGCTCCGCTTGCGTTTCTTGTGTGATTCCACTATTGTGGTTGGAGACGGGGATTCGCCGGAGAGCGCATGCGACGACGAGTCTGGCGGAACGGGCCTCTGATCCCATCCTCGTTGCTGTCCGGCAGCGAGCGCAGAGCCAACGTCTGCCATTGGATTTTGCATGAGAAGGTCACGACGACGACAATTGGCGCAAGAAGTCGACGTTGACAAGACTAGGAGGTTGTCGCATTATCCATTACCCTTCACTGAGCTCAACGGGATATCTGGGCCAGGTGCGTCCACACATCAGACAGACGTGAGTTGCGAGCATATGTAGCCGTGAAGGAGGGGTAGCCGTGGATAGACGTTACAACGACCAGGCAAGCAACTGAGGACGAAGGGTGATCGGGTATCACAGCTCAATCAAGTGTTGACGCTCTCCGCCAGGACGACGGCCATCAGGCTGCACGGCCCGGGCGCAGAGAGACGCAGGACATCGAGAAAGAAGAGGATGGAGTCGACACCGGTGTGTTCTCGACGGTCGAAGTGCGAAAAAAAGAGCCGAAAAAATCGACAGCAAAAAATGAAAATCTCAGTGAATTCGACCGACGCAGGATTCGAACCTGCAATCTTCTCCAAGTTCCGGAGGGGGACCGGAAAGAGACGCCTTACCATTAGGCCAGCCGGCCTGTGATTTGTAAGACGATTCCCCCTTGACATAATTATATCGTCCTCGCTGGAGCCTGTGATCGGTCACAACCCAAACTTCTGGCCCGTTAAATGCCTGACTTCTCCCAATTCTCGCCGCACCTGAATGCAACACATTTTTTGGAAATCAATGCCAGCCATCATGTTTGAAGGTTTTTCCTTTCCCCGTCCCTCGTCCAACGATAGCCTTCGCGTGCCTGGGAGTGGTGACGATGACAACTTCCTCCACTGCGAGAGCAATCTCGTCTCTCCATTGTCGTCCCGCTGTCCATCTCCACGACTGAGACCAAGAGACTACTCGTCGAGAATAACCAAACGCTCACGTTCTCCTTTTCGTCTCGGCCTACCCCCTACCTCGATTCCTCCGTCCTACATCGACCAGCACCGGTTGTCAATTGGCAGTCTGACACGGAAGTTGAACGCACAGTCCTTAGAGCATAACGACCCCAGCAGCGATAGTGACGATGGCCGTGGTGGAGGACCAACTTGGGCAGCCGACCGAAAGCCCAGCATTGCGTTCATATCGCCGCAATATGGCGACACACCGCACGGCTACAACCCTTCCTACCTCGACGTGTCACCCACGTCAACCCCTCGCTCCTCGACGGACCGCAGATACTCACACCCAGCCCGCTGCACCTCAACGCCACAGCACACATCGACCCCACGCCACGGCAGTATCGAAGTCAACCAGCATCGACCGTCTCTTGGTGCCCTCCGGTCACAACGTGAGAAGCTATCCATCCTGCAGTGTGCCAGCATGTCCGTGGCCGATACCATCCGTTTAGCCCAGATCCTTGACGAAGACGAACGTTTCCGCTTTGGCGATGATTACATCAACGATGGTCAACATCCCAGCTCTATTCCCCCCTCCCGCACCCCATCACGAAGACAGCAGCACCAGCACCAGCATCAGCAGAAGAAGACCGAATCGTCGAGGGTATCCGGGATTTCAAAACTCTGTGCGGCTACTGCCGGGAAATCAAAAGTCGACAAGTCGTATAATTACAGCGATCGAAGGAACGGGAAAAGCGGACAAAATGGTCTACGACGAAGAAGTCTGGTGTTAGCTGCCGTCACAGCCGTGCTGGAAGCTGAAAACTCGACGAAACTTCGAGACTCGATGGTATCGGATCAACTTCATCTGGTGGATAATAAACTTCAACGATCACTTCCGCAATCTTCGTTCACATGATGTATTCAACGAACTTATTCAGTCGCTCTGCGTTGCTTGTGTTTTTATCCATGTCTCTTTCTCATCTCAACCAAGGGCCATGTCGGGCTGACCACACTTTGCGTTTTCACTGACATTTAAAGAGAACCAGGATTAGCCTGAAGAATTCGACTCATTATCTCGAAATCTGTCCAGAAAGGCCCAATGCTTCCCTGTCTGCAGGATACTACATACAATGTTTTTCTCCCGAGCATAAATATTCCGTGCGCGTCAGGCACCTCGAGAGTCGAGACACTGATGATCAGCTCTCCCCCAACGAAAGAAACATAACCACGATGGTTTCAGCCATCTGTCTGCTGTCTTTTGCCATACGAGCATTTCAATGCCGTCGACGAAATGCGAACGCGCAAAATCCCCCGCAAGCACCCCTTTATTATTTTGCCAGTGCGCTCCAATCCTCAACTATGGACTAGGGTCACCCCCGTTGTTTCCGCTGCATTTGAATACGGCTCAACACTGTCCGAGCTTGCGTGGCCTATACAGGACACCTTTTCAAGCTGTTTCCAAGCTGGTTCTGAACCACTGAGTAGCAACTGGCCTGTTCCCGATCGCTGATTTTGACCTCGCAGTTGGAACGTATCGTACGGTGGTGTACCTAGTGCAAGGCTTGGCCACTCAGGAATCATAGATTTGTTCCTGGGGTTTGACGGGATTTTCGTCAAACAGTGAGTGTCTCGAGTATTCCTCCTCAGAGTAGAGATTATTCGGGCAGTGTTGATCTTTGGGCCCCGAGAACGGTTTTGTACGGCCCTGTCATCTGCCCAACAAGTGGGTTGAAAGGCTATCAAACCGACAGGTTGCGGCATCAACTGAGAACTGTACGCACCGTTCGCATTGAATTACCCCTCGCCAAAGTGCTGGAGACTAGAGGTCACAGAAGCCGCCTAGGGCTTTGTCAAGGGTCATGTATTCATGCCCACGGCTATGCAACACGGTAATTCCCTAGTTTATGATGACATGATGGCAGTGCAGGACTGAACTTATGGAATCCGCGGCAACCATCTTTGCGGAGTCTTGTTCGAGGCAGTTATCTGCTTTTACAAGGCGCATCAAAGCAACCTCGATATTACACCTGTCCAGCGGCTTTCAGGCAGAAGTCCCTTCTTTTAAGGGTCTCATGAAAACCTGGGAGCTCCTTTACTCGTTTCAAGTATCCAGGAGATTTGCTCACCCCGATGGGATATCCGGATCGCCGGAGAGCATGGCAGCTTTTCTAGCAGTGACATCATCACTTCTACACAATGGCACTGATAACTCTTCAACCGCGAAATATCTTCCATGGGAAACTATTTCAATCTGTTGATTAATGCCTTATGTGATAAGCGTCTGATACCCCAGAAGTCCTGCTTCCTTTTCAGAGACGTCGCACAAGGGTCACTAGAGTTCGCTCGATCTTTTTATGCCAGCAAAATCAAAAACGCCGTTCATATGAATCATGTGACGAACGCCAAAAGCTGTTCTGGCCCAGTCAAAGATGATTGATGTCATGGTGAGTTCGTGACTGGGGAACTCTTCACCAACGATCCTTTTGGATGTTACCAGGGTTCACACAAGGGTGCTAGCACGGCGGCTAAGCCATGTTTAAGGCACACATACCCGTCATTTTAGAGCAAACGGCTTGAACAACGTTTCAGAACCACATCGCATTTTACACCTTGCACGATAAAGGCTCGATCTAAGTTCCGACTTAATGATGGCGCATTTTGGAGCAGCGCATTGTTACCGCAACCTTCCTGTTTTGCGACAACGAATCGCGACTTTGCCCTTAGGCCGATTTCAACTCATTCTAAACAACCATTTGGATTCGGATACTTCGTACCGAACATTGGACGAACGCCATCAAACTCCATCGGCACGATGCGGAGTTAAAAAACCAAACATTCCATTGATGTAACTACGTTAGAACGCCTGGGAGGCTACCATCGTGACTTTTATGCGCCGCCGAATCCGAGCCAAAACGGATTGCCCTGCTCTACATATAATTAAGTCGCATGTGACAAAGTGGAGTTTTACTTTCAAGCTTTCATCTCTTCTAACTTTTTAATATAAGGCACTCACCAAAAGCACGCACGGTCAAGCCTAACGGAAACAAACATAGAATCTACCGATGCACATTATATCAAAATTTCTTTTTACAGCTCGACAAAATGATGATCGAAATCCGTAACAAGATGTGGATTGGCAACCATTTCGACAACGGCACCTTTACGCTTTCTAATGGCAGTATGTGGGGCATCATTTCGAAAATCTCAGAAAAAGCCATACTTTTCCGGAACAATAAGGTGGTGGATGATGAGGGCACCGACAGCGGTTACACCGAAGGCAGTTATATTGACGCTGAGGACACTGGCGGCGAAAGCAGCGGTGATGAGAGTGTCGACGAGGAAGAGTCTCTCGAGGAAGATGCTATCCAGGTAGGCACCGTTGAGGAAGACGATTGGGAAAATATTGACAATGATGTCGACAAGCAAGACATCAAAGATGAGAAAGCGAACGATGAGCTTCCGGGCTATGGAGTTTCGAAATTTATGTATATGCACGATGAAGGCCAGCCAGCCGAGGCCCAAGCCGTGTATAACTGCTACCAAATACACGGAAAGGAGTTGGGAATGGAAGCCATCATGAAGATCCGCATGCAGTAAGCCCATCCTTACACGCATATGGTTATTCATCGAGTCAGTACTCCCTTCAACTAACCATACATTCTAGGATCCATCCGGACTATGACACCACTGATTCACCAGAAGAGAGAGCCAAACTAGCTACAGACGACCCTTGCGTGTGTACCTACCAGGAAGTCTCAGCATTGGAACACCCGACTGAAAATAACTGCTCCGTCGCTCCCAGACTCATTGAGTGGCAGGAGTTTGAGCAAACGGATAAGGAGTGGATCCCCGGCGGCTATCTGGTGGTGATCGTCATGGAGAAGGTCCCGGGCGAATCGCTGCGCGATGGGTTCTGGGGGCGCCCTGACGAAGAACGCGAAAGGATCCGCGCTGCTTTCCGCCGTACATTAACGTGCGTCTGAACCCTATAATCCGTCTTATCAGATCTGTGCTTTCTTGGTGTGTTTTTTTTTTTTTTTTTCGTGCGCCTCTTTTGATCGGCGGGTAACTAACATGTTTTGGAATAGTGAGCTCTACGCCCTCCAGGTGAATTACTACGACCCGAGGAAGGATAACATCATTTATGATGCCAAGGAGGACAAGTGGTGAGTCCCAAATCTCCCCTTTTTCATGGACAACAAATGACGAACAACTAAACTGGCATATCCAGCTATGTCATTGACTATGAGCGCGCGAGAATTCGCGGGCCTGATGATGAGCCTCGATCCTGGCACGACCGGGACTGGTGCGAATGGCAGTTAGCAGAGAGGCTCCGCTTATTTCCCAAAGTGAAATTGGTCTTTACGCGCACGCTTGGTACCGTGTTCATCCGCTATGAGCTTGTTGAGGAGCCATACTGTTATTAGTATTTACTCCCCATGTGCAGGCAGTTCTCTACTTGTTGTCTTGGGGGGGTTTTCCCTGTTTTCCTTTTATTTATTGGTAAATGTAACAATCTGACGGAAGTGTAATGGATGCAAAGCCGAATCAACATGACGACCTGGGTGCACTGCAGTTGTTATTTTCGTATTACTAGCGTTAGAAAGCCGAGTCCTTCAATTTAGCCAGTGAATCGGAACCGTGCAGCTTCTAGTCTTCCTAATCCTTCTCTGGGCGCCACGTTGCGGCGTCGGTATGAGTTTGTGAAATCTACAAAAAAAAATTAGAGAAAGCCCAGTGATCGATACGCTGCAGTGTGAAACTTAGCAGTTTTCAAAACAGCAAAAAACGCACCTTGAAGCAAAGTTCGAATTCTTCTATGGTCACCGGTTTGTACCCGCTCTGAGAGGTTTTTCATCAACCGTTCGCCTTCGCCAGGCTTTAGAGTACCTGCAGGGAGCAATTGAATGGTCCCACCAACCCAGTTTGCGGTTTCTTGCGGCAACAATTCAAATAACGTCATCACAACTCCTGATGCATCAGGGAAGCAATCTCCAGGGAAAGAGAACATCATGCCTGTCATGACACGTTGAACCAAAAGAGACCCCTGTGAGCTGATTAATTGTTTGACTGACGCCCTGACCTCAGGAGGATTTATAAAAGGTTCACCATCTGGGCTAGTGAACTCAGATATTGACGGTTGTTCAAACCCAAAACTGAGCACATCACGTAAATAGTGTAATGTTGCGGTCAGAGGGTCAACTTGCTGTAAAGTAAGCGCACTGAGAGCCGCAGAAAAGATGGGAACGGCAAGTTGTGAAGTGAGCGTATTTTTAGGGAAGTATCGCACTGCATCAGTTAAAAGTCGGAAGAAATCCTCAATCACTGCGAGGTCATCTGTCAGTTTCTATTACCTCATCGAAGAGGCCGACATATCAACTTACTATCAGGTAGATGATTTGGAGGCAAGTCATTAAGGATTCGGAGAAATTGGATGACCTGCTGCTCGAAGAACTGGTAGACTGCGTCGCTTGTCGCCTGGTCCACGTACTCAGCCCCTGTCGAGAATTCTCGGACAACAGCATCGGTAGCCCATAAGAAGCATCCCTCTCTGGATGCTTCAAATCCTGCAGAGATGCTTTGGGCTAAACTGGGGAGTAATGGAATCATTGCGTTGCGATAGGATATAATCATATATCGCCAGCATCGGCATACCCGTTCGAGAATGGGAGTTGATTTCGTGAAGTTCATGACGATTGTACTCAAGACCGGAAGGATCTCCTCGCAATATCGTACGCCCGGATTTGGAGCACCAGGATCGACATAAGGTGATACGATTTGAACAAAGATGGTAATCAGTTGGAGATGGTCTGTTAAGCACAAGTTAAACTGGTTCTGAGGAGAAGAAAACGATTTCATATATAGCGAATCGGGGTAGTTTCTTACCTGCAACAGCTTTCTGTCCATCTTCGTCTTGCGCGTTATTGGCCAGATTCATGATTCTTCTCATGATAGGATCACAGAACAACTTCATTGTCTCGTATATCTTCTCAATCGGTTGAACTGCAACGACAGCAGCGACGCCTTCCGTAACCTCTTCTTGGCTAGAAGGTTTCAAGTTATCGATCACTGATTCGTAAAAGGTATGCAACTGTGGAATATGGCCCCCTAATAGTTTCTGGCAATCTGTGCCGAGAAATTTGAAAGCCAGTGCAGCGGCTTGCACAACTTCCTGGGACTTATGCTGGAACCCGGAGATAACATAATTGAGCTGAGCCTCAAGGGTTTCGGGATGCTGTGATGTCCATTCGGTATATCTACCGAGCGCCATAATGGCCTGGAAACGCACCTTCTCCTGGTCAGGTATCCGAACGATGAGCGGAATAATCTGCGGAAGGACAGAGCTTTCTTCAGGATTCACCATCCGGCCCATCGCTCTCATGCTGAACAATGGTGCCTCGAGTTCCTGCCAATGCGGCACGTGGTTATGGCTTGCCTGGGGTCCGTATTTAGCAACCCAAGCTTGAATCTGATTGTAGGATTTGTTAAGGCATTCGGAAACTCCGATCACCGCGCAACAGTCCTTGAGAACATCACCCATCGCATGACGGAATTCCCGAAACTTTTCTTCCTGTTCGCGATCTCCGTCGAATAGATCTCCTTCATCACTGTCCGCCGCGGGGAACTCGAGATGCTTAATCATGATGTCCACCAATTTCGAAAATAAACCAGAATACGCTGTCCTGGCAGCGTCATATTTCTCCAAAGTTAGGTATTGTTTGAGCTCGAACCAGAGGACGAAAGTGATCGAGATGGCATCACGCTCTTTGTCGACAGCGCAGCATTCCAAAACTGCCTCAACCAAGGCACGGAACTCATTGGGCAAGCGGGCAATCAAAACTACCCATGCTTCTGCAGCTTCTGCGAAGAGCCTAGTGACGCCCCGAAGCATTTCGGGGTCTTCCGTTTCCGCCGCTTCGCGGATTTTAGGCCTCAAGGCAATCAAACGGGGATACACGGCCTGAATAACAGGCATCGAATTGTCAACTTCAAGGGTATCCCTATAAATGGCGCACATACATTCTACAGCTTCGTAAAATGATCTCTCTTCCGAAAGCGCCTTGATGATGACATCCATCAACGGTGAAGCAACAATTCGGGCTGCAGGTATTTCACGCATCCAAGAAGTAATGCATTCCAGTAGGTGTGGATTTGTTGCGGCAGCGGCTGCACAACGCCCATTCAGTCAGTATCTGGATTCGATAATCGTTGTAGGGGAGCTATGCTTACATGAAGATTGTGAGTACCGGGTGAGGAGTTCGAGAACTTGGTCTGCATTATCTTCCAACAGCTCCTTCGTTCTAGTAGATAGATCCTCTTCCTAGGTGTTATCATGATGGATTAGATTCTAGTCACTGGTCGAAAAACAAGGCCGCTGCTGAAGTTGGGGCTGCGCAAATGCGATAGATGGATTGACATGGATGGTGACTCGGCCGAACATACAGTCAGGTTGATTTTGCGTCCTTCTGTAACTTCTTCGGGAAGGATCTTGAGAAATTCCAGGACACAATCTCCAGCTTCGTTGCCCAGAGCAGAGCCCACGGTCGGGAGGACATCTTTCCAACTTAGCATCTGGATCGCCAGGCTAGCCAGGCAAACACAGAGCTGCGTCTGTATAGGTCGTGGACCCGATCTGTGGGTTGATAAGAGTGATAAGATAGAGGTTCTTAGAGCAGGTAGCGATGATTCAGGCAGCTGATCGAGGTCATATGTGATCTACCAAGTCGTTCAGCGTCGTCATAGGGGGGTTTTCGGTTAACAGCGCCCACCTTTCCCTTCAAAGTAGTAGCGGCGAACAGTTTCGCCTCGACGGGCAAGTCTGGAGACTGAAGGATCGCGTGTGTCGTCGTCCAAGCTTCGACCTAAATATCCCAGGCCTGTCAGATCAAGTTCAAGGAGGGGCAGTCGCATCGTCTCTCACAGATTTCTGGAAGCGTTCCAGGAATTCATGAGCATGAGTCTTTTCCTGTCGGGAGGCATTTCCCTGCATCGTCGCAAGGGCCGCAAGGACCGGTGCAAACTCCTGCACGGGCGGAGTGGCCGTCGTCGCCATGATGTCTGATGATGTAGGGGTGGAGGATGAGCGCTCGGGAGATTTCAATGAAGCGGGGTGATCACCAACGCTGAGCAAATCAGCACTGTAGCAGAAGTGCTCATGAAGAGAGGATCTATTTAAAGACAGTAGACGGGGAATGTGAGGTTTACAAGATGTAGTATTCAGATAACCGAGATGCTTTGTTGATTGAATTGTCCCACCAAGGAAAGGCGTCAACTCCCAAGCAGCTTGCTTGCTTGACCAAAAAAGTTCTCGAGCCAACCGCAGGCTCTCTCGCTCTCGCTTTAGCTTCGATCTCACCTCACGCAACTCGAGTAACCCTCCAACAATCACCCATATCTGCTCTCACGTTTGCTTTGACCGTCTCGCATTTATTCTGTGAATTTTTGTCAGGTTTCATATATTACTCAGTTTCTCTTCCTCTCCGCGGACGAATCATGGCCGGCAGAGGTCAGCGTGGACCAACAAAAACCCTCCTTCAGCCGATTCACTTTATCTTTAAACTCCTCCAGCAGAGATCTACGGTGTCGGTATGGCTTTATGAGCAGCTTGCTGTCCGGATAGAGGGAAAGATTCGCGTTCGTCAACCTCCTGCGATCGATATTTCCATTGCTAACATCATTGGTGTCAGGGTTTCGACGAGTTCATGAACCTAGTCATCGACGACGCCGTCGAGGTCACTTTACCAACCAAGGATCAAGGGGAGCAAAGAAGGCAATTGGGTACGATATCTTCAATTTGGGCTTTTAGAATTGAAGCGCATCTTGTCCTAACGTATTTACAGGCCAGATTTTACTCAAAGGCGACAACGTTTCTTTGATACAAGCGTTACAATGAGCCGTGCGCTATGGGATATGGACTGTGGGCGTTATGATAGGATGTTACTTCGTTAAGAACAAGTTTTGTCTGGAATAAAGAGAAGTTGGAGGGACGATTTCCATCTATGTCCGCCTTAATACCCGTCCGTCGCCCACAATAAGCGCGTCTACGGGGTAATCGTGCTCGCCCACAGGAACTCGTTCTGAAGGAGATAGAAGCTGCTCGTTGAGTGTGAGAGCGGCTGTGGATACGGTGAGCCCACGGCATATGATTATAAGGAGGATGATAGATGCCCTTACCGAGATAAGGTTTTCGACTTGCACCTTCAGTGTCTCCCTGCTGGCCTCGACATCTCATAAGGAAATGGTCATAGTACCCTTTTCCATGGCCGAGTCTTCCAAAATTTTCATCAAAAGCTAGACCTGGCATAACAATCAAATCTAATCCAGATTCACTTTTCTCTGTTGTCGGGGCGGACAGTCCTAGAAGCCCATGTCCTCCAAGGCAGTTCTCTCTTAAGGCGAGAGTCTCTGCATCAAGTGAAGGAATACCCCATTTGTCTGGCTGTAAAGACTCGTAATCTTCAATTGAGCGCAAAGCCAGCATCTCCATCATCGATTTTCTCCCTTGAGTCGCAACAGAGTCCAGCTGGTAGATATACGGCACATAGACCTGTTTACCCTGGCTGAATGCGTCCCGGACGATATTCGCCGTTTGAACCTCTCCGCCTGGCATCGCGAGGTACACACTCAACCGCTTGGCAGCTTGATATTCCGGCAACGATAAGAGTGATTTCGTTATGGTAGAGGCTGTCCTCAAGAATCAGCATTGCTGGATACGAATCTGGTTTGGGTTGGTGTCTTCAGACATTGCATATTGATTGATTCCCCGGACAGTCCGGATAGAACCTTTTTGATTCTGCTGCGCAGCTCTTTCTTCGCCGCCTGCAAACCAGCCATCGTGGAATAACAAAGCAGCCAACTTGGACGTCGAATAGAAACCGCCCGCGGACTGAGTAGCAGGTAGCTGAGCCAGTTGTTTTAGTTACCATCCAGATATCGGAGGAACATGTCATAATACCTATTTGATCACTTGCAACACACTACCAGCTGAATCTTCGTTCTCCAAGACCCTTTCCCACAGACCTGTGACGTTTAAAGGCTCCCACCCAGCACTGTTGTGATCAAACTCTCCATTCCCGGCGGGCCGGAGGTTGAGTTCCTGTGGCGCAGGACTATCAAGCCTTGGCCCCTGTAAGGTTGCTTAGCCAGATTTATAAAAACGATAGCAATTGGACAGGAATTTCAACGACAGATCGAGGATATAAATTCCATCGTCTGCAGAGAGGTAACTATGGAGTAACAATTTATCTCTCCCTGGGGGAGCCAACGTGCAAAAATGGATGCAAACTTCATTTGTTTTTGTGTTCCTGGGCATGATGTCCCTCACAACTTTGTATCTGTGTTTGTTGGTCCCAAGGAACGCGTCACTGTAGGGCACCTTTTTCGTCATCTACACTGATCACTCTCAACAACATCTGCCCTTCAAGACTCTCGGCGTGCAGGGAGCACGAACGACTAAGCGACTAAGATGTTGCTATTCACTGTGCTACTTTTCTGTTCTTCTTACTTCACAGCAGCATTTGCCGCGTTCGATCCCAAACTTACTGGAACCTGGTCAACAAAGTCCAAGAAGGTCATCACTGGCCCTGTGAGTGCAATTCGAGCTCCTAGCTGTACTCCGTGATGGATTCACCTCTCTCTCGTTGCTAACTTGTACCTTAGGGGTTCTATAATCCCATTGCAGACAGATTCCAAGAGCCGGACAATACAGGCATTTCCTACTCGTTCACAGACGACGGTTATTTTGAAGAGGCATACTTCCGCGCGATCCCAAATCGTCAGTCTACAAGCCTTTTGAGAATCGGGAAAGACTGTTTACTGATATTCTCTGGAACTATAGCAACAAACCCAGCTTGTCCTTCTGGAATGTTGCAGTTCCAGCATGGAAAATACAATGTGGAATCCAACGGATCACTTGTGCTGACTCCCTTTGCCGTGGATGGCCGCCAGATGATTTCAAGCCCATGCAGGGACAAAGACGCAACGTATTTCCGATTCAATCGAACTGAGGTTTTCCAGGTAAGTTTGCAGCTTATCCTACCTCAAGTCTACTTAAGAGTTCTCCTCTAACCTTTCTTTAATCTCTAGCGATACGAGGTCCAAATTGACGGCTTTCACAACGTCAAACGCCTCAATCTGTACAGATTTGATGGCTCGCCCATGAACCCGATGTTCCTTGTTTTCGATCCTCCGGAAATGCTCCCGACAACGACGTTGAACCCAACAGCTGCTGCGACAGGGCATAAAAAGGCAAAGCGTGGCTTGTTAGGTGATGGCATTGTTCAAAGTCCACACAACAAACGTTCCTCTATGTACAAGAGCAGGCTTGCTAACCCCGACAATTGGTGGTGGGCCGGTGTGGTCATGACCGTTGTAGGAGGTGCCACACTCCTCTACACCGAAATTCCGTGGAAATACAATCGACGACGATGAAGTTTTAGGTTTCCTCATACTTGTCGTGCATCCTGGTGTTGATGGGCGTTTAGGAAAATCGAAAGGAGTTATGGCATGATATTCGGAAGGGAATCTGGTCTATGAAGGGGTGTTCTCCATACCCTACGGCGTTTTGCGAAGCAGTCTTGCTGGGATATACCCTTCCGTTATGTATGTAGATCTCGTCGCTTTGAGACGGCCAGTTAATCTACTTTTTGATCAGCCTCGCGCTAAATCATTTGTTACCTGTATCCCGTACGCTCCTTAGAGCACACTCGTTTGCGCGCATCAACTAGCCAAGATGTTTCTTGCAAAAACGGGTCATGCGCAGTTGCCAGCTAAAGAGAATAAATGCCGTGGGAATATGCCTTCGTTAATGTTACAGTGTATATATGGTACATTGAGATGTTCGTTCTGGTTCCCCAGTCTAATTGACCGCTCGTCTTCGGTTCGTCGCAAACGAAGTGCTTCGATCAAAGTACCATTACCAAATCGGAGAATCCGCAAGATGCTTCATGGGCCGATATTGTAGAATCCAAAATCGGTTCACCAGGTCCTATCATATCATGAAGTCGCGATCAATTTAGCGGCGAGTTTTGAAACGATCCCTTTCTCGGCTGGCTTGCCGTCCAATGGTCCACCTGGCGCAAATGCAGCTTTCATGACCGCTCCAATATCAACCTTCTTGCCCTGACTTCGGAGCTTTTCTACGGTCTCTGAAACCGCAGACTGTAATTCCTCCTCGCTCATCGTCGGCACTTGTCCTACGTATTCAGCGATCACGCTGATTTCAGCGTCGTTTTGTGCTTTCAGATCAGCCCTGTCAGCCTTTATGAATTCTTGACTCGAGGCTTCAAGGGACGATGAGCGCTTGCGGAGCAATGAGAGGAGTTGCAGGTCTGTTTGGATAGGTGAGGATGTTTTGGCCGCATTATTGATCTCTGAAATAACTGCGCGCAATACGTCGAGCCTGGATACGGAACAGATTGTAGGATTAGCTTGGACTCAATGGCACAGCTATTTCGAACCTTTGAACATATTTAGGATTTATTTAACAACCTAACAGTGTCCTTCGCTTTCATAGCGGTTTTTAGATCCGTCCTGAGCTTTGCAAGGAGTGGTGGTGAGGGAGGCGTGGTAGAATTGTACCGACATGGAGCTCGGAAGAGGTGTCGAGCCTGAAATCTCAATGGTCTGAACATGGCTAGATTATGGATGTGACGATTAGAGAATTTTCTAATTGTCTGTGAAGGAGAATAGATAGTATGCTGCTCTGTGATGTGTGAGTTGAAAGCTCCCTTTAAAGCTCGTTTGTTGATGTTCCAAGAAAACCGCCGGTCTGTGCGCAAAATTGTTTCCATGCTTCACTTCTCACAGCTCATGGCAGCGCGTGTTCCTTTGTGCAGAGCAGCAACCAACACCACTAGCCTCGAGAACCAAATTCACACTCGCTTCTTCTCTATCATTCCATCTGTCACTCGCACCCTTTCCCGTGATCACATTCTTAAAGCTGGAGGTGCTCAAGCTACGTTAACTGGCGGAGGCACCCAGCTGGGAACTCCGAACCATGAGCTTTCAGCCGGTCACTCCAGCTAGACCTGTACCAGGCACGTACTTTCAGACGCCAGCGCCATCGTTTGCCAATGGAGCTCTTTTTCAGAACAGGCCGCTCTCCTCTGCGGGCGCTCGACCTGCATCGGCGGGGAGCAGTTTGGCTCAGACAATGGGTGCCAAAACAGTATCGAAGGGCAAACCCGAGACCATGAGCCCACGAGAACGGGGAGCTCGTACGATAGACGACGCTTTGGCGCAAGATTCGCGATATCCTGATCTCGATAGCTATCTTTCTCGTGAGTAGCAACGCTGCTTGTTGTCCAGGCGCATTCGATAGAAGCTGACACTTTTCAGAGGGATTCTCTTCACATTACGACATACCTACATCACCGTCCTGGGCGCCGTTCCAAAAGATTAAAATGTACAATATTCCCGACCAGATCTTTGAGCAATATAACCGGGCGCAAGTCTCGACAAGCATGGGACTTTTCGCAGAGCTGAACCATGCGTGGGTCACAATCGACAATGCTCTCTATTTATGGGACTACACACATCCGAACCCGCAGTTAACTGGTTTTGAGGACCAGCCGAATAGCATCAATGCAGTAAAGCTTGCGCGCCCGCGGAAAGGAGTCTTCCTACCTTCGATAACCCATGTTCTTGTCGTTGCAACTACCGCAGATGTTATCCTTCTTGGACTCGGGTGCGAGACAGCGGGGGGATCTAAGGTTGTGACGCTCTATCAAACTGGAATGTCGACCCCGATTCGAGGGTTGGATATCAATGTTATCGCATCGTCAGACTCCGCGGGAAGGATTTTCTTCGCTGGTTCTTCGGACAACGACGTGTACGAGCTCAAATATCAACAGGAGGAGCGCTGGTTCCAAGGGAGGTGCACAAAAGTGAATCATACCACGACGAGTTTCGCGGCGTTTGCCCCGCAATTCACTTTGACCCCAAAACTGCACCATTCCGTTGAACAGATGGTAATGGACGACAGCAGAAACCTTCTATACACCCTATCGTCAAACTCGTCAATCAGAGTATTCCATTTAAAACCGGATGGAACTATCACTTTGGCTATCACAAAGCACGCTGTTGATATCTACTCAAATATTGGCCACATCATCGGTTCCAATGAAACACTCAACGCCAGGGTGAAGATTGTCTCCATTAGTCCTATTCCTGCCGAAGAAGCCTCGAGATATCATCTAGTGGCGACAACGGCAACTGGGTACAGGATTTATCTCAGTGCTACTGGTTCTTATAGTTGGTCTGCTACGCCGAGCGCCACGAATGCACCTACCAGCATGCAAGCGCAGCACGTAAAGACGCCCCCTCCAGAAACGTCCGCCTCGCAGCCCTTCCAAGGCGTCTCTCCTCTACCAGGGACTCAGTACCAGGTAGCAATTAGCGGAAGGTCTCCAATACAGTCACTCAATCCTACTCGATCCG
Organism: Chrysosporium keratinophilum; assembly: GCA_029850275.1. NCBI lineage: Eukaryota > Fungi > Ascomycota > Eurotiomycetes > Onygenales > Onygenaceae > Chrysosporium > Chrysosporium keratinophilum. Next base: position 2,291,230 of record JARBIX010000012.1, read on the forward strand.
CCGAGCGTTTCCCGCCTGGTTATTTCGTCTGTTTCGCTTCCAAAGATCCTCTCAATCGTGTTGACACCCTTTTCATGTCAACCCCAGACTCTGGGCGACTTGCCCGACCACAGGAGACGTCGGTTCCGCTTAAACCCGGTGAGGTTGGATGTTGGCTTACTCTGGGTAGCCGGGCAGAGGACATCGGACTAAGTACACCGGGCCTCGGAGCTCCAGGCACCCCTGGGTTCACAAACGAGCTTGCCATCCAATTTGATCAGCCAGCTGCCGAGATTGCGATTCTCACGAACACTGGAGTTCACATTATTCGCAGAAGGAGACTTGTTGATATCTTCGCATCTCTAATCCGAAGTTCTGGGGGAGAGGAGGGACTCGAAAATCAGGTCAAGACGCTCATCAGGCTTTATGGCCGCAGCGAGGTTCTTGCAACAGCACTAGCAGTTGCATGTGGTCAAGGCGTCGAGCTTTCTCAGGACTCTCGCTTATCTAAAATAAACGATCCCGATGTTCTAGAATTTGCACGCAAAGTCTTCATCGAGTTCGGTGGAAAGCCGGCTATAGATGAGAATGCCGTGACGGACGGGTCTACACTTGCAGTCGATGCTGTGGTACCGTCTCCACGGCATGCTGGTATTGCTCTCTACACCTCTAGGCTTCTGAGGTCGATCTGGAAGACGGTGATTGTTCAACAAGAGCGCACACCTGCCGGTGGTGTTTCCATCGTCCCATCTGCCAGCATATCGAAGCTTCACTCAATTCAACGGGACCTTTCGGCGCTGCAAGATTTCTTCCGTGTCAATAAGACGTTCATTGAAGGTTTAAGTGGTCCGGAAGCCTTGTCTCGGGCGGCTACAAAACAAGAAGAGATTGCGCTTCAAGCTGAGCACCGTGCTCTCCACTCGCTAATTCAATTAATTTCTCACACTATTGAAGGCATATCGTTCATACTGGTTCTTTGCGATGAGCGCTTGGAAGATATCGTGGCACTTCTGCCTGAAGCGTCGAAGACCAAATTCCTCAGTCTCACATTCGAGCAACTTTTCAGTAGCTCTCAGGGTCGTGATGTTGCAAAAGAGCTCGTTAAAGCAATCGTCAACCGAAATATTGCCAAAGGGTCAAACGTCGAAACAGTTGCAGACTCCCTTCGAAGACGGTGCGGTTCATTCTGTAGTTCCGAAGACGTCCTGATATTCAAGGCCCAGGAGCAATTAAAGCGAGCAGCGGAAGCAGGAGTTAACTCGGAATTCGGTCGAAATCTGCTGAACGAAAGCTTGATTCTGTTTATGCAGGTCTCTGATACTCTGCCAATGGACTATCTCAAATCTGCCGTTGAGCAATATACCCAAAATCAATTTTTCGCTGGTAAGTCGCATTTGACGCCTCCAGAATGTGCAGGTACTGATTATTTTAGGTGCTATTCAACTTTGCTTGAGCGTTGCAGCCGATTCCGATAAGGCTAACCGTGCACTTTCATGGCTTATGGATGGTCGTCCTGAGCAGGTATGGACTTCCTTTCACTCAGTTTTAGTGAAAGAAACCCCTAACGTTTTTTGCAGGATCCCCGCCAAGCAAATTACGACACTCGGAAACAATGTTATGAGTTAATTTATGCCGTTATCATGGCTGTCGACGACCTCGCCAGCAAAGAACCAGAGCTTGTAGACGGGCAATACACCGTTGTCACTCGGAGAAAAAACGAGGCATACGACACTATCACAAACTCGGAGGACGAGGTCTTTCTCACAAGTCTCTATGACTGGTACCTTGAACGTGGTTGGAGCGACAGACTGCTGCAAATCCAGACCCCGTTCGTGGCTGTCTATCTTAAGAGAAAATCAACCGAAGACATTTTCCACGCAGATTTGCTTTGGCGATATTATACACAATCTGGTCGGTTTTACGACGCGGCCGCTGTGCAACTACAGCTTGCCCAGAGTCCGTTCTCTCTGCCTTTAGGTCGGAGAATCGAGTACCTTGGTCAAGCAAGTGCCAATGCTTCGGCATTTACCCCCGATGTTTCTCGCGCTACTCGACAAAGGCTGCAGCAAGAAATATCCGCCCTTTTGGACGTAGCGAATGTCCAAGATGAACTACTGCAACGCCTGAAAGACGACACCAGAATAGCGGCCGAACGAAAAGATGAGGTGCTCAGGGAAGTCGGCGGTGAGATCATGGAACTCAGTACCGTAAGTGGACCCTGAATTACACGCTGCTTTGTTGTGTCTGTCACTAATCTGTGTTCTGGCAGTTGTTCAACCTTTACGCTGATCCTGGCCGTTATTATGATATTTGCCTCCAAATTATGTACCTCGCCAACTATCGAAATGCCTCTGATATCAAGGCCGCATGGGAAAATTTAATCAAGGAAGTTCACGAAGAGGCGTCGGAGAAAGGCACGTCTCTCCCGTACGAAGGAATCATCGAAAAGGTTCGCGGCCTTGCCAGTCGCCTGCGAATGTCTGAAATTGCATTTCCTGTACCCATCCTCTTACCGATGCTCGAGAGATATGTGTTGGAACACCAACTTGGCATTGGTCCCCAGACCTGGGTGGTCGACCTGTTCCTTGACCTTCAAGTCGCGCATGAAACGCTCTATACTATCCTGGAGGCCATGTTCTACAACGATGAAGTGCCGTTCCAGGGCCACAACCGAATGTACATAGCGAACGACCTGATTTACCTTATTTCGCGGTGGTATCAAGAAACCGTTCGAATTGGTGGCGGTGTCTTTGGCAGCGACGCACTCGCGGCCCGTGTTTCCGAGCTGCTCCTTTTGATTCAGCAGAATGGAGGGGATAGGGAGGTTATAGAAACTTGCAGAGACTTGCGGACGAGGATCGAACAGTCGTTACGATGATGTGCCTTTTGTATGGTGAATGACAATGACTTGTGGGGGAGTGTGTATTGTTTGCGGGGCTTTTGTCTTTTGATTCTACCACTGTCTACGCTTTGCCTCGAGCCCCCTGCTTTTTTATGTTTGGCTTCAGATAGACATGCTAGCTTTTTTTCTTGTTACCCATTTATCACTGGGCGTGTTTCTTGCAGAGGCGCTGAGCAATTTGGTTTCAGGAAGGTCGAATGGCTTTGGTAAATGGTATAAATCAAAAGGTCCAATGCTATTCCATGCATATCAAGAGCGCCATAATGCATCAATCACAAAGGTCTGTCATTTCAGTTTGACGGAATGAAATTCCAGCAGACATTGGGTGAGAAACAATTCTGTCACGTGATGCTAATACTGGCCGGTCAATTTCCCAAGCCCCTGAGCTGAGAAAAGGTGAAAAAAATATAGTACCACAATCATTGTCTTCAAAGCTACTACTATATCGGAACTCAACTGTGATAAAGCAAAGCTTTCTCGTTCACAGTATTCAGAAAGTCACAGCATTCACAATGGCCAAACTAAATGGAGCTGAATCGAGACCAGCAAAGTCGTCATGCCGGAGTAAACTGGACAAAGTGTACATCACTTTTTTCGCAATGCACCTGGTTATAATGTTTGGTGAGTTCTGAATATGGCTTGGATATGCTCAAGTTTGTTCATACTCCCCGGGATGACACCTCAATGCACAGTTCTTTTCTGTTTTCTCGCTATCTTGAATGCTATGTTTCCTCTTGCACTGGAATTCCGGATTGCCCACACTCCTGGTCTATTCTCATGGAACACATATGTTTATGACTAACTGCATCTGAGTAGCTGTCGATCTTGTTCCATTATATCCAGAGTCAATTAAGCCAGGAGTCCTCGACACGCTGCGACAATTCTATATCGATACATATCAGGATAAATTTTTCACTGCCCCGCCGAGATGGTTCCGGACGTATATCCTTATGGAAGCTGTTTATCATGTCCCTGCGAGCGTGGCGATCATTCGGGGGCTACTTAAAGGTCTGTACATTTCATACAGTGGACTTAGAACCCGTCTTTGCTGGGCCAATTGGGGGTAACTGTCCGTATGCCGCGATTCCATCGGCGACTGACCATTGGCTTGTATAGATGATGCCTTTGCCCCGGTTCACCTCCTCATCTGGGCCGTACAGTCATTCATCACGACGTTAACCTGTCTTGTGGAGGTGTGGGATTGGACTGACCGCACCGTCGAGCGAAAATACAGCATCAGCCTGCTGTATGGGCCCTACGTCGCATTCGGTGAGTAAGCTTTCTTCTGCCCTGCATGATCCTAGAAATGCACCCTTGTCTGCGGAGACGCAAAAGACATGGATTAAGGAGCTGCCCGTAATCTTCGGGCCTTTGTTCCTGACATTGCTCTCGGGTTTCCTTACAATCAACTGTTTTCAATGCTCATCTTTGATGCGATGGGACGTACCGACTGACAATTTGTCCTGCTGCTGTTTAGCTGCCCTTGTTGCAGTTGATATGTTTTATCGCCTACGAAGTTCTCTTTCAAAGTCAAAGCGTGACTGAGTAGCGAAATACGGTGAAGGTCGAGGAGGTTGTTCATTTTTGGCCGTATCGACAGTCTCCGAGTTGAGAGCTAGGTGGTGACTGTTGTAGAAACATGATATGTTAAAACCATTATAATAGAGACAGTGACGATTAAATCATAATATTTCATTTTGCTCTTTGAGGTTGATGAATTCATTTGCTCACACCCCATAAGTAGATGTGTGTTTTTGGTCGTGGGAAACATAAACATGAAAGCCGTTGTCACCGTTGAGCGACTGACTCACAAACTCCGCTGGCGGGCAGCCAAGCTTCACAAGCTCACAAAGTCACAAGCGGTATCGCATCTACAACAAGGAGGAATCCGACCAGCAGATATAAATCCGAAACGATGAGCTCTGAATCTTGCTTTGGATTTCAGTTCCTTCGCCCATTCAATTGAGCACGCATTTGGCAGTGCAATACAAGGTGCTACGTCCTTCCCACGAAGAAATGCCGATCTCACACAAACTCTTCAACAAATGAGTCGAAGTGCATTCCTGGGCTGGTACTCCCAGCCATCTCGCCTTTTCCCGAAGGTATGCGTCAAAACCGTTGAACCGTTGGACTTGGAGCTGATTTGCTGACCTCTGCTTTTTTATGGACAGCATGATCACCATTTCGTCTTTCCTCGTTCCAATGGCTTACCCCCGCTGAAAAAAAGATGTTTTTGCCGCTGCTCTGCTGCCGCAGCGTTGATGCCAAATCCAACCCGTGGGCACGATGACTGTATATCGGCGTCCGAATCAGGCGGAGGTCACTCTCGGGAGCTCGGCCATAAGGCTAGAGAGAAGGAAGCTGAAAAGGTCTGCAAATCTACATTCTTACAGTGGCATATGGTCCTGACAGTTGTAACTGAATTAGGAGTTCTATCTGAGCCTTCTTAGCTCAGCGTCTACGAAGCGAGAAGCAAAGGCATATCTTTCACGGTTCAAAGCCCAGAAGTCCGCTACAGGCGATTCCCACCGACCGAGTGCCTCTCAACAGGATAAACCCAGGCCGGGCTCGGGGTTGAATCCGGAAAGCAAGCCTGGAGTGAATCTGGGAAATATATTCGGGGATTCATGGGCCGTGGATCATGCTCCAGTATTCAAACAAGAAACGATATCCGCCGAAGCTCAAAGTGCGGATGTGGCCCCGGAGAAATTACATATCGCTTTAGTTAAGCTCCGAAAGCCTCAACTGCTGGATGATCAGACAATGCATGGAGTTGGCCGTACACTCACGCAACTGAGCAGACTCGGAATGAGTTGTTGCGTCGTTGTCGACGTTGGATCTTGTGAAAATGAAATTTTTTGGCGGAGGGCATCAGCCGTGCAGGCTGACCGGCTGTCTGCCGCCGTTGACGCGAATCATGGCCCGGACTCTCGACGGCTAGACTCTATGATTCAAATGTCATCAGCACCAGATACGAAACCCTCGGTTCTGTCACGTAATCAGCTGCTCTCCCCTTTACGTCAGGGTCACATTGTCGTCGTCGTGCCCATTGGCTATACCGAGGATACTCAAAGAGCCGTGCCAGTTTCATCTAATGATGTAGTTCTAGCACTAACGAAAGAACTGGCAGGGTTGGAGTTACGAGCCGATCCAGGCGAGGACTTCACAGCCACTGCGAATAGAGCCAACAATCTCCAAAGGCAAGTGTCACTGGATAGGGTTATTGTTTTGGATCCTGCTGGTGGCATTCCATCCTTACAACAACGACCACATGTCTTTGTTAATTTGGAGCAGGAGTTCGAGGATATCCTGCAGGAGCTAAGCCAAGGCGTCGAACCTACTTCCCGAACAATGGATGAACCCTCCCTTGGTCGCAAGATGCCCGTCTCAGCTCTCGGGAAAAGTAATCCCATATCCAATTTTGTTGAAGAAGAGGTCGTATCCCTCCCGAGAGAGTTAAAAAAAGTCCCTCCGGCAATCGCTGATGCTGGGGCACACTTGGACAATTTGAAGCTTTTACAGCAAACACTTTCGTTCTTGCCTCCATCGTCATCGGGGATCATTGTTACGCCTTACGAAGTAGCGATATCTGACAGGAGACCTCAGAAATCCTCCATGGTATCCGCGGTCGGGACAAGACGGCAGCGGAATCCTCTGATCCATAACTTGCTGACAGATAAGCCAATCCATTCAGCTTCTTTACCTCTTTCTAGACTGGGGGTTAAGAATGGTTCCATAACCTCCGGCCAAACTCCAACATTCCATTCAACCTTTGTAAAGAAGGGGATGCCTTTGACAATGCTGCCGGATCCTCAAGTCAAAGTTTGGATGCCAAACAATCCCGAAACTGACAGGCTAGCTCTAAATGACCCACGTATAGACCTTCCGCGCTTGGTTCATTTGATCGAGGATTCCTTTGACCGAAAACTGGATGTTCCTCATTATATCGAGCGTGCCAATAAACGCCTCGCTGGACTGATAATCGCCGGCGAGTATGAAGGCGGGGCGATTTTGACCTGGGAAACACCGCCTGGTGTACCCGATGATGGCAGTGAAGAAAGCAGGGTTAGAATGGTTCCATACCTAGACAAGTTCGCTGTTCTCAAGCGAAGTCAAGGGACCGGTGGAGTCGCGGATATCATCTTCAACGCCATGGTCCGAACGTGTTTCCCTCAAGGTGTGTGCTGGCGCAGTCGTACGAATAACCCCGTGAATAAATGGTATTTTGAGCGGTCCAGGGGGACGTGGAAGCTGCCGGGTACCAACTGGACAATGTTTTGGACCACAGAGGGTGTCCCTGAGAATCAACAGCGGTTCTGGGATTATGAGGGTGTCTGTCGCTCCATTGAACCGAGCTGGGCGGATAATAAGCAACAAGTCGACTGATGAGAACAGGGGCTCAAAAGTACATAGAAATAACGAAATTTTCTGATATTAAAGTCAGGCTTGACGTCGCTTTCACGTGCCAGCCAGATAAGCGGAAACGTAGATCTTCCGATCCGATAAAGATAAGGTTCGCGAATGCCTTGGCGCTGGGACATCGAGCTTCGTTCGCGAATCGAGCGCTTGTTGCAGAGCGAGACGACGTCTTATCGTTGTCGCAAAGACACTTTCGAAGATGAAGTGTTGACACTTCACAATGCCAATATGCATTGAATGCTGCTACCCCGTTTCTCACCTCTATACCTCCTACAGCAAGGCCGACGACCGCGCCCTTGGGAAAGGGGTGCGGTTAACACAATGCCCACGATGCCGCCGATTCGCTGATAAATACGTTGAGCACGACTTTGTCGTGTTATTTATTGATCTGGTTCTGATAAAACCGCAGGTAATGCTATCACTCGTTTTGTTGCGGGGAGACATCTGAACTAACGTGTGGGTTTCCTGGCTAGGTATATCGACACCTGTTGTTTAATCGTCTGGGGCGCGAGGATGACAAAGTTGATGTATGTTGCTTTGACATAGCCACTATCGAGGCAATACATGCGGTGAAAGACTGTTGCTGAATTACTGATAGCGCTCGATTATCCGCCTTGGGATCTTGATCCTCCTTTTCGACGTTTACCTCGCTTGGGCGCGAATCGAGAAATCCGCTGCGATCGTAGATTCCAAGTTGGCGAATGCCCCGATTGTCGTGCAATATGTCTTTTTTCTTACGGTCAACGCATTGGCAACACTCGCGCATCATTTGATGGTTCGGGCATTGGCCTATGTTCTGGTTTCGAGATCGTCTACCTCCACCACTACGCCGAATCAAAATCACAAAGATGCCAACAATTCTGCCACTTCCAACGGCGAAGGAGATGCGATCCCATCTAGCCCAACCACGCCAATACTTCCTACACCAGCCCACGCTACACAGTTTCAGTCGACAAATTCCAATGCGTCTTCGCAAAGACCCAGTCGTCCGCTTTCTTGGAACAGTACCACGGCTTCTCTAGGACCAGGTCGAGGGCATTCCCCACACCCGCACCCACCCCCACTCACACGATCCTCAACAGCTGCCACAGCAATAAATCCCATTCCGCCTCCATCTCCCGCAAGCCCCAACGCCATAAGCACCGCGTTGCTCGTCAGCAGTTGCACCAAGCTCTTCCCCATCCTGCTCGTCATCTGGAACCCAGACTCGTCCAACGACTCTGTTTCAACGGTGAATACTCTATCATCATCAATTCCTAGTACGGCCGTATTCTCCCGTCGAATTACTTCGTTGACGGCTGCCGTGACCTCTCCGACAAACGCAGTGGCCGTAGTGGCAACACAGATTGCTCCGGAGCCATCCTTATCCCTCACATCGCCAGCGTCTTGGGGGTCGTCGCCAGTATTGCAACCGGTTCTATCGCTCCTACTCTCTCTGACGAATACACACCTTGTGCTGCTGAATAATGTTGAGGCGCTTTATATCTTGCTGGACTGCGGATATGTCCGTGCTGCGGCCATCACACTTGGCGGGCAGTTGGCGAGATGGATAATTGAGAGGTCTTTATTGCATTTGGTGGGCCTGTGATGTTGAGTGGTTAATCGCGGGGGGTTGTTCAGTTCGAATAGTATATCCCGTTAAGATAGATAGCGTAATTTTAATCATACAATGCACCCTTTAACACCAAAAATAAAATTAAACCGTGGAAAGCTGATCAGGGATATCGTCTGAAAGAAAGGAAGTGTAGGAAACATCTCGCCGAAACCGTTAATGTGCCATTTCAGGCCGTATGTCGGATCTTCGGGGAGAAATCAATGGATGCCATTGTGCGAGAAATGTTATAGCTAAAGTATCCCAGTCAAATGTTTCGTTCCGGAATGAATTCGTCGGGAGAGAGTAAAGGTCAAACTAAACTTACCCCACATGAGATAGCAGGCTGTAAACCCGAGTATTAATGAGCTCCGCCATACCCTAATGAAGATATCATGGTTAGCAAGAGAGCTTTAGGTGAGGAGATTGGCTTGGAGCGTGTCTTTGTATGGACGTCTGGCTGGACTGGACTGAGTTTTGTTCGGCGGAGATCAACATCAAATGGTCTTTTTCATGCTTTTCCGCTGCTCATCGTTCATAACTGTGCACGTTCAGCTCGAGCTTTAGCACTTGGCCATATTCGGCCATGTCTGTTCCCTTTTCACCACAGATGTTGATGCCTTGCCGGATAACCAAGCCGAACCTTCGTTTTTTACAGATCCCACCAAGGTCGTCATGCAGTCCAGTCTAGCCCGGGCAGTACGCCCTCGCTTGGAGTCACGTCGTTCAAGATAAAATTGCAAACGGGGGACTAACGTTCTATCTTCGCCCTTGGGACTGAACACCCAGGCAACCAAGTTTGCAAGCACGACGAAGACGAGGCCGATAATTATGCTCCATCTATAAAGACAACGCGGTATATATTAGCACCTGCATAAAATAGAGGAGGAGGGACGAGTGTTTGTTTTACCCATTCGCCATATTGAACCGCAGAAATGCCTAACGTATGCTTCGTGCGCTGGATAGATGTCTGGATGCGCGGAACGGCGTGGAGAAGGGAGTGTTTCCCGCAAGTTGAGGTTTTCCCGTAAGATATCAGAGGAAACGTGACAGTAGAAGTTTCGTAGGATAATGAAAGAGGGTCAAAAGATATGGTATAATTGAGAACTTTTCAAATCTCCATCTGCATTCCAGGAGCAAGGTAAGTGACCATCAGCAAGTAGCTTGGTCGTTCGATGATGCTGTTTCTGCTTATGTAAGATTCCTAGTTGAGCTTGGCCCCCTTTCCGACATCACCGCCCAAAATGCGTATTTTGTTGCGGTCATTTTTACACGCCTTTTACTGGAAAAAGTTGCTTGCTTCTCTTTCTGCTATGTTCTGTATCTTTGGACTGGGATCTGAACGAGATCTAAATTCTGTTGGAGAGTCCGCGACAAATTTCTCCTTGCAATGTTTACAGCTATGAAAGAGACCAAAAGCAGTGCAAATCGGATGGAAGCTCAATCCCGAAAAACATCGAGTTTCAGTTTATGGTTACTACGTTGTTGGCTACGGCGAATAGAGGATGTCGCTCTTGGAGAAAAGCATGCTCACATCACTATCCAAAGCAACTTCCTGCGGGTTGGATTCCGGTATGCAATTGGCACAGTAAACAAACAGAAACCACTTAGGGCAACGCAAGCAGAGCCGCGGCGGCTTAGAGCTCCTTTCGAGTTTGCATTTTGCCGGAATCCTGGAGATGTTATTGCATAGATATCCTTCCCATTTCCAGCTAGGACTTATATACAAGTATCGTCAGGTGCCCCAAACCAAGGCCCTCAGGTAGTATTGAAATTTTCTCCGGCTCAGTCCATCTCATTGTTTCTGCCCCTTCTTCAACGATCTTCCCTCTGGAGATCTGGCTAATTTATACCCATCTCCTCGAGCCTTCTAAAGTCCTTCGCATAGTCTCCAGGCTTAGTTTGTCACGGACTCGAAAAAGGTCATCATGATGCCCTGGTGCAAATCCTTAGCAACGGACTTCAGGTTTGCGTGTGCCTGGCAGCCCTCGTCATAATATTTCATGTCGTCGACGCTGTCAAACTCGGAAATGACGGCGAGAGTGAATCCTTGACGGCGAGGGTCGTCGAAGGTGGAACCGGCTCTGACGGAACGAATGTATGGTTTGCCATCCTATTTGTTTGCATGCTAGTTAGCTTGAGATGAGAATGAGGACTTTCGGCGCGGAGGACGACGAAATATAGATGGGTACCTTCAACGCATCTTGTGCCATAGTCTTGTACATCGCCAACACCCTCTCGCGGTGCTCCTCCTCCGGGATCTTGAAAAGAGTAACGCGAGTGATTGTCATGATGTCTAAACCTTGAGGGACAGCGGGTATAAACCAAGGGAACGTCGACAAATTATTAGTATTATAGGCAGCGTTGAGACAGCGTTCTGAAATCAGCTTTTCAGCGGAAGAACCGACGTCGTTATTAAGTATCTTCCATCGCAAAACGCTCTCTCACGGGACAATTCGACGAATTGATGTGGGGTACGCGGGGCATCAGAGCGCGATTCCGCACTCGCAACCCTGGATAGCTAATTCCGCGACGGATTGTTTAGTCAGCTCTTCCCGATCGAAAAGCCCGCTTATTGCCGGGAATCCGTGCGAAAGAGCCGGCGGCTCAAGTTCCTGCCTGACGATACAGACCTTTTGGCATCAAAAAGAGACCCCGGTCTCTACAGAATGTGAGGCATGAGCTTTGTAATTCCGTTCCATCGTCCACATAAGCTTCTCCTGAGATAATCCTCTAAGTAGTCAGACAACTACCCAAACGAGCGATTGTTATGGAGACGCATGCTACACCCAAAATCCAGTGAACAAATTCGATTTCGACACGACCTTGACACTTCATATTCGTGACAGAAAAAATTTGTCCAATGATTCCCAACTAAACCTGACGTTGAATCAACCAGTTACAATTATAGGGTAACAGAAAGAAAACGGGATGAAAGTTAAGACAGCCAACCCAGGGAAGTTCAAGACAACAAAACTGCAAACAACTTAGGATCGACTTGAATGAACTTAGAATACACTCTCCGCACTTGACAAGAAATAAATCAATAAAGGGGATGAAAAGGGCAGTCTGTCGAGACAGTAATAGTGATCGATTGCCTGCCTTTGAATCAACACCGAGAGTGAAGTTATATGAGAGCAATGTCTTTTTTGCATGTTCATATACTGCAAGAAAGTCGCGCTGTACTTGTCAAAATGAGGATATAGGGTTGGCATTATTGAAACTTGGTAGTCTCAATTTAAGCCCCCTCTCTGCTCTTGCGATAGTTTGCCTATTTCCCAGATTCGTCAATATGGTTTTTTACTCGCAACCGATTCGCTCTCGAATCGACACGTACCTCTTGTTCAACCTGAAGGCCGTCAATAACAGGAGCCAGCTCGCTGAGGATTTCATAGGCCTGTCTGTGATATTCTAGTTGAGCAGCAACCAAATCTGCCAGGTTGCGTAATGGTTCGGGGGTATCAATCACCTAAAAAGCGAGGGAATGAGTTCCGGTCCAGCAACATGAGACGAAATGGCACCATGACCTACATTCTTCATCACACCGACGGCCTCCTCAGTCTGGCCAACAAATTCATCTTCTGCCTGTTCAATTTCCGAACGGGCTTCTTCACCAAGATGATCTAGGTCACCTTTGGAGGCACCCTTGCTGGCCTTGGTGGAGTCGAGCATCAAGCGGGCGTTCTCGACGTTCTTTCGCGCTTTGGTCGCGAACATCAAGTTGGTGTTGAGGGTCGTATTCCATCCTGCTAGGAAACGGCTCTGAATCTGGGCGTCCTGCGTAAGTCTAGCCTCGCCGACCTTCTCTGAAGCAAGAGCAAACTTCTCCAAGCCAATTGCCAACGGGTCTTCTGAGCCATCTGAGTGAGCCTGGGAGATCATCTGCGAGCCGGACAAGGCAGAGCGAGCGATAGCATGACTGAATGTTTTAGGCTGCGGTTTAGCGGATGGTGGAGCGGTGAGAGCCGCTTGGGCTTCGCCGGGAGTAGTTGCATGCGAGAGCAACTGAACCTTCTCGCCGATGGTGCGGCCAAGATCGTTGAAGGATTCCCGAATATTGGGAGGGTAGTCATAGGCTTCGTTCGAGTATTGAGATCTGCGACATAAAAAGGGTAAGCTCCATTGTCTCGGTAACTGGCACGTGCAGACTACTTACGTCACCTGAAGGAGCTTCTGATGCACCGCTTTCAATGCATCGACGCGCTTCTCAAGCTCAATATAATCGTCCGGAAGCTGGGTCTAATAGGCATGACAGGAATACATCAGCCACAACGATAATCTTAATGCAGGTCACCGTAGTGTTGGGGCAGCAGCTGTCCGGAGGTCCGTAGGTGCGTGCATACCCTGTCTTCAACCTGGCCCAGCTGTTCTTTGACGAATTGCTGTGTTCTAGCAGCAAAGGGGGAGAACGTCGCACTACACGAGGTTACAGCTCATTGCTGATTAGTAGGGGTTCTCAAAAACTACACATATGATAACAGTGGTTCAAGGGGGGCTACCTGAAGTTCTTCCCAAATGCTTGTACCTTATCCATGGTTGCTTTCTTGTCAGGGGTGGACAAACTGTGGCTAGGGATCAACAACAAAAGCTGATAGGAAGCAAGCTGGATCGATTCGACGAGATATGAATGGCGCTTGGGAGTCTGGATTTGCAGCTCAGCAAGTGATTTGGGAGCTGATGATCGCAATAATGTTTAGGGTTGAAGCCGCAGCCCCCCAAAATGGAGTTGTCTCGGAAAAACCCTCCCGTTCGGGCTAGTTAGCTCACTAAACAACGCTGATGGGTTTCGTCATCACAACACAGTCTCACAGACGACATGTGAACAGCTGAACGGAGTAATTACGTGGAAGAGGAAGACAATACCGCAACTCCATCCCATCTCTTTATTGATAATTATGTAGCTACCAGCTATTTTCCAATATATGTACAGAGCCATTTCCAATGAGGAGGTGGCTCCGGATGCTATTAGTCCGTCCCAAGTGTCCCAATGCAGAAAACCTCCCATGTTTAAAACATGCCGCGAAAAAGGAGCGTCGGCGAAGTGCAAATCAGACAGTTCGCCAGGTATGGACATGTAAAGAAAGCATACAATACAGAGATCAACCAAAATTGAAAAGCCCGCCAATCGCATATAAAATATCAATAACAAGGGGAGACAAAATGTGCAAAAGCCAAAAACATTGAATGACAGAAAGGCAGCGAATAGCTGGAAGAAACGCCCTGAAACCTTGTATATATATCGTTGGATGTGGGGCAAATATGGCTGCTCCGGATGGACGTTATATATTGTGTATACATTTATTTTTTCATGTGTGTTGTTTTCACGTAAGAGTCGCCATCATTGCACGAATGAGGCGTGGGTTAGGAGCTAAGGGAAAATAAAATTAGAATGGTTCCAATATATCCAAAGATGGGTTGGGTAGCTTACCTTTATAATTCTTCTTGATCTCAATGGCATCACCGGGTGCCAACAACTCGCGATCCACAACAAGTCTCCTTTCCTCCTCCAGGGCCCGGATTTCAGCTCGAATTTCACGGTCGCTCCGTCGAGTACGCTCCGGTAAGATCAATGCAACGTCGGTGTTGGGCTGGATGATCTGCTCAGCAAATGTTTCGCGAGGTTGGATAACCCGAACTGGTGACGAAAGGCGGCGTCGGCGGGTGCGAGTGGTTGGCGCAGGGGAAGGAGCCGGTGACGGTGAGATTCGTCTCATTTCTCGAGTCTCGCGATACTCCACTAGCTCGGCTCTTGGTCGAAGAACACTTGGACTTCTACGTCTGGAGTGCGACCGCCTCATGTCAACGGAGACCGACTCACTTCGGGCTCTGGCCACGAGTCTTTCCTTCTCCCTAATTTCTTCCGCTAGTAAAGAAATCGTGTTAGAATCTTGAGAAGAAAAATAGAAAGCCTTTTAGAAAACTCACCACGAGATTTCCGTCGGATCTCTCTGCTAAAGCCAACAAGCTCATCGATGTTGTCCTTCCCAAGGGCCTGCAAAATGATAATGCTGTCACCCTAAAATTACGAGTCAACAATCCAATCCTTTTAGAAACAAAGCATTCACCCAGTTTATACCTCTTCTTCAAAAGGATAGCCCAAGTCAATAATGGCACGAGGGTGCACCAGGTTTTTTGGTATTCTAGTCTTCCCACGGCGAGGGTATGGGCGTTCAACCTTCTCTTTTACGATTTCTTCACGCAAGGAGTATCGTCCACGAGGGGTGACACTTCTATCCCGCTCTCGCATGCTTCGAAATACTTCATCCCCATAGTAATCCGGCTCCGCCACGCGGATCGACTCCAAGTCGGATTCCGACGGCGGGGAACGTCTTCGCGGGGCTGTCACAGGCACAACCGGAGGACCGTAGTCATCCCGATCATAATATTCACTTGCCAGTCGAGTCGCGGCACGATCGAAAGTATCAAGTGACGACTGGCGTCGAAGCAATCTCGGTTTTCGATGCGGGGAGGGAGAAACGCGCCTACGCTCCTTGAAAGGGATCAGAGCATCCGAGCTGGAGATCAAATGCTCGTCTTCGTAGGCACGGTCTGCCTGTCGGGCTGGAGGCCCGTACGTCTCCTGGGCGTGAAGATATTCCTCGATAAAAGAACGGCCGCCCTTTTCCACGCGATCACGATCGACTACCTCGACAGCGGTGCGTCGTTCCCGGCGGGCAGAGGGCTCGCGTCGGTCGCGGTGTTCCCGCATGAAGCGCTCTGCATCCCAGCGACCGCCGCCTGCCCCACTAACAGAGCTCCCTGTGGAGGATGCGGCATCGCCGTGGCGAGACATGTGGACGGCGTCGTATGGTTCCTGACCTGACCTCGACTTTGCAGATGATCGATGTGATAACGGTAGCTTTCGACTCGATCCGTGGGTTTTGGGCGGGTATGGAGAGTTAAAGCGGAGGCCGTTCCGTAAGACGGTTTGAGGCTCTGGGGGCCAAGAGAATCTCGGTCAATGCGTGGTTTGTATCAGAGAGTAACGATGCAGGTCGGATGATGGAAGATGCTGTAGTAGATATCAAAAAGAGAACAGTCCAGCTGTCGAAATTCAAGACGATGTGCGTGTGATCCTCCGCGATACTTTGGCGACGGCGTGCTCCGTAGGCTCCAACAAGTTAGTGAGATTCGTCGCAATGACGACACGACACGAGATCCTGTAGGCGAAGCAAAGAATTAAAGAATAAAATAGTCTGTATAATATCCAAAAAGAAAAAAAAACCTTCCAGCGATATCTTCCCTTCTGCCAGAAAAGAGAAGCTCTTGAAATCGCCTTCATCGGTTCTCTACCATCTATATATAACCAGAGCCTCGACAATTCGCTCTGTTCCCGAGCGCTTCCCGACACACACCAAGTGACACTCCCGGGCCCATCTCCACCACCAAACAGCAAATCCCAACCCGCCAGCTCTCCTAAACGCCCTCACACTGCCCAACCACACCGTGCTCGCCCCCATCAGTCATGTTTATTGTTTCGTTCTATTCCTGAACCGCCTCTCACCCCCCTGGCGCTACGATATGTATTGAGAACTTGCATTCTAAGCATGTCTTCACCAATCGTTGTTTTCTTTTCTTCAACCCCCGTGTCTCATCTTCGTTCTACTGTCGCTCCACTCAGATCCCCTCAGCGCCCGGCAGCCGGACAATACCCACCTCCTCGGCGGTGATGTCTGAAGTGATTATTGGGCAGATACCCAAGACGAGGAGAGCACTTGTGCAGTTGCTTTTTGCAAATCATTGGAGAGTCTTGATGCGGACTGCATCATGGAATCCCGGTCCTGAGCCACAGTGCATGCTATGTGGCAAGAATCGGCCTCAGTGATTCACAGTGCGTCGTACGCATTGCTTGAGTTTCTGAGCTTCACTGTGTGTATTGGCTTATACTGTAGCCCATGCTACCATAAGTGATACAGTAGTTCAGACTTGAATGAAGGCTCCAGTCGAGATATCGCCAATGCATTCACCGTTCACTGCGGTTCCCATTGACCATGAATGCTCTGAGAGAATTGCACATTGAAATACTTATTTGCCAGGCATTCTATGCTGTGATTTCAAAGTTTCATTGTATTCCACCCGCCCGAGAAATCCGATACTTATGCCTGGCGTGGGGGAGAATAGCCCAGCGGACCAACTGAAAGTCTGCAATCACATCCAGATCAACGCCTCGCTGCCTTTCGATTAGGCGTCAGAAGAAAAGTCAACTTTTGCTTTGGATGTCGTAAACTATCCTGTTACTTGAGAACTTTGAGAACTCGATTCCTGTCAGAGTGTCCCAAACACTAGCAAATAAAGAGCATGCGCAACATGAAAAACTCCTGATGTCATTCCTTCTCGCTCAAAAACAAGACAATTACCGTTGATATTGATACCTTTGTACACAGAACATAGGTTCAAATGCACCGAATGGTCAAATTATTGGAATCAACTCCAATGGATCACGCGATAATCTTGGTGCCACACAAGCGGAATAACCAACGCACCCAATCCCATCGAAAGGCGATCCAGGAAATATCCAATTTGGCCAACTGACATGGCCGACATACCATTGGTGCGCATTGCGCGCCGGAAGATGGGGACAATGGCGGTCTACGGGAGCTTCTCCGGTTTTTGCGTATACTCGAGAGCAAGAAGCAGTTGACTATTTCGAACGAGGAGCTCTAGCGATGTACTGAGTTATATTCTGCTGGTTCCCTATCGCCACTTGAAAACGAGATTTCTTACCTTCAAACTCCAGGTGATAACTGGAAAAATCTCGAGGATCATTGTGTCGATTTTGCCCCGTCACCTTGAGTTTCAGGCCGACATATTTATGACTACCTACCCAGAGAACTTGACGTCGTCCAGGCCTGAAGCCTAAGGAATTTCCTGTGCTCCTACCTGACAGACTAGTCGCGGTGCTCGAGTCGTTCGACTCCAGCGGTTCGAGCTGGCCATCTAACCAGTCACGCCGAAAGCTGAGATTTCCATTATCGATGTAAGCTTGACTTCCCCTCCCCAGATGGTCGTTTTTCCAAAAGAGATGGGCGCCAACGCAAAGTCCGGCGACTGGCTGAGAGTCATCGATAGTGATGATCCAGTTCACAAACAGCCTCTGCCTTAATGAACTAGGATGCCCAGCAGAGTCGCCGGCTTCTGACTTGGTCGACGCATTTGCATGTCTACTACCATTCCTGGCACCTTCAGGACAAAACCGCGAGTAGCCGGTAAGTAGTCGGCAGGAGGCCACATTTAAATTTTTGTCAGCGCAGGAATCTCCCACGTCTTCCTTTCCGACATAACTGCAGAGGACCGGCGACATGATACACTGTTCCGGCTGGTAATATATGACACCAACTTGGAAGTTCTCCAGGGTCTCCATGGCGTGTAGCCGACGATGCACCGTGCGGGTGACAAGCGCATAGAACTGACGACATACAGGAGACAGAACGAGCATCTCTTTTACCCAAAGGTTCTCGAGAATGCAGTAAAGGACCTAAACATAAATCAGCCCCGTCTCCGTCAGTGCAGATGCACCATCACGGCGGGTCAGTCAGCCCTCACCTCATTGGGGAGAGAGCAGATTGTGGGTTTGGGATCACGGTCATCTCCGTCCATGGTCACGACTCCCACTCGTGCTCAGAGATTATTCTGCCTGGGTGGATATATTCAGATCTTGCCGTATTTCAGAAACCGTTTAGAGTACTGAGCTGCCAGTGAGATCCTGAGATGAAAAGAAACTTGTTCCAGCAAGCTCGAGTCAATGCATGTGTTGTGCGTAATAGTTCGACACCGAAGCTTCCGGATGGGATGAATGAGGTCAACGAAAACGAAGGACCATTGATTATCCGAGCCGAGGAAAGGATGTCGGAGTAATATTCTACCGGTACCGGCCGCCGCTCAGTATTTTTTTTTTAGAACTGCAAAGCTCGACAGCTGGAGAAAACAACGGAGAAATTGACGTCGTCTGTACTGCGAAGCAGAGACCTAGCCTATCTTCAATGATTTCAATGGCTTTGAAACTGGAACTCTGTGCCATCTAGGAAGCTCTCTCCGCAACAGCGAAGCAGTTTGATTCATACGTCCGCGATCTGCATGCCAATTGAAAAAGATGTTCGCTGTTCCAGGATGGTCGGTGTCGAACACCGAGTTGAAGGCACAATCAGTGCAGCCCGCTGCTCCCCAGAAATCGTCTACTGAGAATGATACACAGGAAGACGCTTTCAGGTCGAAGAAGCGAAAGCGAAACAATGGCACGGACGATAAGGTCACGAAATCAAACATGGACGAGATGTGGAAGAGACATATTGAGGGACAAAAACCGAGAAGGGATAGGAATGCAAAAAAATTAAAGTCTAAGAAGAAGGAGAAGAAGCTGAAGACTGAGCAGGATGATGCTGTGGACAAAGAAGATCATGTCGATGACTTGAACACAATTCCAGATGACGAAAAGGCGAAAAAGAACGACAAGCCTGCTGGAGATGCGTCAGAAGCTTCACGAAAGAAAAGAAAAGCGAACCAGTCCAACGCCGAAGGGTCCAAAAAAGCAGAAACACGAGGCCCAGCCCTGCCACCTCCGTCTCTAGCTTCCTCGAATTTAACCCCTCTACAAAAGACGATGCGAGATAAGCTGATTTCGGCCCGGTTTAGACACCTCAACGAAACGCTCTATACATCGCCGTCGACACAGGCTCTTGAGCTATTTACTGCGAACCCAGAACTTTTTGGTGAATATCATGCCGGCTTTTCACGCCAGGTCAAAGAGTCCTGGCCGTCCAACCCAGTCGACGACTACATCCACTCCATCAAAACCAGAGGACCCGTGCGACCGCCTCCCAAGGGTCGAAAAATACCTGAAAAGCCCGGCAGCCCGGCTCCCTTGCCAAGGCGCCCAAATGGTCTCTGCACAATTGCGGACTTGGGCTGCGGGGACGCGCAGTTTGCCCGCGCACTTGTGCCCCTGTCGAAGAAAATGAAACTGAAGCTCCTGAGCTACGATCTCCACGAGGGTGATCCTCTTATCACAAAGGCAGATATCTCGTCTCTGCCCCTTGAGAATGGAACGGTTGACGTCACCATCTTTTGCCTGAGCCTGATGGGGACAAACTGGGTGTCATTTGTGGAAGAGGCATGGAGGGTGCTTAGGGGAGATGGCAAGGGCGAATGCTGGGTGAGCGAAGTCAAGAGCCGGTTTGGCAAAGTGACGCGCAAGAATAATAAACAAAATGCGACACCTGCAGCTGGAAATAAGAATAACCCGAAGAAGAAGAAGCGCAAGCCAGCGGCAGACGACGACGAGGAAGAGGACGTTGGCGACGAAATATTCGCCGAGGATTCTCGCACGACTCGGAATGATAACGACGAAACGGATATATCCGCTTTTGTCGAGGTATTTCGCACTCGAGGCTTCGTCTTGAAACCGCAGTCTGTCGACAAATCGAACAAGATGTTTGTTAGAATGGAGTTCGTGAAGCATGGATTGCCGGCAAAGGGGAAATGGGCCGGTGCTAACAGCGTTAGCAGAGGTGTCAAGAAGAAGTTCGTGGAGCCTGAGGATAATGGATTGACACCAGAGGAGGAAAGCAAAGTGCTGAAACCATGCGTGTACAAACTTAGATAGTCTTGTTCTACGATTGTGCAGATAGTTTGGAATGCTCGAATATCCATGATGGGCACAAAACAAATGCAACTGTCAAAGGGGTACTCTTTTGGTCAAAATGGTGCATCTATTTAGTCAGTCTATCAAGACCATAAAAGGCTCATGCGATCCTAGTTTTCTCCCAATGTAGACACCACTCTTGCCATATCCTCCTCGTTGTAGATACGGAATCCCTTCTCCTTCGTCACACTAGCCAATTGTACATTCTTGGCATCCAGTTTCTCTTCCATAACCTGCTTGAGGGTTTTCAGCACGAGGGTTTCCGCCTCAGCTAACGTCAAGGATCGATGGTATTCGTTTTGCAATTCGGCCTGGGCACCTTCGCTGCCAGAGCCTATGGCTTTGGCATCGTAGCGGTAGAACGTGCCAGAGGGCTCTGCGTGATATCTGAGCACGGTTAGTATATACGTCTCATTTCATCTCTTTTGGTGACTGTGACCTACAATTGTGGTCCATCTTCATCGTGTCCCGCAATGAGAAGCGCAACCCCAAAGGGTCTGCTCATCACGCTCTCTTCTCCATCTGCTCCCTCACCGAATCTTAGCGCAAGATCGCAAATCGCCTGTGTGCAGCTTTCCACTCGAAGGGGCTCTTTGTAGTGGAATTCGTGGTTCTGGCTTTCCACACGCGCATGTTCGACCATGGATCGTGCGTCAGCCTGGAGCCCTGACATAGCACATCCTATATGCCGGTCTATCTCAACGATCTTTTCGACGGAGGAAGTTTCGAGGAGGGTGGATGTAACTCGTTTCTCAACGCCTAATACTACGCCTTCTGACGTCGCTACCTGCAGAGATGTCAGTGAGCGGCCTCCTGCATTGTCGGTTGCCAGAACGTACACCAATTGCAGTTGAACCCAACTTAATGGCTTCGAGAGAGTACTCGACCTGGAAGAGACGGCCTTCCGGAGAGAATGTGCTAAAAGAGGTTTATAAGCTGACGCCGACGTCCATACGCCACCATATACTCACTTGATGCCACGATCTGCAGAAGTTGGTGGGTTAGCCAGACCTGAGAAGTGTTTTGGACCGTCTTACCATATTCAGACCGCGCGATAAACATGATGACGGTGGATCAGATGCAAAAATTAAGAGAGAATAGCTTAGGCGTATCTTCGTTGAAAACAAACTGGCAAAGTAAAGACCACTGGCGAGTAGATGGCTTGATGGGGATGTGTAGATGTTCTTGGGCGGGAGCTTGGAGCTCCAACTGCTCTCCTCGCCCATTGAACGCTACGCAAACGGGGACTGCCTATCAAAATGCGCTAAACTCAATTAGGGCCGACATAATCAATCAAGGGAAGCTTCAAAGTAACGCGTTATCGCACGACGACAGTTCCTCTCGGCCATTGTGCCCGACTCAAATCATAGTCTCTTTCTACCATTCTACCATGGCATCGCCTTCTAATGTGAGGACGCCGCTGATTCAGGGCCGTGGAGCTGGCCAATCTGGCGTCAGACCGCGTGTGGTCTCTTCGCACCATGTTAATGGTGCTAGTGCTTCGCGACATGAGCGCGCTGGATCGAAAGAAAACATGCCCACGAGAGGCGATGCTGCCACAGGACCGAGATCATCGCTGAGGGAAAGGGATTATAATGTGCCAAGCGAGATACGCACTGAGAGAACACATACGACAACCCGAGAGAAGGTCCAAGTGCGGACGAAGAAGCCTGTACGAGAGGCCGTGAGCACGGGAAACAGAGGGGACTATGACAGATCAAGATCGAAGACGGCTCCTCTCAGCCCTGTGGTGAAGGCGAAGGAGAAAGAAGTGCTTGAATGTTGGTCCAGTACACTGTTAAGATAAAGCCAGTTCACTTGCTAATGAAAAGATTCTTGTAGCCCCGTGGATTCCCAAGGTATCTCTCGTGCCTCATTCGGCCGCACCTCTTTCTTCCCGTGTTTCTGTGCCGCCTCTTTCGTCTTTAGCTCCTCAGAGACTACATCCGAAGCCGCTGAAAGAGCTTAACATGGATGCCCAAGAATCCGCGATTTTACAAGACCTTCTTTTTGTTTTCATGGGATACGAAGGGGAGTACATACATTTTGCAAACACATACAACCCCGAGCTGGAATCGGATCGATTAGTCGGGCCTTCTTACCAAATAGTACCTGGACTAGATCCCAGTCTTAGGGATCTAACCATGGGAATGTTGAAGATGGCAACCCATTACAGCGCCATGGAGGCATTTGTGGAAGTTCAAAGCAGAGCAGAGTTTGGTGCTGTGAATCATGCGCTGTGTGCAGCAATACGCAAACTACTGAAAGACTATCTCATTCTCAATTCTCAATTGGAAAGCCAGCTTCTCAACAACCCGAATTTTTCACTTCATGTGCTCCATCTCCATACAATGCCCACTGCGCAAAGCCTTTCTCAGCTGTACTCCTTTGGTCAGGAACTACTAAAAAAGAATTCACTTCTGGCGCAGGATCCAGATGAGTCAATTGATGATATCGACGATATTGACAATATTTTGGAGCAGCTCAGGGAAGGGGGGGACTTAGCCCCTGGAGGAATGTCTAGCAAGAGATTTTGCAAGGGAGGAAATGTTTTAGGACTCCTAACTCAGAGGTTAGCAACATTCTCTGGCGACCCAGCGACCAAAGTGCTGCTCCAAACTCTATTGCGAGAATCAAGCAAGCCGTATATGAGAATGCTCAACGAGTGGCTACACCACGGCGAAATCAAGGACCCTCATGCAGAATTCCTAATAAAGGAGCAAAAGGGGATCAAGCGCGACAAACTCGACGAGGATTATACTGATGAATATTGGGATAAACGGTATACTATCCGTGAAACTGAAGTTCCTCCGCAGCTGGAAACTGTCAAGGATAAAGTGTTACTGGCGGGCAAATACCTCAATGTTGTGAGGGAGTGCGGTGGTGTCGATATCGGCAAAGAGATGAAGAACGTACCTCAGACCTTTGACGATCCACGATTCCTTGAGAATGTAAACGGAGCATATACCTACGCAAATGCATCATTGTTGAACCTTCTTCTGACAAAGAATTCTCTCACTACTCGATTCCGGTCCCTCAAACACTACTTCTTTCTTGATCGATCGGACTTTTTCTCCTACTTTTTGGAACTCGGTGCTTCTGAGCTCCGGAAACCCGCCAAATCTGTCAACGAAGGGAAACTACAGTCTCTTTTAGACATTGTCCTCCGGCAACCGGGAAGTATTGCAGCGCAGGATCCATTTAAAGAGGACATCAAAGTTCGTATGAACCAGATGGGCCTTACAAAGTGGCTCATGCGCGTCGTGAGCGTGTCAGGAATAGACCAGGACAACCCCGAAGCGAATCATGAAAGGTATCAGACACCAGCAGCGCAGGCGGCAGACGATGATAAAGATATTATTGGATTCGATGCTCTTGAGCTTGACTACCTCGTTCCGTTTCCTCTTTCGCTTGTCATCAGCCGCAAAACAGTGCTTCGATACCAACTTGTTTTTCGGCATCTTTTATCCCTTCGCCACCTCGAGAATTTACTTGTCAACTGCTGGCAAGATCATACTAAGGTTGCTAGCTGGATGCACAAATCATCTGATAGAAGGATTGAACTATGGAAGAGGAGGGCCTGGACACTCCGGGCTAGGATGCTAGTGTTTATTCAGCAACTGTTATATTTCTGCACGACCGAGGTTATCGAGCCCAATTGGCAAATTCTCATGGACCGCGTCAACGGTGACGATGCTGAGAGTACCGAAGTCATGGTCAATGGGACCAAACAGGTTAACCGGACTGTAGATGAACTCATGCAGGACCATGTCGACTTTCTGGATACATGCTTAAAGGAATGCATGTTGACACAAGGAAAGCTTCTCAAAGTAAGTTGCCCAGGTTGTGGAATCGGGAGAATAACAGAGTTGACATGTACATCCAGGTCCATTCAAAACTCATGACTTGTTGCACGATGTTTACTTCCTGGACGGCATCTTCTCTCACACGAAGCCTTGCTGCTGCAGATCCTGACTTATCTGGAAACAATGCGAAGCAAAACACAGGGCTCGATTCTTCCAGATCATATGATCCTTCTCGTTTGGTAAAGATGGAGGAGACGCTAAAGCGATACGAAGACCATTTTGGCAGGCATCTCAGGATTTTGATGGACAGGTAAGACCACCCTATGGAGGACGGTGTGTTTTTGATAAAGCGGTAACCCGCTAACTTCTTAGCTTTAGTTTGAACTACTTTGCTGCCACTGAAAGTGTGGTTTTATTGAAGCTCGCTCATTCATTGAGTACGATAGTGAAAGAGGA
The DNA here is from genome assembly GCA_029850275.1 of Chrysosporium keratinophilum. NCBI lineage: Eukaryota > Fungi > Ascomycota > Eurotiomycetes > Onygenales > Onygenaceae > Chrysosporium > Chrysosporium keratinophilum. The sequence goes on from JARBIX010000012.1 coordinate 2,316,021, forward strand.
ATGAATCTCCTAGTAACCAAATCGAGTGCCAGTGCAGAAAATCGCGACTCTCCAGAGCCTAAAGTGCAGATAAATACGCCTCTACGAGAACCGTTTTGAAGCCTCAATTGGAATTCCGTGGCGTAGTCCGGCTGCAATCTCCTATGCATTACTAACCAACGACTGCGGAGTGGGCAGAGAGGTCTTGACAGCCCCAGGGCTTCACGATCTTATTCCGCCGGCATTGCCAGAAGCCAAATCAACACCGATGGATGGCTGAAGAGATCATACGGAAAGGTACCTTTATGGTGCATGCAGTCCCGGCTATGATTTCCCTTGTATGTGTACTGTTGTACTATACGTGTTACGTTTGATGACGGATGATAGATATAAGTTCAGAATACTCATGATTGAAAAGAAGAGACGCTATGTCACAGGATATCAACCGCTGCGCCGTTTATAGATGAACCACAAACCCAACAATCATACAATTGAACTCATGCTTTTTCTTCTCTTGACTTTTCCTTATTCTTGTGCTTTTTGGATCTCTTCTCCCCATCCGCAGTTTTGTCTGTGGATTCTTCCTCCTGACGCTTCCGTTTCTTTTTCTTCTTTTCACCAGTATCTTCTTTTGGTGGAACGAAATCTTTTTCCATCTCTTTCATCTTTTCTAGTCTCTTCTCCCTTTGTCGTTCCATGACATCTTCCTTTCTCGCCCGGTCCTTTGCCGCTTTGCTCAGGAAATATTCACCGCTCTCAATCTGCAAATCAACCTTGCTCTTCTCCTGCGGTGGCGGGAACGGAGTGTAGGTCTTCTTCGACTTGTCAGTGACCTTGAGTGGCTTCTTCCTCTTGCTTAATGTTCGTTTCTTGAAGTGAGGCAGGAACCTGTCCCAGCTTTCGCTTGCGAGTTGAGGGTCCTTGGCGAGTTCCCGCTTGATCATTAATTCTTTAATAAAATAAATCGGATGAATGTTGTTCATGCAGTCTTCCACAACTCGACGGATTTCTTTCAGACCCTTGAAAGGTCCCATCGCTGCAACGGTATTTCCTTGTACTAAGATGTAGGTTTCTGTAAGAAGTTCGAGCGCTTTCAAGGTAGAACCGTTCGGGCCTAGGATACGCTGGCGTCGCTTAACGAATCGCTCTTTATTGCGGACCAGATTCCGGATCTTGATAATGTCGCACGCTACTCCATCTTCGAGAATTTTAAGAGCCTGGTAAAAATTACCCAGAGGGTCAGTACGATGTCAGTCAAGGATAAACAGAGTCGGGACGAACCTGCGGAGCGGGAACACTTCTAGCAAGGAGCTTTATGAGATCTCGTGCCTTGAGAATGGCGGCTGGGTCATATGTCTTCCGGGTGGTTTTCACTGTCATGCTTCCCTCTACCAAGTCTAAAGTACAGGCAATTCCATGCTTTTCCAAGGCCCTGGTTATGATAGGCCATGTCTCCTTCAGATAGACCTCGCGATACTTTGGAAACAGACTGACAAAGGAAGATTCTTCGGCAAAAGTTCCACCGACATTATCGTCCGGCTTGAACTCGTCGATCTGCGCAGAGATTTGTTAGCACAGATAAAGGGGTAGAGCCGCAGAGATTGCTAAATTACTAACCTTCCATTTGTCTATATCATCTGTGTCCCATGGCTTGTCTTTCTTGTATGTAGAGGGCATTTTCACTGGCTAATGGCACAGCGCACTGCTTGGGCTTTCTGCGATGCTATCTTGAAGAATAATGTCAAGCGATTATTGTGCTGTGTCTTACCGCTTTACGCAAGTGCAATGATAACCGAGCCAAGAAGGAATAGCCGGTTTTTAGCGCGGAATCGGGCTAACAGTAAATCCAGCTAAGCGCCGCTTATTTCACTAAATGAGCCTCAACAATTCCGTACAAAGTAGAACTGAAGGAGCCCAAAGACAAGATTACGAAGCCGTTGGAATGCCTCTGGGAACCGTTGTGATGACGGTGCTTCTTTGGAACCTGAAATCTGCATATAATTACATATGGGGTAGTCTTCGAAACATTTCCAGCCCTAGATTTTGCCCTTGATCCCAACTTTGCCCAGACGATCGTACCAGCCAAGTGGAGATGACTAACAACGGGGAGCTTGACCCGGAGCCGTATCAAGTTGTGGTTATGTATCTGTCTCCTCGGAGGACTTCGTATGAGTGGGCTGAGGAGATCGAGCTTTGGGGAAGAACGTCCAATTATTAAGCACTTTGCTCTGATAGACTGGTACGCATGAGAACAAGCTCATTTCATCCTGCTCTGGTCGGAAAATAGTATGATGCATGAATTGTGCCACAACTTTTGAGCGGCACGCAGCACACAGCAGGACGTATAGTTATTGAGGAGACATGTATCAATCAAGGCTAGTATTCAAGGAGTTCGAGTACCAAGGGTCCTTACTGCCTCAAAAGCTAACTAAATGGCAGCGTGGAGTTCTCCACTCTCTGGCAACGTATCGAGGCTTGTGTCTGGAAAATCAGATCGGCCAATCTCGACTGAGCGTCCCCAGCTGCTGTGATTGCCAGGGCGCTACTTCGTATGTACTGTACTAAGGGACGGCCTGCAAGCAAGCTCCTGACAGATGACCAAGGCTTGATCAATACTGGACCTTTCTCAAAACGCGCTTTTTCCTTGGAGGAGAACGAAAAATTGTTGAAACCCAGGATTCATGAGTGAAGAATTTTGGCCTTGAGGATGTTGACGACGGCTGACTGATTTTTCTCAAATGACCTGCCATATTGCTTCGGGATGGCTTGATAATCAACCAAGCCCTTGAAGCAATTTGGAACTCGAAGTAGTTATGCGGTGCATGGAAAAGGGGCTTCCAGGTTTGCAGCAAACAGGTTGGATGTTGATCCCTGACTCCGCTCTTGCTCTGCAAACGAAAACGGGCCCAACGTCCCGTCTTGCAACCACCGCCCGTGGACAACCTCAACCGTCAACTTTCTATCATTCTATTTCTCAATTCCATCTCCAAAGACAACATTGGAGCTGATGACCTTCGCACGCACCAAGCGGTCTTTTGTCCATTTGCGTTTGAGCTGTTCTTGTGTCATCCCAAAGCTACACGGTATCGTGGATTCGTGAGGTCTCTGAAACCACGGACTCGGGACTGCACTGTTGCCGGATTGTTTCGTGTCAAGCAGTATTCGATATTTGAATCTGAAATCCCTATTAGGGTGATTGATGTGCGTGTTGATACTAAGCAAAGACGATGTCAGGCGCTTTAATTTCACTGAAAATGCAGGCAGTCACCAGAACCCAGCTAACTGACCAACGACGTCCTTTGTGGGCGACAATTATCCAACAATTATCGAGTTGACCCGCCCACAAGAAGACTTCGGCAATCATATTTGCTTAGTACATCAGGCTGACGCTCAAGTATTACCCCAGGGTCGCCATTACAAGAATATTCGCGAGATCAAAGCTGAATTGCCTTGAACCCTATCTTGTTTTTTGAACGAAAACATGGCCCAACGTTTGGCATCAACTCTCTATGAGGACGTACGCAGAGCGCGGGCATTTATGTTCTGTGCAATGAGTCGCACCGACTGTGATAGGGAGGTTGAAAAGACGCTGAAGGCCTAATGACGCATAACAAACATCCTTGTTCGAAAACTATTTTTTCAGGCTATACCCAGATGGACTTTTAAAACGAAAGCGAGTGTAATGAACCAGAAAGAGGGCTATGCGAAGCGAATCGCCAAAAACACGAAGCGCAATCTGCAGCAGCAACGAGGGAAATCGTCCCATCCTAAGGCTTCCGTCCAATGCATACATATCTGGGATGTCAGCGAGAACTTGTTCTCAATCATCAGTGAAAACATACAGTGGAACATATGCCCTTAAAGATGGATCGGTTGCTTCCTGTCTCGCACCGGAGACGAGCTCCTCGAAATCCTCACGGGACATGTGCAGTTTCTGCATAAACGGATATATCGCCAGGGAGCTCAGCCACCGACGGGTATTTTCTTGGTTCAATGTTCCTATTTCTTTCATTCTTGGGTCTTGTGAAGATGAGCGACTGGAACCGCAAAGCAAGATCCGGTATGGAGCTTACCAATGGGCCATCCGCTTAGGGGGAGTGGGATCATTCTCGATTCGACATCAACCAATCCCGCCGATGCCATCAAACTGTTTAATTTCATGCCGGCTCGGACGTCTTTCACTTCCTCCAAAGCTTTGATATATTTGCTACTCCATTTCCTTAGGGCGTGATTCTCTGTCAAGGCACCATTGTCGGATTGGATGTTGAAATATATTTCAACCATCTGAGCCCAGCCTCCGCGTTTGAGGGATCTGAGGTCGTCGGCACGTCAATGTGGTTAATTATGGTTTCGAAGGCTGCCCTCGCATGCGGCGTGCTCACCTGACGATGTCTCGAATATATCGTGGCCATCTCTGCTGATTTATTCCCGATGCAACCAATCTAGAGTGGACGAGGTTGAACTGGTTATAGCCGAAGGTGAACGGTCGATTGAGATCGTCAACCTGTTGGGAGTAGGCTCGTCAACACTTATCCACGAAGCAAATGGGAAATTGTCACGGAAGGAGAGTCCAGTCTATGGTGCTCGCTGATACGAGCAGGCCTTCGACGATGGGAATAAAGAAAAACGTGTGTGGGTTCATGACAGTGTGCTAGGTACCTGAAACCAAACATTTTCAGGAGTGTCGTCCGGTCCCATATGCGGTGAAATATCCACTGCTATGACCTTCTCGGCTCGAAGATCAGTCATTGGAAGATAAAAAAGATTCACCTCCGGGTTCTTACATCGCAGGATTCATACTGTTCTGCCACCTCCATCGCCCATCCGCCCGATCCATATCCGCAGTCTAGTACCTTTTTTAGACGCTCAATAGGAGGGAATATAAGGCGGTCGTCGAAAACTTTGCTAAGCACTCGGTGCTGAATGTCTAGCCGTTCGATTTCTGCCTAAACGAAGTTAGTTATCGCAGGAAGCACCGCAGGATGGGACATACATCGTCGATGGGGCCAAGATAGATATTGTTTTCGACTGCATATTTCTGGAATTCTCGGCCCTCGAAGGGCAACGTCTCGAGGAAAGAACCATCCAACTCGGCAGTTCCTGAGTAAGGATCGCTATTCAGGTTCCAGGAATATCAGTATCTTGAACCTCAGGCGATCAACTGGGAACGGGATGCGGTACGTCATTTTCCGCTTGGTTTTGTGAAAACCACCCTGTCAATGTGGCAATTATTCGCTTTGCAGGATGATATCTGGTGGACACTGTTTATTTTCCGAGCCTTGAGCTGTGGCGATGATCGTCCTCACAATACAAATTGCGATACAGAAACCGCAATGTTATGGCAATGCTGGTCGCCGCTTTTGCACGCGGGGACATTCATATAAAAAGGTCTAGAGAAAATGGATGCCCGACTTCCTATGGCGACTACAATTTTCTACCATTTAACAACCAGATTGCCCAAGGGAAGTCGAGAAAGCATCGACCACGCCGACTTGATTGACCTCAATATAGTTGGACCTCAGGCTGCCGGTTCCTTTTTATTCTGGAAACAACGGGAAATTTCTAGAATCATGTCACAGTTCACCATAAAACTCACAATTTCTGCGAGCGAATTTCCGAGATATCAAACTTCCGCGTCTTCCCACTGCATCAGCGCTTATAACTTGTGAAGCCCGTTTCCAGACTAATGATCTTAACTCGCTGCTCCAGGGTGACCTTAGGAGAGATCTCGCGGCAAGGGAAAATGCAGGTGGTGTTCAGTTAGACGTACTATGTATATCAGCACTGTCATCCGTTGAGGCACAAAACTCCTGGTTCTATGCCAACTGACAGCCCCAATTACTATGCACTGTCATGGGTCCAACATGTCTTTTCAGTGCACCTGACAACCTGGGTTGATATATTCCCAGGGTAGCCTCCTCTTAATGGAAAAATATTGACCAATCTTGCGCCACGGCCCGAGGGTTGAAGTCCTAACTTATTGTTGACAGACACGTTGGCATCTGTTTTGTACCAATCTAAAACCTTATCATTTTACGGTGTTGCCACACTCAACAAGGGAGAGGCGTTTCAACGATGGGCGTCTAGTGGCAACCTAAGATGTCGGCTCCCTTCGTCACTCCACGATGACCAAAAAGGTCAAGAAAAAAACGTCACCAATCAACCAACACACGGCAGTCCTGGCGCCCAAGTTCTCAGGGGGAGAAGGACTCACATAGCTAATTAGCTCAATGACATGTGGGCAGACACTCTCACCAATCCGGATTCTTACATCTCAGAGGCGGACTTTCAGGATTTCCTTCAGGGTGGAGGGCCATCAGTCTGCTATGTTGGACTAGAGTGAGGGATGCCTACCGACTAATTTCCAAATCCCGCAGGCATGTATTTGGGTGTACTCAGTATATGGGCAGAGAAGAAAGAAAGGCGGATTTTCTTCACCGCATTTCGAGCAATATAGCGAATGGCGAGGTCCTGATTCCTGGGTTGTGGAGGCTATGAGGTTGTTTATGCGAAATGCTGTACCATTCCGATACTACCAACGTCTCCTTCCATGAAGTGTGGAGACAAGGGCATGAAACCGCAACGCTGAATGGACCGTTCTCGACTCCGCTGCCCTCTTCGTTGAAGAAAATCGGGGTAATATTTCGAACGCCCAAGAGCCCAAATTCATTCTTCCTGTACAGTACTTGCTCTGGATCGCCAAATACCACCAGCACCCTAGGCTCACTCTACAATTGGCGAATGGCAGCCATATTCCGGACGCATTCTGTCATTTTCGGGCCAGCCGTGTTGTCGGGTCACGAATCCTTATTTTCCTGAAGAACACCCAGATAAGGAACGGGATGATCCAACCCAGGACCGCGGTTCCAGCCTTAAAAAGGCCCGTCTTCTACGAGACGACACTTGGAAGAGGCAACTTTCGAACTTTATCAAACACAGAGACACTCTAGAAAATTTGATGATAGCAACGGAGTTGAAAGAAAACGGACATTCCATGTTCTTTTTCAACGTTGTAAGTTAACGGACGCATCGCCACCATAACTAATTACCACAGTATCCGTCACACCGGAAAGGGAGACGCGAATAGTTGGTCAAAGTGGCCACTATATATATGAAGCAGTGCATTTCACCTCATTTACACCATTTTGTTTCTGATCCACGTATGGAGTTATTCCGAACATTTCCACGACTACCGTTAGAAGCTCTTGTTGCCACAGACTCCCGAGCTACTACGTAGGAAGTTACGCTTGCAACGGCTCTGGTGAACGGAGGTTTTCGGAAACCCTTCATTTTGAAACACCATCGCTCGATCTACTCGCGCCCGCGCCCATAAGAAAAGGAATGTCGAATCGGAGTATAACCGGGTTAGGATGCGCGATCGCATTTCGTGCGTGTACACACATACACAGATGCACTCCAGGCTTTTGGCTGAATGGCATGCATGATTCCTGGCTACTATGTATGTAGCTATGCCAACCGACCACGATTCTACGCAGCGTTGATAAAATCAACGACAAAGCGAACCGCCACTAAGCCGGCACAGCGAGTAACTAACTATTCAATGGAGCGTCTCCAGGTTTCTTGTGCACCAAACTATACGTTCATCATTGCGGCCTGCTTTGGTCAACGTTGCTTTTAGCTACGTGACGCAACGGCCTGTTATGAAACCGGATATTGTACAGTACATGTGTGTACAGGTACAACTTGCAGAGTATCGCAGATGTGACGTGTAGTGCCCAAGGTGTGCCCGCATGGGTAGCTTGTATATGGAGCTTCCAACCGCCGGAATCCGGGAACATCTTGGTTGAAGTTGTGCAGGCATTTATTTACTTCAATAGTAAATTATAGAGGAAGCTATGGATGATGCACAGCTTAAGGAACTGTCCATTGGAAGGCTGGCTCATATCGCTACCAACTTGTTGTCATAACGAACCGTGCTACTACGGAGTACGTTGATGTCAGTTGTCGCAGGGTTGGTCTCAATAGTACTCTTGGGGTTGGTGAACTGACGCGGTTTCAAAGGCGCTGACCACTCTGAATTTCAGGTTTAGGTCCCAAAAAGATGACGAAGAAAACAGGGTAGAGCCCTCAATGATCATTATCGGATACATTTCTAAACACATGGCGACTGCCTTTGATAAAAGTACATGAGAATCTAGGGATGCTCGGTAATTAATTTTTTTATTTTAAACCCGAAAATCTCCATGAAATTTGTGGCAAAGAAGCGTAGGTTGCGCTGAAGAAGCGGGTGGACAAAAATCATCTATTGTGCCTTCTTCCCACTTTGGCGCTCTGCCTTGCGCAGCGCACGTCGCCGGATGGATGCGTGCATAGACTTGTTTATTCCAAGAACTGTTTGGCTCATTGCACCAAAGAGAGAAATGATTGCCCAAGCCATAATTCCATGAGTCCAGTACGGCACAGAGGTGTTAGCGTATGAGGACAAACCTCCGCCGCGACCCAAGTGGTTGAGCGCAGATCGAACGAAACTCTTCGGGTTTGGGATTGTCATTGAAGGTTTGCGAACCTTGGACATGGCGGACGTGACGAGATAGCTGACGACGAGCTGCACATGGACGTTGTGCGGCTCAAGTTCAGAGGCCAGAGCGGTGGACCATTGCTGGAGGAACGCTTTGCTGCCGGAGTACGTGGCGAGGAGAGGGGTGGGCAAGAGACCACCGAAAGAGCCCATTGTCAGGATTAATCCACGTTTTCGCTGCACCATTCCAGGAGCAACGAGCTGGGTGACGCGCAGGGTGCCGAGGCAGTTGATTGCGATGATATCTTTCATCTCCTGTTCTGGGGTTTGGACGAAAGGCACAGGTATGCTATGGCTGAGTCCAACGTTGTTGACCAGGATGGAGATGTCCAAGTCTTTGATGGTGTCCTTGAGCTTCTCGTAGTCTTCGTCGTTGTTTTTCGAGAAGTCCATCGAGACTGTCTTCGTGGTGATCTCGGGATTGGCGGAGGTGATTTCAGTAGCTACGGCGGAGAGCTTCGATTGGGACCTCGATACGAGGATGATGTTATAGCCTTTGCGAGCGATTTGCAAGGCATACTCTCTGCCGATGCCATCGGAGCCACCGGTAACGAGAGCCCAGCTTCCTTTTGGGCCATATGTGCTTAACTGTATTGAAGAAAACGTTAGCACATTGTGATAATACTCTCCGCAATTCCGCTGAGGGATGGCACATGGGGAAGCTCTCATACGGATTTTCCTGGGAGTATAAAAAGGCTGAACAGGGCTCGAAAGAAGCTCAAGGCCTTGCTCAGAAGGAAGAGTCCACCAGTAGCGAAGACAAAAGCCGCCGCAATTGTTTGGCAAGATGTAATGTCAAGCTGCAGGCCATTGGGGAGGCCATAGAGGCTGCACCCCTTGATTGATATGTGAGACATGGCGACAGTATTGGGATGGTCGTCTTGTCGAGGGGTTGAGATGGATGATTTGAGGTGAAAGCGGGAAGGTTGAGCTTCAACGCTAAAAATGTTTTTGGAACCTCAACAGGCCGAGCTCCAGAGCGAACCGGCCGTCGTGCACAAACAAATCAGTTCAAACTTCAACCTCACCCAGGGATCGTCCAAAGCCAAACAAAACAATCGCATCACGAATCAAGTATCAAGTATCAACGGTTCTATCAATTGAGAGTGGTTGAAGTTCTGCTCTATCAGTTCCTCCCAGTCGAATTTGAATCAACTCTACAATGTCTCTCTTAGCCTATCTCCCCCAGCATGAGGGATATCTCCCAAAATGGCTCCTCTTCGTACGTGCAACCCCCGACTCCCAGCGTCACCGTCAAGAGTCACCCAATCCTAACTATTTGATAATAGGTCTCCGTCGTCTCAACTCTCAACACGCTTCAAGCCTACATTAGCCCAGCCTACACCGGCCAACTCTACTCCCAGACCCCCGTTACCAACTTGTCCTCGCGCAAATTCGGTACCTGGACCTTCTTATCCTCCGTTGTCCGGTGTTACGCCGCGTATTACGTTTCCGACCAGCACGTGTATGACCTCGCGATGTGGACGTATGCGATTGCCTTGACACATTTTGTGAGTGAGTGGTTGGTGTTTGGCAGTGCGAAGGCAAAGGGCCGCTTTTTAAGCCCCTTGGTGGTTGCAAGCGCCAGCTTTGCGTGGATGTTTACACAGAGAGGATGGTATGTGAAGTGATTCAACACTAGCTGGAAACGTGGAAAGGATGGCCGCAGGAGGGGAAAATGCGGTGGTAAAGATCAACTTTCACAGTCGTGATTGTTGAAATCGAGAAATCCTCTCTGGAACCTTACAATGGAAATTTGTGATATACTCCCACAAGTTTGCATGCGTTCGCTGCATCGAAGCTTTCTAATGAGCGTGTCTACAGCGAATGCAACTCTATGTGATGAATTGGCACCTTTAGATACCACTTTGGATATGCAAACGTTCGTGTTTTAGTGAGAAGCCCCATCTATTAGCCTGCGGTACAACTCGCCTCCGCAAGCTCTTAGCCTCGCCGCCGCTTGCTCTGGGGTGATGTCGCGCTGAGGTTCAGCTAATAGCTCGTAGCTACGTTTCCTGTTAGCATGACACGACACGGGGATTCTGTCCCAAGCATTTCATGAACTCACCCAACCAGAAATTTCCTTACTGTTGCGCTTCTCAGCAACGGTGGATAGAAATGGATATGCAAATGAGATGCTTCTATCTCCTCGTCTGTCCCGTCGAGCGGAGCTTGGTGTACGCCCATGCTATACGGGAAATGCGTCTCGAAAAGATTGTCGTACCTCCTAGTGATATCCGCAATAGCTTCTGCCAGCTGCACTGTTTCGTTTGCCGTCAGATCCGCAAGTGATCGCTTATGCCTTTTGCTAATGATCATTGTTTCAAAGGGCCATATTGCCCACCAGGGGCATAGTGCCAGAAATGCGTCATTCTCAAATACTATTCTTACTTGCTTCTCCTTTTCAAGCAACACATAATCCTCGAGCATGTGCCTGCCTGACCTTTCTCGACGATATTTCCTCAGTTGCTCCAACTCCTGCTCAGGCTCCTCAGGTAGCGAGCTGGTGGTCCATATTTGGCCGTGAGGATGCGGATTGGAGCATCCCATGGTAGCCCCTTTGTTTTCGAATATTTGCATATATCGATATTGCTGCTTTGGCCTCACAATATGCAACGCCACAGAGTCGGGCGAAGTAATATTGTCCCCTTTAGGTAGAAGGGGCGAGTGGGGAGGGAGGTGGCTAATATAAATATCGGCCCAAGCATTGATGATAGGAACTATCTCGCTTGGTGATAGATCGGCTAATGTGAGGTTATGGCTTGCGGAGAAGGCGAGTACGTAGCATTTTCCTGTTACGGGCTCTGCTTGAAGAAAAGCAGAAGCAAGATCTAGACCTCGCAATCGTCAACTCCATGTATGCTCACGACCTTCCCAGGGTTTTATATCCAGTAACCCACCATTGTTATCAGTTTCCGGTTGGTAATCAGCCTGCTCCTCTTTCACCGCACTAAAGTCATTCACGAAGACGAACGTCTTGGTATATTGAGGGTTTTCAACTCCCTGTGCCCGTTTGTTGCCAGGGCATAGGTAACAGGCCGGGTCATACGAGGGCAGGGATGTCTTGGACGGCGATTCCTGCTGGCCCCTAGCAAATCATGGCATGAGCATCATTTCCTAAATCAATTTTATATTAAGATCTCACGCACTGCCAAGGTCTTTTGGTCCGATGGGGGGAGACCAGAACATGTGTTCCTCGAAGAATGTTGTATCTCCGGTGGGAGATGTCATCGAGCACAGAGTCTGCCATGACGAGCTGAAGGTTTTTTGCGCCTTTCAGATGTAGCTCAGGTAGTAGTGGACGGAAAAGGAAAGCAATTGTATGTACCTGAAAAAGTCGATGAATGCGACGCTGAGCAGTGCTGCCCTACCACGGGAAGCCCCGCCAAGTGCCTCATTGCTACGACGTCACCATTGTGTATCAAGCTGTGAAGCACTGCAGCCCTACGAAAGGCCTGGCAGCATCACAATGGGAATATGTAACGCAGAAAGCTGTGTAGGTTGCTGCTAATCGTGATCATGGCTTCGCGATCACCACCGTCAAGCATCACTGGCACCTCCAAAGCTCTATTCCAGAAGCTTGAGAATGGGTTTATGGAGCAGTTTGCGGTGAGAAAAGAAGCAAACATCGCGTCACGTTGTGCATGTTCCATCTGCCACCTGCCACCGCCGTGGATGAGACGAGTTCTGTTGAACACGCGCAAGCGTACTCAACCTTTGAGGACCGTACTCTGTCTTCTGTCATTGAAAATCTGAGCACCTCTATAGTAAGAAAGAGTCACACTGTCCGTGGTGCACAGCGCTCCGTTCTATTGAAACACTCACCAGCAACCGTTTTGTACCCCGAGAAAACGCCCAGAGATTTTGACATCCGAGAGCCGCTGCAGCTTCAGCAACCCGCGGGACCTCACCTCCAACGCGACACACGACAAACGACCGCCTTTCCTAGCAACGGTCATTCGTTATAGTTGCTCTTTAAAGGTGCTGCTGGATACTCTCAGGCTCTAATACATTGACAGTGAGATAACATCTCCAGCCTCTGCCCATCAGTGGGTTCATTTTCACTTGAGAAGTTGAGAATGGGACCAGCTCTTGGTACATTCCATTTGCCCCCTTGGCTTAGCCGGGGTTTTACTATCATGGAGATTCAAGCCGACGCGCTGACGAGCCGAACGGGCTCTCCATTTGCAATCAACGCTACACGTGTGGATGCCGCTCTGCCGTGCAATTTCCAACCCCCGCAAAATCGTTTTCACGGTGATATCACCGCCAACTGTTTTGATTCAGCATGTCAAAACGGCTATTTCTGGTGAGAAGCTCTTATACAGTAGTGAGACTCGATAGAGAGCTCACAGGACAGTGTCTGCGCACGCCCAATAAAACAAACACTGTAGCAACCCGGAGCTTTGCGATCGGTACTTTGGAATCTGAATGTGGGTCTGGATGGGAGAAGCTATGACGACCTAAGTATGGACGTTATGTCCAGCTTTTCAAGGACATGCGGAGGAGTGCCTGCACATGCCTCTTTCTCCGTACTTTACTCGTATTTTGGGAACTGGGCCCGCAATTCTACCTTGCTCGACAGGGGAAATGCGTTGTATTCAAACCATGATGGAAATCGAGGTATGTACTCCATGCTGGCTGAGCTAGCAATAACCCACGAGGTGCACAAAGTCCTATAGTTCAAGCACCGGCGAGTTAAGGCCTTTGTTGGGAATTCATTTAAAGGTTCGAAATAGCCTCGCCGTGGACTCGTGGACGCGCAGACTTCATCGGGCCTTAATAAATATGCAGTACTGCACGCTGTCCCTGCTGGCCCTGTCAGCTACCACAGCTTTCGCGGCCTACGATGGAAACCTCAATTACCGGAGCCCTTCGCTCAACCACCCGGACCTGGGAATCTCGTTGAACAAGGTCGTGAAAAGATCTAACCCCGCCGCTTCGTTTGATCCGAGCAAGCTAAATTTCACCCATGGTGTCGCTTCTGGTGATCCATATGCGAATTCGGTCATTCTCTGGACGCGATGCTCGCCAACATTGGACGATGTGAAGGACAACGGACCCGTCACCGGCTCAAGCCCACTATACAATCCAGTGCCCATTCACAACTCCGGTGATGAGTACGAGCCAATATCACAGGCGCCAGTGTGTGTTGAGTATAAGGTGGCCAAGGACAAGGACATGAAGCAGGTGGTTGACAGAGGGAGGGTCTTTACTGGTTCTGATGTTGATTACACAGTTAAGGTATTTTCTGCCCATTAAGCGCTGCGTGAGAGGTGCATTAACGAAAGAAAACAGGTGGAAGCAACTCGTCTGAAGCCGTTCACCACATACTACTACCAATTCTCCGTTTGCGACTGCGATAAAAAGAGTCCCATCGGCCGCACCAAAACACTTCCAGGACCTTCCCAGATGGTCGACGAGGTGAAGTTGGCGGTGTACTCTTGCAACAATTATCGTACGAAGCTTCATGTGATATATTTTGAATGTGAAAACTTGCTAAAGGATTTCTATAGCTTCCGGTTTTTTCAATGCCTACGGAAACGTTGTTCGAAAAGACTCCGTTGACTACGTCATCCATCTTGGGTAAGGGAGGTTCTCTTGTCGAAAGTACCAAGAGCTGGTCTGTCTGACTGTTTCGACTTTGTTGCAGTGATTATATCTATGAATTTCCCGATGGATTATAGTGAGTCAAAAACTGGCCATTAAGCAAGAAGTGGATGCTAACTCTCAACAGCGGATCGGGTAAAGGCATCGGACGTGTACCCCAGCCAGACCGCACTACCTATACCCTCTATGACTATCGGAGACGTATTGCAACCCACCGGACCGATCTTGATCTTGTTGCCAATCACCAAAATTTCCCCTGGATTCCGACTTGGGACGACCATGGTATGTAAGACGCTCCCAGTCTGGGTTGTGCATGCTAACCGCAAGCACTCAACAGAGGTGGGGGACAACAGCTATCGTGATGGCTCCTCTTGGCTGAGTAACATTGAAGCCTCATTCTTGGTGTCTGGTGGCGTATCCGTGGATCAAAGGAAGATGAATGCAGTACGTGCGTACTTTGAATGGATGCCAATTAGGTAATCAACTCCTCCCACTGGAGCGTTACTATCACAGAACATGCAGTTGGAATCTAATATTCTTTACAGGCAGGTGGATATGGATGACAACCTTCGCATTTGGAGAAATTTCCAAATCGGATCACTGGTTGATCTCCTTGTGCTCGACACCAGACACTACGATCGCTCGATCACTGATTTATACATCAATCACGGCTATGTCAAGAAGTTAAAGAACGATGCCAGTCGCAGTCTGATGGGCTCTCGACAAGAAAACTGGTTCTACCGCAATCTGAAAGAATCCTCTCAGCGTGGTGCCAAATGGCGCCTTGTCGGCAGCCAAATAAGTAAGATACCACTGATTTCCCGCTTCAAGTATGCTGTTAACGAGTATGTTAGTTTTCTCGCACATCAATCAGGCATCTGGCATCTTGGAAGACTACAACTTGGATGCTTGGGATGGCTATCAAGCAAACCGCAACCGCACTTTTGAGACTCTCTACGAAAACAACATCAACAACATCATCATGATCGCAGGAGACTCTCACGCGAACTGGGTCAGCGACGTGGTCTGGCTCGATCATGGAGAATATAATGAAAAGAGTGGACTGGGTGCCATTGGCGTTGAATTTGCTGGAACTGCCGTCACCTCCCCGGGCCCTCTCGGGGCAAATGGCAAGATCCCAGCGTCGGTCAAGAAATCCAGGGCCCTGGTAGAGAAGAACAGCGTCCTTCAGTGGTCAGAGATGTATTATCGCGGGTATTTCGAGTTGCACATCACCCCCGAAGATGTGCAAGCCAAGTTCTACGGCACGCCCAAGATCCGGCAGCGTGATTTTAGCGAGGTGTCTCTGGCGAATTTTACGGTCAAGGATGGTGCTAACCGGCTTGACCGCGGAACGTTGGGTGTCGTTGGGGGAGGTGTGGTGGAGAATGGATGGGTTAAGGGCGGGAAGACGGAGCGGACTGATATCGCGAAGAACACGGAGACTGGGGAATGGGTCAAGATTTAAATGAAGGGCCTCACTTTAATATGATTTAATACTAATAAGAGTACTCCATAAGGATTGAATGTACGGAGTATCACTCATGACAATAATGTTAGGGACGCGAGCTTTGAAAGCTGGGACCACGCACTGTTGTGCAACTAGTTTTTTATAGTTGGTCGGTTCTTAAATCCCCCTCCCCCAGATTTTCCCACGGTTACTATATACAGGGGAGGGAGGCATTGCTGCAGAAAGCATAGCTAGCCACACGAAACACCCTACTGTAGCTTTTTTTGACTTACGATATGCAGGAGAACTCCCCTGCTAACTTACGGAATGCCGTGTCTGCAGTTTACATATTTACCATGGCCCAGCGTCCTGAATCTGCTCTGAATGCATTATGGTCCCCTGGCAACTTCTCCTGAGGCTCCTGGGAGAACTGTCTGAACGACAGCAGTTCCAAGATTTGCAGAAAGATACGTAACTACATATCAACAGGTGACGATCGAGTCGAAAACCGATAAGGATCGCGGATGCAGTACTAAAGAGTGATATGTAATAGCAATTGGTAATTCAGCCGGATTGACAACCCCTCGCAACAGGTTCCTATTCGACAGTCAACCATCCTTTTTTTTTTAAGGTTGCTCGTACAGTGGCAGGGTTTAGTGATGTAAATGGGCGGTAAGTCCTCTCCGTAAGTCCTCGTTTATCTCTCATGTTGTTTGTTTTTTGTTGTTGTCCAGATAAGACCCGGCTTTGCAGCGTTCCCTGCCAGGCCATGCGAGCTTCATCCCAGCACCAGCACGCACGCCCACACGGACGGGCGCATTTCGGGGTTTCACGCAGGACCATTTCGCACATTTAAGCCTTATGTATGTACTGTACATACGTACTATAGATGCATATTCATACTACAAAAAGGATTCTGAGCATTATTGAACTCTGTTTTTTCTCGATGGTTTTGGCGGTTGGGGATCTCTGAGTGGCTTCATGTAAAGGTAGGGACGTGTACCGCGCAAAGGGTTGCCAGCACGGCAGACAGGGGGGAGGGAAGGGGGCGGCGCTATAGGCCTGGAAAGAAGAAACAGAGTGTTGATATGAACCCGGGCTATTGGTTACTGGCGTTTGAAGCGGCGGTGGTCCGTAGCCTCGTGGATATGCTCTGTGGCTAGCAGGGGGACGCCAAAGGACAGGTTGCGGCTGAGCCAAAATTGACCGCCACATGAGGTTTGCTGGCTCTGTTGAAATTTGGCTGTTCTGAGCTTGTGAGGTCTCAGATGGAAGACAGTGAATTTGGCACACCCCGGGCAATGGGAAATGTGCATCCAGACTGACGTATATGTACGACTGCAGCAGTCATCCTGGGCCCTGGGAGAATAATAATAGCCCACCACCACCTATCATGTCCTTCCTTTCGTTCTGTATGTTGATACAGAGATGGGGAGGGGTGAAGGAAATGCCAGCTGAGAGTCTGGCACCCCGCCAGCAAGTCACCAGCATAAACCCTGTCTAAGCTTCGAAGTGTGACCTGGACGAAATCGATCGATCTCTCTGGATGAACTCGGCTTCTCAAAACCAACAAGAGGTCTCACGAGTGAACCCAGGCGGTGCGAAGAAGTTCGATTATTGCCATGCTATCATCGACTATCGAGATACTAACGTCCCTACGGCAGATGCTAACTCAATTCTCCGTAGCCCAAATACGTAAACTTGGGGGTGGCCAAAAAGGTTCCTGGGGTCTCCGGATCGATGGCAAACCAGCTACAGTCCGCATGCGCAGTAACTGCTGCATGTAGTTAGCTGAGAGGCTAATAGCTTGCTGCCGCAGTTATCAGTAGAGCACTGGAGTGACAGGATGTTTCGTATCTCCATCGTTGACTTCAGGGTTGAAAAACGTGGACTGGATCGTTTGGCTCTCGTGGCACAATCGCATGGCACGATTATTGACTGACTATTGCATCGCATAGCGCAATTTGGCCTCTATTTTCGAGTTAGATAGCAGATAGTGAGTGAACTAGTTAGTGGACTCTTTTGTGCTGCGAATATTTCTTTTCTGCAGCGCTTGTTCGTCGGTCACATTCCTTGCCTTTGCTCCGAGGTCGTTAGCTTTTGCAGTTCCGCAGCCGTAGCTTGACAAAGCCTCTGTGAAGTTACCACAAACAGATGGACCGGTCTGGATTTCGGGTTGGCTGCCTTGGGAATTCTTCCACCGTCGAGCAAAGAAGCTCAATCAACCCAGTCAGACTTTGAGAGAATCTTTCTTTTGCCCGCATCGTTCCGTACGGCGTAGACTTTTCTGCGAAGAGCAGGACGATCAGAGAGAGAGAGAGAGAGAGAGAAACAGCGACAGAGACCGATCATCGCGATATCGTCAACCGTGTCGTCCATCAACGCGAAGCACAGGGCAGAGATTGTGAGATGCCAGGCTATTAATAGTCCGTTTTTCCTCTTCTTTCATGCACATCTCGTATTTGCCGCATGTTGAATGGAGTAACAGACAGAGCTCGGCCCCATCTGGTGCTTTTCTTCCTCGTTGCCGTCTTTTTCTTCTCGCGTGGTCAGTCGTCACGTTTCCCGCCTTACAAGACGGAGCCAGGAGCAGTGCTAAGTGGCAGTACTTGGATGATTTGCGACTGGCCTTGTACTTAGCACTGTGGTGATCTCGCTGATCTTCCTTTTATGCCCACATAGTTTAAATTCCTTATTTTTTTTTTGCGCCTTTCCGTGCCAGAGCGGGCGGGCTGTTTGTTGAAACCATCCACACGCAACTCCCGGGGCAGACAAGCTGTGCCCGTCGTTATCTCCACGTCCCTCGCAGAATCGCTTTTTCGGCTCTTTTTCAGGGCCATCCATATTCGCGCTGGTTTTGCTTTTTTGCTTGAATTTCCCTCTTCCATGCGTCCAGTTTCTTTTACATATTAACAGATATTTGCTTTTTCTACCCTCTGCTTTCTTTTGATTCAGGAGTCTCTTGGATTTTCGTCACCTTTTTTGCCTCCCCCTGTATCTACGCATTGCTGTTATCATCATTCATATGCCTCCTCCCTCCGTAAAAACGCTCTTCTGAATATGTATGCTTGCTCACTTGCGTACATGCTCTTGAGGGACCATTCCTTCTTATCTATGCTCCTACTCTACTACATTGCATTCCCCACAATATCTGCGCTGCTATATATATGAGCACATTCCCCAGCCATTGCAGAACGAGACAGCTGTTTCGGGAAATGCAGAGAAGCTCGTCAATTGCTTTTGCTCTTCGTATCTGCCTCGCTGTCAACCCCTGGACGCTGACATCCCCGTTCTCTTGATTTGCTTGACTAGATACCGCATTTGGCTCGTACCGGTTTCTGCAGGACGGTATATATAGCTAGCGGGAGGGTTCGTCCGGCATTCCCACGTTATCTGCTCGGGGAACACGAATGCTTGTCTAGTATACTGACTCGGCTGGCTTGTGCGTCGAGCTACTCCTGCCAGGCCTTCTTGCTTCCCGCAGCCCTCGCTTCTTTCTACGATTACATCGAGGCCGGTTTCTGTCAAGAATGGGAAAGAAAAGTTGAAGACGGGACCGCCTTCTGCCAGAATTCTTCTACTGTCTGGCCGCTGTTGACATCCTCTACACCACCCGGGCGCGCCTTGAGTGACGTGCTCTCACATCTACCTTTTTTTCTCAGATCCAACCCTCATATCTGCTCAGTTGTAGTGTGCGGTGTTGAAGTGACTTAGTCGAAAATGACATCACCCTCCGGGACCGAGGCAGCGGAGCCGCATCCTTCTGCCGCAACGTCCGCCCTCGACGAGACATCAACCGCGCCATCAGGGTCGGCAAAGGTGAAGGGTCCAAGGAAGAGAACCAAGACTGGCTGTTTGAGTGGGTGTCCCTGTTCCTCTTCTCCTCTAGGAGTTCGCTGACCTTGTCCTTTAGCATGTCGAAAACGCCGGATAAAGTGCGGAGAGGAAAAGCCACGGTGCAATAATTGCATCAAGTCGAAACGAGACTGCGAAGGCTACGGTCAGCGTGTTGTCTTTCGACCTCCAGTCGGACCAATTCCTCATCTAGATCCAATCACTCCAGCCCAAAGCTTGCCCGGGGCTGGTCACACGTTCCTTAACCGTCAATTCGTGCAGGGCTTCCACCATGGAGAACCAGCAGGAGCACGACCCTTCCTACCACTCGCACCTCGACCATCACCTTACGGGCATATCGCTGACGCCTTTGCGAGACATGAGTTTGCACACCCGTCCGTGGGTTCGCAGCCTATTCCGGAAGGCGGACACTACTCTTGGGAAGCCATTCAGTATACTCAGCCAGCGCAGTCAGCAATCCATAACCTTTCCCAAGGTGGACAGGACTCACCGATATATCATCCGAATCACCATCCCGGAGCGGGCTACGATCACCCTGCGGCATTACAGCCAACGGATAATTACCAGTTCCATCAACCTCAAGCGGTCCAACATTCACAGTTCTCCTCATCCTTCTATGTAAGCCTGCTCTTTGACTTCCCAGAGCGTTGGTAAACGGATGCTAACAACATTAGGTGGACAATGCGTCATTATCGGTTAACGAATCTGGACAATGTATGAGTAATAATTCCCTGTTTAGTAAACTATAGCTCGCTAAATCTCCTCCAGATAGTCGTCATTATATTCCACCGGAACCAGGTGCAGTCTTTGATCTAAACCGTGAACCCCCACAACATGTGGCTGCAGCGGAGCCAGAGATGGATACAGACGAAAGTGATGGTTATTATGATGTCGAGACAGACGAAGAAATGGAAGGTGAAGAGACAAAATTCAGCTCCATGCCCTATGGACACTCAACGAAAATGGTACCCTACCAGATGATGTCAAGGGCCGGCCAATATTCTGCTTTCGCCAACTTTGAGAATATCCTCGCGACGTATCGTCCCTCTCCACTTACATCTCCTCTACTCGATCCGCACGCCTCGCAAATATTCCAACATTTTTTGACGGTCGTAGGACCGGCAGTATCCATATTTGAGAGACATCCTTTTACACCTTCCGTGTCAATGTCCGCTGGTTCTTTACCTCCTGAGCAGCAAAGTTTATGGGCGCACACGCTTCCGACTATGGCACTACAACATCCAGGGCTCCTACAAGCAATGCTGGCCTTTAGCAGTCTGAATATTGCAAGCATGACCAATCAACCTCTCACAACCTGTTTTCGTCACTACCACTATGCTTTACGAAAGGTCGGCAAGGCAGTCGGGCTACCCAACCGCCGAAAGCAGATACCAACTTTGGCCGCTACGCTTCTGCTCGGGTATTTCGAGGTCATGGCCGCCGAACACACCAAGTGGAACAGCCATTTGGCCGGTGCCATGCATCTGATCCGAGAGACCGATTTTGCGGCAATAACCCGTGATATTCGAGCCATGCGGACCAGAGCAAGGATGGAACAGTGGCAGCCGCAATCCCAGGATCCGTGGATGGGGCCCACGGCGCCATATTTGGGGAGCCTTTTCGAGAACGATATATTCGCGCCACATGAATCTGATATCGATACAACTCTTATCAACACATTGACGGGACGGGTGATTAACTACGACGAGTTTGGCCAGGTTTCTGACAATCCTTCAAAGAAGCCAAAGCGTGAGTTAACGGCCAAAGATGTTGACGACTATAGAGTGCGATGCGATCTATACTGGTGGTACTCTAAGCAGGATGTATTCCATAGCGTAATAAGTGGACACGCACTTCTGTATGTTGCCCAAGAGCAGTCACAGGGATTTTGAAGCTAATCTGGAGATAGGCTACCGTACGAACGATGGGGCGGATGCCCGCCGAGAGCCGGTGTAGGTAAACTCGATGCTGCCTACGGGTCCATGGACCACTTGATCCTACTCCTTGCTAGGATTGCCACTTTTGCTTTCAAAGATAGAAAACGGAAACTTAAGGTCATCGAAACCAACGGTGGAGAATGGCGTCCACCGCCGAACTTTTTTCCGCCAGGAATGGGAGGCCCCCCTGGGCCACATCCTCATAAGGGACCTCCGCCAGGTTTCCCTCAAACTCCCACAGGGCCGGCAAGGAGACCACCACCCAACATGACCAAGCGCGAGAATAGCCCTCCTATGTATGGAATGGTTCCACCTCCTGGTCCGATCCGACTCCCGTCCGCCTTTGGAAACGTCTATCCTTCGCCGCCATCCCCAAGCGGGTCTGAGGATAGCGTAGATCTGGACTCCAAAACGGCAGATGCCGAAGCCGAATGGCGTGATATTGTCCACGCATGCGACGAATTTGAGAGGGCATTGAGTACCCCCGGATTTGTCCCCCTACCACCAGACGGCGCACCATTCATCGCAAGTCCGTTTGGCCCAGCGTTACAATATCGCACACACGTCGTAGCCTGCATCTGGGCGTTCTACTACACTGCACGAATTATCATCGAAAGAGCCCATCCGGCCATGCCCCCCGCAGCCATGGTCGCTGCCGGTGTCGCAGCACCGCGTACCGCACAGTACGCACAGCTCATCGGTCGTGTAGCTGCCGGCGTGCACCATACCCACCAACAATTTGGCATAGACAACATGGCCAGCCTCAACCCCACCACCGTCGGCGTGCTCAGCGAACTCATGCTCCCCTTATTCTTTTCGGGAGTGCAATACGTCGACCCGGCACAGCGCGAATGGACCATTGCCAAACTACGCGACATTGCACGCGTAACTGGTGGCACGTCGCCCACGGCGGTGGCAGCGGGCTGTGAGACGTCGTGGGTCAAAGCATTTGAGATTGGCAGAGGACCACCGTATCAACGGAAGGTGATTCCTTCGCAGCCGAACCGGCAGGGTAATATTTCCGAAACGTGTGAAGATCGGAGATTTGTGACTGTGCCTGAGGGGGCGAAACTGTCGTTTGCGATGGGTTTGTTGTCGCTGGGTGAAAATCTAGATAATCCGGATCAGATTTCGATTGAACGGACTGGGAATGTCGGAGAGGAATTTTGAACCGCTTTCTGCAGAAATCCTCGGCATTCGATTATTTTCCAAGGCCCTTTATCATACAACCAATGATCCCTCATATTCAACGTTCCTCCCGCGGATACATTTTGCTCCTCCAAGTCGCACACTCTTACAACTCAATCATCACGCAAACAACCGTACTGACAAACGAAACGACGAATCAAATTTCGAAATTTCAGGTGTCTCTCTATCCTGTACTTCATTCTTCTTTACCACGGCGGGCAAGAAAGGCGAATGCTGGGGGGTGGCGTATCTATACATGGACGGATCCTGTTTTGCGGTCTAACCTCGTTGTATCAGTGAAGGGCGGAACGGTCCCCCCTTTGGGTCTATCTTGTCGGTTATTGATTTGGAAGACATACAGAGTATTCATGGCGGGTATTGAGGATGGAATAAGCCTACGTTATAAAACGAGGGCTATATGGATGAACTCTGGCATCTCGGGCTATGGCGAACCTTTACTTGATGACAAAAGCTTTCCACGGGTTTCTGGCGCATTTACATCGAGGGTTCTGTTCATTAATGGTAGTCAGACTCCGGTGGCCTTTTCCTGTACGTGTCGACAGACGTATGCACGAGGTCTTTTTAACTTGAGAGCGCAAGAATGCAATGATGCATGTACGTACTGTACGTACATTTATGATAAAATGAAAGGTCTCTTCCGAAGTCCCTAGAAGCTGTGTACATATATCCAGGATTGCATGTGATTTGAGGATCTCGCCATTGCACTGTCTCCAAGTACATACGTCTATGTTACAAGAAGACTTAGCCTTGGAGTTGCACTTCACGTGTGTGTGTGTGTGTTGAAGTTGCAGCCATAAATCATCCAGGCAGATGAGTGGTGCAGAGCGAATAGAAGAAAAAAAGATTAAGATTCAAAAAGAAACATCTTCAAAAGACATAGATTCCGCCCCTATTCACCCCCACCTAGGCCTCTAGTACATTCGCCAGTGAAGGGATCGTATCCCCTGATCAACGTTAGAAAATCATCAAAATTCATGTTCCCGGTGCGAAAACTCGCTTCAAGACTCGTAGGATCAGTCCTTATCTCTGCCAACCGTGAGAGAAGATAGAGTGATGGAAGTAGTCAGATGTCATTTCAGCTTCGCGATAACAGATGAGTGGCATGAATAGTGATAACTGATTAAGGTCAAGCACTTCCATCCAATGGATTGCTTGCATAACGAGAATTTATGGCAGGTTCCACGTGCTTCTGGGTTATGTGAGTAAGAAATCAAATCAGATATCCAATGGCCCCGTCCAAATCACCCCCCGCAGCATCGAGAGCTTGAATCGCTTCTTCCCGCGTGAACCCCAAGTCTGTGATTTTGGATATAGAACTCGCTGACCAGCGGGACGCTGGCACAGTAGCGTTTGCGGGCCCAGAGGACGAGCTGGATCCCGTTGCTAGCGAGGTGGACGACGCGTCCTGAGCGGCTGGACCTGGATTACCAGCGGGATGTGTAACGGCGCCTGATCGCGCGCCAACCACCGCGCCATCCTTTCCACGGACCAGTGGCTCATCTTCGAATTCGTCTTGGTGGTTGGGGATGTCAGCTTCGTTGAGGAATGGGACGGTTTCGTCGCGAATTCGGAGGACGTTATCTTTCAGGTCGATGCTTGCCTGATGCCGTTTCAGCATGTCTAGGCCCAGGAGGAGATCGATGTGTTTGCCCTCCATGACGGTGAACGAGCAAGGAAGGAAGAGTGTGCCGATTTTGATGTGTGCCAGATGTACACGCCCTTGGATTTCGGCCGTGCCAACTCCCTTGGCAATTCCACCGTACCGTCGGTCGATTAAACGCATAATGTTACAGGCCGATGCGCACTCTGGGGACATGATCGTTACTTGGGCGCCTGAGTCGACGAACGCTTTGAGCTTGTGGCCGTTGACCTCTACAGGAACATAGAGCATGGTGACACGACCAAACACTAGGATAATGGACCGTTAGACGGGCCCAGCTAACAATTGCGTAGTGTACATACCCTCGGGACTAAATTCCATCGCATTATGAAGATTCTCTGTGACCGCATTCTGGCGAATAATCTCTTCAATTTCACGTTGAGCATCCAGATTAAAGGGATCGGCATTCAGCATGGCTATCCTGGCCTCTTTGGCAGCTTCGGCTTCAGCTTCAGCTCGCTGCTGAGCATTGAGAACCTCTCTAAATCGCTGAGAGTCTTCTGCAGCATCTGCAAGCTGACGGTTCTGTCTCCGAACGCCTTCCAACACTCTTGGATCACCCAACATATGTAAGCGTAGTGTCTCAGGGTCCGGTAGCATCTGCTGTCTTCGCGTTAATGCCTGTTGTGTCGCCCGTGAAGCTGCAGCTGTCGCACCCTGTGCCCTCGTAGCCTCTCGCTCTTGTACCCGAATGTGCATCCCAAGCATATCTCCGGGTGTGATTCCGATTTGCGTCAGTGTCTGCGAATCGTCTGTAAGAAGTTGATTATTATGGAAGAGCTTCTGGGCAGATGGTGAAATGTCGGTATCGCTCTGTATCACGGCTTTGAGGTCAGCGAGCGTCATGTCCCCGCCGACATCAAGCGATATGAGGTCGGTGTCGACCACCACGTTGGAGGCCACCACGGAGACGGAGATTCGCCTAGAAGCACCGTAGTGTCAGCAAGCATGTTGATTGAAGCGAAACGCAGCTTCAAGCTTTGAAGTCACATTACATTTTTGCTAGGAACTGCTTGGGTGTGTGCCTGTTGTGGTGAGGGTTGATCGAGGCGACGTGGGGAGTTCGGTGAGGAAGCGCTCCAACGATGACGTGACGTGACTGGAGATGTTTGCTCAAACCAAAGTGAAGAAGTCAGGGGATCGCGTTGAATTTCTCAATTTTCAGCTCCAGTCTCAGGAACAACCTCTGGCACAAGTGTAGTCCAGAATGTTGTTCCTACACCGATGAGTGCGAACGGCAGAGATCACCAACAGAAATGCCCCAGGCAGCAGTTTTGCGCGTCTGGTTTGAAGCTTTCGTGACAACCCGCTAACACGGCTGATTTTATACGTCTAGGTCTGCTGAAACAGCTGAACGTTATCGGAAAAGAACCAAAAAGAAAGACAAAGAAGATGAACAAGTCTCTGCTCAACCCCCGCTGAGCGAGCCCCTAATCTTTGGGCGTGCATTCTATCCGACTCCATACGTTGACACCTTGCAGGCTGAACAGCATCTGCGGCTACCAACACGTCAAAGTCTGCCTCATGAGTCTGGATCCCAGTTCATATTGATAAGCAACCAGTCGTCGCAGCTGCACCGTTTAAACATACCGGGAAATATTTGTGCAGAAGCAAAGTCGCACTGGCCCCGTTTCTGGTGGCATTCGACACATTTTTACCTCAGCAGCCATGTCAGGGGCAGCGTCGTTTGCTTTCCAAAGTGGCCGAAACGTCTCAAGCCCGGCGTAAGCTGTGCTTGATCATCAAATAGTGACCTGCCGCTAGAAAACGAAAGATCCCTGAAACTCTCCGGATCTAGAGATGTCAGATCTCGTCCTCGAATCTAGATGGGCCCCGACGGACTTCGGGTTGCATTTCGTTCAGAAAATGGCGACTCTTATACCCTATTCTCGTTCGCGCAGCATCAGAAGTACCCAATACAAAACCTGCGTGCTTCGGTCCCCTGTTTTCGGAGGCTTTGAAGCCCGGTTCGATCGATACCCTTGGCCAGAATGTACCGCTTATCTGCATGTTATTTCCTGACGTTACACGCTATCTATCTCGATATCATTGTGGCCAATCTACTCCCGACTGGCTGCTGCTTCGAGATACGGGACTTGTACGACCCTTACCACAAAAGTGACGTTTGAGCTCTAAGCGTGATCGCGAAGGCCTCCCCGTCACTCCCGTGACATGTTAAAGGGCTGCAGCCGCAGACTACCGGTACTTCACGACAGGATCAAGAGAAACCCCCCCCCCATTCAGGCTTGGTGCATTTCATTCATGTACTGTACCTTGCGTTACCGCTTTCGCATTGCGTATCTCCACCTCAAGGTCTACCCTGACCCGCGATGCAGTAACATCGGATGATCTTGGCGCAGGGCTCCGTCATGATACCCCTGAGGGCCAACGATGCTTGCATGTTGAAGTCATCCCGAACGGCTGGCCTGCAGTTCTCATTATTGTTTCGGCGAACCATTCCACGACATAAGCCAAAATCTATTTACGCTTACCCGCTGGATTCCGTATGAGGGCTTTGGGGACTCATACTACTTTGTGTAATGGGGACCCACTCTTACTATACACAGTAATCCGATTCTGTGAGTCGTTCCTGTGCCGTGCGAGCAATCTCTGCATGATAAATGAATTACTCTCCATTCTGAGGATCCTGCAAGAATGAACATAGCCTGTTCCGTTCACAACGAAATTATATTGCAACGTCACTATGAGCTCTCTGGACGAGGTAAGAATCTGTCCACTGTGCTCTTGTCCTCTCAATTGGTCTCAGTTGCAAGGGCTCATGGCTGCCAACCTAAGGGGGGTGGCAAGCGGCCAATCTACAACTGGCGCTGTCAGGCCGACCCTCAGACGCAGGGCGGTGGGTTTTTAGACATGGGATACTGACTGGATTAACACTAAAGGCGAGAGGCTACTTGCAAGCCGATTATAGAACGAAGACAGTAGGGCCTCTCGGAATATTGGTGGCATGCGACATTTTGTTGCCCTAGTGTTGACGTAGTTTTTAGACCTGGGCCACTGCTCCAGTTTAATCTGGCGGGCTACATCTGAAAAGGGCTTCCATTCTCCCCAGTTAGTGCTTGTCAGCTTGAGCCTACTGTTAATGCTCGTGTGCTTTTTGGAAGACCTTTTATATGGCGTGTTCACCTCGGGGATGTTGTTTAGTTCGACTCCCATTCTCCGTGGCTTGTCCCACTTCTGGGGCTGATTCCTGGATCTTGGTACCCCGCAGCTTGAGGCTCCCCAGATAGTTCGGCTCTTGTACGCAGTAGCAGGATCATGTGTCAAAACTACTTGTATTTCAATCAAGCGACGTCAATTCTGCGCAATTGTGGTTTCGTTGTGTGCATTGAAGAGGTCGAACGTGCTGTTTGTTTCTTTGGTTTGTGGACAAGTTCTCGCAGACGTCATCAGCGACCCCGCGGCCTTCCCAAGGATCACCATCCAGCTGCAGCACAGCGCCATAGCACTTCGGCATCAGACCATACTACACGGGACTTGCTGGTCGGTACATCACTATCCCGAATCCTTGGAAGACAAGGAAATTTCTGCTGCACTTTTGTATCCAGTTTCGCATTGCCAGGAGTGGCTGTCTTTCTATTTTTTAATAGCTCTTGCGCTCACCCTGAACGCACCTGAATTTCCCGGGCATCAGACAAGCTGTTTAGGTAAGTCCGTCTGAAAAGAAACTCAACCTCTGAAGATGTAAATCTGCCACCAACAAATTTAGCTGACAGCTGTTGAATTCCCCCCTCCATCCACAGCTGAACTGTACAGTTCTCTCCGTATACATTGAACCCCTCAGTTGGATAAGCCCTTGGCTTCTGCTGCGCTACTCGTCGAATTCGGGCACTTACATTTCCTATAATGACGACCGGAACGTCTCCCATGGCCGATGTCCACATCGACCGCGATGTCAACGCCTCTCCGCCTCCCGTGCGAACAATACCCATTGAAAGTCCCACCTCCGAGTCATCGTCACAACCAATTCCGATCCAGCAGCAGTCGAGGATCGCCGAACGCGCAGCAATTGCCCAAGCTGATGGCCTTATGAGCAATAGTCGTGATACCGACGGAGTGTTTGAAGCTGATGATGATGATTTTGTTGCTGTGGATCATGATGATGTCGCGGATTGTGCGTGGTACTTTCGTCAGCAGCCGACCCTTCCAAAGCGATCGCCGCTGGACGAACTGCACCCGTTTGTTCAGATATTATCGGTATCAGATGCCGATGATTGTGTCCGTGTTGAATCGGCCTTCCCGGAACATGAACGTTGTTCGAGAGAAAAGGTAAGTTGAACGCTCAATTCCCCGAGGAGCGCAAGGTATTTGGCTACTACCAAAGAGACCTAACTTGCCTAGATTCTTTATCGTCTTACGAAATGTCCGGAACTCTCCCTTGGGATATTCTCCCGTCCACAAATGTCACCAGATCAAGAGAAACCAAAAGCAACTCTCGTTGCCCACATCCTAGCCACGCGAACCCCTGCCCCAGCGGTAACCGACGCTTCGATGGAACTCCCGGAAAATTGGCGACGGAGAAACTCGACGTTACCCAACGAATCTGGAATTGAACCTTTGGGCCATCAAGACCAGGGGTCAACCATTGCAGTCCATTCCCTAGCCGTTCTTCCAGAACATCAAGGTAAAGGGCTCGGCAAGACTCTGATGAAAGCCTATGTTCAGCGTATCAAGGATGCAAAGATTGCGGATCGAATCGCACTGTTGTCTCACGACCACCTGATTCCTTTCTACGAGAGTCTAGGCTTCAAGAATCGTGGCCCGAGTGAATGTACTTTTGGAGGTGGAGGCTGGTCCAGTCTCGTAAGTAGCAATAACCAGTTGTTTATGTGACAGTTGTGGCTAAATTGTGGAACAGGTCCTCGAACTCTGAGCAGCAGGTGAAAAGGTATATTCTCCTTGTTGTCCGAGCTGATGAACACCACGCGACATAGTTTTCTCGTTCTGGTCACAGTTCCATGTACATAACTACATACCCTTTCATATACAAATAGCACGGCGAGCACCTTGGACTGGATGACGAGGTCAGGGAAAATTGGCGGTAATAGGTTTTATTGACTTGCATGGTTGCAAAGAATACGAAATTGTACTATAAGTATTTTATAGTGAAGTTAACTGCCACAAACTCCCAGAGTGTTGCTTTTGGCCATTTGACCACGGGAGGTTGGATTGGACTGCGGCGAAATGAAGTTTATAAATCAAACAATGCAAACACTATTAGTCATCTCTAATCAAAACTTTTGTCTAAACCTGCGCCTTGGCAAATCCTTATCTCGGGAAAAACTACCGTATTCGAGTGCTCCGCCAAAACCACAACAAATTTATCAAATTTGCTGTCGAGCCCAAGCTTCACCGTTAGCTGTCGAGAAGCCAGCCATCGTTCCAGAGGGCCAGAAATTCTAATAGCCATCATGAAGACCACTTGGAAAGATGTAAGTATTGCCTCTCCGGCGACAATCTTGTCGATTTCCCGATGAACGTCCTGTGTCTAATGGATCATCGCATAGATACAACCTGTGCCATCGAGCCAGGAGTTCCTCGATATCGTCCTTAGCCGAACACAGAGACGACTACCAACACAGATCAGAGCTGGGTTCAAGATCAGTCGTATTAGAGGTACCTCTATTCTCCGACCTGCCTGTTGCATTTCTGAACTTGCTGGGAATACTGGGCCGCTGAACCTGGCGGAAGTCATTCAAATTGAGGATTACTGACGCATTTTTTTGCTCACAGCTTTTTATACCCGAAAGGTCAAATATACCCAAGAGACGTTTTGCGAGAAATTTGAGGCTATTTTGGATGGGTTTCCAAGGCTGCAAGACATTCATCCGTTTCGTAAGTGAAGGTTTTATCTTCGAGATGCGATTGCGGTTGCGGGATTAGCTGACCGTGCGTTTTGGCTCATAGACAAGGATCTTTTGAACACTCTCTACGACGCAGATCATTTTCGAATTGCCCTCGGTCAGTTGTCAACAGCAAAGCGTCTGATCGAAACAGTCTCGAGAGATTATGTTCGCCTCATCAAATATGCCCAGTCGTTGTTCCAATGCAAACAACTCAAACGAGCCGCTTTGGGCCGTATGGCGACGATTTGCAAAAGGTTGAAAGATCCACTATCATATCTGGAGCAAGTACGACAACATCTTGGCCGTTTACCTGCGATCGATCCCAACACCAGAACGCTTCTCATTTGCGGATACCCCAATGTGGGCAAGTCTAGCTTTCTGAGGAGTATCACAAAGGCAGATGTGGATGTACAGCCATATGCTTTCACCACCAAGAGTTTGTTTGTTGGACATTTCGATTATAAATACCTTCGATTCCAGGCGATAGATACACCGGGTATCTTGGATCATCCTCTTGAGGAAATGAACACGATTGAAATGCAGTCGATCACAGCCATTGCTCATTTGAGATCTGCGATCCTCTACTTTATGGACTTGTCCGAACAATGTGGGTACTCGGTTGCTGACCAAATCAAATTGTTCACCAGCATCAAGCCTTTGTTTTCGAACAAGCTTGTCTTCATTGTTGTGAACAAGATCGATGTGATGCGCCCTGAAGACCTTGATCCTGCTCTTAAAGAAGAGCTTGACAAACTCCTGACTACTACGGGTGTGGAAATGCTGCAACTTTCATGCACGACCACAGAGGGCATAACCGCTGTTAAGAACGCTGCATGTGATCGACTGATTGCTGAGAGAGTGGCTCAAAAGCTGAAAACAGGCAACACCACCGGCACACCAAGTGGTAGACTGGGCGACGTCCTTGCTCGTATCCACGTTGCGCAACCTATGGGTGGTGTTCGTGAGACGTTTATTCCAGAGGCCGTCAAGAATCTTAAGAAATACGATAAAGAAGACCCTGAAAGAAAACGACTTGAACGAGATATTGAACTCGAGAACGGTGGTGCTGGTGTATACAACATTGATTTACAGAAGAGCTATACGCTTGCTGATAGCGAATGGAACCATGACAAGATCCCAGAAGTGTGGAATGGAAAGAACATTTACGATTTTGTTGACCCTGAAATCGAAGAGAAACTTCAGCAATTGGAGGAAGAGGAGGAGAAACTTGAGGAAGAAGGGTATTACGATTCTGATGAGAGCATTGAAGAAGCTGAAGACGCCGACATTCGCATGAAGGCCGAGCTCATTCGAGAGAAGAGAGCCTTACTCAAGAACGAAGCCAAAATGCGCAAGTCTCTCAAGAACCGTGCAATAATTCCCCGAAGCGCAAAGGCCAAGAAGCTATCCGACATGGAAGCCCATCTCGACTCGATCGGTTACAACCCCACCGCAGCGTCCTCGCGTGCCCGCGAACCAACCCGTGGTCGCACCTCGACGCGCAGCGAAGCTGATTTGGATGCAGATGCCATGGATATCGATACTGCGATTGATCCTCGCCAGGCGGCACTGCAAAGAGCAAGGAGCCGTGCACGCAGCGAGGCGTCGACCAATCGTCGTGTGGATGGTGTTACGAATATGACGTCCAGATCAAAGGCAGAGCGTTTGGCCAAGTTGGGTCAGAAGAAGATGAATCGGATGGCGAGACAAGGAGAGGCTGATCGTCACACTACGGCGTCTTTGCCGAAACATTTGGTATGTTTATTCTTCACTTTCTATAATGGCCAGAAAGACAAAATGGGTCTTGTGTGTTGCTTGCCTTTTACTAACTGCATATCTTTTGTTTAGTTCTCCGGCAAGCGTACTATTGGCAAGACGCAGCGACGTTAAGCCAGTTTTCTTCCAGGTCAACGATGCAATGATACCGGGTCATTCTCAAGTGGCGGCGTTGTTGGAGTCTTGTGTCTTGATTTTCGTGCTATCAAGGGTTTGGGAATAGTATCATCTGGGTGCTTTTTCTGTGCGGGTTCAAAAAGTCATCTCAATGAGTAGCAGACCTACATACCTCTTTCACCCCGGTCTGCTCGTGCATAATACAGTACATTTGAGGGACGATTCAAAATGGTATGGTTAATTGATAACCTCGTATCAAGCGATGCAATACTAGTAGTGCAAATCGAAAATTTACTACATCATCCATAGACGGACGCACGATTCCTTAACCCGGAAAATAAAAACACACCAGCTCATCTAAGAACCCTGAGTGAGCAAAGCATTAATGAGCATCGCTGACGAGAAAGTCTATCTCTTTCTTCATCTGTTCAACGACCAACAACATTATGCCCGCTTCCACGACGCTCTCTTGCCAGGATAGCGTGAGGACCAGGCAACCATCTCCACCAGTTATCACAGAAAGAATAACGGCGGCGCCGACAACGTTCGCGCTCTGACTGAAAATCATTCTGCCAATTTGCGGTCTATGTGAAATGTCGGTTCCATTCTCATCAGGCTCCTTTCCAGCAGATGTAGCCGGTAGAAGGGTCAAAGTATCTTTAAAAACGCCGATATTTGACACCTCGAAACTCAGACTCCTCTCCTTTCCGAGATTTTGGGTCAATAGGTCACGATGGAAATCCTTGACGAATCTGAGGAGTCCGACATTGGTGTTCTTGCCCCGACGGCGAAGGACGGATTCAATGTTTTGTTTTGAGCGTTGTGCTTCGTCCCAAGGGAAGGATGCTGGTTCCGCAATAGTTTTACGCTGATACTTGTCTGTAAAATCTTGCACCCAAACGCCAATGGAGTCATCGGTGACGACATCGTTTGGAAGCCAACGTCGGCTGGATACCGCACCGGTGCAGCAGAGCTTGTTATAAGTATTCGAGATGTGAGCGAATAGAGCCCTTGCCAGGAGAGTTTGAAGCATTGCAGTAATCGTTGTACTGTGCTCCCGACAGAGATGCTTTATGGCCGTTGTCGTTGTTTCCGAAAGCGACAAATGGTGCACTTTATTCCTGAGCGGGAGATTCATCTTCGCGCCCGTCCATAGTTGAGGATCCCGGCGCGACCAAATTTTGGATTTGAATACTGTCTTCAGGATGTAGAAGATTGATAATGGAAGAGGATGAAGACTTTCAAGAGATGGGAGCAGTTGCATATTCGGTGGCCTAACAATTGCCTCAATATCGCCTGGTGCCAGGGCCAGCGCATTGCCTAGTTCGTTAAGGAATGTGGCGTGAAAGGCTTTGCCTGATGATCCGTCACCAATGGCGTGGTGGTAGACAAACACACCCATGAACCGTTGCTCAGTATCATTATTCGTAATGAGAAAAAGCCTCCAGAATGGCAACCCGTTATCAAAAGGCGTATCGTGTTGCGACTGTAGGAATTCATCGAATTTCAGCCCGCAGTTGGACTCTGTTTTATCTAGCCCATCAATCTCTGGAGGAAGTCCATAATCCCCATGCTGGAAGAAAACTGCTTTGCTGAGATCAATCTCCGGCAGACGAACAAAATATGGACTATTGGTATCTTCTCCTACGGGGACTGCAGAAAGGATAGGGTGCTGTCCGATTAGAGCCCGGACTGCCCTGAAGACGTAATCTTTCAGTGGGCGGTCGAGTGTACCAGGGAGCGTGTACATCGCCGAAACCGCAACATTGTAGTAGAATCCCTGGTTATGCCGAACTGCGGAATATTTCTCTAGGCCACCTTACCGTGACAGATTTGTTAGCTTGGTGATAACTTTCATGTGCTCGAGCTCACTTGCCAGCAAAACGAAGCCTTTCCAGTTCGTGCAATGCCATAGCCGGGGCGACAGGAGCTGCCATTGTTGTTGGAGCTTCAGATTTGTTTCCTCGTAATTCTGATGTCGGTAGTTGAAACAATTGCAGAAGAAACGTAACAGCACGGTTGTCTGCAAAAGGGTGCGGGTCAGCGATGGACTAAATTAACGTGCCCCCCCAACTACGAGCCCGCATTTTGGAATGAAACGGCGTTGAGGGTTTGCAGGCCCTCGCCACCTTATTTCTTCAGTGCAAACCTAGTCATCGTGATTCATCCGT
This sequence comes from Chrysosporium keratinophilum, assembly GCA_029850275.1. Classification (NCBI taxonomy): domain Eukaryota; kingdom Fungi; phylum Ascomycota; class Eurotiomycetes; order Onygenales; family Onygenaceae; genus Chrysosporium; species Chrysosporium keratinophilum. The sequence goes on from JARBIX010000012.1 coordinate 2,350,188, forward strand.
AGACAACACTGAAAACAGCACATTGAAGCTGTCTGAATGCTTGAGAGACAAAGAGATCCGATCAATCAATGGATGCGGCTTGGGATGCCACTAAACGCTAACCTGATTAAGGTTAGACTTATCCGAACCTTGTCAGGTGGCTCCATGTGACCTCATCCGTTTGTCGTCACCAACCAAGCACCAAGAGCCATTCTCCCCAGCGTCGGCATCAAATTCCCCAACCTCCACCCATCGACCCGGAAGATATCGCTTTGATATCAAGACTTCAACCTTTTCATATTACAGAATAGCGAGCTCCTACTCTCACGATGAAGATCCCCAGCGCTGCCGCTTATCTTACCCTCCTCTTATCGCCGGTTGCTCTAGGTGCACCATCGCTTGGCTTATGGAAGGACCAGTCACCGATTCAAATTGATGGAGAGATCTCGGTTCCAGGAGACAATCCACTGACGTATTGCTCCTCTCCTGGCAGTGATATCCTAACTATTGAGCGCGTTGACCTATCACCAAATCCTCCTCTTCCGTAAGTCCCAGCTTCTTAGGCTTCACCTTGGTTGAAGTTTGCCCAGTAACTTGGCTGCGTTCAAAAGTGCTAATTTGTTGCTGGACATAGAGGGAAAACTCTTACAATTAAGGCTTCGGGCATTTTTCATAAGCAGGTCGGCGAGGGCGCGAAGGTCTTATTGCAAGTCAAATACGGCCTCATCCGATTGATCAACCAGACCGCAGATCTATGTGAGCAAATCGAGAACGTGGATCTACACTGCCCCTTGGAGAAGGGCAGGATGGAGTTTGTGAAGGATGTTGATTTGCCAAAGGAAATTCCACCAGTAAGAGTCTCCACCTCGGCATTGTACTGAACGGTTTAAGACTGATGACTACGCAGGGGAGATATACCGTGACTGCCGATGTCTTGACCAAGGACGATGAAAAGATCACATGCCTCGAAGCTGCTGTGACCTTTGAGATTAGGCGCTAAATATCGAACGTTGTTTGTCTTTTCAGGAGCATCACCTCGGAGCTTTGACCAGCCGCTCCTCTGACTTGGCAGTCGAAGTTATCTTCCCAATCCATAATATCCTATCCATTAGTGCTTTTTAACCCTCGTTTGTGTATATGTTGAGGTTTTGGGCTTCCTCAATATTCTTGGTTGAGAACTGCTTTTTATTCCACGAATGATAAATGGAGAACATGATTCCTGCGGCCGACCGAATTTGCTGGCTTACACGTTCTCTTTGATTATGTATTGACCACGTGCAATAATGAGGCGTATGGGGGTGCTTTTTCTGTATTTTCTGTACGGTTCTTTGGTGACGTTGACGCATAAGTGTTTGATGCGTGAGGCGTGTATTTATGTACCCACATTTCTGATTTTTGTCGAACCCATTAGTTAATAGAACTATGCAATCTATGCATCTATCGATATATCAACCTACTGAGACACTCTATCTTCATTCATATCATGTCCAATAAGTGACGCAGCTCATTTTGAAGCCGGCCACCTCAAAAATAGTACATTCCCAAATAACCCAAATATCAAGGATGGGGTATCCTTTGAATAATGGTCCTGAGACTTCCCGACGGATCAACCGTATGTACAATCGTATGTCATGGTAACTTCAGACTCTTAGCTTTCGAGCAGGTTGCGGTAGCCTCCTTTTCTGGGGACAATCCTGCAAACAATTCAAACATCTTCATGCGTACGTCATTTATTTATTCCCCAAAAAGCCTTCTCACACGGCGCAATACACTGTCCTTTTCAGGGTCGTACGGATGGTCTTTGCTGGGGATTTCGAGGACGGCGGGGAAGGCCTCCGTAAAGTTGTCCACGCTGTTTCGTATCCGTTCGGCGACCTACAACGGTTTTCGATCATCTCTTTAGTCCCAAGACTCTAAGTAGAAAGAGGAGCTTGTCACGTACATGTTGATTTATCAGCAACACGCCAATATCCTTTCTTTCTTGCGTGAAGTTGTGAAATGCCTTTTCAATAACGGAAGTCTCCGTCTTCGCGTCCACAACGACAAAGTTTCGTTGGGAATCTGGGGGGTCGGTTACATGCTGCGTCGGATCAGCAATTTGTTTTTTGATTGGGGTTGCAGCTAAGAGCTCCAGGGCGAGCGGTCCTTACACCGATGCCCGCGAGTAGTAAACCAGTGACGGAACTAGTTTATGAGGTTTGGTAAGAGAGCTTGTTCCGGGAGGGCGTGATGGGGCAACAGTACTCTTCATCACCAATTACAGCGAGAAACTGGCGCTCCTAGTAGTCATTCTATCAGAACCCGTATGTATTAACTGAAAGTAGAGGATGGGAAAATACTTTTGATACGCCCGAAGTAGCGGCCATGTCTGCGGGGTACAGATGGGTGATCCAAATGAGGCTGATAGAGATCAACAACAAAGTGGTAGTAATCGAAGCTTCTGGGAGTAGTAGTAGAGCGGAACAGTAAATTCCTTGCAAGGAACTGATATGTCTCTATGAGCTTGTACGGATATGTTCGTTTATGAAGTACGGAGGAGCTTGCGTGAAGCTGGCTGCGGAGACGAGATGGTCCGTGCATTCTTTAGTAAGCACCTTAAATGCGGTGGTTCCAAACAGTGCAAACATGGAAACTTGTTTGTTTTGCTGTTGTTCTTCGACGGCGTCTTCACTACGACTTCGTCGTCACTCCTGCAATGATCGGTCTGATAAAATAGAGCAGGCTGCGGTGCATATGACAATGCTGCCTAAGATATGAGATCTAGCTTGCAGTTTTTATTTGCCAGCAAGGCAACCCCTAATTTCCACTGAAGCTCCCGCGATTCTTTGAAGATGCCACGGTTGGTGAGACGGCGACCGTTCCTCGAACGATTAAAAACATATCTCAACCCGCTCGACTTTTTACTATGGCTGTCTGAGGAGCTTGATTCGAATGACTGGGCGCAATGGGAGAAGGACTGGGCTATACCGTTGGGTGTCGGAATAAACATCCTCTTTTTGATTGCACGCGCGAACAGTCGCAACACCAGTCAAGCGTACGATGATGTTTTTGGGGAAACTAGCGGAACAAGCTGGCTGAATTGGCTAGTAAGTATTTAAAATCACTGTTACTGAGCTGTTGATGGAAGGATTGCTAATTTTGGAGCACCCTTTGCCACATCATAGGCCTCCTTTATTGTGCATCTTCTAGCCCTTATGTCAGTGTCAAACGCCATATACACATTCAGGCGCAAGAGAAATTATCGATTGTTCGAAGCACCCATTGATAATGCTCCCGCGACTCCTTCGGCACAACGAGTCCAGGTGAACTCATCTCCAAGTTCCTCATCGCCTCTCCGACTTCTATCCGGCGTTTTACCATCAGCCTCTGCGCAAAGCAGATCCCATCCCAGGCCAGAACGCGATGTATGGCAAGTTGGCGTCTGGGACCCTCATCCTTTGGCTATTAGGCTGTTCTGTCTGTTTAGCCCTGGACATGTCCTCGTATACTGGCTTTTCCTGCCCACGACGTCTTCAGATCCCCGGCCGAGCGTGACAATTGTAACTACCATTTTCCTGGCAACCCTCTTAACCGTTCAGATGTCAACGCTTTCCTCCTCATTTACACAACAGTCGAAGGATAACATGTTGATCCATAAAGAGGTTCTGAATGAGTACGACATCAAATATGTTCATCCGCGGACACAGCCATTGATGCGCAATGTTGGGACCCAGTTTAGTACAGCTGATTCATATCAGCCTCACAAAGATGAGAAGTACAATAAAGTGGAGACGTATACACCAACTGTGATGCGCCATGGGTTCCAAACCAATCCTAATCCCAATTACCTTCGCCATATTGACCCTGAGCTTACTTCAAGGGGTGTCCAAGGTACTCCTCGCCAGTCAATCTCAACTCCGAGAATGTCTCTCCCAGCCCAAGTGCAGCTTTCCAGTGTACAAACGCCTCGGTACGGGGCTGATTCCTCTCCATTGACGTCTCAAAGCCCTATGCGACAACCACAGTTCCGACCAACACCTAGCAAGGGCGATGGTGGCAGTCTGGGCGTGTACTCTCATGCACAGTCCCCATTGAAAAGGGCTCCGAGTTTCGACCAACGTGGTGTTACTCGAGTGGGTAATTACGAGAGAAGAGAGAGCGTCCAGAGTCCGGCAAGATTACCTAGCAGCCCACTGAAACGAACGAGCGTCCCCGGAGGGATAAGCACTTCTGCTGCGGCCCAGAGATGGGGTCATCTGGCCAATACTGGGCACGGAAGGAGGGAAAGTGGCAGATATTAATGGAAGTGCTCGTATCGTTTGTGCATGGCACTCACACGCTTGAGTGGCTTTCCTGAGGCGTCCGTGGCTTCACCATTTGGCATGTACGGTGCATATGCATTGATGGCGTTTTGAACCTCGTTGTAATTTCATCGCCAGTCTGAAAAACCTCTGAATTGGGCCATAAAGCCCTCCTATTCCCTCCTAAGCGTTGCGGATGCTGCAAAGTATTGAGCTCTAGGAACTCATGCGCTATACGATAGATCAAAGCTATCGCTACGAACCCGGGCTGCCCCTTCCTCCAGCATGCCATGGTCGATAGCAAGCGCAGCTTGGTGAGAGCTCTTGCTTTATCCTTCCTGGGATTGAGTCTTGTTATTATTTGCTTGCTCCGATCTCTTATCCTCGTTGTCCCTCGCAAGCCTCATTCTCGCGGGCGTGGCCGGCAATATTCCTCGTTTTTAGTTATATTCATCATTTTAAGGAGTCTTTCTAGTTGGTGTTACTATCGATATTGTTACTGAAACCTTGCCGTCGAGAAGATGAGCCATGCCTTCAATAGTCACTGAGTCTCCAAGCCCGGGCATTCCCTCAGTCACATTGACACGTCCACCCAAGCTTACATTGTCAACGCGGAAACGGCAAAAAAGACCTTCATCTTGGTCAGAGCGCGTTAAGGATTCGCTGTTTAGTCGAACCGATGCTAAAACCAGAGTGAGGTCTCATAGTCATGGGGAGGATGGTCCACCGGGTCAAGCTTTCGCACCACTACTCAAGAGTACGGAACCCAGGAAGGGCAGTCTTCTTAAGCTACGGGAGTATAAGGGGAAGAACAAGTTGGCTACTATAGGAGAGACAGGACAAACCGGACAGGACGAGCCGGCTAGCGATTCAGGGACGGTGAGAAGGACGCCAAAATCGTCAACACTACGAGTCCCAAATAAACCCATGAACCTTCCAGGAGCACGAACTACCAATAACAGGCATGGACGAACCGTAAGCCGGGATGACTATCTCACTGCCCGTGGTGCGAATCCCAGAACAGGTGTGGTCAGTCCAAGCCTCACAAGCCACAGTAGCAACTCCCGGAGTTTTAGCTCGAACGATGAGCAGTTAATCAACAAAGACACTGGGATGGACACAAAGTGGCGATTAAAGGGCAATCAATGGATAAGTTTGGATAAAAATGCAAAGACGCCATTACCTTCGCCGTCTTCTGGAAAACCAAGTGAGATGGATCTTTCGGATGCAGATGGAAGAGCATGGTCCTACATCCAGAAACTACAGCAACGCGGCGTTCGGTATTCCCAACTTGGTGATCAATTCGTTGTCAATATGCCGTCAGCTCGAGAGCCTTGTCCACGGACGATGACGACTAATCAGATTTTCGAGTTTCAACGGGCGATTGACCGAGTCTACCAGAATGGGGAGAACCCCATGGGTCCTGCGGCTCCCCCGGAACCTACTCAAGAAACTCAAGGTGCTCCCCCCACAAGGCTTCCCTCAAATAGATATTACAATAGACGCTACCCAGGCGCGAGGCCCCGAACTCGCAACATGCCGCCTTACACCAAGGGAAACGGTAATGGCCGTTATCCAGCTTCAGAACCTGGACAGAAGTATTTTTTAGACAGCAAGGCGAAGGGTACGCAGCCACAACCCGTCGGCAACCGCCCTTGCCCTTCGCCTCCGTGGACGATGGATATGCCACGGGAAGATTTGCAAAACCAGGCCCGGCCTACAGATTTGAAAAGGGAGCAAAGGGAAATTACGGCGTCTATCCGACACCAATACCGCAGAATACAGTCAGACAGTTTGCTGAAGAGGAGGGGCCAAGAGCACTTGTCACTGAGACCCTTGTCGGCCCCAACGTCCTTACCGTGCCCCAAGCCCACAGCCCAGGAGGATGTACTCACTACCATTACCACTACGACCAACACACTTACCCTCACAGCCGAGATTTATCGTGGGAACGAAAGTCCAGGACAAAACCCAAGCCCAAGTCCCGCGGGAGAGATGAAAAAGCATTATGCATCTGCCTCCCCTATTTGTCAGAGAGTGCTCGACACAGCGATCGTCCCCATCAATCAACCAGAAAACGTCGAGACCTTGGAGAACAAAACCCAGAGCGCAGTTATGGACATATCTATGAAACCAGCCAGCCATATGCCTACAAACAGGCGTCGTGACAATAGGCGGCTCCTTACGCGGCCCTCCTCTTCAACTTGGCTTCGCGTTGTCTGGTTCGTCCTGCAATGTGTTGTTGGGTTTTTGATATACTGTGTCGATGCTAGTAAGGGTTTCTACATGCAATTTCGTCCCAACTCTAAGCGTTTTACACAGCGAACGGGCAGGAAAACACCTTCAAGTATCACGGACTATTGGATTGTGCTTGTTTTTCTCATCGCAGTGGTAAATGCCATTTGGAAAATTGGTGTTTGTATTTTTAAACTTGCACTGGCTAATTTGTGAGCCGGTCGTGTAACATGGCTGGTGCAAACAGTCTTCTTCTATTCCTTGACTGGCTTCTCCTATATTACGCCTCATGTTCACCATCGCTTTTTGCACCGATTGTTACACGTTGCTGTCTTATTATTTAGGTAGAACTGGAATCGTCGTTGAAACTTGATCAACGACATAGATGGGAATACTAGTACACAATTACACTCCCTTCTTTTGGACTTCACTACTAATAGGGATTGGTCAATCGGGACAGCCTGTGTACTGCTGAACGAAACGAACCACGGACGTATTAGAGAAAGAGACCGAGTTTCGATTCTATGGTTACTATTAAAAATAAGAAAAAAAAGAGTCAGTTCAAAAGCCCAAGTTTGTCCCAGATCGCCATCGCTCAGCCAATAATCGTGTTGAAGATTTCATCTCATCATGCCCCGGGTTCATTCCATGTGTTATCAATCCGTTCCCATTTTGATAAAAGAAAAAGAAAAGAGAGAGGGGGGGAAATAACAGAAGGCCGGTTTCATGACAGCGTTCATTAGTAGTTCTTTTTGTTGAAAATTAAAAAGGTTGAAAGGTTGAATATTTCATTTTTTTGTCTCTCCCGTTCATCGGCTATGGTGGAGCTTGCCGTCTACCTCGTACTCTTTTTCGGTACGAAGTGATCTTCTGTTTGAAGGTGGAGGAGACCCGCGAACGCCGTGCCCGGTAGGATGGGTTGTTTGTATGCAGTAGTTTCGTTGAGGATTATAACGTGATAGGCGAAGGAAATATGGAGCGTTGGGTGTTAAAAGGCCAGGTAATCCCAAAAGATATGGGGGGGAGTAGTCGAGAAGTTGAAAGTAGTATTTTAGGGTGAGTTGTGGACTTGTTCAATTCCATGGCGATGAAACAAGTTCAAGTGACTAGTTGGAATCTTTCTTAGGAGCTGCATCACCATTTTGCTGTTGTTCTGGTGTGCCATCCGTTGGTTGAGAGTCAAGGTCGACGATGCCAGTTGCTTCAGTGTCAAAGCCCTTCACAGTTAGATCCTTGAAGAGGTCAAAAATGTCATGTGTTTTGTGGAAATCGTTGTTAACTAGAGATTGTCAGTATTTGGACCAATGGTAGCCATGTCTAAAAGGGGTGGCCATCTTACCAATGTTAACAAGGTACCACTCATCCATGACACGCTGAATCAACTGCCTACTTGGGCTGCGGGAATCATGGCATTTGGCCCAGTCATCTCCCAGTCGGTATGCTTCGTCCTTCCAAGCCAAAAAGCTGACAGTTTCAACGATGGTTGGCTGAATAACCTCTTTTGAGGCAAAGATACCCCAGGTTACCGCGTTCGGGCTATCGGTGGTATTAGTCTTCAACTCTCCGGTTTTGCTGATGGCGTAGTATGTGAGATCTGGATTTTTCTCAACACGGTTAATCACTTGATCAATCAATTCCGGAGGAATCAGAAGCTCGAGGTATGCTTTTTGGTAAACGTAGCCATTTTTAGGTCCCCATCCGTATACTGCATTTGAAGAGGAGACGCCGTTGATAGCTGGCTGAGAGTTGATTGTCAAAAATCCTCTGTTGTTCAAATCGATCAAGTCTCCTTTGATGATGTCCGTCTCTTCCGTTACGGGGCTCTCACTCCAAGGCAGCCTGTCGAGCTTGCCTTCCAGGAATCGAATAAAGATCTCTGAAAGGTCCTTTATGGATTTAGGTTCACCCCAGAGCTTGACGTTCTGCTCATTTGTACCTTTTAGACCAATCCCATAGACATCCAGTTCGCCAAATGCAGGAGAGCGTGAATCAGTCCAGCGACCGTTTGGATACTCGTCCCATGTCTGCGTGCGCGCAACGTATGACTGATGTCGGTGTCTCCAGAAGATTGGGCGGACATCTTCTTCCCTTCGTCCCAAACCCAACGACTGCCGCCATGGCAAAGGCTTCTGTAAGGGAGTGTCATATGACGGGATTAGATTAAGCTCCTCAAGAACCATCTTCGTGGCCTGCGCCAAGTTCATCGTGTAACTAGATGTTCAGAATGTCAGTAAATCTCCTGATAGGGCCGTAGTGGTAACTTACAAGTGCAAATGCCGAATTCCGGAGTCGAGAATCTTCTGACACATATCAGCGATCAGTTTTTTGCCAATCTGCTTCACAGCAGCGTCGTCGTTTTTCACAGGTTCTAGCGCATCCATCCACGCAGGCGGAACCCGACATTTTACCCAGTTGGATCTTCTCATGAACGCCGCATAGGTAGAGATAGGCATGATTCCAGGCAGGATCGGAATTGTGATACCACTTTCACGACATCCCTTGACCCAGTCGAGGAATATGTCCACGTCATAAAACATCTGTGTAATGATGAAAGAAGCACCTGCATCAACCTTTTCCTTCAAGTGCTTCATCAGAACCACAGGATCTTCCTCATCTTCACAACCTTCTGGATATCCCGCGACCCCAATGTCAAAGTGGTTGCCATATTTTTCCCGGATATATTTGACAAGGTCCTTTGCATACCGGAATCCACCTTCTGTGATAGACCACTTTTCCTTTTCTCGAGGAGGATCACCACGAAGTGCTAGAATGTTGGTGCAGCCGGCCTTGAAAGCACTCTTCAAGGCCCAATCCACCTTTTCACGCGGCATATCGGTGCAAGTAAGATGCATGCATGTCTCAAGACCGTAGACGGACTGAGAAACATTCACCATTTCACACGTTAAATCTGACAGTCGGCCGCCAGCACCCCAAGTTATATCGACGAAAGAAGGTCCAAGTCCGTGCATGCGATCCATACGGTCGTAAAGGTTCTGTACACCTTGCGCTGTCTTTGGCGGAAAGAACTCGAAGGAGATACTCGGACGGCCGGAAGCCTCCGAATGGGCCAGCTTGTCCTTGATATGCATCTTGGGTTATCTGTGGAAGACAAAATATGTTAGAATGTAGATACTACACTGGAAAGTTAAAAGATGCAGAATAATGCTGAAGGTCTCCGAGAAGACGCAAACAAAGATATCAATATCTCTGTGGGTATGATAACAAACTTGTTGATGTCTGTTGTTCACCCATGTCCACAACAAAGTCACAATAGCAAGCATAGCAAAAGACTCCAGCACAGAAACGTACCTGCCTGGGGAGTGAAGACCCAATGGCCACTCGAACCTTTCACTGAGAGCAAGGAGCTTTCTTTGAGCTGGAATTCGGTCACTTTTTGCCAATTGCTCAGTCTCAACACACTCTCGCTCTTCATCCAAAGTATCTCTTACGGGCCCACCTGTCTGCGAGCTGTCGGAACATGTACGGAATCGCCAGACAAGACAACGTGTAGAAGAAACTGCGAGATAAAATGATGGTAAAAATATCAATAGGTGGGAAGAGTGATTCGGTGAGCCGTACGGAGTATGCTCAGTGGATGCCTTTCTTCAAGCGACGGAGTGCGGCGGCGGCGGTGGTGTTGGTGGGACCGGTGTCGGAACTGCTGGGGGGCAGGCCGGAACACTGGAGGAGAAGATATGCTAGAACCCAGTTAGAAAGGCGAAACGGAGCGATGTTTATTGTGAATTGTTCATGAAAGCTTCAGAGCACTCACGGTGAAGAGGGGTGTAGTTGGAGTGGGATATTTGGTTGAGGTGGTGAAAAGGCTGTTGAGGTTTGGACGGAAAGACAAATTGAGATAGTTCACGTTCAGGTGGGTTTGGCTGCGATCAACCTGCAAAGTCTCCGGCAGACAACCCAATTACTATAAATGTTTTTACTCTACAGTGCGATATTTATTCAAGTCTGTGTCAGGCCCTTGTCTGTTGATTTGATACAGTATCCCTTTGGATGTCCGGCTATTGCTTGGGATCTATCAGAAGGACTCAACTGACGCAGCTCTCTGAGCGTTTCAGACAGAGTGGACGAACAAAAGTTGGAAAAGACACACGGTCTTTTTGAGAAAAGTCAACGAGGGAAGTTTGTCCGGAGAACCCCCTTCTATTCACTCGTCTTTTGAGACAAAAATGGGGCAAACAGGCGCTCATACAAACATCTCTGGGACCTCTATATATCCATCTCTCAATCCAACGAAGCACCCAGTCCTCCGAAGCACAAAACAAAAGTCCCCGACGAACATGGTCCATCTGACAACTCATTTCTCCAAGGAAACCGTCGCCAAAGGCCGGAAGAGATCCTCACAGAATATCCCGTCCCGTTGCCTTAAGCCGCCGCACGACGTTGGTGATCCTCCGTCCCCGCGACAAGGATGGCGTGCTTTTCAACCATTCATCGTGCACGCCAAGGAGAGGAACTGGTTGGGGGAGGAGGAGTTCCTGGAATCATATCGACATCCGCCTGACAAGAGAAGAGCACTGACCAGACTGGCGTGTCAATGCACTTGAGGACAATTGATGTTTAGGATACATCGTGGCACTCGAGACACTTCAGCATATTCATAAGGAGTACAGAAAGCCTGTTAGTTATCGCAGTTGTCATTTGTTGCTCCATGGAAGCTCAAAAATTGTTGCTCACGCTTCCAGCCGTATGTATCCAAGCTCTATACAAAACTTCAATTGAGCCTACGGAGAACACTGTTCGTAACAATTTGAAATCAAGGCAGATATTACTTTGTAAACGAAAAACTGGAACGAATATAGACATGTGCACTCTCTGTGTTGATCAATGGCTTCAGCTCCTGAGCAGTCGTGTCGACTCAGGAGAGCATCACTGCCAAGCATCGTGTGGTGGAGCGAACCAACAGACCGCCGGACAAGAAGACCTCCGTTCCTCGTCAACCCTTTTTCACTCTACTACACTCTATCAAAAGGCACTGCGTTCAATATATAGATACTGTCGTAAGAAGGCCAGGTCGCGTTTCGTTTCTCGCATTGACTAACAATCACCCAACAGCAAACGTGCATCCGGCACACCCTCAACCCCGCTACCCCGCCTCTCCGCCCGCAAAGCAGGAAAAAAAAACCCCCCATTCACCAACGAGCGGAAATACAAACACACACTCTTCCCCTCTAATCCATACACACCATGGCTACCTCATCCGACTACAAGTCCAACCTCCTCTCCCACCTCATCGCCAACAACGTCCTCTCCTTCGGCTCCTACACCCTCAAATCCGGCCGCAACTCCCCCTACTTCTTCACCACCACCCTCCTACACACCGCACCTCTCCTCCACGCAACCGCATCCGCCTGCGCCACCGTCCTCTCCTCTTCTCCCTTCGTCGCAACCTCCTCCGACGGTGCCTCGCGCCCAACTTTCGACATCATCTTCGGCCCCGCTTACAAGGGTATCCCGCTCTGCACCGCCGTTCTCAATGAACTAGGTGTCCGGGATACAACCGGAGTCTGGAATGATGTCAGCTATTCGTTCAACAGAAAAGAAGCCAAGGCCCATGGCGAGGGGGGCAATATAGTCGGGGCTCCTCTGAAAGGAAAGAAAATTATCATTATTGACGATGTCATCACCGCTGGCACCGCGTTGAGAGAGGCCGTAGGCATCATTGAAAAAGAGGGGGGCACGGTTGTCGGGGTCCTGGTGTTGCTGGACCGAGAAGAGAGAGTTAATGATACAGAGAAGAAAAGCGCGGTTGGCTGTGCTCAGAGAGATTTGGGTGAGAATGTTCCAGTTAGAGCAGTCCTGGGGTTGAGTGATATCATTGAGAAATTGGGGAATGACATTGGGGAGGACAATCTTAACCGTTTAAAGGAATACCGGGCGCAATATGGGGCGGAAGAATGAAGAGGTATATACTTGACCTTTCAGTTCATGCGAGGTCCATCACTGAGCTATATACAGATGAATCCAGGCAGGACATGATTTTTTTTCCAAAATCTGGCGCTTATCTACCTCGATACTAGGAGGTCGAATGATTACCGCAGCTCGAGCTTTTCAAGGCTCAGACACCATCGCATGGGTATTAAATATACTTGACTACCTATGGACCCTTGAAAACCGTCAAACATTCCCGAAACTTCCGCATTAATATACAAATACAGCTCAAAAGCGAAAAGTTAATATACCTTTTATGTCTAGCCGAGGCAAAAGAACAACTATAACAAAGCATTGACAATCATGATCGTCGTCAGGTAGCTCGCCCGAGGCAAATTGAACCAGTTTCATAACTTTTCACTTCAAGGTTTCTTCAGCTGTTCGTCGCGGAAATATAGAAAGAATCCCACACTGGAAAAAAAGAAATTAGCCCATCAAGCCAAAAAAGAAGAAGGATGTAACGTACGGGACTAAGAGCTGAACGGCCAGTACTATCCAAAACCAAGCCGTTGCAAGAGCGTCTGTGCCACCAGAGATGTCGGGATGAACCTCGCCAGGTCCAATGTTGTTAGGCGCAGATCCGCGTCCGCAAATAGTTGCAAGGGAACCAATCACCTGCGCAGCAAGGAGGGTGAAGCAAATGTGCATACGAGTGAGCGTATGCAGTAGTGCTGTTCCGAAGCCTACTCCCTGTGCCGAGTCTAACACACCGAGCCAGAGCCATAAAGCCCGAGAAACAAGAGCGCCAGATTGATAGCTTCCTGCCCATGGAAGAAATTGACCGATTCCGCTCGTTCCCCACCAAATCTGTGCCCATCTTGGAGCGCCTAAATGTGACAACAGGTAAGCATAAAATACGGGACTCTAACGTTGGCGATACAAAAGCAGCTTACCTAGGCCAATAGCAAATACGGGCATCGCCCAAGTATGCACTCGAGATATTCTTTTCAGGACCCCTAAGCGCTGTTAAAATGGGGGACCGAACGCAAATCTATCCCAGGGGTTACGAACCTAGTAGACAACCCCAAACAAGCACAAAAAACGCCAGGGACAACAAAAGAACTTGCCATTCCTTCGCATGTTTTGAACTCCAAAGAACTATTCACTTTTGTTAGTAACTTGGGTCGTTCAAGGTATATACGGAAGGGTCGCCTACAAGCCCAGTTTCGGCCGTACGGTGCACTGAGGAAGAAGTTTTGAGCAACGACAGAACCAAGAAACCATAGGACGAGTTTGCGACGAAAGATAGAACGATAAAACGAGGGAACTTTCCCTTCACGACGACGATAACAGTCGGGAAGACCGCAGTATATAATACCACCAACAGACCACATTACGGCTGCCATGGGGGCTGAGATGGCACTATTGCTCTGAGTTAGCCCTGAGTCCGAATATCCTGCGGAGAAAAAGGAACCTCAAAGGTCCATACCTAACTCTCCAAGAACCAGGAATCCCTTCATCGCCATCCCCTTTGGCTGTGTTTCTCAACAAGACCGAACCCCAATACCATAAAGCCATCACGAAGAGTTGCTGTGAGCCTTGTAAAGTACAAGCCCGTAGCACCCAATCTTTCACGGGCGCGCCTCCCTCATCGTTAAAGTTAATGGCAAAATAGACAGAGCCGCTGGCTGCCGCAAAAGCATAGATCCCGGCACCGATATGCTGTAACCAGCCGGTTACCGTCTCATGATTTGCGAGCTGACCACAGCCAATGAAGACAAAGGCAAACCCGTAAAAGAGGAATGGAAACGAGAGCGTGACGACAAATTGGAACCGCCGAAGCATGAACCACCAAAAGATGGAGCCCACGAGATATATGCTTGCAATTGCGTAAAGTTTCCCGGCTGACTGCCCAACCTCACCAGCAAGCAACGTTATTTGGTAAGAGTTAGCTGCAATGATCTGGCCAAATGCAAGAAAAAGAACATATACTGGCCAGTCACCAAGCCGGATCAGCATGAATCGCTGGCAGCCGGATCGAAAGACATAATTCTTCTCGGATCGACTGTCGCTTTCTCTATTTCCTTCGTTTCGAGATTCTAGATCTCTGCCCAAATTGGACCGGCTCGTTGAGCCACTGTTTGTGCGAAGTCGACTCTCATTCTTCGAAGGAGCAGCAGGTACTATCCTTTTATTCCTTTGGGCTTCTCTGATTCGCGCAAACCATATCTTTTCACTCGCCGTCAGGAAATTTTCAATACTTTGTGACACTTGAGGGTAGTTTTCACCCATCAGTTCTAGAGTCCGGTCATATTTCTTCGTAAATTCCTCGGTCTCGTCGCCAAAGGAAGGATCCACGTTCTGTAACCGATAACGCGTTTTTTTGTCGCCCACGAGTGAGTCCATAGACAAGGCGGAGGGGTTGTCGAGTCGACCAAGACGATTGCCGGGCGTATTACCGGGCTCTATAGCATTTGCAGGCTCAGCGGGTTCAATTTGATCAACAAGCTCAATATGGTCTGTGGGCTCAGCCGGTTCCACGGGCTTGAAAATTTCTAACAAATCTGCACTCTCAAAACTCGGAAATGCCGTAAGCGGAAAGCCATAGGCATCCTTATCGCCACCTCCCTCCGGAATGGAAACTGACACGATCTGGTTCCTTTGGTGAGAACTGATGGAAGTGGTATATAACTCTTTGAGCCCCTGGACCCAGTCCGCAATGGGAAATCTCTGTTTCATCGATATCGCGCGCATTTTGGCCCGTACCTCCGGTTTGCTTTCCAATGCGCATTCAACAGCTTTCCTAAACTGCTGTAGCAGATGATTGGTTGCGACAGATTCAACGGAATACCACCACCCTGGCATTTGGCCGAGACCTCCAACTTTAGCCCCGACTCCTAGAACCCCCTCACGACCAAACTCGACAGCAACCAAACCGAAAGGCTCATCCCTCGATGGGATTAATACAAAGTCAGGGCCTGTCTTGCAACAAGAAGGGACCGTAAGAAACCTCGGCCTCGAAGACACTTGCTCAGGGTACATCTCCGTCAGTTTTTTGAGTTTCAACGCGGCTAATCTTCCATGGAGATCGATGATGGGACCGACAGAGATAAGTTGGACATCTTTCCTTGTCTTCAGCAAGTCACCGAAAACGTCGGCGATCAAATCAATTCCCTTTTGCGTCGACCATCTTCCAAGAAATATAAACAGCTGGGCATGAGGGTCTTCACGAAGCCCAGCCCACCTTTGCGCTTTCGCCTTTAATGTGGCTTTTTCGGCCTCAAACTGAAGATTAACTTCGGTATTGGCATCGTCCTGCACCTCGCTACCTATGGTATCAGAGTCGAGCGGATCTGGGTTTGGTAGTTGGCCCACTCTGCTCAAACCCCAGAAGATAGGATATCTTTTATAGGATCGTTTCGCGTATTTACCGGAAACCCCAACTACTCCGACCCCTCGTTGGTGTATTCGTAAGTAGCTGGCAGCCGCGTGGAGCAGGTTGAATACATCCCCATATTGAATATAACGTCTCACAACTTCCGCAGAGATGCTGAACACTTTACAAAGCTCTTCCATGTCACCCTTCTCGCGGATTTTCCAAAGACCCTGAAACTCGGCGTTGTGAAGGGATAAACATACGGGGATGGTCTTTGGGAGTATGTATAAAGGGGCAAGCGCACCATGATAGTCGTTGATATGGTATATGTCGACATTGAACCTTTGGATGGTTTGTGCAATACATTGATTCCAAGCGGAATAATATAGGGCACTCTCCATATCGTCCATGCGAGTTGGATAAGGATCTGTTTTTGTCTGTGCCCGAAAAACCGGGGCGTCGAGGATAACATAAGTGATGTTCCGAACGATATGATATTGGACGTCCACGACATAATCCTTTCCGAGAAGTTTGAATTTCATTGGCGGAGCCTTTTTGTCGATTGGATATTCGACGTCACCAACACAAGGAACCACCCATATGAGATCCAGATGGCCCAGAACTCGGCCCATAAGCTGAGCCATAACACCCAATCCTCCAATTTTGATTTTAATATCCCAGTCCTCGATTTCGTATTCCATGGTTGCAACAAGAACGGTAAGCCGATCTTCAAGTTGGAAATCGGGATACGTGTGGGTTGGGAAAATGTCGAGCTTGTGTTTCAATGTCTCCAGCAAACTTGGGTTTTTTCTGACGACAGGAGAAACTGTACCATCCTCTCCAACCTCCTCGAGACCACTTGTAATAACTGTGACTCGACAATAAAAATGTTTAAACACATACATCGCACCCAACGCCGTCACAAGAGGCATAGCCAGAAGCAGAAAATACAGCGCCGCCTGCTGATACATTGACCCGGCCGGAAGCAAGGTGAACTGTAACGTACCATCATCCAGAGAGAATTCCCAAGATAGATATGGCGAAGGAGGATGTTCGGTGATGTTGATAACCGTTCGTTTCAACGAGGAAGGAGGGAGACGATCTAAGACCGAGTTTCCATCAGAGTCACCATAAACGTAATTCTTATCTGGTCTTCCATCCGGATTCATGCCCCAGACGTTCACTTGAGCCACTGCCGGCCACTCAGTCATAAAGCGTATTATCCACCGTCCATCCCTGTGAAGTTCTAGTTGGTTTTTCAACCCAGCGTCGTAACCATATTGGTTGTGTGGCCCATTCCAGAAAAGGTGTGGGAATCTCCGAGGATACTCGAACCCGAGATCACCATGTTGAGCATGGTTACTACTGCCCACCATACGATTCCAGTACTCAACAATCACATGCTCTCCTTTCCATTCTTGCTTCTTGGTCCCAGACCACTTTTGTTTCTTCAGCGTGTCATTCCCGCCGCTATAGGGAATCCACTCTGACCAAGTAGAGGCCCAATTGGTAGAGTATCGATAAGAATCAGCTCCAGCGGCGTGATGGCTCACGTAAAGCTCTCCTTTCTCGTTCCTGTGCAACAGAGTTTTTGAATAGTTCGCAGCTCGGGTAAATACCATCGGGTTCTCTGGCTGGCCGATACGGAATAGAAACCGATCCACGGCACCAGTGCTCCGTTTTCCATCGTTTGCTATCACGTTATCAACTTTCAGTTCATGGATACCGTTGTACACTCGAGTAAGATTGGCCGTCCATTTCCAAATGCCAGGTATTTCCCCTGGGTACTTTGTCTCCGTAGGCTGTATTGAATTGCACTCGACGCTGTTGATGTCAACCGAAGCTTTTATGCCGCTTTGTGTTGTTGAGTTGAGGAATAGACTACCCGTGACGCTCCCACAATCCATTTCGTCGGAAAAGTAGAAAGCCACAGGAACAATTTCATGTTCGTCGGGTCCAACTTTGGATTTTAACCGAGCATCGTGTCCAGGGGAAAATTTCGTGATCATAGGGTCTAGAGTAATAAATTTTGATTTGGGTACATAAGCCCGGAAATCCCATGGATTCAATCGCAAAGTGTCAAGACAGCCGTTGAACTTGGTTGACTTTTCAATTCCGAGCTTCACCGAACTCTCCTTGAGCGTATGCTCGTCGTAAGGATAGAATAGGTTTTTCACTGTTGTACCTGCATCGAAGGCTGAGACAAGAGCTTTGTCCGTATGATTGCAGTCGAAATGATAGTCAACAGTCTGATTATCATTCTGATAAACCAGCCAGACCGGTACATTCCCATCCCCGAAGTCCTGTATGCCATGGAAACGGCTGCGAAGAACTGACCACATACCAGTCTCCGTCGCCACGCCGTTGGAGCCAGGTAGGTACACTTCTCTGGTCCAGTTTGACAATTGTTGAATATGGTAGCCGTCGTTTAAAATAGGATAGTTCGCACGCATTTGGAACATGGCCTTCAGTATGTTTCGAATAGGATGGGACGGATCACGATGGTCATAGCTAACGCTGATATCGTTACAGCCATGCAGGGCGGACTCAAGAGGCCATTGATAGTACTGAGAAGAACCCAATCCATAACATCCATGAGTTTGCCAAGCAACTGCCGAAGACATCGCTTGCCGACCAAAAATGTAGTTCTGTGCAGTGTTGTCCAGGATATAAAACGCTTGCTCCTCACCCCAGAGAATCAACGGGATGCCAGGAAGATGCAGGGTCATAATGTATAGAGCCATGAGCGACCTGTGAGTCCCTTCTTTGAGTGCGGGCCAACGAAAAACATCTTGATTCGTTGCACCAAACATGTGTCGTGGATCTAATTTACCGGTATTGACATTAATGAAATCGTTAGTGAGAAGCATTTCATGCCAAGACTTGACCCAGTTAACGGGAACATCGTAGCCAGCGGCCAAGTTACCATCCATCCCCAGGAACCGGGTTAAGCTCCGATACGTAGAATAATGAAACGCGCCGGCATCTAAAGCGAATTTTCCAGGTTTTCGGATAAAGTAGGTATGATTATCGTAAGTCAACCGAACGGCCTCCGCCATATCAGGAGGTCGCATATCGGGTTGCCGCCCACGACCAATATAGACGGCACCAAACGTATTCCCGCCGGTGATTTCTCCTGGGAGGAAGAAATTATTTTTCCCAACCTTTTTAGCACAGGCACGGAATGCTTCACTGATATCGCCTAATGCGTCTATCGTGGCCTGAGTGGCTTTGTCATATCGGAAGCCATCGATATCAAGCTGTGTGATCATTAGACAGGAATGTTGAACGAGCCTCTCGCGCACTGAAGGCACCCACTCCCGTAGGCGATCCTGGACGGAGGCGAACTTGGCCAATTGTCGCTGCCAGTCTGGGAACACCCCAAAAGCTTCCATATCACCATATTGATCGAAGTCACTGTCATAGCAACCCTTGAGCTTGGTTTCTGAGTGCTGCATCTGATATCCTGTCTCATCCCAGAATCTTGGATAATTGCAGGATTCATTGTATCTTTCTCCGACATTGAAATCAACGTATCTCCTAGCAGACTTCCAGGAGACTTTATATTCACCGATTCGGAAAGGAGTCGTAACGTTCAAATGACCCTCGAATCCAAGAAGGTCCCCAAGTCTATTATAAGTAAGTATATAGCAAGTAGCAGAAACGAAAGATACATACGTTGCAAGGGTATTATCTAAAAGAATGTACATCCCTCTTCTATGTATTTCGGAAATTGCATATCGCCATGTTTGCAGATCCCCCAGATGACGATCAAGTAATGTCGTGTCAAGAGGTGAATATCCGTCCGAGCCCCAGGGTTCGTTCATTAAAATCGTTCCGGCGATGTAGATGCCCTAGAGTTGTTGCCAATGTTGGTTTTCTGGGACAAACTCAAGGAGTGATAGTATCTCTTACCTTAATTCCCATGCCTTGGATGTAATCCAAAGAGTCAACTAAGCCCAGAGCATCTCCGCCATGTCGCATTTGATGAGAATTGATATCCCGCTCAAAACTAGTGCCGTTGACATCGTCATTCTCTGGATCACCGTTTGCGAATCTATCGATAAAAAGAGTGTAAAAGGGAAATCTCCAATTATCCGGCGAGGGCGTATACTCATGGTCTGACCATTTACCCGAGTATTCAGCCGGATGCACCGCTTCCTTATTCTCATTGAGGTTGTATCCAATTTCACGGGGGTCGTAAGGCCAACATATCGTAGGTGCGGCGAACACAATACCCACGACAACGAACGATCTCCACCGCATCGTACAGTTGGCTCGTGGATGGGTTCGCCTTATATATGTATCATGCGGAGAGGGAGAACTATTCCAAACGAAGAAACCCAAAGGAAAAAATTGGGAGACGAGAGCTGGAAGTACTTCTCGCAATCTGATGAACCGCAGGAATTAACTATCAAGAAGCAGTAGACAAACAAACGAGAAAAATCAGGCTTTCGACAAAGGCAAAAAGAAAGAACGACTAGACAAAGCACGCAATGGAAACCATTGACCAGTGTGCCTTCCTCACACAGAAAACATTAGACATGACTGACTTGGGCTGGGTATGGAAGGCTCGATGTAGAAATTCATCTTCTTTGCTTGTAACGACTTCCCGGGACGCAAGCAGCTATATGCAGCCGACTACCGGGGATAAGATGAATGGATGAATGAGCACTGTAGGCTCATTCAGGCACCTCACATGTCACCAATACCACAACTGATCAACGAGTGGTAGTGGTTTAATTCTCCCATATCCACCCCCAAGAATGCAAATTACTACTCTTCCATGAGACAGTTTCAAAAGAGCGTCATCATGGCATTGGAGCCCCCATGATAACCCGCCATAGGCTTGCTCTCATCATGCCGTTTGGGTTCGTAGCTTCTGATGGCCGTGGTATCGGCCTACTAGCCTACCCAACAGGTTTAAGGCCCGTAGCAGGAATGTCAGTAAAACAACCCATGAAGAAACATTGATGAGACATCAGGGCTCATTAAATTCGATCAAATCGATGGAGCCCGCAAAGACTAATGTTGAAGATGCACTTACGAAAAGAATAATAAAGTGCTTTCCATCCAAAAGTTGTGGTTAAAATAAGGTTGGGTTAGCAAGCTGTGAGGTTTGCCAAGTTGTCCATGCAGTCAATGCAGCCAATCACATTAGTTGATTTAGTGAAACGCTAATACATGTGGAACTCAAATATTATCGCCGAACAATCTTATCATGGCTCTCTGGTGTTGCAGAAAGGCTTGCAAAGCTGATCCGAAGGGCCAATCAGCCTTGGCATATGAAGTGACACAACCGACATCTTCAATTCCTTTAAAAATCTCTCTGAACTATGCATTAATATTCATGTAACTATTCTGATGCCAGCACCCGGCGCTATCATAATATCCGCAATGGAAAAATTGCCATAAATCATGAAATAACAACCAAAGGAAATATAATTAGCCAGCAGACATCCGTCTGCACGAATCCAACTTTAAGTAATAAACTCAAGAGACACGCCAGCTTTTACCATTCCAGCGGTTCACCCTTAACCTCCCCTCGGTTTGTTTTGGGAACCGGAGCAGCCTCAACCATTACAGGTCCAGTCCGGTTTCCATTCTTCCGTCTGAGATACCCACTGCCGTCGAGCCACGGAGTCTCCAGCGTGCGATGGGTCTCAAACCTTCTGATCTTGTCTTCCATCTGCATTGTAAGGCCAATGTCATCAAGACCGTTCACGAGGCAGTGTTTTCTAAACTCCTCAACCTCAAAATCTGCCAGCCTTTTGCCAGAAGCATCGTTAATACGTTGATTAACGAGGTCGGCCTCGATTTCATTGCCCTTCTCTGCTTCCGCGGCGATTTTGTTGAAAACCGCTTCATCGGGTATTATGATAGGAAGCATACCGTTCTTGAATGTGTTATTGAAGAAAATATCGGCGTAGGATGGTGCAATGACGCATTTGATACCGAAATCAAGAAGGGCCCATGGCGCGTGTTCGCGAGAACTCCCACAACCAAAGTTCTCTCCACTGACGAGGATTTTGCTGTGGCGATATGGCTCATTGTTGAGAATAAAGTCTGCATTCTCACTGCCATCCTCATTATATCGAAGGGCATGGAAGAGTGCCGAACCGAGTCCCGTCCGCTTAATCGTTTTCAGAAATTGTTTGGGAATAATAGCATCAGTATCCACATTCGCGCGGTCAAGGTGCGCTGCAATACCCTTGAGCGTGGTGAATTTGGGGAGACCGGCAGATGTTTTGGCGACTGAGGTATTGGCGTGAGGCTCATTATCTTCGGGACAGTCGAAGATACGATCCAGATCACCTTCTGAGTCAATTTCGTCGATTTCTGGCTGAACTTCGAGTTGTGGAGACGCCCGTTTCGCCGATGGAGTGGCGTTTGTAAAGTCTCGCACATCGGCAAGTCTTCCAACGATGGCAGCTGCAGCTGCCATTGCCGGCGACATAAGGTGTGTCCGTCCTCCTGCTCCTTGTCGGCCCTCAAAGTTTCTGTTTGACGTGCTAGCGCATCGCTCTCGCGGGGAAAGAATATCGGGGTTCATGCCAAGACACATGGAGCATCCAGCTTCCCTCCATTCAAAACCGGCATCAGTGAAGATCTTATCCAGACCCTCTTGTTCTGCCTTCTCTTTCACCAGGCCAGAGCCGGGTACGATCATAGCTCGCTTAACGTTGGATGCTATCTTTTTGCCTTCAACGATATGAGCAGCAGCGCGAAGATCTTCGAGGCGGGAATTGGTGCATGAGCCAATGAAAACTTTGTCGATTGGGATGTCTTGCATAGGTGTCCCAGCAGTGAGGCCCATGTACTCGAGAGCTCTCCGGGCAGCCGACTTTTTGTTCTCATCATCCAAGTCGTCTGGTCCGGGAACGACGCCAGTGATGGGTACGACATCTTGAGGGGATGTACCCCAAGAAACTGTGGGAACGATGTCTTTCGCATCGACAAAGACCTCCTTATCATAGCTAGCACCCTCGTCCGATTTCAAACTTGACCAGTATTTAACGGCTTTGTTCCACTCAGCACTACCATATTTGGGTGCAAGAGGTCTACCTTTTAGGTATTCGAAAGTGATTTCGTCGGGCGCAATCATACCAGCTCTAGCACCACCCTCGATGGCCATGTTGCAAATAGACATTCGTGCCTCCATGCTAAGGGCTCTGATCGCAGATCCGCAGAACTCAATGACACAACCTGTGCCACCTGCTGTTCCAATGATGCCAATGACGTAAAGGACAATGTCCTTGCTGGTAACTCCTGGAGGGAGCTCGCCGTCAACTTGTACGCGCATATTTTTGCTCCGTTTCGTGATTAAGGTCTGGGTTGCGAGGACGTGTTCAACTTCGCTAGTTCCGATTCCAAACGCCAGAGCTCCGAAAGCTCCATGGGTCGAGGTGTGACTATCTCCGCATACGACAGTGGTTCCTGGCAGAGTAAATCCCTGCTCTGGACCAATGATGTGCACGATTCCTTGTCTCTTGTCTCCCAGGCCAAAATATGTAAGACCAAAGTCCTTCACGTTTTCTTCGAGCGTCATGCATTGTAAACGAGAGTCGGCTTCTTCGACGAATTCGGCAACGTTTTTGAAGGTTTTCCGGGATGTGGTGGGTATGTTCTGCAGCACGTTAGTAACGAAACCGTCCAAAACGGCATAACGAAGGCTAGGGCATCCCATACATGATCCACGGTAGCCAGAGTGCAGTCAGGTCTTCGAACGCGGCGTCCGGCATTTTTTAGTCCCTCGAACGCTTGCTGTTGGGGTCCGTCAGTGTTTACGATCATTAAGTAGCAGGGATTAAGGTACTCACAGGTGATGTCACTTCATGTACGAGGTGTCTATCTGCAGCATCATTAGCGCCAGCACAAGAAGCCACAAATCAAAGTACTATACCGATATAAAGCAGAATTGTGCCGTCTTCTTGCTCATTGACCACATGGTCCTGAAAGACCTTGTCGTAGAGAGTCTTGGGTTTCTTCTCAGCGGACGGCATACTGAACGGTGTCTATGTTGTCACGGATAAAAGAATGTATCGGCTTTGAGACTCCCAAATGAAAAACGAAGCGCTTCAAGAACGAGCAACCTAGAGAAATAGTGAACAAGAAGCAATGAGCTGTTCAGGAATCAAGTCAGTGATATAGCTTCACGGCGGGCGACGAGGGGCGTCCCGACATCGGGAGTCATCAGAAAGGACCCCTCTATGATTGGTCAACAAAGCCTCAGCGGCAAAACAGATTCTGCCGACTTTCGGAGTCAACCTTGATGCGGCTCCGATATCCGGGAAAAGCTTAATTAACTGCCGGATATCGCAGGAAACCCGAGACTCGAGAGCGTGGAGAGAGCGATCAAGGAAAGAAATCGGAGACCAGAACACAAACGGACACATATATGAGTCACTAATACATATTTTACACTGTGTTTGATCCAAACCCGCGATTGTCATCTCTAAACACCCATAATGCAAGTTTATGCCTGACCAGCAGGCCAATGAATCCACAGAGCAGTTGAAATGCAACAATTTGCACCGCAAGCTTGTCTTCCCGCAATGGGCCAAACCATAGAAGCCAAAGATTCAGCAGTGTCAAGTTTGTGGACTCAACGATCTCTCCCTGTTTGTCTTTTTTGACTCTCACCAAATGAAGCTGATGCAAAAGGTCAAGGGCAAGTGCAACGGGTTTTGAAGGTGGTCGCGGCCATTCACTGACAGATGGTTCGAGTAAACCGGTTCGAGCGTTGAATCGTGGGAGGCGATGCCTGGGACATGGGATCAGGTGAAATAGCTGTGGCGTGGAGTAAAGGAAATTAAAGATCTGTGGGATGAAGAGAAGGAGAAGCGTCTTGCTGAAATGGCCCAAGATCCCAACGACAGCAAATACCATTCCTGCAAAATAGCAATAAGTATCCCCGACGAACACCTTCGCCGGGTACCAGTTATGCCACCACAACGCCAAAGAGACGGCAATGAATGGAAGCAAGAGATAGATTGAGAACAAGTGCGAATCGGTCGCTGGATGCGGATAAGGCGTGAATGGCGCGAGATACAGAACGTCGTTGACAAGCAGGAGGATTGCAATGATAATCGATTGCGATACCTCGATGCCATTGATCCCCGCTAGCATGTTGATGCTGTTTGGGCAGAAAATAGCAACGGCAGCCATGTACACGTAATACATCCAACCCAAGTCAATCATTGGACCCAGGAATCTCTGTAAAGGCACAGGAACAACCACATGGGTGACACCAAAATCCACAAAATACACTATGAGCATTGGGATGGCTGCAAATGCTGGTATTAGCACCTTATGTCGCCATCGGATATCTAGAAGATCGTCGCCAATGCCCAGGATAACGATAGATTGCAATGACAAGAGGCCGGATAAGTAGGAGGCCAGCTAACGCAGAAGGTAAACGCAGTCAGCAAATCAATCGTGGAGAGGCATTCGGGGAATGTGTTACCTTGTTATGCGGGAAACGATGCAAAAGCCGCCCAGTTTCTACATGGTGAACTGGCAATACAACGTCTCGGTTCCCACCTCCTGACGTAGCGGAGACGATGTCCTTATAGAAAGGGAACGGAATGAAGACAATAAGCACCAGTATATAAACGGTTGCGCAGACAGCGCCCATAGTCTCCGGTCTAGAGAAAGGCAGGGTCAGCAAAGGGGGAGCAACCTCAGCTTGTATAAACGTACATCTCATTCTGTTTCAACTTGGACATGTCCTTGCCTTTGAGGCCGGCATTCATGAAAACTGCACCTAGCCATCGTATTAAGCCAAATGCTGCGGCAAACGCTATTCCGCTCAGGGCGAGAGAAGCAATTAACGGCTCTCCATCACCCTGAAAGGTATTCACGATGATCCCGAGGCAGGCAATGACAAGCGTCAGGAGGCTCCATGTTTCCGTGCGCGTGAGAGTAGTAATCATGTTGGGATATGTGACAAAACCACATAGTCAAGTGAAATAAGACCCTCAAGTTTAAAAAAAAGCTTTAGTTCTCATCCCGTCTTTTCCACTCGTGTCTACTTTGTAAACCTCATCTTCGGTCATCTTGCAAGCTGTTCAGAGCTTCAAAAGTGGATATATTGCCCGTGTTCACCGCTGCTTAGCGCCCGGTGTCCCTGAGATTAAAGTTTACTATAGCTCCGGCTATCAGATGTCAAAACATCATCACCCCTCGACTTGATCTCATCACGCACTACAGTATGTCCAGATAGAATACATTCGGGCTTTTCAGAGGAACCGATAATGATGATTAAACATGCCGAGTTTTACGCAACTCGAGATAGGTCACCGCGACTAGGTGAATGTGATCAAATATAACTTCTACGGCAACCGTATCCTCACTGCCTCCGCGGCTCCGCCGATCATCGAGTGAAGAAGTTGGGATCAGAAAGACGACGGCTGGGAACTCACTGATACATGGCGCGCCCATGTTGCTAAGATTTATGGTGTGGGTTGATTTGCAGTCCTGCCGCTCGTGGCATTCACCACATCAAATACTGCCATGATGATACCCACCATGTGAAAGTTGCTTGATGAAGACCCTCCACCAGGCATTATTGATTTATATCCTGTCATTCAAGGACATACTCCGCGACAATTACCAAGCACCTCGAAGTCTGGGACATACAGTAGATCAGTGTTGGAGTTTTTTCTCCGCGCATGAAGCGGGAGAAACACATTGTATGTACTCCGTACGTAAAAGTCACACCCAAGGGCGTACGACAGTGATATCACCAGCACTCCTGAATACAAGTCATAAACGAGCAGGAGCTGAAAGATATGTCTGGACAGCAGGTGACTCCTATGACCACTGACGGGTTCAAAGAAGCCTTATTATATGTCCGTTGAACAGAGGGAAGCGTACGAAGTACAGTCCCCTCCGTTCGTCAGTCTAGTACGCCAATATGACCTGGCCATCCTATGGGATAGAGGAAATTGGAGGTTGATTATGCGTTCAGAGGTATTATTTTGAAAGTGTGAAGAAAGAAGAAGAGAAAAAAAGAAGAGAAGCTGGCGGGTGAGGTTTTTGTGTTCCAAGGTTGCTGCACGTGACCGTTGGCGGATTTACTTGCGGGCCGAAGGACTCTTGGCATTCGACTACCTCAAAATTTCGCACTGTCGTCTTCAAGCGAGAACAGTTTTTTCTGGTCCAAATTTTCGTTCATGGTAACATATGCTCTCATGGGCTATGTACGCGGGAGTCATCCCACGGAATGAATGGCTTTACCAGAAATGATTCGACAGCCGAGTGCGCCAGAGTCTGCGCTCATCAGGCCTCCTCTTCGCGGCACAGGACCGTCAAACGTCCTCGTTACAATATTTTTCCTATACCAGCGACTCTCAAGCAAGGCTGATGTCCTAGGCACGGCTGATGTTTTCGAAATGATGGATTAGAGCGTGATGGCTTTCATGATGGAATTAGAAAACCTGCATAGCAGAACCCCACAACATTGCCAGCGTCTTGTGCTTTTTTCAATGGCCACTGATGCATACTTCGTTTATTGTAGTGGGAGATCGAATCTTATCAGTTTTTTAGCAGGAACTGTCGTCTTCTCCACCCTGCTGCTTATGCTCTATTTTGCAGTAAGGACTAAATCAAGGACGGACATTCATGATATGTCAATGTGCTGGAATACATCTGGGACAAAGTTAGATGCTCGATATCAGGACCTAATAAAATGTTCTTCAAAACTGCTTCACTGTATCATCGCAAATGAAACGCATAGTGTGCTCCCAAAGTATGTTTTGTAGACAAAAGAGTCACGGCTCAATGGTATCATAGTAAAAATGTGCTTGCATCAAAGGCAACTGGCTCTTGAAATCACTACATCCCCAGGATACAGAGAAAACCTTCACTTTGGTCGCGAGTCGTATGCAGCCCCGATAACGGGTGACTCTGGTACCACAATATCCAACGATTTCACTCTACTCCGCTGAAGTGACGGCACCGTGCTATTTGCTTCCCTGTCCTTTGCTCCTTGAAGAAAGGTCGGAAGTGGCTGCAAATTCACCTGCAGACTGCTCAAGCGCCCCAATGTTCAATTCTGCCATGAAAGATTCCACCAACAATTCCGACAAAAGAATGAGAGTCAAACATGACTGATCCTACCTTATCGCCGTGGCGAGTACTCTTCTCACGGCTGCCCGTGATATCCCATAGCAATCGTAGATGCGCCAAGGGAAAGCTTAGCTAAGCTCGGAGGCCGGTTTCCGTGATGGCGGTGGTCAAGCGTATTGGCGCCACGGTGATTGGTGGATTCGGTCTGCAGAAGCTGTCAGCGAACCAACCAGAATTTATCCGCGCCCCTTCACTTCCAGACGATAAATCTTCCCCATCTTCATCCATTCAGCCCATTCCTCAATCTCTCCAATTCTTCCAGCTTCACTCATACCAGGCACTAGGAGACGAGCGTTGTTCATTCTTTACACATCCCACAACCATGGCTTCCGCTGCACGCGCACTCACCAGAGCCTTTGCTCGAGCTACACCCACGACTTCTACAGCTAGATCCTCGGTAACACGTAGCTCTGCCCGTTTCAGCACTCCTGTCTACACTTTCCGCGCTTCCTCCCGCAGAGGATATTCCTCCGGTACTGAGGGTGGAAAGTCTTCCTCTGGGCTCATCTGGGGCCTCGCAGCTGTTGCTGCCGGTGGTGCTGGTGCCTTTTACTATTTGGGCGGCGACCACTTGTCTTCGAATGCGGCCAAGACGACCGTTGTCACAAACCCCACAAAGGAAGATTTCCAGAAGGTATACGATGAGATAGCAAAGCTCCTCGTCGAGCACGATGATTATGATGATGGCAGCTACGGTCCGGTAAGCTAATCCTCCGTTTCCTGGCTCGAAGAACAGTTTGGCTAACCGATACTTGTCTGATCTCAGGTCCTCGTTCGTTTGGCGTGGCACGCTAGCGGCACCTATGACAAGGAAACTGGAACTGGTGGAAGCAATGGCGCTACCATGCGTTTCTCTCCAGAGGCTGATCATGGTGCCAATGCGGGATTGAAAGCCGCCAGAGATTTCCTTGAGCCAGTTAAGCGTGAGTATTAACAGCTTTTCAGTTGAGCACTGCCACGATTGCGAATGCCAATGTTAATATCACATTCTTTTTTTGTTTAGAGAAATTTCCTTGGATCTCTTATTCTGACCTGTGGACTCTCGCTGGATCTTGTGCCATCCAAGAACTTGGTGGCCCAAACATCCCATGGCGCCCTGGCCGCAAGGACGGCGAAATGGTCGCCTGCACACCCGATGGCCGTCTTCCCGATGCTTCCAAGGATCAGAAGCACATTCGAGCCATTTTTGGCCGTATGGGCTTTGATGACCGAGAAATGGTTGCACTTTCTGGTGCTCACGCCCTTGGACGCGCTCATGCCGACCGTTCCGGTTATGACGGACCATGGGACTTCAGCCCTACCGTGTTCACCAACGACTTCTTCAAATTGCTCCTTGATGAGAAATGGGTTCAGAAGAAGGTATGTCCCCTATGTCGCCTCATTCTATTTGTCCCTGGTCGGTAGCTAACTTGAGAACAGTGGAACGGTCCTAAGCAATTCACTGACAACACCACTAAATCACTAATGATGTTGCCGACTGATATGGCTTTGGTGAAGGACAAGGAATTCAAGAAGCACGTTGAGCGCTACGCCAAGGACAGTGATGTTTTCTTCAAGGAGTTCTCAGACGTCTTCGTCAAGCTTCTCGAGCTCGGCGTGCCATTCGCCTCCAAGGAAGAAGACCGCTATGTCTTCAAGAGAAGCGAGTAGACGGCGCCGTGTCGATCAAGCATTGTTTACCTGTATTTCTGATCAAGATTCTTTCTATCCCTTGTCTTATGCCCCTATTTAATTTTTTTTCTGTATACACCGCCGTTAACTGATCATCTATCGTTTCCTTTGGGCTTAGCCCCTGGGGCCGTTTTAGAGTCCTTTGGTTTCGTCGTCGAGTGCCTTGAAGATATCCACCACTCTTGTGCTTTAAGCTCCCCGGCGCGCTGGTGTATTAGAAAGCTTTAACATTTGAGGAAACTTCCTTGCCATCTGTAACACCAGGAATATAGTGCTCAACCAAAAATGTGATTCTAGAATCTCGAGACGCAAAGTCATAAACCACGTCGTGATCGTATCTCACCAAACCAACATAAACAACCCCTGCGATGTAAAAGGTTTGACCTATTATGCTCAAGCCAAATTTCCGTATTTCGTAATGGGACTAGCATATCACACTGTGGGCTTTACCAGTGTGTGCGTACTGCAGTGTTATTGCTGCACGTGCCGTGCCTCTTTTCTGCTTAACTAAGCACCCCATCCCCGCCTATGCCCACATGAGGTTTTTCTGACCCATCCCCTCCGCAAAGCCGCTGCGAAAGTGACGAGGAAGACGCTTGAGGAAAACAGTTCATGATTTACACGTGAGCAATGTCTGCTCCGATGGGAGAATGGACATTGCCTACTACCTATTATGATATCCTGGGGCTTCCGCATCCCCCTCTTCTTCTCCGACAACCCGACCTGAAGGCGGCCTACCACCGCGCTTTACTAAAACACCACCCAGACAAGTCCGGCTCCTCGACGCCTTCTTCCCATGGTAATACGTCGGTGCAATCGTCTAAGCTACCCATCCAAGCCACGAGCTCGCGGACCGTTCAGACTTATACCATCGATCAGATAACCTTGGCCTTCAAAGTCCTCTCTGATTCGCGCGCAAGAGCCGAGTATGATCGCTCTTTACGTCTCTCTGGCGTCAACAATAACGCGAGCGTGAAGCACTCTGTGAACGGAGCGGATCAGGTATTCCGCACTGGGCTGGAAGTGTTTGACCTCGACGATATGCAAATAGGGGTGGGATCTGGAGGTGCTGAATTTTGGTATCGCGGTTGTCGGTGCGGAGATACAAAGGGATTTTACGTGAGAGAGGAGGATTTGGAGAATGAGATGGAAAGAGGTGAGATAATGGTTGGCTGTCAGGGATGTAGCCTGTGGGCAAGGATTCTGTTTGCGGTGGATGAAGATGGGCAGGATAGTTGTGAGGAGGAGAAGATTGCGAACTGCATGGAGGGGAATTCGTGAATGGCTGAAAGCAGTCGAGGAAAATTTTTGGCTGGCTTATGAGACAGCAATATGCCCTCTTTTTCCGCCATCGCAACCTGGGTTCTCGATGAATATATCGCATGTCAACAGTTTGGTGGCATGCCATCTCGAGCATCGCCCGGACGAGCCGTTCAATATACCAACAGGCGACCCTCTGTGAGCCCGGTGCAGGCAATATCCGCAAATCAGGCCTCCTTCTATGAATAGATAATGGCGCTGTACAGAGTACGCGATAGTTCTCTGACGTGATCCTTCGCGTTCCAACCTTTGACCATTCGACTTCGGGGTCTCATCATCCAAGGTTCAAGAAAATCGAACCTGAAACTGCGAAGCATCGGAACATTCGCGTTGGGCAAAAATGGATTTGAAAATAGAATCTTTCAAGGGATATCAGAGGTTCATTAAGAGCACTTCATGATACCGACCGAGTCCTCCGGAGGGCAAGTGAGCAATTAGCCTTGTATATTTCTCCGTAAAGATTGTAATGTCATTGTACAGGCTACCTAACAAGCCAAATGTCAGAGCTACAGATGTGCCTGGGTGTTGGTAATGCGGAGTCCTCCGGAGTGTGCGGAAAAATCGGTGAACGCGCTCTTCCATGGTGGTTCATCGGACTAGGGGTTGCATATCATCATCACGTCACGTCTCCCTCACCTTTTCTCATCAAACCACCACCATCAACACCCACAAAATGGCCAAACCAGTGTCTATTACATCTTCGGAGCAGTTTTTCCAGTTGCTCACCTCCTCGAAGATTCTAATTGCAGATTGTGAGTCGCGCTATGCTTTTAACCGTTCTAGTTGCAACTATCGTCGCCCCGCCTTACCCCGCGCCTTGAGCTTCCTTCTCGCTACACTGTTGCAACAATAGCCCAGGTCCTAGTAGCAAATACAGCAGAGGGGATCAAATGGCACCTGTTAACTATTTTTCTTCCCTCTGAGCAGTTTACGCCGATTGGTGCGGACCATGCAAAGTCATCGCCCCGGTTTACGAACAGTTATCCACGCGGTTGTCGCGTCCGAATGAAGTGACGTTTACAAAGATCAATGTCGATCAACAACAGGAGATAGCGGAAGCCTTTGGAGTTTCGTCGTAAGTACTCAGGACTCAAAAACTAGGCTTGTTCCTCGAAAGGTTGAAGCAAGGCCGGTGCTAATGATTGGTGATGAGCTTTCAGCATGCCCACTTTCCTAATATTCAGAGATGGCGACCTCGTTCAGACGATCCGCGGAGCAGACACAAAAGGTCTCACTGACGCAGCCACAAAGTTTGCAGCAGGTGGTGAAACTGGAGGAGCAGACGCGGCGGCAGCTGGTGGTGAACCTTCCGAGTCCGCTGGCTTTTGGTTAGGCGCCGCCATTCCCAAGGGTTATCAAGACATCACGGAGCAGGTCGAATTGAAGGATATCGATCTACTCAACTGCAATAACGATATTGCACCCGGAAGAGCGCTCTTCGAGAAATCAAAACCGTCCGCGCTTGCACCCAAGGCTAAAGAGGAGGGTAAACCGGATTGGGTGGAGAGCGATACAGATGAACAGTTGATGCTCTTCATGCCGTTCAAGGCGTCGTTGAAGATTCATTCGTTACAAATCACGTCCTTTCCACCAAACGACGAGGATGACGACGAGGCACCCATGCGCCCCAAAACGATAAAGCTTTACACCAATCAATCACACATTATCGGGTTCGATGAGGCGGATGATATTCAACCAACGCAGGAGATCACGATTGCGCCCAAAGATTGGGATGCGAAGACGGGAACTGCAAAAGTTGAGCTACGCTTTGTCAAGTTCCAGCGGGTTTCGTCGCTAGTTCTATACTTTGTGGACGGAGATGGGGATAGCGAGAAGCTCAGAGTCGATAGGATAAGACTATTTGGAGAATCGGGGGAGAAGAGAGAAATGGGAAAGTTGGAGAAAATCGGTGATGCGGGAGGAGAGTAGATGGGTAGGACGACTACTCACTGGTGACTTGCATGTTGCAATTGACCGTGTGAAAACCGGATGCAAAGATCTCCAAAAAATTATGAGAATGCTACTTTTGAGATGGGCTTTCGAAAGATTCAGAAGCGCCATCAAACTACATATGGCTCTTCCGAGAAACCGCTCCTGATATCCCACAATAGTTGCAAAATCGGCTTTAATGATAGGAAATGAAAAGATAGAATAAAATATCCATTGCTATGCTAACTGTAGACTCTAAAGTCACAAACGCTCTCCTTGATAACCATCCAATATCCCATTTGCAGGAAAAAAAAGTATATGTTCGATTCCAAACCAGATAGTCAATTTCTCAGATCAACCCACGGGAGCCCGAAGACCCTCGCAAGCCCATCAAAAAAAGACCAGTAAAGTAAAGAATCAACGTGCAATTTCATTACTCTGGAACGCAGCCGACACCTAATTAGAAAATCATCATTGTAATCTCACGAAGAGATCAGATGCATAGGCAACACGGGTAATAAGTTGGCTGCGTACGCCGCACGAAGAAAGAAAAAGAAGAAGAAAATTTTCAAAGATGCTGCGAGCTGTGCGAAGTATTTAAAGAAAGAATACTAGTCCGGATACGGGCTAGCGAGAAGAGGTCAATCCGATGAGTAAGGCATCGTGACGTAAGCAGATAGGTCGATGAGAAGAAATTTTCGACGTCGTCTCCTCTCTTCTCTTTCTCTTTCTTTTCTTCTCTTCAGGCTAATGATGGGGTGCACAGGCAACACCTGTGTACCTGTGAAAATCAAATAGGAAGAGACTGACGCTCAACTGAGCAATGATCTCAACAAGACATTTCCTCTGAAGCCCAGCAATCAGCACTTTTTTTCTTTTCCCTTCGCCTGCAATGTTCTTTGAATCTCCCCCAATTTTTTTTTTGGTGCCGCGACTTATTCGCGCCCACTTCACCTTGACTTGCCACTAGGATGCTCTTGTGGAAGTATATTTTTTTGGAGAATTTGCAGCTTGCTCCTGATTCCTCATTGGACTTCCGTTTTGCCTTCGAAACATCTCTCGAACTTGGAACCGCAGCCCGTGGATATATTGAGAAAACCTGGGTCGGATGGAAGGATGCTCAATGTAAGGCTCTGTCTCGCGTTTTGGGTAGCCTCGGATGGGGACAAAGAGGATAGGAAATACATTCCTGAAGCGGTGTGCTATCGCTCTGGGTTCGCCCTTTACGATGACAATCCGAGACCGGATTGCTGCCGGAATCTTGCTGCTCGGCCTGTGAGATTGTCGCCAAATAAATGGTCATCTAACAACAGAAGCTTGTTTAATTCTCCGGCGAGTCTCAACCGCTACTAGACTCTAATGTAGCCTGGGTTGTTGCATGCCCGGGCAGCACGGACTACAAACGTCAGCTGCCCACATCCAGTCAATGGAGTGTAGAAACTATCAGAAATTAATTAACCGGTGCTAGGTTTTGATTGTTGGGTCTTGTTATGTTCCCCCAGGCCCTTCACAACTTTCCACAACATTATGGAAGAGTATTCGGGATTGAACAATGCCGCTGCAAGCTTCGTCCTGTCAGTTGCAACAGCTTATGGTTTTCTCATACAACTATTGGCTGACCATGGAGGGGATTACGAAAAATAGCTTGTCGACTCATTTGACACGAGCCTCGCCCTCGAGCGTTTGATATGAACAACAAAAACAGAGTGAACATAGAACGATCTCGGTCTTCTCTTTCGCGAATAGCATCGAGCGCCGCAGGTCGAAGAACATTTTGCACCAGCGGAGTCACCACCTCAAGACCGCCTGTCTGCATTTGCGCCAGGCCCAATCTCAATAAATCGCTCCACAGCTTGCAAATTCGTGTCTCAACATCGTCAAGGAAGTCGTTGGCAGTTTCGCCATCTCCAACGTGAAGTTTGACCATACCGATCTGCTCACGGGTCTGTTCTGTGGCTCCGCCGTCGTGGAAGGTGGACGATGGGCTTGTGATGCTGTAACATTCGATGGTGCCGTCCTTGGGTAGGAAATGGAGAATATCAAGGGTGCCACCAAACTTGCCAAAGACAAGGAGCATGGAAGAAGAGCCAGGAGGGCTCAATTCGTTTCTAAGACGAGTAAGCATGTTAGGTGAGTTGGAGGTTGGAGGTTGGAGGTTGGAGGTTGGAGGTTGGTAGATCAAGGGGTGTTGCCCTCAGCAGTTAAGTGACGATAATCTTGAAGATGCAAATCCAGTGCTTACCCAGGAGCCGCAATGCAACGCGCAGTTTGAGCATCCTTTCGTTATAGAACAGTAATCTTGTTAGTAGGAGGCATTGCGGCCATCAACAAGGGCAGAGTCAACCTGCTCCTACCGAGCAGTAATATGAACCAGGAAGTTTCTCATTCATGCAGACATTGGTCTGCAATCTCCGGTCCCAAGAGGAAGGGTTTCAGGGGAAAACTGAGTCCAGGAAAACCGCATCATCCATTGATATCGTGCTGGCGTCAGAGGCACTTATCGAGGAGAACTTTTGTACGACTTCCGCCCGACTTGACATGACTTCGATAAGTAAATCATCGATTGATAATTCCTGACTGGCATGGCCAGTAACGGAACCCAAAAACTGCAGTTCTGACTGCACACCCTGGAACAGGTTTCGCGCCGCCATACCCTAAAGAATTTACCATATCTCGGCAGATCCCTAAGACATCTAGCCATACTCATCCCAGCTCACGGGAGTGGTCACGGAGATCTCAAGAATACTTGCTTCAGAAAATATACCCTCACCTTATGCAAAGAAAAAGATGGTGGACGAAGAATTTGATCATGCTATGGATGCACTACACCAACCTGAGAAACCGATCGAGTGCACTTAGACGGACCGGTAACTCCGGACTAGACGGCTGAAGATCGATCCGAAGAAGCAAAGAGAGGATTCTTCAAATGTCTTTGAAAGCAAAGGAAAACTCACTGAGAAGGGTTCCCAAACCAGGTTGACAACATATGGAAAGCAACCAAATATCGACAACTCAGCACCCTCCAAGCAAGCAGACTTCCAATTCGAAAATCCAACAATACAGGCCAAATCCAGAGGATGAGGAAATGCTTGAAGCCTTGCTGTATTTCTTTTTCTCACTTTACCACCCGTCGCGGGAGAGCTAGGGAGTCGAGAAGAGTGGAACAACTGGAAGCAGCCCCCTCACCATGCAGGAGGTCGAGAGAGCAGTTCAATCAGCCAACCGAAAGCCCTTGAAAATGACAATCTCCCAATGGTGGTGTGGCAGGAACCGTGGCAGGTGTTGGGAAGGCAACACTTTCTCGACTGTCCCAAGCATGTCTGAAAGGAAACTCCTGGCCGTTGAAAAGCGGCAAGCTCATCTCGTTGCGGAAATGCATTGATAGAGACCACTCGCAATGCTCCGTGCATCACCTAATATCCCTGCTCCGAACTATTAGCAGAATTATGAAGAGAGCGGTAGCATAACGCTTATCGTTGTTGGCGGAGAGGCTCCTGATATAGAGGCCACTCGTTTTCTCTCCGCCTCCACGCATCACAGCTCACCATGAAACCACCTGACGAAAGCTCTCAGGAGCGGGAGCAGCTTCCTTAGAAGACCTAGCCCGCTCTTCCGAATCTTCTTGTGCTAGCAGGACCGACTATACCAAACGTTGGACGCCGGTTTCCTACCATTTCTCCCTCCACCATTTTCAAGCTCGGCACTAACGAGGGCAAAGGAATCATGGCCACGTTTGCTCGTTTCACCCAGGGCACCTGTGTCTCACGCATCACTTGCCTCATAACGCTCTAGAGGATATCTTCCGGCACCCCGACTCCCAACTGCCCCTAACAAGGCTTCATCCTCACTCACAGGCGGGCACGGCTGTCTGGACGCCATCCTCCTGAGTGGAGGAGGAAGCTGTTAGATGTGTTGAGGTCTGTTTTGCGCCACGGGTGCAATACTCTTGCCGTCAATGTCGATGAGGGAGAGGAACTAGTACAGGAAGACATTGGCGGCTTGGAATGCTGTCCTGTCACGTATGTTGAGAGAATCGCGCAGGGACACGATGATGACTGCTATTGGACTTTTGAAACTGGCCTGCCCGATGATATAAAAAGTCTGGTTCTACCTTGATAGCTGCAGGTACATAGGGGGTGACTTAGACGTTATGAAGTTGTAGTTACTGAGCTAACTGAAGCTCCTTTGTGGATCGATCTGCCTGGTGAGAAAAATCCATCAGCCGAAGACTCGATTCTGAAGAAGTCAGCCGCGGAAATCCCTAACTAGGTAACCCGGGCTAGCGGGAGATGGGTTTTCGAGATATGCTGGAATAGAGACGTGCTTGCTCAGTCTGTCTGCTTTAAACTCGTCTGCTTCGTCTTTGAGGGCAAGCACTAGTAACCAAAGGATTGATAACTGCGAGGTCGGCTTTGAATATGTTAACTCCGCTATCCTTAGTGAAGACTACGGAGTACTCTGTGATCATGTACAGAGAGAATTGAACATGGCCAGAGTTCTCACAGTTCAAGATCAGCTTCGGTGACCACTGGGATTTGCCTTTGCCGCTCTAAACTCTGAGAGTCCGGATCGTGTCTCCATTGGGAAAGGCTGGTGTCTCCAGAGTCGAGCCACGAAGATTCATTCACTAGCCCAAAGCTTCTCCGCAAAACATCCACAAGTCAGACCACACAGTGGCGCCTCACGGGCTCTCTTGAAGATAAGCTAGCGCGTCAAGATATCGCCTAAACGGCTAGACAAGTCCGACAGAAAGTCTTGTTGCGTGACCCCGGATATTTCGTTCCATGGCTCAAATGGGGGGTAGATTGAAGCTCGCTCTCCTGTAATCGGCCGCTTATCTTGGTTAAAGGTGCTTGAGCCATGGAAACTCGAGCGAGAGCTCAAGAACATCCCCAGAAATCTCAAGACAAGCGCGTCGCGTCCTGTGAACCCGAACAAGATGCGATGCCTGCGACCACCGACGGTCCAAATATAAACTGTATCCACCGGCTAGTACCGCCCATGCATTAAAAAAGTGCAATCGCCAAGTTTTGCCGAGTCAGAAATTGTTCCGTCGCAAGGATGCAGGAACACGGAACCAAGGCTTCTGGCGCGTTTCAAATCTCTCTGGAGACAGAGAGGAGGGTTGCAGTCGATTTTTCCCCTTCCCAAAGTCCAGGATGGTGCATGGGAATCTGCGGTCGATATCATCGAAATACTTTTGAATATCTTGGAGGATCAGGTTCGAAACGGGACGGATTTCAAATTGGCAGCCACTCCCAAAGTCGAGTTCGATCCTTGCCTTTGTTCTTGAGACTCGCCGGCAGGCGTCCAACCTTGCGCATGGACAATGGGTTAAGATTAGCATATTGCGCGGTCATTCCCGCTGTCCGAAGCGGGTAATATGATGGGTGATAAGATGCTCTTGGCGTTCGCCACTAAGATGTACCGTTTATCGTGTCCATCGTGCAGTTCATGCGGATGTGGGTTACTTTGGTGAGAATCGGAGAATTTGCGTTGCATCGGAGAGCTATTAAGTATGTTATGCTCGATGCGCTCAGGCTAAACTCAATATTGAAATTGGCCTCCCAGAATAGTGGGATTCTGGGCTTTCTGGACGAAAGGACGTTGAAAAATCATTATGGGTACGGTGGTGCTCATAACAGTGAGGTTGATGGATGGGATGTGCCTTCGCAAGACAGTGCTCCTGGAGACGCATGTCGTGAAAGGACTTCATACGAAGTACTCCGTACCTGGTCATTCAATTCCTCCAGCCGTTGATCTGCAACGTGCATACATCCATATACGTATGTATGGCTTTCTGGTGCATTTCCCTCGTTGTCTTGGAAGTTGGAAAAGGTGTATGGTCTCGTGTAGGTATCCCGTATAGTTGCCGCACCACAGTTGTTGTACTGTGTGTATGTACAGTACCTGCTCACATTTGCCTGTTTGAAACTTACGATTTCACATGTGTCTTCGGCTGTTGTGAAAGTTGACATGAATGCCACGGCTAGTTGTTAAACGCCAGACAATCCCCACCAACTAATGGCTGTCGTCGTTAGCTAGAGGGTTCAATAATGGTGGATTTTATGGCCGGCTCTTACCACAGTAGACGAAGAAGTTTACAATGAACGATGTGACAAAGACCTCGCTCTCGTAAAGCAGGGCCGACAATCCCTATCGTTGTCGCCTCAAAGATAGGTCGACAGGAGCCAGGTGATACGTCTCAATGTCTCATCGACCATGTTATGGTCCCAGAACAGTGGTCTCGCTTGCACACGGAGGCGTACTCGGTAGGACAGGTCCAAAGTGGTACTGGGTCAGGAACGGAAACTCAGTTGCATCTGGTGCTTCATAGTTAGAGAGTGCTGGGGTATGTTTGTCAATGTGCTCGAGATTTCTGGTTACAATAGTTGGGATAATCTCGAGTGTTGATACTCCGCAACCGGGCCTACGGAGTACGTTGGACCCATTTATTCAGCAAGGGTCGAGTGAAATCGGAGGCATATCACCTGGCAATCAGAGCCCGAATCTGCTGTGTATGATAGTACCTGCATTGCAAATCCCAAAGGCTTACAGTTCGCTCCAGCACTATCAGAGCAGCAGTCGGGTTTCAGACGGCAGGCATCTTGAGATCTGCGGTTGGACTCATACACCCCGGAAGAATTGGCAACACGCCGATGCTGTGATCCTGGAATGCACCAGGAAATTCAATAAAACCTGCCGTGCAAGGTTCTGATAAACACGACAGTGACGCGCACGCAACCTGCATTCCATGAGCGACGCAAGGACTTGCAGATAATTAACAACGGAAAAGATGCAGAAGCAGAAGAGAGTCAAAGAGCAGCAAGAAAAAAGTGATGCTCCTGGATATCAAAAATTGAACCTCAACAGAATCCAGGATTCTGTTGGAAAGCAGGTATTTTTAACCCAACCACGCGGATGCGTGAGCCACGCGCAGTATTTATTACCCTGGGAGCACAAGGAAAAGTTGAAATTCAGTGACCAATTGCCTTGTGACAGTCGACGCAGTAGGACATTGAAGCTGTGTTGCCTTCCCTTGACTGTCTAGTCCCTTTCTCGAAGTCCGTACCTGCTTTTAGTTACTTAACAAGGAATATCGATTTGCATGGAAGATGCAATCTCAAGTACAGTACAAAGCATCTTGCCTCCCGACTCACACAATCAATATCTCAATTGAGCGACTGAGCGTAAGCTCAAGAAGCAGACATGCGACTTCAACAAGCTCCGGCCATTTGGAGCCATGGCTTCCTTCGTCAACAAAACGCTATTATGAACGGACCTCAAGAACAAAGGAATTCTTGTCGATCAAAGAGATTCATCATCGGCAATCATGATTCGCGTGGTGAGCACTGACTCCAGGAGAACCGCTGCTGATTTGCTGCAATATTTCCCCATCCGTTCGCTGGCTGAGGCTGGCAATGATCTTTCTTTGGCGTATTTTTGAATTGTTCCTCTGGATCTCAATCGCTCAGTCTGAAATCAAAGTTGCGAGAACCTTTGGAAAAGCTCTGTGTGTTGGGCTAATGCAGGTGCACTCAAATATATTTCTTTTTACCGTTTTCCGCTCTTGATTTTTTTCCCTCTCATGCACTGCGTCTCGACACCTGCTTTTTCTTAGCCGGCGTTTTTCAAGCGTGATTTCCCTGCTGTTTTGGCTGAGGCGGCCTGCTTATATTGACCTTGTTTGTTGTTGAGGAGTGCCAAAACGGCTCATCAAATCTCGAGTATTGTATGGGCTACCCGTGAAGCGTCATCCGTCTCAATCTCTCTCAATTCCTGGCAGTGTCCTCATAGGATTGGCAGGATGGTATTATTCAATGCCGGCAACATGGACCTTGGTGGTCTGCCTTGGCCTTCTCTGGGATGGTGATCGCATCGCCTGAACGTCCAGCTTCAACGCACATTTCCCAGCGACTGGGTTTCGGCGTCAGTTTCAAGCCTAGGCCAATCAGCACCGCAAGAACTGGGCACTTGCAACGACGCGGCGTGAAAATGGTTCAGCCCGCGAAGGAAGCCGAAAGGATTGGACTGAACCCCTGCACTGCAGTCTAACCTCCGCGTTTTATTATTTGGTCTCCATCCACGTCGCTTGGCGCTATTAATTTAGTATTTGGCTATTAGTTAGGCGGTGCGATGCAGCCGTCCTGGGAGGACAAACCATGCACGACTCACAAGCAAAATATCATCGAGCCCACCAGTCCTGAATGCCTGTCCGCGGTTGGCCATGTTCTGAGCGCCCTCTCAGACCACATTTTTGGATTTTGGATTGGCACACTTTCGGCTGGTCTGTCCGCCTGGTGTGATGATAGACGACTCGCTCTCCCCACCCGCAGCAGCGGACTTTTTTGGGCAAACTAATATTGTCCTGGTCCACACCGCTCGAAAAAGTCGTTCGTCAAAGAGCAACACTATCCCGTCTGGTCAGTTACAGGCTGTGGTGGTGGTCGTCTTTTGACGAATTTTGCCTTTGGATGGCGAACAAAATCAGCTTCGTTCCCATCTCGAAGCTGGCGTGAAACGAGTGACCTTGGGCCACCAATAATGCGATGCGAGACCGTGGCCACCCACAGCATATCAGCGACACCATCATCAATCCTCCGTGCTTCAATAATAAATGCATTAATCTTGTAATGTCCAGAATTAGCCATACAGATGCAGCGAGACAGCCTCTGTGGCCCGACTGGCCCTCTCTGTGGCTCGTTGTTATCGCGTTGAAACGGTGTGACTGGTGAAGCAGCACCGTCCAGTACTTACTACTACTGGCCGTCTGGGATCAGCGCGATGGGGTGGGGATTGGGTCTGCTCCGACTGCGCCATCGTCCGAAAAGACGGCCCCAGGCCACCTGCGACTAGGGTACCAGACTTGCCTGACAGGGTCTTGGACCGCTGTAGCGTCCACTAGGATGTGTAGCGTTGACCCCTCTAGGCGGGAAAAAAGAGGGACTCTCCTCCCAAGGACTCCAGTAGTGACAGTAGTGCCACCGGCACAGAGGGTCTCGAAGTCGTTCACGCTGCCCGCTGGATGATTGAATCGCAGCACCTTGTAGGCTTGTCCTGGCCACGCCGGGTCCTGTAACGTCTGATAGGCGATTCCTTTGGCGTGTGTTAGACTCGTGCGCACCGTC
This sequence comes from Chrysosporium keratinophilum, assembly GCA_029850275.1. NCBI lineage: Eukaryota > Fungi > Ascomycota > Eurotiomycetes > Onygenales > Onygenaceae > Chrysosporium > Chrysosporium keratinophilum. The sequence goes on from JARBIX010000012.1 coordinate 2,392,124, forward strand.
CGTTTTTTCTTCTTCTTCTTCTTCTTTTTTCTTCGTTGACGATGATGGAGCGGAGGGAGAACTGACCACCACCATCAACCATACTTCCCTTCTTTTTGCCGCCCGTCGTTCCCATTTACCCATTTTCTTCTCTAATTAATTGTAATCCACCTTTCCCTGGCTTTCATTCGTCTTTTCCACTTTCCAGCTAATATCCTCAAGGTTGGGCGGAAACGTAGTCTACCGTCGCTCTCTTCCCTTCCCTTCGTCACGATCATCTCGCGCTGCCAGATAACGCTCTTTTTTAGTCTTTCCTTTCTCTCTCTCTTCTTCTCTCCAGTGTCGCTTGTCTGGCGCTGTCACTGTCCTTCTTCTACTAATATTATTCATTCTTCTCATCCCTACATTTATAACTATTTAGTTTGTTTCTCAGGTTGTGCGTGTGGCCGTTTGTCTCTCCCCGTGGCGTGACTCCCGCCGGGTACAATTTCAAGTCCTTCATTTTTGAAACACTGCCGGCAACAACTGATATGCGTCCTCGATAATACCTCTCTCCCTCTCTCTGCACGATTCCTGACTTCGATCAAGAATATCCCGCATCCTCGTTGCATCGCAGGTGAACCACAGACTTGCGAGCTTTGCATGCCCTCTCCGGGTTAATACATCGATTCTTCTTCTCTTCCAACAGTCGCTCCTTTGCATCTTGCTCTTTCTTACACTCCTTGCGCCTCCGTGCAAACGCCGTTTAAACAATCCGTATTGGCTTTAATTGCAAAAAATCGCATCTCCAGACAATTCCACCACCATTACCTGGGTCGAACTTGTCGCTTTAGTCGTAATACCCTTGAGAAACCACGATATCACAGCACTTCGGACGGTCGCCGCTACTCACCTGCGAAAGAGTTCCGCAGCCCGTTGCACAAAAAGCGATCACTCCCGCGTGAACAACAAACGTCTCGTTGACGGTATGTGTCCTGACCAGTGGGGACGACGTGGCCCTGGCCCATCACTGTTCTCTTCTCTCTTGTACTGTGGCTGATCGAGAAGTAAAGTAGAAACCATTGACCACAATGGAGGCGTACCCAATACAGCCTGGCCCTCCTGCCGGCCAATCTTCGTTCTTTTACTACAACCCCGATCCTGATGCCCATCCCGGCCAGCATGGGTATTTCTCAACCCATCCGGCCGAGATGCATTCGGCCAACAATCAGCTACTCTTTTCGCATGATCACTATTGCTCCTCGCACCAGCAATCGCAGATCTCAGAACACCATGTTCTCCACCAGCCAGGACCAATGCAGCCCATGGCGCCAAAGACATTTCTCAATGACGAGGCCATGCTGAGCCCATCCGTCTCACCACGGCCGCTTCATATCAAACCGAGCATTCTTCTGCACGGCTCTCCAGGCCTCGTCCCCATCGACACAACCTGCATGGCGGACTTTCACACATTCCCTTCGACTCCACCGCTGTCCACCTCGGGAAGCACCATCAGCAGCCCCCCATCCACCTGCGGGATGCTACGAACCCCAGTCAGTGGGAGCTTCTACCGATTCGAAGGCATCGAAGGCGTGAAGGAAGGGTGTGAAGGAGAGGTAAAATCAGAGATTCTAGCTGGTGACTGGACGCGGTCGCATTCTCCACCACTGACACATGGTAAGTTGCAAGTGACTCTTTTGTGAAGCAACAACATCCAAAATATTGCTTTTTGTTCGTCTTGTTTGGGGGTGTTGTGAGGAAAAAGTTTTCCAAAGTGAAAAATGACAGCAAGAAACTTTGATTTTGTGTGTTGGGTGACTAAAAAGGAACAAGCCTCCAACAAATGGGACGAAAAACTCCGAACCCAACACCAAGACAAACCATCATGAAGGCTTGCTAAGGCACTCTGGCTGACTCTCTTTCTGCTATGCTTAGTATACATTCATCCTCCTTCAATCCATTCTGGTGCCAATCTCGGGGTTGCTCCAGCTAGCCACGGTGCCAGCCACTTCGACGAGGAGGGGCTTTCTCGAGTCTCCACCAACACATCGTGTCCCTCGCTCTCTCCATCACCATCTCCCATCCTCACATCTCTCGGCCTGAACGAAGCAGCTTCCACTCCTCTCCCACAACTTCTTTGCAGCTCGGATTTCTGTGATCCTCGTCATTTAACAGTAGAGTCCTCAGCGTTTTCAAATTCTGATTTCCCCCCATTGCCATCTCTCAGCTCCAGCGAGGAAGACAACGAAAAATTTCTCCTCGGTGCGCTTGATACTTCAGAGCATTCCGTCAATCGCAGTTTCTCCAATCCAATTTCTGTTGAGCCCACACTGTCCACCCTTCCAGCGTTCGAGAGCCTCTCAGATCTCGATTCGGACGACGAGTTTGTGAGCGGAATCGTCAACTTCACCGTCTCCGACGACTCTCTTTACCTGGGCGATAAACGTCGACGAATTACTCTCTATCCTTCGGATGATGACGATATTTTGAGCGAAGAGAGCTTCGAGGATTTGGAGGACAGCGAACTGCTTGCTCATCCCGATTTGCATCGGTTCGATTCCGAGATGCCACAATCAACATCCCCTGAGGTTCGTGCGACCAAAACTAAGAAACGCCCAAGCCCACGGAGATCTAAATCCTCGACGGTGTCTGAGGCCAACGATCACAACGGAATGTCCCACGACTCCGAAGATACCATGAGCAATCGAGCAGACAACACGAACGGCGACTCATCAGCTAACCAGCCCCAGCAGTCCACTTCTGTCAAGCAAGAAAGTACGGAGACTAACCCAGAACCCACGAACGCTTCGGATAATTCTGCACCTCCCCCGGTTCTGCCTATCAGCCGCCGTGGCCGAAAACAATCCCTCACGGACGATCCTTCCAAAACATTTGTGTGCTCCTTGTGCTCCCGACGTTTCCGACGTCAGGAGCACCTCAAACGCCACTATCGCTCGCTTCATACCGAAGAGAAACCCTTTGAGTGCACGGACTGCGGAAAGAAATTTTCTCGTAGCGACAATCTGGCCCAGCATGCCCGCACACACGGCAGCCCCCAGGTCATCATGAACGTCGTTGAACAACGCGACTCTCGCCCTGTTGCTCCGCCGCCACAACCTCCTCCCGCCCGTCCTGCGTATGAGGAACAGGATGCTGGTGCCCTAGGCGCTGTGCTTTATGAGGCTGCCCGCGCAGCTGCATATCAATCAACCACCAGTGAATCGTCTGATAGCAGTCTTTCGCCGCCTCGAAGTGTCGAACCAGATCGCAAACGACCTGCGAAGAAACGCAAGCGCGAGCAATCCGGTTGATAAATCGGCTCTTCGTGTCTATCACCGGTGACCTATCAAGGTTCATCTCAACATTTCTTTTTTCTGGGACGGGACATACAGGCGTCATAAAGTGTGGGAATTCGGAGCATCTGTTTGCTCTCGTCGTCTTTGCCGCTGCGATCTACATACGTTATTTCGCGCGCTCTGTTCGGGGCAACTCTACTGGTTTTTGAACAAAGGGACATAAACATACGCTGCATCACTCTACAATATAGACAAGGGTCGAGGAACGGAGTTTGGGGATTTTCTAAATCTATGTGCCATCGTCTTGTTTGGACGATGCCGTGAGGAATACATAAGAAGCAGGACAAAGAGCTGGGGGCGTGCACACACATTGCCAATCATAATAATCACTTTTATTACTTATACTCCCCTCGTGTCCGTGTTTTTGCTCAGTGTGAAGCGTTGCATCATTATTGCGCTTTGGTGTTGTGTTTTTGCTTTGATATCATAATTGGCATCTTGAGTTGGATTGGCTCATGGGTTTTGTTTTCTGTAGATCCCATCTTTTTTCTTTTCTTTTTTCCTTTGTGTCGAGACATCCAAAATTCTCTCACACTCGCAGTTGTGATGCCTCCCCTCGTCGTCTTCTTCTTTCTCTTTTTTTCTTTTCTCAATGGGCTGACTGCTCTTCATATTTCTTCTGTTGTATTATATTGGATTTTAATCATCGCGCTTTTTCGCGTTATCGAGCTTCTTGTTGATTATTTCAACGTTTTCTTTTTCTTATTTATCTGATTTTTCATTCCGGCTTCCACGTTGGTTGCGGTTTGATTCTTATTCGTTGCGTGGCTGGGCCACGGTTTTCTTTTTTTCAATTTCGATTCTCTGAGACCGTAGTCATGGGCTTTTGACGATGCGGAGAATTTTCTCGCCCAAATAACTTTTCTTCATTCTTGTGTCGGACGAGTTTGTTATTATTCTTTTTTCTTCCTTGTCATGTATGCCTCTTAATAGCTGTTCTTTTTGTGAGTGTAACTACATACAATATCCCCGAGTCTATCAAATACCAACATTGAAGCGAGAACGTACTGTACAGGACAGTGCATATAGCCGTGGTGCCTCATGTTGTGATCCCGAGAATATGCTGTTTGCCGCAACTCTTGATTCTCGCATGTCACAGTCGTGCACTGGCTGCCGCGTTGGGCCAGGCCCTTTTTGCGGCTGTGCCTGTGCGATGCCGTGAAATGTTGTGTAGGTGTAACGACTAGTAGTTGACTTGATGGTACTACTGTATGTACTGTACCCTTTTGGGGTCCAAGTCAAAAGATAGAAAGATGTTTGCTTGCTGTATCGAAAGAGTACTATAGATTTTAGTTATTGAGTTGTATAAGTGTCCAGTGCGGATAATGTTTTGCGTACTTTGTAGGATTGTGGTGACAGTGAAATTGAAGTTCCTCGATCCAAGAACACCAGAAATTCATGTCCGGATGGACGTTAGTCGAGCAATTTTAACTTGAACCCGTTTGGTATCTTACGGAGCACAACCCATGCAGGATACCAATCTGATTTACACTACTGCTCAGTTTCTTGAGACCATAGGGCTCGCAATATATCTAATATCTCTTCAAGAATGAGTTTGCATCCTTGGATTCAAAATTCAAGTTCCCTCCCATTTCCCCCCAGTCCAGAAACCAGTGGTCCCTAAATAAATAAACCCGCTCATCTGCACCTCCTCGTCATGCCGCAGCAGTTGAACGTGGTAGCCCTGATATCGGGCGGCAAGGACTCTCTATACTCCATTTTACATTGCCTCAAGCATGGCCACAAAGTGGTCGCGTTGGCGAATCTACATCCACCTCTCTTAAAGCGGGGAGGTGGAATAGAGGAAGAGAAAGAAGAAGAAGAAGAAGAAGAAGAAAAAGACCTGGATAGCTACATGTACCAAACGATTGGACATAGCATCATCCCACTCTACCAGGAAGCATTGGGCATTCCGCTTTATCGACGAGAAATCACCGGCGCCGCGGTGAACACGGCCAGAGATTACCAAGCCCCCTCCTCCTCTGCAGAAGCACGAACAGGAACAGGAGATGAAACAGAGTGCTTGTTCCGTCTGCTGCAGGACGTGCTTCGGGCCCACCCCGAAGTGAACGCGGTGTCTGCGGGCGCCATCCTCTCGACGTACCAGCGCACGCGCATCGAGAATGTCGCGGGCCGGTTGGGGTTGATCCCGCTTGCGTGGTTGTGGATGTATCCGTATCTACCGCCGCCGGTGGAGCGTGCTGGGCTTGGTGGAAGTACTGTCTCCTCGACAGTGGCTGCGGTTGCTGGGTTGCTGGAGGATATGGCTGTCTGTGGATGTGAGGCGAGGATTATCAAGGTTGCGAGTGGTGGGCTTGATCAGGAGGTGCTGTGGGAGAATGTTTCGGGTAGAGATGCCCGGGTGAGAAGGAACTTGGTGAAGAGGATGGGTATGTTTTTGGAGAGAGGCGTGGAGGAAGCGGTGCTGGGGGAGGGGGGTGAGTATGAAAGTTTGGCATTGGATGGGCCTGCGGAGCTATGGAAGAGGAAGATCCATGTTGAGAGCGTGGAACGGGAGACAGGCGAAGGAGGCGTTGCGTTTGTGAGATTCAACGGTGCGAAATGTGTTGAGAAGGCTGGAAACGACGAGACTGGGGGTTTGAGTAACTTACGAACTCCGCAGGTCTTTGACGACGAGTTCAAGGGGGCGTTAGAAGGAACGCTGAAATCAGCGGACAACTATACCATGCTGGAAGATAGTCCAAATTCTCCTATTCTGGATGCCACCGACGTGAACTGGACCGTCGAAACATGTCAAACGAAAAACGACGGTATTTGGGTCATATCTAATTTGTCTGCTCCTGAAGCCGGTCCAGGAGCTGCGGCGCAGATGGATTCTATCACTAAAAAACTTACCGATCTCCTATGTCCCAACGAGGAGGGAGCTTCGCGTGACATCTCTCCAGACGATATTGTCTTTACGACGATTCTTCTCAGATCTATGAGTGATTTTGCTGCTATTAACTCCACATACGCCACGCTATTTGAAAGGCCTAATCCCCCAGCACGAGTGACGGTCGGCTGTGGGGACAGGCTCCCTCAAGGCACAGATATTCTCGTCTCACTCGTCATAGATCTTAGACCATCCTACCGCAGAAAAGGACTGCACGTCCAGTCAAGGTCCTATTGGGCGCCAGCGAATATTGGCCCATATTCGCAAGCCATAGGTGTGCCCCTGGAAAAGCAGTCCAGGTTTGAGCAAGATGGCGGATTGGTATACATTGCAGGCCAGATTCCCCTGGACCCTGCGTCGATGGAGATACCCAAGGACGATTTTGGTATTGACGATACGTTTTCTTCATTTGCACACCATACAGTTCTCTCACTCCAGCACCTTTGGAGGGTGGGGAAAGCGATGGAGACTAATTGGTGGTTGGGTGCCGTGGCCTTTATTGCCAGAGATGGTGACATATCCTCAAGGGCTGCGGTTGCGTCAGACGTCTGGGAAAAGATGAATACCCCAAACGCCCCTTCAGAGGAAGGAAGTGACGACGAAGAGCCGGAATTGGATGCTTGGGACATCAAATACGGGCGCAAGCAAGATCTGAGTCGTACAACGGCGGGTATCCGGCCGTTCCCCGATTTCGATATCGTTCGAGGCTCCACGAAGGTACCACCGTTTTTGGCCGTTGAAGTCGACGAACTGCCCCGGGGAAGTGGCGTTGAATGGCAAGGGCTGGGGGTCCGGTGTGACCATGTCAGTCTCGCTGAAGATGCTGCAGAGGGTATCTCTCTTAGCTCCGCTGAGGGGCCAGCCTCTGGGACATATATCGTGATTGGTATCGACAAAGAAAAGCACACGGACGCTGAAAACTCCATACTAAAGGGTATGGAGCTGGCAAGAAGGCACTTGAAAGGCGACGGTAATCCTCATGCAACAATATACACTGCATCTCCCGTGTCCTGCTTCAAGGGATGGCAAGGTCAAGTTGTGCCTTGTCGGTCTGTTTGGGGCCATGGCGGAAAGGAGCTTTTTGCGGCGATTGTCTTGCACTCAATATCCACGTAGAGTTAAACGTATTTAACGTAAAAAAACTGATTATTCATTTCTATTCGGGGTAGAAGAGAGACTTTGAGTATGAACTTGCGGCATAAGGAGTATGTAGAGCTCATGTCCCATGGTCAAGTGGTTTGCTCTTAGTATCCTTAGCTTCTGACAGGGGAGCTTTGCACTTCCTGCACAATTCTCCTAGGACATGCATCTTATCATCATTTGAAGGGAAAGCCAGACAATAACAGATCAGAATGCCTTTGCACTCGGTGAAACTGTGAAACTGAAGCCTTCAAAAAGCCATGATGTAGCTAACAAACTTGGTTTTGGTGGTGGCATGTGAGCTCCAACCTAGGCTGATGATTTTCCTTGGACTTCCGCAAACATCATTCCACGTTGTCTTGACGATGGCGTGAAAGAACGTCGACAGAAACATGTCTATTTGCTCTGTTTCTACTTATCGATACAAGCCCAGTGCCGAGCACTTCCAGCTCCATTCCAGGATTTAGTTTCGTCGTCGTTCCCATAGCTCCAAAGCTCTACGTGTTCACCAGGATGGCCACCCAGATCAAACCGCTCCAACCATCATAGCACAGAAACATCCTCCACGCAAATTCTCCTCCTCTCCGTTTCTGCATTCAGACCGTATGTATGGCAGCCAACGACGCCGACAGCAACCCGGACGAAGATGCAGCCCGCCGCCGTGCCTCGCACATCCAAATCGTCGCCCGAAACCAAACATTCCGCCGCCTCTCACGATCTCCGCACCCGTATCGACGGCGACGAGCAGACCCGTTCGGCTCAGAGACGGGCTCGAGTGAATACAGCTGTAGCATATGGGTGAGGGGCCGAAAGACGTCTGGTGATAGTGGGACCGATGCGGATGACGAAGGGAACACTGGGATCTTAAAGGGCCTACCAGCCCCGCCATGGCGGAAGACTTTGCTTGAAGCAGACGAAAATGAAAGCCTCGCGGCGAGCTCGGATAGGTTGAAAATTGGCGGGAAGGCCGCACGGAAGCGCTCCGGTGAAGAGACAGATACCCTGTCCGGGCATGGACGGCGGTGGAGTAACAAACGGTGGGCGGTGGAAGTTCTCAGAAGAGTGTGCGAGACGGCTTGGATACTCACCGTGGCTGCTACGTCTCTTCTGCCGGAAGAAGCTCGTTTTGTCGCCAGGCTCTGGAGGAGAGGTAGGCCTTTATCTACAACGGAATAACTCTCAGAGATACTGACCTTTTGGCGTTGTTTAGAACTCCAAGCGTTCCTGATTCTGGTCACCGGTTTATATGTCATCCTTCCTCTCCGGATATACCTCCGCAGGCTTCAATGGTCTGTTTTAAAACGCATTGCCTTCTTTCCATTCTCCCGCGATCTCGATCCTGCTCCCTTGATATACCCCATAATTCTCCCCGTCCTGATTGCTCTGTCGCTGGGGAAGGCGTCTCAGGCGATAGTCTTACCGAATTTAATCCTATGCTTATCTTCACTCCCACCGTATATTGTCCCTCTACAATATATGGTCTATGGATACAGCGTTACTCATTGGTTGGTTACGATAACCCCATTGATTGCAACTGAGTTTGCTATTGCAGGCGAAGACCCTCCAAGGGCTCTTTCTTTGCTCGGTTTAAATCCAGAAGCACTGGTCCTGCTTTTCCCATTCCATCAGGCCCTGGTTTCTGTTTTGAACTCCCTTGTCTCGACTAGTTTATTACCCGCGGAGGTTCCTCTCCTCGCTACGGGATTGGTGAACATCTTACTCTTTGCCAAATCTCCCCAGGCTGAGGTTCTCAAGGCGCTTCTCTGGCTCGGTGGGCTCAGTATCTTGGTTCTGTGCAGAGATGTTCTTTACTGGGAAGTTGTGCTCGCCAGGATACCTTCTTGGAAGTTCCGTCGACCATCACATGGTTCTAAACGGCCAGAGGGACTTTGGGGTTCTATCGACCGCTGCGTATGCAACAAAGTATATGACTCTTTGAAAGACGGTCATTTCTCCCAGTCAGATGATTCTGAAGGCCCGTTTGTTTCAACAAAAAGTCGTGGATGTATACAGCATCAGATTCGATTGAATACTGGACTCGGAGATCAACCGCAGCAGGCAGGTCAGCAAACCTTTTCCGCCGTGGATAAAACTGACAACCATGGGTGCTCGTTGGAAGGGCCTGCCAGCTTGAAGCGTCGACGACATACATTTTCTACTATGGGCGATGTCAAAACCACGCCAGGCGGCCGCCGAAAGCGATCCCTGCATCCTGCTCTGCGGCCGTTCCTGTCCTTGACCCTGGTTCAAGCCGAGGTACGGAAATGGGCGTACGCAGTATTTACGTACGTGGCGGTTATACTGGTCATATTACTCCCAGTTCGAGTGTACATCCAGCAGAACGCCCTCCAGGGCCAGGAGCCCTTTGGATGGGCCATTGGTTACCTTTTAGGGAACATCCGCTCACTTCGGTTCTGGCTGATGATGTCTAATTTTGACCGTTGGGCGTGTCTGCCCCCTTGGTCGGACGCAGCTACAGAATTCTGTCGACTGGGTTGGGTTGAACATCTACGACGCGATACAATCGGCGAAGCCAACACTCGACTCTTGCTCTGCGGTTACTGCCTACTCGTTCTCTTTGTTGGTTTAGCGCTAGTTGTCCGACTGAAGGCTGTAGTTCAAGTTGATACGCGACGCAAAATCTTCCACGGGATGATGGTTGCCATGTTTCTTCCCACGACATTTATAGATCCAGCTTTCACGGCCCTAGCACTGTCATTGGTACTCGCAGTTTTTCTTCTGCTGGAAGTTTTTCGAGCATCGCAACTCCCTCCGATATCTAAGCCACTTTCGCACTTTCTGACGCCATATGTTGATGGGAGGGATTATCGTGGCCCAGTGATCATTTCGCACATTTTTCTTTTGATTGGCTGTGCTATACCACTCTGGTTGGCCCTTGCTGGCGCACGACATGCAGGAAACCGGCCTTGGGCAGGATGGGAGATTGATGGGCGGGATACTAGCATGGTCAGCGGGGTGATATGCGTGGGCATGGGTGACGCCGCAGCATCGTTAGTTGGCCGACGATATGGACGGAAGAGATGGTTCTGGGGCGGAGACAAGAGCATTGAAGGCAGCGTCGCGTTTGCTGTGGCTGTCTTTGTGGGGATAGTTGTGGCTAGGGTGTGGCTTGTCCTGGGAGGCTGGGACAGCAGCATATCCGTGCCGATTATGCTGGCAAAGGCTGCGTTGGCTGGTGCCGGGTCAAGTTTCACAGAGGCTGTGTTGACGGGAGGAAACGATAATGTTGTTGTCCCCTTGGTGCTGTGGTTGTTAGTGCGGGGGATGGGCATATGATTCCAAGTCAGGTGAATTTCGTGATGTTCTGTACTACTAGTTATATGTCCCACACTCAAACGGAGCTGTATGAATGATTGTTAGGATGATGAGACGATTGTTTACTCCCGTACACGGAAGCACAGTTCATGCTGTTCATGCGGATGCCGGGGTACTGAACATTTTGAAGAAAGATAAAAGAGAGCCAGATGTCCAAGCCCGTGCTGCCTGATGGGCGGTAATTGGTCCTCTTGGTGTGATATCCGTCAGTTTGGCCAGGCCCTCTTTGTGTTCAGACGGTTTGTCAGTGGTTCTCACGCCCGTACTCCCATGATGAAGGGATCATTGAACATGTCCCGAGTCCAGACCCAGGGAGAAGAGGGAATTGTTGGATGACATCAGATTCGAGCTTGATTGTTCGAACTCCAGAAGCATTTCATGACCAGAGTAAGGTTCGGCGCGGCTTCTGGCTTCCATGGATTGTGAGGGAGATTCGCTTTGAGACGCGTTTCAGCCGTGTTGAGCGTGTTCTACTGTGAGTACCTCTGTGGGTGCAAACGGTTCGACAATTATATCAGGGCTGGGACACTGACGAGTCTAGACCTGAGGTTGGGCGAGTTGCTGGTTTGGTCGATATGGTAGATATCCGAGATGCCCGACGGATCGCTATTCACGGATGCCCCCTCCGCGAGCAACAGACACGCGCTCGACGGTGTATGGATGGCGGAAGCGCGGTTTCCGGGGGGTTAGTTAGTGCAGCGATGAAACATGAGACGTCTGCTGCCATTCGCTCGACAACTGCGGACACTTGTTGTTGAAGGCAAAACCGTTTGAAGACCGTGGTGGATGACAAGACGGTGTGGGTGTGCTCCCCTGATGACGATTCCCAATCGGGCATGGCGTTGATGGTGACTGGTGGCGCGGCTTTGTAGCCGGTACTTGTTGTATGTGCAAAACTGTGTGAAATAAGAGGTCTTAATTACTTTGAGTGATAGCGGATCGAGTCATGGGAGGCGTTGTTTTAGCGCGCCAAGCCTTCGTGATTCAGTCCCCCGAAGGTCTCACAGCACGCTACTGTGTAAGCCCAAGCAGGCGATGACTAAGCCCGCAGCTGAAGTACCGCTACTTTCGCCTCACCAAGGTGCTGTGCTCTCCAGGCCAGCACGGCAGAGGGAATAATGTCGAACAGTCGATGGAATTCGCGATAATCCTGACCTCTCATCGTAAGACATGTAGGCCTGCCTAGACTCAATTTTCTGGTTTCTGCGGACAGCCCAACCAGGCTCAGTGGTGGGTGGTGGACTGGAGCTTGGTTTAGGTACCTATACTCGGTGCATGGGTGAGTTAGGTCATGCAGTGCATCCCCAACCTTCATCGCCCTGCCCATTCGCATCTCCAAATCATTCCTGTTATTACCTTACCTCACCTACACTCCATCCTCCTCAAACGCCCGCCGTCGTCGCCTCGACAACCTATCTTATCTCCTTCTTATCCTTTATATATATATCTCTGACCTCTTATCTGACCTATCCGCTTCGCCGTTGGATCTGTTCTCGTCTATCTTATCTCGTTATACCCACTGCATATCATCTCTTAGTATATGTATCGTACCGTATTCGCCGTACATCATCCCCGTTTCTGACCTTGGGAGGTCCAGCATCAACACCACGACGACGACACTGTGATATCCCGGTAGGTGAAGAAAGATCCCTCATTATCCCAGATGGCTTCGTGTTCTTTATGCCGCCTTTGATGCCAGCAAGGTAGCTACTTGTCCCGCCTTGATGCTGTCGCTGGATAAGTCAGCTTAGCTCTCACAATGCTTCGATGAGTCCAGGTTGCCGCTGAGGAAGGCACGCTTCTTTTCATCGTCTCTAACTAACTGCTTTGTGATAGCTAGGAGTATTATCCGCGTGTGCTCTTTGCATTCCTCCGTGTGCCAAACTTCGAACGTAATAGCTCCGTCTTTATTGCCATCTGATAACCACTCGCCAATAACCCTCTTCCTCGAGATCTTGACTTTATTTCCTTATTCACGAGTCCCCGGTAGCCCCTAATGGGCTCGTGCTACGGGGAATCACGACCAGTGCTGCTGTTGAAGGTGTAAAAGGGGGTCATCGGGACTGCACCGCTTCGTCTTTGGGAAAAGGTCACCCGCACCCGTGATCATGACTACGCTTCAATCCCCAAAGATGGGGTCAAAAGGGCTGCGAGCTGGTAATAATGGGGAAGCGCCGATCTGCTCAAAGGAGGTGATTCTCGGCAAATATGCGAAAGTTCAGGATATAGGGCGTGGGAGCTTTGCAACCGTGTTCCAAGCGATGTATAAGGTGAGTGATACCAGGTCTTGGGCTTTTCGCCCTGCTTTAAATCATATTCAGTTTTCGCATGCAGTTGTCTCGTCCTATTCAAATGGGAATAACGTTAGGTTGCTGACAATCCACCTGTAACAGAAGTACGGGACCTTTGTGGCGATCAAAACAGTGCATACAGGCACGTTAAACCAGAAACTAAAGGCCAACCTAAAGATGGAGATCAACATCTTGAAAAATCTGCACCATCCACATATCGTCTCTCTCATAGATTGCGATGAGTCGACCTCCGCTTTTCATTTGGTCATGGAATTTTGCTCCCTTGGGGATCTCTCTGTTTTTATCCGCAAGCGAGCAAGTTTGAAAGAGCATGACGTATTGGAGGATGTTATGGCCAGATACCCCAACCCTCCGGTCGGTGGATTGAACGAGGTCCTTGTCCGACATTTCTTAAAACAGCTTGCCAGCGCGTTGCATTTCCTTCGTGCAAACGATCTTATCCATCGCGACATAAAGCCGCAAAATCTCCTTCTACACCCACCGCCGACCTTATATGCCAAAGATTTCATCAAACTGACAGCGTACCAGATCAGAGAAGATTCTTTTACGCCACTGATAGGGATAGATTCATTGCCAATGCTCAAGATTGCCGATTTCGGGTTTGCACGGTCACTCCCGTCCACGTCCCTTGCAGAAACTCTTTGTGGCTCTCCCCTATATATGGCTCCAGAGATTTTGAGGTACGAAAAGTATGATGCAAAGGCCGATCTCTGGTCCGTTGGCACGGTTTTGTTTGAAATGGTCGTTGGAAAACCCCCGTTCAAAGCCGGCAATCATGTCGACCTGCTTCGGAAAATTGAGCAGGGACAAGACATCATTAGATTCCCTTTCCAAGCGGAAGCATCGGCCTCCGTCAAAAAACTGATCCGAGCTCTCCTAAAGCGGAATCCAGTAGAACGATTGAGTTTTCGGGATTTCTTTGAGTCGTCCGTTGTCAAAGGCGACATTCCAGGCCTTGTTGAAGAGGATGTGAAGGTGCTAAAGGCCTCGGAGGCCCGTTGGGCGTTACAGGCCGCCCAGAGAGACTCTTTACCGTTCCGGTCGCATAGTGATGCAAAAGTGGAAAATAGGTTTTCTTCCAGTAGCCCTTCTTCTCGGCCGCTTTCAGGCAATTTTAGTCGTCCAGTTTCTAGTCCTGGTATGCGTCGAGTTGGCAGCCGGGATAAGCCTGATTTACAGCGTGCAGCGGTTACGGCCCGAAAGACAAGCATCACTTCAGTACCCAGTTCTCCGAGTCGAGACGAATCCCGTGGATTTCATGAAAAGGGAGTTATCGCAGAGCATCTACGACCATCTAGTCTGCCAACCGATAAGCCTTCAGTTAGGAAAGGCTCATCTTCTCGACAAGGTAATGAAGTTGAGGACGCAGAGAGAAAACGGGCAGCACAGGATGTGGCCTTCGAGCGGGATTATGTCGTGGTGGAAAAAAGAGCAGTGGAGGTCAACGCCTTTGCTGACGAGTTGGCCGCGAGTCCCCGCTTTCAACAGCAACACCAACAAACCGGAGCGAAGCAAACTGGAGCAATTGTCCGTCGCGCTACTACTACTGCTACTCCTCAACCGTCAAGCTCTCCTCGAGATGTTGTATCGCGGGCTGTGACCGGTGTCTACAATAGACCTCGCACAGGATCCACCCACAATCGTCACAGCTCGTATGATCGGAGATATGGGCCCAATCCAACGTCTGCAACGTCGGCTATATCCAAAGCACTCAATAAGGCGAGTGGGCGGCTCTTTGGGGTCAGTTTCTCACCGCCTTTAACTATAACCAAAGCTGGAAGATCTCCTCCGATCAGTTACAACGCGTTTCCAGCATATCCTCTTGCTCAGAACGATCTTGTCGTGGTTGGAGATGGGGCTAAATTCCAACCTCCTTTGGACGAAGACACAAAGGTTCTGCACATCATCGAAGAAATTGCCACTCGAAGCGACGTGGTTTATGGCTTTGCTGAAGTCAAATATAAGCAGCTTGCTCCGTTGACCCCTGCCATGCATGCTGATACGGCTATCAAACCTGTTGTCAATCCGGACACTGCGGACTCGTCTGAAACGAATGACACTGGGCTAACAGTTGACGCCATGTTCACATTATCGGAAGAGGCACTTGTTCTTTATGTCAAAGCTCTCTCGCTACTGGCCAAATCAATGGATATTGCCGGAGCCTGGTGGGCCCGCAAGAACCGTGGGGAGACCATTGGCACTTTACTGAGTGTCAACATCGGTCACCGCGTGAACAACGTAGTACAATGGGTTCGAAGCCGGTTTAACGAAGTGCTGCAGAAGGCTGAGTATTCGCGACTCAGACTTTTGGATGCCCAGAGACAGTTGCCTCCTGATCATGCGTGCCATGCCAGTGTCGTGGGTCGTATGTCTCTCGGTGCTCTCGCTCATTCTGCGGATCAAGTGGTCATCAGCTCTGGTATAACTGCAGAGAAATTGATGTTTGACAGGGCACTTGAAATGAGCAGAACAGCTGCAATCAACGAGCTGACTGGTGAAGATCTTCCTGGTTGTGAAATTGCATACATGACGGCAATCAGGATGCTCGAGGCTGTGTTGGAGAGCGATGAAGTTCCGCAGTTAAGTGGCGATCGCACCGGCGACACTACGAATGCTACACGCAATGAAGAGGATAATGGGGAAATCAATGGCATACAGGGTGAAGATCGGGAGGTTGTGTCTAAATGTAAGCTATCCTTTCGTTGATTCTGGCAGGGCGACATACTGACCTTTTTAGTGGTTGCGAGCATACGCACAAGGCTCACGGCGCTTCAGAAGAAGATCACGTTAATGTCCAAGAGAACATCGGCCCCTCCTAACATATCATCTCCGCGAGCCCCAAAGTCCCAGCCTCGACCTACCTCTCCGGTTTTATCACAGGACTCGTCGAGATAAACGAGTCATCGAATTTGACTACTAATTGATCATCAAACAATAGAAGTCAGGTGCCCGGCTTTTACGGAAGTAGAATATTAAGAGAAGAACCAAGACGATGGCCTTGAGTCCGTCCGACTTTTCTTTCTGGGATTCTTCCTTTAACGAGGCGCAAGCGTTCGTGTTTTCATATTGCCGTGAGCTGGCGAAACTACGCCTTGCAAATGGAAACCAAAGTACACTTGCATTGTGTCACGTCTCGTCCTCTCGATTTTGCTTCGGTTCTACCGTCCTTTTACGAGACGACGTCACTTTTCAAATTCAATTTCTTTACGGGCATTTCGACACTACCGTTGGAACGTTGTTTACTCGACGCCCAATGGCAGCATACTCGAGGATTGGCCAATTGTTAGGAACCGTATATCCTTGCTGGTCGAGGCATCAACATCACTCATTCCACTCGAAATTGTCATTTTTCAAAATCGGGAATCTCCTCTCCCTATCAAAATTATATCCGTCGTATTCTTTGCAGTTATAGTTCTTGCCCTCCTTATCTATCTCCAGGTCTCTACATATTCGCTTCTAAACCGATAGTACTTCGACCCAGCCCCGAGCGTACACGGTTCCAACACAATCCGTTCCTTTATGATGCTAATATACGACTGATGCAACTTAACGAGGAAATCTGTTGCTTTTTTAACTTGTTTCTTGTTTTTTCGCTTGGGGTCTGGAGTCTCAGTTCCTAACCACCAGCCTTTTTACAGAGGATATATGAAATGGTCTGGTGCATTCGTCCCTTTGCGGGATTTGGGAGTTTGACAGAATCCGGGTTGAGGAGTTCGTAATGGAAGGTGTGGATAGCGAGCAGGGAGGTTCGAACAGTGACTCCGCCGTTTCATGATTTTTGTGGTTTTCTTCCTTTTCTGTTTCAGTGATGCTCTATTCCCTCTCCTTTTTCGAGACTTTGTCTTTACATGGTTGCTTTTTTTTCCGTGTTTTTATCTTGTTGGTTGTGTGGCTCTGATTGATTTTGACAAGACTGGGCTGGGTGGCTGACTTTTATGGGTGTTTCTGGCAACACTTGATGGGAACTTATATTAGGAGAATAGGAGAGACTGGCTGGCGGCTTTCCTTTCGATTATCATGAGATCTATTTGTGGAGTGGGCGATATTGATCTGCGAATCTACTGTTTGATGGTACTGTGGCTGGCTCTTTTCTAAGTGGTTTAGGTATTGTTTACTCAATATCATTTATCTTTTTCCAATGAACTTGAATAACACAGAAGGGGCTCTCATAGCGGTGATATCAGGATGTGTCTTGTCGCATTTTCAGGGGGAAGCATCCATGGCTCCTTCTTTCAATGCCTCCTGCATACCACCCCCTTCCCTTGATGGCAGCTTGCATCACAGAAGAAGAAAAAGAAACCTTTGACTCAAATCAGATTTCACCACTCCTTCAAGGCTACTCTCTGTTAACGAGTAGGCTTCATTAACGAAACTCCAGATGGCAGATTTAGAAACGTATGAACTCGAGGCTGCAGCCACGTTCGGCAACCTCAGTGAGTTGGAGACGCTGAACTCAACAGGAGATGGATCAAATCGGACTGGGAAGTGTCTATTATCCCTGGAGACGAGCCTTGATCGGCTGGAGAAATCGGGTAAATATGCAACCTTCTATTCATCTTCTTATTTGTGCTTCCTCGCAACCAGTTTACGAGAAAGGAATTGGCTAATATAATCTCCTTGTCACTTGTGATTTAGACACGACGAGAACAGGCGTCTCTAACGAATCCGTGCCGGAAAATCGAAGGCAGATAGGGGTGTTTAGTGCGACCTTTCTAGTGTTTAATCGAATCATCGGAACAGGCATCTTCGCGACGCCAAGTACCATCCTGGCGTTGACTGGAAGCGTTGGGATGTCGTTGACGATTTGGTTCATTGGGATGATTATTGCCATGGCGGGAACGGCTGTATACCTGGAGTTTGGAACTGCTATCCCAGTGTAAGTGGATGGGGGACCCCCGGTCCCGTCAGGGACGATATGATAATACGCTTGCTGTGGTGGTAATTTGAGACTGAGTCGTGAAAATTGATAGGAATGGCGGCGAGAAGAATTACCTGGAATACGTGTATACCAAGCCAAAATTCCTCGTAACGGCGATCTATGCTTCATATGCATTGCTTTTGGGTTGGGCCGCGGGAAACAGTGTTATCTTTGGAGAATACCTTCTTCACGCCTTTGGAATCGAAGTCAATCGATGGAACCAACGCGGCGTTGGGTTTGTGTGCATCACGACGGCCTTCGTCATTCACGCCACCGCGGTGAATTGGGGACTCCGGATTCAAAATGCCCTGGGTATTCTGAAGCTGATAGTCACTCTTCTTATCGCCGTAGGGGGGCTTTTGGCCTGTGCCGGATTCGTGAACATCGAGAAGTCGAACAACTTTGACAATCCCTGGGGCGATAAGCCGCCAACAATGTATGGCCTAGTCATGGGCTTGTATAATGTGATCTGGTCGTACGTTGGGTACTCGAATGCGAACTATGTATGTCTTGCAACTGTTGCCCATTTTGAACAACGCCGGCTAACGTCGATATTAGTGCTTGAGTGAGACCCGTAACCCGGCACGCACCTTGAAAATAGCCAGCCCGATAGGCGTTGGAATGGTAGGTGCTATATATTTCCTTGTTAACATCGCATACTTTGCGGCCGTTCCCAAGGAGGAGATGCTTCAATCGGGGAGGATACTAGCGGCATCCTTCTTTCGAAATGTTTTTGGTCTCAGAGCCGAACGAGCCTTGTCCGTTTTCGTCGCCTTGTGTGCGTTTGGCAATGTTCTCGCGGTTCTGTTTTCCCAAGGCCGAAGTAAGTGTACATCATCAGATCTCCTTGTGAAATAGAGATAGCTTCGCTGACCAGTTGGGTAGTCATTCAGGCACTCGGACGTGAAGGAGTTTTGCCCTTCTCGCGATTCTGGGCCAGCAATCGACCGTTTAATTCTCCTGCGGCTGGGTTGTTTGAGCACTATGCTATCGCCGTGATTGTGATGTTGGTGCCGCCACCGGGGGATGCGTATAATTTTCTCCTCAAGTGAGTCTAGTCGCATCTCCCTTCGTTGGTTCGTGCGGGCTAATATCCCACAACTAGCCTCATTGGATATCCGTTTTCGGTGATTAACGCTTTGGTTTCTGCCGGACTCCTTCATATCTATCTTTATCCAAACCGCTACCCAACCTGGTCTCCCACTTTTCGTGCTACTTGGGTCGTCGTCTTTTTCTTTTTTGTTTCCAACGTGTATCTGGTTGTGGCGCCTTTCTTGCCACCACCAAGAAAGGAGGATAACGTTTATGAACATTTGCCATATTATACTCATTGTCTTGGTGGTCTGGCAATTTTTGGACTAGGGGCCTTATATTGGGTAGTTTGGGCCAAATTTCTTCCTTGGATAGGTGGGTATCGACTTGTTGAAGGAACAACTATCGGACACGATGGATGGTCGCGAAAAATGATCCATCGAGTCCCCAGAACCGCCGGATTGGAGGAGACTGGGGAGGAGAAAAATGAAGATATCTGGATATGATTGGCAAACGGGTAACTGGTTGATTCCTGGAGATTTCCACCTCCTTTGATTAGGAACGCGAGGTGCTGGTTACATTCGGAAAATGATGAAAGTGTACACAAATCGATCCATCTTGGAGGAGGGTGATAATGAAAGTGAATATTGATTATGCAGTCTATGCTAAAATATAGCATTGACTATAGTAAAGAGATGTCCCAGATTTTCTATGGGGATGCATTCCATGGACTAGGATCGCTCCCCTCAAACTCACTGGTTAGACCTGATCTAGCAGAAATCATGACTATCGAACGTATACCAAGCCAGCCATGGAGTGCGGAATAAGGAAGGTAAATTGATGTTCGGTATCCTGCAAAAGAATACGCAATCCACGGTGACAACGGGCAGTTAGAAGCCAGATGTCAGCCACGTATTTGGGCTATTAGAAGCATCCCCATGTATCTTCAAGAAGAATTGTGGTTTTGGACACGAAAAGGGAGGAGAGTGCACAGACTTGGCCGCCCTATTGAGCACGCATCATGGCATGATGCTGTCCGTATTGTTGTGTACTTTGGGACGAGACCGAATCACAAGCGGATCAACTCTACAGATCGGATAGAAGAGCCAGATTTGCTGCGAGTAGAGATATTAATTTCTTTTTCCCTACCCTAATCTCGTATGCTTTTGGATTTCGGGGTCCCTCTCGTAGAATTCTCATTATATATTCTGGTCAGCAAGCAAGACGGTCGTTGAAGTGGGCTTCGACGCTGTGTTTGCTATGGTTGAGTGCAAAGTAGGTGCGGTACGCCGGAACCGTAAAGGATTACTCGTGATTGTTTGCTCGAGCTTTCGAAGGCAGTTTCATCGACGAGCGATGAGACCCTGCCATTCCGATCCGGTGGTCAGACGGTTGTCGAGAAGAATCGCCATGGTGAATGTGCGAAGAGAAAAGGAAGAAGGGTTTTTGGAGGGTGGTGGAGCCGCGTTACGCTGACTAATAAGATCAGACTTTAGTAAGCAAAGCTGCTAGCTAATGACATAATCAAGTGAAGCTTCAATTCTTCAGCTGAAAAGTTGCCGAATGCGGAAACCCAGCACGAACTGAATGCAAACGGAATTGTAAGAAAAGACAAACACGAGAGCAGATTGTCTTTCTCCCAGTCAATTGGCTTGTATCGGATTCAGCTGCTGCAGACATTGTTCGCGTCGACTACAGAGAGCGGTACTTTGTAGCTTTGGGTTTTTGTCTGTTCTCTGGGAAACTGGGATCGGAAACTTCCTGACCGCTGCCCCTTGACGCTCTGAAGAAGGGCGAAGGTTTCTTATTTGCGGGCTTGACGGTAATTTAGCTCGCAGGCGTTGGGCGGGCAAGTACCAATCAGCGGTGTCGGGCCAAATGCTACCCCTCCATCGTAGACATGTTCACTCGCTCGTGAATATCGTCAGGCTGTCCCAATTCTCCTCATCACGATTTCGTACCCCATCTCTCTTGACACCCTCCGCCGCTCGACTCAAGAGTAACAGTCCTCGATACCTGTCGACCTCCGTTGGCGCCAGAACAGCCTGCAGCCCGCTTTCCTCATCCCACTCGCGAGCTACCCCGCCAGTGTCCCTCCTTGGTTCCCGCCAGTTCAAGAGATATTGCTCCTGTCGAAAGATGTGCCACGCAATGGGAGACGAGACCGCTGGAGGCGCGAGCTCTATCGCCGCCAACCGGGAGGTTCTGCCTACCAATGTCAAGCCTCTCCATTACGACTTGACCCTGGAACCCGACCTTGAGAAGTTCACATTTGAAGGAACCGTGGTTATTGAGTATGTGGAAAGCCGTTTGTCCCCGTCGAGGCTCTCTGTGTATACGAATGCTGACTTTCATTATTGTTTAGTCTTGATGTTGTCGAGGACACCACGTCCATTACTTTGAATTCCCTGGAACTCGATATCCATTCGACTACTCTCACGACAAGCGAAGGAGCTGAGCTGTCTGCCCCATCAGTGTCACTGGACAATGATAAGCAAACTGCCACCGTCAAGTTCGACAAAACAATTCGTGCAGGATCCAAGGCCAAGCTCAAGCACACATTTTCTGGGAAGCTGACGGATAACATGGCTGGTTTTTACCGATGCGCCTACAAAGATGCCAACGGGAACAAAAAGTACATTGCTTCCACTCAAATGGAACCAACGGATGCTCGACGGGCTTTCCCGTGCTTCGACGAGCCGGCCTTGAAGGCAGAATTCACAATTACCCTCATTGCGGATAAGAGCCTGACTTGTTTGAGCAACATGGACGTTGCTCACGAAAAGGAGGTTCAGTCAAAGACGAGTAGTGGCCCAAAGAAGGCTATTACGTTTAACAAGTCACCCGTTATGTCAACGTACCTTGTGGCCTTTATTGTGGGCGAATTGAAACACATTGAAACCAACGCCTTTAGGGTGCCTATCCGCGTGTATGCAACTCCTGACCAGGACATTGAGCACGGTCGATTCTCTTTGGATCTTGCGGCTACGACGTTGGAATTCTACGAAAAGGCTTTCGATAGCGAATTTCCTCTTCCAAAGATGGATATGGTGGCCGTCCCAGACTTTGCCGCTGGTGCAATGGAGAATTGGGGTTTGATCACCTATCGCATTGTGGATGTGCTTTACGACGAGAAGACCACTGGCGCTGCGACCAAGGAACGCATCGCGGAGACGGTCCAGCACGAACTCGCTCATCAATGGTTTGGTAACTTAGTGACCATGGACTTCTGGGATGGCCTATGGCTCAACGAAGGGTTTGCCACATGGATGTCTTGGTACTCGTGCAACAAATTCTTTCCCGAATGGAAGGTCTGGCAAAGCTATGTTGTGAACGACCTCCAGCAGGCTCTAGCCCTTGATTCGTTGAGAAGCAGTCACCCTATCGAAGTCCCGGTGAAGCGAGCAGATGAGATCAACCAGATTTTCGACGCGATCTCCTATTCCAAGGGATCTGCTGTTTTGCGCATGATTTCCATGTACATGGGCGAAGAGAAATTCTTGGAAGGTATTCGGTTATACCTCAAGAGACATGCTTATGGCAACACAACGACATCTGATTTGTGGGCCGCATTGAGCCAAGTTAGTGGCAAGCCCATCGAGTCTGTAATGGAGGTTTGGACGAAGAAGGTTGGATATCCAGTCATTACTGTCCATGAAAAACCGGAGAAGAAGGCCATTTCCGTGACGCAGAACCGTTTCCTCCGAACAGGAGATGTGAAACCCGAAGAAGACACCACCGTCTACCCCGTGGTTCTGCGATTGAAGGGAGAGAAGGATGTGGATGAGACAGTCATGCTCACCGACCGTGAGCAAGAGATCAAGCTGCCAGAAATTGACTTTTTTAAGCTCAATGCCGATCATTCCAGTCTCTTTAGAACCCGTTATAGCCCTGAGCGTCTCGAGAAACTGGGAAAGCATGCCAAGGCAGGCCTTCTCAGTGTTGAGGATAGGGCTGGAATGATTGCCGATGCGGGAGTGCTTGCTGCGTCTGGATATCAGAAGACTTCGGGCAGTTTGTCTCTGCTCAAGGGCTTCGATAGTGAGCCAGAGTTCGTGGTATGGAACGAGATCCTCACCCGACTAGCTTCTATCCGCAGCGCATGGATTTTTGAGGACGCTCAAATCAAAGACGCATTGAAGACCCTCCAACGCAATCTCGTGAGCACCAAGACCCACGAACTTGGATGGGAATTCTCTGAGAAGGACGGTCACGTTTTGCAGCAGTTCAAGGCGATGATGTTCGGCTCTGCTGGCGCCGCTGGCGACCAAAAGGTCATTGACGCCGCCAAAGAAATGTTCAGCCGTTTCTCTGCAGGTGATTTCTCAGCAATCCATCCTAACCTTCGTGGAAGCGTATTTGATCTTGTCCTTCGCAACGGCGGAGAGAAAGAATATAACGTCATTTTTGACCGATACAAAAACGCTCCAACATCCACTGAGAAGAACACGGCACTCCGTGCTTTGGGAAGTGCTCAGCAACCGGAGTTAATCCAGAGAACCCTTGGCCTGGCACTCTCTGACGAAGTCAGGGCACAGGATATCTACATGCCATTGGCTAGCCTTCGCATTCACACTGATGGCATTCTTGCCAGATGGGAGTGGTTGAAGAACAACTGGGAAGCGGTTGTGAAGCGATTGCCTCCGGCGTTCTCAATGTTGGGCACTGTTGTGCAGCTTTGCACTGCCAGTTTGTCGACGGAAGAGCAGTTGAAGGACGTCGAAGCGTTCTTCAAGGGCAAAGATCAGAAGGTGAGTACTTTGTGAGTCCTGAGTGAGATAAGCAAGGTTAAGTCTAATTATTCTGAATAGGGATTCGACCGATCGTTGGAGCAAAGCTTGGATTCGATCCGTGCAAAGGCTGGTTGGCTTCAGCGGGACCGTGAGGATGTTGAGTCATGGCTCAAGTCGAACGGCTATCTCGGTGACTCGAAGCTGTGAAAAACTGAAAATATCGAAGGGATTGTTTCTGGGTTACCAATAGATCTGTGCATATGGTATGTCCGTGGATAGTTGTCACTGGGCAATAGGAACAGGGCGGGCTGGCGGTTTAATCCTTATCTTTCAGGGCTAGATTTTTAAGCAGATGATATGAATATAAGCATAGTCTCAACTCAGACTGAACATGTGGTGCATGCATCAATCATTTTAAACAGGCGGTGAGTTGTATGTAGCCCCTGGTCAATATCAAGACCGTCAGTCGTTGTGCCGTGCCAAACTGCACTTGCAGAGAAGCGTCATCAGACGCGGCCAAGCAAACAACCTCGCAAGTTTTCCCGCCGGATCTTGTAGCTACCACTTCGTTCGGCCGCCAGCCGGCTTCGAATATATATAGCGACGTTTTCTTTGTTTGATTGTCATATTCTTGTTTTTTCTGTATGAAATATTCTTTCGGCTTATTTTCGTAGAGCCTCCGGCCTGTGGTATGTTTCCCTCCCTGTCACACACACCAGAATGACAAGTGCAACGACTGACATCCAGCAAACAGATACACGGCTCTCAAAGACCCGGCCCGGATCCTCTTTCTCTACCACTCTGAACCCCGTCCGACACTGTCAACAGCGACTCTGAACAACGTGCCCTCTCACAGCCGTCCTGATACGCGCGTTCACCATTCAGTCTTCCTTCGACTTGTGTCGTTGACGTCCGGGCGATGCGGCTTACCTAAGCAGGTGCCGTTGCATGACGCCCACGTGCTCTCGGGAGAGCAACGTCAGCCAGCCAATCAGAAGAGAACGTGGCGTTACTGTATGGCTGTCAACTCATCCTGAGGTCATCCGCGCAGTCAACCAGACCGATTATTCGCCCATCTCCTTCTTCTTCTCTTCTACCTCCCGCTCCTCTTGGAGTGTGTTATCTGGTCGCTCCTTTGGATTCTTGGAGAGCAGGGAGGGTTTTTCTGTCTTTTTTTGGGCTGCTGTCTGGTTGTGTAACCCATCGCCTGCCTATCTCTTTGCCGGGAGCTGGGCTCTGCTGTTTTTATATTTCTTTCGATTTCTCTTCCTGTTTTTCTTTTCTATTAACTTCTAAGTTGAGATACCCCGTGCTACTTTAATTTTCTTGTTTATATACAGATTTGCTCTGCTTTGTGTGCTGCTTGTGTCTCTGGTTCATCACAATATCTTGAATCTGATCCGATTCCTGAGCCGTTTGACGAAGAGTTTCGACATCCCTCTTGAGAATGGCGGCTGTTGGTGATCGCACTGCTTTGCTTTCGTGTCAAGACGATGCAGAACTGGCAGAACTAGAGTCTAATATTACATCCGACGAGTTTGATAGTCCGGCAAGAAGACGACGAAAAAACATTCTGTCCTTGTTCGACAAGAATGGTCCTTTCGTGGCTCTTTTCAAGCTTAACCTCATCACCATAGTCACCGCACTAATATTGATTGTACTCCTTGGTGGTTTTATTGCTCCCTTGTATGTTTCCCCTGCCCCCATTTTGGAGTCAGCTCCCTCTGCTGGACCACTGCGAAAAACTAGGGTCTTAGTGCTGACAATCTGCCAATAGCGTCTCACATCATGCTATTCGTCGACGAGAGCTCCTGTGCCACACCATCGAGCTTGGTTATCAATGTCATAAGCCATACTCACAGCTTTGGGGCCAATACTCGCCCTTCTCCTCCTTGAAATCTGAATCGAACATCTCCCCAGATGTTCCTCCAGGGTGTACCATCACCTTTGCCCAAATGTTGTCTCGG
This sequence comes from Chrysosporium keratinophilum, assembly GCA_029850275.1. Taxonomy (NCBI): domain Eukaryota; kingdom Fungi; phylum Ascomycota; class Eurotiomycetes; order Onygenales; family Onygenaceae; genus Chrysosporium; species Chrysosporium keratinophilum. Next base: position 2,417,769 of record JARBIX010000012.1, read on the forward strand.
CATGGAGCAAGACATCCTACCAAGATGAAGACCAAGGTTTATGCCGAGCTCATTGATCGCATCCAGAAAACGTCCAAATCATATGAGGCTGGATTTAAGTTTCTTGAATCTTTTACTTACCCGCTGAAGAGTGACGATATGACGCTATTTGGAGATACCCAACTTCTCAACTCCGGAGCGAAATTTTACAAACGTTACCGAAAGTTGGCCAGAGACAAACACCCCTTTATTCGAGCTGCTGGTTCTCCCAGAGTGATCAAATCTGCAGAGAGATTTATTGAAGGGTTCCAGAGCTTCAAGATTGGTGACCCCGGCGCTACTGGAAAAAAAAATCCCCCTGTTGTTGGAGTAATTATCCCCGAAGGGAGAGATTACAACAATACACTTGATCACGGCGTATGCCACGCATTTGAAGAAGACGAAACAAAAGAGGCTATCCAACAGCAGTTCGTCGAGATTTTTGCTCCGAAGATTTTCGACCGCGTGAGATCCCTCCTCCCAGGAGCAAACTTGACTATTATGGACATCCCCTCTCTCATGGACTTGTGCTCCTTTCACACCGTCGCATTGACACCAGACGCAAATGAAATCTCTCCGTTTTGCCAGATCTTCACCTACGGCGAATGGATCGACTACGACTACTACCAGTCCCTTGGCAAATACTACAAATATGGGCCCGGCCACCCCCTCGGTCCCGAACAAGGCATCGGCTTCACAAACGAACTCATCGCCCGCCTGACCAACACCCCCGTTAAAGATAACACAAGCACCAATCAAACCCTCAACGCTGACCCTGCCACATTCCCCCTCAATGCCACTCTCTACGCAGACTTTAGCCACGATAACACCATGATCTCCATCTTCGCAGCCCTGGGCCTATTCAACAGCACAAAGCCCTTACCCGTCGACCGTGTTCAAACACCCGCAGAATCGGATGGATATTCGGCATCGTGGGCCGTGCCGTTTGCTGGCAGAGCATATGTGGAGAAGATGAAATGTGAGTGGTCGCCGAGAAAGGACGACGAATACGTGCGCATCTTGTTAAATGATCGTGTGGTTCGGCTGCATGGGTGTGAGGTAGATAGCTTGGGGCGGTGCGAGTTGAATGATTTTGTGGCGGGGTTGAGTTATGCTGCGAATGGGGGAAATTGGGACGCCTGCTTTGCCGACAAGTCGGTTGTCTGATGGCGGCCGAGGGGGATTTTCTTTCTATTATTCTTTAATCAGGCTGCCTCCATGAATCGTGGGCTGCTAGACGACACGCAATGACTGATGTTAACAGGAAAAACGGGATGGAAATGGGACTGGACTGGGACAAGCGATGATATCACTATTGAAGCAGCAATGGCGCTACGTTGGCGTTTTCTGTACATGACTTCATCCTTTTATATACTCTAGAGAACATGCATATTGGAACCCTTCATCCAAGCTGCTGCATGTGCCTAGTGAACCAAAGATGATCGTGATTCGTGACACTAGGTTTTATGAAGGTCGCAGCATTTCCTTGAAAGAGTTGAGTAATATTGACATGGTAATAGGAGAGGAGTATCATCACGCACGAGCGGCCGAACTCCAATCCGGGGATACTGAACAGAAACCCCAAAAGATATATACATTCAAGCATGAGCATCAGGTCATAAACTCTCTAGAAACAAAATGGTAGGGATATCTCTACGCTCGGAGCTCACGGAAGAAAATAGAGCAGCACTTTAAACAGGAGAGGAGAAACTTTGAAGGGTGGCTGAAAAGAAAAATGGCAGTAGATAGGAATCGCAATTCAGGTTGTCGAGCTTTCGTTTATCGACGTCGATAGCACTGGAGGATCTGAAGATGCTACTTCTGACGAGTCTGGGAAGGCATTGGCTCCCGGCAGGCTTCGGGGCTGTTTGTCGTGGAACACTGGAAAGGAAAAACACACCCGATTAGTTCTCCTAGGTTATCCGGTCAGACGTCTAGAGGGACCACTGACCTCGTTCATACAACGCATAGCTAGTATATAGCAGAATCGGCATTGCGACTATTGCTGACGTCCATCTATGTCCACCGTAAAAACGATAATTAGACTTTCTTTCCGTCTTTCTTCAGAGCAATCACTCAGTGGACAATTTATGCGCATAGACCTACCTCCTCGCAAACGTCTTATACTGCTTCGTTTTCCGTATTTCATCCACCGATAGTTGCGGTTTGGTCGGTGGTTTAGGTTGTGGTTGCACTGGCATACTTCTCTGCGCTCCGACTTTGGTGATCTGGTCGAGATTGCGTATTACAGGTGAAGGCTGGTGCTTCGTGCCGGCTTTGAAGTTGTTTCTGGGGTCTGGGAGGATCTGTCGGGGTTTAGGGATTGAGGAGGCAAGCCTGGAGGCGGGCGTTCCGGGGGGAGGGGTGGGTGGTGTAGGCATTGTGGGCGGGATGGAAGGGTTGTGAGGGGTCGAGGGCGGGGGAGGGAGAGCAGGAGGAGTAAGGCCTGGAGACGGAACGGTGGTCTTTAGGAGATTGGCAGCGTAAAGAGAGGATAGGATTTTGGATTGTTCGACGGGCGGTTGTAGAGGTCGTCTGTGATCTGTACAACTCTCCGAAAGAGGTTCTCGTTCTGAATCCTTCGCTTTATGCTGCTTTTCTTGCTGGTCCTTAGCGTTCTTCTTTCGTGTGTTTTTGGCTGCAATGGGCTTTGGTTTCTCTTCCGGTTGCAAGTTCTCAAAGCATGGGCTCTTCAATGTAGCCGTCTCGGTTTTCAATTGAGTGCAAGTCTGTGCCTTGTCGTCCCTTGGGCTCTTTCTGGACCGCACCGTTGGAGCTGCTGTCAATTCTGCGTCTTTCTTTCTCCCCTTTTTCTTCAGGGCAGATTCTTTCTTATCAACAACACTCTCCAAAGTCTGGCTCTTCTCTGCATCTATACCAGACTCCTCTTGCGCTGTAGTCTTGGGGGTTGCGGGAGCTTTCGTGCTGGATTTTGCGGCTCTCGGAGTTTTCTTGGCCGCCGCCGCCGGGGTTGGATCGTCGGCTGGATCACAGACAACTTTCTTTGGACGTCCGCGTTTCCTTTTGACGACTTGTGCGTCTACCTCTGCTGAAGGCGTCGACATGATGATATTGTTTCTTGATACTCGGAACTGAAGATTGTATATGCAAAGACTGCTTTTTTAAATTTGCTCTTTGTATGGGGTTGCGCTCGTCCGCGACTTCCTGGAACCTACGCGTGCCAGCAGCTTGATCCTAGTTACAGTGCAACGAGTCATCGTGTGAGAAGTTTTGGTTTCTCAATTTCTTTCTCATTGGGACGCGACTGTTTCGACACGAAGTTTCGCGTCTTGGTTATCTAGTGTCTTCCATGACCTCCCTATAAAGGCTGATATTAAGGCCTGAACCCAGCACCCTCGTTTCGGGGCCAATCGGCTTTCGAATCCGACTTCAGGTCAACCCATGGTGTAGGATATTGAACGCGCCACGATTGAAAACAATTCTTCAGGGACACTCAAGGACGGATTGCACTTGGAACAAAATAGTTCATTTGGGACTTTGTCGAAGCTCCCTTTCTCTTGAAATAAGCAAAAGAAAGAAACATAAAAACAATGGGTATCATCCCCAAAATCCACCCTCTACCCAGGCAGCGACCACTAAAGCTACTGCTTGCTTGGCCGCGAGGTACTCTAGTCGGCACCGGGCAGGGACCTCTGTCAAAGGTTTGCCCACCTTCTTGCAGTGCGAGCACTACAAGAAGGCAATTGAGCGCAAGCAGCAAACCCTAGGGCCCCCCTCTCCAATCCCCTTGAACTCCCAACCCAAACACCTGATTGAACTATTAGCCATGAGAACCAAACTATCTAGGACAAGAAAGGACACATACCGACCATCTCCCTCTACCATTATTAATTCTGAAGGCTGGCATAAAACGCCCTTCGACGGGCCTCCAAATCCACCTCCACCTCCGATTTGAAATCCGGAGCCAATGCTGTCGAGGCCAGCTCGAGCAGCAAACAAACGGCCCGCTCATCTTCCTCTCTGAGGACTGTTAAAACTGGTCTTTCGACCGCCGCTTCTTCGCTAACTAGAAAAGAAAAGAAAGAAAATGTTAGTTCATAATGGTTCTATAAAAGCCAAGTTGGTGGTCGAAACTGGTATAACGTACCGGCCCTTTGCTTCCCCTTCCCCTTTCCTCTTCCTTTGCCAGCTACCGCCCGCGGCTGCCTTGGCTTCGCCGTTGTCTTTCGCTTCGCCTGCTCTTTGATTTCGGCGACCCGGCTATGAGGAGCCGTGGTGAAACCGGCCTCCCGCGCCCGCTGGGAGGGCTTTCTGACTCGGTTTGATGTCCGAGGCATCTTGGTTTTTTTTTAAAATAAAAATAAAGGTAAAAAACGAGCAGAGATTATGGCAGTTAAGCCGATTTGTTATGATGGCAAATGCGAAATGACTTGGTAGCAGTGGTTCGAGAGTAAGAAGGCTCAAAGAGAGCCAGGCCAAAGATTTATATACCTCTTTGGAGAGGAACACATCGCCTGTGAGGCTATTCAATGCGAGTGGTTATTGCATTGACTATTGTGCGGTGAGTCGATTGACCTTCAGTGGAGGTGAACGTCAACACACCATTATATTCAATAATATCTGTTGAATGGCATTCAATTGTATTAAAAAATCGTCCCGTTTTGTGCAGGGCAACATGTATACTGCCGTATTCAACAACTTATTGTCCAGTGCGGCTGACACGCTGGGCATCCTGCATTGGCCCATTGAGAGAACTCGTCGCCCGAGACCTGTATATATCGTCGAGGGTCTAAATGACTTAACAGTCGCGATCAAAAAGGATTTGCAGATATGAGGTCTGATCTTCATCTTGCGCAAGATCAATTTCCGTTACTGTTAAGCACCCGGGTTATGTAGACGTTGAAATAGTAAAAATCTGGTCATTCACCATGGCGTCAGCCGAATGCTCGAAAACGACAACGAATCTGTATTCAAAAAAAGAGGTCATCGGAACATGCCATGGCCCCACTATGTAGACAATAACATAGTATGTGCCATGAGACCTTCCCCTTTGTACTCCCATTCAGTGGATATTGAATGGGTATTGTTGTGTTATTCCTCTGATATGGAACATGGAAGTCACAAGGTTTCATGCTGACCATGTGCAAGGGGCACAAAACCTAAGAGGGTTAGTGAGAGAAAAAGGACGAAAGCAGGAAATGCTGCTATTATAGCCGTGATCAAGACGAAAGCGTTTTCTGGTACTGTCCGTGCTGGTGTATCAAAGGATTGTTCCACAGAGAATTTTAATAGACACCCATCTGAGAGAGACATGTTTTCATGAAGGATTATGGAATTTCTGAATTTCGCGCGCCGAAGCTCTTGGTACTCTTGTCATCTGGCATCGAGGACACTCGGAAGGGGCCTTTTTACCCAAAGACTGTACCAGTTCCGCATCATATGGCGAGCAGTCGTCGCCAAACACCTCCAGTCCAGGACGCGCCGACCGATTCACGACCACAGGCCATGAATTGGCCCTAATCCCTCGCCTGCGGTGAAATAAATGCGAGTTGTTGCCAGTATATGTACTAGTTCCTCATTTAATAATTATCTTGATCCCGCCTTCTCGACGAAGCCTCCGAGGAGAAGTAATTTCTGTGACCGCCACAGAGAGATAGGTAGAAGGCAAGGGAGTCCTCCGTAAATTCTACCCATTGAATTAAAGCCGTGAAGTCAGTTATGGCAAGGCGCTGACGGAGTTCGACAATGCCACACTTACCGAGACTGGAGAAGTTCACTTTGAACATTTCGATTCTCCATCCCCAGAGTAGTCAGCACTCTCATCAAACCACATGTCGCTAGTAACCTCAGTGATGCTGGCTACTTTTGTTGAAATCACATCGATCGTCTGCGAGTCAGAAAGCTTTCTTAGAAGTTGATAGCATTCTGCGAGTAAATTCTTTCCAAACATTCGGCAATGTTAACGGTGGAATATAAATCAGCGTAGACTGTAAGTAACCAAGCGAGTATATAGATGATGATCGCAATGGATGTGGGATATTGTGCGGGGGACAGCCAGCCTCGGGCTCCTTTGGTCTTTGGTCTGCGGCAGCTCTTCTCCGACGTTTAAATCCGTTTTAATGGCACCAATATCATTGTCAAAAATTCGAGATATTCATCTTGACAATCATATAATTCATCCTCACCGGTAGAGAAGGCATTTGCATCATTGGTTGTCATTGTTTCAGGAGCGTACTGTGTTTTCTTTTTAGATATCTGCGGCCTTGATGTTGTCGTGATGGCCTGCGGTTTTGTTGGCAAGCACAGAAGATATGAAGAAGAAGTGCCGGACTTCTCTTTTTGCTGACGTATAGTATACATCGTGTTGAAGATATTTCGAGCCCAATGTGTTCCATATCAAATGGTTCCGCGTAGTTAATATTCTTCCCCTTTGCGCGAAAGTAGAGCTTATCTAGGCGTCTTGCAAAACCACAAGAATCACTCCTTGAGAGCACAACGCATCATCTTGATATTCTCACTTTGGATTGAGGCCAGGGCCATTCAAATAGCCTTGAAGTGAAATGATGTTTGACTGGCTTTGCCGGATGCTCGGCGCCCTTTGAGCGAAGCCTTTATGTAATTTTCATGTCGACACCCTATCCAGTATCTATTGCTTCGTAACTGAAAGTGAAGAGGACTCGATATGTAGGTTGATCGGCCGGGCCTTACGGTCATTTCGAGCATGCCAAATATAAAAGAGCACAGAGAAGTAAAGAAGGTGTGTATTGATGGATTAGCATGAAGATATGATAACCATGAGATCAGGCACAGTTGGCCGGTCCAAGAAAGACGAGCTGATTTGCTTAAAGGTTGATGCTGAAAACAATTATCTGACAGCTCTTATATAAAGAGAAAGATGGTCAACTTATCTCTGAGAAAAGTAGTAGCTTATAAAACTTCGAATGAGTCATCCTCGTAAGTGAAGGTTCAAATGCGTTTCCTTCATTCACTAGGATGCCTCTCACATGGATAACTAGGCCTCGTGAGCTAAAATGACGTATAGTCGCGTTGCAGGGATTCAAATCCCAAGAGAAGGTGATAAATGGCTAAAGCCAGAGTGCAGATATTCACCATCCTTGCCCGGGTATCATTCTAATCAAATGTGATTTCGTTGAATCGAGTGCTCAAGTATTCCGTAGAGAAGGCTAGATGTTTATGTTCTTTCGAAAACTGTCAAGAAAGGTTAGGGTTCTTTATAGCCCTTCAAGTTCAGTGAAGTGAACGTAGTAGTAACTACTTACTTCACTTGAGCTTGTATTCACCGGAATGATAGCGTGCCAGTTGACGGTGATCGATTTGAAGAGAAGTCAGTGAGATGTCGTTACGGTCGTGAAGCCGAGAAAGGGCCTAACTATATACGGCTAGCGGACTTAGTAGCGGGTAAGTTTACCGTAACCATACATACGTGTAATTACGTAAGCCTCGCTGGAGCTCCACTGCTCCGCTGTGTCGACGTAACGGAACGAGCGCATTCACCAGCTCGGAGGTTTTAATTTTTCAACTGTCCGACGGGTGCGTGGTTGATTCTACGCCTGGTGTGAAAATGCATTACAGCCAGCTTATTCAAATTGGCCTTTTGGCGCTGTCTGCCCTGCCGTCATCCTTTGCGGCTGCCAGCTGGGGATTCGGTGACGCCACGCTGTCAGTTCAACAGAAGGGTGCTGGAATCGGCGGTGGAATTAAGGAGAAGTGAGGTTTTCCTGACGACAGTTATTTAGTTTTGGATGGCTAACTGATTTGCTGATTCAGACTATCCGACAAAAAACCATTGTCGAAATTAGTTTCACTCGGACACTCTGACACGTTGAAGCTTCTCCTCACAGCGCAAGAAGGTCGCACCGCAAAGAAACCCCACCAAGCTTTCCTCTTGCTAAAGGATACCACATCGGGCTTGGATATCTCTTACCCGTTGGCGACCAAGGATAATGGAAAAGCAAGATTGGAGTTGGTGAGCATTCAGACCACAGTCCTACTTCTCCCGCATCTACTAACCCCAGCGGTAGACACAAAAAGATCTTCCGGTCCAATTGCTGAAATCCGAACACCCTATCGATGCAAATTTAGTCATAGCTTCTTTCGGTTCTGCTCTGGGATACGATAACCAAGTGTTCCGCCTCGCGATCAAGCAAAACCCAGACGAACCTCTCCCATCCCCCGAAGTTGTCAGATATGGCAAGCTCAAGGAAATTCACCATATTTTCAAGACGGATCCAAAGAGCCCACCAGTGATTATATCGTTGGTTTTTGTCGCGGCTGTACTTGCGACCATCCCTATGTTGGCAGGTTTGGTGAGTGTATGAAGTGGACCGGTATAATGAAGTCATAAACTGACCCGGAATCTAGTGGCTGTACCTCGGTTTGAATCTTAACCATCTCCCAACGGCCCTCAAATCGTCCCCCATCTCTCACGTTCTATTCGTCGGGTCGATATTTGGTCTGGAAACCGTGTTCTTTATGTACTATTCCACCTGGAACCTTTTCCAGACCCTCCCGGTTTTCGTTGCACTGGGTGCAGTCGCCATTGTCAGTGGTAGCCGCGCATTGAGCGAGGTACAAGAAAGACGATTAGCGGGCCTGCGTTAATAAGATCTCTTGTATGGGGGAGTGGCACTGAATGGTTCTTTTTTCCATTTTACATGGGGACGATGTAAAGTTATTTTCTTAGCGGTTTACGGGTTATATATGGGGTAAATTCTCTAAAGACAAAATACGGTTCATGAAATAGATTACCTGCCAATGTATAATAGAGCTAGGCTTGGTCTGTGAAGTTGTCGCATTTTGAGAACGAGATGCGCAAGTAGCTTCAGCTGCGTCCCGTATATTTCAATCAGCTTTTAAGCTTCCGGTCCAATCAGACTGCACGTAGTAAGGACGTGAAAACAGTCCCCCGTAGATTTCCGTCATTGGAGATTTCTCCGCATCCCGCAAAGAGATTCACTTCACGGGTCAACAAACCGCCATATCACAACAATGGGCTCTCTTGTCTCTAAGCCTGCTAGAACTGCCGCCGGGGCAGCCACCCGGCGTCAATACCCTAAACAGCCATCGCCTTCCACAACTACAACCGCAACACCGCACGCACAGCAAGCCGCCGCAGCGCAAAGACAAGGAGGACCAGTCTACCACTCCAAAGAGCAACCCAGCCAATTCAAAACAGAAGGTAAGCCAACTTCTCAGAGGCCAACAACCCATCCCTCTTTCTCCCGAAAAACCCAGCAATCAAAAAGAATGTCATAACTAACAAACCCGCTCCCCGCAAAAACAGCCATCGACCTCGACGCCCGCGACCCCCACTTCGCCGCCTCCCTCCGCTCTATCGGCCCCGTCATCCCCAACCCTACCTTCTCCAACTCCAGCACCTTCAACCGCCCGCGCCCCCTCCCCTCCTCATCCTCATCCTCATCCTCACCCCCCTCCCCCAACACCACCACCCCCCCTCCCAACTCCAACCCCGCCATCCGCATCCTCTCCGCCCGCTCCAACCTCGCCAAATTCGCCGAACAAGAACTAGAATCCTTTGGCCGCCAAAGCCACGCCGGCCGCCAATTCATTGACGTCGTCACCATAAAGCAGATCCTCGCCATGCGCGATCGTGAGCGGATATCCCCACAGGAGATCGAGAGGCATTTTCGACTCAAGACCGGTGTGCTCGCCAAGTTGGGACCTCAGGGCGTGGTCGGTGAGGTTTGATAGGACGATGAGAGAGGTGTTGGGGATACTGTAGTTATATGTTGTGTTCATACATGTGTGACACCTTGACCTGGGTCTTTGGCACAAGGCGGTTTGAATTGGGAATAGGGGCGACCGGCGCAACCATGCTGTTTATCTCTGCTCCGGGAGTCGACGATAGTTAATGGTAAATAGGATCTGAAGGAAGGACATGCCGAAGGGTAGGAATTCCCTCACAGCTGTTGAAGGAACATCATGCAAGAGTGATGATGCGTTCACAATCCATTTACTTAAATGTACAGTGGTCGGCAACAGCAATTTGATATTCATTGGCTAATCCTGCTATCTCACAAAGCAATTTCCCAGTCCCTAGTCGCAGAAATCCAGGTAACATAAAATGCATCCAGGCTGCATCAATATGGCATATCATAAAAACACGCTACTGGATATAATAATGTAAAAGGTGAAGCTGATAACGCATAGTAAGTGCATCCCGGGCGGTACTAGTCAGTATGAACGCAGTAAACAAAAGGGATTGGACCTCAGATGTAAAACATCGAGTTCTCGAGGTTACGATGAACCCTCAACTCGTCTTCAGTTGGGTCGCGAGAAGTTTCTCCAGACACAAGACTCTCGGTGGGGGTCGCGTCGTAATAGCCACTGAGGTATCGTCGTGCACGTTCGCAAGCAAGATCAGCGTAATATGCCGGAGGGCAGACACTGACGGCTTTGGTTGCACGCCCAAAGAGATAACAGAGGTTGTGTGTAAGTTGTTCGAGCACATCCGCGGCGGTAAGCTTCGAATTTTTCGGTGCCTGGATAATTTCATTAAGAATGACAAAATAATGAGCAGGACGAGCTGTGCCGTGAAGAGCAGTGTGGGCTTGCAGGTAGAAATCCCAATTCCGAGTTTCAGTAACCACGCGATCCACCACGGTCCCATTCTGAGGGTTCGATGATCCATCTGCTTCCTCTACGCGGACTGGGTAGAACCTGGTATTGTGGCGTTTTCCCACGACGACAATGGACATGCGTGGTAGATCTTGTTTCGTCATCGAAGCTGGGTAGACACGTTCGCATGCTTTTCGTAAAAGAGGAAGCTCTTCTTCCAACACTCGAGCATATTGTCCTTCGGATACACCATCTCGGTAAATGAGAATATTCTCCGGGAAAGCGTTGTTCTTGCGGTGCCAAAGGTGAAGGCGAGATTCAAGCATCTCCTGAAGTGCATCCACCATTTCTGCCTTCGCCTTTTTCTGGAGTCGGATAGTTGCAGGCCACTGAGCCAAATCCTTGTCGATACTCGCAACAAGAGCAGCAACACTTGGTGCTTTCGAAGAGGAACCGGGAGAAGGATGTGTAACGTCAATTCCAACCAGCATCGTCTTCCCCTCGCTTATTAACCCGTATTTAACAGGATCGAGGACGTGATTCACGCCACCTAGCTTCAAATTGAACTTCAAGGCAATATTTGCACAATATTGAACACCGTTGAACTTCTTTGGATGCACACAAATAGTGTGAATTCCATCCCGAATATCTCCTCTATATTTCACCCGGTTGTAAATTGCAGAATCATCCAGAGGAAGAGCAATGAGCAGAACTTTGATATTCGGATACTTCGCCAGCAGTTCGTCGAACGCACGGTCAACTTTCCGGGCGTGCTCATCGGGATTGTCGTACATACCGAAAGTGTCATTGAAAATGAATCTGGTCATAGGGCTTGATACTTGGAGGCCGTGAGCCTTTGCAGTGGTGATGAAAGTCTCGACACTTTGAGAGATGTCGTGGCCTGTACGGCCGAGTAGCATTACACCCCACTGAGACAGTGAGGCACCGCGGGGGAATTTGACACCTGCCAGGTTCCAGCTAGCACCTCGAGGATTAATGGTCGATTCCTTGTAACGAACACTAGGTCCTTGGAGGATGCGACCGGCGACAGTAACCAATTTTGGCTCGATCGAAAGACCCATGTTATTCTGCGCCAGATATTAACACACGAAAACACCTTTGGAAAAAGGATCATTACTTACCAATAACTGCACAATAGGAGAGGCACCGATGATGCGGGCACCTTTTTCATAGATAGACTGTGCATTGTCCGCTGGATTTCTCACAGCGAATTTGATCATCTCGCGTGTTTGAGCCGGTGATAATTTGGTGTTACAAGCCTGGCCGGCCTCAACAAAGCAAACTTCGACTGGAAGATAGCTTGGATTTTGGGAATTTCCAACATTGATTACCGGCATTGCAGGATCAATCTGTTTGATGTTGTGCACGCGCATAAAGTACTCATAGACGCTAATGTAGCCATGGTCCTTGGGCTGTGCACCCGAATCTTTCGGAGGGGCGCCGCCTTTCTTGCCTTTCTTACCGCCCGGGGGTTCAGTTTTGATTGGGCCGCCGGTCAATGGACCATTGAGATAAAACTGCACTTCTTGCGGCCCTGCTCCAATTCGGGATACGCGGGGCGGATGATCCAAGCCGCGTCCATTTCGCGGGGATGCGAGACCAGCAATAGTCTTGACTCTCATAATTCGCTTACCCCCTTTCGTCTTTTGAAGGTGTGATAACTGAACTCTTAGCCCTTTCAGAAACTGTTCCAAAGCGCCCTTGCTGCGGAGTTTGCCTGATGCCTTGATGAGCGCAGTCAGCGAGCCCGGCATATAGCATGCGATGTTCTTGACTTGAACGTTGACTAGAAGTCTTGCGGTCGCTGCGCGAACGCTCACAAAGTACCCTCTCAAGGCTTGAAGCCCGTGTTGAAGGTCCCAACTTTCCATATCTGGGCCCAACGGGATATGACGGTTTGCACCAATGGTGATAATTCCAGGGTTCGTTTTTGGAGAGTGGCCAACGACAATATTCAAAGCTTGAATCAGCTCCTCTTTTCCGTCGAAGATGTCGTTTGCGGACGGAGAAGCCAAGTGATCTAAAAGAGACTTCATACTAAGAGTTCCTGCAGCTTGGACTCGCACCTGGTAAACCCTGGGGTCTGGAGGAGGTGTGTCGTCTTGCTCGTCACGGTACGGGATGTCAAAAACCTTTGTTTGGAATTCGAGACGGTCTCGAGAAATCAGATTTGCCTTGAAGTCGGTCGCAACATGGTCGCGCATATACTGAAAATTATCTTGCAACAGCAGTTCAAGGATTCTCTTGAGCTTTCTACCCTTTGGTTCTGTGGTCTTTGCCGGTGCTTTGACTTCAACCGCGTATCGAAAAAGAACGGTATCCGTCTTCGCAGACATTCTGAAATAATTCGCCCAGAGACTAACTCTGTTTCCGCCTTGACCATAGCCGGGACGAAGTGGAAATTGACGTTTGAGCGAAAGAGAGTCGAGACTTAGCTCACTGGCCTCGGCGTGGTACTGGTTTTCAATGTCCAGAACTCTGCCTTCGACACTCGGTTCTGCAGGAGCTCTTCAAAACAGTCAGCAATGTGCCACAAGGACTCCCGATTAAAATTCCGGCGGAAGGATTTCTCACCTGAAAACCCGTGGAGGAGTTTTTCCTCGTCCACCGCCTCCACGTCCACGCCCACCACCGCGATCGCCGCCACCACCGCCTCCATGATAGCCTCTGCCACCTCCAGAAGGCATGTTGCCGCGTCCTCTGCCACCTCCACCGCCGTATCCACCGCCCCCGCCGCCGCGTCCCCGACCTCTAGGTGCTTGGGTCGACATGGTAATTCGCTAAGAGATATAATGAATAGGAGTTTAGGATTTGAGGTCGCAGGTGGTAGTAGAATGCTTGAAAGTAAAGCTAGAATCCGTGTTCAATTGAGAGACGAAATTGAGAGTTTTGAGTCAGGAGTGAGCGAGAGGTAAGAATGACTGGGGATAAGATGCGTTCTTATAGCAAATGCCAGAGCAAGAGCAAACCAGGCTGAGCACGACTGCTGGAAGATGCACAATGCTCAGTATGCCATTAGAGTGGCAGATGTTGAAAGAATATGGCCAAGAAAGCGGGAGAATCAACAGACCTCAGAGCAGGAGATGAGAAGAAGAAAGCAAGATCGCGCTAGATGCCCTCTTAGATGGGAATGGAAGCGAGCAGTATTGCCTGAACTGGCAGGAAAGAGCCAGAAAGACGGAGAGTTGTGTGCAGGTAAAGTAGGAAGCGAGGCTGGGTTTGTTGACAGTTGTTGCGCGACGAGGTGAAGGTGCGTTTTAGGTAGTGGGGCAACAGCTGCCCAGCCCCACTCAGCTTGGCGCGCGGGAGTTACCCTCCACACGAACGCCCCTTCCGGAACTTGAGCGGAATTTCACAGAGAAGTGAAGTGAATGTGAATGTGTCGCGCCGCACTTGAGTCGGCTTGTTGCGCCTTATCTCTGCAATTGTTACGTACTAATCTCCGTGTAGCGGCGTCAACTTCTGCAGGCGTAACTATTCCAGCGTTGTGCATGCACATAAATAACAGCAGCTCACCAACAGCGACAGTCTACAGTGAAGATGTTGGGATCTTCTCGCCACTTGTTCAATGCAAGTTGTGGACTTCGAACAAAGATTATCTGAGCATGGAGCAGAGTCTGTTGTCCAACCAGTATGGATGTGAGCTTCCAGACCTCTTATTCATCTGAGCCACTGAGCTCCTCCCACATGGCAGCGCCACCAGGGGGGGAAAGAGGTGGTTAAGAACACAACATGCCGCACTCCATTCTTTCCCCTTCCACTGATTTCCTACGAAACAGACATGTTCCAAGTTTCGTGTCGTCGAGGCGAAGGCCTTGATGCGAGACTCGGCACGTATATTTCGTACTCATGTTTCCTGGTCTCTGTTCTATGCATTTATTTTGGGAACATCACCAAAATATGCTGAGAGCCGTCTGTGCGGCTTGCAGGGTTCTTTGTTCAAATCATGTTGACTTGGCCGCTTTCGTTCTTGATCCTTGCATCTGCAGTGCTAGTTGCACCGGACCGTGTTGACATGCATGAACAATGATGCAATCTCGCTGCTCCCCGATTCAAGATACGAATAATTTAGGCAACCGTCGAACAACAGAAAGTCGAACACGAGCAGATTATATCAAAATCAAGATGGTATCACGTCTTTGAAACACGGACCCGAAATATGTAGAGGAAGAAAGCACCCGCTTGTCATACGCATTCCAAACTGCCAACCGAGACAACCACAGAAATAACCCAGCAGTAAGGCGCGTCGAAAGCTACAGCATAGCAAAGCCATCACCATGCCGCATGACCACCATCAATCCTCAAATCACTCCCCGTCATAAAACTGCTTGCGTCGCTGATCAAGAACACGGCCGCACCCCGGTACTCCGCCGGGGAACTTAGGCGGCCCAGCATGTTTTCCTTGGGCCACTGGATTTTGCGCTCGGGATATTCGACGAACAACTGTTCTACCATTGCGGTCACGATGTACCCCGGCGAGATGGTGTTGACACGAATTCCGTAGACACCCCATTCCGCGGCGAGGTTGCGGCCAAGCTGGATAACGCCAGCCTTGCTCGCGTTGTATGCGGGGCAGATCAAGCCCTAGATCGACCATTTTAGTCACGGTGTGTTTGCGTTTTTTGTTACTCATAGCTAGGACGGGGTAAGTGTGGGGTTATCCTGATTGATGGAGGGGAACATGAGAGCGGGACGAGAACTGTATACCCAAGGTAACGTACCCTATTCGCGATTGTCCCGCTCATGCTGGCAATCATAACAATACTCCCGCCATTTCCAACCCTGATCATATGTTTCGCAACGGCTTGTGCAGTCATGAAGACCCCAGTGGTGTTAACTTCAAACATCATGTTCGCATCCTTCGCCGTGTATTCAAGAGCTGGTGTTTCCTGTTGAATGCCTGCTGCTGCAATCAAGCCATCCACATGACCGTGCTCATTGGCAATGTCCTCGACAATTTGGTTAAGCTCCTCGGAGTTTCGCACATCAACCTGACGATAATGGAGTGCGGTGCCCAATTCCTCGACGGCACGCTTTTGAATTCGGTAGAAATCTGAAGACTATAGATTCTGATTGTAAGGCCAATCAAACAAAAGTTCAATTCAAAAGTGATTTGTAAGATAAAACATACCGGCTCCTCGAGCCTGTCGAGTGCGTAAACTGTAGCGCCAGCTTCTAAGAGAGCTTCAGCCTGAGTGAGGCCGAGGCCTCTTGCAGCACCGGACACAAGGACAACCTTGCCAGTGAGATTGAACTCAGGGAGCCTCTTCGTCGTGTCTAGGGGTTTATGCTCTTCGTGTAGCGGATTGCTCGGGTTGACAAGCATCTTTGGTTCTTCTTGTTGAGAGGCTTGTTCATGCGAGCTCGTCATAGTGTTATTGGATCAGGGCCCAATTCCTGTCGAAATATACCAGGTTGACAGAGCGCTCTGTTCAGTTTGCCTCAGGATCACAGAAAATGGAAAGAGCAGGGTTGAAATGTGTCTCGCCTTATTTGGAGACTACATCCATGACCATGTGACGGCCCAAGTGGGGGTTGTATGAATCCATTAGATCATTGATGAGCATCCAGGCTACACCCGGGCAATTTTCAGGTATGCGACTGGACACATCGTGATTTTGATGTACCCCAGGCGGGAGGACTGGTAGCGATAGCCAATTCTGTGGAACGGAAGTCGCAATACACAGAGTACATCGGGGATACCAGCTGCTACCAGACCAGGTGGCTTGGAGGCGAGTCTCAACGTACCTAGTTGAAAGTTTCTCGTAGGTACTCCGTGGTGTACATACAGTACCATAATGTCTCAGACCCACAGCATTGAAGATTCGTCCTCTCGTTCAGTGTAGTATCTGAGTTGCACAGTTTAGAATGTCACAGCCATCGAATATAATCGCCTTTCAACATCGCCTTTCAACAACCACCAAGATAACACTTGCGGTGCATTAGGAGGCCAAAATGCCATTACTCAATTTTTCCCCAGCGTCAAAGACGTTTAACTCTTCCTGTCTCGAGTCCGGAATCTAATGGTCAACAGACGATGCGTGCTGAGCCTTTATAGTCATCATCAGAGCAAATCTTCAGGTGATGTTGCCGCGAATACCGGGGAAACGGTACAGCAGCTTCCGCGTTTCCCATCTGCTCATATTGAAATAGAAGTAATTGTGGTCATTCGAGCTGTAGCCTAGAGACTTGTCGTCACCCTAAGAAAATATCAAACAAATCAGCACAGAGAGACTCTTCAAGGCGAGGGCATCTGGGGGTCACTATCAAAGCGAGCCGGAACTTCAAAGCAATTGCCCTGCTGCATTCCGTCATTTTGAGGTGCCTGTCCGCGGACCAGCAGAATAACAGATTACAGTCTATGCAGCTTGGATACACCCTTCACTGTCCCGGCTTGTGACGGTATGTTCAATGGGTATTCTGCCATCTCGCCCGGCTATACATCATTGCTCGATGTTCCAGCCTCGGCCTTGCGAAGGTCCTGCATTCAATCTCAGGGCATTCAACTTCCGTCGCCAACAGACAAATATTAATGAATATCTGTGCTTTCTATTATTGGCTTGACAATTTCCAGGGTGACGCTCAGAATTGCTGGACGGACCCCAGGGACCTGGTGCGCCTAGTTTTCTAATTTTTCGAGCCGTCAACGATTGAGAGCACACAGACGGTGGATGACTCAGCGAAACCTTAAGTTAGTTAGTTAGTTAGTTAGTTCACGGTTAACTTCAAAGTATTTTTTAAAAAGTTCAACCCCTCTTTCGTGAATTCTTTGAATCGGACCTCCAGGCGGTTCTGCTCAGGCCCAGTGGCGAGCGATATGAACCTATGGCAGAGAAGCCATTTTTACTGCGACTCTCCTGTCGGTTATTGGCTTTTTGCTGTTGTCGTTGAACTTGTCTGCAGCTGTGAGCCACGAGTAACTACCGAGTACCTGCAGAGAAACGCTGAACACAACTATTTAGATGCGACAATTATTGAGCTCCAATCCGTCGTGGAGACTTGTCCAAATAAAATTCATCTCACGGCCCTCCCTGCTACCGCGCTGGCGAAGGCGGGCAGTATGTGCGACAGCTTTCATCGCGAGATATTGACCTTCTCTTCACTCTCTGTTTCAAGAACTCGGGATGTTGATCCTCGCTTGCATTCTCGACGCTTGATGAGATCGGGATGTTTCCCCTTTTTGTCCTGCGTTTCTTCCTCCTGCTGTCCAACCCCTCCCGGTCCAGGCGCCGGTGACCTAACAGGGTTCAAGTTTTGCACCCGCAGTTTGGACGACTGATCTGTGGCTTTTCCTGTGATACAATTATGCTGCTGAACACACGTTGTTAAGCATGCCTGTGCCTCGGCTTGCTTTTCAATCTATGAATCCCTTGATTGCGTCTCATTGAATGGAGACTTACATTCCACTATTCCATTTGCATTAGGAATATGATGGTTCCGCAGGAATACTTGTTGCGATGGGCATGGGGGTTACAGTTTGGGTGGGAGGTTGTTTTATGGTACGTACGAGTATCCGTTTCCATGGCTTCGATCATATCGGGCTGTGTCCCATGAGTTTGACCGGTTCGCTTACTTCAGATTTCTCCGCTTAAGAGGGTGGACCTGTTGCGAACTACTATGTAGTATTTTTCGGCGCAACATACCCGGAGTGACGCACGGGCCGCAATATTTCATGTCCGCCCAGTGAGATCAAGCGCAGCCAGCTTGGCGGCCCTCGCTCGACTAAAATAGGTTGAAAGTCTTTGTTCTGAAGGTGTCTCTCCGTAGAGGGCGCTGAGATCGAATCCTCCCATTGAGGTAGCCTGGACATAGGGCGAGTTTGTCTTTTCTACATCTCGAAATACGCTGCAGAATGACTAGTCACCGTTAACAAGCTGAAACCTTTGAGTTTCGAGGGTCCATTTCAAATGGACATGATGATGTGATTGACAGCCGGACAGTTGCAGATCATGACTTTCTTCGCCACTGGGACGGTAGTGGGCAGCCGTGAAGCACATGGAGGCAGAGGAGCAACCTTGGTTGAGGGCTCAATTGAGTTTGAATTGGGTTCCGATTGAGTTCTCGTCGAGGGAGCCCGATTTCGTGTGTGGAAGAGATATCTTTTCTCGTGGTCGAATCATAGGCTGTTCGAAAGATATCATATTTCTTCACGCTAGAAGGAAAACGTCGCTTTCTGCTAGTGGGTTTCTGGGCTAAGGCTATCTATAAGCTGGAAAGCACAATGTTGCGTTATCCAACGATGTAAAGGTTTTCAGTTGTGTTGAGCGCACAAATCGTTGTTCGTACTTTAGGGCTTCAAAATGGATTTGTTTTGCAGGAGATTGGATGCATTGGAGGATCTGGGCTGAGCCATCGTTTGCAGGATTCCCTTTAAATACGAAACCCAGGGCTGAGAAAGAATGTCCAATTGTTCCCAAAGGTTTCGAGCATATTTGGTAATCATCTCGGCTGATTTGTATCCCTGTCAATCGTGACCCCCAGAATACTCCAGAAATGCACCAGAGCCTGTATAGAAGCTGTCGCTCTGTCTTCAAGCACCGAGTCGTGCTGAGGCCCATAAGATTGCGAATAAAACATAGCGCCCAGAAGCCCTCTCGCATAAAACATGTGTATCTATTCTGTGGCTGAGAAAGGAGAATTCGACAGCAAAAGAGATGCTTGGGAGCACAGTGACGTGGCTTTTCAGCTGTCCTGAACGTACTCCATCGAGTCAGCCGCAAAGATCCATCATCGGGCATATCAAGCATTTCAGCTGCAGCGTTGAGATGCACTGGCAGTCTCTGTGTGTGCTAGTTGCACGGGATACATATGTAACGGGGTATCGCGGATGATCCACTCTTGAAGTTGCGTTGGCTATGTCGGATGGGAACGGAATTAGTATTCGTGTCTTTGTGCTTCAATACGTTGGTTTGGGATTTGCAATGGCAGAGAGCGTGTTCGATGCACTGGTTTCCCTAGATTAACTAGTTATTCGACAAACAACTCCGTGCTGTGGGAGTCATGTTTTGCTGTCGCTCTCGCACAGGCCAAACATCGGCGCGGAATGAAACAGCGAAACACCCGGAGCGGAAATGAGGCTGGTGACCCCGAAATCAGGGACCAGCGGCCCCACTGCGTGTGGCTTGGATCGGTTCAGCCATATTTTGTGCGCATCTTGTGAAACCGCCGATGACGCACTGGCTTGGAGGAGGAGGTTTTGGCGACGCATTTTCTTTTTTTCAGAAAAGGATGAATTGCATTCAAACAGACTCACACTGCTTTCCATGGCTCTTCAAATCTTCGCTCAGAGGGAGCTGTGAGTCCCAGATCTCTTCGCAATGCATCTGACATATTTCAGGTTCTCGGCCAACTCTGTGGAGAGTTTATTCGTGGCTGAGGACCAAATTAGAGATCTGCCAAGGCCCCAACAGCTCCTCTTCGCTGGATTGTGACTTTTATGCAAGCTTTGCTGCGCGGCGCACATCATGAGTCCTGTGGGAGCGCCCCTCTCGCTATTCCTCAGTTGCGGAGGGAATGAGAGTTTGCTTTTTCTTTTCACTTATAGAGCCTATAGTTAGCTACGAAGTCCATCTGCTTCACCCACTTTCTCTACTCTTTCCTTGCCTTTACTTCTGTTCATGCTGTAAACCCCCTTTTCTATATATATATTCAGCTTCAATTGTAGCGTCGCATCTTATCATGAGGCCAGATTGGGCTGCTCTTCAGGTTTCTGCTGCAGCAGGTCTGCTTGCAGGTGTGTACTAATCACCCCCTCTCCAAGTGTGCGCAAAAGATAAAGTCTGATTGGAATGACCAGGAACCGCCGCTGCAACCGCTATCCAGGTAGCTTCGACAGACCTGATTCCGCGGGCGCTTCCAAATGCTCCCAATGGATACACGCCCGAAGATGTCTCTTGCCCATCAAGTCGTCCGCGCGTTCGTAGCGCAGCTACGATTTCACCAAGCGAGTCCGACTGGCTGAAGCAGAGAAGAAACGAGACAACCAAAGCCTTGACCGATTTCTTTGGCCGCGTCTCCATTGCCGATTTCGATGCAGCAGGGTATATTAGGGACAATGCAGACAATACCTCAGCGCTACCAAACATTGGAATCGCCGTGTCTGGCGGAGGTTACCGAGCGTTGATGAATGGCGCAGGCGCTATACAAGCGTTTGATTCTCGTACAAAAGGTTCTACCGACAAAGGTCATCTTGGTGGTCTCTTGCAGTCGGCAACCTACTTGTCAGGCCTGAGTGGTGGAGGATGGCTCGTTGGGTCAATTTATCTCAACAACCAAACAACGGTCACCGCATTGGAGTCTGGCGAAGAGGGGTCAGCCTGGGACTTTACCCGCTCTATTTTAAAAGGCCCCTCGAAAAAGGGTATCGCCATTCTCAACACCGTGGAGTACTATAGACAGATTTTCAATGCTGTGGAGGGGAAGATGAAAGCTGGGTTTGAGGTGTCCATCACGGATTATTGGTTTGTGCATCTGCTGCATCTGCTCCCCCCTTGCTCCCATTCCGAAGCTGATGCTAGCACTGCAGGGGCCGTGCGCTTTCCTATCAGCTGATTGATGCCCCTGAGGGTGGCCCTGCGTATACGTGGTCTTCGATCGCGCTCAGCTCAGATTTTAAGGATGCTTCCATGCCTATGCCCATCCTCGTTGCCGATGGCAGGAATCCGGGCGAAAAGCTCGTCGGTGGAAATGCCACCGTTTTCGAGTTTAACCCCTGGGAGTTTGGAACCTTTGATCCAACTATCTTTGGTTTTGTTCCTTTGGAATTTCTTGGTTCAAAATTTGTATCCGGAACGCTCCCAAGCAACGAGTCTTGTGTTCGCGGGTTCGACAACGCTGGATATATAATGGGCACATCTTCCTCGCTCTTCAATCAGTTTGCACTTCACTTGGACGAAACTGATATTCCCGACTTCATCAAGAAAGAATTGGATAAGATTTTGAACGCCATTGGAGACGATAATAACGACATCGCAGAATACAAACCTAATCCATTCTTCCTTTATCGCAACGACACATCCCCGTTCTCCCACGTCGAAGCCCTTCCATTAGTCGATGGCGGAGAAGATCTTCAAAATATTCCTTTTCACCCTTTGATTCAACCGGAGAGACATGTTGACGTGATCTTGGCTGTTGATTCTTCCGCAGACAATATGTTCAATTGGCCCAATGGAACTGCCCTGGTAGCCACCTACGAACGAAGCGTGCATTCCAGCGGACTCGCGAACGGGACCTCGTTTCCTGCCATTCCGGACCAAAACACCTTTGTGAACCTTGGACTTAACACCAGACCGACCTTTTTTGGGTGCGACAGTTCCAACACCACGAACTCCACTCCGCTTGTCGTTTACCTACCAAACTACCCATATACCACCTTTTCCAATGTCTCCACCTTCACCATGGAGTATTCGAACGAAGTGCGCGACGCGATCATTAAGAACGGTTATGAAGTTGCCACCATGGGCAATGGCACAAGGGAAAGCGACTGGCCCACCTGTATCAGTTGCGCTATTCTTAGCAGATCCTTTGAGCGGACCGGAACCACTGTTCCAGATGCCTGCCAGCAGTGTTTCAAGAAACATTGCTGGGACGGGACTGTCAACAGCACGACTCCTAATACCTATGAACCACAGATCCTTAATAAAAACGCAGGTACGAAGAATAACGCAGCTGCTGGGACGCTTCCTTCGTCAAGTAAGCAAAGTATTGTTGCCGCCCTTGTGGCGACTATGTTCGCTGCAATGTTCTGGTGATACTGATATGATCCGCAGTGTTATGATCTCCTTATACCCTCTTTATCCTCCTCTTCTAATTTGTTATCATCTTCTTTTCATTACTATATGTATCTTTTTCTTCTTTCATCTTTCATATCTCTTACTTGCACGCTTTCATATTCACTTTAGTGGGGTTCCTCTACGGAAAGTCAGACGTCAGGCCTGGCTATACCTTCAACATGTATATTCAATTTTGGCGTTAGCTCCTCATTTCTGAACAATTAGTAAATGATACTCTTTTTGGATACATTATTCTCGAACATTTTCTTTTTGGCGAGGTGTTTCTTGAAGTTGAAGTTCTAAAGAAGATGAAAACGTTTTTGACCTAGCGAAAACATCACGTAGTAAGCCAAACGCCAAGACTCAGAATGCTTGGTTGGGTTTCTACGGCAACACGGGGAGCTTCAAGCAACGAAAACAAACTGGCTTTTGACGACGACAGTCTTCAACCCAACTCCCCAGTCCGCAATCCACTGGCTGCATCCATGCTGATTCACAACGATCTAGATCCCATACGAATGCAACTATCCTCTTTTACTTTTTTGAGCTCGTCAAATGTTTTGGCACTCGTTTCTCCCTAACACAAGACATCGAACGTGATCAGAACCCAACGTCACTGTTGATTCAGCTACACCCAAATCAGCGATTGTACTCACTGGACTGCTAGCACCTCGATAACATGGCTCGACGAGCTCCTGAGCCTGTTGCCCCTGCCTCCCCTCCCAAAAGAGTGACTCGAGCGAGAACACGAACGACAGCAGCGAAAGAGGAGGCGAACAAAGGAACAACCAGAACAGCCACCGCTACAAGTGCAACTACGGCAGCACCGAAGAGGGGGAGACCAAAAAAGGATGCAGCAGTAGCTGAGCGGGCTTCAAAACCGGCTACTAGAGCCAAAGCCCCTGCTGCTGCCACAAGCATTCAAACAAACGCCCCTAAACGGCGGGCGCCACAACCAAAGTCTGTTCAAGTTCCCGACGAAAGCGACTCAAGCGACGATGAAGTAGACGTTGTCACTGTTCGCAGTACCACAAGGTCAAGGCCCACGAACACATCGAACCCTCCAGTCGTATCGGCCCCACGAACGAAGAGAGGTGGCCGGGTCGTTGTGAAGAATATACCAGAAGATGTACAATGTGAAGACGATGATGATGATGATGACGAATTGGCACAGTCTGAGCAGCCAGAGCGAAAGGCAATACCACCAAGGAAACCCGCGACGATCTCTCGCAAAGGCAAAACAAGCGTTTCCGAAACTAGTTCCACCACTACGCGTGCAAGAAAGGATACTGCGGCTACCCGTGCCCGCGCTTCAAAGCCGACCACTGTGTCAAAGGCACTCTCTGGAACAACAGGGCAGTCTGAAGTTGTTCCAGCTAGCACATCATGGGCGAAGAGTAAAGCGGCGAGCAGTGCTCCCAAGAAAAAGGTCACATTCTTAGATGTGACCGAGGATTCTGATAAAGAAAATCAACCTTTGCCTCCGCCGGCCACTGCCAAACGCAAGTCTAAGGCTGAAACAGGATTGAAGGCGAAACCCGTCCGCAGACCTGCGACGCCCGTTTCTCGAGAAGAAGGCCAGGATTCCAGTTCTAAGTCTCAACCGAAAAAGGAGCCTTTGTCGCCTAAAAAGCCAAACCAGCTGGTGAAACCAAGCCCTACAAGCACTTCAGACGCGGGTAACGACGCGAATGATCAGACGGAAGCAAAGGCCGTTTTGAAGACACCTCAGAAATCCCCTGTCAAACGTTCAAGCCTAGGGTCATCCATGGCTTCTCCTGCAAAAAAGATAGATTTTACTGCTACACGAAGGCTAACAGAATCCTCGCTTCGCCATAGTCGACCTGCGGAAGATAATGAGAACATCACCTTCAGTGGGCATGAGTTGATGCCCTTTAAAGATTCAACCATAATGTCTACCCCAGCCCGCAGGATACCACAGTCACCTTTCAAAGGTTCCATCAAGGAATCACCCAGAAAGGTGCTGATTACCTTTGAGCCAGTCATCAGGTCGCGCCCAGAAATTTCACCTATTATGAAAGCTTCTCCGTTGAAAGAATCTGCAAGGAGGGGAAAAGGCGTGCCGTTCCTCTTGCAACGGCCTGGTGAATCGTATGAATCACCAGCAATGGAGAGAAAATCGCTTTTGAAAAGTCCGGCTAAACGGTTGATGTCGCCATCTAAACTCTTTCCGTCCCCGTCAAAAGACCAAAGACAAGCAGTGATTGAGGAAAACTGTGAGCAGGATGCACCCTTAGAATCGTATGCCAACGATGAAATAATGGAGATTATCCAGACCGACAGCGAGCCAAACAGTCCTTCACCGGAGCGTATGTATTTTGACATAATGGCAGATGAAGCTCTCGACGATGAATTGACGTTTACTGAGCCGCAAAGGGAAGTGCCCCAGGCATCTTTTTCACGGGATGAATCTCCGCAATTCTCTCCAAGTCTTGAAGCTGAGGTTCCTTGCAACATGGAAGATCCGTTTCTCAGTTTGGGAGAACAGTCCTGTGTTTCCACGCCAGTTCGTGCGTATGAGATTGCAAGTGGAGATTCTAGTGTCAGTTCCATCCGACATTTCGGCGGTGTTCCACCTCCTGTTCCATCTCCGCCAGTTTTTGCTCGTGATTATCCCCCTCAATTTACTTACCGGAACGATCCATCTGAGGAGGATTCGGATACGGAATCAATGATGGCCATCAGCCCCAGCAAGAGCTCATCAAGGAGACAGTCGATTAGATTAGTGAGCGAGGACAGTGACTCGGAGAATCAAGCATCTCTGCACGCCGATTCACAGGAGAATGTTGGGTTCACCCCTTTGGCAGACAAACTCAGCCAATGGAAACCAGTGGAGGATACGAGGAGGTATCCGCGACGTCGAGGCATGTTTTCGCTAGCCCCAGGAGACGATATTGGCGCCGGCGGGCGCCGTTCGTTGGGAGTAAGAGGGTCACGTGGCCGGGAGTCCCATGGGCGCAAGATGTCATTCATAGTCAACGGAACGGCTGGATCCAATTGTGATGATGACACTTTGATTCAGGAGCCTAGTGCTTTGGAAGATGATGTGTTTGGGGACGAGGATGATAACTTCACCATCCTCGAGGATAGTGATGAAACTATCACCGCACCTCTTTCTTCTCGAAACGAAACGGATTTTGTGGAAGACATATCAGAGGACTTAGCGGACTGTGCGGAAGCCGAGAATATAGTTTCCGGAGAGCCTACCATTACGATAAACGCCGCGATGTTCCAAGAAGAACTGCCAGACGAACTCCCGCAGCAGAATCCTCATAGCATGCTTCCGATGTCAGTGACACCTGTAAGGTCAGGTCCTCGATATCCACGCACTATTCACACAGTATCCAAAGTACCACTCAAGACTGGCGACGGCTCTCTGAACGTCCCAAGGAAGAGGACTCGGTCGTTTTCATCTGGCACCAACTCACCGTTGCCTTTTACTCCTTTAGCACCAAAGAGCAGAACCATGCCTTCGCCGCGAAAGGCGAGAAGCCCATTAAAGCCGTTCGTTCCTGTTGAACAAGCTGGTTTTGAAACCCCTCTCAAAGGATCCCTTCCGGAGCGACCGAAGCAGTCAACGCCGTCCAGCGGTCGAAGGCGATCAAAGTCGCCGCGGAAACAGCCTGCAGGCCATGACCAAGTGCTTCAAGGAACAGTTATTTACACGGATGTTCACACTAAAGAGGGGGCCGACGCGAGCGGTATATTCGTTGACCTCCTAACACAGATGGGTGCTCGATGTGTAAAGTCTTGGAATTGGAATCCGAGAACAAGCCTTTCGCCTGTGGACGGGGTTGAGCCGAAGGAAAGCAAAATCGGGATTACTCACGTCATCTTCAAGGACGGGGGAGTGCGCACATTAGAAAAAGTCAGAGAAGCAAATGGCGTTGTGAAGTGTGTTGGAGTCAACTGGGTTCTTGAGTAAGTTATGCTCATAGTTTGCTACAGCATGATCAAGGTTACTAACTTACTATTCTTTTGCAGCTGTGAACGATCAAACAAATGGCTTGACGAAGCAGAATATGCTGTGGATATCAGCATGATACCTCGCGGTGGACAGAAAAGAAGAAAGAGCATGGAGCCTAGAGCACTTGGAAACGTGAACGGCAGTGTGGTAACGCTAGATTCGTCCATGTTTTCTGGACGGAGTCGTCGTTCTAGCATCGATCCAGAAACCATGCAGGAATTCCTAAAACATTCTCCGACCCCGACACCTCCGTCTTCAAGAGATACTTCCGTGGAATCAGACTACAACGAGCCTGAAACCCTGTTCTCCACTCCTAAGCCTAAGCGGCAGGCACGTCCGTCAATTTCTTCAGGAGGTCCCTCTGATTACAGCTATAGCTATGATTACGATCCTGCGACATCAATGTCACCCACCACGCCGTACTACTTGTCTGAAGGAGCACGGTTGGTCCAGCGGACTTGTCCGCCAAAGGAACTACGGCAGGGACTGTTCCCTGGTGGAAACACTGACAACGAGGGGTGTGAATCGTTGAAACTTCGGCTTGATGCTGCGAGAAGGAAGAGCCTGTTGTGGAAACCGAAGGTTGGTAGTCCACTGGGACGACGATATAGCTAGTAGCGAGGAATATGCCTCGATTTTTGGTACTACGATTGATTTTTGAAAGAATACCCTGTTTAATTTGGTGGATTATGTCAAGTTTAAGGCACTGTTTTCCTGCTTTTGGTGTTTTGTTGGTGTTTTGGTGGACTCGGACATGGAGGCTCTTTGTACCTTTGTGTTATTTTCTGGGGATAAGGCCCTTGGTTCTTGTCTCAGGTTCAAGTTCGCGTTCACGTTCAAGTTTCTGATGCTGTTTATTGATCGTATGTATAGTACATCATATTGGGTAGGCAGTGTGCCTAGGTGCAGGGTTATGACATTCATCTTTTGCATAATAAGGATGTTCGCCTTGCTTGTGACCTCAATAAGATTTAGCACAGCCTGCTCATCACAACTGCTTGGAACTCTTAAAGTATCCATTAAGGTTCTATTTTGCAGCTGCCCATTTGTTGGTTGCAGTCACAAAGACCTACTGCTGTTATCTCGTCGACCTCAAGAACCCAACAATGCCTCGACAATATCCCACCAACTCGGCCAATCTCCTCCCTTCTCTTTCTTGCTCAACCTTCCATTCATTCAAGGACGTCTGCAATCCTGTATTTTCAGCTGTATCCTCGTCATCATTCATCTCAGCATGGTTCCCCTTGACATCCAGGGACCTCGTGGTCTCAACGGCATCGGCGTGCACTCTCAAGAATACGGCCATCCATGCATTTACCATCTCAAAGTCACGCTTTTCTTTCAGCCGGGATATTAGTGCAGTGACGAACATTGATAATTCACTGCCGTGTTCGCGATTGATTGGATCGAGCGAGCGGATTTCCAAGTCGGCTTTGGCCGGGGAGAGGGACTTGAGGTACTCGAGAAATGAGGTAAAATCTCCCGAGGATTGACCCGAATGCAACAGGGATGTGAAGCGTGACGTGTGTGAGGTGTCGCCGTGAAGTTTTTGGAGTTTTGCGATCCGGGAGCGTTCGGCGCGAGTGGTTCTGATGGTTTCGCCTTCAGCGTCATTCGCTGTGGTGGTCGTGCCGGGGATTGGTTCTTCGGAGCTAAGTTGTGGGATAGTTGAAGGAAGGAAGAATGGTGCTTTTTTGGGGACTTTGGGGGCTTCTTTTGGTTTATTTCGTTGCTAAAAAGTTTGTTAGTGGATGTTGGACAGCAAATACCAGGAGAGTAAGCATTACCTTGATCAAGTCAAGATGAAGTAACGTCTGCCATTTATTTTTCGGAGTAATACTCAGCGTCATCATATTGCTATCAAGCTGTTCCGCTGATATGACTGGTCCATCGTTTCCATTGCCATCATCGTTCTCTGTGAACGCAGCTTCGATAGCCGCAACACCTCCTTCTCCCGATGCAGTTGGCGCAGCGATCTCAGCAATAGAGTCTTCTTCGATATGGCGGGTTGGAATATGCATGAATAGGCTCTGGTTATTCCAAAGATTGATGCCGACACCATCGGCGTGCGCTGTCGCCAGAAACTCCCCGGTACTCGAGAACGCAAGAGAAGTGCATGTGTTTCGCAGTTTGAAGGCATCGATAAGGTGCCCCGTTGGCAGATCCCAGACCCTGATGACCGAATCCATGGATGCAGCGACGATCCATCTTCCGTCATGAGATATGCAAAAGTCGTTTACCTGGCCGACGCATCCCCAAAGCTCTCTAACGAGTTTCTTGGTTTCTATATCGATCACGCGAATGGAAAGGTCATCGCAGCTGAATACAATAAGGTCACTAGAGCTGCTATAGCGGAGCCCAGTAATGGCACACATGGGGTACCAATCCAGCTCGCGCTTCAAACGCCCACTGAGGAGATCCCAAAACTAACGAGTGTCAGAATAAATAGCAGCAGAATCAGAAATTTTTTTATTTACCTTTATTTTGCCATCCAAACCACAACTGATGATAGTCGTGTTAAGATTGTCAATCATAATACCAGTCACAGCCTTGGTATGCTTTCCTTGTCCAGGTTGGAAAACCGTACCATTGCTTGCAGTATCATCAGCTTGCAATTGCTGCAGTCTCACTTTTCGTGCTTTTGCTGGCGAGAGTTTTGGAGGAAACGACTGTCGATGAATGCCAGACTGTAAATTGTACATATCAATTGACCCGCCGTCTGACCCAACCAGAGCAAATGTTCCACAAGATGAGACAGCCACACTCTTGACCTCAGTCCCATCGCCAGTCTCCAACGCCCAGCGGCCTGCCTTCCTCTTGCCCCAAAGCCAGGTTCTTGCAAACTTGTCGCCCTTGTGGCTAGTAACAACACTCTCCCAGCCAGTCATATTAGTGTTTTCCGCACTTCCAGACATGGCATTGGCCCAAACGGGTCCATTCGCACCAGAGCCCATTCCTCCGTCTCGGTTGAGCGAACATGCTATGCATGTAATTTCTGGTGTCTTAAGAGCTTCAGACCTTGCAGTGTACTCTCCCGAACCCTGGATCACCGCGATTTTCTTCGATTTGCTTTTAACCTTGCCTTGAGACAGTTCTGCATTTTGGGCGTCCTTCCTTAAGCTCAGCCCATAGAGACTGCGATCTTCGCTAGCACTCAAGAGCCACTTTCCCGTCGTCTCTGAACTGTCGGATCCAGGTGGTAGAAATGCAATGGTAGTCACTGGTGCTGAGTGCCCAGTTCTTGCATGCAGAGGGCGCGGAATAGGAGAAAACGGCATTTCGTCATATACCCAGGACCTAAGTGCATTATCCGTCCCGGTAGATATCAGAACAGGCTGGCCGCTAAGGAACTTGACCTTGTTGATGCCAGGGGTACGACCTTTGCCGGAACCTTCATGAGCATCTCGAAGAATACCTGTGACCCTTCCACCATCGTTTAGATCCCACATTGTAATATCTCCACTGTCACTTCCGGCAGTTGCCATCACACCAGCTTTCCTCCCATCGCTTCCAGCTCCAAGATCGTCTGTACGAAAGGATATAGAGCTTATGGGAAGGCTAGTTGAGGCCGGAGAACGCAACTCAAGGACGGCCTGGTCGGCTCTAATGTTATGAACCACCAAGGCCCCACTGCTGTATGCAATTGCCATGAGAGACAAGGCGGGAGCGGGCTCCAATGCTGTTACGGCGCCGGCGTCGGGGAATGTTGGAAGAATTGTATACAGAAGCTTTCCAGTTGAGACGTTCCAGATATCGATGCCACCATCACACCTGCCAACGAAAATTTTGTTAAGGTAGGTGGGCATGGTGCAGAGTTTGCCTGTAAGCACGCGTCCCGTTGAACTCGTCCGTTGTGCGGGCGGGGTCAGGGTCGTATAATGCTCAAAGCTCGTCGTCTTCCATACCTGAACCGTCTTCCCGCCGCAACCTATGATCCAAGAGCCAAAAACTAGCAATTCCTCGATAGGCTCGCTGGGACCGATTGGCATATCCAGTTCAGCTATTTTCTTGCCTCGTTTGAACACCCAGACACCCCGCGGTTCGTTTGGTAAGGAGCCTCCCCACGCAGCAAAAACGCGGTCCTTCCAGGCATGAGTAGCTGTAATTGTGGTAGGGGTCTGAGGACGGGTAAGGAAGACGAGGCTTAGACCACGACGAAGATCGTATGTTTGCAGACATTTTCCAACAGAAGTCGTGATTTGGAAGGTGGTTTTTCCCAGTGCGACAGAAGTGAATGGAACAGAAGTTGGAGACACCAGTCCTAATGTCTGAAAACAACAGTAAGTCAGCCATTGAAGATCAATTCACAGAACTATCAGGCCACATTGACTTACACGAAACGGAGAAAATATTTTTGACTGAGCTGGATGTGCAGGCTTTGCGGTTTTGACTGCTTTGTGTTCTGGAGCTACCTTTTGGCGCTTTGCAAGGGGCAGCCCAAAGACGCCATCATCGATTGACGGCATGGTGCCCAAAATTCCCGGTTTATTAGGCGACAGAACCAGTCGACGTCGTGGACCGCTGTGCTCAGTTGTTTTTTTGTCCAGAGCTCCAATGTTGCTTGAAGTCTTTTTTTCCCACGCCGATGAGCCTTGGCATGCGCACTCGCTGCTCTAGGCCGGAATGGGGCTTAGTCTGGGTGCGATAAGATAAGATCCCCTGCACTGCAGTCCAAGAGAAAAAAGTTGACGATTTCGCCTCCGAGTCAACTCTAAAGCCAACAGGGAAGCCAAAGTGAATTAACCTCGTCTAGCCATGGGTTGTTCTTCTTGCGTTTCATTCTTCGTCCTGCTTTGCTCTCGAATTCTCGACGTCCGATAACGCGGCTAAGTGTCAAGGCCGCGACGTGCAGAGCAACTCGCCAGCTTCTCCTACCTCACCGCCTCCCGGTCAAAGACCGCCAATATGGGTCTCACACTTTGAAGTCCATTTCTCGGAACCACGATTGAGACAGCGCATATTCACCCACGTACCACTGTGCCGTACTGCTGTAAAGCCTTGCACTCCAGAGACTCGACTGTTATATTTCAGCCCGATGCATTTTATCACCCCAATTGCCAATCAAATCGAGACTGTCCAGCGGATATAACGTATTTCGAGGAAGTAGATCAGAGAGCAAACACACGTGGAGGAGTGGAGTTGGTGGCGGAACTGTGACTGAAACTTCTTGCGGCAAAGAAAAGGGTCCAACAGTCCGATCGTTTGTCAGTCCAGATATAAATAACCAGATGCAAAGTGTCTGGAGCACCGGCTTTAAATAGGACCTGCCATTGACATCAGTGAGACCTTGAACAAGACGTTGCTGCAGAATTGGTGGTGGATCTTCTCACGACTAACTGATTCACCAAGAGTCCCCAATCGCCGCGTGCGGTTGTTCTCATCTCATCGTTCCCTTTGCTGGGTGATATCAGAATGGACAAGAAAAGCATCACCGGTGCGAACAACAACGGTGTGTCAGCGGCGAGTGTGCTGGGTGTGACAGGTGGTGTCGTCCGCGAGGGGTCAGTTGCCAAATCGGGCAGACAGCACGCCCCTCCCGTTTTAACGTCACCTCATCTCCCTTCATCCTCTTCCTCCGCTTCTGCTCCCGCTCGCTCTCTTGACAACTCCTCACTCTCAGCAGCCAGCGTTATCAGTTCGCCTAGGAATCAGAGTCCGTTGCATGCAAATGCTGTGGACACAGGTTCTCAGTCTGCTGAATTGATAGAAACAAACCGCGCCGCTGCTAAAGAGAATCTCCCAAGCCCTATCCTGGAAGATCCTGCCCTAGAACAACAACGCACCTTGACTGACCGTGAAGGTCATCGTGTTTCTTTCTCTTCACTTCACTCTCTCTCCTCAAGCTTCCACTCTTCTGCGGTGGACAGATACCCAAGCACTGCAGTATCCAGCGTTGCTGGCTCGTTAAAGAGCGCGATGGAGGATTCGGCTAAAGCACCGGCGACGCCTGATGCTCATTCACGCGTTGAGCCAGCTGGAGCAGCAGTGTCTTCTGTCTCTGCTAGTGCTGTGTCATCAACGGATTCGAGCCCTGACAGTTAGTAGTCCCTTCTCTCCCTGAAATCCTTTTGGTAAACGACAGGATGAACTGTTTTCTAGGCCAATCTTCCACTGCTACTCAACGGGCCGACGGTGGAGAGGCATTGGCTACCAATTGGGCCTCTCGACCCGGAAGGTCCTCCAGCCGTACCCCTCGTCGATTCA
This sequence comes from Chrysosporium keratinophilum, assembly GCA_029850275.1. Lineage (NCBI taxonomy): Eukaryota > Fungi > Ascomycota > Eurotiomycetes > Onygenales > Onygenaceae > Chrysosporium > Chrysosporium keratinophilum. The sequence continues at coordinate 2,450,331 of JARBIX010000012.1, forward strand.
GCGGTAGCACCGGTGCAAGCAGCATTAGCGAAGCTGAGGGTAAGTTAATACGGACCTGGTCCCAATTCACCTTGTCGAGCATTAAGCTAACGCATAAACACACCAGGTAAACCTGCGACGATCGGCAGAATTGGTGTCTGTGCTCTTGATATCAAGGCTCGTAGCAAACCAAGCCAAAATATTCTTACAAGGTTACAATCGAATGGGGAGTTTGAGGTCATTGTCTTTGGCGATAAAGTAATTCTTGACGAAGGTAAGTCATACTTAGAGATTAGCCCCCTCCGTCAATTCCAATGGCTGATTCAACTTTCGAACAGAAGTCGAAAACTGGCCAGAATGGTAAGCTTGTGTTCTTTTGATGATGGAGAGATTTCAACGGCTAACCGCAACAGTGATTTTCTCATTGCATTCTTCTCGGATGGATTTCCGCTAGAAAAGGCAATCGCCTATGCTAAGCTCAGGAAACCATTTTGCATCAACGATCTGCCTATGCAGGAGATTCTTTGGGATCGCCGCCTTTGCCTTCGCATCTTGGATCAAATGGGAGTCCCGACTCCAAAGCGCGTTGAGGTGAATCGAGACGGAGGCCCTAGACTTGCGTCTCCCGAACTTGCTCAACACGTATATAACCTGACCGGTGTGAGGCTTGACGGACCAGCCAATGGAACAGGTGGCGGAACTTCACGTACCCAGAGCGTTACCATGTCCGAGGACGGCGAATCTCTGGTTGTGGATGGCAAGGTTTTCAGAAAGCCATTTGTTGAGAAGCCCGTTAGCGGTGAAGATCATAACATCCACATATATTTCCCGGACGATCAACATTATGGCGGAGGGGGCCGCAGACTTTTCCGAAAGGTCGGAAACAAGAGCTCCGAGTACGACCCAAACCTGAAAGTCCCACGGTCCGTCACGGAGCCTGACGGGAGCTATCTCTACGAGCAGTTCCTACGAGTCGACAACGCAGAAGACGTTAAGGCTTATACCGTTGGACCAGACTATTGCCATGCCGAAACCCGCAAATCTCCTGTGGTAGACGGTGTCGTCCGTCGCAATACTCATGGGAAGGAGCTGAGATACATCACGAAACTGGGTAAAGAAGAAGCTGCCATGGCTACCAAAATTTCAAATGGATTTGGCCAAAGAATCTGCGGGTTTGATCTGCTCCGTGTCGGCGATAGTTCTTATGTCATCGACGTCAACGGTTGGAGTTTTGTCAAGGACAACAACGATTACTATGACAAGTGCGCCAAAATCCTCCGCGACATGTTTATCAAGGAGAAGCAGCGAAAGGATGGGACCTTGGAACCGTCCGAACCCAAAGCTAGCGAGGCTACTTCACCGCGTAAGAGTAGCTCAGGCTCGCATCGCAACGCTCTAAAGAGCCTTCTGAAATCTCCGAGCATGTTAGGTTTACACAATCACGGGAATAAAAACCATCCGCCGGCCTCTATGGACGGACCTAACGAGCGCCAACCTCCGTTGACTAAATCCGATGTCAACATTGTTGCCAGTCCATTGAAGAAAGCATCCCCCCCCAAGAACGGAGCATTACTGGCTGGAAATGTCGTCACTTCAAAAGAAAGTAATGCCTCAAACGCACCGTCCGCTCCCCCGCCCCCGTCAAAGCAATCTTGGAAGCTCAAAGGCATGGTTGCGGTTATTCGTCATGCCGACCGCACGCCAAAACAGAAGTTTAAGTTTACTTTTCACACACAGCCGTTTATTAACCTGCTCAAAGGCCACCAGGAGGAAGTCATCATCAAGGGAGAAACTGCTTTGCGTAGCGTTTCTGACGCTGTCGATTTGGCCATGGAGGAAGGGGTTGAAGATCGTGAGAAACTTAAGCTCCTCCGAGCCTCACTTCAGCATAAAGGGGGTTGGCCGGGTACAAAGGTTCAAATCAAGCCGATGTTTCGCCGACGCACGGCAGAGGAAATGCGCAAGAACGCAGGCCCGCTCTCACCAGTTAAGGAAGCTTCGATGACTAACGATTATGAGTCTCCCACTGATGTAGCAGTCGATGGAGAAGGGGATAACGCCAGACGCCCTGTAACTCGGAGTGATTCGGTATCTGGGCCAACATTTTCGCGCTTTTCGGCTGTCGAGAATGACCTGATTCTGGACAAGCTACAGCTCGTGATCAAATGGGGTGGCGAGCCTACACATGCCGCAAGATACCAATCGCAAGACGTAGGTTTGAATATGCGAGATGACTTGAAACTCATGAACAAAGAGTGCTTAAACGATGTCCGGATATTCACTAGTTCTGAACGTCGAGTTAGCACCAGTGGTAAGTTATTTCAGTCAGCCCTGGTATCATACCGCAAAATATTGACGAGACTATAGCTCAAATATTCGCGTCTGCCTTCCTTGATCTGAAGGAGCTCCCTGAAGATTTCATTCAAGTAAGAAAAGATTTACTTGATGACTCTAATGCCGCCAAAGATGTGATGGACAAGGTTAAAAAGAAGCTGAAACTTCTGTTACGCGAAGGGAACTCCGCCCCTCCTCAGTTTGCTTGGCCTAAAGAGAATTTTCCGGAGCCTTCTGTCGTGCTGTCAACCGTCGTTGAACTCATGAAGTTCCATCGCAGTGTCATGCGTCACAACTTTAAGCGTATCAAAAAGGATGAAGAGCCCTTTTGTGATAACGGCGAGCCGGCAGATAATTCCCTCAACATATCGGATATTCAAGGTCGGTGGTGCGCGGGAGAAAATCCGCAACTCTTCAAAGAGCGATGGGGAAAGTTGTTTAAAGAGTTTTGTGACACCGAAAAGGTTGACCCAGGCAAGTTATCTGAATTATACGATAGTATGAAATTCGACGCTCTTCATAACCGTCCGTTCCTCGAATGGGTCTTCCTGCCACCGGATGACTTTGTCTACGACGAAGAAGGACATGTTGGGTTAATGCAGCCACTGGGTTCGATTGAAGATTCTTATGATTCTTATTTCAAACTTTACCCAGGATCGACGCCTACCAAGCCGAAGATAGACAAACGGCTCTCTCGGCTTAAGCAGCTGTATAGCCTTGCCAAAGTTCTCTTCGATTTCGTCACGCCCCAGGAGTATGGTATTGAGGATGAAGAAAAACTGGAGATTGGTCTATTGACCTCGTTGCCTCTTCTTCGAGAAATCGTTATGGACTTGGAAGAGGTCCAGGCGTCCCCAGATGCCAAGTCCTTTTTCTACTTTACGAAGGAATCACACATCTATACTCTTCTCAATTGCATCCTTGAGGGAGGGATTCAAACGAAGATTGCTCGGCGGGCTATTCCGGAGCTGGATTATCTTTCGCAAATCTGCTTTGAGCTGTACGAGTCGAAGGATAGTGAGTCGGATAAGTTCTCGTACTCAATCAGAATCTCGATCAGCCCCGGATGCCATACTTTTGATCCGCTCGATGTTCAACTAGACTCGAGACACTCGATTGGATGCGCCCCAAGGAGAAGCCTTACCGCTCACCAGGACTGGAAAAAGGTTATTGAGACACTGAAAGCCAAATTTGATACGTAAGTTTCACCCTGTCGTTTACTGTAGACCTAGCCAAATGCTGATCTAATAGTGTAAAACTGCCCAAATCGTTTATTGCCGTTAACCTTAGCGACAAGCATGCGGCAGCCAGAGGAGGAGAAGAGAAACCCCAATAGAATCGTTTTTACTAATATGTATTTTACTGGGAGGCATTTTGTTAACAGTTCATGGACGGTGTCCTTACCTACGAAGCCTGTTTGAGCGTCGTCTGTTGCCACGCTCTGAGAGAGAACTCGAATAAAGAAAAATAGATTATTACCTGAAAGCCTGGGAGGCGCTCTCTTCGTGTTAGTTTTACTTTGCAGCCTATGTATTAGTTAATATCAATAGGTACCATTATTATTCTATACCTTCTCATTATTACTATTAAAGGGAGTATCAAAAGTCAATATAAGCAGTGGGAAATCGAAGAAAAAAGAGTTATGCTATGCAGTGCTCAAAACCCAGTGGCAGTGACGCTCGGTTGGACTAGAGGATGCTTGAAGAGGCATTTGATGTTGAGGCATTCCGAGCCAAAACGACAGTCAATCGCAGTACTAGGGTGCCGAAGTTCGCAGCGCCTGGCGGTACAGCCGGAGCCTGAGGGGCAAATCGACACCGGATGCTGAAAAGTGCAGTCCACGTTGGTGCACCCGGGCCCATAACAGCATTCGAGAGGATGCTGTTCCCGCCAGCGCCGATAGAACGCAGTGGTCGTCGTAGACTTTGAAACGTGGCGCGAAGGCAGGCCAGGATGTCTATAGGGACAAGCCGCATTGACGCAGTTGGCCATGTACCGACACATTATATTGGGATGTCGGAATGTGCAATCTAACTTGTTGCAGGCGGAGCCATGGTCACAGGGAGGTATGGGGTGGAGAAAGGGGCATTCCATGATGGTGCAACCGACATCAAACCAACACTTGGAGGTTTCTGTGGCGCGGACCGTAGTGATAGTCGACGTGTCGACAGCGGCAGCGGCAGCGGCAGCGGCAGCGCCAGCACGACCAACGTCGTCGCGGTGCTTAGGGCATAGACGGGGCAAAATCTGGCCTTGGGACTCGTAGAAGAAGCGACATCGCCTGAAATGGTGGGGAGGGCCGGGAGCGGTGCAGAGGGCCTTTTCCATTGATACGTGGAGTTCGGTCCAGCAATTGCTGCACCAGCGATATCCGGGGAACTCCTTTGACGTCTCGGCTACGGGCATCCGCACGATCTTGCTGCAAAGCTTGTTGGAGCAGACCACCCTCATGCTGGCGACTTCGATGTTAGTGGGCCATTTTGTTCTGAATTTGTACCTATTAGCGGCGACCATGGCGGCATTGCTTCTGAGACCCAGTTGCTGGCAGATATCGTTGCATTTATGGGTGGAGAAGAAGAACTTGAAGCCCTCTGTGTGGAAATTGGTACGAATGAATGCAAAGCGGTCTGGGTCGCGGGTGTGGACACAGGAGTCAGTCAGGACATGGCGCACACCCTGTAAATCGCAGACTAGGAAACGGCCGCGTGATCGCTCAAACGTGAAGTGGGAGAATGCCTGGGCGGCCCTGAACAGAGACCTCTCGGAGCAGTCATTATTCACGTAGCCGGTGTTCGAGTTATATTTGACGTATTTACCGTTGATCAGGGGCTCAAGTGACAAGTATCCATCGGTTTGGGCAGGCTTTGATTTCAGTTTGAGACAGGTGACGGTGGCAAAATCGAGAGAGTACTTTCCAGCCAGCATGGCATTGAATTCAAGAGCAAAGGCCTTGCAGAGGGCCTGGCAGCGCATCTCATCGAGCATGTGTGCTAGACTCGTGCCTTTACGCTTGTCAGACTTGATCACCAATCGATTTCGGGAGGCGGCTGAACAGGCGTAGGAAGCCACGCGTAGGCCACCCTGGGCAAACGGCTGATTTCGCTTGTGGATGGTGAGATCATTGGTGCTGATAGTGATGTTATCGTCTTAGTCCATCATCCCGTCGAGCTTACTTTCACCATACGCGACCACGTCGGTCGAGAAGGCCTCGCATTCGAGGACCTCGTTGAGCCAGCCTTTGGTGTCTCACTTGGGCGGAGCGGGGTCCAAGACGACATTAGGGGTGCCATTTTCATCTACGTCGTGAAAAGCTGAAAGCTCCGTCCTCCGACGCTTGTTTGGCCTCGACTCGTCGGTTTAGGTGAAAAAGGTTGCAGAATGGGTGGCGGAGGCGGCAACGACGTTGACGACCAAATGTCGGAGTTCGTAATAGGATGTGCCGAGATTGATTTCATGAAACCGAGGAGCGTTCCGAGCTTGACGCGCAGACAGAGCCCAACCCTGGAAGCCGGGTTTGCAGGACTCGGAGAGGATGTGCCTGGCGACGGCGACGTATTTGTTAGACATGTGAAGTCTGCAGTCAGGGGAAACAGCAGCGTACGCCTTGAAAAAGGTGTAGGCCATCCGATCAGTAGAACCGTTGATGCGGAGAAGAGCGTAGTTGATGTTTTGGCTGATCATCCGCGTCAGGATTGCGCCATGGGTGAGCCGATGGGGCTCGCTACCAGGGTTCGGAAACATATCTTCCCAGTCCTCAAAGTCATGCAAAGTGCGGCCATGAGGCGGTGCATCAGTAATATGGACGATGCAGCGGGTGGAATGACTCCAGGAGGCGTTTAGGGCCTGCTGGAGACCGCCCAGGACGTCCTCGGGGCCGTTACTCCCGCCTGTAGCGACCAGCGTGTTTAAAAAGGCGCGGACCCGGTCAGCATTGGGCGTGAAATTGAGATATTGAATGTGAGGCCTGTCAACATGGTCCTTATAACCAACTACCGCCATACGGACGTCCACATCGTGGAGGAAAACGGTGCTGATGTCCTCCATAATGTTGAGAACCTGGCTCTTGGCCTCTTCAATGTAGGGTCTCATAGAGCTCGTGGTATCAATCAGGAAGAGAAGGTCGGTAGAGCAAGTGTTTCTGAAGATGCCGGCTGTGGAAGAACCGCGCTGGTTGGCGTTGGCCAGGTAGTGAAGACGGAGAAGCCTGCGTTCTGCTTCAGCAGCAGACGGCGTGGCCTCGTCCTCTCGCTTGCGACGCAAGTTGATCCGCTTCATGTTATCACGCTCGATCTGTTCCCGGCGACGCCGCTCGGCGGGATGGACGTAGGGGGCGGAGGCAGGGGGCGGAACTTCTTGGAAGGAGCACGTCATCGCACCGTCCCACCCCTGCGTCTCCGCCAGGGAGGAACTAGATCGGAAGATCGAACCGGGGTCGGGAGCGCGCCAGCGGGAGGACATGGTGCGGCTGCGGGGACAATGGCAGGGTTAGATTGAAGAAAGGACGAAGTTGACGCGCTGGATGGAGAGGTAGTTGAATCTGCCGTGTTGGGCTTTTCAAACACAAAGAACTTAAAGTTAGCACCACCAACGGCAGATAAAGTCAATGGCTTCAACGCCGCCTAACATCGTGGAAATGCCTTCAAACGGAGCCCTAGATGGGAAATCTGTTTCGTTCTGCGTGTCAGCAAAGTCGATTGACTTCAAGCATTCAGGGGCCGAGGACGCGTCGTTATCGATACCGCTGAACAACGTTATCGCGACACTTCATCCTCCGACGCCAGGGCAACATCATAACCAAAATGGCGATTGTCCACTTAGGATTTTGTTTCTGCAAGGAGACGATTTGGCGGCGGGAGTTCACTTGAGTACTCTCGAAGTCACGGAAGCACCGGACTCGCTAAAGACGAGATTCCCATGTCTTACCGTGCTGCCCCCGCATCTCAACCTCAACACCGACGATGCCCCGAACATTTATGTTGTCATCTCAACGCATTCGGGAACCCGTGCAGCGTCGACGTTTTCCAAGAATGCTCTCGAGCCTCTCCTGTCATATCTCAGCGTCACTGACTTCCGGGTCCACGAGACTCAGTCAGCAGAGACGATCCTCGAACTGAGTCGGTCTATTTTCTTGCCCAAGGCGCAGGCTGGACAAAGACAAACGATTATCCTACTTTCCGGCGACGGCGGACTGGTGGATATCATCAGAGTGTTCTCTGGCGCGGATGAAACTGCTGCTCACGGCGACGGCCGTAAGTTCGTCGCACCTTGCATCTCGCTCATTCCTATGGGGACAGGCAACGCAACTGCGAACTCTACGGGACTGTTTACAGATGCTACATGGGGTTTATCGACGCTCATACGCGGGAGGCCACGCAAGTTGCCGTTGTTTCGAGTAGTCCTGTCACCCGGGTCAGTATATCTGACGGATGAGAGTCGACGCCGAGAGCCGATCTTGGGTGAGAATGGCGCGGCAGAGATTTATGGTGCGGTTGTCCTGAGTTGGTGCATGCACGCATCGTTGGTGGCCGACAGTGACACAGCGAGATATCGCGAATTCGGCGCAGAACGCTTTCAGATGGCGGCCAAGGAGCTTCTCTATCCGTCCGATGGCAGCGCGACCCATCGATATCGCGGTCGGGTGACGCTGATTAGACGGGACCCCGTCTCGGGGCGTGAAAAGGAGGAGGTGGTGGGCAGAGAAGAGCACATGTATGTTCTCGTCACGCTGATGTCTCAGCTGGAGAAGGGGTTCACGATTTCGCCGTTATCGCAGCGGTTGGATGGGCAGTTAAGGGTCGTTCATTTTGGATCTACCGGTTCGGATGAAGCCATGGCGTTGATGGGTAAGGCATCTCAGGGCGGAAAGCATGTGGAAGATGAGCTTGTGGGATACGAAGCCGTCGAAGGAGTGCGGATTCGGTTTGAAGAGGATGATGAGAGATGGAGGAGGATCTGCGTCGATGGCAAGGTTGCGGTGGTCGAGAAAGGAGGGTGGCTGGAGGTTAGAATGTCTAACCGAGAGTTGCTGCAGTTGATTGTCACATCTTAAAGTGAGCAGCGTACTCTGTAGAGAGTCGAGATATCTCAATAATTCGTCCTTCTGTGTGTCTTTATCTTGCGTGTGAAAAGGTTATGAGTTGACCTCAGGTTTAGCCGGGACTAGGATATTCCGCACTTGGTCAGCATTACCGGATAGTTTTCGGCCCGAAAAACAGGCGGAAGGCCGTGATTACAGTACGGTATTCGCGATACGTCAAATCGCTAAGACAGGCCACCCAAAGGGGAAGGGTTGCCGGAAACCTTTGGTAATACCAATACAGGGAGCCAGGTTCTTGGATGGCGACAGATGACCACGTCCAGTTGACCACACGGGCCGTCAGTCACTTCACTGTGCAGTTCTTCACATGCAGCTGGAGGCATCATGCGTTGATATACTGCTTGTGAACCTCCTCTGCTACATTCCTTTCTTTTCGTCGCAACCTCTTGTTGACAAACACACTCTCGCAGTCTCTAGATGACGTCGTTTTGTCCGGCACCACCAAGATTTCCGCTCCGCATCCCGAGAGCCTCGCCGTCCCCGATATCGCGAAGAAACCTCGATGATACCTCGTTGCCTTTACAAATCCCCTTCCAATGAGCTTGACAAGCTTCAATGTTCGTTACTCCTCGCACATACCGTCTGTCACAAATCCCGAACAGAGGTCTATCTTTAAATCTTGAGAACTGCCCGACTTTTCGCACCCTGCGCGGGTGGAGGATTCCGCCGGAGGAGATCAGACGCGCAGCGGATATGATGTTGGTCCACCAGGTTGGAAGTGTTCGCATAGGAGAAGTCGCTCGGTGAGTTGTCGCGCTTCCAGTCGCTTAACGGCGGCCTGTTTGCAAAGAATCAAGGATATGCTGACTTGTTTTGCTGCGATAGCTACACCCTTACATATACCCCTTCAGCAGATCGAATCCTCCCTTATCCTACAGAACTCTACGTTAAGATCCGGAATACCTGCGCGATCGCACTACGAGCTGCCTACCTTCACGGCCCCTACACCCTTCATACATCCTGCTATCCGTCGACGTTTAACCCAAACAACAAATTTAACAACCACGAAAGTGAAGGCGTCCCACAGTTTGAACCGCATCTACAGCCGGGAGCAATTTGGGATGCAGTGATTCCTGTGCCGGAGCGCGTCCGAAATGGTGCTTCTACCCGACCAGGGAGCCCCGGTCCATCGAAAGAGGAGAGCATATCGTGGATTATTGAAATCGCGTCGCAAGTTGTATTTTCAAACACCGCCAGCGTCAACTATGAGCTTCTCGTTGGCCGTGATGCGAAATCCCTTGAGCTGGGCGCCGCCAGTATCGCAGACTTGCCTGCTCCGGGACATCTCCGCGACCACAAACACAATTTGAAAGAGCTACAGAAGGGCCATGCCGTGACGGTGAAAGGGGTATATTCTGAATCTGTAAAGCTTCAGGCCGATGATACCGCCTCATTATGGACTTCTCCCCGGTTTCCTTCGTGGAACGATCACGCTGCGTTGAACAACTTGGGAGCGGAGCACGCGCGGAGTGCAAGTTTGAAATCCCACGGAGATACTCCCAATACTCCCAATGAACCAGTGGAGTCATCTAATAAGGCCAAGAAACGGAAAAAGGTCCATTTTGTCGTCTTAACGCACGGATTACATAGCAATCTTGGTGCAGACATGCTATACATGAAAGAGAGTATCGATGCTGCAGCTCGACAAGCACGCCTTGATCGGAAAAAGGCCAAAGAAGATCAGAAGAAAAACGCATCATCTTCTGCAAGTGCGTCCCAACACGAAAGTGAAAGCGACGAGGAAGAAGAAGAGGTTATTGTCAGAGGTTTCCCAGGCAATTCCGGAAAAACAGAAAGAGGCATACAATATCTGGGGAAGCGCTTAGCGAAATACATTCTTCTCATGACATATCCTGATCAGCCGTACCTCCCTGTCAAGAACAAACCAAAAATCTCTTTTAACTACACGTTTGGTCTACAGCAAAGCACGGAGAACCCGAAGATCCATGCATCTCATTCCGGAAGCACCATCTATCGTCGCGAGCCCGAACACAAAGATTATGCATATCAAATAACGAGCATAAGTTTTATAGGCCATTCGCTCGGTGGCCTCGTTCAAACTTATGCTATTGCGTATATCCAAAAACACTCCCCAGAATTCTTTGACCATATCAAACCCGTGAATTTTGTGGCCCTGGCGTCCCCTTTCCTTGGACTTAGTCACGAGAACCCAATTTACGTCAAATTTGCCCTGGACTTTGGACTGGTTGGCCGAACCGGTCAGGATCTGGGACTGTCATGGAGCGCCCCTTCGAAAATGCGAAGTGGGTGGGAGGCCATGATCGGAGGTCTCGGGACGGAGGCAGCCAAATCTGAGGGGCGTCAGGAGCCTGGAGCCAAGCCTCTGCTACGAATCTTACCTAGCGGGCCAGCCCATCAGGTGCTGAAGAAGTTTAAGAATCGAACACTCTACTCAAACGTGGTCAATGATGGTATTGTTCCCTTGCGCACATCATGCTTACTTTTCTTGGACTGGAGAGGGTTGGAGAAAGTTGAGAAAGCCAGAAGAGAAAATGGACTTGTGGGAACAGTTGCAGAATGGGGCTGGGCTGCTCTTACTGGTGCTCCGTCCAGTCAGTTGAGGGCAGGTCGTGCTTTTATCGCGGATCAAGACGGACTAGAAAATTCCAAAACCGGCCTGTCAAACTCGTCGCAATCTACGTCTAATGAGCAACGCATGGAGACTACTACTGATCTTCCAGCCCCAAGCCAGTTTCTTACCCAACAACAAGTGCCGGTTGGAGGGAATCCACATCCAACAAAGCCCAACAAGTCGACTTCCAGCCCATCACCTAATCCGTTCCAGGTGTTAATGTCATTTTTTAAGATCCAGAAGAGTACCAAGGAGAGCAAAGCTGCAAAGATCTATAAACGGAGCCAAACGGTTCGAGCCACTTCTTCAGATTGGGTACCTAAAGGAGACGAATCATCTGAAACGCATTCTCACCGACCTGGTCGTGCTCGTGGAGACTCTCTATATGAAGAAGGCGGCCTCAATACACCCCCACGGACAACTCTGTTTGAATCGGCCGGCGACGTGATCAAGCCCCCTTTACCATCATTGGAATTCCTACTTGACCCATCCTCTCGACCTAGGACAATTTTTCACGACCGTGTGTATCATCCTGAAGATATCCCTCCTCCACCACCGGCAAGACCTCGGACCATGTTTCGCAGTGCAAGCCATAACAGCAATTCTAATGGTACTAACACCAACACTGACAACTCCTCTCAGTCTGGGAGCAATGTTCCATCGCAACAGACAACACAAGGATCCTCCCCCAATCTCAGCAGCGGGATGAAAGTCGAGGAGAAAATTGCAAGAGCATACCATCGCGAAATGTCCTGGCGCAAGGTCCTAGTCCGATTAGAACCCGATGCCCACAATAACATCATCGTTAGACGCATGTTCGCAAACGCACATGGCTGGCCGGTCGTCAAACACCTGGTCGATACCCACTTTGCATATACACGAACTGCCACCACAGCCGACGACAAGGCACGAAGCGAAGAACGAGCGCTACCATTAGTCGCCAATGCCAACGAACACGGCGAAGAGGTTCAAGGACAGGCAGATCGACCTAGTCACGTTCCTTCTCCATCTCCACCCGGCCAAACCAACCAGGAGGAGGGCCTAAGAGCACACAAGCATACGACGACAGGTCGCAACAGCGAAGAAAACGACACCGTCCCAGAGATGCTTGCGCCGTCGAGACTGAATACCCCAAGAGTAGGCAGTCCGCGAATGTGCTCTAATACTACCATTGGATTGGAGGATGGCGGCAACGAATCGTTCCATCGCGTACCGACTGTGCGGTCTAGAGCGTCGTCGGTGCATTCGAAGCTGTCGAGACAGAGCTCTGCGCAGTGGACGGATAGGTATTTAGAGGATGGGGAGGAGGATGATTATTTCGATGATGTGGAGGAGTTTGAGGAGATTAGAGATACATTTATGGTGCGAAGTCCGAGTCCGAGTCCGAGTGCGAGCAGGACTGATGTTGGTGGTGGTGGTGGTGGTGCTCCAGAGAGTGCTAGCGAGCCAGGAAAGGCTGATAACAAGGAGAGTGAAGTTGATTGATCTAATTACCGGCTGTTTTTCTCAAATCCTGTTTTTGCTTGACTTTCTACGGCTCTCGGTGGAATTTCTAGACTTCATGTGTGCATCTTGGAGCGATGGGTTTACATACTACATAATCCGTACTATACTTAATGATGCAGACCACCCATGCAGACCACCCAGTCAGATATACGCATATTTAGGGGATGATGTTGGGCGGTTCCCATGTCTCGTTCTTTTCTTCAACTATCGGCTGTTCTTTTGGTCCCCTTGGCGCGGGGTTGCTGTGAAGTTTCCAGAGCTTCATCGTTTGGAAGCTCGGTCAACGCGACCCTTCACTAAGTTTTAACTACCGTTTTCTTTTTGTTTCATGGGCGATATCCTCTTCTCTCACAGGTGGTTCAGTACCGCTCTTAGTGTGTTGCAAATCTAGTCCATTCTCCCAACTCACGAATTAGTAGTCAAACATGGCCGATTTACGCCCAAAGAGCCAAATTGTTTTGCCCAGGGAGACAGCGAAACTCAACCGTTTGGTACGAGAAGAAGCATCTTACCACACTGAGCTACGAAATCAAGAACAGAGGATTTTGAAGGCAGAGCAAGGGGTTAAGGATGGTGAAGAAAATGCAGAATGGATGTTGAAGCAAGAGGTAGGTCTTTACGAAACTACCACAGCACGACTCTTCGGGTTATTACCATGACCCTTGACTGGGGAAGTTCTTTTGACTCACTCGATTCCTAGCGCCTGGCATATGAGGAGACCAAGAAAATGTTGGCCGAGGTGGAACGGCTCGCAAGAGACGCGATGAATACACTTGGGGGGTTTGTGGTAAGTTCTTCAGTCTGAGCCTGACGAAGGTCAAATGCCCAACCGCGGATGCTGACCACGATCCATTTCCTACAGCTCGCAGAGGAGGCACAGGGTGTCAATGAGGAAGAATTGCAGAATGCAAAGGAGGTCATCAGAAAGGCGAAGGAGGCAATCCCTGCCCTTGCTCAGTCATCTTCAGAATGAGAGAATCATGATATGTCGCTGCATTCCTGGAGTCTGAAGAAATGGTCGGGTCCAACTCTGTTCATCAGATGCTTAATTGTGTGATATCCATCTTATCCCCCGGTTTATCATCGGATATTTTCTCTCCTTCTTCCAATTAGTCTCCCAATCTGAGCATACCCGCTGAAGCACTTCCACTGGGTCCGGATTCATCACCCGTTACCTCCTTGTCATCTATCCGTCATGATCTCATCCTCAATACCCTTCCCGTCTTGGACTTGTCCGTAAATAAAAGAAACTGCCGTAGCATTAGAGCTTGCTATGTACTCTCTCTTAAAATTCTGGTCACCTCCGAATCTGTGATTGTGAATGGCTTGCGTTGTCTTAACGAGATGTAAGCCGCCCAAGTTTATAGAGATTGTAATCAATGAATGGCAGGATTTTTGTATACTGGCTCGAGGATAGCATCACGGGATGATAAAAAGAATGAACCATCAAGTGATATAACAGCGTTTCGTTAGGGATATCTCACGCTTCGAACAAACCCGCAGACCCAGGAATTAAAGAAATAAGGAGAGCAAACAAAGTCATGTAGGAATAGAGACTAAATAACATGTTCGCGCAAGATATGAAGTTAAGATAGATTGAGAATTGAATGTGGAAAGAATTCTAATTCAAGGTGAAATTTAGGCCGTATCTGGTATCGTGTGAGTCATTACGGTCGTGATATAAAACTTGCGAGAATAATAGAGCAAGTGGGTTTTCGGGTGAGGAGTGATGATACCTATATTTGTAAAATCCGCTCGCTGGCGATTGGCCCCGGGAATGAGGATTGTGTAAGTCGATTCATAAGGGAGGATCCTTCGTCCGTTTTGCTGGTGATAGGAGTGAGCGGAGAGTCAATCTGAATGGCAAAGGGTATTTTTTGAGTAGCCTTGAATTGAAAGGATTAAAAGATGATGATCATCGACTGAATAGATGAAGCCCAAGTCTCCACTGTTCGACTCGGGAAGTGCTCGACGGGACGTGAGACGGATCAAGTGCCATTGCTTGCTTCCGCCGCCGCCGTCGTCGAGTAGATTCCGGTGTGCGGGTGCGAATTGCGGTATGTTGGGATGCTTGATCGTCAGGTGGACGATTGGAGGGTGATAATCGATAGACTGGAGGAGGAGGGGTGTGAGCACCGGACGGTCTGCTTGCTATGAAAAAATTGTCCTCAATAACAGGGAATGGATCCTCCATGTCATTACCACCAGAGTCGGGCATGTAGCCGTGGTTCTGATAGTTGTAACCATCGTCATTGCCGTCGTCGTCAAGACTAAGGATTCGCTGTAGCCTCTGAGCTAGAACCTCATCTTGCCGCTCCTGTTCCTGTCGCTGGTCGACTTCCTGTTGGTACCGGATAGGAGCGCGAGCATCTTCATTTTCTTGCCCGTACATCCGCCTTGCGGCAGGGATATCCATATTCCCCAGTATATCCCCTTCATCCATGGTATTATAATTAAACCATGGGCATTCGCATGTCTTCCATTTTAAGCCACAGATGATACAAAACTCCGCCGTGCAGCGGCATGTCATATGGTTGCAACCTTCTTTCAACTCTACCATCGCAGAGCAGTTGTAGCACCGCTTCCAACCTGCCTCTTTGGCAATTTCATTAAATTTGTTCGTATCTTCATCCTTTGGACAGTCCTTCTTCCGATGCCATTTCTGATTGCAAAGAGCGCATACCTTGGTCTTGCATTTGCTGCATTTGCCGTATTTGCGCCCGCCATTGCCGGTATCAATGTAAATGTGGTTTGGTTTTATCCACTCTCCGCAGCCACGAGAGGGACAGTATATTCGGTTTTTGGTGGTGTATTCTTGGTATTTCTTGTTCCAGGTGACTTTGAATTTGGAGTCAAAGAGTTTATCAACGTGTTTGAGGGGGATGTGTTCGTTTGTGCAGCACCGGGGAGGCATATGCTGAGGATCAGAGACGGACATGGTGAATATGCGTTTCAGGCATTTGTAGCACATGCGATGTGAGCAAGACAATTTGGCCGACCTACTGAGGGGAACATCGTCGGATAAGCATGTTAGGCAAGTAATCCTAGGTGCCAGTCAGCATAGCCAATCTACGCGGAGAAGAGACATGCGTACAGTTTTTCCGAGGGAATTTGTGGTGAGCCGAACAAGGTGCTCAGAAAAAGGGAACTCGAACCACGTTTCCCATCCGCAGTCGTTTGCTTCACTGACGTATCTTTGAGGGTTTCTTTCGCTCTCGGCGTGGTTGACCGAGGACTGATGGTTGATGTTCTCTTTTCTTTTACGGGAGACTTGGGCTTCACGGTAGATGACGACGAAGTTCGAGGAGAAGAAGCACTGGAAGAAAATCGGCCTTTTTAGCATCAAGCACCAAATTCGAGGTTTTTGTTTTACTTGGCTTACCTCCTCGTAGAGTTCCGGACCGTACCCAGAGCGTTACTTCTGCCTGTAGTGCCGACTTTGCTTTTCTCCTGATGGCCAGTAGTCGATCTCCGACGTCTACGTTCCGCACTCCCGTTCACGTTGGACTGCGATTCGGGATGTTCTGTTACGGCTCTTATCGCCGTCTTGGGTCGCGACTTGACCTTTTCGGGTTTCTGGTCTTCATCTTCGACAACTCGAGTCTTGCGTCGGCGTTGTTTATCCTCTTCAGTTTCCCCATGATGCCGACGTCGATGATGTCTAGACTCCGACCTGAACAAGGCAATCCGATGTCCTGAATGCGCGGTCGTCGGCATTCTGCTGCTGCTCAATGCGGTTCAGGTTTTGTATGAGCTGCGCGCCTCTCGCGCACGCAAGTTGGGCAAGTCGCTCGTGGCAAAACTTATCGGATCTGTTTTCGCGCAAAGATCAACCTGTGTAACTTTTGTTTCTTCATGCAAAGCTATGCAACTCAACAAGGACGTCCGTCAACTGCAATGAAACTCAGCCGCTGTTGGCCCTCCATGTTGGTATATGAATAACAGTCGATGGGCTCGCTTCGTAGGTAGGTATTTCGATACTCCGTGCTTCGTGGACAACTCTTCCCTGTTTCCCTTATTCCTGCATTCTTGTTCCTCTAGATAATTATTTTCACTGTGAATCACCCTTCACGCATGCCACTTCGTCTCGAAAAGGCCGTACTGTGTATGAACTGGCTCACATGCAGCGGCGCAAGGGTTGCAAGGTGGGATCCGTGCTGTCTCCTCGGGCGGCTAGCCGTGGCAAGCAACTGTTCCAGAGGCTCTTGAAACGGTGACAAGTGAAAGTTTGCGGGCGTCAAGTTCCTATTGGATGTTGATGGTGACCTTTGGGCTTCTGTGCTGAGGGTGTTGCGTGCACACCATCTTCTGAGGATTGGACACGGATATCCAACGGTGGCCAGCCAGCTGGCAGAAAGGCCGCTCGTAAATTGCTCCCAAGGGATAGCCTGGCGTGTGAGAGAGGTGAGAAAGGCGAGAAGGTGTTGAACCTATAGTAGTTATCTTTGTGAGAAGAAAAAGAAGCCCTGGTCCAGCGTGATGGGATCCTTGAACGAAAAATCTCCCCTTGTTGATGAGGCTGTCAGTCCCGCACCAAAACGACCAGAAGGCTTGGGAGCAGATGGTTTAGGGCCACCATTGGGCCTTGGAGACTCAGAACAGTTAGCTCTTTGGGCTCTTATTGGAGAGTGCAAAGAGGCGTCTGGTCTCCCGATCGATTGCCGCGATCATTGGTTGTTGAGTTGCACAACTGCAAGCCAAAATGTTGCTGGGTTGTTTCCGGCCACCAGGAGACATTCGATATCAAAGGACATATATCGGATCGACGAAATCAGGTCATCATCATATCATTCTCGTTATTAAGAGTTTTTTTCTAACAAAATCACCGCGACAGTCTCTCGCAGAGCAACTCAATGGCCATAGCTAAACTTCCCCTTGACAAACCCCCAGAACTCTTCCACAAGCTCCTTTTGGCCCTCTCCATTCTTTGATGCCCGGACTCCCAGATATTGCCGTCCATCCACTTCAGCCGTCCAGCCACCAGGGTTGCCATCGACTACAATTCCGCCAGCTTCGGTCAAAATCACCCATCCAGCACACACATCCCAAGCCCAGCATCCACCCTCCCAGTACATGTCCATGAAACCAGCAGCAACAGCACACAGATTCAACGCAGCAGATCCCATGCTTCGCATCGAGTGAACCATCGCACCACCCTCTTCGCGCGTCTTGCCCAGGGTTTCAAACGTGCGGATCTTCGTGTCCCAGTTGGGCCCGCTGCGGTCCGATCCCCATTCCACACCTACCAAGGCATGGGACAGGCCCTTCAATGGCTCGATGGCGTCGCCCTTGAGCGGCAATCTGGTCGTTCGGTTCAAAAACGCTCCCTGCCCGCGAATGGCGCTGTACAGAGTATTCGTGAAGGGGTTGAACACCACACCGACGACGGGCTTTCGGTCAATGGCGAAACCCAGTGAGATACAGGCGTTGGGGAAGCTGTGGACAAAGTTCACGGTGCCGTCGATTGGGTCGACGATGAATGTGGGTGCGTTTGTCAAGCGTTTGCCGGGCTGGTAGGTCTCTTCGCCCATGAATCTGTGAGAAAAACGTTCCTTGTCAACAATTGCTGTGCCTTTTGTCAGAAATAAACAGAGGGTGAATCTTTGGCGTACTCATAATCTGGGTATTTACTCCTCAGTGCCGTGGATACCATCAGCTCAACGGCGCGGTCTGTCTCCGTTACAAGATCGGAGCCTGTGGTTGCGCAACAAGAGTCTCGTCAGTATCGTCTCTTGCGGAATAGCATTGCGCCCGCGCACAAATTCATCAGCAGCACTCACTGTTCTTCTTCGACCCAGCAGCATTGACCAATGGCTTTGCACCTGTGATCATCTCCCCCGCCTTTTTCGCAAGCTCGAGAAAGTAGTCATGAATCTCCTGCAGGTTGGGAGCCTGGCCCTTTGGTGTGCCTGTTGCCATTGCGGTGCTGATATTACTTGGATTTGCTGTGTCCGTTTAGGCTTTGTTTCTTGTCTTCCGTGACGTCCGTCCAATTGCCGGTCCAATGTTCAATGGGCGGAACAGGAGAGCAGTGACAGCAACGAAGTACGATGCGCGCAGTTCAACCCAAAATATATATGTATAACGAGACCAGAAGCACCAATTGATCCTCGCGACAGCAGAAGAGAGAAATGCTACCGTCTATATAGTACCTTCAGCCGGCTTTTGTAGAATTCCCAGGTCTATACGGAGTACGTTGAAATAAACACATGTAACTAGACCAATGCAGATGCGAATGCAACATGTCGTCAGCCGTTACAATCGCCCGAAAAAAAGACTAGAACAGCCAGAAGGGAGTAGAAGAAGAAAAGAACAAAAGAAAAAAGCTTGCACTTACGCCGTCAGAAAAATCTCGTCGCCCAGAGATCATACATAGATGCAACGCCGATGTTGGGCGAGCGAGATTATTGAATTTTGGCACGGGAGTGAAATGTTTTGTCTTGGCGGTGGATTTTCGACATCGTGCGACTGATCGTTGTTCCGCTAGGGCATTCCGATTCATGGGCTTCCCTGCAGCGAAGCCGTTTCAATGTCTCTTCCCGTAAATTAGGGCCGGAGCTTGGGCGAGGTCCGGGGGCTGCGCATGGCGATGACATTGGGCAATCAGTCGAGAGTTTTACCGCTGTAACCAACTGAGCACGGCACGCAGCGTCTGTCAGGACTCGCAATTGAACACAGCAGAAGACGACGCCCGATCGAAAAAGTCAACTTTACATATTTATAAATTGGCAATAGAAATGTTGGTTCAAGGGTTTTTAATGAGTCTAAACTACGGAGCACAGCGGACGAATTACGGGGTATACACACATAGCTAAACCACAGACACCCCAGCACCAAACAGATCAAGTGAATCATAACTACCATTGCGTCCGCCTCAGCTGCGAAACTGCCTTTCTTCTTGTCGCATTCGTGTTGCATAGCCAATTCGCAGCCTGGCTTTACCGGAAACCTGGGACGGTGGCAGTGGAATTCGGAGGAGATCAGATTCGCGCGATGGAGATCGGAGATCAGCTTGTAACTCAAAGAGCAGAGCGGATCGAAGCCGCTTGCTTATCCAAACTTTGACGCGGCATCGCTTCTAGGTGACAAGCATTGTACGGGCATCCGGCAACGGGGTACTCTGTATGGAGCAGATTAAAGGAGATAACGGCAAAGTAACGCGTCCAGAAGTCAAACCCCTGGCCTCAAGAACGACAATCATGGCAAAGGCCCAAAATGGACTCTTCAGCCATTATGATTTGTTGCCAAAAACAGAATATAAACGGGGCGCGACCGCCGACCAAGAGATCCGTATGCATCGTCCAGCGAAAGATAAAAACGAGGTATCAAGGGGGACGGTTAAATGGAACAAAGAAGAAACAAATAACACTGCAGCTAGATGCTCACTGCATGATCTCGCCCTTCTTTTCGTAGCTTGTGGCTGCAGGACATCGACGATGCATCGTGCCTTTGGTTGAGAAGCACGACATCGATCGGGAACACCCCTCGGGATATCCGCGCATCAAATTACCACAGTACGCACAGAGCTAGAATCTTGAGCATTTCTCAACGACAACAATCAAGGAAACCAAGTCAGTAATTACTAGAGACACTTACGCGGAGATAATTCGCAGTTTCAAAACTCTCGTCAAGAAATCCATTGTCCTCCCCAATCATAGCAATGTGGTAAGTTTGGTATCGAAGTTTTCGTATGCTTATTGCTGTTTCATCAGTCACCAAGCGGTCTTAATCTCACTTCGACGCCTTGGGAACGTCGAGGCAGGCTTTCTGGAAGCACATGGCGACGAAAGGGTCAAACTCTGACCAAAGGTTTGCAAAGCAAAGATGAGGGAGGCAGTGTCACATTGAAAATATAGTGAAGCAATACTCGAAGTTTTGTCAATAAAGACAATTTGTAGAACCTCCTAAGGGTGTATTATCCAGAGGCAGTTACCGAGAGGTAATCGAGCTGCCACACCATCCAGCAAGCCAGACATATTCATGGGAAACGATGCGCCCAACTCAGATCCGTCGTTCTTATCTATGGCTTCGCCATAGCGCAGGTTATCCGATCGATATCTTGTCCGGGAGCACCAAGTTCAGGGATGACAGCGATGAAGAGGAAGGAGTTTTGCGAACGGATGACGTTGTATGATCTGGCGAGAGGAGAAAGCTCTTATCACAGAGGGGTTGTAGGACTTGAGGGCACCCGCTTGAATGAGTGCATTCACTGATTCAGTCAGCTTTGAAGGCCCTTGCGTCGTCCCTAATCACGTCGAAAGCAGAGTAAGAGCATTCGTCCAGCAATCTTTACGCCACCAATTCATTTCTAGCAGAAGGTGAGAAGGAAAAAGAAGGCATGTCTTGAACGTGTTCATAGATGAGATTGTACTAAAGCACAACTTGAACGGAACTAAAGACTCACGATCATGAGCTGAGGGGCGTGCTCGTTGTCTTGGCGCTGGGATGACGATGATTTTGCGGCTTGAAATTATTTGGGATCGCGGGGGATTTTTATTTTTTTGGACGACACTTTCAACATTCATACCTTGTTGCCTCCCATTTTTCTACTCAAACTGAAGCATTATACTCACAATAGCATCTGCTCTATCTATTATTAGAGACTCGCACTCACTATGCCGTCTGAGTTAGAGGAAGTATGCCGCTGTCTCGTCCTTCCGCCCCGCACGCGCAAAAGAGCCCCTACTTACGCTCTCTGACCACAGCTTCTTGAATTCCTGCACCATGGAAATTCACAAATACGACAAATTGGTAAGGCTATCATAGGTCGCCATGTGCTCGTGAAATGTACTGTTGACACTGTGTAGCGTGCGAACATCTAGTCGGATATTCTACATCGCAACCCTCCGTTTTTAAACAGCATCAGCTTTTGCCAATTCGCGATCTCAAATTGCTGGCGAAGGATTACTCGGTATGTCCAGACCGGATGGACCCTTTGGAGGTGATACACTGATGCATACTTGTCATACACAGCCGATTGCTAAGCATGCGCTCACGATGCTGGTCAACCTTTCGGGCGACGAGGAAGTCCTTAAACTGCTAGCTGAAGATGATCGCTTTCTGGAAACACTATTAGCGAAAGTAACAGTATGTAGGTACCTATACCGTTTGCTTTTTGGATTCTTTCTTCCATGTTTCCATGTGCGTTGGCACTGACATCAGATTGAACTTGCAGAATGTGAAGGAACCGAATGCGAGCGAGATCACGATGCTTCTCGCCAACTTGGCCAAATCGGAGAGCATGAAACGGATAATTGACCTTGAACGAGCCGTCCCATCGGGAGTCTCAAAATCCGCCAAAGCAATGGACCAGTTAATGGATTGCTTCGTCAAGGGCAACGACGGTGGACTCAACAAATCGAACGAGACAAATTATGACTACCTTGCCTATTTCTTCGCAGACATCTCGAAATACGAAGAGGGCCGGGCGTACTTCGTGACGGAACAGGAATACGACTCGGTGATACCAATCACGAAGCTCACCGTCTTCACGGAGCATCCTAGCAATATTCGAAGAAAAGGTGTGGCCTCGACGATCAAAAACGTTGCCTTTGAGATCCCAGCACACCCGAAATTGCTATCAGACTCACATATCAACATTCTTCCGTACATCCTACTACCTCTTGCTGGGCCAGAGGAATTCGACGATGATGAAAGTGCGGCGATGCTGCCTGACCTGCAACTTTTACCACCGGACAAGGAGCGGGATCGCGATGCTGAAGTTCTTTCCACCCACTTGGAAACCCTACTTTTATTAACAACCACAAAGGAAGGCAGGAAGAAGATGAGAGACGTTCAGGTGTACCCGCTGATCCGCGAGTGTCATCTACACGTCCAAGCTGAGAACGTGATAGAAGCTTGCGATCGGCTGGTGCAAGTACTCATGCGCGGAGAGGTAGACGAGCAAGATAAGGACGCAGAAGCATTGGAAAAGGCCAGATTAAAGGCCTTGGAAGAAGCGCCTCAAGAGGATGAAGAAGAGAAAATGGTTGAAATCTTTTGAAAAGGTTGATGGGTGATTGAGAACCCAGATATTTTTGTACTTACACAGTGTAACTAGATAAGACTCGACGAGATAAAGGCTGCAACACAGTGAGTAGCTTTGAATCAAGGGAACCTTTCATCTGTTTGTACATACAGTACTCCGTTCTGTGAACTCGTCCTCGGTCTCGGCGCTTGGGACGAACCAAACCGCCTTCATCCGTAACCGCAGCGATCAGCGCCCGTATTTCTGCCACGCTGGACGCTCTCTGAAGAAGAAAGAGACAAGTCCATGATGCTTCCGAAACTACGACGACGTGCGAAGAAAGGAGAGAATCCAGCCCAGAATCAATTTTCTCTCCATCGAGCTCCGCAAGTAGTGCACTAGAATCTGAAATTAGCCAAAGACTTCATGCTAATCCAGGAGAAGCTTGTACCTTAAGGAACGTTGTCATCGGTTCGTCCGCACTGCGAATTTGTAGCTGATAGAAGAACGCACGGTCTCCATCACATCCTTCGGCCGGACATTGTGCTAGAAAGCAAAGACGAACATCAGTCACTGATGTGTATATTCATACAGAGAACACCTACTCTCCATGCTATCAGCATTCTTCCATTCATCCTTTCCTCCCATTACATCTGCAACCTCCTTCCGCTTCATTTCCGTCCGTTCGAACTACGTGCGGTCCAGGACATACTGATAGGGGCATGTGCGGCACTCGAATCGATTGACTCCAAGCGGGTACTGTGAGGTAGGGGGCGCTCGGGATACCGTCAGCGCATTGCTGCAATTTGGACAGACTGTGTTCCGGAGAGAAACGTTAGTAGTTATTCTTCGAGAAGAAGGTAATAGCACAATACTTACAAGTCAATCTTCAGCGGCTCAGGTCAAAGAACCAGCATAATTTCTCTCGCCTTCGCTCTGTTGATGGTGGCTCAACTTCCTCACCATTAGATACGCACCCATCACAAGGTGTAGTTGATGGGTGAGATTATAAGTTGATTAGTTAGCCGCCTTGACGCGTCCGATAAGCGCCTTCGCGTGGAATCCCGAAACTCAATCGACTACCACTTCGGTCCCTTATTCAGGTGGTGACTCTCTGGCAACTCTAAGGGATATTTGGACAAGAACAAACCAGCAGTAAGTGCGGGAGTATTAATACGGACTATGGGAGAGCAATCGTCATGGATACTCCGGGCCAACTGACATGGTATGTAACTACGTCCAAGAGCAACTCCACGCGTTCGTCTGCTATCGACGCGTCTCTCCTCATTAAGGATTCCATACTAATACACTCTGGAGTAAAAGGAATACGCTGCGACCCCAATAACACATTTGGCCATTCGACCGTGCATTGCCGAGCTCCTTCGAACGGGGCACCACCCGCCCGAACTCGTCCTGCGCGTCGAACGTGTCGTCGAGGTTCCCATCATCCTCTCCCCCGCCCAGCCGGACAATGACACCCCATCATCACGACCGTCATGCTCACTGTTAGCACCGGGTGCTGATGCAACGGACCAGATTCCGACGCGCAGGACGTACCGCATTTTTCTGACCGATGGAGAATTGGTGATTCAAGCGCTGTTGATGCGAGAACTGCACTACTTCGTTTCTACGGGGGAGGTTGTGCCAGGTGCTTTGCTGAAGTTGGAGAGATTTGAGGTCAGAAAGGCCAAGAGGATCGCGTACGAGGATCTGTATGACAGTGATGAGGAAGAGGATTTAGGTCAGGTTACGTTCCTGGCGTTGGAGAGGTTTACGACTGTTAACAAGGGAGTCAAGTCGGATAGGCGTGTGTACGGGAAGATCGAGCGTGATATGCTGGTAATGAAGATGAAGACAATGGATAGGAAGAGGGCCAGAGAGTATCTGGATGACTTTGATGACTTTGATGACCTGGACGATTCGAGCGATTTAAACGACCTAGAGGAGCTGGAGACTGATAACCTCCCGCCAGCGAAGAAACTTCAATGCTCCAGGTCCAGTTTCAACGTGGATAATGATGCTATAGAAGATACACCTTCACCCTCAGACGAGCAGATTGAGGATCTACTCCGCAGTGATGGCAGCTTCAGCATTTTCGAGGAAAACAAAACATGCATCCCAAACTCTGACATTAACGAAGCGCACAAGTCGCCTCTCAAACGCGTCGTTGCCAAAATACCGTTTGAAGCAAAAAGGCCAACTCCCCTACCCCCTGCTGCCTCACCAGCAAACAAGATCCTCCCCTTTCAACAATCATGTCCCGCACCCGCCAAATCCCCGCACAAAAGGTTCAATCTTCGAGCAGCCTTATCCCAAGCACTTCCTATCACCCGCCCTCTCAACCTCCTAACCCTCCACGCACTATTTCACCCACCATGCCTTCTCCCAAAACGTAACTACATCGTCGACGTCTTCGGCGTCCTCTCCTGGATTTCCCCGACAGTCATCACTCGACGCAACATGTCTCCCAAACGGGACCTACGCATCATCGATCCAAGCTTCAAAACACATCCGTACCGCAGTCAGCACCCGCACAATTCGACGCTGGAGCTTGGCATATCGTTGAGTGTCTTTGTCGATGCGGGGCGGTTTTGTCCGGCGGTGGGCACGGTGGCGTTGCTGAGGGGCCTGAAGACGCATAACTGGGAAGGGGTGAGCTTGAATGCGTATGAAAAGGAGTGTGGTGGTGGGAACGAGTGGTTTATTTCTGATACGAAGAAGTTGGAGGGCCTGGGTTATGATGTTGCTGGAATGAAGAAGTGGTGGGAGGAGTGGGATGCGGAGAGGGAGAGGAAGGCCGAGGAGGAAAAAAGACGTTTGAAAGAGGAAGAGAAGAGGTGATCGGTGGTCGTTGCGCTCATGATATGACTTTCATACAGAGTAACTTCCATGTTGTAGAGTGCTTCACAGACAGTCATATTCATTATGATTTAGGGAGACCATGATTGATCTTGACAACTTATTTGATAAAAATTTTCTAGACTACATTTAGTACTACGGATGGACAACTGCATCGGACAGACAAAACAATAAAACAGCCAGTAAAATGTGAGAAGAGCATACAGAAAAAAGCAGTGCAAGTTCAGGGTTGAGCTGTAAATCCGCCCATCCATTGCACTTTGTAAACATGGTTAAAAGCATTGTGTCTATAATTGGTTTGAAGGGGGATAAACAGAGAAATCATAAAGATGTAGCTGAATGGATAAGAATAAAGGGGGCATGTTAACAAGGAAATCACAACAAGCAAGCATGACAACAATACCAACTTGAACTCGAAAATGGGGAATCACATAATCCAGAGTAGTAGTCAAGAGTCACGCCCCAGAACTGACCAACAATCATCAGTCGCCAGTCATCGCGAAGGTCGGACACGTCAGGTTTAGCCCTCGAGGGCGTAGTCAGTTGGGAAACGCTCGTCGAAGATATCCTCGCCAGCATAGCCATCACTTTTAATCCACTCCCATCCAAATCCAGGAGAGAAATAAGCCTGGTTCATGATCATATTCACACGTTCGAACTCTTCCCTGATCAAGAAGACTGACTCCTTCCCGATGTTTTTGGCCAGGTTGTTGTTAGGGTTAAATGGATCTTCAATGGCAAGCCAGTTGCAGTATCGAATGCCGCCCTCAAAGTACCAGGCGTTCCAGTGTTTGGAGCTTTTGCAGATAAATCCTGGGTTGCGGACTGAGACGACATCATCCTTCCAGTTGAATTTGGGGATCTTTGAGAAACGA
This sequence comes from Chrysosporium keratinophilum, assembly GCA_029850275.1. Taxonomy (NCBI): domain Eukaryota; kingdom Fungi; phylum Ascomycota; class Eurotiomycetes; order Onygenales; family Onygenaceae; genus Chrysosporium; species Chrysosporium keratinophilum. The sequence continues at coordinate 2,476,541 of JARBIX010000012.1, forward strand.
TACTGAGGGTTGTAGTCCTTGGGGGAATAATAAGTAAAGAAGCCGCGAAGGAGTTCAGCGGTCGATTGGCGGTTGGTAGTCAATTTTTTTTGACGAGCAGCGCGTGCAATTTCTTCAAAGTTGTCCCAGAAAAATGTCTCGTGTCCTTCGACCCATTCGAGGTTTCTCATTCCAATGTTGGAAAGCTGCAAGTTGGGAATAACAGGGGGCTTTGCAACATTCATCAGATAGTGCAGGAGCATAAAGATGTAACCGAAGGATGGCAAAGTGCCGTTCTTAGAAGAATCGATCTGGCGAGCATGTGCCCATTGCTTGATAAATACACCCATTTCGTAAACGCGGTCATCGCAGGCTCTATAGCAGCGCATAAGAATGGTGGTTCGCATTTTTAAGGCAAAATTTGCGAAATGGATGTGATACACCGGAATGGAGTTTGGTGCGTCTTTCTTGGGTTTCTCGCGGACGGTGAGAATGATCGGTTCAGTTCTGGTCAGGTGAACGTCAAATCCTTTCGAAATGAAAGTTTGCTCAAATAGACACGGAAGCTCAGGCTCTAGGATTGAAGGCACGTCCTTGGTGATAACGACAAGGTCCATGTCGGAGGACGGAACTGCAAAGCCAGAGCGAAAGCTTCCAAGGCATTGCAGGCCCAAGGTAAAAGAGTGAGTGGGCAAACCCAGCTCGGCCATACGATCCCTGATCGCTCCAGCTGCAAGCTTGGTGAGATCAAGTCGAGAATCCTCCCGTTTTTGCAACTGTCCACTTGATATTTCCCATTGGGGAATGTGAGCCTGAAGGTATTCCATGTAATCCTCCTTTGTCTTTTCATAGCGAATTCTGGCAAGCATGGTGGTACTTTTGATTTTGCGTGGGGAGGGCGGAGCAACCGTGTGCTGTTCGGCAGTTGGGGATGGCCAATCGACCTTGTAGCGAGCCAATTCATACTGTTCGACACCAGTGATCTTGAGCGGAGTCAACTTGTGGCCGAGGATTCTGCGGACGACGGAATTCTGGGCATCGAGCTGAGCACTCGCGAGCTGCAAACGGGCATGAACATCAGCTGGAAGACTGAGGAAGTTCTGCTTTGATTTCTCGGAAACATAAGCCAGTGTTCCACGTCCCTGCCATTCAGTCTCCTTTTCACCCTTGGAAGCACGAGTCAGGCTCATGCGGTTCATGGTTCTGCCAACGGCATGGTCTCTGCGATATGGCACCATGACGACCAGTATTGGCAAGACTGGTAAAATTGAAAAGGAGTATCAAAGATTTGTGGTATGGGAAAGAAAGTTCAAAATGCAAGACGATAGAGAGTTAATGTAAGAGGTTGAAGCTTTATCAAGGCAGAATAGTTGAGATGGAGAGTAGATATGCAGATGGTGATGGTGATGGTGACGGTTGAAAAAGGTAGAAAAGATGAAAAAAAGATGGGAAGAGTGTGGAAGAAATAATGTGTTTCCACTGTGCGGTCCTGGCAAAGAAATAGGGCTAGGATAGGGCTTGGGCGAGTGCCTTCAATAACACAGTGATGGTCAATATCAAGATGACAATGTCTCCTTCTCGGCGAGTGCCGGCATGATGTGCCAGATCAGGTAAGGTGCTGGCAACAGTGTTACAATACAAGAAATGGGAGAGAGCAAGAAAGGAAAAGTATTTGTGCATCCAGAAACACATCTTCTCATAAAATACCATTCAATATCAAGTTGAATGCTTGATATCAGAAGGCCTGTGTGCGAGCTAACTAGAACACTGCAAATAGGGTATCCATGTGCTCTCAGTTCCATACTATCGAAGTAATATGGCTCATAACGTACTCTTCAATGTAGTATGGCGGTATGTACTTCCCCACCACCAGCTCCCAATCTCTTACCGTAGGAATTACTACTATCGCGCGAAAATACTCCCAGTATTCAGGCCAGAATCCGGACATACCCCAGTCGACAATGACAATGCTGCGGTCGTCTTTCACCAGAATATTCGATGGACGCAGGTCGCCGTGAGTGAAGACAGTTTCGTGGCCTTTCAAGCTTCGAACTAGTTGGCGGTTGATATATTCAGTGGCGCTAATTTCATGTTGTTTTCCGTCCTTTCGTCGTGGAAACCTGTCCTCCATTGCCTGAACAATACCTTCGTTGAGGTCAGCCTCGGAATCGTATGGTCCATATGTATATGGCCTCCAGCTCCAGCCTGCATCAAAAAGAGGATCTCGACAGGTTTCGCGGTTCAAGCCCCCAATGTATGTTCCCTTAATTGCACGTAGTTGATTCACAGCGTCCCGGAGCTGGGAAGTTATTTTGTCTCGCTCTTCCTCCGTGGCTTCATCCCACATGTATTCTAGCGGCACACCGTCTTCATGGGACATGATGATGTAGCAAACATCATCCAAAATGTATGCACCTATGAGGCGTGGAACCGGAATGGTTGTGGTCGTCGAAACCAGATGTAAAGCTTCCGCTTCGGCGAGACGTACGTCTTGACCATATTTGACAAGCATTCCGGAATCGATAGGGACAATTCTAGCCCCACGTTTGTTGGGACAGAGATCTGACATTCTATTAAGATCTTTGGGGTCTAATACAAACGTTGGGCGCCCTATATCCTCTGACCAGATGAGACGAGGTCTGTTCTCATCCTCCGTACTCGTCGAACTAGGTAGATCAGCCGAGCCTGCTTCTTGGGTTGCTGATTGCGATTTGGCCACTATTTCCTGAGAGTCCGAGGTGGATTGGGTTTCTTGTTCAATCATCTTGTACTTCGAGAGTAAATCGCATTGGGCCAGAGGAGCACAATTCCCACCGTAATCTGGGGGAACATCATTGCCAAGATGAATGGCAAGTTCCTTTCTGTCTCCCAAAACAACTGTTTTGCGAAGCGTATCGGCAGGCAAGTCCAACTTGACAAGCAGTTCGTCAATAGGGGTAATTAAATATAATTTTGCAAGAAGCCCTGGGAAATGCAAATGATAACGTGGGATACACTCTTCAAGGGCGTGAAGAATACGGACACGGAAATCCCACGTTGGCAATTTGACGCCCTTGGGAATAAATTGACGGCAATCAACGACAACGGTGACACTGAGAGCGCTGGCTTCCGATGAATGTTCAAGTAAAACCGTAACGAGAAGTTCCACAAGCTGGTGAATGATAGGCTTCATTTGTGTAAAGGCTGGCCGGTCCATGGAGCAGTTCGGAATCCTGAAGCGCCTTAGAGCTTTTTCGTCGAACATAATCCACATCACATGCGAGCTGCGATAGCGCGTAACATAGACTAGGTCGGCTATGCCCGTTGCGTTGCTGAATGGCCGTGGAAACTTCAGATCGCGATTCCGCCGCCGCCAGTCTAGGGTCTGAAGAAGAGCATGTCTTGCCCTTTGAACAACTGCATAGTCAAGGAGAGATGCCTTTGCAAGATACTATAGAAACCTGTCAGTCAATAAGATCCTTTGGTGTACTACAGATGGATGAATCTACCTTTGCGAGGATCGCCTTGACGTACCCTGGGTCGCCTTGGACGAGGTCGACACCCCAGATCTCAGAGTAATCAGCCTCTTTAACTAGCGAAGGGATCTCTTTTAAAAGGTCGGATAGGTAGGAATCTAGGGTTGTCTCCATGCTCAATATCGTTGCTCTTGTCTACGATTTCAAGCACAAAGCAGCGTGTAATTTTGTGAGTGTTAAACAGGTCTGTCAGGGACAGGCTCGAGCCCTATAAATCATTACGCAGTCAAGGCAGCCTTCAAAGCATCTTGGTTGATGACGGGATCATTGGCTCACAAGTTGTTCTGTTTAGTTGAAGACGTTGTTCAGGCGGCTATGTTTCCTGACTAATCAAATCGCACCACCAAACAACCTCCTTAAAACGATGCGCCGACTACCACTCCAGACGTCACTCTCTCCGCCGCGAAGTTGTACTTTTACTTAAAGCAATGGCGGAATACACTACTCTTTGCGCCCCAGCGGCACAGCAGCGCAATAGACGTTTCGCCAAAAATAGCCATTGGCGCCTGAAATCGGCCTTGCTTGCTGAACCAATGATGCACCGACCGATCTGCTCTGTGGCCAGGGGCTGAGATGATATCATGAGACGAGCCGACGCCAGACAAGTTGAACTCATACGCTCGTCATGGACGCGGCTGCTAATTGGAAAGCGCATCTCGAAATAAGGCTATGTAATGATCCGCAAAATGCGGCACCGCTTGTGTCTTTAGGCACCATACTCTCCAAGCCATTAAAATTCATGGCGGCTGGTTAACTGGTAATAGACACTGACCATTTTACCAGAACGATTGCGTCGTTTTGCTTGCTTTGCGAAGGTGTGCGCCCTTTGCCTATTACTAGTAGGCACGAGACACGCCCACGGCGGCCCATTGAAAGAATTCAGTTTTCACCTGGACGTCATCTCCGCTCCTAGATAGGTATAGGGATATGAGGATGGCGGCTCGTAGGGTGACTACCGATGAATCGACGGGTATATAATCCCACCGATTCTTATCGGAGGGATGTCAAGTTGCAAAACAATTTCTCAGTTAATTGGATCCAGTATTTGGATTTAAACCTATCATCCTTATCCGTTAATGTGCTACACGACATAAAGTACCAAACTTGACGTCCTTCCCCCCGAGACTTATCGACAAGCGAAAACTCTGGAAAGCGTCAGGCAAAGAAACCCTGGTTCGACTCCTTTATATCGCGGCCTTTGAAGATCTCTTTCTTTTCAACAAGATGTCCTCGCGAAATCACGCGCGCTATCGAAGGAGCAGAGCTTCTGGGAGATTGGGCGACTCAGAAAGCACCTTAGGCTATCCAAGCAGTGGGCCGTACCGAAGTATCGATAATTCTCGGACCGCCGATGCTTATGACAGCCTAGACGAGTTAGATACAGCGGAAAGTGCCCTGAGCTATGGAGGCACTAGGAGGCCTCGAACCCCTTATGCTTATGGAAGTCTAGGAGACACAGAAAGCACTCTGGGTTATGGAAGCACCGAAAGGTCTCGGACCTCTGGCACATACGGAAGTTTAGACGACTCAGAAAACGCCCTCGGCTATGGATACACCGGGAGATCTCAAACCCCTGGCGCATATGAGGGTATAGAAGATAGAGAAAGCGCTCTGGGCTATGGAAGGACGGGAAGATTTCAAACTCCCGGCGCATAAGGAAGCTTGGGAGGCACTAGGAGGCCTCGAACCCCTAGTGCCTATGGAAGCCTAGGAGACAGTGCAGGAAGCGCTCCGGGTTATGGGAGCACCAGAAGGTCCCGAGCCTCTGGCGCTTATGGAAGTTTTGACGATTCAGGAAGCGCCCTAGGCTATGGAGACACCGGGAGGTCTCCAGCGACTAGTACATATGGGAGTGTGGGAGGCACAGAAAGCACCCTAGGGTACAGGGGCAGCGTGGGTTCTCGGCAGACTGGCAGCTCTCGAAACTTTTTGGGAGCCTCACCGCCGCGCAGTCCAGCTCGCAATCGGGCGTCAAGTCCTGAAAGCGTCGCAAGGGACCAGCTTCTCAGCTTGCAACTCTGGGGAACTGGTGAGCCCACCCCAACGCACTGGGCCACGATGACTTCTACAAGGGGCCAAGAGCGTGGTACTTTGTTTCACACCACAACCAGTATCAAAAATCCCCGAGGCTACGAATTTGAAGAACGCCCGAATCAACACCTGAATACGTCCAGCTCGTTCGGTCACAGCGAGCTGTCATACCAAACACAGGCAGAGAGGGCGCGTACTGAGGAGCTTCTCCGGGGGTTCGGGAATGACGACGACAATCTGCCTTGTCAGGACTACACGGCTAGGTCTTTGAGACATTTGGAAGACAATGCAATGGTTCCAAAAGGGACGGCAGACTTCTGGCGCGGGCAGCGGGGATTTGTCTCTCAGGAGGTTGCTAAAAACCTCCAAAGTACCGGGAGGTCTTGGATACCAGCTCCTCCTCGTCCACCACCACCGCCTGGTGGACTGGATGCCAGGGCCCGAGATCCAAATGCCCCGAGAGCAGAACGAAATTCTCGACCTGGTAGGTTAAATATGGCAAATTCTGGTCACCTGCCACGTGGGAATCGTTGACGTCCTCAACGAGCACCCTATATCAAGAAAGCGGTCCAGGCGAGTTTGCTCAGTGTGTTGGGTTTGAAGTAGCGTTTGAGCATGCGAGCTGCCTATTTTTCAGAGCGGTCATTTGGTTTCCTGCCATCGATTCCAGTTGACATCTCGCTGTTTTGCATTTCGAGTTCTGATTTGGTTTCATTTTCTGGGTATCATGTAGCTATATCTCTCTTCACATTGTTTTGGTTTTCTTTGAAATTGCAAGTTGTTGTATTTATCGGTAGGTACATAGGCTGTCATGAATGCGATGAATCCTAATGAGACAGAGTTAGCAGTGATTAAGCACACCATTAACCTCACGGCTTACAGCAGGATAGACATTATGAAGCAGCCGGAGATGGCTTCATATTGGGGAAAAGTAGTGAACTGTTCACGGTGGACATGAGGGTTGAAGTGAAGAGACGTCTTGTTGTGGCTTGACTAGATTGGTGATGACTAATCTTGGTCTGTGGCTGAGGCGGCTGACCTCATTGTCTGACCTCAATGCATCTCAAGAGCTTCATTCATTCACTCAGCGCTTCACCAACAGTGCACAGTACGGAGTATCCTGCTACCATCTTCACTCTCTAGTTCAAGAGACTGATTATGAGCCTGGAGGCTATGTCCACTGTGTATCGCTATTCCTATCTGTTATTCCCGCACTGAAAAGACACATAACATCACTTGCGGTTTCACCTTTAGGCCGGGTTGCATACAGCACATCCTACCTCAGTCAAGGATAGATCCTAAAGCTCCTTGATTTACCTCTGGTGCTTGCTAATTTTTATGACCCTTTTTTCCTGTGTTTAAACTCCCACACTGCGGACATGAGCTCAGTACCTCCAAACCGCCCCCAAGGCCAGACGCCTCCGACAGGCCCAAATCGACCTCTTGTGAAGCTACGTCGACCCAAACCTGCAGATCCCTTGGTACGGCCAAAGAAACGTTTCGTTCCTCGCTCACAATCGCAGAAGCCCGATGGCATAATTGCAAATGGAAACCTGCGCCCGGCGCCACAACTGCCTTCGAGACCTTCACAACCTCCTCCCGCTCCAAAGCCCCAGCCGATTCCAAATGCAGATGACATAACCGTCAACGGTTTCAGTGGACCGCTCATTTCTCCATATTATGTTGACTTTCCAGTCGTCACAACAAAGCGCGCTTTGAGAGAGGGGTTGAAGCACCATGTAGCCAAATTCTTGTCCAAGAAGAATATCGATCCCAGGGATGAATCGCAATTTACTCGCCCAGTCAGACTGCAACGACGTGACCCAAGAGCTTCTGCAGAGCAACCGGCAGCTGATAAGCAGGAGGAGTCGCAGAGAGGACAACGAGAAGGGGGTTTGACGGAAGCCGAGCGCGAAGCATTGGAAGTTAAGAAAGCGGCAAGAGCCAAAGAACGCGAAGACAACATGGCACAAATTGCTCCTTCAGCTTCTGGTGGACCAAAACGTACAAATGTTCCGAAACAGCGCATTCAGCAAGTCTTCAAATCAGAGATGACCCCCGAAGAGATCGCAAAAGCTCGCGTAAAGTACGAAGAAGCCTTACCGTGGCATTTAGAAGACTTTGATAATAAGAACACCTGGGTCGGGAAATACGAGGCTGCCATGTCGGAGACATACGTGATGTTTGTCCTTGAGGCCAGTGGAAAACTGAGAATGGTACCAATGGACAAGTGGTATAAATTCAACGCGAAAAATCCATTCAAAGCCCTTACCATCGAAGAAGCTGAAAAACACATGGCCAAGAAAATCAAAGATCCACGGTGGTTCATGGAAAAAGAGCAAGCCCGCAAGGAGGAAAAGGAGCTGGCGGATTTTGCGAAACAACGCAAGGTTTATACTGGAAGAGTGGCTGCATCTGGTGCTGTTGAAGGTGGAGAGGGTGACGATATGGACTTTGAAGAGGACAGGTTCGCCGATGACGAAGAGCATGCCGTCGTGGAAGAGGATGAAGAGGCAAAGTTAGCAGAAAAGCGCATCAAAAAGGAGCAGTTGAAAGCGAATGTGTTTGATCTAAGGGACGAAAAGGATTACGAAGCTGAAGAGAATCAGGAAAAAAAGGAGAAGGAGGCGCTTAAAGAGTTTGGAAAAAAGGTCAGAAAAGCCCTCCAGCGACGCGAAAAGAACTTCGATTATAGCAGCGGGTCAGATGCCAATCCTTGGTCAGAAGATGAGGTAAGTCATTTCTCCCTATTATACATATTTCTGTGAGTACACCATCGCCTAACACATCTTGACATAGAGTACGGATGATTCTGAGGCCGAACGCCTGCGAGCAGAGGAAGAAAAGAAGAAGGAGGCCGAGAAGCCCGCAGCAAAGGGTACAAGCACTCCATCGGACCGACAGAAATTTACCGATGCGCTGAAAAAGGGTCCTACGCAACAAGTACGAAAACGTCCTGGCTCTCCAAATGGCTCAGACGCCAGCGGTACGGATACGCCGCGCAAAAAGGCGAAGAATAAACACATCGTCCAGCCGATATCTGCATCGACATCGAAACCTGGCTCGAGACCTATGTCCCCCGCACCTTCAGCTCCTAACACCGCCGCCGCCACCGCCGGTGCTCCCGCAGCAACGACTACTCAGAGGAAGCCAGACGCTGCCAAGTCAGCCGGGAAGAAACGAGTGCGCGCTGGTGGCGCGGGTTCCGGTAGTGATATCGAGAGGGGCGCCGCGTCCGGAGCAGATATGAGTGATAGCGCAATTGCGAAGAAACTAAGAATCAATCCTCCTGGCGTGTCTTCGAAGAAAGCTACCCCGGCTGGCTCGCGTGCTGGCAGCCCCGTTCCTGCTGGTGGCAAACCTGGACTAGCGAGCCGTGCTGGAAGTCCGCCTGGTACGTATTCAAATATCCTATCTCATACATGCATTGCACACTAAGTAAATCCGCACCTATAGTCCGACCATCCACCCCTGTAATCGGCTCCTCCTCGTTCCCAACCCCTGCCGAAGTGCATGCCGCAATTCCGACGACAGGAATCATGTCCGCCGACTTACTCAAGCTCTTCCGTCCCCGATTGGGCGACGCGAAGGCGAACTATACCAAATTTATCGCCATTGTCAAAGAGGTGGGCGTGTTCGACAAGGAGGATAAATTGCTGAGGCCTGCGCCGAATCTTAATTTTTGAGGTTCCTAAGTTAGGCAGCCAGTACCTAGAGGAAGAGCGCTTGGAATGTTGCAGCTGAACATTTATGTATGTCTGTGTCTCACAGCACATAATTGTCCTCCCTATCATCTTTTACCTCTATCTTTAGAAAATTGTTACTACATACAGGAGCCTTTGTTGACTGCATCTAAGTTACATATCGATATCTTCTGGGCCTTCGAGGGGGCTCTTTTGTGGCTCTGGTGATTCGTTTTTCTTTGCCTTTCAGCTTGTTGCTATTTCCCCTCATGCCATTGCTGTGCCCAATGCGTTATTCTAATACCGGCTGTAAAAAATAATGAACCATGGCTACATACTCCGTACTAGCTAAGGAGACAGAAATCGTTTGGCAGGGACTTGGTGCTGATGTCTGTCTGTGTACTCCATCCTTCGTATTCCCTCTTCGCCGCGGAAACTGAGGCTGAATTCTGAATATGATCTTACTAGATCTTTGCCAGAGAAGCTGAAAGTTCCCCTGCCCGCCATAAGGTCTAATTAGGCTATTGGGACGAAGAGCTGAACGGAGCTTGCCGCTAATCGACATCATTGATGCCCGTCATAACACTCAATAGCCATCAGCTTGCCTGCATGAGGCCAGGGTCCCTTCTCCTGCAACGCGAATCCTTTGGTGACATCTGTTGGGCAACAACGACAATAACAACAATGCTAATGTAGCCTAGTCGTCTATGAGCGGCATGAATTCTCGACCAGCTGGTCATGTCAACAAACTAAAAATATGCAAAAGACTCAGGGTTGCACAAAGCTTTGTGATCACTGTATTGTATGTACGAGGGGTACGGAGTGTTCTGGCCATTTTTATTCCCCCTCCGTGATGCTGAAGGGATCACCGACCAAAACTATATAAGCAGTGATCCCGCACGCTCAAAATGAGATTGTTCTGAGCTTCAATCAACCGCAACCCGAATCAAAAGTCGCTTTGAAAGCAGCAACTTTCTCACGCTCACCTTTCCCAAACGAAAAAAGAACCAGTCACCCACTTCCTCCTCAACACCATGAAATTCGGCCTCGTCTCCCTCCTCGTCCTAGCCTCGACGGCCACTCTGGCTGAGGCGAAGAACTGCAAGTCCAACCTCGATTACTGCGGCGAGACTCTCCTGCGCAGAGGTAAGCACAGTACATAGATCAGAACTTGACAAACAACTGCTCGGTATCACTCCCAAAGCCCTTTCGGATTCTGACGGTTCATTCAATAGGAAACTATTACACGCAAATCGTCAACGAGCTTGAAAGGGTCCGGAAACCTACTACTCCTCACTACGTTCATAACTCTATCTTCTACTGCAACGGAGGAGAAAATGGCAGGATTACATATAGGCAGACCTGTTCTGCTGGTTGCAAGGATGGAGGTGATGGGAACAGCGACCACTGTTAATCAGGGAATTGGTGGACCTGGCCGGTTTAAATCTGTTCGCAGCACTTGATTGTTAAGGAATTGGAGGAATTGAGTAGTATTAGACCCTACCACTCTTTGATAAACGCACGCTGTCTTTTGAGTCTTGATTTTTTGAAATTTACCACTTACTTGTACGTGTGATGATGGCCTGATCTAATACTGCCTATACTTTATAAACGGAATAAACAGTGATTCCTTCTTGAGTGTCTAGGAGCTTTTCTTCTGCAGTATAAGTTAGGTAAATGAAAAGCTGGCATCGTGAATATGGCGAGTAAAGCTCCTCTGCTAACTATGTTCACCCACACGCACGACATTCGAGTTATGCATATAGTAGAGTGCTCGTTCTCTCGTAAGTTACTCGTCAAACTTCTCTGAGATTTACAAGTACATACGAAGTTTCCAGCTGTGCCAGGCTCAATCGCGGCGGTCCTGCGTAAACGTTTTGTATTCATGCTCGGGTGCAATCGGAACAATGGGAAACAGGTCCCAGGGCCAAAATGCATGTTCCTTTTGGAGTTGAGCGCGTGTTTGCGGGTGATTGGCTTTCCAAGCACCTGCAGTCTGCACTCTGCAGTGTTTTGCTCAGAGAGTAGTTAAACGCCAAGCGGGGTGGATCAACGGCGGCTCCGAAAAGCTTAAACCTTATTCGAACAACGGTGTTCAGCTCAAAATTACACGTCAGGTCAACAACAAGGGAGCGGCAACGGATGCATGCAGGCTGCAGACAAAAATGCAAGTATCCTCGTGACTCTACTAGCATTCCAAAAGGATGGCCTCATTCGCAAGCACCTCTCAACGCAGAAGCACTTGAGCTGACCATTGGATGAGGGGTTATGAGAACTTTGCCCGGGACCTGGGCTAGATGGAATGAAAACATCGAAAAGCACAGTACGGAATAAACTCGGGAGTAATAAGTCTCTTTCATTGCAGCAAAAGATAAAACAAAAAGCATTTTAACATCAGATCACTTTTCTAAACTCTTCACGTGAACAATATCAATGCTTCAATACCATTGTGCCGTGCCAAAAACCAGCATCCCAGGCCAAAAAGAGGAAATATTAATGCTATCAACACTAGGAACATGTAAACAACGTAACAAAGGAGAACATGAATCATAACATAGTATTAAGAACATCTATATTCATACGCAACGCCAAAGGATATTGAAATTTAATCGGAACACCGTATGTCAAAAAGAATCACAAGTTGACAATGTGCGGATTTAATTCTTGTCGACGGGATCTTCATACTTATCCCAGTTGGCCAACACATGCCCAATGCGAGGAGAGTTGGTGAGCCGGTATACGTCTTCAAAATACTCTTTGGTGATCTGGAACGGCCGGGCCGTGACGTTGGGGATGTATTTCCCGATCAGCTTGCTGGGATCGATGGTGGATTTGTTGATCTTCTTGAGCAGGAAGGATCTGAATGGTTTCACACCAGAGCGAAGGAAGGTGCTGTGGAAAGGCACGTCGATACCCTTCAGCGGGATTGTCGCGAAGCCACGCTCAAGGACAATAGGTTTCGGCTTCGCCTCGGTCATCTTCCTGCATTCCTTGATGATCTCGACAAGGTGTGCTTTGACGTCTTCCAAAGACATGGTCTTCATCAAGGCTTGAATGTCAATATTTTGAGCCTTGAGGACATTCAAGACATTTGTGAGGCAGTCAAGGGCGCGAAGCTATGGAGGAATTAGCAAACAAGTCTTGCGGAAAGGGGCTATTGGGCTCAAACTTACATCACCAGCACAAACGTATTGCATGTTAGCAACGTTGTAGTTGACAATTTCCAGCAACCAGCCGCATTCCTCAGAAATGTTCTCCACGACGTACTGAAGAGCTTGCTCGTTGAAAGTTGGGGAAATACGGCTGGGGTTAACAGCACACATGGAGTAGTTGGAACGACCCTGCTCATCACGCTCGACAGCCACTTGCATGGTCAAGCCACGATAGAACACGACAGAAACCAAACTCTCGATTGGCATAACGTCCGCAAGGGCAGCAAGGGCCGAGTACTCGCCAAGAGAATGTCCAGCGAAGGAACTGTCACGTTGAACCAAACCCTTGGACCGCATATCCTCGAAACTCGCCTTCTCCATGAGTGTCAACGCAGGCTGTGTGAATTGCGTGGCGGAGAGAAGACCAGATGGTGATCTATAAGTGTAGGAAGTTGATTGCTCGGTTACCTCCTTGAAAATCTTCTCCGATTTGATCGTGCCATCAGCGTTAACCGTCTCGAAAGTCATTGACATATAGTTCTGTCGAATCTTCTTTCCTCGCGGACCACCGAAGTGGATGGTTAGCTCATGTGGATTGTTCTTGACGATGTTGATGATAGAGAAACCGTAGTTCTCCAAGAAATGTGTATCGGCACGATCCCAGACCTCCTTCGCGACAGGGCTGGAGTTGTACAAGTCCATACCCATGCCTTGCTCCTGGGAGCCCTGACCTGTGAACACATAGGCGGAAACAGGTTGTTCGACCTCAGCTTCACCAAGCAAAACCTTGTCCTCAGTTGCTTGGTTGCTGGCTTCGACCTTGATAATTTTCCGGCCAGCAACCATACCGACGTGCTGAAGTTTGACGACGAGTTCATCGTTTGGAAGAACCATACCAACAAGAGATGCGTGGAAGCTGCGAACACGCCCAATGTTGTTTTCCGCAGCCCATGTTTCCACTAAGCTTCGCACGGCAGCACTCGTGTACATGCCATGAGTGATGGTGCCAGGCAGGTTCGCGTAGCTGGAGAAGACGCGAGAAACGTGGATGGGGTTAAAATCTCCAGAAACGCGAGCGTAGGTTTCATTGGACGCAGGAGCCTTGAGCACAAGTGGTGTCTTGCCGCTAAGAGGAATTGGGTTTTCGAAATGGATGGGCTGCTCGATGGACTGGCCATGACGTTGCAAGTAATCAATGACAGGATTTCCATGAGATGTTCCAGCCTCATACTCGACCGACGCTACCTGGATGATTTCTTTTGTAGGAAGCTCCACGAGCACCTGCCCCAGGGTCTGAACGTTCCGGAACACATTCTTGTTCTGGAACCGTACAACACTCTGTAGACGGAATATGAGAGTTTGTCCGAGAAGTTCCACTTCGGGATCGTCAAGGCGGAACCATTCCTTGGATTGAAGTACAGCGACGTCCTTTGTTGAACCTAGGTGAACCTGCATAGGCACTTCGTCCTTGCGCTGGAAAGTCGTCTCGTAATCGGTATATGTGCCTCTGTAAAGGAACTGACTCGTGACGTGCATGACAGGGTGGCCATCGCGCTTAATCGTACCGCAAACCTCAACCATTTTACCTGAGTCTTGATTGATGATCGCGTTGATCTGGGCCGTGGTCTCAAGAACATCACCAACCTTGAGTGGCTCAGCTCCGGGAACCATTCGGAATCCATTGGACAAATGGACCAGCTTCAGAAGATCGCCATCGATAATGCGAGGGAAAATGGGTTTCGTGATAGCTTTCCATCCGACGACAATGGCGAAGTCCATGGGTGCGTACACCTCTTTGCCGACACGGTCAACAAAGGCTTCACCAGTGTTCCCAACTGCATGAACGAAGTCGGCGATATCCTTGGTGACAACAGTAGTCACACCACCATCAAACACACTGGCCACGGGCGTATCGAACGGAACAGATTTTTCCGCAAACCAGATACGATAATAGAATTCCTTGATACGGTCATTTCGGCCATCCATAACCTCTCTGATCGGAGCATAGCCAGTCTCGGGATGATATGTGAACTGGAACACCAACGGGACAACGCCGGCTTCGGCAGTCCTGCCCTCATAGAGCGTCAAAGAGAGCTGATTCTTGCCAGTCATCCGAACCTCGACGGTCTTCACCAACTTTCCAGACTGGGATGGCTCGCGAACACTGATCACAGTCTTTTGTGGTTCATTCGGGCTGGCAATTTCAATATACATTCCACGCGTTGGGGCGAGGAGGCGTTTCATCGGATTAGACTGGAAACGGTGACCTTGAATGAACACTTCAGCAGTGAAAAAGGCGTGTCTCCACGAGTATGCCTTTCCAGCAAGGAGATGGAGCCAGCGTTCAAGATCGGGAAGGTTCGCAGATGGCGAAGAAGACAACCGGTAAGTAACTTTGGTGGAATCTTCCGCAATAGTCAGGCCGTCAATGTCACGATCATCTCCGTTTTCGAGGAGCAGGTGTCCGCCGAAATATTCCACGACTGGGACGTTTGATTCTTGGCCGCCGTAAACATCGCGGACAAGACCTTTGATGTGATTAACGTGAATACCGTCAAGAATGTCTTCAACCGGTTCGTCAACGGTGTTAGAGTACTTGACAGCCATGGGACCTTGCAAGATACACACTCGTCCAACATCTTGATCAACGACTGCCTCAAGGTCTTCAGATTGCCAGAGAGAATCCTTCTTGAACCAGAATTCAAAATTCTCATCGAGCGATGGCACGAATGGCACAGGCTTCTGACCACGACGCTGGCAAAGTAGCAAAAAGTGTTGGACATCTTGAGCGCTAATCAGTTGCGAGGATGCTTCTGGGTATGCTTTGAGAATGTCATCCACGGCAGGGTATGGCTTGTCGAGTTGAGAATATGATTGAAGTAGCGACGCCTGGCCTTCCACGGATGTGAAGCGTTCTTCGACACGACGAATAAAATCACCAGTGAGGCGTTTCAAGGACTCGTCGATCCATCGTGACTGATGTTTGACATACATCAATTCAACCATACGGTGGACGACCTCTGCATATGTCATGTCTTCGAGATCAACAGTGTTCCCAGCAAAGTTGCGGCCGAACCAAACTTTCTGGAAATCATCGTTGAGCTTTTTGATAATGTACTCGCGTTGCTTCTTGAGCTCGGGAATTCGCTTGGCTTTGTCGAGAGAAAATATTTTCTTGTCCATTTCAGCCCAGAACAACACACCACGAGTCGCAAGTTTGTGGATTGGTTCACCCATTTCAGAGCGAACGGTGATGACTCCGCCTGCCGGGCCACTGTATGTCTTTTCCCACTGGCTATCGTCGACGCCTGGAGCAGCAGCGATAGCTTGCTTCGCCGCTTTGGAAGTGTGTGCTTCTTTCGCGGTCATCATACGGCTACCAAACATGCATCCGTCAAATGGCATGGGAGGATAGCCGAATTGCCTCGACCAGTCACCAGTCAAGTATGGGTAAGTATCCTCGGCACCACCGAAACCGCTACCGGCCACCAAGACAATGTTGTCACATCGGCGGATACGGCTGTACATCTGCAAAATCGGCTGATGGAAATCTTCAAACGAGTGATGCCCGCCGCCACGGCCACCAGTCCACTGCAAGAAGACAGGGAAAGTGGGATTGGCTTTGGCAACATTGATGACCTGCTGGATGGCTTCCATGGAACCAGGCTTGAATCCGATGTGCTTGATGCCGAGAGTTTCGATGTATTCGTTTGCGACCTCGATAGATGGAACACCGGCTCCAATCGTGAGACCCTCGATTGGCACACCGTCAGCACGCAGTTTACCAATCAGGGGAATCTGCCATCCCATTGCTCTGGGATTAACGTAGATCAAGTTAACTGTGATACCACGGCCTGGAGGAATGGCTTTCTCAATCTTGTGGAGAGCTTCGGTCATGGTCTTGGCATTGTAATAACCACCTCCAGCAAGCTCGATTTGGTATCCGGCATTCATTGTAGAGGCAACGAGATCCCAAGGCACGGTGGTTGGCGTCATACCGGCGACCATAACAGGCGGAACACCAAGCAGTCTGCTCATCTTGGTGTCGACAAACGTCTGGCCAACAGAGGTTTTAACTAAACGTGGACCGAATTCCTTGACCCAGTTCACGGCGTATTTGACTGCGTGTTCTTCATCTCTATCAAAAAGCTCCGGTTTATAGCCGATTTCGGCATTCGTCCCGTCCATAGAGCCTGCGAGAATTACTCTAACACCTGTGCCATCTTTGTTGCGGTTTGTCAAGACACCAAGTCCTGAAATACCACCGGGGCCGAAATCGATGATATGAGTCGCTTTGTCAAACACAGTTGCATTTTCCCAGTTGACTGGGTCGCTAGTGATCATGCGAACCAAGGCAGGGACAATATTTTCATCACCTTTCAGTCTCAAATCATCGCCAGTATTGGTATTATAGACAGGGATGCGAAGTGATTTAGCCGAAATTTGAATATCATCGAGGTCTTCTGCGATCAGGTCGAAAGCAGATTTTAGGTATTCGCTGTGGAATGGAGCGGTAATGGGCAAGAACCTGTTAACGAAGCGGACTTTTCGCTGGGTGAATGGTACTCTGTTCTGATCCAATCCAGTCGGAGCCTTCACTTTGCGGAGTCGGAGGTTCAAACCGTAAAGAGAAATTGGCGGGCCGGTGACCACAAAATTCCGGGCACTGTTCACAAGGGAGATGGCAATATGGCGGTCTTTGGGCAGATGCTGGTTGGTCGCGTCGATGTGCTCTTGAACAGCTGGGCGCGGCAGGTCGCGAATTGATAACATGGGTGTGGGCACGCCTTCACCATTTTCAATAGAATCTTGCAGGATCGAAGGCGCCAATGATGTTCGTGGGTAAGCTTGCTGGCTGCGCAATCCGATCCAAAAGAGCATTGTCAAGGCGTTCTTGGCGGCCTTTCCAAAGGATTCCCATGTGGTGGCCGTCGCAATCACAGCTGCAGTAACGATACCCTGGGAATGACCCGTCGTACCGCTGAAACGCTCCAAGATCTCGCCTGGCTGCTTGCCCATCGCTTTGCAGGTGGCCATGTAATGCGCTAACTGGACGAGACCAATTAGGGGAAGACTGACAGGCGCCGAAACAAGGTAGTCAGTATCGGGTTGCGTTTCACGGTCATGGAGCCACCGTAGGATATCCATTCCTTTTGAGTACTGCTTGATTGCATCGGGGTCGCGAGCCAGGGATTGAAGCAACTCTGCAGACGAAGATATTAAGTCCTCCACGAAGGATGGATAGGTAGAGTAGATTTCCCGAAGTTCATCGAAGTACTCCTCGATATTCCCTTGGCCTCCGTACACGCTGTATAACGTTGCATTCCCATCCGCAGCAGCTCTCAGAAGAGCCGATTCATGGGGTTTGGTAGGTCTCTCTGCTGAAGCACGGGCAGCATAATAAGCCTCGACTACTAGCATCTTTTTGGCAGTGATGCCAGGCAGTGAGCCAGCGACTGCGTGTACGTCATTTCCACGCATGAACGCTCGCTCAAACTCATTTAGGGCCAGTTTGAGGAGTTCTAGATATGTGCCCTGATCATCCTCGCCTTCCTCAACCTCCCGCGCAACAAACCCGAGATACCTCGCAACGAGCTCCGGCACGGAAGATGGCTCATCATCCAAGGCTAATTCGTCCGTAGGCTCTGGCAGAGACGCCGAAAACGCATCTTTCAACTGTGATGCATGGAAATGAAGAGAGGTTGGGATGAGGAAGGAGAACTCGAGGGAGCCATGGGAGAGGAACAGCGGTCTGAGAGATTGCGAGGAGCGAGGGGTGTTGATGCCCGTCTGGGGGCCGGTCGACGTGCCGTACATTGTTTAAACTGCTTTTTGAACTAAATTTCAAGGAGAAAGGAGGAGTGATCGGGTATCTCTATTTCATCTGAACTTGAGGTGGTTAGCAACAGAAATGAAGGTCGTCGTCAAGCAGACCTCGCGATCTCCATCTGCACTTGCACCGCAAATTCAGCAACTAGAAAGACACAGCTCATACCAAATGCACTGCAGCACGCGATACATGCACCAGTCGAGATATCTTCACAGCCAAGTGAGAAAAGTCGAAGGCAGCTTTGTGTCGCGGGGTTGGTGAGGAGATAGTGTGAAGGGGTCACTTGGCTCAGAGAAAAGGCAATCGCAACTATTAAATTCTTAATGCAGCAGTAGAGAGGTGAAGGAAGAAGCGAAGGAGAACGAAGAGAAAAGCGACTCGACACCCGTGCAGCTGTTAGTCAGGACGATGCTCCTGTTTCAAAAGAATTGTTGTCCTCGAGATGGTTTTTTTTTCTTTTGAGGTTTGTTTTAGCTGGTTGGTGCCGGAGGGAATTGGCCGGGGTTGGGTGGGCAGTGCGGTTGGTGGTGGATTGGCGGTGGTCTGGGTCCGCTGGCAGCGACTGCACGGGCAAGGTTGGTTGAATTCAAGGGAGCTCCAATGTGGATTAGTCGCGGGCCCAATACGCCCATTTGTCCCCAAAGAATTCAAAACGGTTGGGCGGATTTCAGGAACGCCCTTGTAATCTTACGACCCTGGGACGCTTTACCGTACGGATACAGCCTATTTTGGGGATCATGACGTCTTGGAACTCGGGCCCAATGTCAACGCAGTCCAGGGCCAGGGTGTGCTGGGCTGTGAATTCGAACAGCTGCAAAGGATTCAGAGGAGAGGCCAGCCGCGGCTGACTGTTGGCTATATAGATGAACCCAACCTTTGATCGATATAGAGTACTCTGTATGCAACTGAAAATCTACATATATTGTTTTGATGAAAAACCTGTTCCGTAACCCCGTAAAAAACATACAACAATCAAGCTCGGCCCCGGGACGAGAGCTAATCGACTGCGTGGACTCCGTTTCAGCCGGTCGGTATCTGTCCGCAACCTATCGGAGCTCCCCAACCAGGGGCTTTACGCATCAATTACCAACGATACGCCACTAGCGGGCGGCCAAGCCACTGCGCGATAAGATAACAGATCAAGCTCTGCGTATCCGTATTATCGTATACGCAGAAATACCAGTCTGGCCCCGGGATCGCCGTATCAATATCGACATTTTTTTCCCTTCCATGGTTGAATGCGCTCCTGGACCAGCTTGCCAACACCAACACCCCCAACACATCCGTCTGTCCCTCCCAAACTGCGGGTTGTGAATATCAGACGACATCGCTGGCTCTCTTCTCGTCGTCTTTCTTCTCTTCAGCTTGACACCGTCCAGTTAATTCGGGGTTGGTAATTTTTTAATTTTTCTTTCTTCGTCGCACCTTCTCCGTGAAGACTTCCATTCCCCCTGAGCTTGTCGTCGTGGTGTTTTTCGAGTCAATCTACCTTATCCTTCATTCCTGGGCTCGAACCTCCATCAACACTATCAAATTACTCGCTTCCTACTCACAGGTCACCTCGCATTCCTGTCACCTCCCTCACTCGAATCTCTAGTTCTCCGTTTATCGACCGTCGTCAACCCTATACACCTCACACCGGAAACGACACCAAATCTTCACAATGAGACCAGAAGTTGAGCAGGAGCTGGCCCATACGCTGCTCGTTGAGCTGCTCGCATACCAGTTTGCGTCCCCAGTGAGATGGATCGAAACCCAAGATGTCATCCTCGCGGAGAAACGAACCGAGCGCATTGTCGAGATCGGCCCCGCTGATACCCTGGGAGGAATGGCCAGGCGGACAATTGGTTCAAAATACGAAGCCTACGACGCAGCTACGTCCGTCCAGCGACAGATCCTTTGCTACAATAAGGATGCAAAGGAGATATACTACGATGTCGACCCTGTGGAAGAGGAACCAGAAGCCCCCGCAACAGACTCGAGTTCAGCTCCTGCCGCTACTCCAGCTGCATCTACACAAGCGGCTGCCGCCGCGCCACCACCACCACCAAGTGCTGGGCCTGCTGCTGCAGTTGCCGACGTACCCGTTTCAGCAGTCGATATCGTGCGTGCGTTGGTCGCGCAAAAGTTGAAGAAGCCATTCTTAGATATTCCACCAAGCAAAGCAATCAAAGATTTAGTCGGAGGTGAGACTTTCCCAATTTCTCTATATTACAACTCATTTGCTAATATAAAATGTGTTCTCAGGTAAATCAACACTCCAGAACGAAATCCTTGGTGATTTAGGCAAAGAATTCGGATCAACGCCAGAGAGACCAGAAGATACCCCAATAGACGAACTTTCCGCTGCCCTTCAAGCCACATTCAATGGCCAGCTTGGCAAACAGTCCACCTCCCTGGTGGCCAGGCTGGTGTCTGCAAAGATGCCCGGTGGTTTCAACATTACGGCTGTTCGCAAGTACCTCGAGACCAGATGGGGACTGGGACAAGGTCGTCAGGATGGTGTTCTGCTACTTGCATTAACCATGGAGCCTCCATCCCGTCTTGGCTCGGAATCCGATGCAAAGGCATATTTGGATGATGTTGCCAACAAGTACGCTTCGATCCAGGGCATCACTCTTTCAACCGCAGCGGCAGGCGGAGATGCTGGTGCTGGTGCTGGAGGAATGATGATGGATCCTGCAGCTATCGACGCATTAACCAAGGATCAAAGGGCTCTCTTCAAACAGCAGTTGGAGCTTATCGCCCGTTACCTGAAAATGGATTTGCGCGCAGGTGACAAGGCCCATCTTGCATCGCAAGAGTCACAATCTGCTCTTCAGGCGCAACTCGACTTGTGGCACGCTGAGCATGGCGATATCTATGCCTCGGGCATTGAGCCATCGTTCGACCCCCTGAAAGCGCGTGTTTACGATTCATCTTGGAATTGGGCACGCCAAGATGCGTTGAGCATGTATTTCGACATCATTTTTGGGCGTCTAAAGGTTGTGGACCGCGAAATTGTCAGCCAATGTATCCGAATCATGAATCGCTCGAACCCCCTCCTCCTCGACTTTATGCAGTACCATATCGACAACTGCCCGACTGAACGCGGCGAAACTTACAAATTAGCCAAAGCGCTGGGACAACAGCTCATCGAGAACTGCAAGGAGGTTCTGAGCACGGACCCTGTGTATAAGGATGTGGCGATCCCAACTGGGCCTCAGACTGTCGTGGACGCTCGAGGTAACATCAATTATCAAGAAGCTCCTCGTGCAAGCGTCCGCAAACTCGAACATTACGTTAAGGAGATGGTTGAGGGCGGTCCCCTTACCGAATATAGCAACCGCACCAAAGTTCAGAATGACTTGAAAAACGTCTACAAACTCATTCGAAAGCAACACAAACTGTCAAAGTCGTCGCAGATCCAATTCAACTCCCTTTACAGAGAGGTTCTTCGTGCTTTGGCCATGAATGAGCATCAAATTATTCCTCAAGAAAATGGACACCCCAGGAAAGGTAGCCGTAGCGGCTCTCGTTCACCGGCTAATGGAGGGCCTACGCGGCCTGGGAAAGTCGAGACGATTCCATTTTTGCATTTAAAGAGGAAGAAGGCCCACGGCTGGGAGTACAGCAAAAAGCTAACCGGCATCTACTTGGATGGCTTAGAGTCAGCCGCCAGAGCTGGCCTGACTTTCAGTGGCAGGAACGTTTTGATGACCGGTGCTGGTGCTGGTTCCATTGGCGCCGCGGTGCTCCAGGGGCTGATCAGTGGTGGAGCTAAGGTTGTCGTGACCACCAGCCGATTCAGCCGTCAAGTGACCGAATATTACCAGACCATGTACACACGCTACGGCGCTCGTGGTTCTCAGTTGGTCGTCGTTCCATTCAATCAAGGTAGTAAGCAGGACGTCGAGGCCTTAGTGAACTACATTTACGACACCAAGAATGGTTTGGGCTGGGACCTCGACTATGTCGTACCATTCGCCGCAATTTCTGAGAATGGACGTGAGATTGATAGCATTGACTCCAAGTCGGAATTGGCTCATCGTCTTATGCTTACCAACATCTACCGTTTGATTGGTGGCGTTAAGTCACAGAAAGAAGAACGAGGATTCTTAACACGCCCTGCACAGGTCATCTTGCCTCTTTCTCCCAACCACGGTACTTTTGGAAATGATGGCCTGTACTCTGAATCCAAACTCGGCTTGGAGACTCTCTTCAACCGATGGCATTCTGAGAGCTGGGCCAACTATCTCACTATTTGCGGTGCCGTGATCGGATGGACCCGTTCCACCGGTCTCATGAACGCCAACGATACGATCGCTGAAGGTGTCGAAAAGCTTGGTGTTCGAACATTCTCGCAGCAAGAAATGGCGTTCAACTTGCTCGGTTTGATGGCCCCTGCGATAGTCGATCTTTGCCAGAGCAGTCCTGTCTTTGCGGATCTGAATGGAGGCTTCCAGTTCATTCCGGACTTGAACGCTCTGATGAAGAAGTTGCGCAGCGAAATGATTGAGACAAGCACGGTTAGACAAGCGGTCATCAAGGAAACCGCGTTGGAAAATAAGATTGTCAACGGAGAGGACAGCGAGGCTCTCTACAAGAAGGTCGTCACTGAACCTCGGGCTAACATCAAGTTTGAATTCCCGTCTTTGCCCGACTGGAAGGAGTTGGACCCGATCAACAAAGACCTCAAGGGAATGGTCAATCTCGATAAAGTCGTCGTCGTTACAGGTTTCGCTGAACTTGGCCCATGGGGCAACTCCAGAACCCGTTGGGAGATGGAAGCCTATGGAAAGTTCTCGTTGGAGGGTTGCGTCGAGATGGCCTGGATCATGGGTCTCATCAGGAATCACAACGGGCCGATTAAGGGCAAGCCGTACTCTGGATGGGTTGATGCAAAGACTGGTGAACCCGTTAACGACAAAGATGTGAAGGCCAAGTACGAGAAGTACATCTTGGAACATTCTGGTATCCGTCTGATTGAACCCGAGCTTTTCAAGGGTTACGATCCAAACCAGAAGCAGCTTTTGCAGGAGGTTGTGCTGCAGGAAGATCTTGAAACATTTGAAGCTTCCAAGGATACTGCCGAGGAGTTCAAACGGGAACACGGTGACAAGGTCGAGATTTTCGAGATCAAGGAGTCTGGCGAATACACCGTTCGCCTTCTCAAGGGTGCTACCCTTCTTATCCCGAAGGCCTTGAAATTCGACCGCCTTGTTGCAGGTCAAATCCCCACTGGATGGAATCCCAAGAACTATGGCATTCCAGACGACATCATTGGCCAAGTTGACCCAGTCACTCTATACGTCCTTGTCTGCACGGTCGAGTCACTCCTTTCTTCTGGTATCACGGATCCTTATGAGTTCTACAAATACATTCACGTTTCTGAGCTTGGTAACTGCATTGGTTCCGGTATTGGCGGTTCCCAAGCCTTGAAGGGAATGTACAAGGATCGTTATTTGGACAAGCCTCTCCAGAAGGATATTCTTCAGGAGTCTTTCATCAACACCATGAGTGCTTGGGTCAACATGTTGCTTCTCTCGTCCAGCGGACCGATCAAGACGCCAGTTGGTGCTTGTGCCACTGCTGTTGAATCTCTAGACATTGGTTACGAGACTATCGTCGAGGGCAAGGCTCGTGTTTGCTTTGTCGGTGGATTTGACGATTTCCAGGAGGAAGGATCGTACGAGTTCGCCAACATGGGAGCCACCAGCAACGCTGAGACCGAATTTTCGCATGGACGAACTCCTCAGGAAATGTCTCGGCCTACCACGACCACTCGGGCTGGGTTCATGGAGTCTCAGGGATGCGGTATGCAGTTGATCATGACTGCCCAGCTTGCCTTGGATATGGGTGTACCTATTTATGGCATCCTTGCCTTCACAACTACTGCTACGGATAAAATCGGCCGATCTGTTCCCGCTCCGGGCCAAGGTGTTTTGACAACTGCGCGGGAGAACCCAGGCAAATTCCCATCGCCGCTGTTGGATATTAAATATCGCCGACGACAACTTGAGCTCCGACGTTCCCAGATCAAGCAGTGGCATGAGTCTGAACTTCTCTATCTCCAGGAAGAGGTCGATGCCATGAAGGCAGAGGCCACCGAACCATTTAACGAGAAGGAGTACTTGCAAGAGCGTGTAGAACATATCCATCGCGAAGCGATTCGGCAAGAAAAGGACGCCCAGTCTGCGCTTGGAAACAATTTCTGGAAGCAAGATTCGCGCATTGCTCCTCTCCGTGGTGCACTTGCAACTTGGGGTCTTACGATCGATGATCTCGATGTTGCTTCGTTCCACGGAACATCCACTGTCGCCAACGATAAGAATGAGTGTGACGTTTTGTGCAAACAAATGAAACATCTTGGCAGGAAGAAGGGTAACGCACTTCTCGGTATTTTCCAGAAATACTTGACTGGACACCCCAAGGGTGCTGCCGGTGGATTCATGTTCAACGGCTGCTTGCAGGTGTTGAACACTGGTCTCGTGCCTGGAAACCGCAACGCAGACAACATTGACAAGATCATGGAGAAGTTCGACTACGTTGTCTATCCTAGCCGAAGCCTCCAAACCGATGGCATCAAGGCATTCTCGGTCACTTCGTTCGGATTCGGACAAAAGGGTACTCAGGCAATCGGTGTTCATCCTAAATACCTCTTTGCCACCTTGGACCAAGCTCAGTACGCAGCGTACAAGACGAAGGTCGAAGCTCGTCAAAAGAAGGCCTACAGATATTTCCACAATGGGTTGATCAACAACAGCTTGTTCGTTGCCAAGGACAAATCGCCGTATGACGACGCTCAAGAGTCCAAGATCTTGCTCAACCCTGATGTCCGTGTGTCTGTGAACGAGAAGACGTCTCAGTTGACATATCCTATCAAAGCCCCCGTACACAAGACAGAGGAGAACACGAAGCAGATGGTTGAGAACCTTGCCAAGGCCACCGTTGCGGCAAGCACACGCGTCGGAGTGGATGTGGAAAGCATCGACGCTATCAACGTTGAAAACGAGACATTCATCGAGCGCAATTTTACTGCCGCTGAGCAGGCATATTGTCGGCAGGCCGCTTCGCCGCAGGCGTCGTTTGCTGGTCGCTGGAGTGCCAAGGAGGCGGTGTTCAAGTCCCTTGGTGTTTGTGGCAAGGGTGCTGGCGCGCCGTTGAAGGATATTGAGATTACGAACGATGCCAATGGGGCTCCTATTGTCACGGTAAGCTTTTCCGAAAAGATCCTTGCGTTGTGATAAAGGGGTATTTTACTAATCTAACTTATAGCTCCGTGGTGATGCTGCTGCTGCCGCTAAGCAAGCTGGTGTACAATCCGTTACTGTCAGCATTAGCCATGACGATTCCCAGGCCGTAGCAATTGCACAGGCTACGTTGAACTAGGCTGGTGATGCGTTTTGAGTGGAAATGATTTCTGTTTAGACGGCCTTTGTCCCCGGTTTCTTGGGATTGCAGTATGGTTTTGCTTGGTTCCTGTTTTTTTACGCGTTCGACTACAGCCCTATTAATTAATGAGATGATTGTTTTCTCTTTTCCCTTGTGATGCCTCTCCTGCATGTTATGTTCTGCTGTTTGTTGCAGGGCTCAATGGTCGCTATGAGATTTTATGTGCATTGAAAAGTTGGTTATATTGCAAATACATTTCCTTAGACTCCCGAGTCAATTATGGGTATATAGATAAAATGTAATATGGTTTATGCGGTTCATCTCGCAGTCTCCCCTCCTACAAAATACCTTTGTTAGCCGATGCAATGTGATGTTGAGCCTCTCTTTCACCGCCTCCACTGCCACATGTCA
Source organism: Chrysosporium keratinophilum (assembly GCA_029850275.1). NCBI lineage: Eukaryota > Fungi > Ascomycota > Eurotiomycetes > Onygenales > Onygenaceae > Chrysosporium > Chrysosporium keratinophilum. Next base: position 2,502,516 of record JARBIX010000012.1, read on the forward strand.
TGCCACGTGGATTCTGCCAGTTTTTATGACGCTAATCCCAATCCAGCCTAAGGTCTATTCTTGCTTCGTACCTTGCGACATCGGTACATTCTCCACCAATCACAACCCATCCCGCCCGCTGCTCGGCGTCGATCGAGCCGAACTGCACCGGCCCGCGAGCTCAATCGCCGACGGTGGGATGGATTCGAGGCCGCAGATAGGCGGCGGGGTGAGCTCCGTGCAGAGCAGATGATGTATTTGGAGCCGACTACGGAGAATGGAGGGGGATGTGGAGAGATACATAAGGAGCTGGGACGGGAGGTTCGTAGAGGTGGATAATCAGATTAGAAACAAAACGAGTTGTTGATATAATTGTCGTTGAAAAAGAAAAAAACGAACTTTTTGGATATAACTACAGCATAGCAGCGAGACAAGAACAAAACAAAAAGATACGACGACATGGCGTCCAAAACATACAACATCCTCGCCCTGCCCGGCGACGGCATCGGTCCAGAAATCATGACCGAAGCTATCAAAGTCCTCCAAACCTTCTCGTCCCCGACCCTCTCGTTCAACTTGCGCACCGAACTCATCGGCGGTTGCAGCATCGATGCCCACGGTACCCCCGTCACAGACGCCGTCAAACAAGCCGCACTCGAATCGGACGCTGTACTGTTCGCGTCTGTGGGTGGGCCAAAGTGGGATGGATCGCGGAGGGGGTTGGAGGGTCCCGAGGGAGGATTATTGCAGTTGCGCAAAGTGTTGGATGTATATGGCAATTTGAGGCCGTGCAGTACAGATGTGTGTGGGAGTGTGAGCAGGGAGTTTAGTCCGTATCGGGAGGAGGTTGTGGAGGGAGTGGATTTTGTGGTGTTGAGGGAGAATTGTGGAGGAGCGTATTTTGGAAAGAAGGTTGAGGAGGAGGATTATGGTGCGTTTCTTTTTTCTATAATTCTTTTGGGGATATTGACGGACGTGCATGCTGACCTGTTCGCTTGACAGCCATGGATGAATGGGGCTATTCCACACAGGAAGTGCAGCGCATCACCCGTCTCGCCGCACACATTGCCTTCCGCCACAACCCTCCCTGGCCCATCATCTCTATGGATAAAGCCAACGTACTCGCCTCCTCACGTCTCTGGCGTCGTGTCGTCGAAAAGACCCTCGCCACGGAATTCCCACAGGTCAAATTCTCCCACCAACTCGCCGACTCCGCGTCGCTCATTATGGCCACGAACCCACGCTCGCTGAACGGTGTGCTCCTCACGGATAACACGTTTGGCGACATGCTATCCGATCAGGCCGGTTCGATCGTGGGTAGTTTGGGTGTGCTGCCGAGTGCGAGCTTGAGCGGCGTGCCTGGTGAAAAGCGTGAGGATGGCAGAAAGTCGTATGCGTTGTATGAGCCAACGCATGGCTCAGCGCCAACGTAAGTATTATCGCAAATCCTGGTGTCAAAACCATACAGAAAGACTAACAAGTGATTTCGAATCCAGAATTGCTGGTAAAAACTTAGCAAACCCCATTGCCATGATTCTCTGCGTCGCGATGATGTTCCGCTACTCGTTCGGAATGGAAGCTGAGGCAAAGGCCGTCGAGCAGGCTGTCAGCGCTACTCTGCAAGCAGGCATTCGCACGCCCGACCTTCGAGGAAAGGCTGGAACAACAGAAGTTGGAGATGCCATTGTGGCGCATATCAAAAAGTCATTGGGTATATAAGGGTTTTTGGGACGGTTTTAGAGGAACAAAATTGTAATGAAATGTATAGTACATGGTTCGATTAATGAAACATATCTTTAAAGGATATGATCTTGTCAAAGTTTCGTGAGACTCGAGACATAGACTCGTGTCGAGGCATTGATCTCAACAAGCTGGTGTTATGGGGTGAATACTATCCAAAGCCGCGAACACGGCACTATCTATACCAAAACTCATTCTTTCTTCGCACCAGTAACTGGCGCGCGAGCCAACGGTCCCCAATTAGCCCGCGGATTCATCTGATAGCGAATAAGTCTTTTCCTGCGATGTGAATCCAAAGCTTTCTTCCCCAGGGCCTCGTCAAACACGATATCCAACGTGCCCTGATCGGAACGTTCCAAAACTTTCCCAGGGCTAGCAGAGTCAGTTGGTGGTGTGCCATTCCCCGTTTCGTTCTGTCCATTCTCAGTGGAAATATTTTCTGCTGGTCGTTTCACGCCAGATCGATAGAGAGCAGCCTCGATTTTCGTGGTGAGGTCGGACAGGTCATTACCCGATTCCACAGCGTTGAGAATGTCCTGTTTCAATGATTTAAGCCCGGCACCTTCGCCATCGGGGTTCAGCTGGCCTTTGCTTCTCCGCATAATCCCGGCGCCGGCGCTTCCTTCTTTAAGCGCGCCCTCTTTGATAGGGGACCTTTGGCGTACCCACTCACGCATTATCTCCCAGATAACGCTCCAAGGGGCATCAGTACGGATAGACGCTGGTTTCGTGTGGCTGCGGGTTGACTTGTATCCAAGATGGCGAAGGGCCCCTCGGATCATATTCTCTGGCATGGTCTGGGTATGGAGGACTTTGGAGATGGCACTGGTGATGAAAAAGAAGGGATGAGATTCGAGTTTGGTTGGTTCAACCCGCGGGATAATGAGAGAGCGACTCTCGCTGTTGCTGTCGCTGGCAGATTCCGGGTCAGGCGTGTGATCTTTCGAGAAATCCCCCAGATCCAGGTCCTCCTCGAGAGCAGTCGTCAACATGCCTTCTATGCGTCCAAAGGTTGGATACGTCTCCTGGTCGGCTCCTGCGAGCAAGTCGAGTACCCGTTGTATGAAATGAGGGTTATGTAGAGGTCCTGCCCACATTGGACCGGCGAGATGGGTCCTAAATCCACAATGTTCACAGTTCGGCGTGGCAGTTGGAGCTTGACTGAGACGGTGAAGGTAATAGGGAGTGCCATCTTTCCCTTGCCTTTGTCGAGTATGTGCAAGATGTTGTGTTGTCCAAGCCCCGCAGCCGCTGTCACAATTGTAAACCACCATCGTCTTTCCAGCAGTGAATTTCACCTCGGAAGGCGACCTGTGAACACGGACAAATACCCTCGCGTAAAAATCAATTGACAGAGAAAGCAGCGGCTCTATCGCGATACCATGCTTCGCTCCAGCCGTTGCCAGAGCATGCAAGATGAGACGCAAACCACCTTCATGAGAATGCAATCCCTTGGTAGGTATGCCACCATAGAGCGCATACGCCTTCTCTGGGTATCCAGTGGCCGCAAAAACGCCAGCGTCTGTGCAAGTCACGCAAAGCATTCCCCCATCCGCAACAGCTTGCACTGCCGCATCCAAGAATGGCGCGGCTGTCCCGTAGGGGTCGAGATCGACCACGTCGAATTTTCCAAAATAAGACCCGTCTTTGTTTGGTTTCTGGGGTCCGAGTATGCTATACATATATGCACATGCGTCCCCAGTGTTTGGTGTGACGACGTTCCCGACATCATTATGTTGAATGTTGATCTTCATTGACGTGATTGCGTCCGAAGAAAGATCGTTAGCGATGATTTGAGTCGCAAATGGTATTTCTTTGGCATATCGAAGCGCGCGTAGTCCCGTTGCTGATAATGCGTCAAGGATGGTGAATGTTGGTGTCCATGTTCTTTTATCAGTCTCAAGAGGATCGGATGCTTCTAGTCCTGCGTTCGTGGGAGCATCGTGTGCAGACCTTTCCCGTTTCTCATTCACACATGGTTTCTTATTGACCGTCTCATCATCAAGCGTGACAGCATTCCCCCCATTGGCTTCTCGCTTTCTCTTCTTCCCCTTCCCCGCGCCTCCGTCATCCCGTCGCTTCGACGATCTCTCATGCTTTCCTGTCTTCGTCGCAATCGCATGCTCTCCGTAAGCACGTATCGCTAGCACACTCAGGTCTCGGTTGAACTGCTGAATCGGATTGTAGAAAACAGTTGGCCTGACTTTGCTTTCTGTGGGCTTCTTCTTGCCCTTTTGTTCGGATTCGGGTGTGGACGTGGACGTGGACGATCGGGGGATTAGGATATATGCGAGCCCTTCCTTCACGGTTTCATACTCTTTCTCATCATGCTGTATAATCTGCCCCGCCTGAGGTGTAGAGGATAATGTGCCGATTGGCGAAGCGTCAGAGGCCATTCTGCGGGTGGGTTGTCGAGCGGCAAGACCTTGAAGAAAAGCACGGGAATCGCGAGCAATTAGATAGTGAGAGCCGGATAGGAATACGCTGTTAAATGACCATAGTGTACGTGTCGTCAATCTCGAAACCAAATGGACTGGGAACATTGATGGCTTGCTATCGACATGGACGGAGGGGAAGCTCAATAGAAATTTTGGTTTCGTCAGAGTCCGCGTGTGCACGGACCACATCGGTGTTGGTGGAGTCCAAATTCTGATAAGCTACGCCAGCAAGTGAAAAGTGTTCGAGTAGGAGTAATGTGCTATATTTCTATATGGAAATACTTGCTTGCACTGTAAAATTTACTATATATATATATACTTCATAGAGTAACTGTACGGCCTGCATGACAGGATGTCCGTGCTACATACAGTCACTTTCCATTTCACAGATTGATGTATGTACCCCGTAAGAGGCTGCAATCTCCCGTCCCGTTTGTACTCGCCCTGGAGCTCAATGCTCATCATGTCGACAAAGAGCAACTCAGGTGCGATATGATCAATAGAATCTGTCTGTGCTCGGGGCCATCGGTAGACTCGTGGGGTGAATCTGAATGCCTTTGTTCGCGACTCGGATCCCCGCGCCGTACTTGAACGAATTCCACATTGGCGTTTCGTCTGAGCGGACCACGATGGTGGTTTCATTCCATTCCTCAGCCAACCAAGTAAGGCCCAAGTAGAGGTATTTGGGAATATATGCTATCCCAAGTCTTAGCCTCCCATCCACTTCCAAACCCACCTCTTCCCACTACTCCCAAGCCCCCAGCAAGCCATAAAGCAGTCCCTGCGAGCACAATTCCTCTAACAATCCAGGTCCGTCGTTTTCGCTTGCGCAATGCGTCCACCTCCCTTGCATTTCCGAGATAACCAGCAGTTGTACCGAGACGCTTTTCCTTCTCTTTATCCAATCGACTAGTTTCTCTCCAGCCCATCCACCAAGCCCAGCCACCCACAAAATGCCACACTCCAATTCCAATGAATGCAACATACCACGCTCCTATTATCCAAGGAGACCTGGCAAACCCGTGAGCGACGTAGCCCAGCCCAACACTCGAGCTACCGCCATCGACATACCACGGTCCCAAGCGGTTGATCAGGACATGAGTTCCCAGAAATGGGACGAGAAGATAACCCAATTGTGCTTGTATGCTGGGAACATTGGCAGCCTTTGCAGCTTTTCGCTGGATTGGAGTTTCCGCACCATATAGTCTCGCACGTCGGGCTTGACGGATGGATCGGAGGGCGATGCCGGAGGCGATGTGCGCGAGAATGGGGACGGTGAGTAGTACCGGTTCAAGGACAGGAGCTTGGTAAATGGGGCGAGTGAGAAGCAAATAGGTTTCGCTTGCTGCAATGGATCGAGTGGCCAGGGGGATTAGAGAGGTGTTGAGGAGATGTAAGCCGAAGAAGAGTGACGGCGGATAGGTAGAATACTTTTGGATTTGCGACACTGAAAGTTTAAAGGCTTGTTAGTCCAAATCTGTTTTTCAGCAAAGTGGCATAGGCCAACAGGGTTCATACACCAATATTCCCAACTGTGTCCGCTCAGTCCCAGCCTGAGTCCTGCGATTCCTCCATTCTGACGTAGACTGGGGTTGGCTGAAACTTTGGGCGTGTATAAGCCGTCTTCGAGTGCTGAGAGTACTTCTTCATCTGGAACTGGATCCAACGCCTGCAAATAAGGCGAGGAACCATTGTCGGGATCACCCATTGTGAACGAGAACACCACAGTTGTACTGTACTCCGTAACCGTGAGATGTTTGAGATCAAATTCCTCCGCTCTGGCAGTTCTGAATTGGGCAAATCGCCGAGCCGATATTAGTCAGCAGCAGTTATAATGGTCACGTGAAAGTCATTATCATTTGGCTTGCGGTCTGGTTCTCGGGATAATCGATGCTGACGCCGTTGGAGGAATAATTGGCAATTGAGAGTCAGCTATCTGGTTTGAATAGCTGTAGCGAAAGAGCGGAAACCTAACGTCAGGACCTTTGTTGGTGGTACAGTATATAACGATACCGGCCATGCGACGAAAGACCCTTAAATCCCAGTCATAAAATACACTCATAACCAGGTTGATAACACTCACAATGGCACGACAAGAGCCTGTATAACCTCAAGTAAACCCAAATTCCCAACGCTGCGCTGCCGAGCATAAGATGTAAACGCCGCGAAATGCAATGACCAGAAAGACTGCGGGACTGACGAGATGATATCCTAGCTGACAGGCATGCCGGTATGTGCGCCTTTGCAGCCTGCAAAGCAGCCGGTTGGTTTTCGGGGATCATAATACCCCCCGCCAGTCCTCAAGTCATCGTCCTCATAATCTTCGTCCGTATCACTTTCCACATCCTCGCGCACCTTTGGCGGCCCAGTTCCAGCCCTCGGTCGTGATGAATCCCTTAACCCAGCACTATCTTCCTCTTCCTCGTCATCTCCCAAAACATTCTTCTTCATCACCCCAGCCCCTGATGCCGCACCGCTTCCCCCACCAGCACCACTCGTATTCCCTCCAGACACAACGGCAAAAGAACTCTTGAATCCACCCTTCTTGAACCCACTACTTTTGCTTCCCGCCGGTGCCGTCTGCGCCGTGTCAACGACAACTAGTCCTGCTTCCGCGTCTGCTTTTCGTTCCGCTCTCCGCGCTCTCTCTGCCGCTTGCGGGTCACGCGATAATTGTTTCAGGTCACGTAAGCGCTTCTTATGTTGGTGGTCGTAGGATGATATATGGGCTTCATATTCTGGATGGCGTGAGTACGACTTGCTGCAGAGCGTGCATGTGAAGGAGGTTAGGGCGGAGCGCGCAGAGTCGGTCTGGTGGACGTGGGATTTTGCATTAGTGGTTTCCAGTAACGAGCCGATGGTGGTGAGGGAATGATACCTTGGGAGCCGGGTTTGTGAAGCCGCGCTACATAAGAGGAATGGCCGTAAGTATCCATACCTATTCGCTAAGCTTCAGTAGTGTGGTCGCTGAACTCACTGGCGGCATTCTGAAAATTGAGCCGTTTGTCTTCGTGTAAATAAAAGCGGTGTATACACTTCTGCAAATAGACTTACGTCAAGCGCATAAGCACGAAGAGCAATCAAAAGATCGTAGGTAGTGTTGACGAATAAATTGAACCGGTGAATTGGATGAGCTGTGCTACGCATAACTACTCTCCCTACTCTCCCGCGGCGGAATTGGAAACCAGCGGAGCTTATGTCAGCATCTCGGAGTGGGAATGGAAAAACAACCGCAAAACAGGCAGTCCACCAAAGGATTGGACCAAACCTCTAGAGGTCAACAGCAGTATATATATCGAAGGTAGGATAAATGAATATTTTTACAGTCTGAATCGCGAGGCGAAAGGCAATTCATCACCCACGAGTCTTCAACCGGGATATGGCGAGAATCAAACTCTGAATATCTAATCATACAGCAGAAAAGAGAAAAAAGGGAAGCTCAAGGTAGCTAGTGCTGATAATGAAGGGGTTTATCGATCAGTACATTTTGTAGATAACAAAAGAGAAGAAGTCGAAATCATGAACCAAATGTTCTCAAAAAGGTGGTATCAGCCATGATTCGCTAAACACGAAGAAGTTTAGTGGCTTGAGCGAGGATGGTGTCTTCCTGGGGGAAGCTCATCTCCTCCAATTTCAACGCATAAGGAGTAGGAACCTCGGCTCCTGTCACTCGAATAGCAGGCGCTTGGAGATAGTCGAATCCGTATTCCATAGCCAAAGCCAAAATCTCCGACCCAACACCAAACATTGGGAAACCAGACTCGACCGCCATCAAGTGACCTGTCTTCTTGACGGATTTGATAATTGTTTCGACGTCAAGAGGCTTGATGGAGCGCAAGTTGATGACCTCGGCTTCAACACCGTACTTGCTCTTGAGCTGGGCGGCGACGTTCATGGACAAGCCAACGCAGCGCGACAATGACACGATTGTCAAGTCCTTTCCGGGTCGCTCAATCTTTGCCTTTCCAATAGGGATAACAAAGTCGTCCTTTTGTGCGGCTTCGCTCATGGGGAAAAGTTGACCGTACATCAGTCTATTGAGGTTAGTTGAAGCCAACTCATATCAAACAAGTCCTTGACAGAGGATTATAGATTCGACATACTCGTTTTCGAGGAAAACAACTGGATTGGGGTCACGAATTGCAGCTTTCAAGAGACCTTTGGCATCTTCAGCGCTCCATGGCGCGAGCACCTTCAGTCCAGGTATGCTTCCATACCAAGCGCTGTAATCCTGGGAGTGTTGTGCGGCAACACCGGCAGCGAAGCCATTTGGTCCTCTGAATGTAACATTGCAGGGTTGGATACCTCCAGACATGTAGTGAGTTTTGGCGGCGGAGTTGATAACATGATCGATCGCTTGCATGGCAAAATTGAATGTCATGAACTCGCACTAACGAGGATTGTCAGGAGCGATTTGACAAATGAGTGCCACCGGATGCGTCCGGTTTTCAAAATTGTGGCTTACCACTGGCTGCAGGCCAGCCAAAGCAGCTCCGACTGCCAACCCAGCAAAACCGGCTTCTGTAATCGGGGTATCAATGACACGTTTGTCGCCGAAGCGGTCCAGAAGACCTTTTGTCACCTTGTAGCTGAGAAGAGGTCAACGTTTGCTCTGCTTGATATATTCTTCAAAGACCTTTTTGCGCATGCCAAATAGCCTTAAGGCATACGTACGCTCCATTATATTGCGCAACTTCCTCTCCAAGAATGAACACCTTCTCGTTGGAAGCTAGTTCCTCGGCGAGAGCTTCATTCAAGGCATCTCTGACAGCAACTTCTTTGACGCCGCTTGGAGTTGCATATGTTCGTCGTTGGTATACGGACTGGCTGCAGATTGCAGGCTGGAACGCTGACCGGATTGGAGTTGAGGACAGACGGGAGGATAGTAATCGGGAAGCCGGACGGAGGAATCTGGGAGCTGCCATGGCGAAAAGAAGGAGAGGGGAGATAAAGACGAAGCAACTGAGAAACGCCGGGGCTTGATGGCAAAGAGGGGAATTGTAGGAGGAAGAATCAGTCAAAGCTGAATAACGCGCAATGAAATTCGTCTTTCAACGTGAAGCTTGGCCTGAAGCCGTCGTTGGCGACCATCCAACGGATTTCCTTTGGGGTTGGCTGGCGCCGCTTTGGGTTTAGCGCCTTGTTGGGTGTAACCAAACTCTAAATGTTTACTAATTGATGCCAAGTAAACGCCAAGATAATTAGAGCCAAAATACTGTAACTCATTACACAGATACACCTGATAATATGCAGAGATTACCTGACATTACCCGAGTACCTTGCAGGAATGCAAACATTGCAAATGTCGGGAAGCCTTGCGTCACATGACGTAGTTGCTAGTCGGCACGTCTTTAATCCGAAAGGCTTATTCGAACCTCATCCCATCGCTCCACCAGGAACGACAGCTCAAGCTTCACCTCCCGATCACCAACCTCACTGTCCTAGGCTCTCTACAACGTTGTCGATGGGCCGTCATGATCTATAGCGACGTACGCTGCTGGAATGTTTAATTATGCTTAATCTACTTACCGCTGTTCTTGTGGGGCTTGCTGGGCCCGCTCTCGGAGCTCAGCCGACGGCACCAGATCCCATTCCCGCTCCCTTGCGGAGCCTGACATGGGGCCAACTGAACTTCCTACACACCACAGACACTCATGGATGGCTGGCAGGGCACCTAAATGAGTAAGCTGCCGTTTTTACTGCCGTGATAATATACTTCGGTTGACGTTGACAATGCGAACAGGGCTCAATATGGAGCCGATTGGGGCGACTACGTATCGTTCGCTACACATATGCGAAAGAAGGCCGAAGCAGATGGAACGGACCTCCTCGTCATCGATACCGGAGACAGGATAGAGGGCAACGGGTTATACGACGCCTCTGACCCTAAAGGGCTTTACACGTCGGAGATATTCAAGTCACAGGACATTGATCTGCTCTGTTCTGGGAATCATGAACTCTACAAACAAAACTCTTCCGAAGACGAATTCTTTCTTACTGTTCCAAACTTCAAGGGAAACTATATCTCCTCCAACATTGAGATAATTGACCCAAAAACAGGCGACCTCGTGCCGCTGGCTCCCAAATTCAAGAAGTTCACGACCAAAATACAAGGGATTCGTATCGTCGCGTTTGGATTCTTGTTTGACTTCAAAGACAATTATAATAATACAGTTGTGCATCCTGTGGAAGAGACTATCAAGGAGGAATGGTTTCAAGAAACCATTCGGGACAAGGAGGTGGATCTCTTTATGGTTATCGGGCACGTTCCCGTAGAGTCAAGGGAATACGATGCCATCTTCAAGGCAATTCGGGGAGCTACTTGGGACATCCCGATTCAGTTCTTCGGGGGCCATCTCCATATTCGAGATTATTTCAAGTATGACGAAAAGTCGTACGGTTTGGCAAGCGGCCGTTTCATGGAAACAGTCGGCTTTATGTCTATCAGCGGTCTTTCTACAGGTGGGAAGAAGCCCACTGAGCCTTTATCATTCAACCGGAGATATATGGATAACAATCTCTGGTCTTTCTATCACCATACAAATCTCAATGAGACGACTTTCCCCACAGCCAAAGGAAAGTCCGTCTCCGAAATGATCCTCAAAGGTCGGCGTGCTTTGAATCTTGATAAGCTCTACGGCTGCAGTCCGGAAAGTTTATGGATGTCTCGAGCTAGATACCCATCAAAAACCAGCATTTACACTTGGCTGGAGGAGAAAGTACTCCCGGAAACTCTCCGTGGCGAGAGACCGGCAATGGTGATTGTGAACACCGGTGCCATCAGGTTTGATTTGTTCAAGGGACAGGTGACTGAGGACTCAACATACATTTTGTCTCCTTTTACTGGTGGATTCCGCTTCACAAAAGATGTTCCGTATGACAAGGCCACCAAAATCTTAGAAGTGTTGAACAAAGCACCACGTATTCTATCGCAGAAATCGGGGTCTGCATTCCTCGTTCCTCCTGAACAGTTGGCCTGGACCAATGACATTGACGTTGACGATAATTTGTTTGAATCCGACCAAATACGATTTGATATTTCAGATCCCACCCCTCCTGGCATGGATTTGATACCTGGTTACACTACCAAAGACGCTGCCGGAACAGACGGAGATGACACGATTCATTCTCCAATATCTTTCTACCGCCTGCCCAATTGTATACAGGCTTTTATACCGGCACAAATGTCCAAGAGTCGCCCCACGAAACCGAAGACAGTGGATCTCGTATATCTCGAATTCCTTGAGCCATTCATTGACGTAGCAGCCAAATTTGTGGGGCTTGACTTTGATGTCAAGAAGGACACTGCTGAATACAAACCTGGGTCCGGTTTGAGATCCGTCATTGTGGACTGGATCGAGAAGAATTGGAGATGTGAAGAATGATTTTTTCTAAAGATGATACATGTCTACTCTGTTTTACTATGCTTATACTCTTCGATGCACAGCGTTCAACTTCAGGTAGCAGTATGATTTGGTCGTGTAATGGGACAATTTATGGTCGAGAAATTTTGGCTTCAGGGTGAGAAAGGATTTGACTCCTTTGCTCTACCTCATGACTGTCTGCAGACACATTATTTTCATTATGATTACTCCATAATTTACATAGATCCAACAGCACAGAAGAAAATACAGATGGTCAGTAGAGTTTACGATTTTCAACATCAGTCGCCCTCGTACACAAACACGCCTTTTCCGCTCCTATAACCTCCCAAGGTCCCCTGGACCTCCTCAGCCAGCTCCTCGCCCGTTGTATCCCGGGTCCACTTGAACTCCTGCACGGGAATATCCTTAAATCTTCCCTCCCGCGTCATGCGCAGAATATCATTGATCGTATCCTCTTTCATAGCCGGGTGCTTATTCCCCCACGCCGACACCCAGAACCCTCGAAAACTGATATTTTTGAAGATCAACAACCCCGACGGAAGATTCAATGGCATCTTGGCCATCGCGCCGTACGTCACGACATTTGAATTGGGAGCCAGCACCTTGGCCAGCGCAGTGGCACTATTCCCACCCACGCAGTTGAGCGCAAGACGAATAGGTTCTTTCCCCCCGCGGGTCACCTTTTGCGTAATCTCCCGCAGCTTCGCCGACGAAAGCAATTCCGCCTCCGTAATGACCACTGTCGCACCCAACGATCGCAGATCCTCCTTCAACGCCTCCGTCTCCGCCTCCGTGGCCCTCTCCCGCACCACATTGATCGTCTTGATCCCCCATTCCCGCGCCAACTGGATCGCCGCACGACCCACACCCGAATTCGCACCGTTCTGAATCATCCATTCCTCTCCCATGCGCAACCAATCCCAGTCACAGAAGTCTTTGATCATGCGATACGCCGTGACGGGGTTGACACCCACCGTACCGACCTGCAGAGCCGTCAGACCCGCCTTGTCGACCCTGAGAAGTTCCGATTCATCGAACTGTGCGTGCGTCCGCCATGTGCCCATGCCCGTACGTTTCATGATGACCCAGTCCCCGCGTTGGACGGATTTGACGCCGGCGCCTGTGGAGAGGACTTCGAAGGCGCCTTCGTTGCCCGGGACGGCGTGGGGTTCGGGGGTGCCGAGAGCGGTGGTAAAGTTGGGTTTGCTGGGGTAGACGCCTTGAATTTGGTTAATGTCGGCGGGATTGAGGGGTGCTGTGAGGAGGCGGACTGTGCATTGAGTGTCGTGAGGTGGGGAGATGGAGTGGGAGTGTAGGCTGCGTACGAGCGCGTTAGCTAATTATCTTTGAAAATGGAAATGGGCGAGAGTGTATAGTCTCTAGGTAGTAGACTTACCGGAGGACATCTTTGGGTTCACCGTATTTGGAGAAGACGAGAGCTTTGGATTGTGTGTAGCCAAAGGCGGAGATGAAGCGGCGCCGGTCAAGGGTGACGGTGATGGTGGGATTGCGCGAGCATGGCAGCGACTGCCGGCCCAATTGGGCAGATAAGCGCACATTCGGTCTCGTCCACCACATAGTCCAGCTCAGTCAACGTGGTGTTGGTATACACGAGTGTAGCATCGTGGACGGTGTGTTTGACCGTTTGGTGAGGTTGATGTGAAGCAGTCCGAAGGCCGTAGGGAAGCATTAATGTTTTGCCGAGGTAAGCTTGGCACCGTAACGTATTTCCCTACCAAACGACCCCACCCAACGAACGAGCACGAAAATCAAGAATCTACGGGCCCGACCCGACACCTCAAAACCCAGCGTCTCTCAACAACAAGTGAAAATATTCAAGGTAGGTATTAAAGACCGATACTAGAGATGGAATATTACTAATTAGAGACTATAGAAAATCCCGTAACCGTGTGGATGGCCTAATACTGCGGCCGGAGCGAGAGACTGTTGGTTTTGGCCGCTCAGGAAGAGAGATGACCTGGTCACTGGAAATAGGTGCTGGGGAGGCTGAAAAGTCTTGGAGAGGATCCTCAGAAAGCGGTTCTAGGTCCCCATTGCCTGCATTCTTGTCACTTGCTCTCGTGGTGGTTGGAGGCAGGTTCTCAAGATGGGGTTGTGCCGCTGCGCGCGATGGACCTTTGCGCAGCGGCGCTGCCGGCGCATCGCGTACATTTTTGGCTGTCCTCTTGCTTGCATTCTTGCCAGTGGCTTTTGCCTTTGCCTTTGCCTTTGCCTTTGTGGTCTTTGCCTTCATGGTGACCTTTACCTTCGGGGTCGTTGCTTTCTTTGCCGGCTTCCTTGTCTGAGGTACTTTTGCTTCCTCCCTTGCTCCCTCCCGCTTGTGAGCACGCTGTTGTTTCTCAAGGTTCTTCTGTGAATTACGGGCTTCTCTCTCTTCCTTTTCCTTTTGCCTCTTGATCTTTCTTGCTGCCTCTTCAAACTCCCTTCTCTTTTTCGATTCCAAGCGGGCCGCTTCTCTAGCTGCCTTGAGCTCCGCTGCTTCTATTGCCTTTTCCTCTCGAAGGATAGCCTGCTGAAGCTTATCATGTTGCTTTTGGTCCTCCAGGTCTTGCTTTTCCCTCTCTAACTCCTCATTCCTCTTTCTAACTTCGGCTACCTTATTAGGGGAAAAGAATTGAGCTGCATTTGGTTGTGATTTATCGAAAAGACCCATAGCCTTTCCTCGACGACGGCGTTGCTTCTCAATACCAGCTACCCTTTTAAAGGCCCCCAACTCATGGTGTACAATCTCCTTCTCAAAGACTGAGCGCTCGTAGCCACGTATCATCTTTTGAACCTTTACATTAAGGGTGACCTGATCTTCATGTAAAGACTTTATGAGTCTTCGTACGCCACGTGCAGTGGTAGGAGTATCCATCTCAGTAATCGACATTGGCCTATCCGTGTGATCTGAGGGCGGAATAGTTGATTAAAGGAACTATCTAAGGGTCAACTATCCGCTATATATATGCCACGGTCGGGGTCCGGAATAGACATAGTCCGGGGCCCGGGCGTGGTCCGTACGGGGCCTGATATAAGAGATATCGGGGTCCGGACGGAGAACCAAAACAAAACAAAATGAAACAATATATACATAAGATATACATAAGAAAACCACATCCTCCCCCACTTGATCAGACTTCGTCCGCGAAGGCTTTTGCGTTCCGGAATGTAGTCAAACGGGGTCGTAAAAGAGTGTACGTTGAGGCCCGTTCGGGTGCCTCAACACGATCCAAAGTAGGAACACAAAAGCATCACGTCGACGGGAGGTTCCGTACGCACGTGATATGGCAGCGAGCTTCATTTCAAAACAAATGGAGCTTCCATTTTCAATCTCTTCCTGCTCGCGAGCTTCTTATCGAGATTCGTGCGCTGCTGGTTTTGTTTCCCTTGGGCCCCCTAACTCGCATCCATTCCTTCTCAAGCTCCTAATTTCATTAGGACTCTTTCATTTGCCATGGATATCGAGTGAGTTGACCCCGAGCTGGCTCCGTGAGCCGATCCAGGCGAGCCACTGACTGACTCGTCTTTCAAAAGCAGAATGAATCCCCAGGAGTCCTCCAAACGCGTCCGCGAAGGTTCGCAGACCCCTCCTGGCCCCGTTACCAAAGCTGCTCGCCTTGAAGAGCCCGTGGAGGATGTTGAAATGACTCCTTCCGAGAATACCGCTGCCAATGCTCCTCGTGATGAGGAAGCGACCTTTTTTGAAGACGCGTCCGAGCTTTCTGACACTCCGGGCGATTTCCAAACTCCTACCCCTTCGGGGGCCAATGAGACTTCTGTTGTTGCCGTCCGTGAGCGTATCCCAGAGCGCGAACTGAACAACGGTGGAACCAGCGATGTTCCCCGTTCTGAATTTTACCTTGGGGATATGACGACTCCCATGTTTCTCGATGCCGGCATCGTTGCTCTCCTTCCAAGGCGTGAGATTCACTCTATTTTCCTCCCCTTTTTGATCCATAACTGACCCAGTTAGGCTTTCTTACTCCTTCTGGTGCGAACCCTGTTGAGGTCGCAGAATTGGTTCTCCCGGGGGTGACTCGTCGTTTCTTCGTGTCAGCCAGTAGTGCTGCTGCACGCGAGATCGGGGAGCTCCCCCTTGTTTGCTTTGCCGACTGGCGTACTCAGAATGGTATTCCGGTCGTAAAGCCCATCACCTCTCCTGCGCATTATCATGCGCTTATTATTCAGACTCGGGGTTATCTCGTGGAGGATCCTTGCTCCTATTGCAAGCGCGGTATTGGTTCTTTTGCCTCTTGCCGTACTGTGTGGACTCCGGATGGAGCCACTGTTTCAAAGGGGTCGTGCGCGAACTGCGTTTATTCGACCAACAGCATTGCTTGCGAGTGCCGCGAACTGGTTCCTACAACTCCTCAGATGGAACCTACCCGCGAACTGGCCGTCAAACCTCCGAGATCTAACAAGAGAATCCCGAAGAAGACTGCCTCGATCCTTTTTAGTACCCCGAACAAGGGAAAAGCGGGTGTTAAACCCTCCAAGTCGTCCTCCGTCCGCCGTCCTGCCAAGGAACCTTCTCCTGATGCTGAAGAGGGTCACCGCCTTACCTCAGGTGGTAAGAGGCTCCTCCGTACTGATCGCCACGCCCCCCATCGCCCTACTCGTTCGGATCCCGTACTGAAAGCTTGGTGGAAGTCGCTGAGTGCATTCAACGATCCTCATTCCAAGGAGGATTACGAGAAGTTGGTTGAGGCGCGTGCGTGCCTTGCGCACATGGTTGGTAAATTGGAGGAAGTTCTTGACGAGGTCGAGACCTCTGGGTCTGACGGGGATGACTCGTCTAGTTCGAGTTCTGATGGTTAGGAATGATCAGCCAATCCTTGCTTCTTTCGGATGCCGAAAAAGCCCTAACGGGACTCTAGTCGGCGCCCTTCGTGGGCCATTTTTCTAGTTAGGAATAATCGGGAATAAAAACGGATACTCATTGGTCATTATGTTTCTTGCCCGTAGGCTCAACTAATAACCCAAAACGTAGTCAGAATGATCCTAGATTACGACAGCGAAAGGGCCATCAAACGGGACTCTAGTTCGTGAAGGTCGGGCGTCCCCTTGTTCGTTTGGACTAGGGTCGACCGGATGGTCCTGTTGTTCACTATCGGGATCCGATGAAATGTCAAATCTGACTGATTTCTTCTTACGGCCGCGAGTTTTGCGCTTTCTACCCGTGCCGCGAGAGATCTGGTTAGCCGTGATACTGCGCGTAACCACCCTCTCCTCCCTATCTGAAACTGTTTCTTCCTCCAGATCACGCTCTAACGCTTTCCATTCGCGCTTCGTGATCGTGGACAGTTCTTGATAAGAAGTAACGTCGTCCTCGTAAGCATCCACAATATGCCGCACCTCGATAGGTCTCTCGACCGTGAGACCTTTCCGTTTCAGGGCGCGGTTGAATGCAGACGAAGACCAAAGCTCGTCCGGGTTCTCCACCTCAGCCTTAATCAACCTAGAACCGTTGATTAGGTTTCTGAGAACCTGGCCATCGGGCTGCTCAAGAGCGTAAGTTCCCAATGGATGCGATTTGATCACTTTATAGGGACCAAACCACCTCGGCTGGAACTTCTCTGGGCCTTCATTCTGTATTAAGACCCAAGTTCCAACCTCAAAACTCGATTCTTTGACCATCTCATCTCGAATGCGCTTCGATTTTATGGCCCTATTAAGAAGAAGTTCATTCGCCATGGATCTCGCATGATTCACTTTCGAGATCCGTTTCTCCGCGTCTTCGATTTTAGCGTTCTCCGGAATGGGTTCGTTCTCGTCAGAAGGAATACGGGGAAGCAACCCGTATAGTAAGTAGAACGGGCTCCGTTTGCCAGTTGCGTGCAAACGAACCCGTGCTGCGAACAGAGCCTGGGTGAGGTATTCGTCCCACAACCTAGTGGGTTTTCCTAAAAGGAGCTTCGTTAGGATCCGCCCTAGAAGACCGTTAAGGTTCTCAACCTTCCCGTTCGTTCTTGGATGGTAGGGCGTCGTAGTACAGTGCTTGGTCTTAAGCAGCTTCACGTAATGTTTAACTGCCGCTGACAAAAGGTTAGAACCGTTATCCGATAGCAGTTCTTTCGGTGCTCCGTAATGAACAAAGATCTCCTCATGGATGAATTTGGCAACCTCCTGGTCCGTAGCCTCTTTCACGGCGCGTGCGACCGGCCAACCGGTAGCATAATCGATGGCCGTTATGATCCATCGATTCCCGTTCGGAGTTGTTGGTAGGACCCCTATAAGATCAATTCCCCAACGTTCAAAGGGTTTGATCAGCTTGCTCGCCATGTGGTGTGCTTCCTCCCGTTCTAAAGACTTCTTAGAACCCTTAGCGACCTGACAATTAGGGCAGATATGGACCGCCCGTTGGACATCCTTTTCCATTTCGGGCCAATATCCGCGGTTCTGTAGAACTCCTAACAGACCCGGTGATCCTAGATGGCCGAACTCATCGTGGAGTCGCCGAACTAGATCACCCCTGAATATTTTCTCAATGTAGGGTGCTTCCATATCTTCATCGTAGACACGGATGAGTCTCTCCTCACGTTCATCGTCCGGATCCAGATTACCATAGCGGAATAGGTGAGACATTCCTTGAACCTTCTTGCGTAGGGCGTCGTCCGACGGCAGTACGCGGTCCTTTAGGTACTCTACCATAGCGTCATGGAACTCGTCGTGGTCGGCATCCTCTAGAGCGAATAGAGAATCCACGTACGTGGCCATGTTCGCAGGTCCTGTTCCCATGAAATCTGGGCGCCTACTGATGGCGTCCGGAACAATTGCGTCCTTCCCAGGTCTGTACTGTATTTTCAGATCGTACTCCTGGAAATCCGCAACCCATCGTGCTAGCCGCTTAGACAGTTTCTTGGTTGTTTGCAAGTACTGGAGACTTTCGTGATCCGTTATTATCCTTGTTTGGGTCCCGTTGTCAATGTATCTGTCGAACACACGGATAGCGTGCTTGATTGACAACAATTCTTTTTCGTGGACCGGATAATTCAGTTCGGCTCCCGAAAGTTTCCTACCGTCAAATGCGACCGGATGCATTTTGCCATCCTTCCCTTCCTGATAAAGGGCGCAGCCAATGGCCCATTCCGATGCGTCTGTTTCGATCGTATAGGGTTTATTCCGATCCGGTTGTGTCGTGACGGGATCCTCAGTGATCCTCTGCCTTAGCTCGTCGAAGGCTATTTGACAAGCTAAGTTCCATGCGATAGGACGAAATTTCTTCTTCCTAAGTGCCTCATCGGATTCCTTCAAAAGGTCCGTTAAAGGCGCGACGATTCCTGAAAAACCTTTTATGAATCGCCGGTAAAACGTGGCTAGACCTAAGAACTGTCGGACTTCGTGCACGTTCTTCGGTCTTGGCCAGTTCTTGATCACGTCGAGCTTTGCGGGAAGAGGTCTGACCACTCCCTTCCCCACGACATGACCGCAATACTCAAGCTCCTCCTTGAAGAACACGCACTTCGATCGTTTCGCGTAAAGTGTGTGATTTCGGAGCTCGGTAAACAATTTGTCAAGATGCTCTGTGTGGTCTTCTTCCGACTGCGAGAAGACCAAGATATCGTCTAGATAGACCAGGCAAAAGGTCCCAATGTGTTCCGATAGGATCACGTTCATCATGGTTTGGAAGGTCGGTGGAGCATTAGTGAGCCCGAACGGCATCACCAAAAATTCATATTTGCCCCATTGCGTATTAAAAGCGGTTTTCGGCACCGAGAGTTCCCCAATCTGGACCTGCCAGAAACCGGCGGCCAGATCGATCTTCGAAAGGACTTTGGCATTCCCCACGGCATCCAGTAAGTCCTGGATCCGAGGAAGGGGATATTTATTCTTTTTCGTGACCTTATTTAACGCTCGGTAGTCTACACACATACGCCAAGCTCCGCCTGGCTTTTTAGCGAAGAGGACTGGGAATCTCCACGAGCTTGACGATGGCCGAATGAGCTTCCGTTCCAGTAATTCCGTGATTTGGCGCTTCTGTTCTTCGAGATGCGCCTGAGATAAGGGATAGGGCCGGACGTTGACCGGTTCCGCATCTCCCGTATCAATATCGTGTTTGAAGGGACGGTCAGGCGGAAGACCCGGTGGTAAATCCTTCAGAAATATATCTTTATAATTGTCGAGCAACTTTGTCAGTTTCGGGTTCTCGACCGGAGCTTTATCTTCCTCCCCCTTCTCTTTCAGTACGTAGAGATAACATTCCGCGTTAGGCTTCCGGAGTATACGCGCGGTCTGATGTGCTGTCATCAGATTCAATTCCGCCGCGTCCTGATCCAGAACGTGCCTCTGCATCTCCGCCGGTAGGAGGGTGTGAACCTTCCCACGGTGATCTTTAATTTTGATGCGGGAGGTCTTCCAACAAATGTCGGGGTTGTGTTGACGGAGCCAAGATCGGCCTAAGATGACGTCGTAATCGAGGTCAGGAAGGACCCATGCAACGAGTCCGCACGTGAATGATCCGATGCGTAAGGTGAGCTTTGTTCGGTGATCCGATTTCATATAATGTCCGTTCGGAAGTTTCACCCACTTTTCGCCCGGAATCTTGTGCGCTTGCAGGTCGTTCGCGATCTTGTCGTTAATGAAAATGCTTGTGGCTCCGGAGTCCGTCAGGGCATAGATGGGTTCCGTTTGGTCTCCGCCCATCTTTCCCGCGAGTCCAGAATAAAGCATTTGCTCGCTACCCACGGCATTAACGTGTTCATATTGTAACGGAATGTCTTTGGGGTCGAGTATGGCTTCGGTCGGGTCCAGAGGGTCGGGCAGTTCGGGCAAGTCTTCTACTGTGGAGGCCTCAAGCATTTGGTCAGTTAGGGCCTCCAAGCTTACTGACTCTTTTCGTTTTTTGAACCCGAATCGCCGGCCAAATTGGAACCGTTCTTGTTCCATTTCTTCTTGTTAGGGCACTTTTTGGAGCCGTGGTTCTTGCTTCCGCAAATGAAGCAGGCCTTGTTACGGCGGCACCACGGTTTCCATGCCCAGGAATCCTTCCGCGGAGGGTCTTTAGAGGTGCACATTGCATTTATCTCCTCCACCTCGCCCGCAGAAAGAGCTTCCATAGCACTCAGATCCATTGGATCCGAATCCGTTGTTGTTGTTGTCGGCGTGTAACCCTTCCGTTTTACGCCCGTGCTCTTCTTCGCAGTTCCGACCGATTGTTCAATGTTTGTCAATATTTTCACGATCTCGAGTACGGTCTGGGGTTTATTTTGCACCATGTGCCATTCCGCTTGAAGTTCTTGTTTCAGGCCGTGCAAGAGTATCTGAGTGCGCGCCTGTTCTGGCAGTTCGTAACCCAGTTCGAAGTACGCTTGATCCATTTCCGCAACGTACGTTTGGAGGTCGGATTTCTGTCGTATTCCTTGCAAACGCTCCCACCGGTTCTCTTTGGCGTTCAGTTCGCGGAACCGTTCGTTGATCCATTTTTCAAATGCCTCCCAGTTCGTGGGAAGAACGTACACCGTTGGATTCTTCTCTGCTAGTTGTTCTTCAGCAGCCCACCGTTCTGCAGCTTTACCTTTGAGCCAGGTAGAAGCTAGAGCCACCTTCTGTGTCTCGGACGCGTTCCGTCCGGTGAAGATAGCTTCCCTTTTCCAGTAGGATCGGCATTGGGATAGCCATTTTGTTGCAGCCTCGTTCGTAACTGTTCCATCGTATCCTTTTGGCTTTTCGAGCTCCGACGCTTTTCTTGTCGGGGTCTTGTTCGTAGACATTTCGGGTGCGGTCGTGGTCCCAGTTCTGTTCGCTATGGCCTCCATATGTTGGAGTCGTTGGGTCACGTTCTGTTGCTCCCGGGTCAAGACGTCCTTTTCAAGCTGGAGAATTCTGATCTCTTTCGCATGATTATCGTCCCGGAGTCGGGTAACTTCTTCATCCGCCCATTTCTTCAACTGGTTGTAATGTTGTTCAAGATCGGACTTCTCCCCGTCGGCGGCGGCTTTTCCTTCCCGTGTCCCGATATGACGCATTTCCGCAAGGCGGGTGTTCATGATTTCCTGGAGCCGACCCAAGGTCTCCTCTCCATCCTCAGTCATTGCGAGGGAAGAGCGGATCTGTTGGACCACCTCCGTTAGGGGGTCGACAGGTTGGGGCGTGACCGATGGTGTAGGTACGGTCGGGCCAGTATCTTGACCAAGATGCGAAGACATGGTAGGATAAAGATAGGATGATAGAATAGATAATTAGACAATGCAACACGAGGTTCGATAAAGTAATTGAGGTAACACTTTCGTTGTGAGGTCGTAGTACGATTTGAGGTAAATTAGGATAACAAGAAAATTCTGAATTGTGTGCCGAACGGCAACCGTTCTGAGAGGATTCTGAATCCTCAACAGAATCAAACTGAGTTTTTAACTAGTACACGTCCTCAAATCATAGACCAGATCAGACCGCCCCGTTGAGGAGCCACCTCAACGGGGGGCTAACTTGACATGCTACCAGATGTGATCTGAGGGCGGAATAGTTGATTCCAGGAACTATCTAAGGGTCAACTATCCGCTATATATATGCCACGGTCGGGGTCCGGAATAGACATAGTCCGGGGCCCGGGCGTGGTCCGTACGGGGCCCGATATAAGAGATATCGGGGTCCGGACGGAGAACCAAAACAAAACAAAATGAAACAATATATACATAAGATATACATAAGAAAACCACATCCGGAGGAGTGCAAGGGCGCTTCTCAATAGGTTTGAAGATCTTGAGAACCTTGTCCGGTAGATGTGGATAGATTCCAGTAGCTGCAAAGGCAGCTTTGATGTTGTTAACTGTCAAGCTCTCCTGCCATGCTGCATGAAATATACGCCAGAAATCACGTTTTGTCATGCTAACGTAGCCCATTCCCGAGCGTATATGGTGGTCCAGGTGTTTGGAATACGCGCTTGCCAGTGGACCGAATATACCAACGTCAAGGGGTTGCAATCGGTGTGTCGAATGAGGAGGGAGAATAGCAAGCACAATTCGATTTCGGTCTGCGTAATCAATGAATTTCATGTTCACATGGGAGGAATGACCATCTAAAATAAGTAGACGTCTATCACGAGGTCCGCATTCAGCCTTCTTCCTTGTATTCTTGTCAAAGATCTTCAACCATTCCAGCC